>CANJKZ010000344.1:922500-2295000 GCA_947471745.1 Closterium sp. Naga37s-1 | reverse complement strand
TGGCAGGTCGCATTTCTGCAGTGCTGACGCGGCTCCTCTACGCAACGTTGGCAGGCGGTCGACCATGCTCAGCTGTCGGTCGACCAGGCTAGCTGCAGAGTTGCTAGGTGCCTGATGTAGTCATTCTTGTCATTGTCGTTGCTATCATTATGTAATACAATCTTTGCCTAGTGGAAACTCTTGCCGATTTCTCTCGTGAATGTGCAAGTGCTAAGGAACTAAGCAAAGCTACGATCACTCCTAGAGTTCGTGCCAACACCCCGTAGTCTAGCTCCCGACTATTGTAGAGTGACTCTCCACATGGTGCGGTGAGCGTGGACGGCCCCGTAGATTACCTTCAGATAGGAGCCGACTTTTGCACCTACTAAGTCGTTCGTAGGCCGGCAGCCGTTCTAGTCACCATGGTCGACCTCGTAGTTGATGCGGGTAGCGGACACCTTGGAGGCACGCTTGGATGATGCACGGAAACGCATTGAGGATGGCGAGTACGGGAAGATCCCCTTGGCGATCGTCGACTTGGGCATCCGGGCGCAGTGGGCGACGGAGCACCCTTCCCGTCCTGTATCTCCTCGACCGGTGCGAAACGAAGGTGGCGTCGACGAGGAGGTCGACGGCGGTGCACGAGTCACCCGCAGCGAGGGCACGAAGAAGAGAGGGGTGATCAAGGTCGACGGTGGCGTCGACAGGAGTCAGGCGCGAGTGCAGCGGTCGACGGGGGCTGCAGGCAGCTCGCGTGCCGACGTCGACGGACGACGTCGCTCTCCTCTACGAAGTGGTGGAGGGCTCTCTGCGACGACGCACGTGACGGTGGGCGGGATCGCACCAGCGTATGGCTACTTCAAGTTCTCGCCGGACCGGATCTCCGTCGCACCGTTGCAAGGTCGACGGGACCTCATCACCTGGAGGGAGGCGATAGAACCTCAGCTGGAGGTCGCGGGGCTGAAGGGCTTCCCCGACGGCACCGTGCCAATCCCGCCCAAGGACGAGGTCGAGCTGCGCGGAGATTTTCGTGCTACTCACCTGCTCACCTTCATGGTCATCTCGAGGTGCTGCTCGCCTGTAGTGCAGATAACGCTCAGGTCGTGTCGAGAGCGACTGAATGCTGGTCACCAAGCATGGCGATTCATCTTATCGACGTACCAGGCGACTGACGACCTGTACATCGGTCAGCTGGAGGAGCATATGAAACACCTTCGGATGGGTGAGCAGGAGTCGGCGACGGACTTCTGCAACCGTGCTCGACGGATCCTGGCTGAGATGCGGATGGCGGGCGTCGACTACTCTACGGCGTCCTACATCACCCACGTCGTCAAGGGCCTGCCGCGCAGCTACAACCTCATGAAGAGGATGATGATGGTGCCCGGCACGCGTGAGTCCCTCGACGAGGACTCCCTCATCAGCTACGTCATTCAAGACGAGGCTCTGCAGGAGGCAAAGCAGCCCACAGAGCTCCTTCCGCAGGCGAATTACGCTGCACCGACGAAGCAGAATCGACAGCAGGGTCAGCGCGGGAAGCCGGGCGGAGGTGGTAGCGGAGGTGGACGGTCGACTACGGACGTCGACGAGAAGAGGTCGACGCGGGACAAGGGCCGTGGGGGTGGTGGTCGACGGCGGGAGTGCTGGATCTGCCACGACCCCGACCATCTCTCCTACGAGTGCCTCGACCGCGACGACAGCGACGAGGACGACAACAAGGGAGGCCGCGGTCGGTCGACCAGTCGTCGTCCCCGTCGAGATGCGAAGCCGCGCAAGGAGAAGCAGACGTCGAAGAAGACGTCGTCGACGAAGGACGTCGACAACTCCAGCGGCAAGGGTCGAGGCGACGGGGAGGCGTCGTGCTCGATGGTCGGCGTGGTGGAGCCGACGGTATCGCTTGCGCCGGAAGCCGGGGAGGACTTCAAGGTGGTCGCGGCTGCCGTGCAAGCGAATCCAATAGTGGTGCTGCTCGACAGCGGCTTCTCGCACCACCTCATGGGGACGAAGGAGGTCTTCGTCGACATGGCGCCGAGCGACGACGTGAAGCATGTGCGTGGCTTCAACGGAGCTCTGCAGGTCGTCGAGGGCCGTTGCACCGTCGCTCTGCAAGGGGAGGCCGGGACACGGGTCCTCATCCCCGACGTATTCTATGTTCCGGGAGTGCAGGCGAACATGCTGTCAGCTGGCCAACTGAAGGAGAGCGGTGTGAAGCTGCAGGACGACGGCGACGGGCAGCTGCTCTTGGCGAGCGCAGGCGATGTACTCGGTCGAGCGCACTACACTGGTCATGTCCTCTGCACCAACCTTCGCCCCTGCTCGACGCGGTCGCCGTCGACCGAGGTGGTGGCTCTGCAGACGATCGTCTCGGCGACGAAGTCAACCCCCAACCGGTGGCACGCGAGGCTCGCGCATGTCGGCGTCGACTCGATCAAGAGCTCGGCGAAACATGAAGTTGCTACTGGGCTCGACATCAAGCCGTCAACCTGAGCGGACCCGCCGTGTGTCTCATGCGTTGGAGGAAAGCTGGCGCGGCACACCTTCCCCGACAAGAGCTCGAATGCCGAGGAGGCACTGGCTGTCGTGCACATTGACTTGTGCGGGCCATTTCGGGTGGCTGCCAAGGATGGCAGCTTGTACTTCCTGCTGCTGAAGGATCGCCACACTCGGTTCGTGTGGGTGGTGCCGGTCGGTAAGAAGAGCGACGTGCTGCGGGAGTTCGAGAAGTGGCTGGTGCTGGTGGAACGGCAGACAAAGAATGCTGTGCTGATGCTCCGCTCAGACCGGGGAGGGGAGTTCCTCGGGAAGGAGTTCACCAACATCGTCGACGAGAAGGGCATCGTCCACGACCTGACGTGCCCCTACACTCCGCAGCAGAACGGCATGGCTGAGCGCGAAATGCGCACGGACGACGAGTCCGTGCGGACGATGCTGCTGCACATGGGCGTGAAGCACCATTGGTGGCACCTCGTCCTACGACAGGCCGTCTAGGTACTGCTTGGAGCGGTCGACGACACCGCCGGGGACGAGGCCGTACCAACTGCTGACTGGGAAGAGGCCATACCTCACGCTGGCGCGGGTGTGGGATGCATGGTGCAGTTCATGGTTCCCGAGCAGCAGCGCGGTGGGAATCTGGCGCCGAAGGCTCGCTGGGGGCTTCACCTAGGCGTCTCGCCGGAGAGCAAGGTCTGGGAGGTGCTGGACTTGACCGACAACAAGGTGGCCACGTCCGTCGAGATGATCTTCTACGAGACGCTGTCGCTGGAGGTATGGAGGGCGAAGTATGGGCCGGCGTCGGGGCGGACGCAGGCACACCCGCCGACGGACACCTCGACGGCGACGTTCCCACTGCTCGCCGAGGTCGACAAGCCTGCTGATGAGGACGTTGAGGAAGTCCTCCCTCCTCCCCCTGTCCTTGCTCCTCCCACCCCCGTCGCAGGTCAGCCTGCGTCGACACGAGTGTCGGCCACCGGCGATGAGGGGAGCCTTGAGGCGTCGCCTGTGGCGCCGGCCTGTGGCATCGCCGGCGGTCGACGAGGCGCCAAGCTCGTCGACAAGAACGAGAACCCGTCGACAACAGGGGAGCAGTCGACAGGGGAGCAGCAGACGGGACAGTCGACAGGGGAGTTGTCAAAAAAGAAAAGTCGGTAGGAGGGCCGACGAGAGGGGAGCAGCCGGTCGAAGATCCAACGCTGGCGAAGCAGCTGGTCGACGATGAGGACGTCGACGAGGAAGGGGAACTGTCGGCAGGAGAAGAGTCCACCGACAGCGACGTGGTGGAGGTTACGGTCAAGAAGCCTGAGTTGCGACGCACATGTCGAACTCGGAAGCCGCCGGAGCGGCTGGTCTTCCACGCCTGCCTGCCGCCAGCTGCGTTCACCACACTGCTCGACGATGCAGAGGCGGATGTTGACCTGCCCGAGCTCGACCCGGATGTTAATGCCGACCCCGAGCACCGCTGGGACATTGCAACGATGATGGTGAAGGAGGCGCTGGCGAGCTGGAAGGGCGAAGCGGTGAAGGCCGCCATGGACGAGGAGATCCGCAGCCTCATCGGCATGGGCAGCTGGGAGCTGGTCGAACGCCCACGCGGAGTGAACATCATGAAGAACCGGTGGGTGCTGACGACCAAGTACCGCATCGACGACACCGTCGAGCACGAGGAGGCGAGGTTGGTCATGAAGGGTTTCACGCAGGTGTACGGCGCCGACTACGACGAGACGTACCCGCCAGTGAGCAGCTACGTCACGCTGAGGATCTTCCTCAGCATCGTCGCCGTCCTCGACCTCAACCTGATGCAGCTCGACATGAAGAACACTTTCCTGCAGAGTAAGCTCAACCGTGTGCAGTACATGTACCAGCCGGACTACTTCGACGATGGAACCGGCTGGGTGTGCAAGCTGCTGAAGAGCCTCTACGGGCTGAAGCAGTCGCCACTGCTGTGGTACAGGGCTCTCAACGGTGTGCTGCTGGGCGCTGGCTGGAAGAAGAGCCAGGTCGACACGGCGCTCTACTTCAAGGTCGACGACGACGGAGTGACCTGCTGGGTGCTGGTCTACGTCGACCACCTGCTCGCCGCCAGCAGCAGCACCGCGATGCTGAAGGAGCTGAAGGAGCTGCTGGAGGCCGCCTTCGAGCTGCGCGAGAACTCACTGGTCGTCAAGTACCTCGGGCTGGAGATCGTACGCGACAGGCCAGCAAGGAAGCTGTGGCTGCACCAGCAGGGCTACGCCGACAAGCTGCGTCGGCGCTTCATCGACGAGGAGCAGGGCGGGCGCGTCCCGAAGACGCCGGTCTCGGTCGACGCCTACGCCGAGCTGACATTCGACGACGAGGGGGCGGAGGAGCGCAAGGAGGAGGAGTACCGGCAGAAGGTCGGCTCACTGCAGTTTGCGGCGACGACGACGAGGCCGGACTTCGCCTTCGCCTGTAGCAAGCTGGGGAGCGGCCTCACGGTGAGGAACGACCAGCACTGGCGCGAGGTCGACCAATGCCTCGCCTACCTCGCTGATACCCCCCTGGAGTTCGGCGGTGGACCAGAGTCGCTGGAGCTGATCGGCTGCGGAGATAACCAATTCAACGGGAGTTAGACTACGGGCTAGGCACGGGGCTTGAGTGATCTCTGCGTTCCTTAATCGTTTCCTTGTGTTCCTACTGCTTGCTAGTTCACGGGGAGATTTGGCAAGAGTTTCACTAAGGATAGTTGAAAACAATGGTTGTTACAACATTGGCAACACAGACTACATCACAGCTAGCTAGGCTGCTGGTCAACCTCCAGCGCAGCAGGGTCAACCGCGATCCAGCACAGCAGAGCTCGCACCGCTCCAGCGTTGCAGAGTAGCGGTTTGCCAACGTTGCAAGTCCACGATGTGCCAACGCTGCAGCAAGTCGGCTGCACAGTGTTGCACCCGCAGGACAACGGTGCACCTGCTTCGCAGGTGCGTGCAGCTGGTTGGTGCACCGCTCCTTGTCACGTGCACAGCGCAGACGTCCAGGTCGAGTCCACGCCAGCGACTGCGCCTACCAGCCACGTCGACCTCGGGATACCACTTCCGAGGTCGGCCTCGCAGCAACCACCCCGGCGACCATCGCACACGTCGCCCGGGTAACTCGGTCGACCAGGCAACCACGCCCGGTCGCCCAGCCCAGTCGGACGCCGGCTACACCAGACTGGCGTCTCCAGAAGAAGTGTCCCAGCACCCAGGTCGACGTCCGGACGCCTAGGTCGGCGTCCAGACGCCCAGGGCACCGTCCAGACGCCCAGGTCGGCGTCCAGGCGCCCAGGTCGGCGTCCAGGCTCACAAGACGCCGTCCAGACGCCCAGGTCGGCGTCCTCCTGCTCGGCGCCCTCCAGTCAGGCGCCCTCCAGCTCGGCGCCCGCCACTGCAGTTGATCGGCTGCGCTCCCCGCACACCCGACAACGAAGTCGGCTCCACCCATGCGAGGACGGGGCCAACCACAACTCCCGTTGACATCGGCTACGTTGACGCCGACGATGCCGGCGACAAGCAGAACCGGACGAGCACGGGCGGCTACGTGTTTATTTACGGAGGGGGCGCTGTCTCCTGGTCGAGCTCGCGCATCAAGTGCGCGACATTGTCGTCGACCGAGTCGGAGTACGTGGCGGCCACGGATGCAGGCAAGGAGGGACGCCGACTCCGCTTGCTTCTTGCGGAGTTCCAGCAGCTCGACGCTGGGAAGCCGGCTGTCCTCCGGGTGGACAACAAGTCGGCCATCACGGTCGCTGAGGGCTTGGGGTTGGCGGGCAACCTCAAGCACATGGAGCGACGCCATGCCTGGCTGCAGCACATGGTGAGGCGCGGGAAGTTCGTGCTGAAGTACATCCTTACCACCGAGCAGCCGGCTGACTTTCTGACGAATGCGCTGTCAGAGTTATTTGACATAGTTACTGTAGGCTACAGTGGGGTAGCACATATGGGGTACAGTTTCCTAGGGTTTGCCTTTTGTACCCAACTTTCACTTAGTCATTTCATTCCTGTTTTCTTGATTCACATGGTATAGAGCGGGTTCCTACATGGGACCGTTCCTTCCTAAGGGCCCACCATAAGAAATTTTTTTTTTTTAGCTGCCCGCGCACATTGCGCCCTGCCCTAATTTTTTTTTTTTTTTAGCGGCCCCTACGCTGCCCCTACGCGGCCCCTACGCCGCCTCCCACGCGCCCCCTATGCGGCCCCTGGCGGCGCCCTGACGAGGCCCCTGCCGGCGCCCTATCGCGGCCCCTGACGCGCCCCCTGGTGGCGCCCTGACGCGGCCCCTGGCGGCGCCTGACGCGGCCCTGACGCGGCCTGACGCGGCCCCTGGCGGCGCCCTGACGCGGCCCCTGCCGCGGCCCTGACGCGGCCCTGCCGCGGCCCCTGACGCGGCCCTGACGCGGCCTGCCGCGGCCCCTGCCGCGGCCCTGAAGCGGCCCCTGACGCGGCCCTGACGCGGCTCTGCCGCGGCCCTGACGCGGCCCTGACGCGGCCCTGCCGCGGCCCCTGGCGGCGCCCTGACGCGGCCCCTGACGCGGCGCCCTGACGCGGCCCCTGCCGCGGCCCTGACGCGGCCCTGCCGCGGCCCCTGACGCGGCCCTGACGCGGCCTGCTGCGGCCCCTGCCGCGGCCCTGAAGCGGCCCCTGACGCGGCCCTGACGCGGCTCTGCCGCGGCCCTGACGCGGCCCTGACGCGGCCCCTGACGCGGCCCCTGCCGCGGCCCCTTACGCGGCCCTGACGCGGCCCTGCCGCGGCCCCTGGCGGCGCCCTGACGCGGCCCCTGACGCGGCGCCCTGACGCGGCCCTGCCGCGGCCCCTGACGCGGCCCCTGCCGCGGCCCCTGACGCGGCCCCGCCACCTACCTTTCCGGCCCCGCCGCCTCCTCTCAGCGGCCCCGCCGCCTCCTCTCAGCGGCCCCGCCGCCTCCTCCCAGCGGCCCCTGACGCGGCCCTCTCAGCGGCCCCGCTAAGCCGCCCAGCAGCTGAGCCACCGAGCCGCCCAGCAGCCGAGCCGCCGAGCCGCCGAGCAGCCGAGCCGCCCAGCAGCAGAGCCGCCGAGCCGCCCAGCAGCCGAGCCGCTGAGCCGCCCAGCAGCCGAGTCGCCGAGCCGCCCTGCAGCCGAGCCGCCCGAGCCGCCCTGTCCGGTAAGAGCAGCGCCTCTCTCACAGCACTGCCCTCACCCCACTGTTTGCGCTGCTAGTCTACTGCTGTCATGGCTACCCCTAGTGTCCTCGCTTTTGACGCTGAGGGTCGGGCCATTGACTTTGACGTCTGGATAGATGACCTGCAGCTTTTCTTACAGTGCGATAGGGCAGACGGCCTCTCCCTCTTTGACCTCACTTCTGGTGCCTCTCCTGCCCCCGCCACTGATGCTGACACAACTGTTCGCTCCCAGTGGGCCACGCGCGATGCTGCTGCACGTCTTGCTGTGCGTCGCCACCTGCCTACCTCTGAGTGTGCGCACTTTAGCCAGTACAAGAGTGCTCAGACCTTGTACGACGCTGTAGTTGCACGCTACTCCTCCCCTGCCACTGCTGCACTGAGTCGCCTCATGCTACCGTACCTCTTCCCTGACCTTGCTGCCTTTCCCACAGTCGCTGACCTCATTACGCACCTACGCACTAGTGACACTCGCTACCGCGCTGCGCTTCCTGCTGAGTTCTGCGCCACGAACCCCCCCCCCATGTACATCACCCTCTACAACATAGTCACCCGGCTCCCTGACTCCCTTCGCGTAGTCAGGGACCACTTCCTCTCAGTTTGCCCCACCACTCTCACCGTTGACCTCCTCGAGAAGTCCCTCCTAGCAGCAGAGAAGAGCATAGTAGCTGTAAGAGCCTCTCGTGGTGACCCTCGCACCCCCATCTTTGAGGGGTGTTCCCCCTCCCCCCTTTTGCCCTCTGTTGCCTCGGCTGCTGCGGCCGACCTCGTTGGGCTTGAGTCGGTCGGTGCGGCGTCTACCCCTAGCGGGAGACGCCGCCCTGGCAAGGGCAAGGGGGGCAGGGGCGCTGGAGGAGCTAGCGGGGGCGGTGGAGGCGGCAGTGGAGGCGGTGGAGGAGGTGGGGGTGGCGGTGGGGGTGGTGGCGGGGGTGGAGGTGTCGGTGGCGGCAGTGGAGGCGGAGGCGGCAGCGGCAGTGGCGGAGGGAGCGGAGGTGGCGGCGGTGGAGGAGGAGGCGGCGGAGGAGGTGGAGCTGGTCGGGGTGGCGCTGCGCAGAGGGTCGGCTCCGGTGGTGGTCAGCGCCAGCAGCAGCAGCAGCAGCAGCAGCGCACTCGTGACATCCCCTCCCCTCAGCAGCTCCGTGAGTGGTACACTGCACGCCAGAGGGGTGGGGGTACTGGTCCGTGCGCCTACGTCCTCCGCACCGGCGACCGCGCGGGTGAGCAGTGCGGGGGTGCGCACTCCACCCAGCGCTGCTTTGGCCGCCTGACGGACGCTTGGCGTCACCAGTTCCCTGAGGCCACTGAGATCCCCCGCTGGGGTGAGCTGTCTAGGGCGGGTGTGGCTGTCTTTGACCTTGACTTTGATGCTATTCTTGCTGCCATGTATACTGTGACTATTAGTGATGAGGGTGACTGTTACCGGTGTTTTCCGCCCGACCCGGGCATTGAGACTGCTGCTCTAGGTACTGGTGAGGCTGCTGCTCTAGGTGCTAGCGAGGCTGCTGCTCTAGGTGCGTCTGCTCCCTCAGGTGCTGGTGAGTCTGCTCTCTCAGGTTCTGCGTCGGCTTCGGCCTCCCACACCTTCACCCTTGACTCGGGGGCTTCTCGCTCCTTCTTTCGAGACCGCACCACACTCACGCCGCTTAGCCGGCCAGTTGCAGTCTCTCTGGCAGACCCCTCTGGGGGTCCTGTCCTTGCTCACTTCTCCACTGTCCTCCCGTGTCCGGCGGCCCCCTCTGGCACCCTGTCTGGTCTTTACCTTCCCTCGTTCTCTACGAACTTGGTGAGTGGTGCTGACCTACAGGATGCGGGGGTTCACCAGTTCACTCCTGCGAGTCAGCGGGTGACCCACTGCACGGACGCTCGGACAGGCCGACACCTGACCACGTTTACCCGTCGGCCGGGGTCGAGCCTGTACACCCTGACCACTGCGTCTCCTCCAGTCACTACGTCTGGTCAGGTAGCTGCGTCGGGTCAGGTGTTTGCTGCAGCGTCCAGGTCTGGTCCTGAGTCTGCCCCCTGTTCGTGTCGCCTCCTGTCTCACGAGACTCTCCTCTGGCACCACCGCCTTGGTCACCCCTCCCTGCTTCGTCTCCGAAGCATGGCCTCCCGTGTCCTTGTCTCTGGTCTTCCCCGGTCCCTCCCTCCCCTTCCTCCGGGGCCTGGCCCTACCTGCGTCCCCTGTGTCGAGGGGCGGCAGCGGGCTGCCCCTCACTCCTCCCAGTTTCCTCCGACAGAGGCCCCGCTGCAGACGCTTCACATGGACGTGTGGGGCCCGGCCCGCGTCCGTGGACAGGGTCACGAGCGCTACTTCCTGCTGGTGGTTGACGACTACTCGCGTTACACCACAGTCTTCCCCTTGCGCAGCAAGGGTGATGTCACTGAGGTGTTGATCGACTGGATCCGCGCAGCTCGTCTCCAGCTCAGGCAGAGCTTCGGCTCGGACTTTCCTGTTCAGCGTCTGCACTCTGACAGAGGTGGAGAGTTCTCCTCTGGCCTTCTGCGAGCCTACTGTCGTGCACGAGGCATCCGCCAGACCTTCACGCTTCCGGACTCTCCACAGCAAAATGGGATTGCTGAGCGCCGCATTGGCATGATCATGGATGTCGCCCGTACGTCCATGATGCATGCGGCTGCCCCCCATTTTCTGTGGCCGTTTGCGGTTCGGTACGCGGCGCATCAGATCAATCTTCACCCCAGGGTCTCCATGCCGGAGACCTCCCCAGCTTTGCTGTGGACGGGGAAGGTTGGCGATGCGTCTGCGTTCCGTGTCTGGGGATCTCGGGCGTTTGTCCGCGACTTGTCTGCGGACAAGCTGTCCCCTCGTGCTGTTCCTTGCGTCTTCCTTGGCTTCCCCCCTGACGCGCCAGGGTGGCAGTTCTACCACCCCACCTCTCGCCGTGTTCTGTCCTCCCAGGACGTCACGTTTGACGAGTCGGTCCCCTACTACCGCCTCTTCCCCTACCGCACTCCGTCCCTCCCCCCGCCACCGCTCTTCCTTGTCCCAGGTCCCCCCCCGGTAGACCCCCTCCCCCCTCAGGGTCCTGCCCCTTCAGGTGTGTCCCAGGTAGACGCAGTCGAGCCTGTCGAGGTTACTGGTGACTCTGGTGCTGCTGGGGGTGCTGACTCTGGGGGTGCTGAGCGTGTGGGTGCTACGCCTGGGGGTGCTGAGCCTGAGGGTGCTACTACTGGGGGTGCTGAGCCTGAGGGTGCTGAGCCTGGGGGTGCTACTACTGGGGGTGCTGAGCCTGGGGGTGCTGAGCCTGGGAGTGCTACGCCTGGGGGTGCTACGCCTGGAGGTGCTGAGCCTGGGGGTGCGGAGCCTGAGGGAGCTGGGCCTGCTCGTGTGGCGTCTGGCGGTGCTGAGCCTGGAGGTTCTCCGGGTGCTTCGTCTCGACGGGAGGCACTCTCTCCACAGGAGCTGCGCGAGTGGTTTGCCCGGCGCTGGAGGCGTGCTGCTGGAGCTGGAGGTTCTTCGGCTGCTGAGGGTGCTGGTGCCGCGGGTCCCGGAGGTGCTCGTACTGGGAGTACTGGAGCTGCTGGGCCTGCGAGTACGACTGGAGCTGGAGCTGCTGAGGGTGTTGGCGCTGAGGCTACTGCTGTCGGTCCTGGAGGCGGTCCTGCTGGGGGTGCTGGAGCTGGAGGTACTGCTGGCGCTGGTGCTGCCGCTGGGGGTACTGGTGCTGTCCCTGCTGTGTCTGGAGTCGCCACACGGCCTCGGCCGTACTTCGTTCCGCTCCTTCAGCAGGTTCTTGGTCTCCCGCCTTCTACTGGTCCTCCTCCTCCCTTAGAGTGTCCACAGCCTGTCCCGTCACAGTTACAGTTACAGCCGGCCTCCCCACTGCCCGCTCCTTCTCCCTACACTGGTCCTACTGGAGGTCTTGCTGAGCGTCGTGAGCCTGCGTCTCGCCCTGCGTCGCCTGTCCGTGCCTCTCGCACTAGTGGTCGTGGTTCGCGTCAGCGTCCTCCTCCTGTCCCTGGCACGCACCGGATGTCTCTGCGTCCGTCCACTGCTCCTCTGCGTGCCCCTTTGCCTTCTCCTCCTGAGTCCTCTCTTCCTGCTCTTCCTGACCCGGAGTCGGACTCTCTTCGTGCTGCCAGTCCTACTGTCACGCGTCTCCTTGCTACTGTTGTCACTGACCCTTCCTTTGAGTCCACTGCTGCGTCTGCCCTAGTTACTGAGCTCGTCGACTTTGCTGCTCGCTGTCGTCTAGACTACGCTGCTAGTCTTGTTGCTGAGTCTGAGTCTGTCTGTCCTCCGTCCGTCGGGGGTGAGTGTGCCCTTGGCACGGACGTCCTTGAGGACAGGCAGGAGGAGTTCCAGTGTTTGGCTGCTGCTTCACCTCATCTCGTGTCCGTACTGCTTACCCCTGAGGGAGACCCGGATGCACTTGACATCCCGACTCCGCGCTCTTACGCGGAGGCGATAGAGGGTCCCTACTCCTCTCAGTGGCAGGCAGCTATGGACGCAGAGATGGCTTCCTGGAAGTCCACAGGCACCTACGTTGACGAGGTTCCCCCGCCTGGGGCGAACATCGTCAGTGGCATGTGGATTTTCAGGGTGAAGCGGCCGCCGGGTTCTCCGCCTGTCTTCAAGGCGCGTTACGTGGCTCGTGGCTTCAGTCAGCGGCAGGGAGTTGACTACTTTCAGACCTTCTCTCCCACCCCGAAGATGACCACTCTTCGGGTACTGCTGCACATAGCTGCTCACCGCGACTACGAGCTGCACTCTCTTGACTTCAGCACTGCTTTCTTGCAGGGCAGCCTGCACGAGGAGATCTGGCTGCGTCGCCCACCTGGCTTCACTGGGTCTTTTCCTCCTGGCACCCAGTGGAGCCTCCGGCGGCCAGTCTACGGTCTCCGCCAGGCACCGCGTGAGTGGCATGACACACTGAAGACTACACTTGCGGCTCTTGGGTTTGCTCCCTCTACTGCCGACCCGTCGCTGTTTCTGCGCACCGACACTTCTTTGCAGCCGTTCTACATCCTCGTGTACGTCGACGACTTGGTCTTTGCCACAGCTGACACTGCTGGACTCGCTCACGTGAAGTCCGAGCTGCAGAAGAGACACACGTGCACAGACCTGGGTGAACTGCGCAGCTACCTTGGCTTGCAGATCACCCGGGACAGAGCACGCCGCACCATTACCCTGACTCAGTCACACATGGTGCAGCAGGTCCTTCAGCGCTTCGGCTTCACGTACTCCTCGCCTCAGGCCACTCCTCTGCCTACTCGCCACTCGCTCTCAGCTCTGCCTTCGGATGAGTCCGTAGAGTCGAGTGGCCCGTACCCAGAGCTTGTTGGCTGCCTCATGTACCTGATGACCTGCACACGACCTGACCTTGCATACTCTCTTAGCATTCTTGCACGCTATGTTGCTCCTGGGAGACACAGACCGGAGCACATGGCTGCAGCGAAGAGGGTGTTGCGCTACTTGTGCAGTACATCGGGCATGGGGCTTGTGCTTGGAGGGCAGAGTCCAGTGGTCCTCACTGGACACGCAGACGCTTCTTGGGCTGACGACCAGGCTACGCAGCGGTCGTCACAGGGTTACACCTTCAGCCTTGGTTCCGGCTCTGTTTCGTGGCGGGCTACTCGCTCGTCTTCTGTTCTCGGCTCCAGTTGCGAGGCTGAGATCTACGCCGGGGCCATGGCTGCACAGGAGCTTCGCTGGCTCACCTACCTGCTGACTGACCTCGTAGAGCCGCCTCGTTCTCCTCCAGTGCTCTACGTAGACAACAAGGCCATGCTGGCCTTGTGTCGAGAGCAGAGACTGGAGCACAGAACGAAGCACATTGCTCTTCGCTACTTCCTTGCTCGTGAGCTACAGCAGCGTGGTCAGCTGCGACTTGCGTACGTGGCCTCTGAGGCCAACACTGCTGATATCTTCACCAAGGCACTTGCGCCTTGTGATCATCAGCGCTTCTGTACTCAGCTGGGTCTTGTGCCTACCTTGCCTCACTTGCTCACCTCTTGACCTTGTTTGTACTGTTGCATATATATATACTCCTGCTCTTGCTTGTTTAGCCTTATATATATATGTAATCCTGCATGTGAACTGGCCTTGTGGCCTTGAACTTGTGCTCGGAATGTGTGGTGACTTCGTGATCCACCCTGAGCTTGCTTTGCTTTGCTTGACTGGTCTTGTGACCCCTTGTTCTCCCCCACTTTGCCTATGGGGGTGTGTCAGAGTTATTTGACATAGTTACTGTAGGCTATAGTGGGGTAGCACATATGGGGTACAGTTTCCTAGGGTTTGCCTTTTGTACCCAACTTTCACTTAGTCATTTCATTCCTGTTTTCTTGATTCACATGCGCTGCATTTTCCAGCCTTCAACCGGTGCTCTGTCTCGATCGGCCAAGTGCGTCTGGCCGACGTCGGCGACGGTGACAACGAGGTGGAGCAGTAGGTGACGTGTCCTTCTGCACGGCTGGTGCGGTGACGGCGTGCTGTGTGTGGGGTGCACGCCGAGGACGAGTTTTCTCCGTGGAGTACTGCCGTGTGGGCTGGGGGCCCAAGCGTGAGCACGGCATTGGAGTGTTAACGGGAATGGAGTGTTGGCCCCGCCCTTGCTTGGGCGACGCCGACGTCCTGGTAGGATGTACGGGAGAAGCAGCCGACCGTACACAGTGAGGGAGCTGCTCGACGGGCTTCGTCGAGCTGCAGGGGATCACTGTGGTGGTGCCGTCGACCAGGGTGCTCGACTGCCTTCTTCTGTGGGGCAGTTTAACAAGGTGGTGGTCGACCTGCATAGGACTGTAGCGGGGCTGGATCCGTCGACCAGGGCAGCTCGACGGCTGCAGCTGACCAAGCTGGTCGACGGGCGGGCCGTCGACCAGGAGGAGTAGTTCGAAGTGGAGGTCGACGGAGCAGTCCGTCGACCTGCGTAGGACATGTGAGCGGCAGTCGACGAGGGGAGCTCGGCGACAGCAGCTGACAGTTCTGGTCGACGACAGGGTCCGTCGACCAAGGTGTTCCTCGACGGGAGCTGTGGTCGACGAGGGAGGCATCGACCAGGGCACTGGGTGGTCGACCAGGTCGACCAGGTAACCTGCTCGGCGAGTTATGCGAAGGCAGGCGAACGTCGTCGAGGTCGCGATGACGAAGGCGACTTTGGGCTGGTATCCCGAAGTCGATGTGGCTTGTCAGGCGCAGACCAGGGCCGACGGATGCACAACGGTGCAAGTCGGGCCAATTGTCTGCGCGCACCTGCGGACATGCGCACTGCTATCTTCTACGGGTGCAACGCTGGACAGCTGCTACGCTGCAGCGTTGGCACGCCGTCGACCTGCTGCGTTGGCAGGTCGCCTTTCTGCAGTGCTGGCGCGGCTCCTCTACGCAACGTTGGCAGGCCGTCGACCATGCTGTGCTGTCGGTCGACCAGGATAGCTGCAGAGTTACTCGGTGCCTAATGTAGTCATTCTTGTCATTGTCGTTGCTATCATTCTGTAATACAATCTTTGCCTAGTGGAAACTCTTGCCGATTTCTCCAGTGAATATGCAAGTGCTAAGGAACTAAGTAAAGTTACGATCACTCCTAGAGTTCGTGCCAACACCCCGTAGTCTAGCTCACGACTATTGTAGACTGACTCTCCGCAGGTGGTACATCCTAGGGTCATGCGGCAATTGTGTGAAGCCGATATCGAACAAGATTTTGTGTTGCCACAGTCGAGGGGCCTGTTTAATGCCATACAAGTTTTTTTTTTTTTTTTTTTTTTTTTTTTTGTAGGTGTGCGGCTGCTCCACGAAAATCAAAGCTTTAACCAGTACAATTTGCATTTTGAACGCCGATCTATCGGAGTGGTAGGTGCTTCACGATAGCGATGGCTAGTAGAATCCGCACACTGGTATGGCGGCTCACATGTGCGAATGTCTGATTGAAGTCGATCTCGTGGCGTTGGTCGCAACCGCGCACAACCTAGTGTGCTTTGAAATGCTCGATTGAGCCGACGGCGGTCGTTTTCATGCGGAATGCCCACTTTCCTGACAGTACTCTCCTCCCCTTTACTGTTGCACGGTCTACAAGGTTGCAAGTGTCACGGGACTGAGCACTTTGAGCTCCGCATCCATGGCTGCCCGCCACTATTTGCTGTGGGGTCCTGTTAGGGTCTGTCGTGGTGTTTTGGGCTCGATGACTCGCGGTGTCGTAGTCGTTGTTGCGTGAAGCCCAAGTAGCTGTGGTCCCGATGCTGTCGTATTGTGTCGCCCCTCAGTTGTCACCTCATGTACGTCGCCGTCGTCGTCGTCGTCGTCGTCTTCTGGTGCAGAATAGGGGCTTCGCAGGGTATCCTGCGAAGGATCCAGCGGGCTTCGTCGTCGTCGCAAGGCAGCGGGTTTGGACAGGGGTGTTCGTCACGTAAGTCTTGTTCAATGATCTTGGTTGCTGCTTCGTCTTCTGGAGTGGCGAAACTGCGATCCCCATGGGCGTAAGCCGTTACCGCCCCCCTTTGTTGGTCTGCCCAAAACCTCGTCAACGTGAGGGACTCGTAGAACAGGATGCCGAGATGCACTCCCCATCGTACGCGGCTGACAAATTTCCCAGTGGTGGCGACGACGTTGTGGTTCAGCCCCACACTCGCAGCATCGAAGTGTCACATTTCTTCCCCGTCCATTTCATGCGAGGTGAGAGATTTCCCTCAATCGCTGTGGTAGAGAGGAGATTATGCAGACGCACCGCATGATAAGACCCCACAACCCTTTTTCAACATTTAAGACCCCCCGTTTTTCCAGCCAGGAGATTACAGTTGGTGGACTTCTATCTTATAGCTCGGAATCTGGGCAAATTTCTACCTTATACTAGGTGCGCTGGATACCGTGTTCGTTATCGAGAAACCTTAAAAGGGGAGTATGTGCTAATGTAAAAACGTGTTTGCTATCGCTTCTCAACAAGGGTTGCTATTTTGTTTGCTTGTTTCTACCTCGCTACTCGACAACGGCCCAACGACACCCCTGCCACACCTCTGGTTGGTTACTGTGCTGAAGATATTCTCACACCTGACCGGTTGGAAATTTTAACATACCCAACAGTGGGTGCGTGATTCTTTAAGGTATTTGTTGTGGTCATCCGATTTAGCTCCTGTAATTTATTTTTACTCAACCCACCCACATATTGATGATTGTACTCGGCAATTAGGAGATATACTAGCCAGAACGTTTGGCTTTCTGTGTAGTTCGATAGGTCAGCCAAGTTCCACGTTTGGAAGTTTCTGTCGATTACGCCATGCCGAGTTGGCAACACTTGTTCTTTGTCTGATGCGGTGTGCAGACTGCACTTCTCCTTAGGTGTTCCGGACCGCGAATAGGAACAACGAACCAATCGTCTGCCAGCCTTCACGAACGCAGCCCTTTCTCTTCGTCAACTCGCCAAAATCGGGGACCTTCCGTGTACGACAGTTGCAAGGGAGGGAATGTGCAGGGCAGAGAAATATGGCAGCTGCAGAATTCGAACTGCAAACATTTCAGTTCCCTTGCCTCCCAAACGCCATGCCATGTCCCCGAGATGGTGGGTACGTATACACCTGCTGAGAGGGAGAGTTGCGAGTTCGTTGAGGTCCTGGTTTCGGCCACAACTATTTCCGATACAACAGCGCTCGAACAGCGACAAAACAAATTGGTGGGAATAGTCTGGGTGGGGACTGGACACGCCTTTGCAGCACACCACCTTCCATCCCACCAGTGTGATGATGTGGTTGATGGTGTGTAACCCAATCGGGCAGGTATTTCAGACCGTTCAATGAGGATTTGGGTCCTCCTTTTTCCAACCATTTCGCTGCAAAAGAGAAACCACTCGCCGCACTTCGTGCACACACACCAATTTCCTTTCTCCAGGTGCTACACTTCACCTTCCCCAGGCGCAACTCTCTCCAGGCGATCCCAGGAGCGAGTGAGGTGAGGTGACGACGCAGACACCTGAAAATGGTCCCTTCCTGACTGGAAGTCCTCCGAGGACTTGCATTTCAGACGGACCTACATTTCAGGGGTTCTTCGCCCATAATTCACTGCTCCCTTCCCATCCCAACTCTTATCGTCCTCCTTTATTGGCCTGCTAATAGGGCGCCGCCGCTTCCTACCAGTACAGGTACAACTGAAGCCCCTCTCAAACAGTCTGTGAATTTCGCTAGTAAAGTCGCCGTCGTTTGCTCCAAGAACCCCGTTTACTCAACAGCGAAACGGCCTGACGACTCCTCTGGATAGGTACTTTGTCGCCTTCTTTCTCGCGAAAGCACGTGCGCCACAGCTACTATTGGCAGTGGCTGTAGAAGTATTGCCGTGTCGTACCGTGTCGTGCCATTACTCTGCCGTGGCGCAGTGCCAGAGGTTCCGCAGCAGCAGCAGCAGACCCATGATCTCAGCTCACTCATCGCTCCAAGCCGCCACGGTCGCGCCGCGAAGCCCCACGGCTATGCTGCTCGTGACGCCGCGCGGCATGGCCGTCATGTGGCACGACCAGAAGAACCTGCTCCTCGCCGCCTTGCTCCTCACCTCGCTCATCTTCCTCCACTCGCCAATCCTCCGATTGTCGCAAACCGCGTCGCCCTGCGACGCTTTAGTAGTAGCAACCACCTCCGGCGGCGTCGGCGTCGGCGGCGGCGGCGGCGGCCGCGACGCGGCTTCCGCTGCGATTTCCACAGCTGCGACGGATCCCGACTCGCCGCAAGCGCGCTTACTAGCAGCAGTACCGCCACAAATGCGGCCCGGGTGCATCCTATACTCAGATAATCGTTCCGTCGCCGCCACCGCCGCCGCCAAGCCTGGAGCCGCTAAGGGCCTGGCGGCGGCGGCGGAAGCGGCGGCGGCGGCGGCCGTCGGGAGAATCGCGGACGTCGCCGAATATGATTTCGAATGGCTTTCGCAGCTACCGTACTACGAGTCGTCTCGAATCATCAACAAGTGAGGACCGGTACTAGCAGCAGAATTGGGATGAGAAGTTGCAAGTTTGTGGTAGTCGTAGCAGCACCGCGGCGCCACGACGTACTATCAGCGAGTCGTAGCCGAGATTGAGGGCTTGTAAAGTCGAAGCGATAATTTGATTCTCCTTTCGGACTCCGAAAAGCGGTCCGACCGCTATTTGCAAATTTGCAAAATGATGTTCTGACCCCTACTACCCTGCCACTAGTAGTAATATTTCAATTTCCTCTCTGTTCCCCTCCTGCGGTTGCGCTTGGAATCGGGGGAATGATGATGATGATGACGACGACGACGACGACGACGACGACGACGACGACGACGACGACGATGACGATGATGATGATGATGATGATGATGATTCCTGGGGAATCGGGAACTGGGTGCGGCGGGGATGACGGAAATCCGTGCATTTCGTGGCAGGATGTACGCGCAGCGACACGGGTATCTCTTCTTCGACTCCTACTACGACGGCTACAACCTCTCGCGCAAAGCCACGTGGCACAAGGTACAACCACTGCTCTGCTACCATTCTCTACTACTGTTCTGATGCTTCGACTGTGCCATGTCACATGACTAAAGACTCGTCCCACCCGCCGCCTCACCCGCCCGTCTCCCCCGCCCCCCCCGGCTCACGCTCCCTCCCCGCGCCTCGCCCTCCTTCCCCTACGTCTCCGATTCCCCCCACTCACCCTCCTCTCCCCTGCCTCCCCCGCCTGGGCGCGTGTGCAGGTGACGCTGCTGCGGCACGCGCTGCAGTGCTGCTGCCGGTGGGCGCTATACGTGGACTCGGATGCGTACCTGCGCATGGACGGGCACCGCCTCTCCGTCGAGGACTGGGCCGCACGCGTCGGCAAGCGGGTGAGCTCCGGCAGCCTGCTCCGCACTCAACCACTCTCTACCGCTATCAACCGCTCTCAACCGGTCTCAACTGCTCTCAACCATTCATGACCTCTGCTCAACCACTCTCAACCACTCTCAACCGCTCTCTAACGCTCTCAACCACTCTCGACCTCTCAACCGCTCTCGACCACTCGTGACCACTCTCAGCGACACACGCATGCACGCTCGCACGCACCACCTTACAACCTGCGGTTTCACTCTCTGGCTGCCACAATCCTCTCCCAGCCACACTCGCCCTATTCCCTCTCCACACACAGGCCACAAAGTTACTAGTACCTTGTCTGTCCACAGCTCAAACACACTGCTCCGCACCAACCATTGCACCAACCCACGGGCACCAGTTGCACGCTCCTGCTATCACCTGCAGCTCTTCTCCCATTCCCAAGCCTTGCAGGATGCCTTCATTTGTTGCTCTCGAGTCCACCAAGAAGTCACCTCCCTTTCTTCTGCTGGACTATGTGTTCGTGGTGGAGTGCGGTGGTGTGTGGTGATGCGGTGATTCGGTGCGTGTGGTGGTGTGGTGGGTGGGCATGGTGTTTTTGTGTGTGCAGGGTTACTTTGATCGCCTGGTGGGTCAGTCGAGCTCGCACCTGGAAGGGCAGATGGTGAATGCGCACCTGTTCGATCAAGTGCTCCACCCACAGCCACGCCAGGACAACCCGCAACCCTCACCTCCCAGCCCGCCCCTGCAACCTGCTGGCAGCAGCAACAGCAACAGCAGCAGCAGGCGCAGGCGCAGGCACAGCAGAAACCACAGCAAGAAGATGCGCAGGAGAATGAGAGCCAGGAAGCAGCAGTCAAGCTGGGCAACTCCCAGGAGACAAACTCCTCTACAGCTGCCCCTTCTGCCTCACGCAGACTCCTGCAAACACCCGTCCCTTCCGCAGCCCCTGATGCAGACTCAGCTGCTGCAGGCAATCAGCCTTCTGCGTCCTCTCAAAAGGCAGGCTTGCCTGCAGGAGGCAAGGAGAAGGTGCCGTTCATGGTGGTGCCGCGCAATGGGGATGGGCAGCAGGGGTACGATGGAGAACCACAGCATCTCTTCCACCCGGACTCTGACTCCCTCAACGCGGGAGTCATTCTTATGAGCCATTCCAATGATAGCTTTCAGGTGTGTGCAGTGCACCACGCGGCATATCTTGTGGGTTGGGGTTTTGTGTCTGCTTAGCCTGTGCTCCCGTTCTGTATACGTGATACAAATTGCCCGCCAGAACCTATCTCCTGCCCCATTCCCTGCAACCTTTTCGCTCTGCTGTTCCCTACCGTGCCTCACCTTCTCTCCCCTTCGGCGACGTCTCAAACCCGCCTTCCGCTGCTGCTGTACTTACCAACCCCCCTTTCTCTTTCACCACATGGCAGTTTCTACAGGAGTGGTATGATGCCATACTCCCTGAATTCGGTGACCAGAGGCCCATGAACTTGGTGGCGCAGAGATGGCGGGAGCAGGTGGTGGTGCTGCCGTACTTAGAAATGACAGGGCCGCAGGGAGCAATGATCAGACATGTGTGGCACACCCTGGGCAAGGAGGTGCGTGACAGGGAGTTGCAAAAGGCGCTGCTGGGACTGATAGTGCAGCAGCAGTTTGAGAAGGAGCAAGGATGAGAGAAGATCGACAATCGTGGCAGCAAGATAACCGAACGCGTTTTATCATATCTTACAAGTTATAAATAAATAAATATATGCTGCTCATTGTCTTTCCAACCGTGTCTATAAAGGTATTGTAAAAAACTGAATGAAGAAGGAATGAATGACTAACGTCTGTGAGTAGTACAAGTAATAACCCTAATACCCGTATTCTCCCGGATAAAACACCCTAGGGTATTATGAAAACCACTGGAAAAAAATGGGGGGGGGTCTCCAAGGAAAATCCTACATAATACCCGGGTCTTATTATATGGTATATTTTTTATCAAGCAGAAAAGATGTGAAACAAAATCAGGGGTCTGACTTCACTTCAAGATTGTTGATCAATGCCGCAAAACCGAGTACGAGGATATCGTGGGCCACTTGGGCCACTTCACCTCTTGGACCACTTGCAGCGGAAGATTCGCCAGCGTGGCGACAGCGAGATTGTGGGAGGGGGGAAATCTCGGCAGATTCTAAGTGAAAGTACATGCGAAATTTCTTCTAGGGAGCGATTCTCGCGATATCCTCCCGCAAGGAATCGGACTCGATAACAGCTATAATAGGAATCTATAAGAAAAGGGGGGTGTTATAAAAAATCACCCCAAAATGGGGGGTATAGTACAAACGAGGTCGATTATAACACCCACCCCGCACAAGCTACCCGGGGGTGTACAATGTTAGAATTACTAGCTAGGTGAGAATGTCGATTAGGTAAGGGGGGGGGGGTACAAGACTATCGAGAGTGAAATGTTGTACCCTCTAAGGAAAGAACCTTACACAACCTAGAGTGAAATAATGCAGAACAATATATGTTTTGACACACCCCCATAGGTGAAGTAGGGGATAGCCAAACCTAACAGTGGTCACAAGACCAGACAAGCAAGAGAACAAGCAAGGCAAAGCTCAGGGTGGATCTCAAGGACACCACACAATCTGAGCACAAGCAGGCGGCCACAAGGCCAGTTCACATGCAGAGTTATAATAGCAAGGCAGTACACAGATCACAACCTAGCAAGAGTAAACATGCAGGTATAAAGATATATAGCAGTGTACAACAAGAGCAAGTCAAGCAACCAGCAGGTGAGGCAGAGTGGGCACAAGCCCAAGAGCAGTGCTGAAACGCTGATGATCACCAGACCCAAGGGCCTTGGTGAAGACATCAGCAGTGTTGGCTCGAGAGGCCACGTAAGCAAGGCGCAGCTGACCACGCTGCTGCAGCTCACGCGCAAGGAAGTAGCGAAGAGCAATGTGCTTCGTTCTGTGCTCCAGTCTCTGCTCGCGACACAAGACAAGCATTGCCTTGTTGTCGACGTACAGAACTGGAGGGGAACGAGGCCGCTCCCCCAAGTCGGTCAGCAGGTAGGTCAGCCAGCGTAGCTCCTGTGCAGCCATGGCCCCAGCGTAGATCTCGGCCTCACAGCTGGAGCCAAGCACAGAAGAAGAACGAGTGGACCTCCACGACACAGAACCAGAGCCAAGACTGAAGGTGTATCCCTGTGACGAACGCTGAGTCGCCTGGTCGTCGGCCCAAGAAGCGTGTCGAGAAGTCGAGGGAGTGCAGCTCGTAGTCACGCTGAGCTGCAACGTGTAGCAACACCCGAAGAGTGGTCATCTTCGGGGTGGGGGAGAAGGTATGAAAGAAGTCGACCCCCTCACGCTGACTGAAGCCTCGAGCAACGTAACGTGCCTTGAAGGCAGGCGGAGAACCCGGCGGCCGCTTCACCCTGAAAATCCACATGCCACTGACGATGTTCGCCCCAGGTGGGGGAACCTCGTCGACGTAGGTGCCTGTGGACTTCCAGGAAGCCATCTCTGCGTCCATGGCTGTCTGCCACTGAGAGGAGTACTCACCCGAAATCGCCTCCCTGTAGGAGCGCGGGGTGGGGATGTCAAGTGCATCCGGGTCTCCCTCAGGGGCAAGCAGCATGGTCGCGTGATGGGGTGAAGCGGCAGCAAGGCACTCCAGCTCCTCCTGTCTGTCCTCAAGAACGTCACAGCCAAGGGCAGTACAGCCAAGAGCAGTCTCACCCCCGACGGACGGAGGACAGGCAGGGACAGGGTCAGAGACAAGACTCGCAAGGTAGTCTAGGCGGTACACAGCAGCAAAGTCAACGAGCTCAGCTACTAGGGCAGACGCAGCAGGAGATGAGAACGTAGGGTCCGTCACAACCGTAGCAAGAAGGCGAGTAACAGTCGGACTGGACGCACGAGCAAGGTCAGACGGAGGGTCAGCAACGTCAGGCAGAGAGGACGCAGGAGGTAACGGTAGGACAACACGCTGAGGAACAGAGGAAGGACGGAGTGTCATATTGTGAGTGCCGGGGACAACCGGAGCACGCTGACGACGAACACGAGGAACACGAGCACGGACAGCAGCTCTAGGCTCAGGCTCAAGGTCAAAGCTAGACTCAGGCTCTCGACGCTCAGGGGTGGAAGCACGAGTCTCAGGCTCTCGACGCTCAGTCAGGGACTCTGACACCGCAATGTAAGGAGCAGGAGCAGGCAGTGGGGAGTGTGGTAGCAGCGGTTGCTGTGACTGGTCCGCCGGTGGACACAGTAGTACCTGCCACAGGGAAGCCAGTAGCACCTGGCTGAAGACTGAGAAGGTGGCGAAGAGCACCAGTAGCTCCACCAGGACCTCCAGCACCTCCAGCACCTCCAGCCCCAGCAGCTCCAGCACCTCCAGCACCAGCAGCACCTCCAGTACCAGCAACACCAGCAGCTCCACGACCTCCAGCACCAGCAGCACCTCCAGTACCTCCAGCACCAGCAGCACCTCCAAGACCAGCAGCACCAGCAGCTCCCCGACCTCCAGCACCAGCAGCACCTCGAGTAGCTCCACCAGGACCTCCAGCACCTCCAGCCCCAGCAGCACCTCCGGCACCAGGAGCTCCACGACCTCCAGCACAAGTAGCACCTCCAGTACCTCCAGCACCAGCAGCTCCACGACCTCCAGCACTAGCAGCACCCCCAGGCTCTCCAGCACCAGCAGCACCTCCAGTACCTCCAGCACCAGTAGCTCCAGGTCCTCCGGTAGGAGCTCCGACGACACCCACACCAGACGGACTCGCAGCACCCCCAGAGTCAGCACCCGAACTCGCAGCACCCCCAGAGTCAGCACCCGAACTCGCAGCACCCCCAGAGTCAGGACTCTCGGTCTCAGCACTCGCAGGCTCAGTACCCTCAGTCCCAGCACCCCCAGGCTCAGTACCCTCAGTCTCTGCTCCAGTGTCCACAGCAGCAGGCTGCAGAGGCGGCAAAGACGGCAGAGGTGGGAACCCGGGGGGGGTAGCCAGACGAGGAGAGCGGGCACCCCCAGACTCACCACCCCCAGCCCCAGCTCCAGAAGTCTCAGCTCCAGAGTCCACAGCAGCAGGCTGCGGAAGCGGCGAAGACGGCCGTGGCGGGAAACCCGGGGGGGTCTCCAAGCGAGGAGTGTGGCGAGTGGTCGCCGTGTCGTCGGCGACGGCGTCACCCCCCTCAGGTGAGTCAGAGGAGTCAGAAGAGATCTCAACTGGCTCATCCAAGGGGGGTGGGTCTACCTGGGACACACCTGAGGGAGCAGGACCCTGTGGGGGAAGGGGGTCTACCGGGGGGGGGACTGGTACCAGGAAGAGAGGTGCGAGGGGGAGCGGGTGGGACGCGTGCGGGTGAAGTCGGTAGTAACAGACCGACTCGTCAAAGGTGACGTCCTGAGAGGACAGAACACGACGCGAGGCAGGGTGGTAGAACTGCCAGGGTGGAGCGTCAGTGGGGAAGCCCAGGAAGACACAGCGGAGAGTGCGAGGAGAGAGCTTGCTCGCTTTGGTATCGCGAACAAGGGAGAGCGCGCCCCAGACCCGAAACGACGACGCATCACCAGGCTGTCCCGTCCAACGGAGTGTGGGCGAGGTCTCTGGAGCAGAGACACGGGGCCAGAGGTTGAGCTGATGCGCGGCGTATCGGACCGCAAACGGCCACAGGAAATGGGGAGCAGCCGCATGGATCATGGAGGTACGAGCAACCTCCATGATCAGGCCAATGCGACGCTCAGCGATCCCATTTTGCTGCGGAGAGGCCGGAAGCGTGAACGACTGGGCGATGCCCTCATCCTGGCAGAACGTCGCAAGGACGCCACCCCTGTCAGAGTGCAGACGCAGGACTGGGAAGTCCTGCTGAAAGCGCTCGTGCAGCTGAAGACGAGTAGCACGGATCCAGGGGATCAAAACACCACTGACGCCCGCCTTGCGACGCAAGGGGAAGACGGTGGTGTAGCGTGTGTAGTCGTCAACAACCAGCAGGAAGTAGCGCTCCTGGTCCGTTCCACCGACAGGGGCCGGGCCCCACACGTCCAGGTGGAGAGTCTGCAGAGGAGCAGTGGTCGGAGGAAACTCGGAGGAGTGAGGAGCGGCGCGCTGCCGCCCCTCGACGCAAGGAAGGCACGGCGGCGCAAGCGAGCGCGGGAGGGGGGGCAGGGTCTCAGGGAGGCCAGAGACCGGGAGCCGGGAGTGCATGCCGCGCAGACGCAGCTGCGACGGGTGGCCAAGACGGTGGTGCCAAAGCTGCACAGGGTGGGTGAGGAGGCGACACGAGCAGGACGCAGCGAGCTGACCAGACGCAGCCACCTGACTAGACGCAGCTACCTGTGCAGACGCTGTGGTGAGTGTGTACAGGTTCGACCCCGGCTGCCGTGTGAACGTAGCCAGGTGACGGCCTGTCTTGGCGCATGTGCAGATCGCCACACGCTGACCTCCAGGAGTAAAGGTGTCAACCCATACATCCTGGAGGATGGCGTTGTGAAAATGAACGAGGAATGAAAAGACTAAGGGAAAGTTGGGTACAAGTGCAAACCCTAGAAAGCTGTACCCCATATGTGCTACCCCACTATAGCCTACAGCAGCTAAGTCATATAAATCTGACACACCCCCATAGGCAAATTGGGGGAGGACAAGGGGTCACAAGACCAGTCAAGCAAAGCAAAGCAAGCTCAGGGTGGATCACAACGTCACCACACATTCCGAGCACAAGTTCAAGGCCACAAGGCCAGTTCACATGCAGGATTACATATATATATAAGGCTAAACAAGCAAGAGCAGGTGTACATATATATGTAACAGTACAAACAAGGTCAAGGGGTGAGCAAGTGAGGCAAGGTAGGCACAAGACCCAGCTGAGTACAGAAGCGCTGATGATCACAAGGCGCAAGTGCCTTGGTGAAGATATCAGCAGTGTTGGCCTGAGAGGCCACGTACGCAAGGTGTAGCTGACCACGCTGCTGTAGCTCACGAGCAAGGAAGTAGCGAAGAGCAATGTGCTTCGTTCTGTGCTCCAGTCTCTGCTCCCGACACAAGGCCAGCATGGCCTTGTTGTCTACGTACAGCACTGGAGGAGAACGAGGCGGCTCTCCGAGGTCAGTCAGCAGGTAGGTGAGCCAGCGAAGCTCCTGTGCAGCCATGGCCCCTGCGTAGATCTCAGCCTCACAATTGGAGCCGAGAACAGAAGACGAGCGGGTAGCCCGCCACGAGACAGAGCCGGAACCAAGGCTGAAGGTGTAACCCTGTGACGACCGCTGCGTAGCCTGGTCGTCAGCCCAAGAAGCGTCTGCGTGTCCAGTGAGGACCACTGGACTCTGCCCTCCAAGCACAAGCCCCATGCCCGACGTACTGCACAAGTAGCGCAACACCCTCTTCGCTGCAGCCATGTGCTCCGGTCTGTGTCTCCCAGGAGCAACATAGCGTGCGAGAATGCTAAGAGGGTATGCAAGGTCAGGTCGAGTGCAGGTCATCAGGTACATGAGGTAGCCAACAAGCTCTGGGTACGGGCCACTCGACTCTACGGACTCATCCGAAGGCAGAGCTGAGAGCGAGTGGCGAGTAGGCAGAGGAGTGGCTTGAGGCGAGGAGTACGTGAAGCCGAAGCGCTGAAGGACCTGCTGCACCATGTGTGACTGAGTCAGGGTAATGGTGTGGCGTGCTCTGTCCCGGGTGATCTGCAAGCCAAGGTAGCTGCGCAATTCACCCAGGTCTGTGCACGTGTGTCTCTTCTGCAGCTCGGACTTCACGTGGGCGAGTCCAGCAGTGTCAGCTGTGGCAAAGACCAAGTCGTCGACGTACACGAGGATGTAGAACGGCGGCAAAGAAGTGTCGGTGCGCAGAAACAGCGACGGGTCGGCAGTAGAGGGAGCAAACCCAAGAGCCGCAAGCGTAGTCCTCAGTGTGTCGTGCCACTCACGCGGTGCCTGGCGGAGACTGTAGACTGGCCGCCGGAGGCTCCACTGGGTGCCAGGAGGAAAAGTCCCAGTGAAGCCAAGTGGCCGGCGCAGCCAGATCTCCTCGTGCAGGCTGCCCTGCAAGAAAGCAGTGCTGAAGTCAAGAGAGTGTAGCTCGTAGTCACGGTGAGCAGCTATGTGCAGCAGTACCCGAAGAGTGGTCATCTTCGGGGTGGGAGAGAAGGTCTGAAAGTAGTCAACTCCCTGCCGCTGACTGAAGCCACGAGCCACGTAACGCGCCTTGAAGACAGGCGGAGAACCCGGCGGCCGCTTCACCCTGAAAATCCACATGCCACTGACGATGTTCGCCCCAGGCGGGGGAACCTCGTCAACGTAGGTGCCTGTGGACTTCCAGGAAGCCATCTCTGCGTCCATAGCTGCCTGCCACTGAGAGGAGTAGGGACCCTCTATCGCCTCCGCGTAAGAGCGCGGAGTCGGGATGTCAAGTGCATCCGGGTCTCCCTCAGGGGTAAGCAGTACGGACACGAGATGAGGTGAAGCAGCAGCCAAACACTGGAACTCCTCCTGTCTGTCCTCAAGGACGTCCGTGCCAAGGGCACACTCACCCCCGACGGACGGAGGACAGACAGACTCAGACGCAGCAACAAGACTAGCAGCGTAGTCTAGACGACTGCGAGCAGCAAAGTCGACGAGCTCAGCAACTAGGGCAGACGCAGCAGTGGACTCAAAGGAAGGGTCAGTGACAACAGTAGCAAGGAGACGCGTGACAGTCGGACTGGCAGCACGAAGGGAGTCCGACTCCGGGTCAGCAAGAGCAGGAAGAGAGGACTCAGGAGGAGAAGGCAAAGGGGCACGCAGAGGAGCAGTGGACGGACGGAGAGACATCCGGTGCGTGCCGGGCACAGGGGGAGGACGCAGACGCGAACCACGACCACTAGCGCGAGCAGCACGGACAGGCGACGCAGGACGAGACGCAGGCTCACGACGCTCAGCAAGACCTCCAGTAGGACCAGTGTAGGGAGAAGGAGCAGGTAGTGGGGAGGCCGGCTGTAACTGTAACTGTGACGGGACAGGCTGTGGACACTCTAAGGGAGGAGGAGGACCAGTAGAAGGCGGGAGACCAAGAACCTGCTCAAGAAGCGGAACGAAGTACGGCCGAGGCCGCGCAGCGACTCCAGACACAGCAGGGACAGCACCAGTACCCTCAGTGGTAGCACCAGCGCCAGCAGCACCTCCAGCTCCAGTACCCCCAGCAGCTCCAGTAGCTCCAGGACCTCCAGCAGCACCAGTAGCACCCCCAGCAGGACCGCCTCCAGTACCGTTAGCAGTACCCTCAGCGCCAACACCCTCAGCAGCTCCAGCTCCAGTAGTACCCGCAGGCCCAGCAGCTCCAGTACTCCCAGTACGAGCACCTCCGGGACCCGTGGCACCAGCACCCTCAGCAGCCGAAGAACCTCCAGCTCCAGCAGCACGCCTCCAGCGCCGGGCAAACCACTCACACACCTCCTGTGGAGAGAGTGGCTCCCGTCGAGACGGAGCACCCAGAGAACCTCCAGGCCCAGCACCGCCAGACGCCACACGAGCAGGCCCAGCTCCCTCAGGCTCCGCACCCCCAGGCTCAGCACCTCCAGGCGTAGCACCCCCAGGCTCAGCACCCCCAGTCGTAGCACCCCCAGGCTCAGCACCCCCAGACTCAGCACCCCCAGGCTCAGCACCCCCAGTCGTAGCACCCTCAGGCTCAGCACCCCCAGGCTCAGCACCCCCAGGCGTAGCACCCACACGGTCAGCACCCCCAGAGTCAGCACCCCCAGGCTCAGCACCCCCAGCAGCACCAGAGTCACCAGCGACCTCCACAGGCTCGACTGCGTCTACCTGGGACACACCTGAAGGGGCAGGACCCTGAGGGGGAAGGGGGTCTACCGGGGGGGGACCTGGCACAAGGAAGAGCGGAGGCGGGGGGAGGGACGGAGTGCGGTAGGGGAAGAGACGGTAGTAGGGGACCGAATCGTCAAACGTGACGTCCTGGGAGGACAAGACACGGCGAGAGGTGGGGTGGTAGAACTGCCACCCTGGCGCGTCAGGGGGGAAGCCAAGGAAGACGCAGGGAGCAGCACGAGGGGACAGCTTGTCCGCAGACAAGTCGCGGACAAACGCCCGAGATCCCCAGACACGGAACGCAGACGCATCGCCAACCTTCCCCGTCCACAGCAAAGCTGGGGAGGTCTCCGGCATGGAGACCCTGGGCTGAAGGTTGATCTGATGCGCCGCGTACCGAACCGCAAACGGCCACAGAAAATGGGGGGCAGCCGCATGCATCATGGACGTACGGGCGACGTCCATGACCATGCCAATGCGGCGCTCAGCAATCCCATTTTGCTGTGGAGAGTCCGGAAGCGTGAAGGTCTGGCGGATGCCTCGTGCACGACAGTAGGCTCGCAGAAGGCCAGAGGAGAACTCTCCGCCTCTGTCAGAGTGCAGACGCAGAACAGGAAAGTCCGAGCCGAAACTCTCTCTGAGCTGGAGACGAGCTGCGCGGATCCAGTCGATCAACACCTCAGTGACATCACCCTTGCTGCGCAAGGGGAAGACTGTGGTGTAACGCGAGTAGTCGTCAACCACCAGCAGGAAGTAGCGCTCGTGACCCTGTCCACGGACGCGGGCCGGGCCCCACTCGTCCATGTGAAGCGTCTGCAGCGGGGCCTCTGTCGGAGGAAACTGGCAGGAGTGAGGGGCAGCACGCTGCCGCCCCTCGACACAGGGGACGCAGGTAGGGGCAGGCCCCGGAGGAAGGGGAGGGAGGGACCGGGGAAGACCAGAGACAAGGACACGGGAGGCCATGCCTCGGAGACGAGGCAGGGAGGGGTGACCAAGGCGGTGGTGCCAGAGGAGAGTATCGTGAGACAGGAGGCGACACGAGCAGGGGGCAGACTCAGGACCAGACCTGGACGCTGCAGCAAACACCTGACCCGACGCAGCTGCCTGACCAGACGCAGTGACTGGAGGAGACTCAGTGGTCAGTGTGTATAGGCTCGACCCCGGCCGACGTGTAAACGTGGCCAAGTGTCGGCCCGTCCGAGCGTCCGTGCAGTGGGTCACACGCTGGCTCGCAGGAGTGAACTGGTGAACCCCCGCATCCTGTAGGTCAGCACCACTCACCAAGTTCGTAGAGAACGAGGGGAGGTAAAGACCAGACAGGGTGCCAGAGGGGGCCGCCGGACACGGGAGGACAGTGGAGAAGTGAGCAAGGACATGACCCCCAGAGGGGTCTGCCAGAGAGACTGCAACTGGCCGACCAAGCGGCGTGAGTGTGGTGCGGTCTCGAAAGAAGGAGCGAGAAGCCCCCGAGTCAAGAGTGAAGGTGTGGGAGGCCGGAGCCGACGCAGTACCTGAGAGAGCAGACTCACCAGCACCTGAGGAAGCAGACGCACTGGCACCTAGAGCAGCAGCCTCGCTGCCCCATGGTGGCGCCCTGGGGGCCGCGCGCCTTCCCCCTCGCCGTCCCCCGCGCTCCTTCCCCGTGCCACCCGTTTTAGGGTTTGGGGGTGGGGAGTGTGGGGGTGGCGGTTGTGGGGGTGCCGGTTGTGAGCGCCGTCCCCTACTCCTCCTCCTCCTCCGTCTCCCGCTGGTGCAGCTGCCGCTCAGGGGGGTGGGTGTGTGGGGAGCCGAAGGCGTGGTGCTAGGGGGGTGACGGGGGAGTGGAGCTAGGGGTGCAGCAGGGGGTGTGTGGAAAGGGGGTGGGACTGTTTGGGGAGGTTGCGCGGAGGTAGCCGTCGTGTCGCCAGCAGCGCCAGTAGTCCGGAGCCCTTGCTCTCGGTAGCCCAGCGAGCCTGCTGCGCCAGTCGCCTGTGGGTCCGTAGCTCCTGCCGCTCATCGTAGCAGCGGAGTCTGTTACTCCAGTATTCCGGGGCCCTTGCTCCGGTAGCCACTGTGCCAGCCTGCGCCAGTCGCCTGTGGGTCCGTAGCTCCTGCCGCTCATCGTAGCAGCGGAGTCTGTTACTCCAGTATTCCGGGGCCCTTGCTCCGGTAGCCACTGTGCCAGCCGCTCCTGTCGCCCGTGTGTCTGCAGCTTCAGCCGTCGCCTCCAATCTCCTCTCCTCTCACAGTCACTCCTCCTCCTCACTTGCCCTTTGTGAATGCCTCTAGTTTTGCTTGCACTTGTGAACCTGCTCTATGCCTGCTTATTGTGCTGATTACACCCCACTTTGGCTATGGGGGTGTGTCAGAATGTTATAATTGTCTAGCCTGCAGTGGGGTACTCGATAGTGAGTACAGCCCAATTAGGGTTTGCTATATGTATCCAACTGCTTGCTAGTGAAACCCCTCCTTTCTTCATTCTTGTTTCTACCTACTGGTTCTGACACACACCCATCCACCCCACCCACCCCACCTTCCCTGCATACACGACCAGGTGCCGTGCATGTAGTGACCACCAGGGAGATGAGAGGTCCTAATACGAGAACCTCTCAGCTTCCTCATCGTCACCGTTCTTGCCAGTCACTCAGCGGCCTGTCTCTCTCGCTTCAGTTCAATGCCCTCGCCTGAAACTAGAGCTTGAACCCTTGTTTCAGGCTCCTTTTCCCGACCTCGCAAAACCACTGCTCGACAGACTCAATGGCAGCTACAGACGCTGCCGCCGAAGGGCCCGACGATGACGAAGATGCCGATCGTCGCCCTGTATGCGACATGGTGACCGGCCTAGACTTTCTTAGATCGGTCCTAGAGAAGCCTCTTCCACCGCCTGCGCCACCGTCGCAACCCAGCTCGAGTCACGCTCCAGTTTCCATGCACTCTGAACCTCTGCCCGAGGCCGCCACTGAACCAGTGATCGCTGCGCCACAGACGGTGGCCCATGAGGCGTCCGTTGAAACACCGTCCCGTCCCGCGCCACCAACGAAGCTGCGGTACCGACAGTCCACCATTGCGTGGGCAACTCCACCTCCTCTATCGACCGTTGAAGCTCCAGCGAGCGACGAATCTCCCATGCACGACAGCTCAAAGTCCAATCTCGACAACTTTGAGTTGAAATACGAAGAATCTCACGATCGTTATAAGACTAAGTGGTCTACCGATTACTCGTGGCTAATTCTAACTAAAACTTCTTCTGGTGCCCCTGCTTTTAAGTGCAGTATATGCTTGGAGTTTGCGGGATTGGCAGGCAAGTGTGGACGGCGTGGTGAGGGCGCTACCGATGTGCAGACGCAGTCTTTCAAGAAGCATGAAGGGACGGCGAAGCATTGATTATCTCTGCAGAGGCAGGAGGACCTCTTGCAGAAATTTGAGGGACAACAGCGCATCGACCTACACCCGAAAGCGCAGGACAAGGAGCTGCTGCAGGTGTCTAGTCTCGCGGACTCGCTGTACTTCATGAGCAAGTGCAACGAGCCTATGGATTCGTGGATTTGCCTAGTGCGCTACCTGGCGAAGAAGAAGGTACCCGGTTTTCCGGAGCATGGGTACGGGACCTACTACAATACGTAAGTATTTACGGTTGTATTTGCTCCATGCACATCCACTCTTCGACTGTCGCTAACTACGATGGTTTTTTTTTTGCCAGGTACGGCTTTGGAGAACTTACTAAAGCAATAGCGACGTGGCTTCAACGCAGCTGGAACACCTTTTAACGAGCCCCTTCATCAGGATCACGCTGGACGAGAGCACCGATCGGCGACGTGGCAAACACATGATTGTGTTTGCCACCTTCATGCGCGATGGTGTTGTCGTCACAGAGTTCATCGCTTTGCCCACTGTTGAGAAAGCTGCATCCCTTTCTAGCCTGTTGCTTTCCCACCTCAGGGCAATCGGCGTGGACCTCCGCCGTATCTCGGGCATGAGCACAGACGGCGCGATGGTCTTGGTGGGGCCCCATAGTGGAGTGGTTGCACGAACCCGTATGCTCATCCCCAACCTCGTCTCGTTCCACTGCATCGCACACCGGTACGTGTTGTATGCTTTTGTAATCAGCATGTTTAACGTACGAGTGGTGTTTAATAACTGTGTATAATATACTTGTTTGTGTTGTCTGATGTGCAGAGAAGCATTGGCTGCAAAAGCTGCAGCAGAAGAGATCCCGACATTCAACATGGTCGACGACGTTATCCGCGCGGTCGCGGAATACCTTGGGCGTTCGGGGCCTTGGCATCAACGCTTCATGGAGCTCTAGGAGGTCTTCACATCCACGAACCTCGAGGTGCAAGGCATACACGAGGTTCGATGGCTGTCGAGGGGTGCTGAAGTATCGCGGTTCATCCAAGTCATGCCCGCCATAGTCGTGATGCTGTCCGAGTGGAAGGACCAGACGATGTACGAGCTTGTAACATCTTATCGCTTCCAGTTCCTTCTGAGGTTTCTTGAGGACGTGCTGGAGCTGCTGAACGTCCTCTCCAAGGTTTTCCAGCATCGGGAGGTGAGTGACGGTTCATTCGTTTTTAATCTCGTTGTTATTTAATGTACTGGTATTAACTACTGCTGTGATTCGTGTGTGGCAGCTCGACTACCCCCTCGTGCACACTCAGATCCTGCGCACAACCTCTCTCCTGGAGAGCCGCTACATCGACTGTGGCGACGATTTCGGCGGCGGCTCCAACGAGCATCTGTACCGGTTCATCGCCAAGCATGGGCCACAAGGGTCGCCGAAGATGGTGGTGGAAGGGGCCTCGTCGGACGGCAGCATGAACCGCTTCACTGTCGACCTCCACGAGCGCACCAACGTGAACTACCGTGGACCCGATCATCATGACGCCTGTGTCGCGCTCTGCACCGACATGGCCGAGCTGCTCGTCAAAAACATCAAGTCAAAGCTTGGTGACCTCGATTCGCTTGCTGGAGTGCGGCTCTTCATCCCGGACCTGTGGCCACCGAACTGGGATCGGCAGGCAAGGCAGGCTCAGTGCCTGGAGTGGCTGTTGTCGCTAGCCACTCTGTTTCACGGCGACGACTCGCCCGAGATTCTACCAGGTTAGATTTTGATTGGTGATTGGTAGAATGTCCCACAATTGCAATCTCGTATTGCATTAATCCCCTCCACTTTGTCACTTACATCGCAGGTATTGACAAAAACGGGCGGTGAAGGAGCTGAGGACTCAGTGCCCGTTCTTGGCCAGAGCTCCTAAGATCGAGCGGAAGTTCCACGCGGGATTGACAGCCATCCTAAAGACACCCGACTGGCAGCAGTCGTACCTCAACCTCGTCGGACTCTGGGTGGCGGTTGCAGTGCTACCTCTCAGCACTGTCGAGTGTGAGAGAGGCCTCTCCCAACAGAATCTCATCAAAACGTGGCAGAGGGGCAGTATCAAGGACTGTAGGCTCAGTGATCTGTTGTGTATGTCATTGCTAGACTATGAGCTAGACTTGCCAGGAGTAGTAGAGATTTGGCGCAGCTACAAGAAGCGCCGGCCAGTCACAGCACCTGCTGCAAGACACAGGGACCCCCCAAGGGTTGGGAAGGAGCCTGTAGAGGAGCTTGTATTTAAGCGTGCTCCTGTAGAAGGTCCTCAGTCAGAATCTGATTCAGATAGTTAAATGTTTATAATATTGCTTTTATTTAAGTGAACAGCCTAAACTTTTAGTGTAACGCTGAACGTTCAGCGTAAAAAATACAGTGTTGTCTGAAATTTCAGCATAAAAATTGGAGTCAACGCTGACTGACAGAGTTCCAAGAGGGGTGCACGCTGATCGATCAGCGTGTCCCAAAACGAATCTAGGGGGCTGGTGGCGAGAAATAGATGGGTTGGCGAGGGGGAAAGGGGTCTCGCCAAACGTGACGTGATGGGTTAACGCTTTCTAGAACACGCGACGAGGGGAAGCGAGTGTGAGTAAGGAAGCGGGGGTTACGAGGGGCGGCGCGGGCGACGTTGGGAAGCGCAGGACGGTGGGGAGCGCGTGCAAAGAAGGGAAGAGCGGGTGACTACGAGAAGGCAGTGACCCGAGCAAGTGTGGGCGACGTGAAGAAGCGCGTGCAACGCTCGACGGCGAATCTAACTTAGGTAACCCGCCCACCACCATCCTATCACGGTCAAGTGTAGCAACTCATGCCATTTACCTACATTTGTGTGACGTGCGCTAGTACGGACGTTCCGTATCTGGCATGCGAAAATGGTACGGTAAGCGCGAGTTTGGCTTGAAGACGTGCCGCTCAGCTATTGGCAAGTCTGCGTGTGTGAGTACGGTAGTGTTGTTCATAAAAAAAACGCCTCTACCTGAGCTAGCCTTTATCGCCCTGCTGCGCGTTTCCTAGTTCGTGAGTCTCCTAGTGAACTAGGTGTCGGAATTAACGGGCAAGAAAGAGTGACTAGAAAGGATGGATGAGTACAAGTAGGGCAAGGTCTAACCCTAAAGTGCTATACTCAGTAGAGGCTACCCCACTATAGCCTACAACATAGAAACATTGTTTGACACACCCCCATAGGCAAAGTGGGGGATAGCAAACACAACCAACGGTCACAAGACCCGCCAAGCAAGAGAACAAAGCAAAGCAAAGCTCAGGGTGGATCTCAAGATCACCACGCATTCTGAGCACAAGCAAGCGACCACAAGGTCAGTTCACATGCAGAGTTATAAAAGCACAAGCAGTACAGTGATCACAACCTAGCAAGAGTAATCATGCAGGTATATATATATATACATATATACATATAGATCACAGTACAACACAAGTCAAGCAACCAGCAGGTGAGGCAGAGTAGGCACAAGGCCTAAAGCAGTGCAGAAACGCTGATGATCACCTAGCACAAGAGCCTTGGTGAAGACATCAGCAATGTTGGCCCGAGAGGCCACGTAAGCAAGGCGCAGCTGACCACGCTGCTGCAGCTCCCGAGCAAGAAAGTAACGAAGAGCAATGTGCTTCGTTCTGTGCTCCAGTCTCTGCTCCTGACACAAGGCAATCATGGCCTTGTTGTCGACGTACAGAACTGGAGGAGAACGAGGCCGCTCACCCAAGTCGGTCAGCAGGTAGGTCAGCCAGCGTAACTCCTGTGCAGCCATGGCCCCAGCGTAGATCTCGGCCTCACAGCTGGAACCAAGCACAGAAAAAGAACGAGTGGACCTCCACAAGACAGAACCAGAGCCGAGACTGAAAGAGTAACCCTGTGACGACCGCTGAGTCGTCTGGTCGTCGGCCAAAGAAGCGTCGGAGTGTCCTGTGAGTACCACTGAACCCCGTCCTCCAAGCACGAGCCCCATGCCCGATGTACTGCACAAGTAACGCTGTACCCTCTGCGCAGCTGTCCAGTGCTCCTTCCTGTGTCGCCCGGGCGCGACGAAGCGAGCAAAGATGCTGAGAGGGTACCAAGGTCAGGTCGTGTGCACGTGATCAGGTACATGAGGCAGCCCACAAGCTGTGGATACGGGCCACTCGGCTCTACGGACTCGTCCGAAGGTGGATCTGAGAGCGAGTGGCCTGTAGGTAGAGGAGTGCGCTGTGGCGAGGAGAACTGAAAGCTGAAGCGCTGAAGGACCTGGTGCACCATATGTGACCGAGTCAAAGTGATGGTGCACCGTGCTCTGTCCCGGGTGATCTGCAAGCCATGATAGCTACGTAGCTCACCCAGGTCTGTGCACGTGTGTCTCTTCTGCAGCGCCGCCTTCACAAGGGTCGGCGCCTCAGTGTCGGCAGTAGCAAAGACCAAGTCGTCGACGTACACGAGGATGTAAAACGGCGGCAGAGTAGGGTCGGTGCGCAGAAACAGCGACGGGTCACCAGTCGAAGGAGCAAACCCAAGAGCCGCAAGTGTCGTCCTCAGTGTGTCGTGCCACTCGCGGGGTGCCTGGTGGAGACCGTAGACTGTCCGCCAGAGACTCCACTGGGTACCCTGAGGAAACGACCCAGTGAAGCCAGGTGGGCGGCGCAGCCAGATCTCCTCGTGAAGGCTGCCCTGCAAGAAAGCTATGGAGAAGTCGAGGGAGTGCAGCTCGTAGTCACGTTGTGCTGCAACGTGCAGTAACACCCGAAGAGTGGTCATCTTCGGGGTGGGGGAGAAGGTCTGGAAGAAGTCGACCCCCTGTCGCTCATTGAAGCCTCGAGCAACGTAACGGGCCTTGAAGGCAGGCGGAGAACCCGGCGGCCGCTTCACTCTGAAAATCCACATGCCATCGACTATGTTCGCCCCAGGAGAGGGAACCTCGTCGACGTAGGTGCCGGTGGATTTCCAAGAAGCCATCTCGGCATCCATGGCTGTCTGCCACTGAGAGGAGTACTCACCCGTGATCGCCTCTGCGTAGGAGCGCGGGGTGGGGATGTCCACTGCATCCGGGTCTCCCTCAGGGCAAAGCAGCATGGACGCGAAACGGGGTAATACGGCCACGAGACACTCGAGCTCAAATTGCCTGTCCTCAAGGACGTCACAGCCAAGGGCAAGCTCACCCCCTATGAACGGAGGACAGACAGACTCAGACTCAGTAACAAGACTCTCGACGTAGTCGAGACGACGGGTAGCGGCAAAGTCGACTAGCTCAGTGACTAGGGCAAACGCAGCAGTAGACTCAAAGTAAGGGTCAGTGACAACTGTAGCGAGGAGACGAGTGACAGTAGGACTAGCAGCACGAGCAAGGTCGGACTCAGGGTCAGGAACGTCAGGAAGAGAGGACGCCGGAGGAGACGGCAGAGCAACACGCTGTGGAACAGAGGAAGGACGAAGTGTCATAGCGTGCGTGCAGGGGACAGGTGGAGGACGAGAGCGACGAGCACAACTGACAGTGCGAATAGGGGAGGCAGGACGAAACTCAGGCTCACAACGCTTTGTCAGGGAGCCTGTCTGTGCAGGGTAGGGAGAAGGAGCAGGCAGTGGAGAGCCAGGTAGTAACTGCGGCTGTGACTGGTCAGGCGGAGGACACAGGAGAGGCGGAGTAAGGCCAGTGGACGAAGGAAGACTAAGAACCTGACGAAGTGCCGAGTCAGGCGGTGGTAGGGACGACTGCGGCTGCGGGTAGAAAAACGGTCGGCGTGGCGCAGTACCCATACCGTGAGCAGCTCCAGCACCTCTAGCACCTCCAGCTCCAGCACCTCCAGCACCTCCAGTACCACCAGCTCCAGAACCTCCAGTACCTCCAGCTCCAGCACCTCCAGCACCAGCATCTCCAGTACCTCCAGCACCTCCAGCTCTAGCACCTCCAGCACCAGCAGCTCCAGTACCTCCAGCACTAGCACCTCCAGCACCAGCAGCTCCAGCACCTCCAGCACCAGCAGCCCAGTACCTCCAGCACCAGCAGCTCCAGGACCTCCAGCACCTCCAGCTCTAGCACCTCCAGCTCTAGCACCTCCAGCTCTAGCACGGCTAGCTCCACCACCAGGGCTGCCCCACCGGACAGCCCACTCGCGAAGCCGCTCCGGCGAGAGAGTCTCCTGCCGACGCGCACCAGTACCGCCAGCACTAGCGTCTCCAGCACCAGGACCTCCAGCACCTCCAACTCCAGTACCACCAGCACCAGCACCTCCAGCTCCAGTAGCCCCAGCACCTCCAGCTCGAGCACGGCTAGCTCCACCACCAGGGCTGCCCCACCGGACAGCCCACTCGCGAAGCCGCTCGGGCGAGAGAGTCTCCTGCCGACGTGCACCATTTCCACCAGCACTAAGGTCTCCAGCACCAGGACCTCCAGCACCTCCAACTCCAGTACCACCAGGACCAGCACCTCCAGCACCTCCGACTGCAGCACCTCCAGCTCCTCCTGTACTCGTAGGACACTCACCACCCCCAGAACCAGCACCCCCAGAGTCCGCACCCCCAATGTCACCACCTCCAGCAGCACCAGGGTCCACAGCGACTGGCTGCAGAGGCGGTGAAGACGGCCGAGGCGGAAACCCAGGAGGGGCCGCCAAGCGCGCTGAGCGGCGAGGGGCCACAATGTCGGCAGCAGTCGGGTCACCCCCCTCAGCTGGGCCAGAGGTGTCAGAGGAGACCTCCAAAGGCTCAACCAAGGGGGGTGGGTCTACCTGAGACACACCTGAGGGAGCAGGACCCTGTGGGGGGAGGGGGGCTACCGAGGGGGGGGGGGTCGGGTACCAGGAAGAGAGGCGGGAGGGGCACGGGGGAACTGTGGTGGGGGTGGAGACGGTAGAAGCAGACAAACTCATCAAAGGTGACGTCCTGGGAGGAGAGGACACGACGAGAACCCAGGTGGCAAAACTGCCAGGGCGGGGGGTTGGTAGGGAAGCCAAGGAAGACGCAGCAAAGAGTGCGAGGAGAGAGCTTTCCCGCGGGAAGATCGCGGACAAGAGCAAGGGAACCCCAGACCCGAAACACCGACGCATCACCAACCTCTCCCCCGTCCACCGCAGAGTAGGGGAGGTCTCCGGGTGGGAGACACGGGGCCATAGGTTGAGCTGCTCAGCGGCGTATCGGACCGCAAACGGCCACAGAAAATGGGGAGCAACCGCATGGACGATGGAGGTGCGAGCAACCTCCATGACCAAGCCAATGCGATGCTCTGCAATCCCATTCTGCTGTGGAGAGGCCGGAAGCGTGAACGACTGGCGGATGCCCTCAGCACCACAGAAGTCCTCGAGGAGGCGGGAGCAAAACTCACCACCTCGGTCAGAGTGCAGCCGCAGGACCGGGAGGTCCTGCCGGAACCGAGCGCTGAGCTGGCGATGGACAGCACGGATCCAGCGGATCAACACACTGCGGACATCCGCCTTGCTCTGCAAGGGGAAGACCGTGGTGTAGCGCGTGTAGTCGTCAACAACCAGCAAAAAGTAGCGCTCTCCGCCCTGTCCAGTGACGCGGGCTGGACCCCACACGTCCATGTGGAGGGTCTGCAGAGGAGCTGTGGTCGGAGGAAACGAGGAGGAGTGAGGATCGGCGCGCTGTCGCCCCTCGATGCAGGGAAGGCACGTCGGCGCAAGCGACCTCGGGAGCGGGGGCAAGGACCTGGGGAGGCCAGACACAAGGAGACGAGAGTGCATGCCACGCAGGCGTGGCAAGGAGGGGTGACCAAGACGGTGGTGCCAGAGGAGAGTCTGGTGCGTGAGGAGACGACACGAACAAGACGCAGATACCTCAACCGACGCAGCTACCTGACCTGACTCAGCCACCTGTGCAGACTCAGTGGTCAGTGTGTACAGACCAGACCCGGGCCTCCGACTGAACGTGGCGAGGTGCTCGCCAGTGCGTGAGTCCGTACAGATCGCCACGAGCTCTCCCCCAGGCTGGGTAACAGTGACAAACTTGTCCTGTAGGACAGCTGTAGCCACCAAGTTCCTAGCGAACGAGGGGAGGTGGAAACCTCTGAGGGAACCGGAGGGGGCTTCAGGACACGGGAGAACAGTGGAGCTACGTGCAACAACTGGGCCACCAGAGGGGTCGGCCAGACTGACAGGGACAGGGGCTGTGAGCGGTGTGACTGTGGTGCAGTCGCGGAAGAAGCAGCGAGACGCGCCTGAGTCGAGTAGGAAAGTGTGCAAGACCTCCTCAGACTCTGTACCTGTGCTAGCTGAGTCACAAGTACCTAGACTAGTAGCCTCTATACCAGCAGGTGCCTCTCCACCCCCAGCACTAGTACCACAAGCTCCACCACCGGGGCTGCCCCACCGGACAGCCCACTCACGAAGCTGCTGCGGCGAGAGTGTCTCCGGCGGACGCTGCTGCCGCTGCTGTCCACCCCCAGAACCTCCGCGTCCACCAACGGCACTACCAGTAGGAGTAGACTCACAGGTACCTCTAGTAGTAGCACCACAGGCTCCGCCACCGGGGCTGCCCCACCGGACAGCCCACTCGCGAAGCTGCTGCGACAAAGGTGTCTCCTGCCGACGAGTACGAGCACCGCGAGCACCAGCACCTCTAGCTCTAGCACGGCTAGCTCCGCCACCAGGGCTGCCCCACCAGATAGCCCACTCGCGAAGCTGCTGCGGCGAGAGAGACTCCTGCACACTCGGCTGCCGCTGACGTAGGAGAGTGGTAGTGGCCATGGCAGGCACTGGCAGTAGTAGTAGGAGTGGTGGTGCCAGTAGGACGAAAGCGGGCTAAGGGCGCTCGATGGGCTACTGGAGGGGCGCACTCTAGGGATGCGCCACGGGTAGAAGAACGGGCAGCAGTAGAGGCGCGCCACGGGCAGAAAACGGCCACGTCCTAAGCTGCAGGGCGCGTGAGCTGCAGAACGGCGCGCGGGCTGCAGGGCAGGGCAGTGCGCGGGCTGCAGGGCAGGGCAACGCGCGGGCTGCAGGGCACGGCGGTGCTCGTGCTGCAGAGCAGGGCGGTGCGCGGGATGAAGGGCAGTGCGAGGCGCGGGCTGCAGGGCAGGGCGACGCGCGGGCTGCAGGGCAGAGAGGCGCGCGAGCTGCAGGGCAGGGCGGCGCGCGGGCAGCAGGGCAGGGCGACGCGCGGGCTGCAGGGCAGGACGTCGCGCGGGCTGCAGGGAAGGACGGCGCGCGGGCTGCAGGGCAGGGCGGCGCGCGGGCTGCAGGGCAGGGCGACGCGCGGGCTGCAGGGCAGAGCGGCGCGCGGGCTGCAGGGCAGGGCGGCGCGCGGGCTGCAGGGCAGGGCGGCGCGCGGGCTGCAGGGCAGGGCAGCAAGCGGGCAGAGCACAGGGTAGGGCAGATCGCGTGGGGTAGCGCGTGCAGGGCAGTGTGAGGGATGCTGTTCGGGCAGTGCGAAAGATTAACGGTGGGCCCTAACGGAGCGGTCCTACGGAGGGACCTGCTCTGATACCATTTCAGAATTAACGGGCAAGAATGAGTGACTAGAAAGGATGGATGAGTACACGTAGGGCAAGGTCTAACCCTAAAGTGCTGTACTCAGTAGAGGCTACCCCACTACAGCCTACAAAATAGAAACATAGTTTGACACTAGGAGTACTACTTGGTCTTCAAGATATGTAAGAGAAGATGGCGGCAACCGTGTAGGCGATGGTCGGACCTGTTGTGCGACTGGGCACAGAAACCAATCAGGATCGACCATCGCAAGAGTTTTTCCCTGCCTCGCGAGTTGTGTTTCAAACCAAAGAGGGTAACCCTGTTTTTGGCGACTTCAAGTTCAAGAATCTTGAACTTGAAAAATACCATGCTGTACTCGGGCTTTAACATGGTATCATGCGCTAGGTTAGGTCTGACTGCCGAACCTACTACCGAACCTACGATTAGGTTAGGTTTGTTCTAGCTGCCCCGTGCCTCGAGTGCCACTGACCCACGCGCCGCGCCTGCCCACGCGCGCTGCCCTGCCCGTACGCTGCCCCGCGCACCGCGCCTGCCCGCGCGCGCTGCCCTGCTCGTATGCCGCCTGCGCGCTGCCCTAGCTGCTCGCGCGCTGCCCTAGTTGCTCACGTTGTGAACGACTTCTAGGCGATCGACCCACTTGAGCTTCTCGCCGACGGTGTAAGAATGCCGTTTCCGAGTCGTAGTATTGTTTCTGGGGGAGGGGGGACGGGCATCTCGATTCGCACGCGAGGGATGAGGGCGTTTTCAGTTAGGAGGGGGAAACGTGGGGATCGGGAGGTGTTCGGGAAGCCCGTCACGTGACCAGTACTCCACGTCTTCCTCGTCACCAGCAGCAGGGTCGGGCAATTCGTCGTCGTCTTGCCAAACACGCTCGGGGTGTGGGACATCTTGATTTCCGGCACTGCCTCCAGTCTCAGCAGTCTCAGAGGCGGTGTTGGCTCCCGTATCAGTCCCGGTAGGCTCGCGCGCGTTGGCGGCTGGGACGGAACCAGGCAAAAGCATCGTTAGTATCGGCTGACCATGCATAAACACGGACGGAACAGGAGGAGAGGGAGGAGCAGGTGGCGCAGGTGGGTCTGGTGGCTGTCAGAATCAGGAAACAGGAATGAATGCATTAGGGTTTGGGAGCAATACAAGTAGGCAACCCTAGAAGTGTTGTACCCTATATGGGCTACCCCACTATAGCCTACAGACATGCAATTGTATTTTGACACACCCCCATAGGCAAAGTGGGGGATAGCAAACACAACAAACGGTCACAAGACCAGTCAAGAAAGAGAACAAAGCAAAGCAAAGCTCAGGGTGGATCACAAGGTCACCACGCATTCTGAGCACAAGCAAGTGGCCACAAGGCCAGTTCACATGCAGAGTTTATAATAGCAAAGAGCAGTACACTGATCACAGCCTAGCAAGTGTAAGCATGCAGGTATACTCATATATATCAGTGTACAACAAGAGCAAGATCAAGAGACAAGCAAGTGAGGAAGAGTGGGCATAAGCCCAAGATGCAAAAGTTGGCCCCTAAGATTCCTAGGCCTTAGAAGGAGGTTCTAAGACTACTATAGCTTCCGATTGTATCTTAGACCATTTTAACAAAACCTCCTATTGGAGCATGCCCAGTAAAAGGAGAAGTAACGACGGTAGAAACAATCTCTGGCATTATAGGATTGCGTGCATCAAGTTTGACTGTCTTCTAGAGTTATCTCGCATAACCTTGCGTATTCGTGATTATTCACCGAATGACTACCGAATTCAGAAAGGCTCTAATCATGCTGGTTCCAAAGCCTCGATACCTTCTAGTAACACCCTGCTTATTGTGAAGACAAAGACGTCGTGAAAGTTACCAACGACGACACCTCTCGCCCCCGCTTCGGTTATGCATCCTTGAATTCGCCATCACTGTTTGCGGAATGCAGCACCCGACCGATCCCACGACAGTTTGCCAAGCCCTCCAAGGCCCCGACAGAGAGAATAGGAGATCAGCAGTGGCCGTAGTTGTAGAAGAACTTAATTGCCGCAGAACATAGAATTTGGTCTTGCGATCAGCAGCAAAGGGGAGAAAAATACTCAGTGGGAAGTGGGTATATCGAAGAAGCAATTTCTGGCAGAATAGGATTGCGTGCACCAGGTCTTACTGTTTTCTAAAGCTATTTCGCACGATCTTGCATGTTTGTAAGCATTCACCGAGTGACTCTACCGACTTCGGGAAGGCTCTATTCCTGCTGGTTCTAGAGCCTCGATACCTTCCAGTAACACCATAGTTACCTGCCTTATATCGTGCCTATGCATAGCCGCGTAGTTGTACCCAGGCTCAGTACCCAATCTCAAATTGAAATCTCAATCCTCTCACACTTGGTATCAGAGCCTGCTTACAATCTGACTCGTAGCTCGCTAATTCAGTCTTTAAAAGCTGCCAGGGGCAACGACAATTGGCACTGGTGGCACGCCTGTGCACTAGGGGCACCTCGTCCCCTGCCACTACGTCGCCCACAGGTACTTCTCGTGGCTCAAGGTTTAGCTATGGTTGCTCCGTTGTTTGCATAAAACACATGAACTTACCATATGTTTGTTGTTTTTACAGGGAGGCTCTTGCGGCGAAGGACACAGCCCTTGCCTTCCCCAACTTCAACATCGTCGACAAGGTTGTGCGATACTACACCAACACGCATGTTCAGCACGGGCGCATCATGAAGCTGAAGGAGGTGCTGACAAGCACCAACGCAAAGGATTCAGGACATACGCTGGCTGTCGCATGGGGATGCGATTGCGCGGTTTCCAGGCGTTCTACCCGTCGCCATTATCTTGCTGTACGAGTACGACAAGAAGTGTTACAACCTCATCACGAGCTTCAAGTTCCAGTTCTTCTTGTTCTTTCAGGTTGGCCTACTGAAGGAGCTGAACTGCCTCAACCTCAAGTTTCAAAGACGGCATGTAAGCACTTCTTTATCGATTTGTTCTACTTGTCTGTTTTAGATGCTAGAGTCTCTTCTTTCCTTCTCGGTTGTTGTCTCTATTCTAATGCTGTTTGTGCTTCACTTTTCTCCATGCAGGTTGATGTGACGCAGGTGATGCCGACGGTTGACCACACGACCCTGGCATTGAGAAGCCGCTATGTGGAGTACGGCTCCACCTTTGCCGACAACAGTCCTCGCCTCGCCGCGTTTCCGCACGCATACTAGAAGCCGCACGCTCGCTCAGTGACCGTTGAAGGTGTTGCCAGCGATGGCACACCAACGACGCACACGCACGAGCTCCATGAGATGCCCATTGAGGGGCATAACGGCGAAGGGGACTTACAGTCGTGCATCAAGCTGGCATCCGAGTTTGCTGCTGCGACAATATGGTACATCAACAATCGGCTCAAGGATCTCAAGTTGCACTCGAGGAGCCGTCTCTTCCACCAGGACCGATACGCAACTACACGTGTAAAGAGGGAGCGGCGTTTTCCCCAATGGCTCCAGTCGCTGCGAGACCTGTTCAAGTTAAAATCCCACCACCCTGATATCCTTCCCGGTATTTCGTTGAGGATCTGTCAAGCCATATCCCTCTCTCTCCCTTGCTCTCTATCTGGTTTGGCGTATTCTGCTAAATTTAAAAACTGCCAGCCATTTTCCAACCCAATGTATCCCACCCGCACTTCAGGCATCAAATGGGGCAGAGCCAAGAAGGAGCTCACGAGTTTCACAACCATCCTCTCCACCCACCATGAAGATATCAGCATTCACGACAGCCTCCCGCACTTGCTCTCAACGGACGGCTGGCAGACGGCCTATCCCAACCTTGGCCGACTGTGGATTGCGGTGGCCATGTCCCACTCAGCACCGTTGAGTGCGAGCGTGGTTTCAGCCAGCAGAACGTGATTGAAACCTGGTGCCGCCTCGACTTGTGCGATGCGACCCTCGGCGACCTCATGACCATCTCCCTCCTCGAATACGACATGGATTGGGAGGATTTGGTGGAGAGGTGGCATGCGAGCAAGAAGCGACGGCCAGCGAAAGAGGTCGTCATGGCGCAGACATCCCGCCCGTTAAAGAAGCGGCGGTCCCACCACCAGCAGAGAGTCGCCGCAGCAACAGCCGCACAAGAAGAGGCCCTGGAAGCAGGAAGAGAGACAGACGTGCACAAGAAGAGGCATGGAAATTTCCCGTCTGGACCAAAAAGGAGAAAGCACAAGTTCCACAAGAGGACCTCTCTGATAACTATGATGCTAGTGATGGACCTGGTAGTGATAGTGAATCTTCAGATTATACTACGAGTTGTAGTAGCACAACTGCAGGATGGTTGTTAAGTTGTATGTAGCATCAAGTATTCGATTTTAGACTAGGCTTAAAATTTCGTATGAATTCTAAGAGCCTAAATTTTCGCCTGAAAAGATAGACAGCTTCAGATTTCGTCTGATGCTCAAACAAGCCTCCAGAACCTGGTCTCAAAGCCAGACAGAGCATTTCACTAAAGTTGTCCCTGTTCACCACATGAGAAAACACCTCCTTGAAGAAAATACATATTTACCAAAATCTGAAATGTGCCAGTCATTTGGCACACACGCTAATAAAATTTATTCAATTATACATCTGGGGTATGGGAGCATGACTAAACACCTCTAAGCCTATTCAACATGAGACGCAATAATTCAATGCTAACATGACAGACTGGGCCTCCAACCTTATTTAAATTATGAAGCATATCCCAATTCGAGCAGCCGAAGCTTCGGGGGTGCAGACAGTTGTCCCCAGTGGCATTCTCTCCAAGCACTCAAAGCCATTCATCTTCCTGTAGCACCCCTTGATGCTGGCAAACTCCTTCACGTCAATCATGGCGCAGCTGTCTCCAGCTGCAATGCTGTAGGTGCCCCCTGGGCAGGTGCCAGTTTTGTACCGTGTGCTGCTTGCAACACAAACCTACATAAGAACAAGAATGGTGATGGGTGAGAGGGTAAGCCTCTGAATCTTCCATGGCACGTTGGCACTGAATTTATGTTCTTACCTTGCGCTGCGAATAACGATACGGTAAGTTGGTCGACAAGCACTTGCAGTTGATGCCCGGGTTGAGGCGGTAAAACTCCAGTGGGCTCAACAGTGGATCCACGGCCGCCATCACAGCATCACAGCCGCCACACACCTGGACAAGGTACTCCTCATCACACACTGCCACCTCCCTCGCTCTGCTTTCGTCGCGCTCTACACACACGGCCTGACCGCGCATGAGCTCTGTGTCAAACATTGTATATGTTCATATTCTGTAGGCTATAGTGGGTTTAGCCTTAGGGGGTACAACATTCTAGGGTTTCCTACTTGTACTCCCAATGTTGTTAGTTCAATCACTCTTGTTCATTCTGACATGGTATCACAACCCTAGGTTGCCACCTAGGACCGCTTTCTACTACGGGCCCACTATTCCGCTAGAAGCGCCCTCGTGCGCCCTACCTTACGTGCGCCCTCGTGCGCCTTTCTCTGCTCGTGCGCCCTCGTGCGGCTTTTTTCTGCTAGTGCGCCCTCGCGCGCCCCGCCCTTCGTTCTGCCCGCGTGCCGTCCTGCAGCCCTCACGCTGCCTCCTGCTGCCCTAGGCCAGTGCGACGCCCCTGCAAGCTAGTAAGGCCCTCGAGCCGCCCCTGCAGGTCCGTCAGGCCCCCGAGCCGCCTCTGCAGACCCGTCAGCCCCCCGAGCCGCCTCTGCAGGCCCGTCAGGCCCGAGAGCCACCCCTGCAAGCCCGTCAGGCCCACGCGCAGCCTCTGCCCGACCGCGTGCCGCCCCTGCAGGCCCTCGCCGCCCGCACGCAGCCTCTGCAGGCCCGTCAGGCCAGCGCGCGACCCCGTCAGGTCGCTGTCGCGGCCCCGTCAGGTCGCAGTCGCGGCCCCGCCTTGTCGCTGACGCGGCCCCACCCTGCCGCGGTCGCGGCCCCGCCCTGCCGCCGACGCGGACACGGCCCCGCCCTGCAGTGACGCGGCCGCGCCCTACTGCTGACGCGGCCGCGCCCTTCTACCGACGCGGCCGCGCCCTGCTACTGACGCGGCCGCGCCCAGCTGCCCGCCACGTCGCCCTGCCCGCGGCGTCGCCCCTGCCCGCCGCGTCGCCCTGCCCCCCGCGTCGCCCCTGCCCGCGCGTCGCCACTGCCCGCCGCGTCGCCCTGACCTACCCCGCGCCTGGCCCCTGGAGCAGCCGCCCCTGGAGCAGCCGCCACTGCAGCAGCCGCCCTTGGCCCCTGGAGCAGCCGCACCTGCAGCCGCCCCTGGCCCCTGGAGCGGCCGCCCCTGCAGCAGCCGCCCCTGGCCACTGGAGCAGCCGCCACTGCAGGAGCCGCCCCTGGCCCCTGGAGCAGCCGCCCCTGGAGCAGCCGCCTCTGGAGCAGCCGCCACTGCAGCAGCCGCCCCTGGCCCCTGGAGCAGCCGCCCCTGCAGCAACGACCGTCGCGGCCCTGTCCCTGCCCTGCACCAGCTGCCGTCGCGGCCCGGTCTCGCCCTACAGCAACTGCCGTGGAGCTCCCTGCCGCGGTCGCGGCCCCGCCCTGCCGCTGTAGCGGCCCCGCAGTCGCCTCCGTCGTGCGCCTGCCCTTCCCACCACTGGTGAGCACTGCCCTGCCCGTGCTGCTACTGCTGTTACTGCTGCTGCTACTGCTTCTACTGCTGCTCCTGGCGTGGCCAGATGCAGCTCCAGGGCCGTCCGCGTGTGTCTCTCACGCCCCAGCAGCTTCGTGAGTGGTACGTCCGTTGGGGTTGTCGGGGTGGCAGTAGTGGGAGTCATCCTGGAGTGGGTAGTTCGGGATCTTGTAGTGGCCCGGTGCAGCAGCAGCGTCGTCTGCGCGAGACTCGTTCGCCCCAGCAGCTTCGTGAGTGGTACGCTCAGAGTAGAGGGTCGCTGGGTACTGCTCGCTGCCCGTACGTTATTAGCACGGGTGTCCGGACTGGTCAGCCTTGCGGGACGCCTGGTCACACAGAGTCTCGCTGCTTTGCCCGTCTGAGCGACGCTTGGCGTACAGAGTTTGGCGACGACGCTGAGCTCCCCCACTGGGTGGAGCTGCTTGGACAGAGGGTAGATATCTTTGCTCTTGCCTATGATGCTATTCTCACTGCAATGTATGCATTGTCTACTAGTGCCGAGGGAGCCTGTCACCTGTGTGTGCCGCCTGACCCCGGTATCCAGTCTGCTGCTCCAGGTGCCGGTGAGGCTGCCGCTCTAGGTGCTAGTACGTCTGCTGCCCCAGGTCCTGGTGAGGCTGCTGCTCTAGGTGCAGGTGTGTCTGCTGCTTCAGGTGCTTTGTGAGTCTGCGCCTTCAGGTACTACGTCGACTGAGGCACTGCACACCTTCACACTGGACTCAGGTGCTTCTCGTTGTTTCTTTCGCGACCGCACTGCCCTAGAGCAGCTCCCTAGACCGGTTGCTGTCTCCCTGGCTGACCGCTCCGGGGGTCCGGTCCTTGCGACCTCCACCACTGCCCTCCCTTGTCCTGCTGTCCCGTCCGGCACACTGTCGGGCCTTTACCTCCCCTCGTTCTCTACGAACTTGGTGGCGGGTTCCGCGCTCCAGGACGCGGGTGTTCACCAGTTCACCCCTGCCTACGAGCGTGTGACACACTGCACGTGTGCCCAGACGGGTCGTCACCTGGCTACCTTCACTCGGCAGCCGGGGTCGGACTTGTACACACTGACCACTGAGTCCCCTCAGGTAGCTGCGTCTGCGTCTGCGTCAGGTCAGTTGTCCGCCCCCTGCTCGTGTCGCTCCCTGTCGCACGAGACCGTCCTCTGGCACCACCGCCTTGGTCACCCGTCAGTGCAGCGCCTTCGTGACATGCACTCCCGGTACCTTGTCTCTGGTCTTCCCAGGGTTCTCCCTCCCCTCCCACCCTCGCCTGCTCCTCCCTGTCTTCCCTATGTCGAGGGGCGGCAGCGCGCCGCTCCTCACTCCTCCTCGTTTCCCCCGACGACTGCTCCCCTGCAGACCCTCCACATGGACGTGTGGGGCCCAGCCCGCGTCCGTGGACAGGGTCACGAGAGGTACTTCTTGATAGTTGTTGACGACTACTCGCGCTACACCACGGTCTTCCCGTTGCGCACCAAGGGTGAAGTCCGTGATGTTTTGATCCCTTGGATCCGCGCTGCCCGTCTCCAGCTTAGCGAGAGGTTCCACTCGGACTTTCCTGTCCTGCGTCTGCACTCTGACAGAGGTGGGGAGTTTTCCTCCGACCTCTTGAGGGCCTTCTGTCAGGGGGAGGGGATTGAGCAGTCGTTCACGCTTCCGGCCTCTCCACAACAGAATGGGGTTGCTGAGCGCCGCATTGGCTTGGTCATGGAGGTCGCTCGTACCTTTTTGATCCCTGCGGCTGCCCCCCACTTTCTGTGGCCGTTTGCGGTCCGATACGCTGCGCATCAGCTCAACCTCTGGCCCCGTGTCTCCGTTCCGGAGACTTCGCCGACACTGCGTTGGATGGGAGAGGTTGGCGATGCGTCGGTGTTCCAGGTCTGGGGATCTCATGCTTTTGTGCGCGATACGTCGGCGGACAAGCTCTCCTCCCGCGCTGTTCCTTGTGTCTTCCTTGGCTTTGTCCCGGACGCGTCTGGTTGGCATTTTTACCACGCCACCTCGCACCGTGTCCTGCCCTCTCAGGACGTCACTTTCGACGAGTCGGTCCCCTACTACCGCCTCTTCCCCTACCGCAGTGCCCCGCTCCCCCCCCCGCCTCCCTTCCTCGCACCACGTGCTGCTGTGGTAGACCCCCTCCCCCCTCAGGGTGCCGCTCCCTCAGGTGTGTCCCAGGTAGACCCGGTTGAGCCTGTCGAGGTAGCTGTCGACTCTCGTCCTGCTAGGGGTGCTGAGCCTGAGCGTGCGGAGCCTGGGGGTGCGGAGCCTGGGGGTGCTGAGCCTGAGCGTGCGGAGCCTGGGGGTGCTGAGTCTGCGGGTGCGGAGCCTGGGGGTGCTGAGCCTGAGGGTGCTGAGTCTGGGGGTGCTGAGCCTGAGAGTGCTGAGTCTGAGGGTACTGAGCCTGGGGGTGCTGCGACTGACCGTTAGGCGCCTGGAGGCGCTCCCTCTTCACAGCAGCTGCGTGAGTGGTACTCGCGGTACTGCAGCCTCGGGAAGGGCGCTTCTGGGGCTAGGGGTGCTGCTGCAGCTGGTGCTCGTGGTTCCCCGCCTAGGCGGGAGCCGCCCTCTCCTCAGCGGCTCCGAGAGTGGTACGCTCGGCGCTGCAGTCTCCGGAGTGGTGCTGCTGGTGCTGAGGACCCTGGAGCTGGTGCTGCTGGTGCAGGAGCTGTTGGTGGTACTGCTGGAGGTACTGGTGCTGGAGCTGGAGCTGGAGCTACTGGAGGTGCTGCTGGAGGTGCTGGAGCTACTGGTGGTGCTGCTGGTGCTGGAGCTGCTGGAGGTGCTGCTGGTGCTAGAGCTGCTGGAGGTTCTGGAGCTGCTGGTGCTGGAGCTACTGGAGGTGCTGCTGGAGGTGCTGGAGGTGCTGCTGGTTCTGCTGGTGCTGCTGGAGGTACTGGAGGTTCTGCTGGTGCTGGAGCTGCTGGAGGTGCTGCTGGTGCTTCTGGAGGTGCTGCTAGAGCTGGAGCTGCTGGAGGTTCTGGAGCTGCTGGTGGTGCTGCTGGAGGTGCTGCTGGTGCTGGAGCTGCTGGAGGTGCTGCTGGTGCTTCTGGAGGTGCTGCTGGTGCTGGAGCTGCTGGAGGTGCTGCTGGTGCTGGAGCTGCTGGAGGTTCTGGAGCTGCTGGATCTGCTGGTGGTGCTGCGGGAGTTGTAGCTGGAGACCCTGGAGCTGAGGGAGCTGGTGCTGTCTCTGCTGGCTCAGGAGGAGCTGCGCGGCCGCGGCCGTACTACGTTCCGCTCCTTCAGCAGGTTCTTGGCCTCCCGCCCCCTACTGGCCCTACTCCTCCCCTACTGAGTCCACCGCCTGTCCAGTCGCAGTCACAGTTACAGCCTGCCTCTCCGCTGCCCAGTCCTTCTCCTTACGCTGGGCCGACTGGAGGTCTTACGGAGCGTCGTGAGCCTGCGTCTCGTCCTGCGTCGCCCGAGTCTCGTCCTACGTCGCCTGAGTCTCGTCCAGAGTCGCCTGTCCATGCTGCCCGCACTGGTCGTCGTGTTCCGCGTGAGCGTCCTCCTCCTGTCCCTGGCACTCACTATATGACTCTGCGTCCTTCCACTGCTCCACAGCGTGTCCCTCTGCCGTCTCCTCCAGCGTCCTCTCTTCCTGCTCTTGTTGACCCGGAGTCTGACTCTCTTGGTGCTGCCAGTCCTACTGTCACGCGTTTCCTCGCCACTGTTGTCACTGACCCTACCTTTGAGTCCACTGCTGCGTCTGCTCTAGTCGCTGAGCTTGTTGATATTGCTGCCGCCTGTCGTCTAGACTACGCCGCTAGCCTTGTTGCTGAGTCTGAGTCTGTCTGTCCTCCGTCCATCGGGGGTGAGTGTGTCCTTGGCACGGACGTCCTTGAGGACAGACAGGAGGAGTTTGAGTGCTTTGCTGCTGCTTTACCTCATCTCGTGTCCATGCTGATTGCCCCTGAGGGAGACCCGGATGCACCAGACATCCCGGCCCCGCGCTCTTACGCAGAGGCGATAGAGGGTCCCTACTCCTCTCAGTGGCAGTCAGCTATGGACGCAGAGATGGCTTCCTGGAAGTCCACAGGCACCTACGTCGACGAGGTTCCCCCGCCTGGGGCGAACATCGTCAGTGGCATGTGGATTTTCAGGGTGAAGCGGCCGCCGGGTTCTCCGCCTGTCTTCAAGGCGCGTTACGTTGCACGAGCCTTCAGTCAGCGTGAGGGAGTTGACTTCTTCCAGACCTTCTCCCCTACCCCGAAGATGACCACTCTTCGGGTTCTGCTGCACGTCGCTGCTCAGCGTGACTACGAGCTCCAGTCTCTTGACTTCAGCACTGCTTTTCTACAGGGCAGCCTGCACGAGGAGATCTGGCTGCGCCGCCCACCTGGCTTCACTGGGTCGTTTCCTGCTGGTACCCAGTGGAGCCTCCGGCGGCCAGTCTACGGTCTCCGCCAGGCACCCCGTGAGTGGCACGACACACTGAGGACTACTCTTGCTGTCTTGGGTTTGCTCCTTCCACTGCTGACCTGTCGCTGTTTCTACGCACCGACACCACTCTGCCGCCGTTCTACGTTCTCGTGTACGTAGACGACTTGGTCTTTGCTACTGCTGACACTGAGGCACTCGCCCACGTGAAGTCGGAGCTGCAGAAGAGACACACGTGCACAGACCTGGGTGAACTGACAAGCTATCTTGGCTTGCGGATCACCCGGGACAGAGCACAGCGCACCATTACCCTGACTCCTCCACACATGGTGCAACAGGTCCTTCAGCGCTTCCGCTTCACGTACTCCTCGCCTCAGTCCACTCCTCTGCCTACCGGTCACTCGCTCTCAGCTCCACCTTCGGACGAGTCCGTAGAGCCGAGTGGCCCGTACCCAGAGCTTGTGGGCTGCCTCATGTACCTGATGACCTGCACTCGACCTGACCTTGCATACCCTCTTAGCATCCTGGCACGCTATGTCGCTCCTGGCCGTCACCGGAAGGAGCACATGGATGCCGCTAAGAGGGTGTTGCGCTACTTGTGCAGTACGTCGGGCATGGGGCTTGTGCTTGGAGGACGGGCTCGAGTTGTCCTCACTGGTCACAGTGACGCTTCTTGGGCTGACGACTTGACTACGCAGCGGTCGTCACAGGGTTACACCTTCAGTCTTGGCTCCGGCTCTGTTTCTTGGCGGTCTACCCGCTCGTCTTCTGTTCTCAGCTCTAGTTGTGAGGCTGAATCTACGCAGGGGCCATGGCTGCACAGGAGTTACGCTGGCTCACCTACCTGCTGACTGGCCTTGGAGAGCCGCCTCGTTCTCCTCCAAATCTGTACGTCGACAACAAGGCCATGATTGCCTTGTGTCAGGAGCACAGACTGGAGCACAGAACGAAGCACATCGCTCTGTGCTACTTCCTTGCTCGAGAGTTGCAGCAGCGTGGTCAGCTTCGTCTTGCTTACGTGGCCACTCGGGCCAACACTGCTGATGTGTTCACCAAGGCGCTTCAGCCTTGTGATCATCAGCGTGTCTGTACTGTTCTAGGCCTTGTGCCTACTGTGCCTCACTTGCTTACTTCTTGACTCTGCTTGTACTGTGATCTCTATATATATACCTGCATGCTTACACTTGCTAGGTTGTGATCACTGTACCTCTTGTTTTATTATCAAACTGCATGTGAACTGGTCTTGTGACCGCTTGCTTGTGCTCGGAATTTGTGTGGTATCCTTGAGATCCACCCTGAGCTTGTTTTGCTTTGCTTTGCTTTGACTGGTCTTGTGCCCATCTGGTTGTCTCCCACTTAGCCTATGGGGGTGTGTCGAACATTTTATATGTTCATATTCTGTAGGCTATAGTGGGTTTAGCCTTAGGGGGTACAACATTCTAGGGTTTCCTACTTGTACTCCCAATGTTGTTAGTTCAATCACTCTTGTTCATTCTGACACTCTGAGCAATTGAGCACAGGGTTGAGCTCTGCCAACGCATCCACACATGCCTGATTTCCATCCCCGGGACACCTGTCGCTCAGATTGAACTGCTGAGCGACTGTCACACAGCTTTCCCCCTGCACACATCACGGACAAATTAGTTGATGGAGTCGAACATGTTTGCCAGTTCTGCTTTTGGTGTGCAAAAACGGAAGAAGGTTCTCTACACGCAATGCCTAGCACAACGAGGCAATAGGTGCCTTGTGGCATGGCTGTACTCACAGGCTGGATGGTGTAGAAAAGCGAGCATTTTGGAAAAGATTGGGTCGTCTTGACAGTCAGCTTCGATCCCACTGGAATGGGCTTTGCACACGATAGCTTCTGCGCGCATGAGGTGTGGAAGGGTGGTTGAAGGCTTGATGTGAGATATGGTGTGTCGTAATGTGGTGGTAGAGTAAGAGGACAAGTGCTGACCTTGTTCTGCTGCTTGAGTTGGTCAATAGTGAGACCGAACACAGGCAGCACTTGAGAGCACCACACATTGCTGCCAAGCACCGTGTAGCTGCCCTTGCTGTCGCCTGCATGCAGCGCAAAGCATGAACATGAGCACGACGTACAATTAGTTTACACATCTGCCTTATGGCTTACGAAGCAAAGTTACAGAAGCAAACATTCTCTATGTATCATCAGGCATACAAGAACGCAGTGTCTATATTCAATGTCCTGAAGACGAACGGCAAGAAAGAACAGGGGTCAAGAGCAGCAGAGGGGCAACGAGCAGCAGAGGGACGATGAGGAGCGAATGGGCAGGGAGGGGTAAATTGGCAGGAAAGGTATACCAGGAGCACAGGAGAGGGTTCCCTTGGCGGTGGTGCCTTGAACGAATCCCGGGGGACATACACAGGAGTAGCTGCCCTTGCCATCGTTCACGCACGTGCCCACCACACACGGGTTGCTGCCTGCCAGCCCGCAGGCGTCCACTGGCAGTGCAGGCAGGGCGGAGAGGGAGAAGGAGGTGATGAAGTGAGCAACAACTGGGAATGATCAAGCAGAAGGGTGCAATGCAGTGCAATGGAGACTGAGGGTGGGATGGGCTCATCAGGTGCTTTTGAATCAACACAAAAGCAACTCACCATAGGCGCAGGTGTTGGAGCTGTCGGGGTGGGAGGTCTGGACGAAGTGGGGAGCAGCACAGGCACAGCGGTTGGATGCTCCGGCCTTGGAGCACTTGAACTGCCCACACGGGTTGAACGCGTTGCTCCCTGCCACTCCCGGTGAGCCCACCAGCATCACTGACCTTCTGCCACACGGGTCAGCAGTAGCTGCCATGCACACACCACGCATGCACCACGCACCATATGAGAGACACTGCTTAGCTAGAGCTTGTGATGCATTATAGTTAGACACGTGACACCAGTGGCATGATGGAACCAGCAACATGCATGGCGAAGGTAGCAGAACCCACGACACCAACACCAACAGGATTGGCACAAGAGACATGCATGGTTCTAGTAGGAACACATATGGTAGAAACATGAGCACACCTGACAATCCATGAACCCACTGCTCTGAGCGTACATCGGAGGATGGGTAAGATGCCCGGCAGTGTGTTGATGCCACAGACGCCCGGCCCGCTCTGCATGTCCATGCACATGTGCCCTACGTCCCCCCATCCGGTGCCCCATGAGTTGCGGACTACCCAGAGTGGGCCATCGAGGCTGAAAGGGCTGTCTGTGCTGCCTTGCAAAGCATAGCCCACCAGCAGCACTGCGTGGTTCACCCCTTCCTGAAAACAGCCAGCATCCGCATACTTGTATGTCTGGGGGGTGCAGGGGGGGATGTGGAGGAGTTTTTAATGAGGCATTTCAAGTCAATTCCTAAAGCTGACTATTCTGTCAAGACAAACTTCTTATGCGCTTTTAACTACTTCTCTACATTGCACCCATTGACTCTGTCGGTAGTTCATGGCGTCTCCCCCCTTGACAACACGGCATCTCACCCCGTCATACTCAGAGAACGATTGTGCGGAAGCCTCTATTCGCACAACCACAGGCTGCCGCTGCACTGCCAACAGCAGACCAAGCCATCCATCAAACGAGGTCTCCTCAAAGCCTTGAATTCCGTAGTACTTGATTTTCTGAAAGACAGGAAGGAAGGATGATGAAGTTGGGGAGTCCACAAGAAAGAGCAGAAGTAAAGGAGGGATGTTCCCCAGTGCATCCAGTCACTAGTTGAGCAGGCAATGCCCAGATCAAATGCTCTGCCCTAGTTTCATTCTTCTTCTTTGGCTTGCAGCACCCAACTTCCCATCCCATGCCAGCAACCATCCCCACGAGCACAAGAGACCGTGAGTATCCACCAGTCGCTGCAACTCACCGCGGCCAGTCTCTCCCGCCGGCCGGCAGACGCCATGCTGTGTGGACTGGCGGCGGCTGCCGCTGCTGCGTCATCCACGAGCCCCCCTCCCTTGCGCGTGGCAGCCACCAGGAAGGCCAGCACATCGCGCGGAGGCATGTCGTCGCAGTTGGAGGAGAGGGCCAGCCGCAGCTGCTCCACCGACAGCCTGGGGGGCTGCGACCCATTGCTCGCAATGCTGTAGGCTGCCTCCACCGCCGCCACCACTGCGTGTGCCGAGGAGTCGGCTGCAAGGAGCGACGTGCAAGGAGGGGCATGTGAGGAGGTGCATTAAGGAGGGGCGAAATGGGATGTTCACGAGGAGGGCTCATACGTGTGCTGGATGGTTGGTCACATGCCAGTGCAATCACAAGTGACCATGTTCTTATCTTGGCCCATGGTGAGGTCTCCATACCACCTATGCCCCAATGCCATAACCCATCAATCCACGCCCCATCCATGCCATACCACATCCATGCTGGTTCTTCACAGGCCACGTTGCCTCATTCCGCATCCAAGAAACGAAAGGTGGAAGGTTCCAATACGGCTCCGTAGCTGGGCTGTCCGCTTGAAAGGCGAGGCTGGCATAATGGAAGGTGGAGGGCACGTTCTTGCTCTCACTGGCTCCTGCCACCTCCTCTGATGATGACACCTGCCCAAATGCTTTGCCTGATGGGTTATGGTGGTAGATTGCACAGAAGACTGGAGGAGCTTTTGAGACAGCTAAGGCAAGTAACTTCTGAGACAGCAAAGGCAAGTCTAAGATATAAGGATTTTGAAAATGCGAGAAAGAGTGCTGGTTGATTATGCTTACCAGGGACTCCATTTTTCCAGTCCACGACAGGAGGTATGCCTGCACACATGCATAAGCACACGCACGCACGCGCTCACACACATACACACACACACACGCACACATACACGTACGCATGCACACACACACACACACACACACCCACACACACCCACACACACACACACACATACACACACACACACACACATCTGATGACACATATGTCTGGTGACGCATATGTCTGATGACACAAATGTCAGGTGACGCATATGTCTGATGACACATATGTCTGGTGACGCATATGTCTGATGACACATATGTCTGGTGACGCATATGTCTGATGACACATATGTCTGGTGACGCATATGTCCGAAGCACTTACCCGTGATGATCTTCCATGAGAGAATATCATGCCTCTGAGTATAGTTTGTAGAGGCTGCCATAAAGCCGAAGAGGAATGAGGAATTTCCCATGGTGGGCTTGAGCGCGCTGCACAGAGACACTCTCGCCGTCACCACAGCCTTGGACGGCTGCTGCCTGGAGGCTGAGAGGAAGACTCGGAAAGTGCCGCCACTGGTGGGGTCGTAGTGGATCCAGGCGTGCTTGGTGTGGGCGTCGTTGAGGATGAGAGGGGCCGTGGCAGAGGCGAGGGACACAGGTGAGCCGCCCACATTGACGCCCACGTGGTTGTCGTTGGGGTCGCTGTGCTTCACACTCAGCACCGAGTCAAACTCCACCGCCACACTCCGCTTCCCCACCCCTCCCAGCCCCATCCCCGTTGCAACCCCCTGGGGTGCCGCCGCAGTGACTACAAACGCCAGGCCCTCGCCTGCTGTGCTGCTACCTGCGCCTGCAGCAGCACTACCAGATGTAGCAGCAGCAGGGGTCATGCGAAACGTGAACGAAACGGAGAAGGCAACGGGCTGGTCGCAGGGCTGTTTTTTGTTGTTGGAGAGGAAGAGGGTGATGGGTTGCGGTGTGAAGGCCGCCCCCCATGGTGCAGTGGATGGCGTTGAGGTGAGGAAGATAGAGCCGTTGGGGGCACAGAAGGCTGACTGAAAAAAAAACATCGGGTCTTCGTAAGAGGTGAGGTGAGAAGGGATGTATGGACCTGGAGATAAGAGGGTTTCTCAGGTAGAGATGAGAAGGGGAGGACGGATTGTGGTGAAGTGAAGTGGCGTGGGTGTTTATGGGTGCATGGTTAGCGAAAGGAGTGCAAAGGACTCTTGAAAAAGGTGCATGAGGTTTAGGGTGGGATGGCCCCTGTATTAGAGATTAGCAACAGAGACCATCTTATCCTTTCAAGACCAGTAAAGAAGAAACAGAAGGCACATCTGATGAGCAAAAAAAAGGCAGCCTCCTTGCCTTACCTTGCGGGGTGCAAGTTTCAGGAGTTTCACTGGTGTAACCGTAATCGCAAGCGCAGGTAGGAGCATATTTTCCAGGCAGCAAGGAGCGAAACCCATGGCCGCCACAAGGTGGGTCGTTCCCATAGAACCACGTGCACCAATCAGCTTCTTTCTGGATTTGCTGGGTGCCGCAGACGGTCAGGTTGTGGGCGAAGCAGTTCCAGTCCAGCAGCAGCTGGTATGTGGGGCATGCGGGAGGTGCCTCTGCTACAGATGTAATATAGTTGTCTCGTGCAGACACAGCCCTGAGCGCTGGCATGCGGTTCAGAGAGGGCAGCTGCCCCACCAGGAAGTTGTTGGCCACAGCGCTGTGCCAACCCGCACAGAAGGCATGTGGAGAGATACGGAGGGGCGAAGGAGGGCATCAGCGAGGCAAGGGAAGGGTATGGTGGAGAGATGGGTGAGGTCGACTTGGTGTGCAGCACAGCGTGTTGAAGATATTTCTTGAGGAGCTACGTCGGGCGGGATGGAAGCACGGGAGTAGACGGCAAAGGAGCATTGGAGTCTCCCTGGCACTCCACGAGGGTGGTATACAGGTGTGGTGAGGAGAGGATTGCGTTTGACTACAAACACGCGCATGGTAGTTGGTGCATGCTTACAGGTACACAAGATTGTGTGTGCTTGCTCTCTAGAACATGAGCTTGTGGGTGCGTGCTTACCAGTCAGTCAGTGAAATTCGATGAAAGGTGCCGTGTGAGAAGAGATTGTGGAGCTCCATGGATGGAAGGTGCGTGCTTACAGGAACTTGAGACGAGTGAGTGTGCTGAATGCGGCAGGAATCGTTCCAGCAAGGAAGTTATTAGACAAGGACCTGAATGGTTCGCCAGAACAGGAAAAACAATGGGAGTGGGTTGAATAGACTGTTCCTCAACTTGTATGCTTGTTTCAAAGGCGTGTCCACACTGCATAGTAGATTGTGAGTTCTCCTAGCCTCTCTTATCCTACAACCCGGATACTTGTTCTCTGTTTATGCGTAATGAAGGGCAGAGACAGCATTTCTGAGATCAAACAAGAGCAATCTTGGGCGCACAGGGTAGTGACTTGGTTGAGGTTGACCAGGGAGGCAGGAATGGTGCCAACCAGCGAGTTCGATATCAGCAACCTGCCATGAAGTAACATGAGATGGCACGCATTGGCATGGGATGTTGCGACATATTCTTCTCCTTGTCATGAGAAGAGACTCCAGTGCCCGTGCTGCCATAGTGCTTGCCTTTCCAACTATCACAAATGCTCATCCGACTAACAGCCCGGCCTAGTTCTGGCATCTCCCATGTGCTTCTCTCGCTATTCTGCAGCTGAAACTCTCACATGCTGCTCTCACCAGGCCAACCAGGCCGAGACTCACACATGCTGCTCTGACTAGGCTCGTAGATTAGGATACAGCATTGCAGCCTGCCTTCTTACAATGATCTTAGGCTGGTCAATTCTCCGATTGATTTGGGGATATATCCTGAGAGCAGGTTGTAATCGAGAGCTCTGAGATGTTGGGGGTAAACAAGATTGTGGGTTGGAGCAAGGCATATGGGACGCAACAAGAGAACATTGAAGGAGTGAAGGAGCGGCAAATGTTTGATGTAGTAGAGCAAAGGAAGAAAGGGAGCAAGCACGTGAGGCGAAAGAAAGAACAGGAGAGGAGCGGAGGATAGGGATATTGAGGTGGATGATCAAATCAAGGCCCCCCATCACCACGCCAGCCTCTCAATGCGGCACAGCTGTAGTTCACCCCTTACAGATTTTTCTAGGATAGCCCCTTGCACTCCATTAGGCCCCTCTCTCTCGCTCACTGAACAAAACAACAGTTCTTGTGACCCCACCTTTCTGCACTCCGTCACATCACAGACCCCCCTCAGCTCACGCACAGGCAAGTCAAGTTGTGTAGATTGCCCAGCGTCTCTGGAATGGAGCCGTTGAATCGGTTGTGGCTGAGGCTACTGAAGTTGGTAGGGGGGGGAGCGGATAGCAAGAAAGAAAACGGGAAGGATGATACGGGTTTGAAACAACGAGCAACCGGAGAGAAAAGCAGGGGAAGAAGGCAATGGCAGGAGGGAGAGTGAGGGTCGGAGGAGATTAGAACAGAAAGAACAGGGAGAGAGAGCTTTTGCAGGAAGCAGTACAAGCAGTTATAGCTTTACTCCTTACAGTGGTGACACTACCCAGAACTAGTTTTCGAACATGATTCTGGAATTCATATGAATCACCATTATACAGCTGTATTACAACAATCACCCCCCTACAACAGACAAGCTACAATGATGCGTCTGAAAGCACAATGAGTAAGACCAATGTTAGGGACAAACTAGAAAAGGGATGGACAAACTAGAAAGCAGAAAGGAGGTGTGAGAAGAAAGAGAAAGAAGTGAAAGGTGAGAGGGGGGGTAAAGGCTTACGTGGATCTGGTTCGAGCAGGACGGCATCGGCACGCTGACATCAACAGGTGAGAGAACCGGTTTCTATACATGCGCGAGTGCGTTGGTTCCCCCCCTCTACCAATGTAATGGCTCCCCCCTTCTCTTTCATGTGATGTAGGCAACATCAGGAAGCCGCCACCTGAGGTGGTCCTCAGGTGGATTTTCCGGGCCTGGAAGGCAGTGCCCGCTGACCTCATCAAGAAGGCATTCCTCACGTGCGGCATCAGCAACGCGCTTGACGGGAGCGAGGACAAGCTGGCCATGGCGCACAGGAGGAGCCAGCTGACGCAGGAAGTCGACATGGACGATGAGATCGCCGCCGATGGCTTATGGGGCAACAACTGCCGGGAGCACGATTTCGACTAGGAGGACGACCTCCCCTATGCTAGGCTCGGTAGTGGTGTAAATCCTAGGTAGAGATGTTTTGTTAAGGCTTGACTTTCTGATGGCTAGTGGAAAAACTTGTAAACGTTTGTTAGGTTAATGAAAAACTAGTGATGTAAGGTTAATAACCGTGGAGGGGCTTTAGTGTCTTGTCCTGAATTAAATTATATAATAATAATAAAGTGAAACGGGTGTGTTATAAATGAGGATCGGCCATAAGCGTATTGCTCTAGATAGAAGCGCATGCGCTTAACATAGGCATGCGCTTATATCCGGTACCAAAACTGCTCCAACCCCATCAGAGTAGTCAAGCGAGTCAGCCTCCAACACGTCCAAGAATGAAGGGGGGTGTTGAGATATGAACTTAATTGAGAAGGCATTCATGTATGCTGCGGGAGCCAACTCTACCGAGTACGAAGTCGAGGAGTCAGAAGAGTCAAAGCAACATCACCAACCGTCATATCAAGACTGTTGCAGGCATAAACATTTGAAGTGGAATTGGCGGGAACAGGTTTGAAACGGGTTCGCTCGCTACACTGTTTATAAACCTCATTGGAATAAGGGAATGTACCCTTAGAGTACATGGGTAGCAAAAGCTTTTCGTAATCCTTCTATTTCCTATATAAACCAATGTATGTCTTTGCTACACTTCAGTCATTTTCCATTTCACACTGACCTGAGGTCACTACTTCCGCTGCAATAGCACCTGCGATCAACCTGTCAGAATCAAGAGACAGGAATGAATGAACTATGAGAGAGTTGGGTACAAGTATGAAACCCTAAAAGGGGCTGTACCCCATATTGGCTACCCCACTACAGCCTACACATGTATAACAAGCATATGCTTTGACACAACCCTGAGCCGATCCTGGGCAAAGTCCCTTTTAGGATTGCAACAAGTATCAATAGCTACGAGCAGTTGGCTGTGTGTGATCATGGCATCATGGGATTGATGTATGGAGCAAGCCACGCTTTCTGTTATGTTACGCTCGTAAACAACCACAGTAGAGCATGTCATCTAGTATACAATTTAAGAACAACGCTGCCGTTTTCATGATATCACGCCATTACCGCGTAACAAGTGGGTCACTAGCAATTAATCTCCACACCCATGGCAGCTTGCCGGGCAGCAAGGGCTCTCTTTGAAAAGAAGTATCGTGTGTGGGGCCGATTTTTAAGGCGCCTCATAAGCTGCGGCAGTGTGAAGGCCAGCAGCAGCAGCACCGCCAGTGGAAGCATCAGCAGCAGCAGCAGGTTTTGAGGTGCCTGAAGAACAGATAGCGCCACTCCCACGACTGCAGGGCCTGGTGATTCACAGGGTGGGTTGGTGCCTGTATGGTGGATGAGGAGAGGGAGGAAGCGAGGGTATGTACAGAAGCAGCACATTGGAGAAAGATTGCTGGGTATTGATGCAGATAAAGCCGGCATATTGGCAAGCAGGCGACTTTGGAGGACATGAAATGCAAGTTCTTAGGTAGCTCGAACGAGCTGATGGTCGAAAAGGAACATACACAAGCTGTCCTGCTGTAGAGTTTCGTCAAGGCTGGTAGCGTTGAGAGGGAGAAGGCTTTCCGAGGCGGTGAGGTCCCGTCAACTGGTTGCCCTCTAAGTTGCTGTGATGCCAAAGCAAAGGCGGGAGGGGAAGATTGGGAAGGTAGTGGCGGGGAATGGGAGTGATGAGAAAGGAGTAGCATGTGCGTAATGAATGGGACGGTTGTTTCTGTCAACGATGTGTGAGAGGGACTTTTGAGCCGTCGATCCCACTTTCCGTGTTGTCAACACTGGGTGCAATCAGCTGACGTGCTTAGGCTTTGATTCGTCTATCATCACTTGTTAGGCATAGACAGAATGGTTAGAAAGGGCGCTTAGCAGAAAGTGATTCCAAATCATTAATCAATGAGTAAGGTGGATCCACAGAAAAGGTGTTGACACAAGAGGGAAGTGGAGAGTGAGTGGTGTCACGGCGGAGCGAGCATGGGAGGAAGCGCGTGGAGGGCATTCATTGCAAAAGGCTGACGAGGTTGGCACCCCTGAAGGTGCGGGCCCCAGCAAGAAGAGGCTGGGTAGCAGAAAACGAGGTGATGCGGGCAGTAGGGATGCTATTCCACAGAGAAGAAAAGCCACAAAGAGTTATGGGTAGCACTGGTTCTTGTTTGGAGATGAGTGCATGGGGTGTACACACGACCACTCAGAGATGACATGTGTGTAGTGACGAACGAGGAGGGAACACTGACAGGTAATCGAGTTTAGTGAGCGTGGTGATTGCAGCAGGTATCGTCCCTGTAAGGCGATTGTTGCCAAGTCCTCTGGAGAGGGGTGGATGATGGGACATGGAGGGAAGGAAAGAAACAGAGGGGAAGAGGGGAAGAGGAGAAGAGGCAGAGGAGGGAAGTAGAAGAAGAGAGAGGTGGAGAGGATAAGAGAGAGGAGGAGAGGGAGAGTAGAGAGTGAAGAAGGTAGAAGGAAAAGCGACGAGGAGAGGAGAAGAAGGCAGAGATGACGCTGTGGAAGAGTGTGAGTGCTGTAGCTGAAAGGAGTTTGCTCTGAGAAAAACACACCCACATCAGCAGGAAGGTTAGCCATCCACACAACGTGCGTCCTCTCATCTCATCTTACCCACCCTCTCAAACCCCCCATGCTTGGCAGAGAGAGCGAGGTGGAAAGAAGGAATGGAGAGGGGGGGTTGGAGGGAGAATGGGCGCACAGGAAGCCGAGTCCTTGGAGGTGGGCAATGGAGGCGGGAATGGTGCCACTCAGATTGTTGCTCCGTAAGTCCCTGCCATGCCATGGCATGGGATGGGATGGGATGGGATGGGATGGGATGGGATGGGATGGGATGGGATGGGATGGGATGGGATGGGATGGGATGGGATGGGTGGGATGGGATGGGTGGGATGGGATGGGATGGGATGGGATGGGATGGGATGGGATGGGATGGGATGGGATGGGATGGGATGGGATGGGATGGGTGGGATGGGATGGGATTGGATGGGATGGCATTGGATGGGATGGCATGGAATGGAATGGCATGGGATGGCATGGGATGGCATGGGATGGCATGGGATGGCATGGGATGGCATGGGATGGCATGGGATGGCATGGGATGGCATGGGATGGCATGGGATGGCATGGGATGGCATGGGATGGCATGGGATGGCATGGGATGGCATGGGATGGCATGGGATGGCATGGAATGGAATGGCATGGGATGGCATGGGATGGCATGGGATGGCATGGGATGGCTTGGGATGGCATGGGATGGCTTGGGATGGCATGGGATGGCATGGGATGGCATGGGATGGCATGGGATGGCATGGGATGGCATGGGATGGCATGGGATGGCATGGGATGGCATGGGATGGCATGGGATGGCATGGGATGGCTTGGGATGGCATGGGATGGCTTGGGATGGCATGGGATGGCATGGGATGGCATGGGATGGCATGGGATGGCTTGGGATGGCATGGGATGGCATGGGATGGCATGGGATGGCATGGGATGGCATGGGATGGCATGGGATGGCATGGGATGGCATGGGATGGCATGGGATGGCATGGGATGGCATGGGATGGCATGGGATGGCATGGAAGGGATGTGTGGGTTGCAGAAAGTAAGAGATCTGTGGGTGGTGTTTCATTGAGAGGAGAAGAGATGGGTAACGCTGACAGTTGTTGGAGATGAGATGAGTGCACAGGGTGACAATTGACTACAGATGGTTGCTTTTGAAAACCCTGTACAAGAGGTGACCTGGCAAAGCATGTCTTTCAAGTCGACTCAGCAGGTAACCCTGAAATGTTTAAAAGGACGTAATTGTTTACATCGACACACAGAGATGACGTTTTGAGTGTGGTGACAACTTAAGAGGTAACACTGACTGACAGGTATACAAGATTGGTGAGCGTGGTGATTGCAGCAGGTATCGACCCTGCAAGGCGGTTGTTGTCAAGACTACTGAAGACGGGTGAATGATGGGTCATGGAGGGACGGAGAGAAGAGTAGGGTATGGGGAGAAGTGGAGAAGGGGCAGAAGATTAGAAGAGAGAGGTGGCGAGGAGAAGAAGAGAAAGGAGGACAGCAGAAAAGAGAGGAGGAGAAGAAGAGAATAGGAGGAGGAGAAGAGAAGAGGAGAAGAGAGAAGGAGAAAAGTAGAAGAGGAGAAGTGAGGAGGAAAGGAGAAGGCAGAGATGCAACTGTGGAAGCGTGTGAGTGCTGTTGGTGAAAGGTGAGTACTCTCCTATTCATTGCCTTCTTCTCCCACCATCCCCCCAATCCCGATTCTCATCCCACCCACCCTCTCAAATTCCCCATGCTTGGCAAAGAGAGGCAGGTGAAGAGAGTGGAGGGAGAATGGGCGTACAGGGTGATGAGTGCGGTGAGGTGGGCAATGCAGGCGGGAATGGTGCCACTCAGGCTGTTGTCCTTCAGTTCCCTGAGCTCCCTGCCACTCAGCTCCCTGCCACTCAGCTCCCTGCCATGGCATGGCATGGCATGGGATGGGATGGGATGGGATGGGATGGGATGGGATGGGATGGGATGGGATGGGATGGGATGGGATGGGATGGGATGGGATGGGATGGGGTGGGATGGACGGCCAGGGAAATAACTCATAGCTCACCCTCTCACCCCCTCACCCACGCACTCACTCACACTCTCTCCCACTCTATTTCCCCTCGGCCTTTCACTCTCCTTCCCGCTCACTCACTGAAGGCTACCACGCCTGATCACCCCACAGCACCTTGCATGCCTACCCCATCACCACTCACAACTCCCCCAGCTGCTTGAGGTTGCTGATTGCCTCTGGAATGGAGCCTGAGAGAAAGTTGTATTTAAGGTTTCTGTGGCATGATGAGTGTGGGGGGGGGGGGTACTTTCTCTGAATGGAATAGACAGCTTGTCTGTGCTCGTACGATAGATTCCTGGTGGCATGGCAGCGCAGAGAGGGGAGGCTTAGGGCGAAGGAAAGATGGGCGCACGCACAGGGTGTAAAGTGCGGTGAGGTGGCCAATGCCGGCGGGAATGGTGCCATTCAGCATGCTGTTTTGGAGGTCCCTGCCACGGCATGGGGTGGGTGGGATGGCATGGGGTGCGTGGGATGGCATGGGGTGGGTGGGATGGCATGGGGTGGGTGGGATGGCATGGTACAAGGTACAGTAGGCTCAGGTGCTTACACTAGATGTGGTGGCTGTGGTGCATTCAAGGTACTGGATGGAATCAAGAGATTGATCAAGAGACTAGCCTTTGAGTCTTGAATCAAACTAGCCTTTGAGTCTCCGACAAAGTTTATTCCGCGCGCTCCCGCACTCAATAATCCACTCATTTGCCCCCTGGGTCCCTTGTTTACGCACTCAACTCAACTCAACCATCCAATCAGAGGTTTCAACCAACCTTATTTCATAGTGTCATCGAATTCCAATCCTGTCCCATCCTTCCCAACTCATTTGCGATCTACCTAGATGAGTCTGGAGCCCAAGAATTGGTAAACCAACTCTATCTCAAGCTGAGAGCCTCGAGCCTTGAGCTCCACAGCCTACTTCAATTCAGACTCCAACCCGGTAAACCTACTCTACTCGATTCTATCTAGCTCAAGCTCCTTTCCAGATGGTTCCACCCATCCCCTGTCTCAGCCTCTTACTTTCCCCCACCCGTTTACTCCATCAGCACGAGCCTAGCGGGCTATCTATCACATTGAATCACTCTACTCCACTCCACTCCACTCCACAGCACCTTGCATCAGCACTCACAAGTTTTGTAGCTGCCCGAGGCTGCTGATTGCCTCTGGAATGGAGCCTGAGAGAAAGCATTCACGAAGACTCCTGGGGCATGGAGAGGTTGGGAAGAGGGCGGAAAGGACAAGGTGGAGAGTAGGGTTGAATATTTCAGGGTATTTAGTCTGATTAGTCTGCGATCGACCTCCAACCATGGCTTTTTAGAATTCCTGATTAGTGAAGTCTGATGGATTCAGAGTGCATACAAGTTGAAGCCTGATTATGAGTGGACTGAATCACCTTCCCATCAAATTAACCAACCGACAACCCAACCCGAGGTTCTCTTCCCCACCCCACCCTCCAATTCCATCCGCTCTCACAGCCCAACCCTTCCCCTTTTTCTCTCAAATCTCACAGCTGAACTCTCCCCAGTCCTCCCCCTCGGCCTTCTCAACCAACTCCTCCTCTCGCCACTTATATCATACGCAACTCCTATTCCCGCCACTCGCAAGCCCCACCCAGCTCCTCCTTGCCTCTCACAGCCCACAAAGCCCCCCCTTCTCACCTCTCGCAGCAACACATCCAACCAACTCCCCTTCCACCCAGCCTAAAGTAACGTCTCACCTATGGCAACTCAAACCAGCTCCCTTGCCACTTGCGCCCCCCACCCGTTCGCCCTTGTAGCAACACTCACACTATTTCTCTCAATTCGTATAAGCATCTATATATATGCATATATACATATGTATACATATATTTCGTTTTACTATCCCTGACAGCTCAAAGCTGCTATTTGTTAACTCTGAGCACCTCTTTTTCTCTCAAGCTTGCTGCTGTGTGGCTGATGTGCCATTGGAGCTTCTTTCTTACAGTTTTTTTTGCTTCTACATTAAATAGATCAGACGCCAGACTCCATGGTTGGGGGAAGCGTAGAAAGGGGAAGAGGGGGCATTGTAGGTTAAAGAGAGAAAGGAAAATCATGACTAAGCCGCAGGGAGCGGTTGGAAGGTGGAAGGCTGCAGCGGAGAGGATGCAGCATGCATGGGTGCAGTGCAGGGATACTTTTCATTGGCAGATTATGCAGATATTAGAGAGAAGGGAAGGTTCGTGCGGAGAGAAAATGGGCGCACAGGGAGGTGAGTGCGGTGAGGTTGCCAATGGAGGCGGGAATGGTGCCACCCAGGCTGCTGCAGTCTTGCAAGTCCCTGTCACGTGATGTCATGGCATGGGATGGCACGAAATGGCACAGGATGGGAACGAAGCACCCATAGTATGTGTAAGAACGCATGCCAGTGCTGCTGGTCTAGGGTTCTTAGAGCACTGAGTAGTACTAGAGTCAAGAGAAGTGACCAGAGGCACTGGAGGGTCCCACAAGCCAGATAATATACGTATATACATTATATGTATAAATATATACGTGTATATAAAAGCAAACAAGAAACAAAACGTTGCACAAACACAAGCAAGGAAGAAACTACAGAAAGCACAAGCGTGATGTGAAGTGGAAGATGTTTGAGGCAAAGGTAGATATTTGAGGCGAGGAGTTCGGTTGGGTTGGGTTTGATGCAAGCAAACTGAGATTCGAAGATTCTATGCGTTAACATCTTTTGCACTAGTAAACTTGTTGGGAAACTGAAAATCCTTTGCCCAACCGAGAAGAGAAGATTATATGCCGTGCCATCGCTTTTAGAATCGTTTCTAAAAGAATAAGAGACATTGGAAAAGGGTTTCGGGTTTTGCATGCAAAGGCACAAGAGGCTTTTTGGAAAGGACTAGAGCAAGCGCCAAGTACCAGTCTCACGGCTTGCAATGCGGGTATCCCTCTTCCTTACAGATCTTGCAGGTTGGTGAGCGCTCCTATCGACTTGGGGATGGACCCTGACAGCATTGGCTCCATGATGCGTCTGCGATCATGTGCGGCACAGTGCGGTGAAGTGTGGTGCAGAGAGATCCAGTGGGGTTACAGTGTTTTCTTTGGAGCAGAAAGAAGGCGAGGAGACAAAGGGGGATGAAGCACAGAGAGGAGTGGCGGAGGGGAGCGGTGGAGGTCGGGTGTGGGAAGGTTGATAAAGCATTGCAGTGCATGTGTCTGCAGTGCTTTGTGCACTTTTGCTGATGGCAACACATGGCCTCATTCACCCTGCAGCGCCATCATTTTGCACTCATTCTTCTCAATTACTCACAAGCACTCACTGACCTATCACACCTGATCACCCCACAGCACCTTGCATGCCTAACCCACCACCACTCACAGCTTCCGCAACTGCTTGAGGCTGCTGATTGCCTCTGGAATGGAGCCTGTGAAGTTGTTGCCCTTGATATCCCTGGTGGATGGAGAGGGTTGGGCGGAAACCAGAGGGAAGTGTAGAGAGGGGAGAGGAATCAATGGATGGGGAAGGTCGGAAGAGAAGGTACGGGGAAGAGAGGTGAAATGGAAGGGGGGATGCAGTGCATGAATGGAGAGGAGGCAGTGCAGAGTCGTGTTATGGAAAATGCCATCTCTGGTTGGTATCAAAGCATCCTCAAGCGAATTAGTATGGAAAGGAAGTTGAGATAAAGAAAACGGTCATAAGGGTACGATGTGCATGGGAAGTGATATAGGGTGGTGAATGGTGCATGGCTTGGTGGTGCATGGCAGATGGTGCATGGCAGCATGCACAGTGAAGTCAAGTCTGTGAGGCTGAAGATCCACGCAGGCAGCTCCCCCGACAGTCGACGCTGAGCATCCAAGCGTCTAATGATGCGCGCAGTTGAGAGGCACGGAGCAGAAGGCAAGGAGCATTCAAGAGGCGAGGAGAAGGGAAGAGCACGGAGCAGGGAGGAGCAAGGAGCAGAGAAATGCACAGAGCAGAGAAGAGCAAGGGACAGGGAAGGGAAGAGCACGGAGCAGGGAAGTTGGCGGGAAGGGTAGATGTCGAACCCGAGGATGGGCAAGGTGAACATGAAGAGCGAGGAGAACAACAGAAGTGAGGGAGCATGGCACAAGGAGGCAGCATGGCGAAAGGAGGCAGCATGGCGAAAGGAGGCAGCATGGCGAAAGGAGGCAGCATGGCAAAAGGAGGCAGCATGGCAAAATAAGGGAGCATAGCTTAGAGCATCCGTGTTCTATCACATGCCACAATATGCCATCCCATGCCATCCCATGCCATCCCATGCCATCCCATGCCATCCCATGCCATCCCATGCCATCCCATGCCATCCCATGCCATCCCATGCCATCACATGCCATCACATGCCATCACATGCCATCCCATGCCATCCCATGCCATCCCATGCCATCCCATGCCTTCCCATGCCATCCCATGCCATCACATGCCATCACATGCCATCACATGCCATCACATGCCATCCCATGCCATCCCATGCCATCCCATGCCATCCCATGCCATCCCATGCCATCCCATGCCATCCCATGCCATCACATGCCATCACATGCCCCTCACCCGGCCTTACAGAGACTGCAGCTTCTGCAGCTGGGAGAGCTGCTCCGGTAGTGATACGACTAGAGTGGTTCCCATCAAACTCCTGCATACACCATCCATGCACCATGCATGCACCATGCATGCACAATGCATGCACCATGCATGCACCATGCATGCACCATCCATGCACCATGCATGCACCATCCATGCACCATCCATGCACCATGCATACACCATCCATGCACCATCCATGCACCATCCATGATGCACCATCCATGCACCATCCATGATGCACCATCCATGATGCACCATCCATGCACCATCCATGCACCATGCATGCACCATGCACATTAAGGGTTTCGCAACATCAGTATGCACTGCAGCGAAGAGGGAGGGTTGACCAGAGGCTGTTTATAAGATGGGGTGCGAGTCTAAGTTGCGGAAGACGCCAGGACCGTCCTGCGTCTAGCGTCTAGACACAGCGTCTAGACGCTAGACGCAGGATGCACCCGTAGACGCTAGACGCAAGGGGGAAAAGTTTTTGGGCAGGCCGGAAAAAAAAATTGGGGGGAAAAAATCAAGACCTAAGAAGAGATTGCCTCAAATGTTAGCTACGTCCATATCCCCCCCCTCCCCATGCCCCACAGAAGGCTTTTTCGGCTGTCCGTACCTTTTTTTGCCTGCCCGGGCTTGCGTCTAACCCAGCGTCTAATCAGCCCTAGACGCGTCTTCCGCATCTTAGGTGCGAGTTAAGGGCCATAAAATGTTTGACGCAGTGTCAGCTGGAGTAACCAATGTAAGTGTCATCTTGCTGCATCCCTTACTCTCACTCTCCCACCTCTACCATGCACTCACCCCCTCGCGCTGGAATTCAGAAACCCACTCATTGAATCCCCGCCTGCCTACATCGCTCCCGCTGGCACATTCAGAGGTAAGTGAGCTGCTGAAGGTTCAGGGTTCAGGGTTTAGGGTTAAGGTTTAGGGTTTAGGGCTTAGGGTTGAAGGTTGTTTTTGAGGATTCTGAACAACAATCCCCACCTGCATTCCTCCTGCCAGCACACTCACAGGTAAGTGAGCTGATGCAGATTGGCCAGCCCTTGCAGAGCGGAGGCTTTGAGATCGCTCGTGTACAGGGCAGGGTCGTTGCTGGTTCATGGTTGGGCCGACAGCAGGCACGGCGGGGAGAACGTAGGAAGAGAGGGGAGAAGAGGGGGAAGAGGGCAAAGAGGGAGGACGGCAGCAGAGCAGATGAAGCGGTGGGAGATAGGAGAGGATTGTCAGGAGCGCAGTGGAGGGGAGAAAAGGGGGAGTGGAGGGGAGAAAAGGGGGAGTGGAGGGGAGAAAAGGGGGAGTGGAGGGGAGAAAAGGGAGAGTAAAGGGGAGAAAAGGGAGAGTGGAGGGGAGAAAAGGGAGAGTGGAGGGGAGAAAAGGGAGAGTGGAAGGAGCGTGGAGACAGCAGGTGTGGGGTTGTTGCTGGGGTGGAGGTGATTCAATTCACACAAAAAGGGGCGGGCGGTAGGCATGCAGTTGGGCGCGCACATGCAGGTAGCAGGTGTGGGGCTGTTGCTGTCTGTCCCAAAGAGAGCAGGAGGAGCGTGCAGGTAGGTGGACCTAGGTAGGTGGACCTAGGTAGGTGGACCTAGGTAGGTGGGCCTAGGTAGGTGGGCCTAGGTAGGTGGGCCTAGGTAGGTGGGCCTAGGAAGGTGGACCTAGGAAGGTGGACCTAGGTAGGTGGACCTAGGTAGGTGGACCTAGGTAGGTGGACCTAGGTAGGTGGACCTAGGTAGGTGGACCTAGGTAGGTGGACCTAGGTAGGTGGGCCTAGGTAGGTGGGCCTAGGTAGGTGGGCCTAGGTAGGTGGGCCTAGGTAGGTGGGCCTAGGTAGGTGGGCCTAGGTAGGTGGACCTAGGTAGGTGGACCTAGGTAGGTGGACCTAGGTAGGTGGACCTAGGTAGGTGGACCTAGGTAGGTGGACCTAGGTAGGTGGACCTAGGTAGGTGGACCTAGGTAGGTGGACCTAGGTAGGTGGACCTAGGTAGGTGGACCTAGGTAGGTGGACCTAGGTAGGTGGACCTAGGTAGGTGGACCTAGGTAGGTGGACCTAGGTAGGTGGACCTAGGTAGGTGGACCTAGGTAGGTGGACCTAGGTAGGTGGGCCTAGGTAGGTGGGCCTAGGTAGGTGGGCCTAGGTAGGTGGGCCTAGGTAGGTGGGCCTAGGTAGGTGGGCCTAGGTAGGTGGGCCTAGGTAGGTGGGCCTAGGTAGGTGGGCCTAGGTAGGTGGGACCTAGGTAGGTGGACCTAGGTAGGTGGACCTAGGTAGGTGGACCTAGGTAGGTGGACCTAGGTAGGTGGACCTAGGTAGGTGGACCTAGGTAGGTGGACCTAGGAAGGTGGACCTAGGTAGGTGGACCTAGGTAGGTGGACCTAGGTAGGTGGACCTAGGTAGGTGGACCTAGGTAGGTGGACCTAGGTAGGTGGACCTAGGTAGGTGGACCTAGGTAGGTGGACCTAGGTAGGTGGACCTAGGTAGGTGGACCTAGGTAGGTGGACCTAGGTAGGTGGACCTAGGTAGGTGGACCTAGGTAGGTGGACCTAGGTAGGTGGACCTAGGTAGGTGGACCTAGGTAGGTGGACCTAGGTAGGTGGACCTAGGTAGGTGGACCTAGGTAGGTGGACCTAGGTAGGTGGACCTAGGTAGGTGGACCTAGGTAGGTGGACCTAGGTAGGTGGACCTAGGTAGGTGGGCCTAGGTAGGTGGGCCTAGGTAGGTGGACCTAGGTAGGTGGACCTAGGTAGGTGGACCTAGGTAGGTGGACCTAGGTAGGTGGACCTAGGTAGGTGGACCTAGGTAGGTGGACCTAGGTAGGAGGACCTAGGTAGGTGGACCTAGGTAGGTGGACCTAGGTAGGTGGACCTAGGTAGGAGGACCTAGGTAGGTGGACCTAGGTAGGAGGACCTAGGTAGGTGGACCTAGGTAGGTGGACCTAGGTAGGTGGACCTAGGTAGGTGGACCTAGGTAGGTGGACCTAGGTAGGTGGACCTAGGTAGGTGGACCTAGGTAGGTGGACCTAGGTAGGTGGACCTAGGTAGGTGGACCTTGAGAAAAGAGATGTGCATGCGAGAAAAGAGATGTGCATGCGAGAAAAGAGATGTGCATGCGAGAAAAGAGATGTGCATGCGAGAAAAGAGATGTGCATGCGAGAAAAGAGATGTGCATGCGAGAAAAGAGATGTGCATGCGAGAAAAGAGATGTGCATGCGAGAATACGTGGTCGATGAAACTGACATATGCGCAGGAAAATGAGGGAGGTGCGCAAAGAAGGGAAGTGCATGAGAGGAGAGAGAGGTGCATGGTAGAATAAATGGAACTGACATGTCTATGGGAGAAGACAATTCCTCTCTGGAATCAAGCAGCGAGCGAGGGATTTGATTGCAAAACTTCAAATCACTGAAGGCAACACACAAAGATGGTGGACGGGCAGTAGAAACAAGGGCGGATGGGAGGAGATAATAGGGGTAAGGGGAAAGGGTTGAAATAGGCAAGGCAGGACCAGGCGTGTTTAGAAAATCAAATGCAAGTCAGCACAAGCAACAAGAAGTCATTACAAGCAAGAGCAAGTGAGTGGGGGCAAGAGGGGTAAGAAACGACTGAGGGCCAGTAGGGGAGGGAGAGTGCGAGAGCACAAGTCTCACAGTTGCTTGAGATATGGCAATGCGAGGAGAGCAGAGGGCAGGGTGCCGACGAGGGTGCACGAGTAAATGGAGCTGTGGTGTGGTGAGTGTGTTGTGGGAGAAGAGAAGGATGCCATGAAAGGAAGGTAAACTGAGGTGAGGTCAAATCAAAAGATGATTTCACAGATGAGAAGTAGTTGGAATCAGACGCAAGGAATGCATGGTATACAATGAAATGACGTGCTTCTTCCAGTGCAATGACATGCTTACAGTGCAATGACATGCTTACAGTGCAATGACATGCTTACAGTGCAATGACATGCTTACAATGCAATGACATGCTTACAGTGCAATGACATGCTTACAGTGCAATGACATGCTTACAGTGCAATGACATGCCCATCGCCATCACACTCCACGGAATCCATGTTGTCGCAATCCCTGCCCTTCATCCATGTGTCCCTACCATGGACCTCGTTCCATTCTTGTGCCAGATTCTCCAAAGCTTCAACTGCCATATGCCGTACAACCCCGGCAATGCAGCATGCCATGCCACAGAACGTGTTGGGATTATTCCCAGGGGAGAGGTGAGAGGAACAGGGAGAGGGTAAAGGGATGATTGAGGAGGGACAGCTGCAAGCAGCAGTGATGGTTAGTTGCCGGAACGGACTTTCAAGTTACATGCTGAATGGCACATGGCACGGCTGTTTACTGCCAGGGCTGCCAGGGAATCAATAGCGTGCATCACGGCTTACTCTCGGCATGCACCACAGGAGCAGCGCGTGCGAGGGGCATCATGCAGCAGCGCGCCACCACCAGCGCCACCACCGCCGCTCTCGCCGCCATCAGCACGTCGTCGCGCCTCCCCATCGCCGCGGCGCAACGCGGCCCCATCGATGCTCTCCGCGCGCGCTTTCTGCCGTGTGCTCGTGCCGACGCCCGAACACCCCCGCCGGCGAACGTGTCGGACTTGCCCGAACGCCCTGCACGCACGCCTGCCCGAACGCGGCCCTGCACGCGGCACGCCTTGTCCAAACGCGCGTGACCCGTAGCTTCGTTGTTGTTGCGTCCGTTGCGAGTGCGCGTTGCTATGATCAACTGTGACTGCAAGATTCTAAACCTCGTTCACTGATTCAACCGCAAGGCGAGGCGACTGGTAAAGCAAAATACTGGTATTGAGCAAATAATTCTCGTCGTTGCCTTCGTCTCCAACACGCAGTGAAAGGGGAGTGTGAGGAGGGGTGTGGGAGAACAACAAGCCTGGAATAACTCGCGCTGAACCGCACACTATCGTCGGCGTTCTTTGAATCCAAGTCCCGAAGAATTTGAAGACTGGGGCTGACCAGTGTGGTTGGTGGTGTGTATGGTGCAGAGGTTAACGCGTTACAGTGAAACGCCAGACATAGGGTTGTGTCTGCATTTCATAACACTTCAACATGTTTAGTCCATTAGGCCAAATTAGCTATGTGGGTGAAGGCTTTGACGAAAAATGTATTTGCATAATGTGTGAAGAATTAGTAGAGTTACGAAATTCATTATATTGGGGAAAAAAACAAAGCGAGAACGTTGAAAGTAAAATCTGTGACATTCAGTGTTGGGATCAGTAGAAGGACGGAGGAAGTCACGCTTAATGTTATGTTATGTAGTAAACAAACGCAATGGAGCATAAATATCGAACATACAACAATACCATACTTATGATATCATGCTGATACGAAAATTGAAGGTGCATATCTTGTTACGAATATCATTCCCGCGTTGAAATGGGTCACTAACAAGTGATCTCCACGCCCATGGCAGCTTGCCGGGCAGCAAGGGCTCTTCTTGAAAAGAAGTAGCGTGTGGGGGGTCGATTCTTGAGGCGCCTCAGAATGGTCAGTGACAACGCCAACGCCAGCTGCAGCAGCACTGCCAGTGGAAGCAGCTGCAGCAGCAGCAGGTTTGGAGGTGCCTGGAGAACAGAGAGAGCCTCCTCCACCACTGCAGTGTCTGGTGGTTCACATGGTGGGTTGGTGGATGCAGGGTGGATGAGGAGAGGGAGGGAGGGTGGGAGGAGGCGATGCATGTAAAGAAGCAGCATATTGGTGAAGGAGTGCTGGGTATTGGTGGAGAGCAAGCAGGCATGCGAGCAAGGAGGCTTTGGAGGACAGGAGGGACACTATGCAGATAGAACGACCTTATCGTGTGATAAAGAACAGAAGAGGAGCACCAGAGGAAAGACAAGAAAGTCAAGATGCAGCTTTGGACGGGCGCATGGTTGAAAAGGAACATACACAAGCTGCGGTGCTGTAAAGGTTCGTCTCCACCGGTAGCATTGAGGGGGAGAGGGCTTTCGGTGGCCGTGAGGTCGCTGAAGCTCCGTGGAAACATGTTGAGACGGCCCATGTGGTCGAACGAGGGCACCTCTCCCGTAAACTGGTTGACCCCAAAGTCGCTGTGGTGCCAAGAAAAGTTGGGAGGGGAAGATTGGGAGGGAAGGGGAGTGGTGGGGAACGAGAGTGATGTGAAAGAGAGAGTGAAGGGAAAGAGGGGGTGATAGGAAAGGAGATGGTTTTTTCTGTCTATGCTGTGTGAGATGGACTTTTGAGCCGTTGATTCCACTTTCCGTGTTGAAATTCTGTCTTTCTGTGTGAAATTTTCCGGCCAAACAGAAAGCAGTGGAAAAAAATAAAACCTTCACTAGGGGCCGTGTAGGCAGCTACCGCGACAAGATGAGGATCGGGATTCGTATGTGTGGTTGAGTAGCTCTGATACCATGCAAGAACTGAAGGTAGAGTCAAAACATTCTTCTAAGTAGCTCAAAGCTCCTAAGCACATTGGAAATTGGCAAGAATAGATGGGTAGGGAATCAGCGGCAATCCCCAATCAGATCGCCTGGAATCTCGAATTGGTGGGTTGGAGATTTCGTTATATCACATCTGGGTAAGGTTGGGATGTTGATGTAATGTAACATTCAACACTGAAAAACTAAAACTACACTGAAACGTAATACAAAAAAGTACAAATACAAAGCTGAGACTCAAGGTTAACTCTAACATCACCCACTCTCTTTATTTCTCGTCCTCTCACTCTCCCACCCTTTTACTCACTGAAGACAAACATTCCTGATCATCCCACAGCACCTTGCATGCCTTCCCCATAACCACTCACAACTCGGACAACTGAATGAGGTTACCGATTGTCCCCGGAATGGAGCCTGAGAAAGCGTTGTCGTTGAGTTTCCTGGGGGAAATATTTTCAGCATGCCCGTGCATGGAGATCATTTGGGGGTTATTATTAGCTAACTATAAATTTGTTTACTCTTACGGTACAATTTTGCGGGCAGCGGGCAGAAGGGAAGGTTCAGGCGACATAAGGATGGGCGCACAGGATGTGAAGTTCGGTGAGGTGGCCAACGAAGGCGGGAATGGTGCCACTCAGGCTGTTGTCCTGTAGGTCCCTGCCATGGCATGTGATGGGATGGGATGGGATGGGATGGGATAGAATGGGATGGGATGGAATGGGATGGGATTGGATGGGATGGGATGGGATGGGATGGGATGGGATGGGATGGGATGGGATGGGATGGGATGGGATGGGATGGGATGGGATGGGATAAGACCGTCGGAAATCGACGGTTAGAAGATTGGCGTGAAAACATTCCGGCCAAACAAAAAGCAGTGGCTGGCAAAAAGAAGTCGAAAACCTTCACTAGGAACCGTGTAGGCAGCTACCGCAATAAGATGAGGATCAGGATGCGCATGTGTGGTTGAGTAGCTCTGATACCATGTAAGAACTGAAGGTAGAGTCAAAACATTCATGTAATGAGCTTAAAGCTCTTAACCCCATCGGAAATTAGCAAGAATGGATGGGTAAGGAACCAGAGGCAATCCCCAATAAGATCGCCTCGAATCCCGAATTGGTCGGTTGGAGATTTTGTTATATCAACTACACTGAAATAGAATATAAAAGGGTACAAATACAAAGCTGAGACTCAAGGTTAACTCTAACATCACCCACTCTCTTTATCTCTCGTCCTCTCACTCTCCCACCCTTTTACTCACTGAAGACAAACGTGCCTGATCCCTTCCCCATAACCCTGCATCCCTTCCCCATAACCCTGCATCCCTTCCCCATAACCACTCACAACTCGGACAACTGAATGAGGTTGCTGATTGTCCCCGGAATGGAGCCTGAGAAAGCGTTGTCGTTGAGTTTCCTGAGGGGAATATTTTCAGCATGCCCGTGCATGGAGATCATTTGGGGGTTATTATCAGCTGACTAGAATTTGTTTTACTCTTACAGTACAATTTTGCTGACAGCGGGCAGAAGGGAAGGTTCAGGCGACGTAAGGATGGGCGCACAGGGTGAGAAGTGCGGTGAGGTTGCCAATGAAGGCGGGAATGGTGCCACTCAGGCTGTTGTCCTGTAGGTCCCTGGCGTGGAATGGATAGGATGGGATGGGATGGGACGGGATAAGATGGGATAAGATGGGGTGGCACAAACAAGCTAGAGCATGAGCTGCAGCATGTGCAGTATGCTTTTGAGTCGACTCAAGAGCAGTGGCTCACCATGAAAAGAAATTACTGGATATTTCGAAACAAGGATCAAGAAACTGGTGCTGGAATCCGAATCACTCACTCATTGTCGGATGAAGAGACTCCACGCACACAGATCGCCTTGGCTACTAGCCCATATGGACGCCCAGCCCATATGGACGCCCAGCCCATATGGACGCCCAGCCCATATGGACGCCCAGCCCATATGGACGCCCAGCCCATATGGACGCCCAGCCCATATGGACGCCCAGCCCATATGGACGCCCAGCCCATATGGACGCCCAGCCTATATGGACGCTTATCCCCTCCGCTCCGCTCCCCTCACCCCCCATCCCCCCCCCCCCCTCTCTCTCTTTTTATTTTTTTTGCTTGTCGTGGGTTGGGTGCTAGACTAATATCCTGACGTGACCCAAACGCGACCAAACCCTATACTCTGAAATCTCCAACCCACTACAGGAGGTTTCAACAGGTCTCATCTCATTGCACATTGTCATCGACTTCCCTTCCCTGCCCATCCTTCGGAACTCATTCGCGATCTAATCAGGATCACCTCCAGCTCCAAAACCTACTTCACGATTCCAACCAACCTGGTAAACCTAATCCATCTATCTCAAGCTCCGTTCAGCGAGTTCCACCCATCCTCAGCCTCCTACTTTTTCCACCCGTTTACCCCCTCAGCAGGGACCAGGGTGCTATCACATTGAATCCCTCCACTCCACTCCAATCCAATCCACTCCACTCCACTCCACTCCACTCCACTCCACTCCACTCCAATCCAATCCACTCCACTCCACTCCACTCCAATCCAATCCACTCCACTCCACTCCACTCCAATCCACTCCACTCCACTCCACTCCAATCCACTCCAATCCACTCCACTCCACTCCACTCCACTCCACTCCAATCCAATCCACTCCACTCCACTCCACTCCACTCCAATCCAATCCACTCCACTCCACTCCACTCCACTCCACTCCACTCTACTCCACTCCACTCCACTCCACTCCACTCCACTCCACTCCAATCCACTCCACTCCACTCCACTCCACTCCACTCCACTCCACAGCACCTTGCATGCCTACCCCATCACTACTCACAACTCTCGCAGTTGCTTGAAGCTGCTGATTGCCTCTGGAATGGAGCTTGAGAGACCGCATTTGCGAAGATTCCTGGAGCGTGGAGAAATTGGGGGAGGGCGGAAAGGAAAAGGGTGGGGAGCAGGATCGATTTTATCAAAGTGTCAGTTCAGAAAATTAAATCTCAAGCTTAGAGTAACATGAAAAAAAAACATTTTCATCTACTTATAGAGGGGAAGAGTAGGCATTGGAGGTGAAAGGCAGGGTGCAAAATTATGACTAAGACGCAGGGAGGGATTGGAAGGTGGAAAGCCGAAGTGGAGGATGCATGGGGGCAGAGCAGTGCAAAGCCCCATTTGCTTCGGCAGACTATGCTGATATGAGAGAGAAGGGAAGGTTAGTGACGGAGGAGAATGGGCGCACAATACGGTGAGTCCGGTGAGGTTGCCGAGGCACGCGGGAATGGTGCCACTCAGGCTGCGGCTGCCTTGAAAATCCCTGACGCGTGATGGCGTGGCATGGGATGGCACGTGATGGCATGGGATGGCACGTGATGGCACGGAATAAGAGCGAAGCTCCTAGAGGATGTGTGAGAGCGCATGCGGGTGCTGCTGGTCTAGGGTTCCTAGACTAGAGTACTTAGAGCACTGGGGTACTAGACTCAAGAGAAATTGCCATGGCTCAGGAGAAGTCTCAGAGGCAAAATATCAAAAAGTTACACAAACACAAGTGAAGATCCAGAAGGGACAAGGGTGTGAAAGAAAAACTGAGAGAAAAAGGAGATCTGAAAACTCCGTGTGTTAACATCTTTTGAGCTAGCAGACGTGTTGGAAAAATGAAATTCATTTGTGCAACCGAGAAGAATGTGTGCCATCACTTCTAAATCCGGTTTTTGGAGGCATAAGAGACGTTGTCTCTCCTCCCCAAGACTAATGGCTTGCAATGCTTTCCAGTCCGGTTGACCCGGTATGGTGACTTGGGGCAAGAATGGCTCACAGGATTCATATTGCACTATTAGAGCAACTTGATTTGAAACAATCCATGGCAGCAACTCAGCAACTCAGCACACATGACCGATCAAGTTAACGTCAGCTAGATTGGAGCACCACCTTCATCCCACGGGGCGGGGGAGGGACCTCGTGGAAAGCAATGCGGGTATTCCTCTGCCTTACAGATCTTCCAGGTTGGTGAGCGCTCCTATTGACTCGGGGATGGACCCTGACAGCGTTGGCTCCGTGATGCGTCTGCGATCATGTGCGGCACAGTGCGGTGACGTGTGGCACAGAGAGATCCAGTGGGGTTACAGTGTTTTCTTTGGAGCAGCATAAAGGCGAGGAGACAAAGGGGGATGAAGCACAGAGAGGAGTGGCGGAGGGGAGCGGTGGAGGTTGGGTGTGGGAAGGTTGATAAAGCATGGCAGTGCCTCACATGCACCTGCAGACTGCAGTGCATGTGTCTGCAATGCATGTGTCTGCAGTGCATGTGTCTGCAACGCATGTGTCTGCAGTGCATGTGTCTGCAATGATTCGTGCATTCTTGCTGATGGGAGCCCATTGCCTCACTCATCCTGCAGCACTCTCTCACTCTCATTTTCTCAATTACTCACTCTCAGACATTCACTCACTCATTCACACAAACACTCACTGATCTACCACACCAGATCATCCCACAGCACCTTGCATGCCTACCCCATCACCACTCACAACTCCCGCAGCTGCTTGAGGCTGCTGATTGCCTCTGGAATGGAGCCTGAAAAGTTGTTGCGCCGGATGTCCCTGGTGCATGGAGAGAGTTGGGCGGAAACAGGAGGGGGGAAGGGCAGAGAGGAGAGGGGATTCGTGGGAGAGGAAAGGCTGGAAGGGAAGGTACAGGGAAGAGGGGTAAAATGAAAACGGTCATAAGGGTACGATGTGCATGGGAAATGATGTAGGGTGGTGAATGGTGCATGGGAAATGATGTAGGGTGGTGAATGGTGCATGGCAGATGTTGCATGGCAGATGGTGCATGGCAGATGGTGCATGGCAGATGGTGCATGGCAGATGGTGCATGGCAGATGGTGCATGGCAGATGGTGCATGGCAGATGGTGCATGGCAGCACGCACAGTGAAGTCAAGTCTGTGAGGCTGAAGATCCACGCAGGCAGCTCCCCAGACAGTTGATCATGATGCGACACGTGCCTGATGATGCGCGTAGTTGAGGGAGAAGGAGCAGTGAAGAGGCAAGGAGCAGGGAAGTTGGTGGGAAGGGCGATGTCGAACCCGAGGATGGGCAAGGTGCAAATGAAGAGCGAGGAGAACAAGAGAAGCGAGGGAGCATGGCACAAGGAGGCAGCACGGGAAAAGGAGGCCGCACGGGAAAAGGAGGCCGCACGGGAAAAGGAGGCCGCACGGGAAAAGGAGGCCGCACGGGAAAAGGAGGCCGCACGGGAAAAGGAGGCCGCACGGGAAAAGGAGGCAGCAAGGCAAATAAACGGAGGATGGCTGGCTTAGAGCATCCGGGTTCCATCACATGCCACAATATGCCATCACATGCCACAATATGCCATCACATGCCATCACATGCCCCTCACCCGGCCTTACAGAGACTGCAGCTTCTGCAGCTGGGAGAGCTGCTCCGGTAGTGACTCCAGTAGATGGTTGCCGAACAAATGCCTGCTTGCACCACGCATGCACCGAGCAGGTGGAGTGTTTAGCATCATCGGAGGATGGTGCAGAAGAGAGAAGAAGGTTGACCAGCGGCTGAAGGAAAGAAACGAGTGGCAGGAGATGGACTGGAGTGGGGAGCAGTAGTCGATGCAGTTGGGAGCAAAGAGATCATGGCGACGGGGTGTGAGGGGCCAGATGGGGTGTGAGGGGCCAGATGGGGTGTGAGGGGACAGCTGGGGTGTGAGGGGCCAGATGGGGTGTGAGGGGCCAGCTGGGGTGTGAGGGGCCAGATGGGGTGTGAGGGGCTAGATGGACATGGGGAGTCGACACGAATCTCCGGTGGAGGAACAACGCTGTAAGCCTCATCTTGCTCCACCACCTGCACTCATTCTCTCTCTTCAATCATTCACTTACCCACTCACCCCCTCACCCACCCTCTCACCCTGCAATTCGCACCACCCACCCACCCACTCACTCCCCTCCCACCTGCTACTACTTCCCCCCCCCCCCCTCCCCCCAAGCGCACTGACAGGCGGGTGAGCTGTTGCAGATTGCCCAGCTCTTGCGGAACGGAAGCTTTGAGATTGCCGTGAGAGGCGGTGCTGCTGCATTGATGGGGCGTGGCAGGCAGGCATGGGGGAGAGGGCAGAAAGAGAAGACGGCAGGGAGGGGCAATGGCAGGGAGGGAGACGGCAGGCAGGGGAAATTACAGGGAGGGGAGATGGCAGGGGGGGGAGTAAGGGGGGAAGAGGCGATTGGGGACAGAGGGCAGCAGAGCAGAGCAGCTGAAGCAATGGGGGATAGGAGAGGAGTGTCAGTGGAGCAGTAGAGGGGAGAGAAGAGAGAGCAGGAGGGGGCACGCAGGCAGCAGGTGTGGGGCTGCTGCTGTTGTGAAATAGGCAATGGATCTGATTCACTTGATAAGGGGGGTGGCAGTAGGCATGCGGTTGGATGTGCACGCGAGAAGAGAGAGGTGCATTCGAGAAGAGAGAGGTGCATTCGAGAAGAGAGAGGTGCATGGGAGGCAATATTGTACTGACAGGCCCATGGGAGAAGGATTTTTCCCTGGGAGATCCGGGAGCGAGCGAGGGAGTTGATTGCAAAACTCGAAATCACTGCAGGCAGGCAGCACGCACAAATATGGTGTAGAGGCAGTAGAAACATGGGTGGGTGGATGGCGATAACAGGGGTGAGAGGAATGGATGGACATAGGGGTAGGAGAATCATAATAAAATGGATGGAAACAGGAGGAGACGCACACGAGAGGGTGATGTGGGCGAGACAATCTAATAGAATAGAAGAGAAGGCAGGCAAGACAGAGCAAGCCATGTTTAGCCAATCGAACGCAAGTCAGTGACATGCAAGTCAGACACATGCAAGTCAGTACAAGCAAAGACAAGTCAGTGGGGGGAAGTGGGGCATGGAACGAACGAGGGCCATGGGGAAGGGAGAGTGAAACAGAAGGAGTCTCACAGATCCTTGAGATGGGACAATGCGAGGAGAGCCGTGGGCAGGGGGGGGACAAGGCTGCACCCTCTGATGTTGCTGTGGGAGGAGAGGGATGAAATGCAGGGATGGAGAATAAATTTGAAACAAATAATGATTTCACACATGCGAAGGCAATAGAAAGAGGCAAGGGGACAATGCAGTGTGCACAGTGCAATGACATGCTTACAGTGCAATGACATGCTTACAGTGCAATGACATGCTTACAGTGCAATGACATGCTTACAGTGCAATGACATGCTTACAGTGCAATGACATGCCCATCGCCATCACACTCCACGGATTCCATGCTGTCGCAATCCCTGCCCCTCTTCCACGTCCTCGTATCAACTAAATCGTTCCATTCATGTGCCAGACTCTCCAAAGCATCCACTGCCATCAATACATGCCATGATGTCATTAATCCAATCCCGGCATACAATCCCGGCAGCATTGCAGGATGCCATGCCACAGAACGTTGAGGACATTCCCACAAAAAGGGAGAGGCGAGAGGAACAGGGATAGGGGAAACGGATGATTGAGGAGGGACAGCTACAGCCAGCAGTGATGGTTAGCTGCCGATACAGACCTCTTGTTGCATTCTCAATAGGGTTACGGTCCTGGGGCGGTATGGCACATGGCATGGCAGCTTACACGGGACATCCGGCTGTCAAAAGGAGGATGTGGGGGGAATAAATAGCGTGCAGCACGGCTTACTGTCAGCGTCCACCACGGGAGCAGCGCGTGCGAGGGGCATGCAGCAGCGCGCCACCACCAGCGCCACCACCGCCGCTCTCGCCACCATCATGACGTCGCCGCGCTTCCCCATCGCTGCGCCACACACCCTATGATAGTCGCCTGCACTGCAGTCGTCACTTGTGACCTCGTCGCCCGTGACCTTGTTACACGTAACACGACGTTTCTTAAACGCGGCTCTGCGCGCTCGTTGCCTGTGCGCGTTGCTCGTTTTTTATCTCTGTTGCTGGGAACTGTAGTTAGTAGTAGTACGCGGAATTCCAGTTTCGTGCATCTAGCTAGTAATGCTCGTTTCGACTTGGTCTTTGCAGGTACTCTCACGAAGCGTCGGCGCAAGTTTAGTGCACTATGATGGATGGAGAGATGACGCCGCAAGCATTACCGTACTAGCATGTGCCGCGCTGCGTGAAATGGACAGTATGGGGAAAGGTTGGAAGGCATTAGTGATGTGGTGGTTGGTTGGATGAATCAACTCGGTTTAGTGTTAGAGCTCGACACGCCAATGGCTTCGCCTCCCTCCAAATGGCGCCGTTCTTCAACCTACGGAAAAGCCTGAAACAGATTCAGTATCGCTCTGCACCGCACAACGGCGTCGGTGTGCTTTGATTGAGAAGGCTATGAAAGAATTCTACGACTTGGGCTGACCAGTGGTTGGTTGGGAGGGGAGGGAAGGCGAAGATTTGGTACCATGAACACCGCGTTACCAAAAATTGAGAAATGAAACTGGGGTAGTGTGATCTCAACTCCAACTAGGAAAGCTTCTCAATTGGCCGCAATCACCACACTATCACACTTATCACATCAGTGCGGCCCAACACATGCCCTTCCCCCATTGGACAAATTCTCGTTCTCTAGGTAAAGGCCCAACAACTGCCTAGAAAGATAATAGCTTTCTGCACACCCCACCACCTTCAGCGTCTGCAGGTTTGGCATCCGTCCAATTCCCACAGGTAGGAAGGCTATGCCCTTGCAATCCTCAATCACAAGACTCTTTAGCGATGAAAGAGCGCTGAACGAGTCTGGGAGAGACTGAAGACTGGAACACCGGCAAATGGTGAGTTCCCGAAGGCGTGGAAGCATGACCATGCTGGATGGGAGACGATCCAAAAGGCTGCATCTGCTGATTGTGATGCATTCAAGGGAACGGATTCTGCCAAGTGATGATGGTAGCTCCAGTAGTGTCGGGCAGTCTGAAATTTTCAACTCTTGCAGTGCTTCCAGCTGCCCGAACGAGTCCGGAAGACGCGCGACTTTCGCCACACTGCAGAGTTCAAAGATTTTTAGGCAGGACAGATGCCCGAAATTTTCGGGCAGGGACAGCAGGGTCGGGCAGCCAGTGATCGAAAGGTTGGTGAGGGAGGGGAGCAGGGGGAAGGAATCTGGGAGGCGGGAAAGCTCCTCACAGGCATTCAGCTCGAGCGTTTGCAGCGCAGGCAGGAATCCAAAATCGTCCGGGAGGGCTGACAAGGAGCACTGGCTTATCTCGATTGTTGTAAGCGTGTGGAGGGATGGAAGAGACGCAGGGAGGGAGTGGAGTGTGGTGCAGATGGTGAGGGCGAGGTGGGAGAGAGAGGTGGAGAGGGAGGAGTGGCCGAGTGATGCTGGGAGGAGAGAGAGTGCGGGGAGGATGAGATCGAGAGAAGTGAGGGAGAGGAGGGAGATGGAATCAGGGAGGAGGACCAGGCTACTGCTGCTCACGCCCAGATGGCTGAGTTTTGACAGCTGCCCGATACACTCGGGCAGCGAAACGAGAGAGTCGCAATCGACAAGCTCAAAAGATTCTAGGTCACGCAATCTGCCCAGGGTTGGAGGAAGGAATTGAAGGAGGGGAGTGTGGAGATTGAGGTGAGTGAGGGAGGAGAGGAGGCCAAAGGCAGGCGGTAGTTCCCGAAGATGATCCATGGATAGATGGAGAGTCTTCAGCTGCTGCAGATGCAGTAAGGGTGACGGGAGAGAGGTGACCCCAGCAGCTGTACCGTGCAAACGGAGCTGCTGCAAGCGCTTACACGTGGAGAAAAGGGCTTCGAGACCCAGTGAGGAGTGAGAGAGAGAGGACCCGTGTCCTCCGGCCGTGAGGGAGAGAGACGATAACTGCGGACATGCCTTAGCGAGCCCTGCAAGAAAAGCGTCGGTGATCGAATCCACGCTGCGGTTGGACAGATCGAGGGACGAGAGGTTCGGCATGCGCGATACTGCGCGAATCAGCTGCGCGCCGGAGATTCCCCGCCGCCGTGCCACGTGGACTGCACACTGCGAAACGCGCGCTAGCCGGAGCCATCGCGAGCAGACGAAGGCGTGCGAGAAGGAGACGCTAGAGGCAAGTCGCTGGAAGATTATAATGACGAGATCGTCAGTGAGAGTGTCAAATGGAGTCGTGTCAGTCGGAGTTGGAGATGGCTCCATCATGGCGATGGCGTCAGATTAACTTCGGAAGGGACAGCTGCGATAAGACCTGATCAAGGCTAGGCGACTCGAGGATCCATGAAGTACGAATGGAAGTCGATCGAGGTTCACTTTGCACGCACCAAGTGAGACGTGACATTTTCATATTTGGTCGTCGGAGGTGCAATGCCAAACCGAACCTCGTCCAATTGAATGGCGGGTGGATGCACGATGAAATTGGGATTGCATGCGCGCTAGGGTTTCCGTCCCCGTGCGTCGGGTGAGTCAATACGAGCCCCAACAATCCCGTCGCTGTGCGACGGATTGGTCAATACGTACCCAAAACCTGGTCGACTGCCAGGGTTGCCTGTTTTTGCACTAACGTGCGCCAGGCCTGATCGGGTTTCCGCATGTTACCCTTGCGACGCGTGCGAAGACCAAAAGTTCGACTCTCTGTTGTTGGGGACTACAAAGTTCCGTACTCGAACTGAACTCTTGGAAGAGCCTTGACTATTGCAGGTTTGTGTATGACACGGTCTGACCACCATGGCGACGGAATCTCCTCACAAAAAGTCGGAGAGGAACCCGAACTAGATTAGGCTGTCCTTGAGCAATCGAACTTGCTGGTTCAAATCAAACTTGGGGTCCGCCATCATCTGGTTGATCAATTTTCGCTAAACATGTGACTCACAATGGTCAATTTTCGCTAAACATTCTCCCGTTAAAATCACACTCCTTCTTGCCCCCACCAACCTCTGCCTCGCTGTCACAGGTGCCCCCTCCTCCCGCCCACACCCCCCTCTCATCAACACCATTCCCCGTCCCGTCCCGTCCGTTCCGTCCCGTCCCGTCTTGTTCCGACCTCCCTTGCTGTCGCTCATGTCGCAGAATGACCGCCAAGGTCGCATGGGTTGAAGTCAATAGCTTCGCACAGCCACCCATCCACTTCGCAACTGCCATTGACCAATCAATTTCCTTGCCCAGCTGTGCTCCAAGTTTTTCACGGATATTGGCCACACAATCTCAACTGCTCCTTACACTGCAAAGCAGCAGTACCAAATCATTCATTGTCATACTGGTCGCAGACAACTTTGACATTCTCTCCAGTCGTCGTCCAACCGCGTCATTCCATCCCACAGCACCTTCGATTGAAGAACCTCCAAAGAGCACAAGAGAAGGACAGCGCCTCAAAACCTCCCAGAACTCCGAACAAGACCCGACAGGACGGGAGTCACCTGAAAGAAAGACTTTCAGCAGCACGCGAGCCTCCCCCTCCCCGCGCTTCCCCCCTCGCCTTCGCCCCGTCCCGACCCGTGCCGACTCCCTCGGGTGTTGTTTGTTGCGCTTCCTTGCATATCACCACCACACAAGCAACCAACTTCCCCTCACCAGGGAGGAAGGGAAGGGAAGCAAGCAGCAAACAGGGCAGTGAAAGCTATTTGTTGCATGTACGTTGTACATGCACATCATTCCGCTCCCCTTGCTCCACTCCTCGCGGAACAGATCACTCCCTCCCCCTCTACTGCTGCTGAGAGACTCGAAGCCTTCTTTCCATTTATGTTTGCTCGCGGTCGTCGGAATTCTTGATACTATCCTGCTTCGACCGTAGGATCGCGTCACACATTCTTTCCTTCTTTCTGCCGTGGGTGGCTCTCGCGAACCACTCCAACACTGCCGTGGCGCTGGGACTCTCGGAGGAGTACAGTATTTGAGTGTCTCGGTGTATTTATTCCGTGAACTTCTGGGCCACAGCGGCTCCTCAGCGGCTCCTCAGAACTCCCTTGTCGCCTCACTTATCTACTCACTTTCCTCACTCGTCGAACCGCGCCCTTCCTGCACGTGATATTCACGAATTCCGGGCTTTCTCCTGAAGCTATTCGGTTTCTGCTTAGCTTCATTCTTATCACCCACACGGCTCCCAGCCAAAGCATGTCGATGGCGGACGTCGAATCGGCGTCCATCCCCGCGGAATCCTCTCTGCCCGCCACGTGGCAAGACAGCTCCAGCTCGTCTTTCCCTCGCGACTCCGTCCCGCTCGCGAAATTCGCGTCCGAACCGTCTGCGCGAACGACGGGCGACGACGACGAACCCAACGACGACGACGGCGACGAGGCCGCAATGATCGCCGCCTTGGCGGCGGAGTCGTCGCCGTCGCAGATCTCGCGATCGACGACGTCGGGGTCGGGCGGGTCGTCGCGGTCGCACAGATCGCTAGACGAAGCGGGCGATCAATTGTCAGTGGAGGGGCATGAAGCGGACATGGAGAAGATGCGCGCCGCGATAACAGCCGCGGGAATCCCGCTAGAGGTAGACCTGGTGAAGGAATCACCTTGACACCTGCGCTTGGTTTCAAGACAATTGCAACAACACCTGGTTTCGCTGCCGTTGCGGTGCCTCCACTGGCGCTTGCGCCTTAACTGCGCGGAAGCGTTGGCTTCCGCCACGCGCTTCAGCGCGCGGCGCGGGGACGCGCAAGCCGCAGCAGCCGCTCGCGGCTGACCTCTACGCTGTCTGGTTGTCTGCCAGATCGTAGCAATCCGCTCGCAAATCGTCCCCCAGATCCGTGCCTTCCCCCACTCCCCTCCCCCTGCATCCCCCTCCTCCGTCTTCCCGCTTCATCGCTCTCAATTTCCTTCTCTCTCAGTTTGGCGTCCCTACTTTCGGGCTGTTACGCTCCTCCTCTTCTCATCCACCGTCCCTATCCAACCCCCGCTCTCTCTCCCGGTTCCTTCCCCCTCTTCCTCCCCGCCCGCTGCCCCTTCCTTCCTCTCTCCCCGCTTGTGCCCCCCTTGGCCCCCACTCCCCGCCCCTCTGCCCGCAACCCCCCCCTTCTCTACTCCCTCCCCCTGCGTCCCCCTCTCCACCCCTCCCTCCCCCCTTTCCCCCGCTCCCTCCGCCCTTCCCCTCCCCCTCCCCCACCTTCCGCCGTCCCCCAGGGCGTGTCGGAGCTCACGCTCCTGCGCTTCCTCGTGGCGCGCAGCTTCAACATCGACCGCGCCTCGACTATGTACGTGGAGCACCGCAAGTGGCGCGCCTCCTTCATTCCGCCGGGCTTCTACCCCGCGCGCGCGGGCGACCCCGAGCCGCAGTTCTCGCCCGCGCTCATGGCGCCCGTGTCGCTGCAGTGCGCGGACGGCGAGCGCTCGTGGGTGATCTGCCGCCTGCGATACCACGACGCGTACCAGCGGAAACTGGACGCGCTTCTCAGTGCGTGCTGCGGAACGGACGGGGGGGAAGGGGAGAGTGGTGGGGGAAAGGGGAGACGAGGGGGGAGGAGTTGTGGGGGAGGGGGGTTGGGGGGAAGAGGATTTTTTTGGGGGGAAGGGGAAGGGGGCGGTGGTTTGATATTTGCGGGTGGAATTGGGGGAAGGGGGGATGATCAGGGAGCGGGGATGGGCGCACGCGCGTGGGAAAGGAAAGCCATGGACTGAACGCGCAATTTAGGTTTTCTTCTTGCAGGAAACTTGGGGCAGAGGTTGGGGGGGGGGGGGAGGGGGGGAGGGGAGGGGAGGGGAGGGAAGTGAGGGGAGCAGAAGTGAGGAAGGCAAATTTTGAGACGTTTCAAGAATCGGAGGCGAGGTAGAGCGGATATGGAGTGCCAGGGTGATATCTTGGTGGAGGGGAAGAAAAGGGAAGGTGGGAGGACGTTGGGATGGGGAGTGAGTGAGCCTGGGGAAAGGCGAGATCTGTCCAGGAACCCGCCCCCATGGCATAGAGTAGTAATCTGATACGTCATCTCGCTTCGCTTTATAGCCTTACTCCCCTCTTTGCCTGCTTGCCTTTTTGTTCGATTGTCTGCTCCCACCCTCACACCCCCACCCCCCTCCGCCTTTTAACCTTGTCCGCTTTCCCCTCCTTCCCCCACCTTCCCCTTTCCCATCCCCCGCTCCCCCATCCCGACCCACTCCCCTTCTTCCCTCTTACTCCGCGCCTCCTCTCCCCTTCAATCCCCTCCTCCCCTTTCCTCTCCCCACCCTGCGCGAACACCATCTCAACTGAACCTTACCTCCCTTCTCCTCCTTCTCCCCCTTCTGCTTCCGCCCCCCCTCCCTCCCGTTCCCCCCACCTTCCCCCCACCCCTCCCCTCCTCGTCTCCCCGGTTGCAGAGTCGGTCGTATACACCATGGATAAAGCAATCGCCAGGTAATAATAGTCATAGGGAAAAGCGCCAGGGCAAGCGCAGGTAGGCGCACAGGAGAGGAGGTAGGCGTTGCATCAGCTTGGGGACTGTCTTTTCTCCTTTGATGTTGCCACCTGCCACCCACCTGCCACCCACCTGCCACCCACCTGCCACCCACCTGCCACCCACCTGGCAGCAGGCAGTGCAGCACAGACAAGAAATGTAACGCAACGCATAGTCCATCCATCCATCCCATGCATCTTCCTGGTTGCACACCGCGTACAGCATTCATCCACCCCACCCCACCTCTTCCCACCTCGTCCCGCCATGCCATGCCCATGCCCATGCCCATGCCCATCCCATCCCGACCCCTGCGTTCCGCAGGCCCCGCCCGACCTGCACAAGTTCGGGGTGATACTCCACCTGCAGGGCGAGCCTGAGGGCATTTCGTACCTTCGAATCGCATCACCTACTTGCCACCCCTTCCCTACTCCCTGCCCCCCTACCCTCTACACCCCTACCCTCTGCCCCCATACTGCCCCGCTACCCTCTCCACCAGCCTGCCCCCCGACCTGCACAAGTTCGGCGTGATATTCGACCTGCAGTGCGTGGCATACAAGAACCTCGACTCCAGAGGAGGCATCGCCTCACTCATCCTGCTGCAGGTCTGCACACCAAACCACGCCACACCACACCACACCACACCACACCACACCACGCCACGCCACGCCACGCCACGCCACGCCACGCCACGCCACGCCACGCCATCTCATCCATGCTGTCTCCTCGCCCCACCTATTTGCCTCACCTCTCCTCGACCTCATGCCTGAGTGTATCATCCTTGTGGGCAGTAGTATTTCCTGACCATGCATGCACTTAGATGCAAAGCAAACTCCATCCTACTCTGCCCTCATATCTATATTTATCCCCACCATCACATCGCCTCCCTTTTCTCAATCTTCAATCCCCTCACTGCCTCTCCTCTCCTTTACCACCTTCTCCCCCTTTGCCCCATCGTTTCTCGTTTTTTCCCCAATTTTCCCGCTTTTTCCCCTTCCGTTCCCCCTCCCTCCCTACTCCCCCACCTTTCCCCCCCATTCATGCGCTCATCCCCCCACCTCTTCCCTCAACGCTCAACGCACCGCACTGCCCATTGCTATCCCCCCGCCCTCCTCCGTGCAACCTCTGCTCCTCTCTTCCTCACTGGCGTTGCACCCATCACCCACCATACGTGCATCCCCCCACCCGCAGAACCAGTTCCCCGAGCGCCTGGCGAAGCTCTACTTCATCCACGTGCCCTCCATCTTCTGGGGCGTGTGGACCTTTGAGTCGACTCTAAAGTCTCTCCGGTACACCTATCCCCCCCCCCTTCCCCTCCTTCCCCCATGCGTGCATCCCCCCACCCGCAGAACCAGTTCCCCGAGCGCCTGGCGAAGCTCTACTTCATCCACGTGCCGTCCATCTTCTGGGGCGTGTGGAAGATCGTCTGCCCCTTCATCGACCCCTACACCAAGAAGAAGGTCAACCTGCTGCCCCTCACACTACCTCTGCCCCTCACACTACCTCTGCCCCTCACACTACCTCTGCCCCTCACACTACCTCTGCCCCTCACACTACCTCTGCCCCTCACACTACCTCTGCCCCTCACACTACCTCTGCCCCTCACACTATCTACCTCTGCCCCTCACACTATCTACCTCTGCCCCTCACACTATCTACCTCTGCCCCTCACACTATCTACCTCTGCTGCTCACAGCCGCTTTCGCATGAGCCTGGCTTGCTTGGAATGCTCGCTCCTGCTCTGTCTCTCTCGCGCACACACTCTCCCCTTTTCCCGCTACACCCCCTCCCCCCCCACGCTCGCCCTCCCCTCTTCCTCTTCACCAACCCCACCTTTTTGTGTCTCGTGGTCTGGTCATGTCCTCGCAGGCAGGGTCCTCCTCGCTCCCTCCCTCCACCGCTCTGTCAGCCACTCTTCCTTCTCCCTCTCTATTCTCGTCTGCGCCTCGTGCGCTCTCATCAATCCCATCCTCCCCTTCCTCCTTTCTCAGCTTACGTCCTTCCACTCTCTTCCCGCCTTTCCCCCCCACACCCTCCACTCCACTCCACTCCACTCCACCCCCAACTCCCGCCCCTCCCCACCTCCCTCCGTACCATCCTTGCAGAATGTCTTGTGAAGGACTGCAATCTGGGTGTGTTTTGAATCGACTCAAAACACCCCCTCCCTTCCATCCTTGCAGATTGTTCTAGTAGAGAAGTTTCTAGTAGACACAGGCTTTGTGGAAAGCCCACTCCCTCCAACCCTGTCCGCCACCCATCCCCCCACACCCCTCCCCACCCACCCTCTATCCGCAGATCTCTCTTTTGTGAAAGCCCGCAATCCCCCCAAATCAAACTCCTGCTGAGCACCATCTTAGCTCCAATTCTGCAGCTCCTGCTCTGCGTTATAGTTGATTGTAGTTGACTCCAAGCCCCGCCCCCTTCACGCCCTCCGCCGCACCCTTACCCCGCAGACACTCTTTGTGGAGTTGGAGCTCTGCAGTCTAACCTGAGGATTGAGCATTGAGGATTAAAGATTCTTCTGGGAGTCATCCCCTATCATGTGCCTCTCATCCAACTCACAAGCCCCCACCCCTCCCCACCCCTCCCCACCCCTCCCCACCCCTCCCCACCCCTCCCCACCCCTCCCCACCCCCCTCCCCGACAGATCTCGTTTGTGGAGGACCGGCATCTGACAAGGACGCTACTGAGCGCCATCCCCCCTCACGTGCTGCCATCGGAGTATGGCGGGGCAGCAGACTTCGTCCCGCTCACTGATGTGCCCGTCTCCAACTGGCCGCACCCCACTGACTGACTCACTCCACCCACTCCACCCGCTCCACCCACTCCACCCGCTCCACCCGCTCCCTCTCCCTCCTCACTGCTCGCCCCCTGCTCGCCTGCTGCTGATTCTGCTGCTGCTGCCGCTGCCAGTCCTCACCCCTGCCGATTCTCACTGCTGCCCCTCCCGCATTGCTCTTAGTACTCTCTCATTCACTTCACACCTCAATACTCATGCCCAATCCTCGCGGCCAATCCTCCCCCCCACCACTGCTCGTGCCAGTACTGACTCCCTCTCTGCACCGTTTCCTTCCAACCTCCTCTGTCTCTGTGCTCTTACTCTCGTTTTGCATCTTACAAGGCGTTGTTCCGTGCCCTAAAGAATGCGGTACGGTACCCACATACGGTACAGGGCACGCACTAACACAGCTCATCCCTTTTCACTTGAGTATCCTCTACCGGTCATGTCAACCACACACCACATGCCACACCACTGCAACTGCTAGCTGCACTGCACCCGCTTCATACCTCTCACTTGTTTGCGATCCATAGAGTGAAGTGAAAGACCTAATGGGCCTGTAACGAGGCATGCTGTTAGGGGGTGCCTATCTCCAGCTGGGTCTAAATGGATGGGATGGGTTTTAAGTTATACGGTGAGGATTGGCGCAATTGCCATCAACCCGAGGAAACAACAGGCTCTTGTTTTTCTGTGTGCCTTATTTTTGGGGGGGGTATGTGCTGAATATGGCGAAACTGTATATGCATTTAGGGAGGCTGGTGAGTGAGGTAATAAAATGTAATTTCTTCTTGCTTTTACGTATTTAGATATTTGAGCAAGTGTGTGAAGTTATGGATATCACTTACAGCTGGCCGTAACTAATACTGGAGCACAATAAAATCGCATCGACAAGAGCGGTGTACTTTCTTTGTGAATGCGTAAATAGGACAGAGCTTGCTAATCGGGTCGAATTTATCAAGTGGGAGAGAGCCTACTGACGAAGGGCGAGGCTGATAAATCGGTGACGATTCGTCCACTCGCGATGGTCGACGCAGTGGCGGCTGCCGTGCCACGTGTCGTATCGCAATTGAACGATCTGGGGGCGTTCCCGAGCGCCACGTGGGTGAAAGGCGCGCTTCGACACATAGTCGCGACAGACCCGTCGTTTAATCTACCCGTCGATGCAGGAGGAGTAGGAGGTTTAGCGCGCGACGGCAGGGGGCAAGGGGAGGGGGAGAGGGAGGCGTGGCGGGAAGTGGTAACCCGATGCATGGCGTTACTGCTACTAACGGATCTGAGAGCCGTGTCGTCCAATAGCGGCTGCTTGCCCGCTAACGTGCACGCCATGCACGACCAGACGCTGCGAGGAAGCTTCCTTCTCCAGGTGGGGACGGAGCGGGGGAAAGTGGGAACGGGTTAGTGTCTGGGGATTTAGATCACAGTCGCGTCCGCAGTTGGTTTTGCGATCAAGAACGCGCATCTGATTTCCCTGATGTCGTGCCGTGCGTGTCCCCCGTGTGTTGCAATAGACTCCACATAGCCCTGCCCATCACCTTACCTTCCACTCCCCATATCTGACTGCAATAGCCGCCTACCCTCCCCGCCTACCCTCCCCGCCTACCCTCCCCGCCTACCCTCCCCGCCTGCGCTCCCCGCCTGCGCTCCCCGCCTGCCCTCCCCGCCTGCCCTCCCCGCCTGCCCTCCCCGCCTGCCCTCCCCGCCTGCCCTCCCCGCCTGCCCTCCCCGCCTGCCCTCCCCGCCTGCCCTCCCCGCCTGCCCTCCCCGCCTGCGCTCCCCGCCTGCGCTCCCCGCCTGCCCTCCCCGCCTGCCCTCCCCGCCTGCCCTCCCCGCCTGCCCTCCCCGCCTGCCCTCCCCGCCTGCCCTCCCCGCCTGCCCTCCCCGCCTGCCCTCCCCGCCTGCCCTCCCCGCCTGCCCTCCCCGCCTGCCCTCCCCGCCTGCCCTCCCCGCCTGCCCTCCCCGCCTGCCCTCCCCGCCTGCCCTCCCCGCCTGCCCTCCCCGCCTGCCCTCCCCGCCTGCGCTCCCCGCCTGCGCTCCCCGCCTGCCCTCCCCGCCTGCCCTCCCCGCCTGCCCTCCCCGCCTGCCCTCCCCGCCTGCCCTCCCCGCCTGCCCTCCCCGCCTGCCCTCCCCGCCTGCCCTCCCCGCCTGCCCTCCCCGCCTGCCCTCCCCGCCTGCCCTCCCCGCCTGCCCTCCCCGCCTGCCCTCCCCGCCTGCCCTCCCCGCCTGCCCTCCCCGCCTGCCCTCCCCGCCTGCCCTCCCCGCCTGCCCCGCCATGCATGTCCCCCGCAGGTGGACGAGGTGGTGGACATATCCGTGCCCCTCGCCCTTCCTTTCAGTCCCCACAGCTGACTGCCCTGCCCGCCCCGACTGCCCTTCCTGCCGCCCTGACATGCATGTCCCCCGCAGGTGGACGAGGTGGTGGACATATCCGTGCCCCTCGCCCTTCCTTTCAGTCCCCACAGCTGACTGCCCTGCCCGCCCCGACTGCCCTTCCTGCCGCCCTGACATGCATGTCCCCCGCAGGTGGACGAGGTGGTGGACATATCCGTGCCCCTCGCCCTTCCTTTCAGTCCCCACAGCTGACTGCCCTGCCCGCCCCGACTGCCCTTCCTGCCGCCCTGACATGCATGTCCCCCGCAGGTGGACGAGGTGGTGGACATATCCGTGCCCCTCGCCCTTCCTTTCAGTCCCCACAGCTGACTGCCCTGCCCGCCCCGACTGCCCTTCCTGCCGCCCTGACATGCATGTCCCCCGCAGGTGGACGAGGTGGTGGACATATCCGTGCCCCTCGCCCTTCCTTTCAGTCCCCACAGCTGACTGCCCTGCCCGCCCCGACTGCCCTTCCTGCCGCCCTGACATGCATGTCCCCCGCAGGTGGACGAGGTGGTGGACATATCCGTGCCCCTCAGGTTCCGCTACCTTCCAGTCCCCACATCTGACGACCCTCACTGCCTGCCTTGCCTGCCCTGCCCGTCCCACCCCACCTGCCCCTCCCCCCATGTTCGCCCCCCGCAGGTGGACGAGGTGGTGGACATATCCGTGCCCCTCAGGTTCCGCTACCCCCCTTCCCCCTCCGCCGCGCCCAGCACTGGCGCAGGGCGGGGGGGAGGCGGAAGAGGGGGCGGAAGGGGGCGGGGCCGGGGCATGGGGGACGGCAACGCAAGTGGAACATCAGGGATGGGCGGGGGAACGGGGGAGGAGCAGCAATGGGGAGGCGGAGGCGGAGGCGGGGGAGGCGGAGGCGGAGGGGGAGGGGGGGAGGGAGCGGGGCAGGGGCGGCGGAGTGTGAAGGTGCAGCTGACAGACGGCGTGCAGGCGGTGTGTGGCATGGAGTACCGCCACGTGCCCGCACTCTCGCCCTCCATGGCCCCCGGCTGCAAGGTGTGCACTCTCTGCTCTCTGCTCCGTGCGAGGGAGGGAGGGAGGGAGGGAGGGAGGGAGGGAGGGAGGGAGGGAGGGAGGGAGGGAGGGAGGGAGGGAGGGAGGGAGGGAGGGAGGGAGGGAGGGAGGGAGGGAGGGAGGGAGGGAGGGAAGGAGGTGTTTGGTTCCTCACACTCTCTATATTCCTCATTGTCTCCTCATACCGGCTCCTCTTCCTGTCCCATTCTCACACTGGTGCTTGGTTCACTCTCCCTCTCCCTCTTTCGCCCTCTCTCTCCTTCTTTCTTTCCTTCTTGAACTGGCTGGCCCTCTCTTGCTGTATAAAGGCAGGTGATTCTAAGAGACGTGCTTGTAAGGAGAGGCCTGCTGCTCTTGCTGCCTGAGCTCGTGCAAGTCCTGGGAGGACACGTGGCACACTTGGAGGCTGCCAGGTGTCGCATTGCAGACCACTTCTCTCGCCCCTCTCGCCCCCACTCACTCTCACGGTGAGTGTATGTGTGTGCGTTGACACTCTTGTGTCGTGTGCATTTCCCTGGCATTGTTGATTGCTCGCTTGCTGTCTGTCTGCGTGCTTATGTGTGTGCATGGATGCCCCATCAGTGCCTGTGTAAATGTGGTGGGTGGGAGCATGGTCGCACTTCCGCTTTTCTAGTGAAAGCGCTTGGTGAAGAGCTGAAGAGCGGAGATGGCACCACCAGACCCGTTAACTGCTTCTTAAAAGCACATATCTATCAGAAAGACAACCTTTACAATCCTTCTTTCCTTCCAATTCCCTCTCTGCACCATGCGTCCATGTTCGTCAGGGGTCGTCTCTCTTCTCGTTCCACCTTTGAAACCACCACTCTAATGCTAGCACAAGAGGTTGCCTGGCCTCCCGACCCTGCTGCCTCTGCTGCAGCCCCTGATGTTACTACTGATGCTGCTGCTGCTGCTTCTGGTGGTGGTGCTGGTGGTGCTGCTGCTGGTGGTGCTGCTGCTGCTGCTGGTACAGCGTATGCTGGTACCCCTGGTTCGAACCAAAGTCATTTTCACAGTCGCAATCCCACTTCAGCGGCTGCTTCTACCACTTTTGCTGCCGCCACCGCCGCTGCCGCTTCCGCTGCAGCTGTTGCGTCTGCGTCTCCTGGTGGAATCAATGCTTCTGCTGTTGGCTCAAACCAGCCGACCCGCGCACACGTGGCGCCATCGTGGCGTGACACGTCACCTTCCTTGCCACGTCAGCAGAGCTCACATCCGCAGCAGAATCAGCAGCAGGAGACTGGGCAACAGCGGAACGGGTTTCAGGGAAACGGTTACTCGGGAAATGGGCAGGCCGGGAGACATGCAAGGGAAGATGGATGGGGAGAGGGAGGAGAGGACAGGGAAGCGGAGGGAGAAGGGGGACGAGGAGAGGGGATGGAAGATATGGAGGAGGAGGATGAAGAGGTCGGCGGTAGAGTAGGGAGGAGGAGGGTAGGGGTAGGGAGGCAGGCTGGGATGGTGAGAGGGCGGCGAATAGTTCTGGATGATGAGGGGGAGGGGGGTGGAGAGGACGAGAGGCAGGGGGGAGGGCGAGCGAGAAGGGAGGAGAGGGGAGACCAACGGGCAGAGAGGAGAGAAGGAGGGAATGAGGAGGTGCAGATGAAGGAGGAGGAGGAGGAGGCGGTGTGGAGGCGTTGGGGTGATGGTGGAGTGTTGGGGAACCATCCTCCTCGCTCTTCTCCCCGTAGTGCCACTGCTCCCACTTCTGCTCCGTCTGCTACTGCTGCTCGCACTGCTGCTGCGTCTGCTGCTACTACTGCTGCCCCCACTGCTGCTGCTGTTGCTGCTGCTCCCTCTGGTGTTGCCAGTGGGCGTGTGGGTGGTGCAGGGGAGGGGGTGAAACGAATGGAGGTTGTAGACCTAACAGACGATGAAGATGCTGCTGATGCTCCTGTGGAGATGATCCCACCCTCACCAGCAGGACCTGCAGCAGCAGCGCCAGGAGCAGCAGCAGGAGCATTCTCAGCAAGAGCAGCAGCACCGTCAGCAGCAGCAAAGGCTGTCGGCGCAAGAGCGACAGCATCAGCAGCAGCAGATCCAGCAGCAGAGGCAGCTGCAACAGAGGCAGGAGCAGTGGGAGGAGGAGGAGGGGAAGTTTTCGGTTACTTGACGGACGTTGTTGCGGGAGGGGAGGAAGAGGACGGAACAGGAGCAGAAGCAAGAGGAGGAGGGAGTGAGAAGGAGAGTGGCAAGCGGCTTACTGTGAAGGTATGCCAGTGGGTAGCATAGGCCTGGGTAGGGTAGGGCCTACCCCGTTCCGTTCATTCCTCTTCCTTACGGATTCTTGTGGCGGTGTTATAAGGGTGAAGGATGAGAGGGGTTTGTGTTGAGCTGTACTTTAGTGATGATGAGGGTGAAGGTTCTTTGTGCACATTAGTGACTTGACTCTTTCAGGTCTTACTTTGTTCCTCTGTACGCAGAATGTGGTTCAGCAGATTCAAGGCGTCCAATTCAAGAATGCCGAGTGCTAGCTAGCGACTGCAACCGAGGCACCTTCAACATCACCACACACATTACACTGCACCACACTACACGCCTCTCACCCCCCCCCTCCTCCCTCCTGCGCTCCTCCCTTCCCCCTTGGCCCGCAGTGCGTGGTGGTGGGGGTGAAGGAGTTCAGCTACCGCACTCCCGGTGTGGTGCGAGGTGACTTCAAAAATTCACCTCAAAAATTCAGCCAAACCTAAGTCACCTCAAAAATTCACCTCAAAAATTCAGCCGAACCTAAGTCACCTCAAAAATTCACCTCAAAATTCCCCTCCCGTGCCCCTCCCTCTCCCGCCTCCCCCAGTGCGTGGTGGTGGGGGTGAAGGAGTTCAGCTATCGCACGCCCGGTGTGGTGCGCCTGGTGGTGTATGCCGATGATGGCTGCTCGCTCATGCCCGCTGCCGTGCACCCTGCTGTGAGTGGACTGGAATACAAAGATCGGCTGGGTGTTTCCTGACTTGCCGCACACTGCACACTGCATTCTGCACACTATACATTGTAAAGCCGTATCGTGTATACTGTTCAATGTATACTGTGTGCTCTACAGTGTAGATGGCACACCCGAGTTCCTTAACGCAAGTATGCATTCTCTCCTCGGTTCCTCCTGTGCCCTGCCCCTCCCAGTCATCACACGCCTGCCTTGGACCCCCCTCATCCCCTCCCTCATCTCATGTCCTCCTCTTACCATAGCAAAGTCTAGATTGTTGTTGAGAAGCCGTCCCACCCGCGCACCCGGGCTTACTGTTACTCTGTCCACCACCCCCACCAGGAGATAGCGCGGCTGCTGCGCATGGACGAGGTGGCTCTGCTTCTTGAAGCGCTTCATGAATCCCTCCCCCCCCCGCCCCCTCGTCTTCCCCCCATCTCCACCTGGCTCCCCCATATATTATCAAACCACCCGCCCCCACCCCCCCCCCCACCCACACCAGGAGATAGCGCGTCTGTTGCACATGGACGAGGCGGCTCTGCTCGCCATCACCCACGCGCCCTCCCTGCCACCTCCCTTCCGCTCCGCTCTCATGCGCCTGCAAGCCTTCCTTGCTTCCTTCGAGGTCAGTGCTCTGACGTGATTGCTTCGGTGTGACTGCTCTGACGTGATTTCTTCGGTGTGAATGCTCTGACGTGATTCGTGTGAGGGTTCAATCCAATGGGGGGATCTTGTCCTCTTGCGGTGGATCATGATGATGATGATGATGATGATGGTGTTTCCTTGCGGCATGTTCTGATGGGATGATTCTGGGAGCCCCTCGTTGCGTTGTCCCACCCACCCTACTCAACAACACGGTGTGTATGTATTTTGAGTCTACTCATGATCCCTTTGACCCAACTCAGTTACACCACGCACCTGCTTTGACCCGCTCCAAGATACTCTAATCCACCATTGTTGGCTCATCTTTCTCTCCATCTCCTCTCTCTCGCTCCTCTTGTTTCCTCCTCTCTGTTATGCTTGTCTCTTATCCTCTATAATCTATCTCTCTCTCTCTCTCAGGGGCTTATCCAAGTCGGCTATTCTCAGTCGAGCTCCAAATCAGGCACCACCACCGGTGTCAATACCGGTAGGGGGGTAGCGGGGGAAGAGCAAAGCAAGGCAAGGGAGCTGACAATATTCCACATGAGCACAGGCTGCAAAGGAATAGATCTCAGGCTGATCTCAGATAGAGTGGCGTCTGCATGGGAGAGGTTTAAAAGTTAGATGCAAGAGAATGCATGTAGGCTGATTTGTGTTGAGTTATATCTACCGTAGGTATGAGAGTATAATTTCCAGTTCAGGTTGCCCTAATCATTTCAATCGTTCCTTGGTGATGCTCTCTTTTGCCTCCCATTTCATGTTCAGCTCAGCACACACAACGTGCTTGTCTTGTTGGAAAATGTACCATATAAAGATTGGGCTACCGTAAGTTGCTGCGGAAGTGCACTGCCGTGTAACAAGTGTGGGTCGTCAATTTTCCAGCAATCACATCAGTTGATTCCTCAAGGCAGGGCTGGTAGGTCTCCCCGTTACGGGTATTGGGAATGCCCTCAGGACTGCGTGGTTCAGTATGGTTCAGAACAGTTAACTAATGGTTCTCGCTGCTCACCGCTTCGACTGTAACGCAACCAGCTAAACCGCGAGGATTGAATACAGAAGGAATCCGTGGAAAAGGCATTCCCCCCCTCCCCCGCCTGCCCTCTTGTCCTTTCACCTCACTCTTCCTTCCTTTCGCTTGAGAGTACGTTTCACGCCGCGCCGCACCGCACCCTCCGCGTTGCTCGTCGTCTCCTCTTGCCGCCCTGACCGCTGCCGCACCATCTCCGAGCGTGCATTGCACCATCCGCTCAGCTCTCACCCTCACTCTCACTCTCAATCGGAACGGGTCGCCGCGAATCTTCATAGTACCTGCAACTTAGTTCCCTGAGTTGTGCGAGTCTTTCCAACAGCAGCCCTCCACCATCGTCCACACACCAGAATGGCAGCTCCCGATCACCCAGACGACCCGCTCCATTTGACTACTGTAACGGCTAGTACTATTGCTACCACCACTACTACTACTACTGGCGACCCGTTTGAAGACTTCCCGGATGACCTACTCGTCATCATATTCCGCCACGTCATGCAACCCCCCGCGGCTTCACCCGCCTCTCCTGCCGACCAGCAGCGGGACCCGCCCACCACCGCATCGTCACCTTCCGCCGCCTCCTCCGCCGCTTCTCCCGCCGTTTCCCCCGCCGCCGCTTACTCCGCTGCTTGCTCCGCCGCCCTCTCCGCCGCCTTCCCCGCCGCTTCCGCCGTCCCCCGCTCCCCTTTCTGCCCGTTCTCCCTCGCGCTCGTGTCGTCGCGCTGGCTGCGCCTCGCGTATCTGGCCGTGCCGTCCATCCACCTCACGCCTCGCCGCGCGATACCCGCATCGGATCTCGCGCGATCTGTCGCTCGCATGCCGAATCTCACCTCGTTGCACGTCGCCGTGCGACCTGCGGCTTCCCTCACAGACGCGGTTCTAGCGGGCATTGCGAATGCGTGTCCCGCGCTTGCGGATCTGACCCTGTCGCCATACGGATCGTACACGACCCAAGGCCTCGATACGCTGTTTTCGCGTTGTACGCGTTTGAAGGAGCTCTCGCTTCACTGTCCACGAACTGTCACCGCGTTTCCAGGAAGCATCGCGAATATGACTAGGCTGATTTCTCTGAGCATTTCGTCAGGCACCCTCTCGCAATTACCTGATGAAATTGGTGCGCTTCACTCTCTGGAATCCCTTTATTTAGAAACAGATAATCTCGAATCGCTGCCCGAAACTTTGGGCAGCCTCAGCAATCTACGGGACCTGGAGCTGGTTGACTGCACCGCATTATCCTCCCTGCCCAATACAGTTGGGCAGCTGTTGAAACTAACTCATATCTGTGCCATGGGGTGCGAGGAGCTAGTCACCCTGCCTGATTCATTCTGCTGGTGCTCTGCCTTAGACACCCTCGACCTTGCCCTGCCAAACCTTTCCAGGCTGCCCGATAATTTCGGGCAGCTGCGCAGCCTACGCTCGCTAAGCATTTGTTCCTGCCATGCTCTTGACGCCCTGCCCGCATCATTCACCCAGCTATCCTCCCTCCAGCTGTTAGACCTCAGCGAATGTTTTTTTCAGCTGCCCGAAGACTTGGGAAATTTGACCAATCTGAGAAGGCTGATGGTCAGTGATTGCAGTGCGCTCATTAGCCTGCCCGCCTCCCTGCCCCAGCTTTCCCTCCTCGAGTGCCTGCGAATCACAGGCTGCAGCCAGATTCGTTCCCTGCCCGAGAATATTGGGCAGCTTTCAGCAGTTGAAGCGCTGTATTTGTCCAACTTAAGTGATCTGCAGAGGCTGCCCGAGTCCATCGGGGAGCTCCAGAAGCTTCAGTCACTGAGGCTACACGGTTGTGACTCACTTCAATTGCTGCCCGACTCCTTCCCACTGCTTCCCTCTCTGCACACTCTTGAAATCAGCAGCTGCGGCTCTCTCTCCTCTCTGCCCGACAACTTCAGCTCCTTACAGAACCTTCAACAGATGAGTGTCAGCTACTGCCCGAAAATTTTGCAGCTGCCCGCCAGCCTCACGCGCTGCCCGTCCCTTCAACACCTCTTTATCCGCTGCTGCCCGGGGCTCACATGCCTGCCTGAAGCCATCGGTTCCACCCCACGGCTTGTAGAGCTCGATGTGGATACCTGCAGGGGCGTTCGGACGCTGCCGCTCTCCCTTGCTCAGCTGTGCGTGCCGCGGAATGGGTCGGTGGCACGGGTGCGGATTGCCGGGTGCTGCCGGAAAGCGGATGTGGACTTGGTGCTGAGGGACCTGGTGGATGAGGAGGGGGTGGTGGTGGCGAGGAGGGGACAAGAGGAACAGGAGCATGTGGTAGGTAGTGCGGAGGAGGAAGAGGATGAAGAGGACGAGGATTAGGAGGAGGAAGAGGAAGAGGAAGAGGAGGAAGAGGACGAGGATTAAAAGGACAAAGAGGAGGAGGAAGAGGATGGTGAAGAGGATCAGGGAGGTGGTGCACGTGGAGGGGCAGAATGAGGAGCATGGCAGAGGGAGGTCATGTGGACTGGCCGCGCCACCATTGTTCCTCCCAAACAGCCAGCATGGGAAGCGGCATTCAGTCCGGTGCTGCTCAGCCGTGCCCTTCAGCCATGCTGCTGTTCACCCAGGCCAGTACCCTGCCTGGCTACGGTACCAGGCCAACCCGCTGGTGCACGCTGTAACCCCCCAAGCATGCGGTTGGAGGAGCTAGGAGCTTCGGGCAGCCCCTCACGTGATTGCCGTGAGCGCTCAGTACGCTTTCTGGTCAGAGCCTGTCCTAGCTGCCAAGGCAGTCCAGTCGTGACGGAGGTTGATTGAGACCTCTTTTCAACTCATCAGAAGACCTGTGGGGTGCTCACCGGAGTGACCTCTGGTCCTCGCCATAGGAGGGTCAGCAGCAGGGCTCAGGCCGCAATCAGGATGGGTTGTGTTGTGGCATGGAGGAGGGAGGGGGGAGGGAGCGGTGGAGTAAGGGACTGGTAGGGCCGGCTGGATATGTGATCCGCTGTAGTGCTTTGAGCCATGGTGTTCCTTGGTGCCAGCCAACCCTCCTACGTGGCCCCAGTGACCACCTATCTTCCCTTGCGGTCAATGCCTTTGTTCCTGTTGTTCATTAAGAGTTTGTATTTGCTATTAGACGTCTGTTTCCATTATGCTCACACAGAGATGCGATGCGACACCAATTGGACGAGAGAAATGTGTGATTCACTAGGTGAATGTCGAGATACAAATAGCATGGATGAGGCCATTTACTGTACATTCGGGGCCACCTAGGAAGGGCCTATATAGGAGGGGCTACACCTACGAGTAAATGGAACAAGACTCGACGTTTAACGTCGTATGGGTTGCGTAGGTATACATTTTCAATCAAAAAATACTAATATATCATAAACATAACAGAAGTGTAATATGATCACAAATGCATATGTAGGTGATTGCTACTTTGGAATGGGTGAATGATTAAACGTGCATTTAACGTGCCACATAAGGGCTCCTGTTTGGAGGGTAAAAATAAATACCGCAGATGCTGCTTGCATGTGCGATTAATGACGTTTATTTGTAATGGATCCTATAAATTGCACTTGATATATGAAAAATACAATTGGAATTTTATATTGAGTTATATATTACGCTTTTGATTTTCCATTTGCGATTAATATGTTGGATTTCGAGCTATAATATGTTAGATACAACCTTTTAGCAATCATGATATTAGTATGGTCATAGTGGAACAACCTTAAGCTCAAGTATTTAGATGCACTATATTCAGGACCACACTAGTCTGTTCATTTTGCATGAGTTGTCTTATAAATGATGAGTTGTCTTAAAGATGATTCATCCACAAGCAGATTTGTGTCAAATCTGTAAATTTGACGTGGATTTCACGTGAGCCAAATTGTGGCAGAGTAGATTTTGGTAATACAGCCCAAAAGTTACTCAAACCTGCCCAAGCCTCTTATAAAGTTAAAAGTTGCCTCGTTTTTCCCCCAAGTTTCATTTCGAATTTGACACCTAGGGCAACTTTGAACCCACCTCAAAATTGAACAGAAATCCTCCGAAGCGCATCCTCTCTTCGAATCCCCCCTCCCCCTTCGAATCCTTCCTGCTCATCCATCCCTCCCACCTATCGCTACTTCGCCACCAGCTACTACTCAGATTCAGCTATTCCTCACAAGCTAGTACTAGCATAGAGCAATTCTTGACAAGCTTCACAAACATTCTTGGCAATTTTTGACAGATTGTGCCTTCCAACTACTGAGTGACGAATACCACAAGCACTACTCAGAGTCTTCAAAGAATTTATAGTGACAATCGTTTTGGTAAGAAACACCCATGTTTCCTAGGTGCTGGTGCATTGGGCGGCGCTGGCGCATTGGTTGCTGGCGCCAAGCGCTGGCGGATTTTCGCCATAGCGCGTTGGGCGCTGGCGCTTTGCGCTGGCGCCTTGGCCGTTGGCGCTTTGCACTGGCGCCTTTTGGGCGCTGGCGCGTTTGGGCGCTGGCGCCTTTGCGCTGGCGCCTTTGGGCGCTGGCGCAGTTGGGCGCTGGCGCCTTGCGCGGGCGCCCTTGGGCACTGGCGCCTTTGCGCTGGCACCTTTGGGCGCTGGCGAAGTTGGGCGCTGGCGCCTTGCGCGGGCGCCTTTGGGCGCTGGGGCGCCCTTGGGCGCTGGCTCCTTTCGCTGGCGCCTTTAGGCGCTGGCGCAGTTGGGCGCTGAGAAGGTGTGCCACAAATTGCTGGGATTGGCTTGAGAGCAAGAGTCTTGAGAGTAGTATAGCGTGAGTGGCGTGAGAAAAGATGCACAAAACTCTAGCCAGCTTTCATTTATGGTACGAGGATTGATGACTTTCACTTCTAGCAATTCGTTTAGCACAGTGGGCTGCGTTTTGTGTGTGACTACAAAGGTAAGGGGATCGATTCTTGGAAGGCAGATAAAATTGCCTTTTTTGTGGTTTCTGTTTTGTTTCATCATCATGTTTAAACACATGCAGGTTTCGAACCCTTGTCCTTTCGCTTACCAATCACGCAAAAACTAGTCGCAAACAACAACTATTCTGATTGGACACAATCGCAAACGCTTGTCATCTCCCTTACCACATGCTGATAACTTTCACCCTCCCCTCCCCCGCCCGTTCCTCACACCCTCCCTCCAGGGATTTAACACACGAGGACTCCTCTTGTCGACGGGGGAGTAGCAACGCGGTGTGCGAGCATCGTGGGCACAGGTGAGTCAGAAATTTCAGAGGAATAGAAGATAGGAGATGGGGAGAGAGAGGAAGAGGGCGAATGAGGAGCGAGGGAAGAGATGATGTGTTATGGAAATCCAAACAGGATATATTGCCCATGCATTCTAATCCTATCCTGATAGTTCACCCCCTTGTCGTTCCCTTTATGGTCATTCTCGCGTGGACCTCTTCCCCCATTCTCCTTGCCCTCCTACATCAGGAAAGTTCCTAGCAACCTTGTCCGACTCGCTTCTTCCACTTCTATTCACGCTCACATCCCTCACTACCGTGTAAGTCGCGATTGATTCTGAAAACTTTCTTGGAATTGTGTCTCCAACGAAGAAGAAAAGAAGGACGGAAAATGAAAACAATCTCATTTCGTATACTCTCTTCTACGTTTTCTCGTATCTTTCCACCTCTTCATACCTTACCACGTTTATCTGCCACAAGCCAACACACACACAAGCACGCACGCACGCACGCATGCACGGGCGTGCGCGCACGCATGCATGCACACACGCACACACGCACACACGCACACATATACATAGCTTCACCTGCCATACCACCATTAATGTTTTTGGGCAGATTTAGTTGTGTTATAGAAATCCAAACACTATCTTTTGCCTATGCGTCCTATTCTTATCCTAATAGCTCACCCCATCTTTGTCGTTCCCTTTTTCGTCTCTTTCGCTTGGTCCTTGACCCCCATTCCCCTTGCCCTTCTACATCAGGAAAGTTCCAAGCAACCTTACCGAGCTTCCTTCTTCCACTTCTTTTCACGCTCACATCACTCACTATCGTGTAAGCCACGATTGATTTTGAGAACTTTCTAGGAACTGTCTTTCCAACGAATCAGAAGGGAAGAACGGGTTATGAACACAATTTCATTGCGTATACTCTCCTGGACGTTTTCTCGTATCTTTCCACATTTTCGTACACTTTACCACATGTCTCTGGTACGAGCCAACACACTCACACGCATAGTTTCACCTTTCATACCACCATAAATGTTTTTGGGCAGATTTAGTTGTGTTATAGAATCTCAAACAAGATCTATTGCCCATGCATCCTATTCATTCCATCTTTGTCGTTCCTTTTATCCTCACTTTGGCTTGCTCGTTTTCCCCCATTGTCCTTGCCCTTATACATTAGGAAAGTTCTTAGCAACTTTGTCGGGCTTCCTTCTTCCACTTCTCCTCACGCTCATGTCCCTCACTACCGTGTAAGTCACGATTGATTTTCAAAACATTCTAGGAAATGTATTTCCAACGAAGCTGAAAGGAAAAACGGAAAATGAACACACTTTCATTGCGTTTACTCTCTTGGACGTTTTTCTCGTATCTTTCCACCTCTTCGTCTACTTTACCACATGTTTCAGATAGGAGCCAACACACTCACACACACAGTTTTACGTGCCATACCGTATGACCCCGGATATAGGCGCCGGCCTATTACAGGCGCCGGCGCTTCTATCTGGAGCATGGCGCTTATGGCCGTTCCTCGATTATAAGCGCCCCCCCTTTTGTACCCTTCCTTATTATAAGCGCCACCGTCAATGTTAACACAATTTTTATTACCACAACTAAAGCAAACAACAACTATAACATCGTTAGGTTCAACAAACACTACAAGTTGGTACAAAACTTTCCACTTGATCCGCTATTCTACCTAGTTGCTACCAGAACTACTCCTCGTCAGACTCGGCCTCCTGGCAGTTGTTGCCAAAGAAGCCGTCGGCGACGATGCTGTCGTCTACATCCACTTCCGCCGTCAACTGGCTCCGCCTGTGCGCCATGGCGAGGTGGTCCTCACTGCCGTCAAGGGCGTTGCTAATGCCGCAGGTGAGAAAGGAGCGCTTTATGAGGTCGGAGGGTACTGCTTTCCACGCCCGTGAAATCCATCGAAGGACCACTTCTGGGGGGGGCTTCTTCAGATTCCCTGCACCACAACAGAGACACCCGGGAAAGCCGTGTCAGCATCCAAGGGTGAGGGTTGGATTAACATGCGTGAATAACGGAAACAACGTACCTGCTGGTGTCAGCCGCTCCAGGCCCTCCTCCTCAAACCACTTCTGGTACTGCTGTCGAACAGATGCTTTGAAGCTCTTGTTGATGGAGACGTCGAGCGGTTGAACCTCAGCCGTACAGCCCGACGGGATGACAGCAGGCACGCAGTTGATCTCGCGGAGCTTCTCCTTCACCCCATCGGTAAGGTGGCCGCGGTAGGAATCCAGCACGAGCATGGAGCTCTTCGCACACCTGCCAAACCGGGGCTTCAAGAAGGGCTTGACTTCCTCCTCAAGCCAGCGGATGACGCCGTCTGCGTTCATCCACCCGTTCTCGTGGCAAGCCACGACCACATCTGCACACACAAATGGCACATAAACTGTTAGCGCGGCATGAGAAACAAAAACATACGGTAAAACAGCGGCAGTTGCTGCTTGTTACCCCGAGGAAAGTCGCCCTTCGGCAGCGTCTTCCGCTTGAAAAACACCCACGGCTTGAGCTTCGCCCCGTCCGCCGTGCACGCCAGCATCATGGTCACACGCTCCTTCTGGTAACCTGCACTCCGGATGGGCACCGACCGTACGCCCGTCTGATCCACGGTTGTGGTGGCGGGCATCTCCAGCCAGAGCGGCGTCTGGTCAGCGTTGAGGATCCAGGTAGTCTCGATGCCGCGCGCGCGACGCATGTCTCGGACAAAACGCCAGAAGTTCTGGCACTGCTGCGCAACATCTGTTAGAAGGGGGAAAAGGCGGGCGGGATAGAGGGCAGATTAGTAAGGGAGGCAACAACTAAGACTAACCGGTAAAAGCAAGGGGCGTAATCTTACGAGCGGCTGTTTTCTGAGCAACCCGCGTCTTCATGCGTACGCTCAGATTCCACCGCTTCCGAAACCGCTCCGACCATCTCTGACTCCCGCTCCACTTGTCGTCCGGGTAGAGGATCTTCATGAACTCCCTCGACCACTCCCGCAGACGGCCGACCGACACGGTGGTTCCTCTGCGGCGCCAGTCCAGGAGCCGCTCGTACACCTTCAACTCCATGGGGCGGTACCACGAGGACCGCCCGCGACCGTGCATGCGCTTCCGCCCGGTGTGTGCTTCTTTGAGAAATGCTGCAGCCGCCTTCCAGTTGGCGAGACACTTCCGGTGAATCCCACTCGCCCGAGCTAGTGCGCGCACCGACACCGCCGCATCGCGACGTACTTCAACTTCTCCGCAGCAGTGTAGCCTTTGCGCTTGTGATCGCTTATCTTGTGCCTGGGAGAGGGGGGGCGGGCATCACGGTTCTGGGTAGACGGGTGGGGTCGCTTGCGGTTAGCTGGGGGAAAGGAAGGTATCGGCAGTTCCTCGGGGAGTCCGTCACGTGACCAGTACTCCACACCGTCGTCGTCGTCGCCACCAGGTACACCCTCAGGAAACACATCCTCTGCGGTTCCACCTTGCGCGCCAGCTTCCGCAGCCTCGTCGCCGTCAGCACGGCTCGCTTCCTCGTCCTCAGCCACGTCGTCGTCAACTCCGAGTGCAGATTCGTCCCACGTGCTGCAATCATCGGGCCGGCCCCAACGTGGTCCAGGGTAAGGTGCGCCGGGTACCTCAACATCAGGGGCCTGGTTGCTTTCCGGTTCCTCCAGCCACTCGTCGAACGCAGTCGGGAGCAGGAGCGTGAGCACGGGCGGATCCCTTGTGTGCAGAGGAGAATCAAGAATAGGAGACGGAGGAACAGGAGGAGCAGGAGGCGCAGGCGGCTCAGGAGGAGCAGGAGGAGCAGGCGGCGCAGGAGGCGAAGGAGGCTGTGGTGGCTCTGGTGGTTCAACTCGGACACGGGAGTGCCATCCGTCGGCGTCGACTACGAAGGCGGGCCTACGCGCGGGCTTCTTCTTGAACAAGAAATGTGTGCCAGTGAATTCTGCCATGGCTTCCGCAGCATGGCGGGCGAGTCCAAGAATCTGAATGAAAAAAGTGAAAGAGAAGGAGATGAAATGAGGGTTTGGAGGGGACCCCTTCTGGTGTGCGGCTCGAGTTCCTCTTCAGGCATAGTCAGATCCCCCCCTGCCTAAACCCGCAGAGGAGGGAATCGCGGCACGAATCTGCTGCGCTGGCAGGGATATTCCACCCTGGCAGCGCATGTAAACCCTATTGGGCCGCACGGCAGGATGCACGTCATCGCTGGCAGGTGCGTTGCACCGGGACGGGCTTTGTGCGGTGGGAAATTGAGTCGCGACTGGTTTCGACGGGTTTTCATGCACGAGCCCATGCGCACAGTGCATGGTCTTGTTCGCCTTATTGAGGGCTTCAGTTCCGTGCCTCTAAAAACAAAATTCATTTTTGACATTATAAAAGCGCCGGCGCTTATGGCCGTTCCTCAATTACAAGCGCCACCCCTAAAAAAAAATGATTTTATTATAAGCGCATATGCGCCTATATCCGGGGCCATACGGTACCACCATCAATATTTTTGGGCAGATTTAGTTGGGTTGTAGAATTTCGAACAGGATCTATTGCCCATGCTTCCTATTACTATTATGATAGTTCACCCCATATTTGTCGTTCCCTTTATCGTCACATTCGCTTGGTCCTTTTCCCCCATTGTCCTTGCCCTTCTACATCAGGAAAGTTCCTAGCAAACCTTGCCGAGCTTCCGTTTTCCACTTCTCTTCACGTTCACATCACTCATTATTGTGTAAGCCACGATTGATATTGAAAACTTTCTAGGAAATGCGTTTCCAACGAACCAGAAAGGAAGAACGGGAAATGAACACAATTTCATTGCGTATACTCTCTAGGACGGTTTCTCGTATCTTTCCACCTCTTCGTACACTTTACCACATGTCTCTGATACAAGCCAACACACTTACACACACAGCTTCACTTGCCATACCGCCATCAGTGTTTTTGGGCAGATTTAGTTGTGTTATAGAAATGCAAACAAGATCGTTTGCCCATGCATCCTATTCCTATCCTGATAGTTCACCCCAACTTTGTCGTTCCTTTTATCGTCACTTTGGCTTGGTCGTTTTCCCCCATTCTCCTTGCCATTCTACATCAGGAAAGTTCCTAGCAACTTTGTCGGGCTTTCCACTCCTCTTCACGCTCACATCCCTCAATACCGTGTAAGCCACGATGGATTTTGAGGACTTTCTAGGAAATGTGTTTCGAACGAACCAGAAAGGAAGAACGGGTTATGAACACAATTTCAGTGCGTATACTCTCATGGACGTTTTCTCGTATCTTTCCACCTGTTCGTCCACTTGGCCACATGTCTCTGGTACGAGCCAACACACTCACATGCACAGCTTCACCTGCCATACCACCATCAATGTTTTTGGGCTGATTTAGTTGTGTTATAGAAATCCAAACAGGATCTATTGCCCATGCATCCTATTCCTATCATAATAATTCACCCCATCTTTGTCGTTCCTTTTATTGTCACTTTGGCTTGCTCGTTTTCCCCCATTGTCCTTGCCCTTATACATCAGGAAAGTTCCTAGCAACCTTGTCGGGCTTTCTTCTTCCACTTCTCCTCACGCTCACACCCCTCACTACCGTGTAAGCCGCGATAGATTTCATAACATTCTAGGAAATGTGTTTCCAACGAACCACAAAGGAAGAACGGGTTCCGTATACTCTCGTGGACGTTCTCTCGTATCTTTCCACCTCTTCGTCTACTTTGCCACATGTTTCTGGTACGAGCCAACACACTCACACGCATAGTTTTACATGCCATACCACCATCAATATTTTTGGGCTGATTTTGTAGTGTTATAGAAATCCAAACAATATTGATTGCCTATGCATCCAATACATATCCTGATAGTTCACCCCATCTTTGTCGTTTCCATTTTCGTTACTTTGGCTTGGTTCGTTTCCCCCATTCTCCTTGCCCTTCTACATCAGGAAAGTTCCTAGCAACTTTGTCAGGCTTCCTTCTTCCACTTAACTTCACACTCACATCGCTCAATACCGTGTAAGCCACAATTGATTTTGAGAACTTTTTGGGAAATATGTTTCCAATGAACCACAAAGGAAGAACGGGTTATGAACACACTTTCATTGCGTATACTCTCCTGGACGTTTTCTCGTAACTTTCCACCTCTTCGTACACTTTACCACATGTTTCTGGTAGGAGCCAACACACTCGCACGCATATCTTCACCTGTCATACCACCATCAATGGTTTTGGGCTGATTTAGTTGTGTTACATCGAAACAGGATCTATTGCCCATGCATCCTATTCTTATTCTGATAGTTCACCCCATCTTTGTCGTTCCCCTTATCGTCACTTTCGCTTGGTCCTTTTCCCGCATTCTCCTTGCCCTTCTACATCAGGAAAGTTCCTAGCAACCTTGTCGGGCTTTCTTCTTCCACTTTTCTTAACGCTCACATCCCTCACTACCGTGTAAGCCACGATGGATTTTGAGAACTTTTTAGACACTGTGTTTCCAACGAACCAGAAAGGAAGAACGGGTTATGAACACAATTTCAGTGCGTATACTCTCATGGACGTTTTCTCGTATCTTTCCACCTGTTCGTCCACTTTGCCACATGTGTCTGGTACGAGCCAACACACTCACATGGACAGCTTCACCTGCCATACCACCATCAATGTTTTTGGGCTGATTTAGTTATGTTATAGAAATCCAAACAGGATCTATTGCCCATGCATTCTATTCCTATCATAATAATTCACCCCATCTTTGTCGTTCCTTTTATTGTCACTTTGGCTTGCTCGTTTTCCCCCATTGTCCTTGCCCTTATACATCAGGAAAGTTCCTATCAATCTTGTCGGGCTTCCTTCTTCCACTTCTCCTCACGCTCACATCCCTCACTACCGTGTAAGCCGCGATAGATTTCATAACATTCTAGGAAATGTGTTTCCAACGAACCACAAAGGAAGAACAGGTTATGAACACAATTTCATTCCGTATACTCTCGTGGACGTTCTCTCGTATCTTTCCACCTCTTCGTCTACTTTGCCACATGTTTCTGGTACGAGCCAACACACTCACACGCACAGTTTTACATGCCATACCACCATCAATGTTTTTGGGCTGATTTAGTCGTGTTACAGAAATCCAAAGAGGATCTATTGCCCATGCTTCCAATACATATCTTGATAGTTCACCCCATATTTGTCGTTCTCCTAATCGTCACTTTCGCTTGGTCCTTTTCCCGCATTCTCTTTGCCCTTCTACATCAGGAAAGTTCCTAGAAACCTTGTCGGGCTTCCTTCTTCCACTTTTCTTGACGCTCACATCCTTCACTACCGTGTAAGTCACGATTGATTTTGAGAACTTTCTAAACACTGTGTTCCCAACGAACCAGAAAAGAATAACGTTTTATGAACACAATTTCAGTGCGTATACTCTCCTGGACGTTTTCTCATATCTTTCCACCTGTTCGTCCACTTTGCCACATGTCTCTGGTATGAGCCAACACACTCACATGCACAGCTTCACCTGCCATACCACCATCAATGTTTTTGGGCAGATTTAGTAGTGTTATAGAAATCCAAACAATATTGATTGCCTATGCATCCTATACATATCCTGATATTTCACCCCATCTTTGTCGTTTCCTTTTTCGTCACTTTCGCTTGGTTCTTTTCCCCCATTCTCCTTGCCCTTCTACATCAGGAAAGTTCCTAGTAACTTTGTCGGGCTTCCTTCTTCCACTTCTCTTCACGCTCACATCCCTCACTACCGTGTAAGCCACAATTGATTTCGAGAACTTTTTGGGAAATGTGCTTCCAACGAACTTCAAAGGAAGAACGGGTTACGAACACAATTTCATTGCGTATACTCTCCTGGACGTTTTCTCGTATCTTTCCACCTCTTCGTCTACTTTGCCACATGTTTCTGGTACGAGCCAACACACTCACCCGTTTTGTTTTACATGCCATACCACCATCAATGTTTTTGGGTTGATTTAGTTGTGATACAGAAATCCAAACAGGATCTATTGTCCATGCATCCTATTCTTATCCTGATAGTTCCCCCCATCTTTGTCGTTCCCCTTATCGTCACTTTCGCTTGGTCATTTTCCCATATTCTCCTTGCCCTTCTACATCAGGAAAGTTCCTAGCAACCTTCTCGGGCCTCCTTTTTCGCATCTCTCTTCACGCTCACATCCTTCACTACCGTGCAAGCCACGATTGATTTTGATAACTTTCTCGAAAATGTGTTTCCAACGAACCACAAAGGAAGAACGGTTTATGAACACAATTTCATTGCATATACTCTCCTGGACGTTTTCTAGTATCTTTCCACCTCCTCGTACACTTTACCACATGTTTATGGTACGAGACAGCACACTCATACGCATAGTTTCATTTGCCATACCACCATCAATGTTTTTGGGTTGATTTAGTTGTGATACAGAAATCCAAACAGGATCTATTGTCCATGCATCCTATTCTTATCCTGATAGTTCCCCCCATCTTTGTCGTTCCCCTTATCGTCACTTTCGCTTGGTCATTTTCCCATATTCTCCTTGCCCTTCTACATCAGGAAAGTTCCTAGCAACCTTCTCGGGCCTCCTTTTTCGCATCTCTCTTCACGCTCACATCCTTCACTACCGTGCAAGCCACGATTGATTTTGATAACTTTCTCGAAAATGTGTTTCCAACGAACCACAAAGGAAGAACGGTTTATGAACACAATTTCATTGCATATACTCTCCTGGACGTTTTCTAGTATCTTTCCACCTCCTCGTACACTTTACCACATGTTTATGGTACGAGACAGCACACTCATACGCATAGTTTCATTTGCCATACCACCATCAATGTTTTTAGGCTGATTTAGTTGTGTTACAGTCAGAAATCCAAACAGGATCTATTGCCTATGCATTCTAGTCCTATCCTGATAAATCACCCCATCTTTGTCGTTCCCTTTATCCTCACTTCCGCTTGGTTCTTTTCCCGCGTTATCCTTGCCCTTCTACATGAGGAAAGTTCCTAGCAACCTTGTCCGACTCTCTTCTTCCACTTCTCTTCACGTGCACATCTCTCTTCTAAGCCGCGTTTGATTCTGAAAACTTTCTAAAGATTGTGTTTCCAACGAAGAAGAAAAGAAGTATAGGAAATGAATACAATCTCATTTTGTATATTCTCTTGTACGTTTTGCAAATTCTTACGAGCTTGTATTAATAAAGTTATGAGATGGATGAAACTGTTTATCTGAGTTGATGACATTCACATGAAAATGCTTTCATAGTGGTGTCCGTTGTGGGTGTATCTGCCAATTGTTTCCCCTTTTAGGAGCTTGGCTGTTCGTTGTGGTGAAGGGAGTCGGAAGGAACATTGTGATGGCATCATCTTCGAGCACGGCTCTGATCTTTACAGGCGAGAGGATTGATGGTGAGTTTCGTGCAATATTCTTTAACGTTGAAACCTATCATCAGAGATGGTAATTGCTTATTTCGAAGTCTATCAATGTCATTATATGATACGCAAGACAGATATAAAGATGTAAAACTCGAGCTGTTGCGACATGTTGTCGAGAATTGGGATAATACTAATTATAGATATCCTGTAGAAGCTAGTATGGCGCATGATAAGGTGTTCGGATCTGCTAGCGAGTATTTCTCTTATCTATCACAGGATCGAGTTTATGGATCGTGCAATGAGGTGAGAGCATTTTCTGTCGTTTATAACACAACGTCAATCATTTGGCTGGATACAAGTCAATTCATTGTTTGTTTTCGTGCACCGCAAGGTACATCTGGGAATCGTGTTACGCATCTACATTTTGATTGCGTTCGCGAACACTACTCTTTACTCGTTACCGATCCGGAAGGCACTGTGTACGGCACCAGGTATGAGAGCATGCAACATACTGGCAATGATACAGAACCGGGCCAGATTCGTGTCTCTCATTTGAATTCGGAAAATCATTCTACAAGCTTGCTGACAACTGCAGGGGATGCTTTATCAACGATGGATTGTGAGTCTGTGGACAGTGTCGGTACCGTTACTACGAATGATAAATTTTCCCATATTTCGTTCAAAACGGCTAAGTCAAACGATGGACTAGTACAAACTTGTTCAAAAAAACGTCGTCAAAAAATACATCAGGCTTCAAAGGCGTTATTTTGCATATGTCGTAAGTACGCACAGGCAGGAGACGAACCCAACAAACGCTTTATAGGTGTGAGAGCGCTCACACATGGTTTCAAATTTATTGTCAAGTACAACAAGAAACCGTATTCATTTTCCGGTTTTCAACATGCTGCAGATGCAGCATTTGCAAGGGCGTATTTTATTCACAACAAAATCCAAACTATACAACATTACGAGTTTGACGTACATTTTGGATTTGATGTGAACACCGGAATTCCAATTTCAAATAATGATCTCGATTTAAAATTCAAGAACGTAACAATCATTCGATCACCTTCTAAGCAGAAGATGAGCAAGTCTATGGTTAAGTTTCAGAAGGATTGCAAGTGTGGGCCCGACGTAGAATGTACAGCGTGTGGTACTTTCAATTTTGAACGTAACATGGTACAAAAGAAGACAGTCCAACCATTGAAACGAATATGTCGACACTGCGCTAAATATGAAAATGATGGAAAAGTATCTCCATTCTCGAACCTCAATCGATACGGGTTTCGGACAAGACCAGCTGCAATTCAAGACATAACGGTATTGGAGGAACGATTGGTAAGTCCTCGTATACCGTTCATGAAGATCCATTCATTGTCCGTTGGCAAACAGTTTGGTATTCAAGGCGGAGTAATAAATATTCCCGTCGACGTAGATAAGATGGTCCAAGCTCTTCCAAGATTACCGGATGATACTCATACCATCACGGTACGGTTGAAACGTAAGCTTGTTTATAAGAACAATGCTTTCGAAGACAATGTACGCCCAACAAAAATCTTGAAAGCGGCGGAGTTTCTTTGCAATCAAGATCTCTTCAAAGAATATGGCATCCATCTCGACAACATGAAGATGCGATCATTAAGAGTGCAGTACCCGTGAGGTAACGTCAGATGACAGTGGAGACAACGACGAGAGTAAATTGAAACCGGGGACGTCGTCCTCTGATGAAAGTGAAGATTCGGATCATCACAACGTCGGTGTGCTCGATACTCTCTTAACTCAAGAGCATTTCTTTCAACAGCCTTCGCAATGCATAGTTCAAATGGCACCTGGCGAGCATGCAAGACCGTTATCCATTGTCCTTGATAAGGACGTCGAGGAGCTAAGCTTTCCATCAATCTATTGTGGTCAACTGAGATTTGGTGGAGCGCGTGACTTAAACGTTTCATATTCAGATATTGTGAAATGGGAGCTAAAACATGTCAACGGGCGATGTTCTACCAATGTTCCAAATATTTTCTTCAAACTGTACAAAAAAGAGATACTTCAAGTGCAGAACGTCATTGCGACAAGGGTTAGACAAGAAAAGATTGAGAACATGCAGTCATTTACAGCAGCAGACATGTGAAATGAAACAAAGCGAGCAAGTCTGCAGCGAAATGATACACTTTACAACGATTTTAAAACAATACGTACCACTCAACAATATAGAGACAAGTGTAAACGAGATATTTTTGCGAAAATACGTCAGTTAGGAAGACCCACGTTTTTTTTTACATTGTCGATGGCTGATACCAAATGGACAGACCTTCACGCAATACTGTTAAGAGTTAATGATCTACGAGGAAACCCTGCTAAAATACGTACTGACATCAGCATACCGTTGGATTTTGATACGGTTTGTTCGTTAGTTCGACATGATCCAGTTACGTGCGCTCGGTATTACGACTTCAGGAAAAAGGCGTTGTTTTCAAGGTTACTTAATGCGACCTCCTCCATATTAGGAGGTATTCATGACTACTTTGCGTTGGACGAGTTTCAACATCGAGGTGCGCCACATACTCATGCAGTCCTTTGGAGCAAATCGGCTAAGGAAACTGATGTGGATTCTGCAGCTGATATCATAAAGTTTGCAGATCAACATATCTGTTCATCGTCTGAAGGATTGGATTCTCAAGTACTGCTCTTACAAACTCACAAACATTCTCGGTCCTACCAACGTCGGTCGGTCAACGGCAAGAAGTGTAGATTTGGGTTTCCAAGGTTTCCGCTCCCAACTACAATGATTTGACATCCTATTTCTACTACATTGACATAAAAAGAACAAAAGAAAATTAAAAGTGATCCGAGTCTTATAAAGGAACGTCTAGAGGCAGCGCCAATGTGTTATGATACGTTTGATTCATTTCTAAAGAACATAGGAATTTCATTTCGAGAATATTTAATGGTACTACGATTTACTCTTAAGCGTGTTACACTTGTTCTCCAACGAAAGGTGAGCGATGTTTTTATTAACAACTATAATCCAACCATTCTACGCGCATGGAATGGCAACATGGACGTTCATGTCAAACATTATATGTTTACATTGTGTAGGCTATAGTGGGTTTAGCCTTAGGGGGTACAACATTCTAGAGTTTCCTACTTGTACTCCCAATCTTGTTAGTTCATAACACACTTGTTCATTCTAACATGGTATCACGAGCCTAGGTTGCCACCTAGGACCGCTTTCTCCTACGGGCCCACTATTCTGCTAGAAGCGCCCTCGTGCGCCCTACCTTAAGTGCGCCCTCGTGCGCCTTTCTCTGCTCGTGCGCCCTCGTGCGCCCTCGTGCGCCCTCGTGCGCCCTCGTGCGCCCCGAGCCGCCTGTGCAGGCCCGTCAGGCCCGAGAGCCGCCCCTGCAGACCCGTCAGGCCAGCGCGCAGCCTCTGCCCGACCGCGCGCCGCCCCTGCAGGCCCTCGCCGCCCGCCACGTCGCCCTGCCCGCGGCGTCGCCACCTGCCCGCCGCGTCGCCCTGCCCGCGGCGTCGCCACCTGCCCACCGCGTCGCCCTGCCCGCGGCGTCGCCCCTGCCCGCGGCGTCGCCACCTACTCGCGGCGTCACCACCTGCCCGCAGCGTCGCCACCTGCCCGCCGCGTCGCCCTGCCCGCGGCGTCGTCCCTGCCCGCCGCGTCGCTCTGCCCGCGGCGTCGCCACCTGCTCGCCGCGTCGCCCTGCCCGCGGCGTCGCCCCTGCCCGCCGCGTCGCTCTGCCCGACGCGTCGCCCCTGCCCGCGGTGTCGCCCCTGCCCGCCGCGTCGCCCTGCCCGCGGCGTCGACCCTGCCCGCCGCGTCGCCCTGCCCGCGCGTCGCCCCTGCCCGCTGCATCGCCCTGACCTACCCCGCGCCTGGAGCAGCCGCCCCTGGAGCAGCCGCCCCTGCAGCAGCCGCCCCTGGCCACTGGAGCAGCCGCCCCTGGAGCAGCCGCCCCTGGCCACTGGAGCAGCCGCCACTGCAGGAGCCGCCCCTGGCCCCTAGAGCAGCCGCCCCTACAGCAGCCGCCCCTGGCCACTGGAGCAGCCGCCCCTGGAGCAGCCGCCCCTGGCCACTGGAGCAGCCGCCACTGCAGGAGCTGCCCCTGGCCCCTGGAGCAGCCGCCACCGCAGTCGCCTCCGTTGTGCGCCTGCCCTTCCCACCACTGGTGAGCACTGCCCTGCCCATGCTGCTACTGCTGTTACTGCTGCTGCTACTGTTTCTACTGTTGCTCCTGGCGTGGCCAGATGCAGCTCCAGGGCCGTCCGCGTGTGTCCCTCACGCCCCAGCAGCTTCGTGAGTGGTACGCCAGTTGGGGTTGTCGGGGTGGCAGTAGTGGGAGTCGTCCTGGAGTGGGTAGTTCGGGAGTTTCTTGTAGTGGCCCGGTGCAGCAGCAGCGTCGTCTACACGAGGCTCTTTCGCCCCAGTAGCTTCGTGAGTGGTACGCTCAGGGTAGAGGGTCACTGAGTACTGCTCGCTGCCCGTACGTCATTCGCACAGGTGTCCGGACTGGTCAGCCTTGCGAGACACGTGGTCACACAGAGTCCCACTGCTTCGCCCGTCTGGGCGATGCTTGGCGTACAGAGTTTGGCGACAACGCTGAGCTCCCCGACTGGGTGGAGCTGCTTAGGCAGAGGGCAGATATCTATGCTCTTGACTATGATGCTATCCTCACTGCCATGTATGCATTGTCTACTAGTGCTGAGAGTGCCTGTCACCTGTGTGTGCCGCCTGACCCCGGTATCCAGTCTGCTGCTCTAGGTACTGGTGAGGCTGCCGCTCTAAGTGCTAGTGTGTCGGTTGCCTCAGGTGCTGGTGAGGCTGCCGCTCTAGGTACTCGTGAGTCTGCGCCCTCTGGTACTGCGTCTACTGAGGCACTGCACACCTTCACACTGGACTCAGGCGCTTCCCGCTGTTTCTTCCGTGACCGTACTGCCCTTGAGCAGCTTGCTCGGCCGGTTGCAGTCTCCCTCGCTGACCCCTCTGGGGGTCCGGTCATTGCGACCTCCTCTACTGTTCTCCCTTGTCCTGCGGTCCCGTCGGGCACACTGTCAGGTCTCTACCTCCCCTCGTTCTCTACGAACTTGGTGGCGGGTAGTGCGCTCCAGGACGGGGGTGTCCACCAGTTCACCCCTGCCTACGAGCGCGTGACACACTGCACGTGTGCTCGGACGGGTCGCCACCTGGCTACCTTCACTCGGTTGCCGGGGTCGGACCTGTACACACTGACCACTGAGTCCCCTCAGGTAGCAGCGTCTGCGTCTGCGTCAGGTCAGCTGTCGGCCCCCTGCTCGTGTCGCTCTCTGGCGCACGAGACCGTCCTCTGGCACCACCGCCTTGGTCACCCGTCAGTGCAGCGCCTTCGTGGCATGCGCTCCCGGTACCTTGTCTCTGGTCTTCCCCGGGTACTCCCTCCCCTCCCACCCTCTCCTGCTCCTCCCTGTCTTCCCTGTGTCGAGGGGCGGCAGCGCGCCGCTCCTCACTCCTCCTCGTTTCCCCCGACGACTGCTCCCTTGCAGACGCTCCACATGGACGTGTGGGGCCCAGCCCGCGTCCGTGGACAGGGTCAGGAGAGGTACTTCCTGATCGTTGTTGACGACTACTCGCGCTACACCACGGTCTTCCCCTTGCGCACCAAGGGTGAGGTCCCTGATGTTTTGATCCCTTGGATCCGCGCTTCTCGTCTCCAGCTCAGCGAGCGGTTCCACTCGGACTTTCCTGTCCTGCGTCTGCACTCTGACAGAGGTGGTGAGTTCTCCTCCGACCTCTTGGCAGCCTACTGTGCGGAGCACGGCATCCGCCAGTCGTTCACGCTTCCGGCCTCTCCACAGCAGAATGGGGTTGCTGAGCGCCGCATTGGCTTGGTCATGGAGGTCGCTCGTACCTCCTTGATCCATGCGGCTGCCCCCCACTTTCTGTGGCCGTTTGCGGTCCGGTACGCTGCGCATCAGCTCAACCTCTGGCCCCGTGTCTCCTTGCCGGAGACCTCGCCCACACTGCTGTGGACGGGGAAGGTTGGCGATGCGTCGCGTTTCCGGGTCTGGGGATCTCGAGCTTTTGTCCGCGATACGTCCGCGGACAAGCTCTCCTCCCGCGCTGTTCCTTGTGTCTTCCTTGGCTTTGTCCCGGACGCGTCTGGTTGGCAGTTTTACCACGCCACCTCGCGCCGTGTCCTGCCCTCTCAGGACGTCACTTTTGACGAGTCGGTGCCCTACTACCGCCTCTTCCCCTACCGCACTGCCCCGCTCCCCCCCTCCGCCTCTCTTCCTCGCGCCAGGTGCTGCTGTGGTAGACCCCCTCCCCCCTCAGGGTGCCGCTCCCTCAGGTGTGTCCCAGGTAGACCCGGTTGAGCCTGTCGAGGTAGCTGTCGACTCTCGTCCTGCTAGGGGTGCTGAGCCTGAGCGTGCGGAGCCTGGGGGTGCGGAGCCTGGGGGTGCGGAGCCTGGGGTTGCGGAGTCTGGGGGTGCGGAGCCTGCGGGTGCTGAGTCTGGGGGTGCTGAGTCTGGGGGTGCTGAGCCTGGGAGTGCTACGTCTGAGGGTACTGAGCCAGAGGGTGCTGCGACTGAGAGTGCTACACCTGGAGGCGCTTTTTCCTCACAGCAGCTACGTGAGTGGTACTTACAGTACTGCAGCCTCAGGAGAGGTGCTGCTGGAGCTCATGCTCGTGCTTCCCCTCCTAGGCGGGAGCTGCCCTCTCCCCAGCGGCTCCGAGAGTGGTACGCTCGTCGCTGCAGTCTCCGGAGTGGCGCTACTAGTGTCGCGGACCCTGGAGCTGGAGGTGCTGCTGGTGCTGGAGCTGCTGGAGGTGCTGCTGCTGCTGGCGCTGCTGGAGGTGCTGCTGGTGCTGGTGCTGCTGGAGCTGCTGGAGGTGCTGGTGCTGCTGGCGGTGCTGCTAGCGCTGCTGGAGGTACTGCTGGTGCTGGTGCTGCTGGAGCTGCTGGAGGTGCTGCTGCTGCTGGCGGTGCTGCTGGTGCTGCTGGAGGTGCTACTGGTGCAGGTGCTGCTGGAGCTGCTGGAGGTGCTGCTAGTACTGGTGCTGCTGGTGCTGGTACTGCTGGAGCTGCTGGAGGTGCTGCTGGTGCTGGAGCTGCTGGAGGTGCTGCTGGTCCTGGTGCTGCTGGTGCTGGTAATGCTGGAGCTGCTGGAGGTGCTGCTGGTGCTGGAGCTGCTGGAGGCACTGCTGCTGCTGGCGGTGCTGCTGGAGCTGCTGGAGGTGCTGGAGCTGTTGGAGCAGCTGGTCCTGGAGGTGCTCGTACTGGAGGTACTGGAGCTGCTGGGACTGGAGCTGCTGAGGGGGTTGGAGCTGGAGTTGCTGAGCGGCCGCGACCGTACTACGTTCCGCTTCTTCAGCAGGTTCTTGGTCTCCCGCCCTCTACTGGTCCTACTCCTCCCCTACTGAGTCCACCGCCTGTCCAGTCACAGTTACAGTTACAGCCTGCCTCTCCGCTGCCTGGTCCTTCTCCTTACACTGCGCCGACGGGTAGTCTTACTGAGCGTCGTGAGCCTGAGTCTCGTCCTCCGTTGCCTGAGTCTAGTCCAGCGTCGCCTGAGTCGCGTCTAGAGTCACATGTCCGCGCTGTCCGCGCTGGTCGTCGTGCTCCACATGAGCGTCCTCCTCCTGTCCTTGGCACTCACTATATGACCCTGCGTCCTTCCACTGCTCCACAGCGCGTCCCTCTGCCGTCTCCTCCTGCGTCCTCTCTTCCTGACGTTGCTGACCCGCCGTCAGACCTTACTCGTGCTGCCAGTCCTACTGTCGCGCGTCTCCTTGCCACTGTTGTCACTGACCCTACTTTTGAGTCCTCTGCTGCGTCTGCTCTAGTCGCTGAGCTTGTTGACTTTGCTGCCGCCTGTCGTCTAGACTACGCTGCTAGCCTTGTTGCTGAGTCTGAGTCTGTCTGTCCTCCGTCCGTCGGGGGTGAGTGTGCTCTTGGCACGGACGTCCTTGAGGACAGACAGGAGGAGTTTGAGTGCTTTGCCGCTGCTTTACCTCATCTCGTGTCCATGCTGATTGCCCCTGAGGGAGACACCAGACATCCCGACCCCACGCTCCTACGCAGAGGCGATGGAGGGTCTCTACTCCTCTCAGTGGCAGACAGCCATGGACGCAGAGATGGCTTCCTGGAAGTCCACAGGCACCTACGTCGACGAGGTTCCCCCACCTGGGGCGAACATCGTCAGTGACATGTGGATTTTCAGGGTGAAGCGGCCGCCGGGTTCTCCGCCTGTCTTCAAGGCGCGTTACGTTGCACGAGGCTTCAGTCAGCGAGAGGGAGTTGACTTCTTCCAGACCTTCTCCCCGACCCCGAAGATGACCACTCTTCAGGTTCTGCTGCACGTCGCTGCTCAGCGTGACTACGAGCTCCATTGCCTTGACTTCAGCACTGCGTTCCTACAGGGCACCCTGCACGAGGAGATCTGGCTGCGCCGCCCACCTGGCTTCACTGGGTCGTTCCCTCCTGGTACCCAGTGGAGCCTCCGGCGGCCAGTCTACGGTCTCCGCCAGGCACCTCGTGAGTGGCACGACACACTGAGGACTACTCTTGCTGCTCTTGGGTTTGCTCCTTCTACTGCTGACCCGTCGCTGTTTCTATGCACCGACACCACTCTGCCGCCGTTCTACGTTCTCGTGTACGTAGACGACTTGGTCTTTGCTACTGCTGACACTGAGGCACTCGGCCACGTGAAGTCGGAACTGCAGAAGAGACACACGTGCACAGACCTGGGTGAGCTGACAAGTTATCTTGGCTTGCGGATCACCCGGGACAGAGCACAGCGCACCATCACCTTGACTCAGTCACACATGGTGCAGCAGGTCCTTCAGCACTTCCGCTTCACGTACTCCTCGCCTCAGCCCACTCCTCTGCCTACCGGTCACTCGCTCTCAGCTCTGCCTTCGGATGAGTCCGTAGAGCCGAGTGGCCCATATCCAGAGCTTGTGGGCTGCCTCATGTACCTGATGACCTGCACTCGACCTGACCTAGCCTACCCTCTTAGCATCTTAGCACGCTATGTCGCTCCTGGCCGTCACAGGAAGGAGCACATGGATGCCGCTAAGAGGGTGTTGCGCTACTTGTGCAGTACGTCGGGCATGGGGCTTGTGCTTGGAGGACGGCGCGACGTTGTCCTCACTGGACACTCAGACGCTTCTTGGGCTGACGACCAGGCTACTCAGCGGTCGTCTCAGGGTTACACCTTCAGCCTTGGCTCTGGCTCAGTTTCTTGGCGTTCTACACGCTATTCCTCTGTTCTCAGCTCCAGTTGTGAGGCTGAGATCTACGCCACAGCCATGGCTGCCCAGGAGCTTCGCTGGCTCACCTACCTGCTGACCGACCTGGGAGAGCGGCCTCGTTCTCCTCCAGTACTGTACGTCGACAACAAGGCCGCCCTTGCTTTGTGTCAGGAGCACAGACTGGAGCACAGAACGAAGCACATCGCTCTGCGCTACTTCCTTGCTCGAGAGCTGCAGCAGCGTGGTCAGCTTCGTCTTTCGTACGTGGCCACTCGGGCCAACACTGCTGATGTGTTCACCAAGGCGCTTCAGCCTTGTGATCATCAGCGTTTCTGTACTGTTCTAGGCCTTGTGCCTACTGTCCCTCACTTGCTCACTTCTTGACTCTGCTTGTACTGTGATCTCTATATATATACCTGCATGCTTACACTTGCTAGGTTGTGATCACTGTACCTCTTGTTTATTATTAAACTGCATGTGAACTGGTCTTGTGACCGCTTGCTTGTGCTCGGAATTTGTGTGGTATCCTTGAGATCCACCCTGAGCTTTGCTTTGCTTTGCCTTGCTTTGACTGGTCTTGTGACCATCTGGTTGTCTCCCACTTAGCCTATGGGGGTGTGTCAAACATTATATGTTTACATTGTGTAGGCTATAGTGGGTTTAGCCTTAGGGGGTACAACATTCTAGGGTTTCCTACTTGTACTCCCAATCTTGTTAGTTCAAACACACTTGTTCATTCTAACAGTTCAGCTGTGCATCGATCCATACAGCGTGGCTGCATACATTGTTTCTTACATGACAAAGGCAAACAAAGGTATGAGCGTCATGATGCAACAAGCCATGGAGAAGGCAAGAATACAAAAAGGTGGTATCAAGACAATGTTGCGATGTCTTGGTAATGCGATGCTTAATTCGCAAGAAATCAGTGCGCAAGAGGCTTGTTACATACTGCTTGGACTACGATATCGCATGTCAACGCGACAGGTACTGTTCGTAAACAGCGCTCCTCATTCTCAACGATTGTTGACTTTGAAGACGCTTCAAGAATTGCAAGACTTAGATTCGGATAGCACAAACATCCATAAACCTTACGTTTTACTGGAGAGATACAAGGATAGACCAGATGCTCTAGAATCTGCTTGTTTGGCAGATTTCGTTTCGAAATTTGAGGTTTCGCTGATTTCAAGCCCCATGGACAAAGTTGGCTTAATTGGTCCAGACTTGTCCGAGAAAAAGAGATAATACTATCGACGGAAGAAAAGCAAGATTATACGATTTGTCAACTATCATAAAGATCAAGATCCGTGCAATTATATAAGAGAGCGCGTTTTTCTTTTTGTCCCATTCAAGGATGAGCCAGTAAACTCAACATATTATGTAGAAACATATAAAAACCATAAGGACGTTATTGATACTAAAGAATCCGAATACAGCACGGGAAAAGACGGAAGTTGATTTAGCAATTGAGATTAACACGGAGGAACGGAAAAAGAAGGCTACTGATATTTTTGTCCACATCGAAGTTGACGACTCATAATACCTGAAGTTTGAGTCATCGTTGAATGTCGAACAACGATATGTTAGTGATCGCATTGTACACCATATTCGATTTGAAAAGGAACCATTATGCATATTTTTAACTGGCGGCGCAGGGGTCGGTAAATCAATGTTGATTAACGTTGTTACCGAACGCATTTCTCGAATGTTTAATGCATCTATAAATGCAAAGCCATGCTCAATAAAAGTATTGAAATTGGCTCCATCAGGTATTGCCGCATTTAACATAAATGGATATACGATCCATAACGCGTTGATGATACCTGTTTCACAAAACAGGGCTATATTTAACCTTTCGTCTGATCGACTAAACACGCTACGTTCTCGCTTTGCCGATGTTCAAGTTGTTGTTGTGGATGAAGTCTCAATGCTCGGTAAGCATTTGTTTGATTGGTTGGACTGGCGATTGAGAGAGCTACGAGGCGCACAACATATTCCTTTTGGTGGGCTACATATGATCCTTGTCGGTGATTTATTTCAACTGCCTCCTGTTGCTGACCGCTATTGTTTCACGGACTCGGTGTCTTCCAATACACATATTGAAGGTCGTGTTTGGAGATCATTTCAAATGATCGAGCTTACAACCGTTATGCGTCAAAAAGATGAGCGTGCTTTTGCCGAACGTTTGAATCGCCTGCGAGAAGGTCATCACACAAACGAGGACGTTAAGTTTTTCTCCTCCTTGAATAGACCTTGCAACGTTTCAACCGAAGTGCAACATATTTTTTGTAGAAATATTGATATCGATGCTCACAATGAGAAGGCTTTTGAGGCTTCTGTAAACGAGAAGTATGTTATTCCGGCGCACGATCTAAATTTATTCGTTAAATCGGCAGGACGTGAGAAAAAAACCTTCAAGGTATGCTTCGCCCGATGCAAAAAAGACGGGAGGTTTGTTTTCTTATTTGCGCTTGTACGTTGATTGTAAGGTTCATGTTGTCGTGAATGTGGATACCACCGATGGGGTTGCAAATGGTACACCTGGAATTGTTAACCAATTTTCTACAAATGAGACAGGTGGGGTTGTTGTTATATGGGTGTGTTTTGACGATGCTCGTGTGGGAAAGAGAATGCGACACGAAGGTCGTCAGCTGTTTTCAACGTGGAATGTGTGTGATTTTCGATACACACCCATAACTCGGCAAACTAGGGAGTTCTCCATCAATCGTAAGCATGATGTAATAGCAAGATCACAATTTCCTCTTCGTCCAAGTGATGGGATAAGTGTACATCGAAGTCAAGGTTCTACGTTTGATTCAGGTGTAGTGCACTTCCAGCGTCGTCTATTCCATCATACAGCATACGTTGCTTTAAGCAGATTTCGATCTTCAGAATCTCTGTTTTTGGAAAACTTCTCAGAAGAGTCGATTACTTTACACAAAGATGTGGTAAAAGAGATGGAACGTCTGCGCAAGATAAGCTTACCAATTAATCCTGTCCCTGTTAACATAATCGCATCACGTCCCGCACGTGCTAAATTTGCATTCCATAATGTTCGCAAGTTCAGACTGGACTGCATTAATGGCCTGACATCTATGAAATCATTTGATTTCATAGTGTTTCTTGAGACGCACCTCTCATATGAGCAAACACACGGCGAGGCACTGAATGATTTTTCTGTACTTCGTCAAGATTCGGATTTTGGTGGCATGCTTGTGGCATTTGATAATAAGCGCGTCTCTGTCTTTTCTCACAAGGTGTATGATAAAATTCAGTTTGTTGTCCTGGAATACATTACGATGCCAAACACATTCGTAATATGCGTTTACCGTAATCCTCGTTCGTCTCAAGTAACTTTCTATTCATCATTACAATCACTTCTTGATGCAATTCCCTCGAGTGGACTAATTATGATAATAGGTGACATCAATTTCGATTTCAAAGTTTCGATGCCAAAGCGTTTGATCCAATTGATGAAAGATGCAAGTATGACTCAATGCGTCCAATCATCGACTACTGTGCGGGATACACTTATTGATCACGTTTGGCTTGATATTGCTAAATTTGACGTTGAAGTTATTGTTGGTGAATCATTTTTCAGCGATCATTTTCCGGTGTATGTATTGATCAAATAAAAAACACATGTCTATTATTCTTTTCCATACAGGTGGCCTTCCATATAATGAGAAGACACTTGCGAAGGTGAGAGCGCTTTGAGTTGTGTTTTGTGTTGCGTCACTATCTTTTTAGATTGATATGCTATGTTTTCATGTTGTGTTTTATACGTACTTTTTTTCTCACACACTTTGCAACATACATTCTATGCAATGCATATCTTGTAAACATCTACATTTTCTCACAATCATCTTTTCATACTTGCCTCTCTCTCTCTCTCTCTCTCTCTCTCTCTCTCTCTCTCTCTTGTTCTCTCTCTCTCTCTCTCTCACTCTCTCTCTCTCTCTCTCTCTCTCTCTCTCTCTCTCTCTCTCTCTCTCTCTCTTCCTCCCTCTCCGTGCACCATTCTATCTAACTATTCATTTAAATTCCTCATTCTTTGCTATTTCCCTTGATGTAATGAATGAACAGCCGCCGAAGGTTGCTAGCTTCAGCTCGCTAGTAGAGGTTTTGCTCAGGCCCCAAAAGCCTTTGAACTTCACGGTTCGTGCAATGGTTATTGGTGTTCGACCGCACGACCTTGATCAGCCGAATGCGGGCAAATTCCCTGCAAAGCTGTATGTGATGGATGATGAAGGGAAGAAAATGGAGTTGTTGTTTTGGGCTGAGACGCAGCCGCCACCGACGCCATGGACGATCGACAGGTGCTGCAAGACACTTGGAGAGTTCGTTCTTGGAGCTACATACGACATCTGCTCCGTCCACTGCGTTTACTCCAAGAAACCCGGGTGAGCTTTTAAATCGTATGGAAGCCTTTAATACTTGATCACATTGTTCCCTAATAACATGTGGTGTCTTGCTTCTCTTCTCGTAGTCATTGTTCATTCTGAAGAATCTTTGGTTAAATTGAAAACTTCTATAGTTCTTTTACGTCTCCCCATTCAATTCGGTTTAACATACTCGTTATGCTGTGTCTAGAAATGACTTGGCAGTTAGTAGCAATATGAGGCTCACCATGGAGTGTAACTTGCTTAAGGTACTTTGTATACACCCTTCTTTACTTTGTCTTCCTTTTGACCATATCACATTACATCTAAACAATTCTTTACAGGTACTCTGCTGGCATACTGGATGGTGTACTCAACTGGGAGCACCGTTCTTCGCATGCCCGCATGACGGCTGAGGCGGACAGCATCCCGTTGAGTGTTTTCACTCCTACACGGCTGGATGCTTTGTTCTCGTCTGATCCGCCCACACGTCGCCAGGTTTGTGTGCACGTCGTGTCATTACGTTAAAGTTAATCTTACTCATAGACTTCAGATGTGTACTCTTATTTCATTCTTATGTTATCACGCATCAATGTTCATACCGATATAGTAACAACGTTTTGAACAAAATGTTTTGGTATTTATTACTTACAGGTTTCGTCCTTCATTGTGGAGCTGACGATCTCCAAGATGGAGCCTGGTTTCTTGCTGCGCGCTCTGTGTTCGGTTCGTGATGAGAGCGGACGCTTCGGTTTGACGGCGTTAGGCTCATCTGCGGACAGGATTCGCATGTTTGTGACAGAGCAGCAAAAGGTGACCAGGACTTCGTTCACATCGACTCCCGTGGTCTTGTGGATCACTGAGGTCTACGTCGAGCATCCCCAGATCTACACAACCAAGAGGTATAGTACAAGCGATCTTACAATGTGTTTATTGATTAGTCAAGTGTTTGTACTTGAATAGGGATGTTGTTGATACGCGGTAATGTACATGATGTATATAGCCTCAACTATCTTTCAAATCTGTATATTGTATTCTTTCCTACCAGGTCGAGGATCATCAAGATCACTGATGATGATGTTGTTGCTCGCGTCACTCGGAGTCTGGCTCCTGTTCTCACCGCACCAACCGACGTCGGCAGCGTCATTTCGTAAGTATTGCAAGTTATTTATAACTATCAAGTTTGCATTGCATGTTAGTCTACTGTAAAGATAATGTCAATTCCGATCAACAAATGTTGTGTATATATCATTAATATGTACGCTTGTTCACTTTTTTTTTCCCCCACTCCCTTTCAGTTTGGGAGCCGTGGAGGAGAATGTGATCTCTTTGGGCCAAGAGATCACATGTGCACTCCGCGTGGAGATACGCAGCACGGACGTCACTACAGAGTGGGTCTGTTCATTCAGGCCGTCGGGAGAAGGTGCCCTCCCTTGCGGTTTTCCCGTCGGATGGTGTTTCACCAACGACGGGTACCTCTGTGACTTGGAGCATGTGACACAGGATGCGAACGCGCGAGATACAATTGTTGCGGTTTTCGACACGACGACAGGTACTAGTGTTTTTTCTTTGTTACCATCATTCTTGTTGTAGATGTTGTTTTTAGTAATTCATGTATCATCATTCATTGTCTTTTGATAATGTTATATCTCATGCTCGATAAGCAATTGCTTTTGATGCTCTTTGTTTTCTAATGTTAGGATCTTATCCCGCTCAAGTGGTTTTTCATTTTCCATTTTCTATCAAAGTTGGAAAGCTCGCCCGCACAGGTGTGAGTGCTACAATGAGCCTGGGTGCGCTCCAGAGCGGACTGGAAGGTTTCAGCATTGCGACATGGGTTGCAGCTGATTCTGATGGCAAGCAGGAGATCTTATCGAAGCTCTTCCATAGGCGTCGTCAAATCAAGGTACGTCATGCAATAAAACATAGACACTGTAGTATTTAATATAGTCTACTATAGTTAACATTGTAATATGATAAAATGTTACCAAGTTCATCGTTGGTTAAAACGTCATATTGTACAACTTTTCTCGTTTCTCCCTTTCATCCCATCACAGATGGTCGTGAAGGCAGCTGGAAATCGTTTTGACAGGACAATCTCTGCATTCATCATGGTAATTCCGTAATTCATTATTGCTTTAGATATAACGTCATACGTTATCTTCTTTCTTAATGAATGCATAAAAAATATCGATGTTAACTTCTATGCACATCAAATAACAATTTATTTGCGTGTTTTTTATTTCTTTTGTGATATTCATAGGAGGAGCAAGTTGAAGCTGTGCACGACAACAACAAACGTGGAGCGCCGAATGCTCCCCCCGCCATTCCATCGACACCCGTGAAACTCGCTCAGCGTCGTGGCGACCAGGTTAGATACAAAACGTCATTTCTAACATAAATCCTCATATTCAATTTTGATAGGTGGTTCTGGATTAGTGTACAATATGGTGCTGATTGTAACGTGGGGTTGTTAAACATATTGATCCAATTATCAACTCGTGGAACTTTCTTCACGAAGTATTTTCCTTTGTTTTTTGTTCCCCGTACTATTGGTTTCTTGTTATGCTGTGCAGGGTCAGTGAGTCACAACGTCTTCATTTGCTTTCACTGGAGAAGAAAAGCAGGGATGAAACAAGCGAGATGGAGAAACGCGTGGAAGGAAAAGGAGAAGGAAGGAGAAGGAATGATTGAGGCCGGGCAGTAGCAATTTTACATAAACTCAAACGACTTTTGGTTAACTATATATGCGGTCTATCAACCGTGTGTCTATGCGTGTCTTATATATATTTGTGTGTGTGCGTGTGTATGCGCGTATGTGTATTCGTGTGTGTGCGTGCGGGCGCATCCGTCTACATACGTCAATGTTGTATGATATTGATTGTGCTTGTTTCAAAGTGTGGTGTCAATATGTATCGTGCTACAATTCGGGGTTGTCATCGTCGTTGGGGCAACGTGTCTTCGTTGTTTCAACGACCCCATCAATCTCGATTGTAACATTGATGCATGTTGTTATCCACTTCGGAGCGCTCACAATCATGCGTGATGTTGTCGCCATACACGTTCAAGTTCATTCATTCACGCCTGTTAATTGTGGTTGTTTTGAAGTGGTTGAGTTGATGCTTGCATCCTTGTCATGTGTGTATTTGCGTGTAGGTGTGTGTTTCTGTGTATGTACGTCACTGTGTGTGTGGGGGTGTGGATGCGTATGCGTGTGTGTTTGCGCGAGCTTATACATGTATACCTATCGTGTTGTGGGTTGCGTTTGTTTCAGGCTTGTGTTAACTTGCCTCATGTATGCAGCAGAGGTTGTCATCGTCGTTGGGGCAGCGTGTTTTCGCTGTTTTAACGACCCTATCAACCTCTGCTGCAGCAATGTTGCATTTTAGCATTAGCTTTGAAGCATTCACAATCATTACGTGGTATCTTCGATCTACGTGTTGTGTTTCACTAATGTTAACGTGACGTTTTGTCTGTGTTTCGAGGCATGGTGTTAATATGAATCGTGTATGCAATTTGGGGTTGTCATCGCCGTTGGGGCAGCGTGTCTTCGCTGTTTCAACGGCCCATCAATCTCACTTGCTGCATTGATTCATATTAGCATCCACTTCAATATGTTCAAAGCTATCGTATTTGTCGTACGTGTGCTGTGATGTGCATAACCATTTGTGCCATTTGTAGTTTTCGCCTTCGTCGTACATGTCGATGCCAGAATTTGTTGTCCGATCATACCATCCGCCGTATTAATCGACGATGATGTGATGGTCGGATGCTTTCAAAGTTTCGACATGGCACGTGCGTATTTGCTTTCACGTTTTGGCATATCGTTCAGGAGTGATTGTTTACCCACTTTTTGAGGCATCTATTAAAAATAGTGTTTCAAAGGGTGCATAAAACCCATTTCTGAAATGATATCCCCAAAATGTGAAACCAAATATATAGGGTTGCTACGCAACCCAAAAAGCTCCTCGTTTCTGAAAATGATCTTGTTAGCGCAGGCTCTTATACCGGAACACCAGTATCGACATTCACATAGCCCCGTTATAAGTTCATTCATTACACTCGTCGGCTCCTCTTGCCTCCAGTGCTCTCTGCTGTCCCGCCTTGCCCGCTGCTGCGCCATTTGCTCATCTCTCGCCTCCAATCTTCGTAGCGACAACTTAGATCCCTATATTTTACCAGTCTTTCTAACAGCAACCCTCCATCTACCCCGCAATGGCTTCCAATCCCCCAGACGAGCCGGTCCATACGACCACTGCAACCACGAGTACTCGTAGTACTTCAAGTACTTTTCGTAACCCGTTCGACTGTTTCCCTGATGACCTTCTCGTCCTGATATTCCGCCACGTCATGCACTCCTCCGCGGCCTCCTCCGCCGCCTCGTCCGCCTCCCCGTCCCCCTCGTCCTCCTCCCGCATCTCCCCGTTCTCCCTCGCGCTCGTGTCGTCCCGCTGGCTGCGCCTCGCGTATCTCGCCGTGCAGTCCATCCAGGTGACGCCTAGCCACGCCATACCCGCATCGGAGCTCGCGCGGTCCGTCTCTCGCATGGTAAATCTCACCTCGCTGCTCGTCGCCGTGCGCGCTCCGGCGTCCCTCCGAGGGACAGACGCGGTACTAGCGCCGGACATTGCGGATGCGAACCAATGTCTCGATGCGCTCTTTTCCCGTTGCACGCTCTTGACGGATCTCGATCTTACCTGTTCGCGAACGGTCACCGCGCTTCCAGGAAGCATCGCGAATTTGACTCGGCTGGTTTTTCTCACCATTTCGTCGGACACCCTCTCTTACTTACCTGATGAAATCGGCGCGCTTCACGCTCTAGAATCCCTTTATTTGGAAACAGATAGTCTCGAATCGCTGCCCGGAAGTTTGGGCAGCCTCAGCAATCTACGGGACCTGGAGCTGGTGAGGTGTACCTCGTTATCCTCCCTGCCCGATACACTCGGGCAGCTGTTGAAACTAACTAATATTTGTACCAGGGGGTCCGAGGAGCTAGTCACCCTGCCCGATTCAATCTGCCGGTGCTCTGTCTTGGACACCCTCGACCTTACCTTGCCAAACCTGTCCAAGCTGCCCAATAATTTCGGGCAGCTGCGCAGCCTACGCTCGCTACACATTTGTTCCTGCCATGCTCTTGACGCCCTGCCCGCATCCTTCACCCAGCTATCATCTCTCCAGCTGTTGTACCTCACCGAGTGTTTTTTCCAGCTGCCCGAAGACTTGGGGAATTTGTCCAGTCTGAGACGGCTGACGGTCAGTGATTGCAGTGAGCTCACTCGGCTGCCCGCCTCTCTGCCCTAGCTTTCCCTCCTAGAATGCCTGCAAATCACCGGCTGCAGCCAGATCCGCTCCCTGCCCGAGAATATGGGGCAGCTTTCAACCCTTGAAGCACTTTCTTTGTGCAACCTGAGTCTGCAGAGCCTGGCCGAGTCCATCGGGGAGCTTCAGAAGCTTCAGTCACTGAGTTTACGTGGTTGTCACTCACTGCGATCCTTGCCCGATTCCTTCCCATTACTCCCCTCTCTGCACACTCTAGATATCAGCACCTGCGGCTCTCTCTCCTCTCTGCCCGAAAACCTCAGCTCCTTGCAGCATCTCCAACAGCTCAGCATCAGCTACTGCCCGAGAATCTTGCAGCTGCACGCCAGCCTCACGCGCTGCCCGTCGCTGCAGCGGCTCTTTATCCGCTGCTGCGCGGGCCTGACATGCCTGCCTGAAGCTATCGGTTCCACCCCTCGGCTGGTAGAGCTTCATCTGGATCGCTGCAGGGGCGTTCGCACTCTGCCGCTCTCCCTTGCTCTGCTGTGCGTGCCGCGCAATGGGTCGGTGGCACGGGTGCGGATTACTGGGTGCTGCCGGAAGGCAGATGTGGATTCGGTGCTTAGAGATTTGGTGGATGAGCAGGGGGTGGTGGTGGAGAGGAGGGAACAGGGCGAGGTGGAAGATGGTGAGGAAGAGGAAGAGGAGGGGGAAGAGGAGGAAGAGGAGGAGGAAGGTGAGGAAGAATAGGAGGAGGAAGAGGATGAGGAAGGTGAGGAGGAAGAGGAGGAGGAAGAGGAGGAGGAAGGTGAGGAGGAAGAGGAGGAAGGTGAGGAGGAAGAGGAGGAGGAAGAGGAGGAGGAAGAGGAGGAAGAGGAGGAGGAAGAGGAGGAGGATGAGGAGGAGGATGAGGAGGAAGGTGAAGAGGAAGAGGAGGAGGAAGAGGAGGAAGAGGAGGAGGAAGAGGAGGAGGAAGAGGAGGAGGATGAGGAGGAAGGTGAAGAGGAAGAGGAGGAGGAAGAGGAGGAAGAGGAGGAGGAAGAGGAGGAAGAGGAGGAGGATGAGGAGGAAGGTGAAGAGGAAGAGGGTTAGGAAGAGGAGGAGGAAGAGGAGGAAGAGTAGGAGGAAGAGGAGGAAGAGTAGGAGGAAGAGGGTCAGGGCGGTGGTGCACGCCGAGGGCCAGAATGAGAGCATGGCAGAGAGAGGTCACGTGGACTGGAAGTGCCAATATTCAGTCCTGCCGTTCAGTCCTGCCATTTAAGGCCGATACCCTGACTGCGAGGCACACCCGCTGCTGCACGCTGCACCCAGCCCGAGGCACGCGATCTGAGGAGCCACGCCACGAGCCGTGGCTGGCTGGCCCCTCACGTGATTGACCTGACCTGAGAGCTCGCTCGCTCGCTCGCTCGACGACCACAGCTCAAAGCCTGTCCCAGTTGCCAAGGTATCTCAATCGCCAAGGAGGTTGATTCAAAGCTGAAACCTCCGCCCCACTCATCAGAAGACCTGCTGGTTGCGCACCCGAGTGGCCTCTGTTCCTCCATGCCATATGAGGGTCATGATTCATGAGTGAGTCAGGACTCAGGAAGGGCTGGGTCGGGCCTTAGTCGAACATGATGGGCTGTGGTGGGGGAGGGAGGGGGAGGAAGATGGGGAGGAAGGGACTGGTAGGAGGTACGGCTGGATATGTGGTGTGCTGTTGTGCTTTGAGCCGTGGTGCTTTCTCGGTGCCACTGAACTGAACCTCCTTGCCTTGCACCCTTGACAATTTATGTCAGAACACGCTCTTAACTCTTGACTTAGTAACTTAGGGTTTACCTAGGAAGCGTGAGTGTCGAGAGTGAGCATGGCAAGAGAATTGGGCAAAGAGGGGCATTCACTAAGGAATGTTTACAAGATATAGGATAGGGGAGAGGATAGGGTACACCACCAGCAGTTGAACCTAAAAGCTAACTAATACACTAGCAAGCTGTAGGCAGTTAGGATATGCAATATAATTCAACACACCCCCGTAACTGCCTACGGCTATAGCTAGTGGTGTCTGGCACCAGGTCGCCTGGAGAGCGGTTGCTTGTAGCTGGGATAGGCACAGAAACAGCGGTGGCTGACCGGCAGCACCTGTGAACGCCAGAACGGAGGAGGGCGCGGAGAGCGCGGAGGAGGGCTGGGATAGCCGGAGGGCGAAGGATGCTGGTCGCTCGCCATCTACGAGCAAACACAACTGTTGGTGAGGAGGAGGAAGCTGGTGGTGGTGCACAGGAGGAGAGCAGAGGAGAGGCGGCTGGAGGAGAGGAGAGAGGAGGAGGAGATGCGGCTGTAGGAGAGGAGAGTGGAGGAGGAGATGCGGCTGGAGGAGAGGAGAGGAGAGAGGAGGAGATGCGGCTGGAGGAGAGGAGAGGAGAGAGGAGGAGGAGATGCGGCTGGAGGAGAAGAGGAGAGGAGAGGAGAGGAGAGGAGAAGAGGAGGAGGAGAGGAGAGGAGAGGAGAGGAGGTGGCTGGCGCGGCAGAAGCTCTCCCGCCACCCCCTCATCCCCCTCCCCCCCATGCGCTGGCGCTGGCGGAAGTGCTGGCGCTGGGCGCTGGCGTCGCGCTGGCGCTGGCGCCCGCCGTTGGCGCTGGCGCTGGCGCCCGCCGTCGGCGCTGGCGTCCGCGCTGGCGCTGGCGACCGCCGTTGGCGCTGGCGCTGGCGCCCGCCGTTGGCGCTTGCGCTGGCGCCCGCCATCGCCTCGCTGGCACGCTCGCCACTGGCAGAGCGCGACGGGGCAGGCGAAAGGGGGCAGCGCGACGGGTGCTGCAAAAGCAGCGGATTTCGAGCCAGCAGCGGATTTCGCGCTACTAGCAGTAGCAGCCATGCCAGCAGCACAATAAGTCGCCATGGCAGATCGCGGGTTTGGTGGGCCCATGAAAACGAGGTCCTAGGAGGGACCACGCTCTGATATCATGTCAGAACACGCTCTTAACTCTTGACTTAGTAACTTAGGGTTTACCTAGGAAGCGTGAGTGTCGAGAGTGAGCATGGCAAGAGAATTGGGCAAAGAGGGGCATTCACTAAGGAATGTTTACAAGATATAGGATAGGGGAGAGGATAGGGTACACCACCAGCAGTTGAACCTAATAACTAACTAATACACTAGCAAGCTGTACGCAGTTAGGATATGCAATATAATTCAACAATTTAGTACATCTTTCCACATACTGCTGTGTTCCCATTGTTTCCTTCGGAGTTTGTGTTTGCTTTTAGAACGTCGTGAAAATCTGTAGACTTCCATTTTCCATTATGCACACACACGCACACGCACATGTAGTAGAAGCTGCATATGGTTACTAGCGGTCTAAAGTAGTGAAGCAGTAGAGTACCGTGATCTCCCGGTTACAAGACCCCCCCGCATAAAAGCCCCGTGGGTCTTCTATCCGGCCCAGGGGTCTTTTATTAGGTCAGTCCTGGAGAGGACCCGCCTTTTGACCCAAATCATTATAAGACCCCCCCTCAGGCTATAATGAGTGGTGTTAGTTCATGAACTGGTTAGCGAGTCACACAAAAAACCACCAAATTCACTTAGTCAGGCAAATTTGTGGTCAAGGGAGTCAAGATGCCACATCAATCACGCGTTTTTGCCGCCCTTCAGGCAACAAATGCTGACGTGCCTGTCATTATTAGGCATTTCTGAACGTGCGGAAAGGAATCAGGGAGACTTGAGTGCGAGAATATGAGGATGAATTTCCGCGCTGTGAAGGAATCCAAAATTCAGTACAGAAATTTTCGAATTTCTTCAACATTTTTTTTTTTTTTTTTTTTTTTTTTTTGGGATGAAATACACTATACAATGCATACATCCACAGTCGTAACTGTAAAAATAGGAAGGTGCATGCAGACGCTTAAATGTCCACCCTGGCCCCCCCTGTACCCTTCTACGGCGGCTTATAAAAGTATGTGCGTCAGACCTCCATGAGACAGACAACGCCCGAGTCGACCTCCATGAGACAGCACCTGTCCCAAGGCTGAAGCGGTACCCCTGTGTAGACTTCAGCGTCCGTGTACAGTCATCGGCTGACGAGTCCAAGTGTCCAGTGAGTGTAACTGGCTGGCGTCCTCCAAGCACAAGTCCCATGCCTGATGTACTCCCCATGTACTTCTCTACCTTCCTAGAAGCCAACCAATTAGCAGGTCGGTGTCTCTTAGGCGCAACAAAGCCAGCCACAACGCTGAGAGGGAAAGCGAGGTCTGGGCGAGTGCAGGTTATCAGGTACATGAGACAACCTACCATTCGTGCATATGGTCCACTAGGCTCAAATCACTTGTCCGAAGGTGGAGTCGTGAGCTTTGGTGGGACCCTGGGACCTGACCAGACACAGCTACCTGGTGGGACCCTGGGACCTGACAGGGGGCAGTGACAGGGGTCGGAGGCAGCAGCTGCTGCTGCTGCTGCCTCTCTCGAGGGGCAGTGTGAAGTGTGTAGAGACCAGAACCCGGCTCGTGTAGCAGTGAAGGGGAGCGAACCCAAGAGCCGCAAACTCTTGCAGCATGGGCGCAGGAGCAGGGAAGGGAGGGTTGGGAAGGGGCGCCACTGCTACCACACTCCCCACTGCCTGCTCCTGCTCCTTACACTGCGGTGTCAGAGTCCCTGACTGAGCGCCGAGAGCCTGAGACTCGTGCTTCCACCCCTGAGCGTCGAGAGCCTGAGTCTAGCTTTGACCTTGAGCCTGAGCCTAGAGCTGCTGTCCGTGCTCGTGTTCCTCGTGTTCGTCGTCCGCGTGCTCCGGCTGTCCCCGGCACTCACGATATGACACTCCGTCCTTCCTCTGTTCCTCAGCGTGTTGTACTACCGTTACCTCCTGCGTCCTCTCTGCCTGACGTTGCTGACCCTCCGTCTGACCTTGCTCGTGCGTCCAGTCCGACTGTTACTCGCCTTCTTGCTACGGTTGTGACGGACCCTACGTTCTCGTCTCCTGCTGCGTCTGCCCTAGTAGCTGAGCTCGTTGACTTTGCTGCTGTGTACCGCCTAGACTACCTTGCGAGTCTTGTCTCTGACCCTGTCCCTGCCTGTCCTCCGTCCGTCGGGGGTGAGACTGCTCTTGGCTGTACTGCCCTTGGCTGTGACGTTTTTGAGGACAGATAGGAGGAGCTGGAGTGCCTTGCTGCCGCTTCACCCCATCACGCGACCATGCTGCTTGCCCCTGAGGGAGACCCGGATGCACTTGACATCCCCACCCCGCGCTCCTATAGGGAGGCGATTTCGGGTGAGTACTCCTCTCAGTGGCAGACAGCCATGGACGCAGAGATGGCTTCCTGGAAGTCCACAGGCACCTACGTCGACGAGGTTCCCCCACCTGGGGCGAACATCGTCAGTGGCATGTGGATTTTCAGGGTGAAGCGGCCGCCGGGTTCTCCGCCTGCCTTCAAGGCACGTTACGTTGCTCGAGGTTTCAGTCAGCGTGAGGGGGTCGACTTTTTTCAGACCTTCTCCCCCACCCCGAAGATGACCACTCTTCGGGTGTTGCTACACGTTGCAGCTCAGCGTGACTACGAGCTGCACTCCCTCGACTTCTCGACAGCTTTCTTGCAGGGTAGCCTTCACGAGGCCATCTGGTTGCGCCGTCCACAGGGCTTCACTGGGTCGTTTCCTGCGGGTACCCAGTGGAGCCTACGACGACCAGTGTACGGCCTGCGTCAGGCGCCCCGTGAGTGGCACGACACACTGAGGACGACACTTGCGGCTCTTGGGTTTGCTCCCATACTCTTGCGGCTCCTCCTCAGTGTGTCGTCCTCAGTGTGTCTCCCTCCCTTCCCTCTGCCAAATGCTGCCACCTCCTCCTGCCGGTGCCCCCATACTGCCCTCCAGCACCTCGTCTCCCCTCACTGTAGATCCGAACATGTCTCATGAAGTTGACCCCTATCTTCCTGACCACTCGCTTGGGCTCGAAAGTTGTTTTTCCGAACACCGCATCACACCTCTCCAGCCATATCTGCCTGAATATAACAGCAATGAGTGTGGACTCTGGAAAACCGGACGCCGTGCTGTCATCCGCGAATAGTAGCTCTCCCAATGTCCCCACTGCCCTTTCCCGGATTGATCAGCCTGAGTGTATCCTGAAGCGCACCACACACCCCACTGACAACTGGACAGCTCATCAAGCAGTGCATTGGTGACTCTTCCTGTCCACAGTACGGGCAGCATGCCCGAGGACCAAAGAAAGCCAGTCTGCTTCCCACTTGGAGGTTATTACTGTGTAGCCTCAACAGTACCTCCCTCGCCTTGGCTGGTATCGCTAGCGAGTCCCTCTTTGCGATAATCTTCTTCCAATCAATCTTCTTGCCCCAGCTCTCCTCCCATTTCTTCTGCTGCTTTGGTTGTGTGACTGGCTTCCTGAGCAGGTGCCGTAGCTTCCTTTGCGCGGTAGGTTTTCCGTCCTCACATAGGAAAGAAGCACGCAGGCGCGCGACCGGATCCCCCAAATGACCCAGCACACGACCTTCTCTTACTACCATCGGGGTCAGCACCCCCAGCAACTTTGGTGGCAGAACTTCTTCTCCCAGCCGCCGCACGTTCCCTCCCTTATCCACAGCTACTCTTTCACATCTTAGCTCCTTGTCGTCCGACAGCGCCACGTGAAAGAAGTGTTGCCGCCCCGTCATCTCTTTCCCCACTTTGACCAAAGTAGTGACCCGTGCGATTTCCTCTGCTGACGCACCCGCGAGGAGCAGTTCCTTCCATTTGTCCGGTACCGCCTCCCAGGCTCTGAGCGCCCATCGCGCCGTCGCCGTCCTCCCCGTTTGCTTCGTCAGCGACCACAGAGATTTAACCGTCCAGCCGCCACCATTCTCCTCTTGTAGCAGGTCCCCCACCGTCATCCCCTTTAAGCACTCCGACCCTTTCTGTCTGCCAAAAGGGCTATCGCCTTGGTAGTGAATCCACCTGCTGAACCACAAGGTCTCCTTCTCCATCTCCCACCGGTTCTCCGGTTCCGGCAACTCCGGCAGTTGTTTGTCCCACATGAGTGGCACCAGCGATTTCCAGCGCCCACTCCCGCACGTCCATTCTGCAAGTATTGCTTTGTGTGCCAGTAGCGTCGCCCACCCCAGGGGCATATTAGCCGCTCTCTCTCCAGTAGCCACTGCTTCATCGGGTTTTCCTCCAATAGCACCGCCCCCAAGTTCCACAGTGCATGACTATTGACTCTCTCTTTCGGGCTAATCACCCCCAACCCCCCTTCTTTCCTTTCCAGATGGGCTAGCAGCTCGCTCCAGAGGATGAAATGCTTCTCAGCATCTGCGCACCCCTTCGATATGAAGTTGTGACACAGCTTCAGCATCGTCTTCCAAATCTGCTTCGGCGGTTGGTACACTTGCGCTTGAAAGAGGACCACCGGCATCACATAGGCGTTCAAGACCGTCACACGCGCCGACGTTGTAAGATGTAGCTTTTCCCAGTTAGCAAGGATGGTGTTGACCCGCACCAGCGTCTTTTCCCATGTGGGCTCAGCCCTTCCATCCGATGTGATCCAGATGCCCAATAATCTCTCTGGCTTGCCCCTTTCTGCCCAGTTAAAAATTGTGTCCACAGGCGTGGGATTCGGCCTGTTCTTTCCCAGCGGCATCACCGTGGACTTCCCTTGGTTAACATGCAACCCCGACTGAGCACTGAAGTCATCCAGCAAACTCTGTGCCTGCTTGAGCTGCTCCTTCCCTTGGAGCAGGAAGGTTGTATCGTCCGCGTACCCCAGGTACGCCAGCCCTCCTTTGCCCCTCTTCCTCAACCCCAGCTTCCTTTTTTCCGCTTCCTGACTTAATGGTTCAGCTGCACAGATGAAGAGGTAAGGTGCAAGTGGGCACCCCTGTCTTACTCCTGACTCCACCTCCACCCTCTCCCCCAACCATCCATTGATCAGGAGTTGCGTCGCTGCCTGGTCATGCAGCCCTTTGGTCCACTTGATGAATTCACTCGGGAAGCCCATGCGTTCCAGGGTGCGGAAGAGGAAGCTCCTTGACACCGAGTCATAAGCTTTCTGAAAGTCAACAAGAAGTAGATACCAATCCTCCTTCCCTGTCACAGCGGCATCAATCGTGTCAGCTACCACCTTGACCGCATCCGCCAGCCGCCGACCTGGGACGAAACCAAACTGATTCTCCGAGATGACCTGCGGTAAGACCCCCTTCATCATGTTTGCCAGTAGCTTCGCCACAATCTTATATGTCGCACTCAATAAGGTAATTGGCCTGTAATTCCCCAAGTCCGACCTTTCCCCTTTTTTTATGCGGTAGAATAGTAACCGCCGTTGATGCACTTTTCGGTAGTTCCGCCGTTTTCTCGAAATCCCTCATGAAATCCATCACTGATTCCCCCAGCAGATCCCAGTTGTCCTCCAGCAGTTCCTTTGGCAGGCCGTCTGCTCCCGGTGCTTTCCCCCTTGGGAGCTCCTTCATCGCCTGTCTGACTTCCTCTTCAGACCAAGGCGCAGAGAGCTTCACCACTGCTTCTGCATCCAGAGTTTTTAGAGGGTCCATCTGCCACTCAGCCACCCCTGCAACCCGTTGCTCTGCTCGAAAGAGTTTGGAGAAGAAGGCCGACGCCGCCGTCAGGACCTCCCTTACTCCTTCATACTTCACTCCCTCACTCACTATCTCCTTTATTACCGTTTTCGCTTTCCGCGCCGTTATTCTCCGCATTAGAACTTTCGTCGCAATTTCACCGTTCATTTCATCTCCAACCCCTGCCATCGTCTGCTTCCGCCTCCTCTGACTATCACGGTATGCTTTGAGTTGTGCCTCGAACTTGACCAGCTCCTCGTATTTCCCTCCCAGGCTTGAGTCCGCCATGAATTCTTGCCTTAGCGCCGCAACCCTATCTTCCAAGTGCGAGATCGTCCTCCCAATCCTTTTCCTCTCCTCTCTTGCGTGAGCTTTAAGACTGGCCTGCAGCGCCATGAGCGTGGAGTGTAAATCTTTCTTGCCCTTTGTGCCTTGATCAGATAACACCCGTCGGATGGTCCTTCGTACCCCTGGGTGTCTCGTCCCATCAGCATGCATCTTCCACAGCCCCGGGCCATGCTCCTTCCCAGATGACGCCGTCAGCACCGTGGTGATGCCGAACCAATGATCAGTGACATCCGAAGGAGATGCCATGTGGTACGCGTCAGCTACCAGCGGAAGCAGAGAGGCCGACACCAGTGCACGATCAATCCGCGAGCTTGTCATCGTCGACTTTGCTAAGAAGGTGAACTCCAGTCTCAAATTTCTTCAACAGTGCACTACATAATCCATTTTTGGGAAATTATGTCAATGGTAACTTATATGGGGCACTATAACGCGTACGGTAACGATTTCATGCTGGTTTCACGCGTTTGGTAACTCGCTTAACACGTTTGGTAACTCGCTTAACACGTTTGGTAACTCGCTTAACGCGGATGGTAACTTTCCACTAGCAGCCCATCACGCGAATGGTAACTTCGATGAAATCAGCTCTGACATGACCCTGATTTGACGGTTTCCCGCTCGCGCCAAACCCATCCACGAATTGTGATGCTCCCACGTCCTCCTGAACCACGAACGCCACTCTGCCGAACCAGAACCAAGCGTATTGTACACTGCGTGCACACTAAGATCAACCCAACCTGCAAACTCTCAACTTCCCGTAGCCCCAACAGATTGCATCATGCTCTAGCCCTATCACACTCGACACTAACTTAGCACGGATTCCTTAGACCTATTACCCGGCCATAGAATCCACGGAAGCTCATGTGACAGCTGCTCCTTATCAGAGGTACGTCTCTATCCGTTTCACTTCCCTAACAGCTGAGCCTTCTCGAATCTTAACATTGTTAAAAAATCGTAAGGCCAGCGGTGGTCGCGCCACACTCGCTGCTCTCGCGTTCAGCGGCGTGCCGGCCGCTGGACCGTCACGCCGGACCCTCTGCTTGCCGCTATGCGCCCAGCGGAATGCTCGCCGCTGGGCGCGTGGCGCGCCTCTCGCGGCCAGCGCCATGCGCCCAGCGGAATGCTCGCCGCTGGGCGCGTAGCGCGCCTCTCGCGGCCAGCGCTATGCGCCCAGCGGTATGCTCGCCGCTGGGCGTGTAGCGCGCCTCTCGCGGCCAGCGCTATGCGCCCAGCGGAAAGCTCGCCGCTGGGCGCGTAGCGCGCCTCTCGAGGCCAGCGGCATGCGCCCAGCGGTATGCTCGCCGCTGGGCGCATTGCGCCTCTAATCCGGCCAGCGCTATGCGCTCAGCGGATTGCTCACCGCTGGGCGCATTGCGCCTCTCTTGCGGCCAGCTATGCGCTCAGCGGATTGCTCACCGCTGGGCGCATTGCGCCTCTCTTGCGGCCAGCTATGCGCTCAGCGGATGGCTCACCGCTGGGCGCATTGCGCCTCTCTTGCGGCCAGCTATGCGCTCAGCGGATTGCTCACCGCTGGGCGCATTGCGCCTCTCTTGCGGCCAGCTATGCGCTCAGAGGCTTGCTCACCGCTGGGCGCATTGCGCCTCTCTTGCGGCCAGCTATGCGCTCAGCGGATTGCTCACCGCTGGGCGCATTGCGCCTCTCTTGCGGCCAGCTATGCGCTCAGCGGATTGCTCACCGCTGGGCGCATTGCGCCTCTCTTGCGGCCAGCTATGCGCTCAGCGGATTGCTCACCGCTGGGCGCATTGCGCCTCTCTTGCGGCCAGCTATGCGCTCAGCGGATTGCTCACCGCTGGGCGCATTGCGCCTCTCTTGCGGCCAGCTATGCGCTCAGCGGATTGCTCACCGCTGGGCGCATTGCGCCTCTCTTGCGGCCAGCTATGCGCTCAGCGGATTGCTCACCGCTGGGCGCATTGCGCCTCTCTTGCGGCCAGCTATGCGCTCAGCGGATTGCTCACCGCTGGGCGCATTGCGCCTCTCTTGCGGCCAGCTATGCGCTCAGCGGATTGCTCACCGCTGGGCGCATTGCGCCTCTCTTGCGGCCAGCTATGCGCTCAGCGGATTGCTCACCGCTGGGCGCATTGCGCCTCTCTTGCGGCCAGCTATGCGCTCAGCGGATTGCTTGCTCCCCATCAAACGCTGTCTTCTCCCCTATTCTTCACCCTCATCCCCTGACACTCAAACTTTCATCCCCTGAGAATGCCATTCATTGTTATAACCCCTGTCCTACCTCTCATCCTCTTTCATGTCCTCGCTCCCCATTCCCCTATTCCATCTCTTTCCGCTACCCCTCCACCTCCCTCCGAAACAGAGCGCGGAGCGCCTGGCGGTGCTGTTCAAGTGCATTCTGAGCCCCGTGCGGCGGAGCAACCCCGACTTCAACTTGAACGTGGAGTCGCTCTACTGCAACTAGTTTCCGGGTACCCTCCCTCTCTCTCTGTTCCGTAACCCTCACGACTGCCTCGCTGCCTTTTTCCAAAAACCTCGTGACACTCTCTCTCTCCCTTTCCACTCTCTCACGCTTGTCTCGCACCCTACTCTGATTTCCCAGCCCTCCCATTCTCTGCTGCGTAACCCTCACGATTGTCTCGCTGCCTTTTTCCAAGAACCTCCTGACTCTCTCTCTCTCCCTTTCCACTCTCTCACACTTGTCTCGCACCCTACTCTGATTTCCCAGCCCTCCCATTCTCTGCTGCGTAACCCTCACGATTGTCTCGCTGCCTTTTTCCAAAAACCTCCTGACTCTCTCTCTCTCTCCCTTTCCACTCTCTCACGCTTAGCTCGCACCCTACTCTGATTTCCCAGCCCTCCCATTCTCTGCTGCGTAACCCTCACGATTGTCTCGCTGCCTTTTTCAAAAAACCTCCTGACTCTCTCTCTCTCCCTTTCCACTCTCTCACGCTTGTCTCGCACCCTACTCTGATTTCCCAGCCCTCCCATTCTCTGCTGCGTAACCCTCACGATTGTCTCGCTGCCTTTTTCCAAAAACCTCCTGACTCTCTCTCTCTCTCTCCCTTTCCACTCTCTCACGCTTGTCTCGCACCCTACTCTGATTTCCCAGCCCTCCCATTCTCTGCTGCGTAACCCTCACGATTGTCTCGCTGCCTTTTTCGAAAAACCTCCTGACTCTCTCTCTCTCTCCCTTTCCACTCTCTCACGCTTGTCTCGCACCCTACTCTGATTTCCCAGCCCTCCCATTCTCTGCTGTGTAACCCTCACGACTGCCTCGCTGCCTTTTTCAAAAAACCTCCTGACTCTCTCTCTCCCTTTCCACTCTCTCACGCTTGTCTCGCACCCTACTCTGATTTCCCAGCCCTCCCATTCTCTGCTGCGTAACCCTCACGATTGTCTCGCTGCCTTTTTCAAAAAACCTCCTGACTCTCTCTCTCCCTTTCCACTCTCTCACGCTTGTCTCGCACCCTACTCTGATTTCCCAGCCCTCCCATTCTCTGCTGCGTAACCCTCACGATTGTCTCGCTGCCTTTTTCCAAAAACCTCCTGACTCTCTCTCTCTCTCTCCCTTTCCACTCTCTCACGCTTGTCTCGCACCCTACTCTGATTTCCCAGCCCTCCCATTCTCTGCTGCGTAACCCTCACGATTGTCTCGCTGCCTTTTTCGAAAAACCTCCTGACTCTCTCTCTCTCTCCCTTTCCACTCTCTCACGCTTGTCTCGCACCCTACTCTGATTTCCCAGCCCTCCCATTCTCTGCTGCGTAACCCTCACGATTGTCTCGCTGCCTTTTTCGAAAAACCTCCTGACTCTCTCTCTCTCTCCCTTTCCACTCTCTCACGCTTGTCTCGCACCCTACTCTGATTTCCCAGCCCTCCCATTCTCTGCTGCGTAACCCTCACGACTGCCTCGCTGCCTTTTTCAAAAAACCTCCTGACTCTCTCTCTCTCCCTTTCCACTCTCTCACGCTTGTCTCGCACCCTACTCTGATTTCCCAGCCCTCCCATTCTCTGCTGCGTAACCCTCACGATTGTCTCGCTGCCTTTTTCAAAAAACCTCCTGACTCTCTCTCTCCCTTTCCACTCTCTCACGCTTGTCTCGCACCCTACTCTGATTTCCCAGCCTTCCCATTCTCTGCTGCGTAACCCTCACGACTGCCTCGCTGCCTTTTTCCAAAAACCTCCTGACTCTCTCTCTCTCCCTTTCCACTCTCGTGCGCTTGTCTCGCACCCTACTCTGATTTCCCAGCCCTCCCATTCTCTGCTGCGTAACCCTCACGATTGTCTCGCTGCCTTTTTTCAAAAACCTCTTGACTCTCTCTCTCTCCCTTTCCACTCTCTCACGCTTGTCTCGCACCCTACTCTGATTTCCCAGCCCTCCCATTCTCTGCTGCGTAACCCTCACGATTGTCTCGCTGCCTTTTTCCAAAAACCTCCTGACTCTCTCTCTCTCTCCCTTTCCACTCTCTCACGCTTGTCTCGCACCCTACTCTGATTTTCCAGCCCTCCCATTCTCTGCTGCGTAACCCTCACGATTGTCTCGCTGCCTTTTTCGAAAAACCTCCTGACTCTCTCTCTCTCCCTTTCCACTCTCTCACGCTTGTCTCGCACCCTACTCTGATTTCCCAGCCCTCCCATTCTCTGCTGCGTAACCCTCACGATTGTCTCGCTGCCTTTTTAAAAAAACCTCCTGACTCTCTCTCTCTCCCTTTCCACTCTCTCACGCTTGTCTCGCACCCTACTCTGATTTCCCAGCCCTCCCATTCTCTGCTGCGTAACCCTCACGATTGTCTCGCTGCCTTTTTCCAAAAACTTCCTGACTCTCTCTCTCTCTCCCTTTCCACTCTCTCACGCTTGTCTCGCACCCTACTCTGATTTCCCAGCCCTCCCATTTTCTGCTGCGTAACCCTCACGATTGTCTCGCTGCCTTTTTCGAAAAACCTCCTGACTCTCTCTCTCTCCCTTTCCACTCTCTCACGCTTGTCTCGCACCCTACTCTGATTTCCCAGCCCTCCAATTCTCTGCTGCGTAACCCTCACGATTGTCTCGCTGCCTTTTTCAAAAAACCTCCTGACTCTCTCTCTCCCTTTCCACTCTCTCACGCTTGTCTCACACCCTACTCTGATTTCCCAGCCCTCCCATTCTCTGCTGCGTAACCCTCACGACTGCCTCGCTGCCTTTTTCAAAAAACCTCCTGACTCTCTCTCTCCCTTTCCACTCTCTCACGCTTGTCTCGCACCCTACTCTGATATCCCAGCCCTCCCATTCTCTGCTGCGTAACCCTCACGATTGTCTCGCTACCTACCTGCATTTTCCTCCCCACTCCGCCTCTCTCTGCTGCACTGACACACTTGTTCGCACCCTACTCTGATTTCCATGCCCTCCCTCTCTTTGTTGCGTAACCATACACGTACTGCGAGCCGCTGAGCGAGTATTATGCCCTCTCATCCCCTCTCGTTATCTCTCAATCCCTACCGTTCCCTCTCATGCGCGCTCATTCTCGCGGTCTCCTCTCCTATCTACCCCGTCATGCCCTGTCATTCTGAACTTCATTCTCTCCTATGCTTGATAACCTACTCAATTATCCCCTCTGAATCTCCCTCGCATTCTCTTTCACGTTACCACTTCTGCCCTATCTTGATGAGCGACCTCACTTACCAGCCACCTCTTACAAGTTCATACTCCCTTTATCATGTGTTGGGCGGGCTTCGTCTCTTGTCGCCTTGCACTCTGTCTCATACACGATTAGTATCCCACACGCTACGCCATCCCCAAACCGATTTCCTATCCTCTCATCCCCTTTCTGTCCTCTCATGGACTACCCTCCCCACTCTCTCCATGCTGCTGCTGCACTGACACATTTTGCTCGCTCATTACTCGAGATTGTCTGCCCTCTCTCCATGCTGCGTACTAGTCATGATTGTCTTGCAGTGTACTTGCATGGCGCCTCCCCACTCTCTTTCACGCTTGTATCCATTCCTATCGCCCCCTCTTGCAGGGCCGGAGTTCCTTTTCTGGCATCATGTTTCACCTACTGCGTTCGAGGTACGAACCCGTTTCCCAAAGCCAATGATAATATATCACGTGTTGTTTTGTGCATCTTACAAAATACCACAACTTATGAACTCGAGGTCTTTTGTGCATCTATCTGCTCTCCTTCTTTGGCCACCCCAGTACCTTGAGATGCAGGAGAATGATGCAGTCAACATCCACCTAGGGAAAGTCTATTCTAGTGCAGACGCGGCGAGGGCAGATGTACGTCTGTACTGTCGGCAACAGATGGTGGCTCCGTACTTTCATTACAATCGTAGTAATCTCATTGAGGTGCGGTGCAAGAGCATGCAGGGGAAGGGTTGGCCCAAACGAGAGGTGAGTAGTGACGCAGCGCTATGCCCTTTTCGTATCATCGTGCGCGGGCCTGTTAGTGATAACCTCAGGGTCACGAGAGCTCATTTAGAGCATGCGGATAGGTGTACAATCGGTGCGGCTAGGGTTCAGCGGGAAGAGGTGGAAGAGGTTGCACGTGAGATGAGAATGCATGGCGAGGTTAGACCGGCAGCGTTGATGAGTCGCGTTCATCAGGTGCTGGGTGTGAAGTGTTCTTATACTCTCGCACGGGAGGTGCTTTGGGAGTTGAGCGATGATGAGCTTTTTGGGGGAGATAAAGGATTCGAGTACAAGGGGGACCTGCTGAGAAAGTTTAAGGCTGAGAATCCGTCGTGCAAAGTGTCATTTGTGAGGCGGGGTAACAACTTCTACCGGGCCGGTGTCATTTATCCAGGGGCCAAGGAGACCGTGATGAACTGTTTGCCTATCCTTTTTGCCGATGGTTGTCATAATAAGACGAGATGGGGGGGATACACATTGAACATTTGCATGCTGGACAGTCAGCACAAGCTTGTTAGGTTGGGGTGTGCGTGGGTCGAGGGCGAGAACAAACAGTCGTGTACCTACCTCTTTCAACTCTTGCTAGAGGCAGTACCGGAGGTGAACTCCCCCGATTTTGTGATGATGCATGATAGGGGGGGTGCATGGAAGCTGGCGACAGCAGCCTGTCTCCCCCTAATACGGGAGTCCTTTTGCATCACTCATTTGGTGCGCAATTTCAAAAACAAGTTTCGGACGGACTTGGATGGAAGGATCCTCGCAGCTGCAGCGGCTCTCACTCCATTGGTTTACCACGAAACGATGGAGAAAAGCGAGCAAGAATGCCCTGGTGGGAAGGCATATCTTGTTGCCAACGGTTTGCATGAGAAGTGGGCCACGGCGCACTTTGGTGCTCCGCGTTTTGGCTGCATGACCTCCAACCCTGTTGAGTCACACCACGCATCACTCTCAGGGCTGCGTGACAAAAGTGCCCCTCAAGTATTGCACCTCTTGACGGTCAGGCTCTCAAAGAGTATTGAAGAGAGGCGCCTCGAGTACTCAAAGCTCACTGATGCTGTCTTCCCGCCAAGGACACGACCAATTATCAAGGCAAACTGCGACGAAGGGAAGAGATACGATGCTGAAGGGTCCGGCGAGAACCGGTTCATTGTGAGCCGCGATGAGGTGGAATCGAGAGTCGTGACTACTGACCCCGAGAGGCCTACAACTACCACCTGCACGTGTGGTTACACCAGGTAAGACATGGGAGGGCAGCAAGGGCAAGGGGTGCAATAAGTCGGGCGGGCAGCAAGGGAAGGGGGGCAGCAATGTTTGGGGAGCACCAGGGAATGTGAAGACAGCATGGGGGCGGGGGGAGTGGGAGCTTATAGGGCATCAAGGGAGATGGGGGCAGCAAGGTATGGGGGGCAGCAAGAGAGGGCATAGGAGGGCAACAATGGAAAGGTAGGCAGCAGGAGAGGGGGTCAGAGCGAGAGAGGGAGGGATATTGTGCCAAACAGCACGGGTTGGAGCAGCAAGCGAATGTAGGGCAGCATGCGAAAGGGGGACAGCAACGTAAGGCGGGACAGCAAGGGAACAAATGGTAGCCATGGATGGGAGGGAATAGATGCAACATTTGGGACTGTTTGTTTACTTTTACGGCTTGTGCGCATGACTATGTATATGTGCTTCTTTGACCAATCACTTCAATAACCAACCACCCTATTCCTCTGCACCAATACCCCAATACCCCAACCACAGGGAGTATGGGCTGCCGTGCGTCCATATTTTTGCAGTGTTCAAGGATGAAGGGCACAAGGCCCACGCTATGATACACAACAGCCACTCGGTTTCGGCGCTGCAGCGGGTGTACAAGACCCCGATTCGGACCCTCGACCCCACGTCAGTGATCCCGGATGGCATTACTCTAGCGCCAGTCTACTCCAAAAGGGCGGGCCGGCCAAAAAAGAACAGGATTCGTTCGACAGGAGAGGTCGACCCTATCAAACTGCGCAAGTGTGGCAAATGTGGAGAGATGGGGCATAACTCTAGGACATGTGGGGTCCGGGCTGCGAACCGGGTGTTGTGGGAGGCATTACAAACCCCAGCAGGGCAATTGGCTGTGCAGATGATGACCACAGCGGACGGCGCGGTACATGTAGCCCCTTGTAGCGCATGTAACCGAAGTCATCGGAGAGGTATTCGTTGTGATCATACGACTGGTGAGCGAGACGATGAGAGTGAACCGGACGAGGAGTCGGGCAGCGGGGAAGATGAGGGGGATGGAGAGGAGAATGGGAGAACACCGACAGATTCGGTGTTGACGGATATATTTGGGAGGGAGCCTGTACCTGCCGGGGATGTCCCCCTTGAATCAGAGACGGGTGATATTGGGGCCGGTTCCGAAGCATTGCTCGTGGGCGGTGCGCAAGGAAGTAGTGCAGGTGAGGGAACTTCGAGGGGGGGTGGCCTGAGGAGTGCGGACGACGTGGTTCGGGGGCGATTACGGAAGTTACAAGGACTCAACATACAGAGGGAAGTGGTGGGGCATGGAGGCGACGACGATGTGCATGAGAGGGGTACTGAGGAAGGGCGTGGTCGAGGTAGAGGTCAACAGGGAAGAGGTAGAGGGAGAGGAAGAGGCCGGTCTGGGGTGGTGTCCACCACAGAGGAACAAGGCGGCGCGGTTTGTATGGAAGGTCCTGAGAGGGGAGGGCGGCAAACAAGGGGAGGGCGGCAAGGGAGAGGAGGGAGGCAAGGAAGGGGAGGGCAGCAAGGGAGAGGAGGGAGGCAAGGAAGGGGAGGGCAGCAAGGGAGAGGAGGGAGGCAAGGAAGGGGAGGGCAGCAAGGGAGGGGAGGGCAGCAAGGGAGGGATGGGCAGCAGGAAACGGTTGAGCTTCAAGGGTTGGAAGGGCAGCCGGGAATGCATCCGCATTGGGGAACAGGGCAGCAGGAAATGGGAGGGCAGCAGGGAACGGGAGGGCAGCAGGGGATGGGAGGGCAGCAGGGGATGGGAGGGCAGCAGGGGATGGGAGGGCAGCAGGGAACGGGAGGGCAGCAGGGGATGGGAGGGCAGCAGGGAATGGGAGGGCTGCACGGGATGGGAGGGCAGCAGGGAATGGGATGGCAGCAGGGAGTGGGCGGGCAGCAGAGAATGGGTGGGCCACTGGGAATGGGCGGGCAGCAGGGTTTGGGCGTGCAGCATGGAATGGGAGGGCAGTCGGGAATGGGCGGGCAGCGGGGAATGGACGGGAATCAGGGTTTGGGAGGGCAGTCGGGAATGGGCGGGCAGCGGGGAATGAGAGGGTTGTTACAAAGGTGGGGATTGTATGGAATGCCAATGCAGGAGAGCGCAGGAGGCATCGCGCACCGTTGGAGCCATGTGGGTCTGACACAGCAGAGTCAGGTGGACGGGTTGACTGGAGTTCGTACTTGGTCAACAGAACAGTCGGGAGCTGATAACGTTGATGGCAATAATTAATAGTGATAGTTATGCTTTATATCTCTGTTGTTTTTTTTTTCCAAGAATTGAGAACACAGCGTGGTGCTGGAGACTTGGGAAGTGTTTCCCACGAAGACAACTCTATTAGAGTTACATATCAATGTTGCATTATGCACACTATGAATCCCTAAACACTTGCTAGGTTCGTAATATTGTTCATGAGATTTTACTAGTCCATTGGTGAATATGATACAACTCCTGTTTCTACCTGTAACTCAGATAGGCTGGTTTCGTCCGACCCACACTAATATGGGGTTTTCTCTTCTCCTTTCGTTTATTCTCCTTTTCCCCCAAAAATAAATAAATAAATAAAAAGATAGAGAAAAAGGCACATGAACTTACTACTAAGAGCCCTGACACAGTGCGTGTCAACCCGGATATAACGCATCTGCTCTTGTAATAATCACGAAGCAACTTAGAGAAGCTGGGGAGGATACGAAGAGAGGGTGAAAGAGTGGGCAACGCTTCAAGACGTATGAGGACAAGGGTGTCAAATGTTAATGTTATGATAGGCTGCAGTGAGGCACTCCCTAGAGGGTACAACATTTGTAGGACTCCTATTTGTATGCTTGCAAACCCTAATCCCAATCATTCCGTTGCATGTAGATTCTAACATGGTATCACGAGTAGGTATCGATCCTCGCTCCCCGCCCTAGCCGGCGCGCCCTCCGTTCCGCGCCCTCGCGCCCTCCGTAGCACCTAGCGCCCTCCGCGCCCTCCGTCACGCCTAGCGCCCTCCGCGCCCTCCGCGCTCTCTTGTCGCCTTGCATTCAGCAGCAGCAGCAGCAGCAGCAGCAGCAGCAGCAGCAGCAGCAGCCGCAGCCGCAGCCGCCTCCGCAGCAGCAGCAGCCGCAGCCGCCACCACAGCTTCCTCTGGAGCGGCGGTTGTTCCCACCTGTGAGTGGCCTGCGGGCCCTTGGCTTTTCCTCCTCTCCTCTTGCCCGCTCCCAGTCTCCTCCTGTGTTTGTTCCTCCGTTGCCTCCTCCTGACGACCGTCCGGCGGTCTGGTCTTCTCCTCCTCCTCAGTCTCCTCCTCCTTCGGTCCGTCACGACTTGATCACTCGTTGTCCTCCGCGTGCTCATCACTCGTCCCCTGTTACTGACCTCCACACTGCCCTCCTTTGTACGTCTCGTCGTCGTTCTCCTTCTCCTGTGTCCGTTCTCCCGTCTCCTCCTCCGTCCTCTCTCCCAGCCCTCCCCACTCCTATCACTGACTACTACCGCACTGTTCGTCCTGTTGCCGCACGTGTCCTCGCCACTCTTGTCACCGACTCTCGTTTCCCTCCATCGTCGGTCTCTGCTCTTACTGCCGCTGTCGCTGAGTTTGCTGCCGCCAGCCGCCTGGACTACGCCACCCGTGTGGTGCCAGCTCCTCCCTACCGTCCTCTGTCCGTCGGGGGTGAGTTTGCCCTTGGCTGTGACGTCCTAGAGGACAGAGAGTCTGAGCTGGAGTACTGGGCAGCCGCTTCTCCCTCTGTGTGTGCCATGCTGCTCTCCCCTGAGGGAGACCCCGACGCCCTTGACATACCGACTCCTCGCACTTACCGTGAGGCAGTGTCAGGGGCGTGGGCCTCTCACTGGAAAGCGGCTATGGACTCAGAGTTGGCGTCTTGGAGATCCACAGGCACCTACGTCGACGCAGTTCCCCCTCCCAGGGCGAACGTAGTCGATGGCATGTGGCTCTTCAAGGTGAAGCGGCCGCCTGGAGCACCGCCTGTGTTCAAGGCGCGCTACGTGGCTAGGGGCTTCAGTCAGCGTGAGGGAGTTGACTTCTTCCAGACCTTCGCCCCGACCCCGAAGATGACTACTCTTCGGGTGTTACTCCACATAGCAGCGCAACGAGACTACGAGCTGCACTCCCTCGACTTCTCCACTGCGTTCCTCCAGGGCCGACTGCACGAGGAGATCTGGCTGCGCCGTCCTCCTGGCTTCACTGACACCTTCCCACCTGGGACCCAGTGGAGCCTGAGGCGACCAGTCTACGGTCTCCGCCAGTCGCCCCGTGAGTGGCACGACACTCTTCGCTCCACGCTTCGTGACCTTGGGTTCAGCCCGTCCTCCGCCGACCCGTCGCTGTTTGTTCGAGCGGGTTCTACTCCTTTCTTTATCCTTGTCTACGTCGACGACTTGGTGTTTGCTACAGCAGACAGGGCAGCCCTGGCTCAGGTGAAGTCCGAACTGCAGAAGAGACACAAGTGCACTGACCTGGGTGAGCTGCAGCGTTACCTTGGCTTGCAGATCACCCGGGACAGAGCCGCTCGCACCATCACACTGACGCAGTCACACATGGTGCAGCAGGTCCTTCGGAGGTTCGACTTCCAGTTCTCCACCACTCAGCCCACTCCTCTTGCTGTTGACCACAGACTCACGGGCCCCTTTCCTGACGAGCCCTTTGAGTCCAGTGGACCCTACGCAGAGCTGGTGGGCTGCCTCATGTACCTGACGACTTGTACTCGACCGGACCTCGCCTTTCCCCTCAGCATCCTTTCTCGCTTTGTTGCGACTGGGAGACACCGCCCTGTCCACTGGACAGCTGTTGTGAGGGTGGCGAAGTACCTGGCGACTACATCAGGCATGGGGCTTGTGCTTGGAGGGACTCAGCCAGTGGCGTTGAGTGGTCACTGTGACTCTTCCTACGCTGACGACGTGGAGACTCAGCGCTCGACTCAGGGTTACTGCTTCAGTCTGGGAGCTGGTGCTGTGTCGTGGAGGTCTACACGGTCGTCGTCTGTGGCTACTTCCAGTGCAGAGGCAGAGATCTACGCTGGTGCCATGGCGGCTCAGGAGCTTCGCTGGTTGACCTTCTTGCTCGCCGACCTTGGTGAGCGGCCTCGCTTTGCACCGACCTTGTACGCTGACAACAAGGCCATGATCCTCCTGTGTCGAGAGCCTCGACTGGAGAGCAGAGTGAAGCATATTGACGTGAGGTACGTCCTCCTGCGAGAGCTGCAGCGACGCGGTCAGGCACGCCTGGACTTTGTGGCCTCAGAGGCCAACACTGCAGACGTCTTCACCAAGGCCTTGGCGCTTGGTGACCACCACAGGTTCTGTGTGCAGTTGGGGCTTGTTGAGGTAGGCCCTAGGTTGCTGTAGTCCTGTTGCTTCCTCTGCTTGTTATGCTTTGTATTTATATCCTAGTGAACTCTTGAACTGGCCTTGTGGCCGCTTGCTTGCGCTCGGAATTTGTGTGGTGTCCTTGAGATCCACCCTGAGCTTGTCTTGCCTTGACTGGTCTTGTGACCGTTTGTTTCACCTTGCTTGCCCTGGTGTCCCTCACTTAGCCTATGGGGGTGTGTCAAATGTTAATGTTATGATAGGCTGCAGTGAGGCACTCCCTAGAGGGTACAACATTTGTAGGACTCCTATTTGTATGCTTGCAAACCCTAATCCCAATCATTCCGTTGCATGTAGATTCTAAGAAAGGGCAACGAGTACCTGTGGTTGTCCACGGTAGTAGCATGACAACAAGATGTGAGGACCTGATGTGCATCTATACAACAAGATAGCCCAGCCTGCCTTGTGTGTCATTGTGCGAAATCTATCTTGGTGTGCATGTATACAAGAAGATGTGAGAACCTAGTGGTATATGCATGTTTGCTAACTGTTGGGATCTCTCGAACCCCATGTTAATCAAAGTTCTTCCATGGACAACCACATACGGTACAGACACGAGTATTTTCATGAGCTATGATGGAGTGACATTATAAAGGGACTACCATTTTTTTAGTTCTACTATCTTGTTTCTAGAAATGTTTTTTAGTAAAGAAACGGCATTAGCCCAGTCGAAAACCCTAGATCTGCAATGTGCCCCTACGAACGAGCCATCTCTCCTTACCCCTCCAAGCCATCATGCTTTTCCGAGTATATCTCATTGCACAACAGCTCAATCACACAACAACCTCTACTCAGGCATTTGCAGGGCTGGCGGTACACCCGACGTCATGCTCTAAACTTGCCACCATTACCTCAAGGCTGCCGCTACCAACTCCCCTTATAACAACACGAAATGGGCACAGCACATCGTCACTGTGCATCGCCACAGTTGGATGGCGGTGCACTGTGCTACACCGCAACACAATGAGGTTTGGGCGGTTATAATGAAAACGCGGCCCAATCCTATGCTGCTGACAGAACAACAGCACATCCTCCCTCGCCGCACTTGCATTGGTGTAGACCTTCCCTACGTAGATGTTGACTGCATCAACCCTACGCTGTTGAAAGACCCTGGGGACAAGAACATATGAGGAAAGGATTAGAACTACTAGGCTACATATGCAGATGTACTGGTACCTATTTGTTAATCACATAGCCTCTGTCATAGCAAATGAGTTAATTAGAAACAGAACTTCAAGAATGTGGTTGCACCTGGCACGCATGCGAGACATGATCCCCGCAGCAGATGTCTCAAGCTCTGAACCCTGAAAAATGGAATGAGAGGATATGATACGGAGGGGTTTGCATCCGAGGACAAAAATGGGGATGAGTGGTAGGACATGGGTTCAAAGTGAGAGGGGATGAGAGTCGAGGTTAGGGAAGGGGGCAAAACCCGGTGAGGTAACAGGTTAGTAGAGGGTATGATGTCGGAATTCGAGGGCTGGATAGTCGACGAGAGAGTGTGAGAGGGTAGAGTAGGGCGTGAGAAATAACGGGAGGGCATGAGAGGGCTTGATAAGGCAAGTGATTGCATGAGCGGGGATGAGACAGTAAAATACTCGCCCAGCGGTCTCTCATTCCGCGCAGGGCGCATAGCTGGCCGTGAGAGTCACGCCAAGGCAGGGAAGTTGAAGTAAAGTGAGTGAGCGCACCTGGATGAGGTTGGTGGGCGGTGAGCCCTGACGAGGGTGCTGGCACATGTTTCAGGAAGTTATCCAGCAGGGCAGTTCAAGTAAAGTGAAGTGAGTGAGTGAGTGGATGTTGACGAGGTTGGTGAGTGGGTCGTATGGCCCAAAGCGGAATGGCTGTGGGGCGAACTAGCCGTTTCAGTATTGAAGCCTGGAAACACCTGCCCTTGTACCGGTGGGGAGGGGGAGGGCGGCGAGAGAGGAGAGAGTGAGAGAGTGGCGGGGTTGAGTAATAGCGATGAAAGTGTGAGCAATCCGCTGAGCGCATAGCTGGCCGCAAGAGAGGCGCAATGCGCCCAGGTAGCTGTCACATGAGCTTCCGTGGATTCTATGGCCGGGTAATAGGTCTAAGGAATCCGTGCTAAGTTAGTGTCGAGTGTGATAGGGCTAGAGCATGAAGCAATCTGTTGGGGCTACGGGAAGTTGAGAGTTTGCAGGTTGGGTTGATCTTAGTGTGCACGCGGTGTACAATACGCTTGGTCCTGGTTCGGCAGAGTGGCGTTCGTGGTTCAGGAGGACGTGGGAGCATCACAATTCGTGGATGGGTTTGGCGCGAGCGGGAAACCGTCAAATCAGGGTCATGTCAGAGCTGATTTCATCGAAGTTACCATTCGCGTGATGGGCTGCTAGTGGAAAGTTACCATCCGCGTTAAGCGGGTTACCAAACGTGTTAAGCGAGTTACCGTGTTAAGCGAGTTACCAAACGCGTGAAACCAGCATGAAATCGTTACCGTACGCGTTATAGTGCCCCATATAAGTTACCATTGACATAATTTCCCAAAAATGGATTGTGTAGTGCACTGTTGAAGAAATTTGAGACTGGAGTTCACCTTCTTATCAAAGTCGACGATGACAAGCTCGCGGATTGATCGTGCACTGGTGTCGGCCTCTCTGCTTCCGCTGGTAGCTGACGCGTACCACATGGCATCTCCTTCGGATGTCACTGATCATTGGTTCGGCATCACCACGGTGCTGACGGCGTCATCTGGGAAGGAGCATGGCCCGGGGCTGTGGAAGATGCATGCTGATGGGACGAGACACCCAGGGGTACGAAGGACCATCCGACGGGTGTTATCTGATCAAGGCACAAAGGGCAAGAAAGATTTACACTCCACGCTCATGGCGCTGCAGGCCAGTCTTAAAGCTCACGCAAGAGAGGAGAGGAAAAGGATTGGGAGGACGATCTCGCACTTGGAAGATAGGGTTGCGGCGCTAAGGCAAGAATTCATGGCGGACTCAAGCCTGGGAGGGAAATACGAGGAGCTGGTCAAGTTCGAGGCACAACTCAAAGCATACCGTGATAGTCAGAGGAGGCGGAAGCAGACGATGGCAGGGGTTGGAGATGAAATGAACGGTGAAATTGCGACGAAAGTTCTAATGCGGAGAATAACGGCGCGGAAAACGAAAACGGTAATAAAGGAGATAGTGAGTGAGGCAGTGAAGTATGAAGGAGAAAGGGAGGTCCTGACGGCGGCGTCGGCCTTCTTCTCCAAACTCTTTCGAGCAAAGCAACGGGTTGCAGGGGTGGCTGAGTGGCAGATGGACCCTCTAAAAACTCTGGATGTAGAAGCAGTGGTGAAGCTCTCTGCGCCTTGGTCTGAAGAGGAAGTCAGACAGGCGATGAAGGAGCTCCCAAGGGGGAAAGCACCGGGAGCAGACGGCCTGCCAAAGGAACTGCTGGAGGACAACTGGGATCTGCTGGGGGAATCAGTGATGGATTTCATGAGGGATTTCGAGAAAACGGCGGAACTACCGAAAAGTGCATCAACGGCGGTTACTATTCTACCGCATAAAAAAGGGGAAAGGTCGGACTTGGGGAATTACAGGCCAATTACCTTATTGAGTGCGACATATAAGATTGTGGCGAAGCTACTGGCAAACATGATGAAGGGGGTCTTACCGCAGGTCATCTCGGAGAATCAGTTTGGTTTCGTCCCAGGTCGGCGGCTGGCGGATGCGGTCAAGGTGGTAGCTGACACGATTGATGCCGCTGTGACAGGGAAGGAGGATTGGTATCTACTTCTTGTTGACTTTCAGAAAGCTTATGACTCGGTGTCAAGGAGCTTCCTCTTCCGCACCCTGGAACGCATGGGCTTCCCGAGTGAATTCATCAAGTGGACCAAAGGGCTGCATGACCAGGCAGCGACGCAACTCCTGATCAATGGATGGTTGGGGGAGAGGGTGGAGGTGGAGTCAGGAGTAAGACAGGGGTGCCCACTTGCACCTTACCTCTTCATCTGTGCAGCTGAACCATTAAGTCAGGAAGCGGAAAAAAGGAAGCTGGGGTTGAGGAAGAGGGGCAAAGGAGGGCTGGCGTACCTGGGGTACGCGGGCGATACAACCTTCCTGCTCCAAGGGAAGGAGCAGCTCAAGCAGGCACAGAGTTTGCTGGATGACTTCAGTGCTCAGTCGGGGTTGCATGTTAACCAAGGGAAGTCCACGGTGATGCCGCTGGGAAAGAACAGGCCGAATCCCACGCCTGTGGACACATTTTTTTCGAGAAATATCGAACTTTGAAGCGTGCACTTTTGACCACTATCACATTTTCGACTCTACTGCGTCATATTAGCCATTTATGAAAAAATTGTGTACCCAGTGTTCGACTTTCGCCTTTGTTGGATATTCGAAATCACAAATTCGATTTATTGAACCTGCTGGAAAAACGAACACGCCCTAAGCCTTACGGGAATCGCACATTATCGTGCTCAACAGCTTGAGCTGAACGAGACTCGCCCTCCTCATCTCATTCATTCCAAGTTTGTTTCTTGTTATCCTGTGTGCTGACCTCAGCGTCCATCCCTTCCCGTCCCGTCCCAGGGACCACCAACGAATGCCAGTGTCGTGGCCAGAATATTACCAGCATTTCACGCTTGCTTCCCTCAATATCCCGCACCTACTATCAACGAGAAACCAAACAATATTGTTTTAAAAGAGAATTGGTGTTCTTTATTGCCGCGTTCCAGGCGCCAGGCGTGCGCTAGTAGTTTAGCGGTATATTGGGCTAAGTCTTCTCTTTACCCCCGCACTTTCCTCTTCACGCGTAGACTCGTCTCCCGCGGCGCGCCTACTAGCCATGGCGTCTGCGCCAGCGGTTGTCCCCTCTGCCGCGCACTGCGCGAGGAATCTTCGCCACTCAGCACCAGCTTCCGCCAGTCTCCTTACATTCGCGCCCGCCGCTTATTCCCCCGCCCCTACGGCGCGCGCGGCGACGGCGCCCCGCGTTGCAGCGATTGGCCGGCCGGCTGCGCCGACTCCGCGATCGGGTCTTGCTTCTTCCACCGAGGGCGCAGATTTCCGCCTTTCCTCGGACAGGTGCCGGCAGGCAGAGAGGGATGGACGGTTGGGGGGTACGGAGTAGCGGAATGTGGGGAAGGGGAATGATGAAAGGGGAGTGAAGAAGGGGGGTGGGGAATAGGGAATTGTGGAAGGGAAAGGGGGTTTTAAGGCTGGGGAAGAAAATGTGGGCAGGGAAGCTTTCGAATTGTTTGTTTTCAACGTTTTCTTCTGCCCGGGCTGCCTATCAGTGGTCATAATTTTGTGTTTGCCATGTAACTCTTAAACCCTTAATTCTCAACCCTCTACATCTCATACATATACGTGCGTGCGTGCGTGCGTGTGTGTGCGTGCGTGTGTGTGCGTGTGTGTCTGTGTGCGTGTGTGTGTGCGTGCGTGCTTGCGCGCTCATATCTTGTGTCATGTCATGGATGTACGTGTGTGCATGTGCATGTGCATGTGCATGTGCTGGCCCATGTGCATGCAGGCATGGCCAGGTGTCCGCATGCACCTCATCGTCCCACTCCGGACTCTCTCTCTCCTCCGTTTGCGCCGCCTCCACCACCAACATCACCACCACCAGTGTCAACACCACCTCTCCCACAAACCCCAAACCCGCCTCTCTCCCACCAATCCGCAGCAGCAGCAGCAGCAGTGGCAGCAGCAGCAGCAGCAGGCTGGGCAGCAGGGGTCGTGCCTCGTCTGCTGTAGCAGCACACGGCCTCAACCCTGGAGCGTCGCGTGGTGCGAAGGGAAGACACAGCAGCTGCTTGGGTGGACAGAACAAGCCGGATCATCACCACCGGCTTTCTTCACACGCTCATGCCCATGAAAGCCAGCAGCAGACGTGGCGAGGCGAGGATGATGAGTGCGCGGAGCTCAGTTCAGGGGAGGAGGAGGGAGGGGCTTACACTCTCGCACATTCGCTCTCTCGCCATAGTGATAGTTACTCTAATGGTTCTGCTGCCATCCCAGAGAAACACTCGCACTCACCCTCACACTCGCCCTCCCATCCGCAAGCATACTCCCAGCACCATCACCAGCAGCAGCAGCAGCAGCAGCCGCACTCGGCAACCCTCAACGGGCACAAGAGCGAGAAAACAGCAGCGGCATGGGAAGCAGCAGCAGCTACAGCAGCGGCAGCATCAGCAGCAGAAGGATCAACAGCAACAGCAACAACAGCAGCAGCAGCATTACGCGTGAGGGAAGGCGGTTTGGCCGACGGGGCAGCAGCAGCAGCGCGGCCGCGGTGGCGCCGGGTGCTGCTGAAAGTCAGTGGCGAGGCGCTGGCAGGTGATGGCTCCTCCAACATCGACGCCCAGGTGGGATGGTTGGGATGGGGGTGGTGGGGATGGTGGGGATGGTGGGGATGGGGATGGAGATGGGGATGGGGATGGGGATGGGAGTGGGTGGGGATGGGGGCTTACTTAACCCTTGAAGCCATCTTTTTGCCAGCAACATGTTTTGAGTGCATTTCCCCTTTCCCCCCTCCCTTCCCAACCCCCGACCCCCGCCACCCCTTTCCCATTCCCTTCCCTCCGGCATCCCGTCTCCTCGCATTTCGTTCTCAGATCCTGCTTTTGTCATCTGCACCACCACCCCTGCCTTCCCCGTGCCCTACCCTCTGGCATCTCATCTCATCTCCTCATATGGCCAGCATTGCTTGGGGCCTATTTTAGAGACGAATATAAAATGGACATCTGCACCTCCCTCCCGTCCCTCCCTTCCCATTCCGTCCTCCCCACCCTCCTCCTTCCCCCATCTCCTCCCCTCCCCCCTTCCTCCCCCCCCACACGCTGCGTGTGTCCGTCCGTCTGGCCGGCCATGGCAGATTCTCACCAGCATTGCCCGGGAAGTGGCTCACATTAGCCGCAGAGGCGTGCAGGTGAGGAGCGATTGGGGCGAGGGGGTTGGGGGAGGAGCGGGAGGAAGGAGGGAAGGGAAAGGGGGGTGGGGGAAGGGAGTGGGGGGGGAGGGGAGTGGCGGGGAATGGAGAGAGAAGGGGAGAGGGGAAGGCTGGTTGGGTTGTGGTGGATGTGATGTGACGTCTGGTGAAACTCCAGTGATTGTTTCTTTGTTTGGGTGGCTGGCAACGGAGTCTGCTGTTGCGTGAGTGCGTTGGGATATCGTCATCATATCGTCCAGCCCAATCCTGCCTATTTCCCCTCCTCGGTCCCATAAATGAGAGAAACCCTTCATTTCGTTTACCCTCAAGGGCGGCTCCCCCGCACCCAACCTTGCTTCCCTTCTTCCTGTGCGGTGCGGTCCAGGTCCGTCCAGTCCCTTGCTCTCCATCCAGGGACCTATGTTTCACACTCCTTCCCTTCCCCCCGCCCAACCCCCCTGTTACATTACACCTGCTTCGCCTCCACATGCTCACCTTTTACACCTGACCTTACCACCCCTACCAACCCCGCCACCAACCCTACCAAACCTACCTTGCTTCCCTTCTTCCTCCCCCGCACTCCCCCCCGTGCCTCCTTCCTTCCTACCGCCCCTTCCATCCATCCCTCTGCAATCTCCCTCCTCTTCCCTCCCCCGCCCGCAGGTGGCGGTGGTGGTGGGAGGGGGCAACTTCTTTCGAGGGGCCAAGTGGTCGGGCGTCAGTGGGCTCGACAGGGCATCGGCAGACCACATAGGGTGGGTGGGGGGGTTAGTTGGTTGGGTGCGTGGGTGGGTGGGTAGGTGCGTGGGTGGGTGGGTAGGTGCGTGGGTGGGTGGGTATATGCGTGGGTGGGTGGGTAGGTGCCTTGAGTCGAGTTAAACCACATTGGGGGGATGGTTTACTCAGGTCGCACTCTTGTGAGCAATAGGGCTTAGAAATGGACAGGACGCATTATGAGAGCAAATGGGGAGAAGAAGAGAGGCCACATGTGTGTGCGCTCCCTCCCTCCCCCGTCACACTTTCTCCACACACATCCCATCCCTGCTTCTCCCCCATCTCTTCTCTCCCCGCCTCGTCTGAACTGAAGCATGGTAGCAACAGTGATGAACGGCATATTCCTGCAGGCGTCTTTGGAGAGCGAGGCCGTGACATTACTCCCATATCCCCCCTCCACCCTCCATTCCTTCCATCCTTCGGTCTCTCCCTTCCCCCCTCTCCAACCTCACGCCTTCCACACAGCATGCTAGCAACGGTGATGAACGGCATATTCCTGCAGGCGTCGTTGGAGAGCGAGGGCGTGGCCACGCGTGTGCAGACGGCCTTCCGCATGAGCGAGGTGGCGGAGCCCTACATCCGCCGCCGCGCCGTGCGCCACCTCGAGAAGGGCCGCGTTGTGATCTTCGCTGCTGGGACTGGGAACCCCTTTTTCACCACGGATACCGCGGCTGCTCTGCGCGCGGCTGAGAGTAAGCTTCTGGAGTGCCTTGGGAGGGAGGGATCAGGGGTTGTTGGGTTGTGAAGCGACTCAAAAAGCACCGGCAAGGCAACTCAATGAATGAATGAATGGATCCGCATGAGCGAGGTGGCGGAGCCCTACATCCGCCGCCGTGCCGTGCGCCACCTGGAGAAGGGGCGTGTGGTGATCTTCGCTGCTGGCACCGGCAACCCCTTCTTCACCACCGACACTGCTGCTGCATTGCGCGCGGCTGAGAGTACGTTCTTCTTGGGGTGCTTTGGGGGGAGACGAGGGATCAGGGGTGGTAGGGTTCTGATTTGACTTATCAGAACCCTACCGCTGCGCTCAGGGCGGCTGAGAGTACGTGTAAAGGGGGAGCAAGTGTTCCTCGTATAAAGTCCGCGTGAACTGAGACGATTTGGGGGAGGTGCCGTGCCTGAGGGAATGTAGAGTGAATGTAGAGAAGGTGCCTGAGGGAGCAAGTGAATGTGGGGATGGTGCCACCAGTCCATCGTCATCTTTGCTGCTGGGACTGTGGGCAAGTGTGAATGTGTGAATGTGGGGAGCAAGTGTATACGTCTAAACTAAACCCGCCACCCTCTCCGATGTTCCTTCCTTGCCCATCCCTTCTCTCTTGCATTCGGCGCATGCGTGGTGTGTGATCAACGCGCTTCTGCGCAAGGATGGGCAGTCATCACTCTTGCTGAACCTCTTGTTTTGTCATCACTCTTGCTGAACCTCTTGTTTTGTCATCACTCTTGCTGAACCTCTTGTTTTGTCATCACTCTTGCTGAACCTCTTGTTTTGTCATCACTCTTCTCCCCGCTCCCCTCCCCCCATTCATGATGCTCACTCTGCGGTTCTATCCACTCCTTTTCTAACCCGTCTGATGGTATGATCATCATGCATGAGGGTGTGCATGAGGGTGTGCATCAGGGTGTGCATCAGGGTGTGCATCAGGGTGTGCATCAGGGTGTGCATCAGGGTGTGCATCAGGGTGTGCATCAGGGTGTGCATCAGGGTTCTTGCTCCTCTCTTTACCCCATCCCCACCGCCCCCAACCTCTTACTGCTCTGCTGCTTGAACTCGCCAGTCGGCATGGAGGTGGTGTGCTCGAGTCCTCACCAGCGTTGAACAGTCAACAACTCTCTTTTCCCCTCCAACCCCTGCTCTCCATGTTCTCCCGCACTCTCCCACAACCGTCACAATCCCTCTTCCTTCTCTCCCCTCCCCTCTTTCCTCGCCCCCAGTCGACCTTGAGGTGGTTCTGATGCCCACCAATGTGGACGGCGTGTACGGCTCTCTTCCTCTCCAACCCCTCCGTCCCCTGCTTTCCCCCTCGCCCTCCCACAACCATCACATTCTCTCTCCCCCCCCAGTCGACGCGGAGGTGGTGCTGAAGACCACCAACGTGGACGGAGTGTACGACTCGAACCCCCACAACCCCATTCTCCCCCCCCCCCCCCCCCCCCCCTCCTTTTCCCCCGGTCCCTGGTCCCTTTCACCCCCCTCCCTAATTCCATCTCCCAGTCGACGCGGAGGTGGTGCTGAAGGCCACCAACGTGGACGGGGTGTACGACTCGGACCCGCGCAGCAACGAGCACGCGCGCCTGCTGCCGCTGCTCTCCCACCGCGATGTCACTCTGCAGCAGCTGCAAGTCATGGACGCCACTGCCATCACGCTGTGCCACGAGAACGGGCTGCCAGGTAAGATGAGTCATGCGCTATGCCATGCAAGAACACTGGGTATGGTTGTCACTGCTGTGCTCTCTCCAGCAGCTGCAAGTCATGGACGCCACTGCCATCACGCTCTGCCATGAAAATGGCCTTCCAGGTGAGGGTTACGGCCGGCAACGCAATAGGACTGGGTGTGGGATCAATGCTGTGTCCTCTGCAGCAGCTGCAGCAGCTGCGAGTCATGGACGCCACTGCCATCACGCTGTGCCACGAGAATGGGCTGCCGGGTGAGAGTCATGCGCCCCGCTGCCATGCGATTAGACTAGGTATGCGCTGGGGTTAATGCTGTGCTCTTTCATGGGATCATATTCTCGCTGCTGCAGCAGCTGCGAGTCATGGACACCACTGCCTTCACGCTGTGCCACGAGAATGGGCTTCCAGGCGAGGTGACGGGCACGTCCTGCCGTGCAATTAGATGCATGGCATGGCATGGCATGGCATGGCATGGCAGTGGCCTAGTGAGACTGTTGAGACTGTGAGAGTCAAGCCCTGCCACCAGTGTAACGAGGTGACTTTTGAGTCCACTCACAAGTCAATTAGATGCATGGAATGGCATGGCAGTGGCCTAGTGAGACTGTGACAGTCAAGACCTGCCACCAGTGTTTTTTGCTGCGTATGCCAATTGTCACTGCCTCCCCTTTTCTCCCCCCTCAATCACGCTCTATCTCGCTTCCCAACCCTCCCCTCTTCCCCTCTTCCTCTGTTCCCCTCTCCGCCTCTCCCCATTTCTCTCTCTCCCCATCTCGCTCTCCCTCCCCTCTCTCCCTCTCCCTATCTACGCAGTGGTGGTATTCAACCTCACAGTCCCGGGCAATATTGTGCGAGCACTCAGTGGGGAGCCTGTGGGGACTCTCATTCTCCCATGATGCTCTCTCATTCCAAGCCTGTCCCACTTGCCCCCCCTCACCAACTATGCTAGCCTTTTCCAAGCCTTAGTACCACGTTCACATTGGTTTCCTACAGGGTCTCTTTTTTAGCACCTAAATAAACAGATGGCGAGCTCTCCACTTGCCCACCCCCCCCCCCCCCCCACCCCCCCCACCCCCCGGCCGAATTTCCGTATGCTAGCATATCCAAACCTTGCCTGTTCCTGTCGTTTGCCTCAAGGGTGCAGTGTTCGTTTGTTCACCTGGTCTGGTACACACCTAAATCATGTAATGGGGGGGAAGTGGGGGGAGGGAGGGGGCGAGGGGGTGCCTTTAAAAGCTTTGGAACATAACCTCCGTTTCATTATGCGCACGGTGTCAAAATAGGTTCATAACTTAGGACAAGGAACATAGGCTTTAGGCTAGGCAAGAGTATCGAGAGAGTTTAGCAAAGAAGAAAGGTGGTTCACTAATGAGCAAAGATACAAGATATAGTGCAAGGGACAAGGGAATGAGGTGCACCACCAATGTAACACTACACTAACTACTGCTACAAGCAGTTTATAGAAGAAATGTATTTCAACACACCCCCTAAACTGCTTGCAGCAGGAAGCTAATGCATAGACACCCCCTGAAGGGGTACACCAAGCGCAGCAGAAGGAGAGGGCAAGTGAGGAGGAGGAGGGACTATGAGGGGAGAGGAGGTAGGGCTGCCGCCACACGGGCGACTGGAGCAAATGGCACACAGACTACCGGAGCAAGGGCATCCGGACTACTGGAGTAATTGGCTCCGCGGCTAGACGAGCGGCTGGAGCAACTGACCCACGGGCGACTGGAGCAACGGGCTCACGGGCTACCGGAGCAACGGCATCCGGACTACTAGAGCTGCTGGCTTCATGGCGGCTACCTCCTTTCAACCTCCCACACCCCCTTTCCACACCCCCCCTTTTGCATCCCTAGCGCCACTCCCTCGGCTCCCCCACACCCTTCCCCCCTCAGCGGCAGCTGCAGCAGTGGGAGAGAGGAGGAGGAGGAGGAGGAGCAGCAGTTTACTCACACCCACCACCCCCATACCCTCCCTCCCACTGCTGCACGCGCAGCAGGGAGATCAAGGAGAAGGGGGGGGGGTGGGGGGGCGGGGTAGGAGCTGCGCGGGCGACAGTAGGGCGCGCTGGCGGGCAGAAACCGTCGCGCGTCCAGGGCGCGCGACGGGCAGAAACCGTCGCGTGCGCGCCCGGGGCGCGCGACGGGCAGGAAACCGTTGCGCGCCCGGGGCGCGCGACGGGCACGAAATCGACGCACGCCCAGGGCGCGCGACGGGCAGAAAATCGACGCGCCCCGGGGCGCGCGACGGGCAGCAGAGTAAGGCATTTGGCGGAAGCTAACGGTGGGCCCATGGGGTAATTAAAAGGTAACAGGCCAGGATCTTACGTGCTCTGATAGCATGTCAAAATAGGTTCATAACTTAGGACAAGGAACCTAGGGTTTAGGCTAGGCAAGAGTATCGAGAGAGTCTAGCAAAGGAGAAAGGTGGTTCGCTAATGAGCAAAGATACAAGATATAGTGCAAGGGACAAGGGAATGAGGTGCACCACCAATGTAACACTACACTAACTACTGCTACAAGCAGTTTATATAAGAAATATATTTCAACAAGCTTGCAGGCACACACATACTAAAAGAGCCAGCACCATAAGAGCCAACATTATCCTTCCTCCAATTTTACATCGGCACATCCTTTCCCCTTCCTCCCCTCATCCTTCGTCCCCACATGCTCCGCTTTTCCCATCCTCCCCCTCACAACATGCACTTTACTCGCACAAACGCCCACCTCCACCCCGTTCTCCGACACCCCACTACCGTACACATCCACATGCCTCAGAGCTCTGGCTTCTCCTAGTGACTCCGGTAGAGACTTGAGTGCCACGCACTCCCTCAATTGAAGCACTTCCAAGCGCGGCATCAGGCCAAGGGTGGGAGGGAGGGAGTGCAGGTGCTTGCACAGGTACTTCGTTCAGAGTAGTGTCGCCCAGGCTCTCCAATGCATCCACTGCCATCATGCACATGCCCAACACGAAGAAGCATCGCGTGGCACCATGCTCGTGATCATTGAACTTGAAGTTCACCTTGAAGGCCTGGCACCTCACGAGACACAACATCGCGCAACTCGCCTGCCAATTGTATTTTAAGTCCCAACCAACCTTTCCTAACTTTGAAACTCTTGGGCTGGGGGTTTTAACAGGCCTGCCGGAAAACCACACAGTCATACTATGTCAGGACGCGAATTCGCGTTAACGCGTTGCAGTGGCCAAACGCATCCTCGGCACACCCCCCCCATTTTTTGGGCCGAACGAATGTATGAACCTCGGAAACCCCCCGGGAGTGGGCCGCAGTAAGTACTGTGCAAGGCGCTGCCATGCAACATCATGGCAGCCGCAGCGGCTTACTCTCAGCGTCCGGCACTGGAACAGCCCTTGCGAGAGGCGTGCAGCAGCGGGCCACCACCAGCGCCACCAACGCCGCTCTCGTCAGTAGGTCTCCGCATCCCATCACGTGTGCAGGGCTGCTTTCCGCGGTGCGAGGTCCTCGCAGTTTATTATAAACCAGCGTTCGGGCAATCGATGGGAAGCTCTTCTCTCCGATTTTTTTTCGCGAGTCGCGTATCTTTCATATGATGATGATAGCTTAGAACTGGCAAGTGCGTACGCTTTTCCTGCCTGGCGATATCACTGAAAGATGAAATGGATTTGTGTTCTTGAGCTTGTATTGCTCAAGCAAACATGCCAACATGTTCACATCTTTGAGCACTGCAGCCTCCTGGGAATGTGCCCGAGTACACTGAGCACTGACAATCGACCATTTCCACCCCACAACGTACAATCTGCCCAACACACTACCAAACCAACAACCGGAATATTGTGCAACCTTTTTGGGTATGGTTGTTGCGATGCCAGCGCTGCTCGGCAGAGCGAACATTCGAAGGCATGCGACACCCCACCACCAGTAGCAGCAGCCCAACTTCCTCCGCTGGACTCGCAGCACGATGTATTGCGCCGTTGGCGCTCCAACGGGTGGAACCTGCTGCTCGGCTGGCAGGTCTTCACTTCGTGGAATCGCAAGACTTGATTGGACTTCCTGCCACGTTGTTACCTGCTGTGACTGAGTGAAAGACACCGCCATGAGTTGTGAAAGAAGTTGGCAGAATTAAATAATGTGGAAGTGATTACAACAAATGCTGAAATACTGAAGCATAAAACACATATAGCTAGGCGAGGACCACGATGGTTGGGTGCTGGTTCGGGGTTGTCAAAACGGAAGGCCAGCCGCAGTACGTTCGGGAGGCGAGGTCAGCGGACCGAGCCTGGTCTTTTGAAAGTTGGGGTTGTACTCGAACCGAGTGACCCAGTAAGGAATGAAGGAAAGTTCCTTACACTACCCCCCTTTCAATAAAGGAGGTCAACATCCGCCACGCGGCGGCGGGAGAAATAGTCCCGTAATACCGAGAGGACTTTGAAGCGAGTCCAATGATACCCACATATCGTCCTCACTGGTCCGAACGCGTTTGCAGTGGCCAAACGCATCCCCGGCACACCCCCCAATTTTTCGGGCCAAACGAATGTCCGAAACCTCGGAAATTTGGACCCCCCTGGGGTGGGCCGCAGTAAGTGCTGCTATGCAAGGCGCTGCCATGCAGCATCATGGCAGCCGCAGCGGCTCACTCTCAGCGTCTGGCACTAGAACAGCCCTTGCGAGAGGCATGCAGCAGCGGGCCACCACCAGCGCCACCAACGCCGCTCTCGTCAGTATGTCTCCGCATCCCATCACTAGTGTGCAGGGCTGCTTTCCGCGGTGCGAGTTCCTCGAAGTGATTATATCAATCCAGTGTTCGGGCAATCAATGGGAAGCTCTGCTCTCCAAATTTTTTCGCGAGTCGCGTATGTTTCATATGATAACTTAGAACTGGCAAGTGCGTACGCATTTCCCGGCCTGGCGATATCATGAAATTGATTTGTGTTCTTGTGAGCTCAAGCTACCAAGCAACTTTCATTGTGGTTTCTCTAACGTGCTATATTTTTCACATCATTGAGCACCTGAGAACACCTAAACTAAAACCAGGAATCGACCATTTGCACCCCACAACATACAACCTGCCCAACACAGTGCCAAACTGTTACGAGTGCAATTGAGCGAGCGAGCGAGAAGTGCACTATCGAAGCAAACAGTACAATGAGCGAAGGCATGAGCAAAGAATATATAGCGAAGCTACAGTGGTAACGGTAATGCGTGAAAATGGGGTGCGCGACGGGCCTGGCGCCGAGGTTGGGAATTGTCGAGGCGGAGGTCCGGAGCGCGGGTTACCAACCGAACCGTGAGGTTGGGTCGCGTCGTGAACAGTGGCGGGAGCAGTAGTCGAGGCGAGTGTTGCGAGTGGTAACGGTTTACTGTTGGGTGCTGTTGGTGGGAACAGTGGCGTACGCGCTGAGCAGGGACGCGAAGTAAGGAAAATGATTTTTCCTTACACTACCCCCCCACCTAAGGAGGCCCTCCTTACGAAAGTGCGTGTACGTCCCGGAAATTGCGGCTGCGCAGGTACTCGGTGAGGACGGGGTGGTTTTCAATTATGTCCAGGGGAACCCAGTTGTCTTCAGTGGGCGTGCGGTCTTTCCAGCGGATCAAAAATTCGATCCTGCGAGCTCCCCGTGGGTCCCGAACTCGGTGGCTTAATATTTTCTCGGGCGTGATGATTGGCTCTGTTGTCGGTCGTGTCATGCTGGCGGGGCGGTTGCGAGGCAACTGGCTGGTGGATGGCACGTATGGGCGGAGCAGGCTGACGTGGAATGATGGGCTGACGTACCAGTCAGCAGGGAGGAGGAGATGGGCGGTGACAGGGGTGATCATGTGGCTTATGCGAAATGGCCCGCAATATTGAGGGCGGAGTTTTGGGGTGATGGGCAGGCGGAGGTTCTGTGTGTCGAGTAGTACGAGGTTGTCGGGCTGGTAAATGACAGGTCGGCGGTGTCGGTCGGCGTTGCGCTTAGCGACGATGTTTGATTTTTTTATCGCGTCTGCTGCTCGGGTCCGTGCTGCTTGTAAGATTTCCGCGAACTGTTGTGCACGTGGTACTGGGTTGTCGGGATTCGGGGTCATGGGTACTGTAGGGTCTTGTCCGTAGTTCAGGTAAAAAGGTGACTGTTGTGTCGTGGCGGATGGCGAGTTGTTGTATGCAAATTCGATGAGTTGCAGTTGCTGTTCCCACGTGGTCGGGTCGTCGCACGTGGCTCGGATGAGCTGTTCCATGGTCTTATTTGTCCGTTCTGTCTGTCCGCCGGTCTCGGGGTGGTACGAAGAACTGAACTGTAGTCGCGTGCCGAACTGCTGCCATAGGTTCCGCTAGAAGTTGCTAGTGAATTTCATGTCACGGTCGCTCTGCTGGTATCCCGTGCAGTCGAACGACGGTGGAGATGAAGAGGCGAGCTGTTTCTTCAGCTGTGATTGATTTCTTGCAGGCTGCGAAATGTGCCATTTTCGTCAGCCGATCGACGACGACCAGGATCGCGTCATTCCCACTTGCTCCAGCCGGACCCCGTGACGAAGTTCATCGTCACCTGCTGCCAAGCACGCTCTGGGGGTGGTATCGGCTGCAACTGCCCTGCCGGCCGCTTCCGTGATGATTTCATGAGTTGGCACGTGGGACACGATGCCACGTGTCGTTGCACATCGATCAGCATCTCGGGCCAGTAATAATATCGCTGCAACTGCTGCCGGATTTTTTCTACTCCGTCATGTTCCTCCTGTAGCAGTAATCCCCGTAGTAAGGTGTAGCCCGGTACCCATATCCTATCGGTGCCGGCTTTTACGTAATACACCCATTTTGCTGCTGCGAACTGCTGCAAGTTTCCGCCTGTGAAGAGGTCTGTTTGGTAGCCGTGGGTAAATAGTCCTGTAAGTAGTGGGCTGGTCTGGGCGAGTAGTATGGCGTGGATTTGGGCAGTGAGGCGGGTCAGTGCGTCGGCGATGTTTGATACCCCCTTATTCTAGGTGACTGTGTAGTGGAAATTCGACTCGAGGAGATCGAGCCAGCGGATCTGTTGTGGGTTGAGGTGAGGCTGTGCGGAAGGTACTATAGTGACTTGTGATCTGTCCGTACTTTCACGTCTGCGCCGGTCAAGTAGCAGCGCCAGACCTTGAATGCATGTACGATCGCGAGCATTTCGCGGTCGTGTATCGGGTAGTTTTTCTCGAGCGGATGCAGTTTTCGTGACTCGTATGCGATGGGCTGTAAACCGTTGCCGAAATCTTGTAGCAGCACGGCTCCGATGGCGATGTCGCTTGGTCTGCAACAACTTCGAACGGGCGGTGTGGGTTGGCAATACGCAGAACGGGTGGTGAACATATTTTTTTTTTCAGGGCAGAGAAGGCAGCATGCTCTTCCCCCCCCCCCCACGTAAAAGCGACCCCCTTCCTCAGCAAATCCGTCAGTGGGGCTGTTAACCTTGCCATGTCGGGGACGAACCGACGCACGTAATTTACAAACCCTAAAAAACTCTGCAGCTTCTTTGGGTCAATCTCAAGTCCAGCCTCCGAAATAACGTGCCCAACAATATAATCTAACCTATCCTGAAAAAACTCGCACTTGGAACCCTTGGTCAGTAGTCGGTGCTGGTCTAAACTTTCAAACACTGCTTCCAGATCTGCTAAGTGCTTCTGCTTATCGCGACTGTAGACGAGGATGTCGTCGAGGTAAACTATCACGCATTTATCTAAGAGTGGCCTAAATGCCTCGTTCATGGTCATCTGAAATGTCGCTGGTGCGTTGGTCAGCCCGAATGGCATCACTGTGTACTCGAAAGACCCGTATCTAGTTCTAAAAGCCGTCTTGGCGAAGTCCGATGGTTCGACCCTAATCTAATGGTAACCTCCCCGTAAATCTATTTTCGAAAAGACGCGTGCTGTTCGCAGTTGATCCATCAGTTTGTCGGCGCGGGGAATGGGGTATCGCGACTTGACTGTTACCCTGTTCAATGCTCTGTAGTCGATGCACATGCGAAACCCTCCGTCTTTTTTCGGTGTGAACAGTATCGTTACGGCGAATGGTGACGAGCTCGGTCGGATGAACTTCTTCTCTAACAGGTAATCTAACTGTTTCCTCAGTTCGTCGAGCTCGGGCTGTGTCAGTCGGAACTGCCGCTGTACAGTTGGCTGTGCCCCTGGTTCTAATTCTATTCGGTGATCGTGTGCCCGTTGAGGTGGCAGTCCCTACGGTAAGTCATCCGGGAAAATCCCCGGGTACCGTTTCAACAGTTCTTGTAGTTCGGGCAGTACGGCTTCTAGCAGTTTCTGAAAATCGTTCGGCGCCTCTGCTTCCCCCACTACTGCGATATCCACTGCGTACACGTCAGCTCCAGCGGCGACAGCCCGTTTCATCGTGATGGCGTTGACGTGGACCGTTGAAGACCCGGGTAACTGCCAGCGAGGTAGCTCGACCCAGTTACCGCTACTTCGCACAGTGCAGCTACCCGTCGTCCAGTCAATTCGCGGGTTATAACGTTGCAGCCAATCTCGTCCCACTAGAATGTCGTGCCCATCCAGTGTCGTTGCGAGCATTTCCTGTGCAAACCCGAAGTCCCCCCTGCAGCGAACTTTTACTCTCTCCACCATCTCCCGTATGGCCAGAGGCGTGCCGTCGACTAAGCGTGCGTCTATCTCCGGTAAACACCTACTAAGTGTCAGTTGCAGCTTCCGTGCAGTCGCGGTATTAACTAAGCTGTGACTCGCTCCTCCATCTATAAATATCTTCACTGCTCCTCCCTTTATTTTGCCGTGAATCAGTTTTGGGCAATCCGTCGCTGTACCCTCCTTATTCATCCGAGCCCGATCGATAGCGTGAATTGGTACTGTGACTCGGTGAGGTTCGGTGAGGTTGGGCGAGCAGGTTGTATCGTCAGTAGTTGGCCCGCTTTCTACTGACTGCTGCCGTTTCCCTGCCTCTAAGACTCCCTCCCCTGCTCTGCTCCGCGGCGCCTCAGCTCCTCTGGGCATTCGCTCTTGCGATGGCCCGGCCTGTTGCAAGCAAAGGAGCGCCCCTTAAATGGCGCAACAGCTGCATTCGTCGCAACGGCGTGTACAGTGGCGTGCTCGATCGGTCCTCTAGGGCGATATCCGTAGTAGGACCCCGGTCTCGGTCGGCGTAGGATATCGATTTTCTCTGCGAGCGCGAGGATTTCGTTTAAATTTGATAGCCCGCGTAGCATAATCTCGTGCGAGATGTCCGTCTTTAGTCCGCCGACGTAACGGACCACCCGCTCCGCCTCGTGCATGTAGCCGACTTGTTCGCACTAAGCGAGAAAACCGCTGGTGTAGTCTTGAACCGACCCGAGCTGCCGCCAAGTGCGCAGTCTCTGACGCGCCGAAATAGAAGCTGCGATCGGCTCGAAGCGCGCCCGAAGCCATGCGCACCACGCATCCCACGTGCTGCACTGGGCGGTTTCGCAAAATGAACTCCAGGTGACGGTTGGACCCGCGGGCCTGTCCTCTTGCGACGTCACAATGACTCGCCACCAATCAATGGCGGGGCCCGGTAACAGCAAAACCGCGTATCTGATCTTCGCTGCGTCCGAAAAACGTAATTAGCGTCAAAAACCACGTTCATCGTGAAGACCCACATTTGAACCGTCGGACCTCCACGTTGGCTAGGATCGAAGTAGGGCGGGAACTGCGGCTTGAGTGGCATTGGTGCGCCGATGTCGTCGTTCCCGATCGTTGTTGCAAATTCGACGTGACGACGGGCTTCGCGAGGCCCATTCGTGCTTGGTGCGGCCCTGTTCCTCTCCATGCCAGGCATTGACTGGGCGGCGCCATCACTCGCTGCGCCTGAGCATTGTCCCACGCTGTCGTGTTGTGATGGTGTGCCGGATGAGATAACAATCGGCTCATCCAATTGTACAGGTGCATTTGCCATCGATTGCTGGCGGGCAGAGTCGCGTTCCGCCGTGAGCGTCGCAATTTCGAGCTGCGAATCCTCGAGTTGGCGCACGAGCCGGTCGAGTTGCTCCTGCGTCAATGTCGCGAGGTTGAATTCGGCCATGGCCGGGGTGTCAGGCGAGCTCAGCGAGAGCCTCTGTCGTGGCCGTGCGTGCTTACGAGAGAGCACTTCGAGCGGCGGTGCTTGTCGCTGAAGGACGTCTACCCCCTTCAAAATTGAGATAGTGGCTGAAGGACATCTACCCCCTTTAAAATAGCCGCCCTGCTAGCCGCGCGACGCCCTGCCCTGCCCGTCGCGTCGCCCTAGGACCCGCGCGACGCCCTGCCCTACCCGTCGCGTCGCCCTAGGACCCGCGCGACGCCCTGCGCTACCCGTCGCGTTGCCCTAGGTGTCAAACTATAATCGTTATAGTTTGTATTGGTTAGTCTAGGTGGTGTATACCTTGGTTAGTGCTAGGGTTAGGTTTGCTATATCTACCCTTGTACTTGCTCATTCTAGTCATTCATTCTCATATTTTAACATGGTATAGAGCTAGGTTCCCCCCAGGCGATTTTTCCCCTAGGCGATTTCACGGTAGGCGATTTTTTCCCTAGGCGATTTTTCACTCGATAGTCATGGGCCCACCACCCGCGCGCCTCGTACTAACGCGCGCCCTATCATAACGTGCGCCTCGTAGCGCGTCACCTGTCGCCCGTCGCACGTCGACCGTCGCCCGTAGCCCGTCGCGATTTTCCAGCCGTCGCCCGTTCGACCCCCCCCCCCCCCCCCCCCCCCCCCCCCGTACGTTTTTTCTAGCGCGCGACCGTAGAACTCAGGCCCCGCGGCCCACGCGTTAGCAGGCCCCGCGGCCCACGCTTTAGCAGGTCCCGCGGCCCACGCGTTAGCAGGCACCGCGGCCTTCAGTAGCGAGCCCCGAGGCCCTTGCTCGACGGCCCCGTGGCCTGCGTTTAGCTGGCCCCGCGGCCAAATCGTACGACCACCCCACCCCTTAGCCGCCCGTTGCCGCCCGTTTTCCCACCGTGAACCGCCGCCCCACCTGTTCCTGCAGCCCTACCGTAGCCGCACGTAGCCGTAGCCGCACGCACGGCCGCACGCGCACCCGCACACAGCCACACGAGCAGCCGCGTACGACGGCCCGCACAGCAGCACGCGCAACCGCACTCTCAAACGCACGCGAAGCAGCTCGTGCAGCCCACGCGCCGCCCCACGTCGCTCGTGTAGCCCCACCCGGAATCAGCCGCCCCACCCGGTACTCTCCAACGCGCAGAACCGCACAAAAACGGACAGAACCGCACAGAACCGTACCTACTACCCCACCCGTTCCAGTCACCTCACCCGGAATCAGTCGCCTGGCTGGCAGTTTTACCACCCCACCTCGCGCCGTGTCCTGCCCTCTCAGGACGTCACGTTTGACGAGTCGGTTCCCTTTTACCGTCTCTTCCCCTACCGCACTGCCCCTCTCCCCCCCCCCCCTCCCCCCCCGCCGCTCTTCCTCGCACCAGGTCCCCCTCCAGTAGATCCCCTCCCCCCTTGGCTGAGCCTGTCGAGGTAGCTATCGACTCTGGTGCTGCTGGGGGGGGTGCTGCTGGAGGTGCTGCGTCTGGGGGTGGTGATCCTGAGCGTGCGGAGCCTGGGGGTGCTGAGCCTGGGGTTGCTGAGTCTGAGAGTGCGGAGCCTGGGGGTGCTGAGCCTGAGCGTGCGGAGCCTGGGGGTGCAGTTACTGTGTCCACCTCTATTGTGTCCACCGCCTGACCAGTCGCAGCCACAGTTACAGCCAGCCTCCCCACTGCCTGCTCCTTCTCCTTACACTGAGCAGACAGACTCTCTTACAGAGCGTCGTGAGCCTGCGTCTCGCCCTGCCTCGCCTGTTCGCGCTGGTCGCACTGGTCGTCGTGTTCCGCGTCCGTGTCCTCCTCCTGTCCCCGGCACTCACCTTATGACACTTCGTCCTTCCTCTGTTCCACTGCGAGTTCCCCTGCCGTCTCCTCCTGCGTCCTCTCTCGCTGACGGTCCGGACCCTGAGTCTGACTTAGTTCGTGCTGCCAGTCCTACTGTCACACGTTTTCTAGCCACTATTGTCACTGACCCTTCGTTTGAGTCCGCTGCTGCGTCTGCCCTAGTTGCTGAGCTTGTCGACTTTGCTGCCGCCTGTCGTCTTGACTATGCCGCCAGTCTTGTTGCTGAGTCTGAGTCTGACTGTCCTCTGTCCGTCGGGGGTGAGTGTGCTCTTGGCACGGACGTCCTTGAGGACAGACAGGAGGACTTTGAGTGTCTTGCAGCTGCTGTACCTCATCTCGTGTCCATGCTGCTTGCACCTGAGGGAGACCCGGATGCACCAGACATCCCGACCCCGCGCTCTTACGCAGAGGCGATCGCGGGTGAGTACTCCTCTCAGTGGCAGACAGCCATGGACGCAGAGATGGCATCCTTGAAGTCCACAGGCACTTGCGTCGACGCAGTTCCCCCTCATGGGGCGAACATAGTCGATGGCATGTGGATTTTCAGGGTGAAGCGGCCGCCGGGTTCTCCGCCGGCCTTCAAGGCTCGTTAAGTTGCACGAGGCTTTAGTCAGCGACAGGGAGTTGACTTCTTCCAGACCTTCTCCCCTACCCCGAAGATGACCACTCTTCAGGTGCTGCTGCACGTCGCCGCTCAGCGTGACTACGAGCTTCACTCTCTTGACTTCAGCACAGCTTTCTTACAGGGCAGCCTGCACGAGGAGATCTGGCTGCGCCGCCCACCTGGCTTCACTGGGTCGTTTCCTGCAGATACCCAGTGGAGCCTCAGGCGGCCAGTCCACGTCGGCAGCGCGCTGCCCCTCACTCCTCGTTGTCCCCCCCCACCACGGCTCCCTTTCAGACACTGCACCTGGACGTCTGGGGCCCCTCCCCGGTCCGTGGCCCACGTCAGGAGCGCTACTTCCTGATTGTGGTGGACGACTACTCCCGCTACACCACGGTTTTACCTTTGCGACGGAAGGCCGAGGTGCCTACCGTCCTCGAGCCGTGGCTACTAGCGAGGGGTGACTCCCAGGCACTTTGTGGGCTCCGCTTGCACTCGGACCGTGGTGGTGAGTTCTCTTCCACTCGCCTGGACACATTTTGTCAGGGTCGGGGGATCGTCCAGTCTTACACGCTACCAGACTCGCCGCAGCAGAACGGGGTAGCCGAGCGACGCATCGGCCTGGTCATGGAGGTTGCCCGGACCTCCATGTGCCATGCCGGTGCCCCCCAGTTCCTGTGGCCTCAGGCAGTCCGCTACGCCGTGCACCAGCTGAACCTGTGGCCTAGTGACGCACGGCCACGGGTGACGCCAGTCTCCCTTTGGACAGGTTCTCCGGGTGTAGCAGCTGACTACCGCGTCTGGGGTTCCCTAACCCACGTTTCCGCCCCTGGCACGAACAAGTTGTCTCCACGCACCCGTGCCTGTGTCTTTCTTGGCTTCTCACTCGACACCGCCGGCTGGCAGTTCTACGACTCGGTTACCTACCAGTTCTTCAGTTCCCAGGACGCCACTTTCGACGAGTCGGGCAGTTAGTACAGGAGTCGCCCCCACCGAGGTTCTGAGACCTTTTCCCCCCCGCTCTTCCTCTCCACTGACCCCCCCCCAGTCGCCCTGGTAAGCCCCCCCCCCCCCCTTCGCGTCCTGCCCCGTCAGGTGTGTCGCACGTTACTCCGCAGTCGTATCCCCCGCAACGTCCAGTCTCTGTCGTGTCTGGGGGCGTGGGAGGTGCAGCTGCGGCGGGTGAGGGTACTGGGGCTGCTGGAGCTGGTGGCTCCGGCTCTGGGGGTGCAGGGGGTGTGGGTGTGGAGCCCCCTCCAGTGGAGGATACTGCTGCCTCGAGTCGGCAGCCTCGCCCCGCCTCACCCCCTGGCTTCCCGTCAGTCCCGCAGTTCCCTCCCCGTTCACCTCCACGGCCGGTCGCTGCGGAGTCTGGGGGTGTTCCTGCTGGAGGTACTGGAGACCGTGGGGGTGTTGTCGGTGGAGGTTCTGGTTCTGGGGGTGCTGGAGCTGGAGGCGCTGCCACCTTGGCGCCTACACCACACACTGTCCGTTTCCTGACACGTGAGCAGCGTCTTGTTCATTTGGAGAGAGCGGGAGCGGTTTGAGAGGGCACAGCAGCAGCAGCAGCAGCAGCAGCAGCAGTCTCAGTTGGAGCGTCAGGAGAGAGTAGAGGAGGAGTCACGGCAGCAGCAGAAGCAGCATCAGCAGTCCCAGTCAGAGCGTCAGGAGAGAGTAGAGGAGGAGTCACAGCCGTACCAGAAGAGAGTAGAGGAGGAGTCACGGCAGCAGCAGCAGCAGCAGCAGCAGCAGCAGGAGCAGTCTCAGTCGGAGCGTCAGGAGAGAGTAGAGGAGGAGTCACGACTGCCGCAGCAGGTGCAGTTCCAGCCACAGCAGGAGAGAGTAGAGCAGGAGTCCCGCCCGCAGCAGCAGGTGCAGTTGCGGTCGCAGCAGGAGAGGGTAGAGCAGGAGTCCCGGCCGCAGCAGCACGTGTTGTTGCACCCACAGCAGGAGAGAGCAGAGGAGGAGCCACAGGAGCAGCAGCAGAAGCAGGTGCCGCCGCAACAGACGCCAGAGGAGGCGGAGCAGCAGCGACTGCACGACCTGCCCGACCCAGCACCTGCACGCTTGGTTCGTGGTCCCCTACCGTCCCCTCGTGTTCCCCCTGTCGAGTCCCTTTCCTCGTCCCAGTGGACTCGTCGTTCTCCCCTCAGTCGAGCTGTGTCCCCAGAGCCTCGTCGGTCCCGTTACCGTGCCGACGGCCCGTTTCACCTTGTTCTCCGCTCTCGTGTTCCGTCTCCACGTGTCCTTCCACAGCCTCCTGAGTCGTCCCTCACTGTGTTTCACGACCCGTTGTCCGACTACCTCCGTGCCTCTCGCCCTGTTGTCTCCTGTGTTCTGTCCGCGTTGGTCACTCACCCGACTGCCCCTCCGCTGTCTGTCTCGGCCCTTGTCACTACAGTCAGTGCGTTTGCCTCTTCCCACCGCCTTGACTACGCCGCTCACCTGGTGAGCGGCACTGCTCGTTCTCTGTCCTCTGGGGGTGCTCCTGTCTTTCCCTTGGAGGTCCTGGAGGACAGGCAGTTCGAGCTTGGTTTCCTTGCGGCCGCTGTTCCTCATCTCTGCGCCATCCTGCTTGCCCCTGAGGGGGATCCAGACGCCCTTGACATCCCGATCCCCCGCACTCACGCTGAGGCGGTCTCGGGACCCTGGGCTTCGTACTGGATAGCAGCTGAGGAGGCAGAGATGGCATCTTATAGGTCCACAGGCACCTACGTCGACGCCGTCCCACCACCTGGGACGAACGTCGTCAGTGGCATGTGGCTCTACAAGGTGAAGCGGCCGCCTGGAGCACCACCAGTGTTCAAGGCGCCCTACGTGGCGAGAGGCTTCAGTCAACGAGAGGGGGTAGACTTCTTCCAGACCTTCGCTCTCCACCGCGTTTCTTCAGGGGAGTCTGCACGAGCAGATCTGGCTGCGTCGTCCGCCTGGCTTCACTGGCACTTTCCCTCCTGGGACCCAGTGGCAGCTGCGTCGACCGGTCTACGGCCTGCGCCAGGCTCCCCGCGAGTGGCACGACACGCTACGTACGACTCTTGCAGCGCTTGACTTCTTTCCGTCGTCTGCCGTCCCGTCGCTGTTCGTCCGCCGTGGCTCGACCCCGTTCTTTGTTCTGGTCTACGTTGACGACCTGGTCTTCGCCACTCCCGACCGACGCGCACTGGCCTCCGTGAAGGAGGAACTGCAGAGGAGACACACTTGCACTGACCTGGGTGAACTGCAGCGCTACCTCGGCCTGCAGATCACCAGGGACAGGGCAGCTCGCACCATTACGCTGACGCAGTCGCATATGGTCGAGCAGATCCTCACGCGGTTTCGCTTCCCGTTCTCCAAGGTACAGCCCACCCCTCTTGCTGTGGATCATGGGCTCACGGCTCCACCTTCGAACGAGCCATTTGAGTCCAGTGGTCCATATCCTGAGCTTGTGGGTTGTTTCATGTGCCTGATGACCTGCACTTGCCCAGACCTAGCTTACCCTCTTAGCGTCCTTGCGCGTTGTGTTGCGCCTGGGAGACACCGACCTTCCCACTGGTACGCTGCTAAGAGGGTGGCGAAGTATGTGGCGAGTACATCAGGCATGGGACTTGTCCTTCGAGGGAAGCAGCCAGTTACACTTACAGGTTTCTCGGACTCGTCATGGGCCAACGACGCAGAGTCGCTGCGGTCTTTATAGGGTTACTGCTTTAGCCTTGGGACCGGAGCTGTTTCGTGGAGGTCGACTCGGGCGTTGTCCGTCTCTAGTTCCAGCTGTGAGGCAGAGGTGTACGCTGCGGCCATGGCCGCCCAGGAGCTTCGCTGGTTGTCTTTCCTCCTCAGCGACCTTGGTGAGCGGCCTCGCTCTCCCCCAGTCTTGTTCGCCGACAACAGGTCTGCTATCCTGTTGTGCGAGGAGCCCCGACTGGTTGGGAAGGCGAAGCACATCCAGCTTCGTTACTTCCTTCTGCGAGCGTTGCAGCAGCGTGGCCACGCACTCGTGCGACGTGGGGTCTCTGAGGCCAACACTGCAGATATCTTCACCAAGGCGTTGCCGCCTTGTGACCACCAGCGTTTCTGCACCCAGCTAGGCTTTGTGTCTACAGGCCCTCACTTGCTTGCGTAGAGATGCTTTGTCTTGTACTCTTGCATCTCACTATATATTCTATATCTATGCTTGTGGACAGGCCTTGTGGCCCCTTGCTTCTGGAGAGATGCTTGTCATGCATGTCTTGTACTCTTGCATCTCATATATCTGCTATATACTTGCATGTGGACTGGCCTTGAGGCCCCTTGGTTGTTCTCGGACTATGTGGTGATCTTGAGATCCACCCCGAGAGTTGCTTTGTTCTTGTGAACTGGTCTTGTGGCCATTGCTTGTTCTTGCTGACTGGTCCTGCGACCCTTGCTCTTGGGTTGTTTGTTGCTCTCCACAGGTCTCCCGTCACCTAGACTATGGGGGTGTGTCAAACTATAATTGTTATAGTTTGTATTGTTTAGTCTAGGTGGTGTACACCTTGGTTAGTGCTAGGGTTAGGTTTGCTATATCTACCCTTGTACTTGCTCATTCTAGTCATTCATTCTCATATTTTAACACTAGGACCCGCGCGACGCCCTGCCCTGCCCATCGCATCGCCCTAGGACCCGCGCGCCGCCCTGCCCTGCCCGTCGCATCGCCCTAGGGCCCGCGCGCCGCCCTGCCCTGCCCGTCGCGTCGCCCTAGGGCCCGCACGCCGCCCTTCCCTGGCCGTGCGCCGCCTTGCCCTGCCCGTCGCGTCGCCCTAGGGCCCGCGCGCCGCCCTTCCCTGGCCGTGCGCCGCCTTGCCCTGCCCTGCTCGTCGCGCCGTCCTGCTGCCTGCGTGCCGCACTGCCTTGCCTGCGTGCTGCCCTGCTGGTCCCGCGCCGCCCTTCTCCGCTTGCTATGGCTACTCTCAGCGTTCTCACCTTCGATCCTGAGGGCCGTCCGATCCAGTTCGATACGTGGCTCGATGACTTACAGCTGTACCTACTGAGTGATTCTAGAGACAGCGTTTCGTTGTTTGACCACACGTCTGGAGCCTCTCTCTCCCCTCCCGACACAGCTGACAGTGCGACTCGCTCACAGTGGCTTACCCGTGACGCTGCTGCTCGCTTAGCCGTTCGCAACCACCTGGCAGAAGGGGCGCTCAGGGCAGGGGCTGCTCACATGCAGCAGTGGCGCGCGGGGCAGGGGCTGCTCGCAGGCAGCAGTGGCGCGCGGGGCAGGGGCTGCTCGCAGGCAGCAGTGGCACGCGGGGCAGGGCCTGCTCGCAGGCAGCAGTGGCGCGCGTGGCAGGGGCTGCTCGCAGGCAGCAGTGTCGCGCGGTGCAGGGGCTGCTCGCAAGCAGCAGGGGTGCGCAGGGCAGGGGCTGCACGCGGACAGCAGGGGCGCGCAGGGGAGGGGCTGCTCTCGGGCAGCAGGGGCGCGCGTGACAGTAGGGCAGCGCGTGACAGTAGGGCAGCGCCCCTTCTGCTGCTCGCTTAGCCGAACGCGCTCACTTTGGCCAGCACAAGACTGCAAAAGCCCTGTACGACGCTGTAGTCGCTCGTTACTCCTCCCCTGCCACTGCTGCTCTCGGCCGCCTTATACTGCCCTATCTTTTTCCCGAGCTGTCCGCCTTTGCCAAAGTCGCCGACCTAGTCACCCACCTCCGCACCAGTGACACTCGCTACCGAGCCGCGCTTCCCACCAAGTTTCTAGACAAGAACCCTCCCCCCATGTACATCGCTCTCTACTTCATAGTCACCCGCCTCCCTGACTCTCTTAGCGCAGTCAGGGACCTCTTTCTCGCCATGGACCCCACGGACCTCACTATCGACCTGCTCGAGAAGCACCTCCTTGCAGCTGAGGCTAGCATAGTCGCTGTAGGTGCTGCTCGTGGCACTCCTCGCACTCCCTTCTTTGAGGGGTGTTCCCCCTTCCCCCTTGCCCCCTCCTACGCTTCTGCTGCTGCTGTTGACTTCCTTCGTGCTGAGGAGGTCGGGGCTGCGTCTGCTCCTAGTGGGAGGCGCCGCAGCGGCAGGGGCAAGGGAGGCAAGGGTGGTGGGGGTGGCAGCGGTGGAGGCGGTGGAGGTGGCGGTGGTGGCGGGGGGAGTGGTGGTGGGAGTGGAGGCGTTGGTGGCGACGGTGGTGGCGGCAGTGGGAGTGGTAGTGGCGGTAGTGGTGGCGGCAGTGGGAGTGATGGCGGCGGCGGTGATGGCGGCGGCGGTGATGGCGGCCGGGGTGGAACCGGTCAGAGGGGAGGTTCTAGCGGTGGTCAGAGGCAGCAGCAGCAGCGTCCACGTGAGACCCCTACGCCTCAGGAGCTTCGTGAGTGGTTTGCTCAGCGTGGGGCGACTGGGGGTAGTGTTTGCTGCCAGTACGTCATTCGCACAGGTGACCGAGCTGGTCAGACATGCGGGAAGGTTGGTCACACACAGTCCCGCTACTTCTCCCGTCTTGACGACGCCTGGCGCGCAGAGTTTCCCGACGCGACTGAGCTCCCCCGCTGGCTAGAGCTGCTTAGGCAGGGTGTGGATATCTTTGCTCTTGACTATGATGCTATCCTTGCTGCCATGTATGCTTTGACTGTTAGTGCTGAGGGTGACTGTTACCTGTATATGCCGCCCGACCCAGGTATAGAGGCTGCTGCTCTAGGTGCTAGTGAGTCTGCTCTCCCTGGTACTGCGCCTGCTGAGGCCTTGCACACCTTCACGCTGTCAACGGGAGTAGTGGTTGGCCCCGTCCTCGCTTGGGCGGAGCCGACCGCGGGGGCCGCGAAACCGCGGGGAGGCAGCGGGGGCCGCGAAACCGCGGGAGGACCGCGGGGGCCGCGGAACCGCGGGAGGACCGCGGGGGCAGCGAAACCACGGGAGAACCGCGGGGGCAGCGAAACCGCGGGAGAACCGCGGGGGCCGCGAAACCGCGGGAGAACCGCGGAACCGCGGGAGAACCGTGGGACCGTGGGAGAACCGCGGGAGACGCGGGACCGCGGGAGAACCGCGGGAGACGCGGGACCGCAGGAGGGCCGCGGGACCGCGGGACCGCGGGAGAACCGCGGGGCCGCGGAAGAACCGCGGGAGAACCGTGGGACCGCGGAAGGGCCGCGGGACCGCGGGACCGCGGGAGAACCGCGGGGCCGCGGGAAGGTCGCGCGAGGCCGCTGGAGACCACGGGGCCGCGGGAGGTCGTGGGGCAACCTCGGGACCGCGGGGACCGCGGTGGCCGCGGATGGACGACCGGGGGCCACGGGGGCCGCGGGATACCCGGTCGACCAGGATACCCGGGCGATGTGCGCGAAAGTCGCCGGGGGTGTTGTCTGCGAGAACGACCTCGGGGGTGGTATCCCGAGGTCGACGTGGCTGGTGGGCGCCGTCACGGGTGGAGTGTCTGCGCTGGGCATGTGACGGGGAGTTGGGCGCCAACCAGCTGCACGCACCTGCGAAGCTAGTGCACCATTGTCAGGCGGGTGCAACGCTGTGCAGCCGACTTACTGCAGCGTTGGCACACCGCGGACTTGCAACGTTGGCAAGCCGCGACTCTGCTCTGCTGGAGCGCGGTCGGCCAAGTCGTGCTGGCACGCGGTCGACCGTGCTGCGCTGGCAGTCGACCAGCAGCCTTGCTAGGTCTGATGTAGTCTGTGTTGCCAATGTTGATGCAATCTTTTCTGAACTTTTGTTGTCATGTTTTCCTAGTGAAACTCTTGCCAATTTTCCCGGTGAACTAGCAAGTAGTGTTAGCACTTGGAAACGACTAAGGAACGAACGAACGCAGAGATCACACGAGCATCCGTGCCTAGCCCGCAGTCTAGCTCCCGTTGCATTAGTTATCTCCGCATGGTGCGGTGAGCGTGGACGACACCGCGAAGACACCTTCGGTTTAGCTGACTTCTCACTCACCTAACTAGTTCGTAGACCGGCGGCTGTGCTGGACGCCATGGTTGACCCCGTAGTAGAAGCGGGCGTTGTGGAAACCCTGGAGGCACAGCTGGAGGACGCGAGGAGACGTCATGCAGCGAACGAGTATGGAACTCTCCCGCTGACGGTCGTCGAGGCTGGCATCCGCGCCGTGTGGGCGACGGAGCACCCTTCCCGACCGGCGTCTCCTCGACCGGTGAACAACGCGGGTGGCGTCGACGCGGACGTCAACGCGGGTGGTGGCCAAGTCGGCAGCAGCGCGGGAGGCACGTCAAGGCAGCGAGGTGTGATTCACGCCGATGAAGTCGGCGGCGTTCAGGCGCGAGGGATGCAGTCGTTCGCGGCTGCAGGGGTCTCGCGGGGCTACGTCGGAGGCAGACGAAGTGAATTGGCGCCGATGTCGGCGACACACGTGACCGCGGGAGGAATTGCGCCGAGCTCCGGCTACTTCAAGTTCACGCCGGACAGGATCTCGGTCACCCCTCTGCTGGTCGGTCGTCCCGACATTCTCACGTGGAAGGAAGCCATCGAGCCCCAGCTGGAGATGGCCGGGCTGATGGGCTTCGCCCGCGGGACCGTGGCGACGCCAGAGGAGCACCACCCCGACCTGCGAGCAGAGTTTCGCGCCGTGCAGTTGCTGACCTTTACGGTCATTTCGCGGTGCTGCTCGCCGGGCGTACAGATCGCCCTGAAGTCGTGCAGGGAGTACCTCGACGCTGGCCACCGGGCGTGGCATTTCATCGAGTCAACTTACCAGGTCACCGACGACTTGTTCATCTCCCAGCTTGAGGGGCAGTTGACGCACCTGCGTATGGGCGACGAGGAGACCGCGACTGACTACTGCAATCGAGCCCGGCGAATTCTCGCCACCATTCGGATGGCTGGCGCGGAATACTCGACGGCTTCGTACGTCACGCACGTCATGCAAGGACTCCCGAGCAGCTACAATCTGCTGAAGCGGCTGTCGATGGCGCCGAGCACGCGGGCGACGCTCAACGAGGACACACTGACCTCGTACATCCTGCAGGACGAGGCGATGCAGGAGGCTGAGCGGTCCCAAGAGCTCCTCGCACAAGTCCATTTCGCGGCACCCGCGAAGCAAGGTGGTCGCCCGGGACAGCGCGGGCAGTCTGATGGCAGTCACCGCGGTGGCGGGAAGCCGACGAAGGACGCTGACAAGCAGAAGTCGTCCAAGGATGGCGGTCGTGGAGGAGGAGGTCGACGTCGGGAATGCTGGCTGTGCGGCGATCCCGATCACCTCTCCTTCGAGTGCCCCGACCGCAGCGATTCCGACGACGACGATGCGAAGGGAGGCCACGGAAGTTCTGGCAGCCGTCGTCCGCGTCAAGGAAACCAACCGCGAAAAGAAAAGGAGTCGACGAAATCGACCTCGGCGAAGGACGCCGACTCTTCCGCGGGTGGCAAAGGGCGAGACGGTAAGGAGGCGTCGTGCTCGCTGGTCGGTATCGTGGAGCCGACTGTCTCGCTGGCGCCGGAAGCTGGCGAGGATTTCCAGGCGGTGGCGGCAGCTGTGCAGGCGAACCCCGGGGTGGTCCTGCTCGACAGCGGCTGCTCGCACCACCTGATGGGGACGAAGGAGGCCTTCGTCGATTTGGGGCCGAGCGGCGACGTGAAACACGTGCGTGGCTTCAATGGGGCGCTGCAGGACGTTCGCGGCCGTGGCACGGTTGCGCTGCAAGGGGAGGCCGGGAAGCGAGTGCTCATCTCCGACGTTCTCTACGTCCCGGGCGTGCAGGCGAATCTGCTCTCGGCTGGCCAGCTGAAGGAGAGCGGGGTGACGCTGAAGGACGACGGCGATCGTATGTTGCTCGTCTCCGCGGCGGGGGACGTGCTCGGTCGAGCGACGTACACAGGCCGGGTCCTCTGCACTGACCTGCGCCCATGCGCGGTGAAGTCAACGACACCCGCGAAAGAGGAGGTAGCTCTGCGGGCGATCGTCTCGGCGACGAAGGCAACCCCGGACAGGCTGCACGCGAGGCTGGCGCATGTTGGCATGGACACCATCCGGAGCTCGGCGAAGCACGAGGTCGCCACTGGGCTGGACCTCAAGTCGGTGTCTGGCGCCGACTCACCGTGTGTTTCGTGCGTCGGCGGGAAGCTGGCGCGGCACACCTTCCCCGACCACGGCTCCGACGCCGACGACGTCCTGGCCGTCGTGCACATCGATTTGTGCAGGCCATTTCGCGTGGCTGCCAAGGATGGCAGCCTATACTTCTTGCTGCTGAAGGACCGCAAGACCCGCTATGTGTGGGTGAGGCCGGTCGCCAAGAAGTCGGACGTGCTGCTGGAGTTCCAGAAGTGGCTGGTGCTGGTGGAGCGGCAGGCGAAGCATTCGGTGCTGCAACTGCGTTCTGATCGCGGAGGGGAGTTCCTCGGAAAGGACTTCACCGCCTTCGTGGACAGCAAGGGAATCGTTCACGACTTAACCTGCCCTTACACCCCGCAGCAGAATGGCATGGCGGAGCGGGAGATGAGGACGGTGGTGGAGTCGGTGCGGACGATGCTGCTCCACATGGGCGTGCAGCACCACTGGTGGCATCTCGCTCTGCGGCAGGCCGTCTGGGTTCGCAACTGCCTGGAGCGGTCGACGCTGCCCGCGGGGACGACGCTGTACCAGCTTCTCACCGGGCAGAAGCCCGACCTGTCACTGGCGCGGATGTGGGGCTGCATGGCACAATTTCTCGTCCCTGAGCAGCAGCGCGGTGGGAAGCTGAAACCGAAGGCCCGGTGGGGCCTTCACCTCGGCGTGTCGGAGGAGAGCAAAGGCTGGGAGCTCCTTGGCATCGCCGACAACCGGGTGGTCACCACGTCGGACGTGGTGTTCTACGAAACTCTGTCGCTGGAGGTGTGGAAGTCGGAATTCGGGCCCGCGTCGGGGCGGACGCGGGCCAACCCGCCGACGGACACCTCGACGGCGTCGCTTCCTCTGCTCGCCGAGGTCGGTGAGCAGGCTGATGAGGATGTCGCGGTCGCCCCTGCCTCGCCATCTCCTGCCCCTTCTTCCCATTCCCTTCCCGTCGAACTGCGTGGCCTGCCTCCGGTGTCGGCCTCCGGCGATGAGGGGAGTCGTGGGGCGTCGCCTGTGGCGCCGGCCATGCGCATCGCCGGTGGCCGACGTGACGCTCAGCCAGCCGCGGAGAAGTAGACCGCGGAGGAGACCGCGAAGGCCACCGCGAAGGAGCCCGCGGAGGAAACCGCGGAGGAGACCGCGAAGGAGAAAACCGCGGAGGAGATCGCGAAGAAAACCGCGAAGGAGCCCGCGGAAGAAACCGCGGAGGAGACCGCGAAGCCAACCGCGGAGCAGTTGGCAGGGGAGCTTTCGAACGGGAAGCGTGTTTCAGAGAAGCCGTCGACAGGGGAGCCGTCGAATGCGGAGCTCGCTTCAGAGGAGCGGACGACAGGGGAGCAGTTCGATGAAGGCACATCGAGCGACGTGGCGGAGGTGCAGCCCGGACCTCGAACGTCGGGCCGAATTCGGAGGCCACCCGACTTCTTCGTCCCCGCTGCCTTCACCACGGTGTACGATGTGGACGACGACGACCTGGCGTACGTTGACGCCGAGGACGATGAGGAGTTTTCGGAGCTCGACCCCGACATGTACGCCGATCCCGAACACCGTTGGGACATTTCGACCATGACGGTGAAGGAGGCGTTGGCGAGCTGGAAGGGCCCGGCGGTGAAGGCCGCCATGGAGGAGGAGATTCGTAGCCTCATCAACATGGGCACTTGGGAGCTGGTCGAACGCCCGCTGGAGGTGAACATAATGAAGAACCGGTGGGTGCTGACAACGAAGTACCGCATCGACGACACTGTCGAACGCGAAAAGGCGAGGCTGGTCGTGAAAGGCTTCACGCAGGTGTATGGCGCTGACTACGACGAGACGTATGCGCCGGTGAGCAGCTACGTCACGCTGAGGATTTTCCTCAGCAACGTCGCCGTCCTCGACCTCAACCTGATGCAGCTGGACATGAAAAACGCCTTTTTGCAGAGCAAGCTCGACCGCGTGCTGTACATGTACCAGCCGGACTACTTCAACGACGGGACCGGCCGGGTGTGCAAGCTGCTGAAGAGCCTCTATGGGCTGAAGCAGTCGCCGCTGCTGTGGTACACGGCTCTCAACGACGTGTTGGTTGGCACCGGGTGGAAGAAGAGCCAAGTCGACGAGGCTCTGTACTTCAAGGCCGGCGACGACAAGGTGACCTGCTGGGTGCTGGTCTACGTCGACGACCTTCTCGCCGCGAGCAGCAGCACCGCGATGCTGAAGGAGCTGAAGGAGCTGCTGGAAGTCGCTTTTGAGCTGCGCGAAATTTCGCCGGTGCAGAAGTATCTCGGCCTGGAGATCGTGCGCGACAGGCCGGCGCGAAAATTGTGGCTGCACCAGCAGGGCTACGCCGACAAGCTGCGCAGGCGCTTCATCGACGAGGAGCAGACCGGGCGCACTCCGAAGACGCCGGTCTCCGTCGCCGCCTATGCGGAGCAGACATTCGACGACGAGGAGGCGCAGGAGTGCGAGGAGGAGGAGTACCGACAGAAGGTCGGCTCGCTGCAGTTCGCGGCGACGACGACGAGGCCGGACATCGCATTCGCGTGCAGCAAGCTGGGGAGCGGCCTCACGGTGAGGAGCGACCAGCACTGGCGCGAGGTCGACCGCTGCCTCGCCTACCTCGCCAACACGCGAGACACCGCCCTGGAGTTCGGCGGTGGTCCGGAGTCACTGGAGTTGGTCGGCTTCGTGGACGCCGACGACGCGGGCGACAAGCAGAACCGGATGAGCACGGGCGGCTACGTGTTCGTCTACGGAGGGGCCGCGGTCTCCTGGTCGAGCCAGCGCATCAAGTGCGCGACGTTGTCGTCGACCGAGTCGGAGTACGTGGCGGCCGTCGAAGCCGGCAAGGAGGGACGTCGCCTTCGTTTCCTCCTCGCGGAGTTCCAGCGGCTGGACGCCGGAAAGCCGACTGTCCTCAGGGTGGATAACAAGTCGGCCATCACGGTCGGCGAGGGCATGGGGTTAACGGGCAACCTCAAGCACATGGAACGGCGACAGGCCTGGCTGCAGCACATGGTGAAGCGCGGGAAGTTTTCGCTGAAGTACATCCCGACCGCTGAGCAGCCGGCCGACTTCCTGACGAAGGCGCTGCACTACCCGGCCTTCAACCGGTGCTCCGTTGCAATCGGCCAAGTGCGCCTGGCCGATGTGGGCGACGGTGACAACGACGTGCAGCAGTAGGTGCCATGCCCTTTTGCATGGCTGGTGCGGTAACCTGCGTGCTGTGCGTTGTGTGCACGCCGACGGGCTATTCTCCGAGCAATACTGCCGTGTGGGCCGGGGGGGGGCCCAAGCGTGAACGCGGCAGGGGAGTGTCAACGGGAGTAGTGGTTGGCCCCGTCCTCGCTTGGGCGGAGCCGACCGCGGGGGCCGCGAAACCGCGGGGAGGCCGCGGGGGCCGCGAAACCGCGGGAGGACCGCGGGGGCCGCGGAACCGCGGGAGGACCGCGGGGGCAGCGAAACCGCGGGAGAACCGCGGGGGCAGCGAAACCGCGGGAGAACCGCGGGGGCCGCGAAACCGCGGGAGAACCGCGGAACCGCGGGAGAACCGTGGGACCGTGGGAGAACCGCGGGAGACGCGGGACCGCGGGAGAACCGCGGGAGACGCGGGACCGCGGGAGGGCCGCGGGACCGCGGGACCGCGGGAGAACCGCGGGGCCGCGGAAGAACCGCGGGAGAACCGTGGGACCGCGGAAGGGCCGCGGGACCGCGGGACCACGGGAGAACCGCGGGGCCGCGGGAAGGTCGCGGGAGGCCGCGGGAGACCACGGGGCCGCGGGAGGTCGTGGGGCAACCTCGGGACCGCGGGGACCGCGGTGGCCGCGGATGGACGACCGGGGGCCACGGGGGGCGCGGGATACCCGGTCGACCAGGATACCCGGGCGATGTGCGCGAAAGTCGCCGGGGGTGTTGTCTGCGAGAACGACCTCGGGGGTGGTATCCCGAGGTCGACGTGGCTGGTGGGCGCCGTCACGGGTGGAGTGTCTGCGCTGGGCATGTGACGGGGAGTTGGGCGCCAACCAGCTGCACGCACCTGCGAAGCTAGTGCACCATTGTCAGGCGGGTGCAACGCTGTGCAGCCGACTTACTGCAGCGTTGGCACACCGCGGACTTGCAACGTTGGCAAGCCGCGACTCTGCTCTGCTGGAGCGCGGTCGACCAAGTCGTGCTGGCACGCGGTCGATCGTGCTGCGCTGGCAGTCGACCAGCAGCCTTGCTAGGTCTGATGTAGTCTGTGTTGCCAATGTTGATGCAATCTTTTCTGAACTTTTGTTGTCATGTTTTCCTAGTGAAACTCTTGCCAATTTTCCCGGTGAACTAGCAAGTAGTGTTAGCACTTGGAAACGACTAAGGAACGAACGAACGCAGAGATCACACGAGCATCCGTGCCTAGCCCGCAGTCTAGCTCCCGTTGCATTAGTTGTCTCCGCACACGCTTGACTCAGGTGCTTCCCGCTGTTTCTTTCGCGACAGTAACACAGTCACACCACTCCCTGCACCTGTTGCGGTCACACTGGCTGACCCCTCAGGGGGCCCAGTTCTTGCCCGTTCCTCCACTGTTCTCCCGTGTCCGGCGGTTCCGTCCGGCTCACTATCAGGTCTTCACCTCCCCTCGTTCTCTACGAACTTGGTGAGTACCGCTACCCTCCAGGATGCGATGGTCACTACCACCACTCCTGGGGGTCAGCGTGTGTCGATCTGCACGTGTACACGGACGGGCCGTCACCTGGCCACGTTCACCCGTCGGCCTGGGTCGAGTCTGTACACACTGACTACTGAGCCTCCTCAGGTAGCTGCGTCTGCGTCTGCGTCAGGTCAGCTAGTAGCCACCTGTTCGTGTCGCCTCCTGTCGCACCAGACGCTCTTTGGCACCACCGCCTTGGTCACCCCTCCCTGCCACGCCTCCGTGGCATGCACTCCCGCCTCCTTGTCTCTGGTCTTCCCAGGTCTCTGCCACCCCTCCCATCCTCGCCTTCCCCTCCCTGCCTTCCCTGTGTCGAGGGGCGGCAGCGCGCCGCTCCTCACTCCTCCTCGTTTCCCCCGACGACTGCTCCCCTGCAGACTCTCCACATGGACGTATGGGGCCCAGCCCGCGTTCGTGGACAGGGCCGCGAGCGATACTTTCTGCAGGTTGTTGACGACTACTCGCATTACACCACGGTCTTCCCCTTACGTAGCAAGGGGGAGGTCCTTGATATATTGATCCCTTGGATCCGCGCAGTCCATCTCCAGCTCCGCGAGCGGTTCCACACGAACCTTCCGGTCCTGCGTCTGCACTCTGACAGAGGTGGTGAGTTTGCCTCCGACCTCTTGCGGGAATTTTGTCGTGGGGAGGGCATCCGCCAGTCGTTCACGCTTCCGGCCTCTCCGCAGCAGAATGGGGTTGCTGAGCGCCGCATTGGCTTAGTCATGGAGGTCGCTCGTACCTCCATGATCCATGCGGCTGCTCCCCATTTTCTGTGGCCGATTGCGGTCCGGTACGCTGCGCATCAGCTCAACCTCTGGCCCCGTGTCTCCTTGCAGGAGACCTCGCCTACACTGCGTTGGACGGGGGAGGTTGGCGATGCGTCGGTGTTCCGGGTTTGGGGCTCTCGTGCCTTTGTCCGCAATATTTCCGCGGACAAGCTCTCCTCCCGCGCCATTCCCTGCATCTTCCTTGGCTTCCCCTCTGACGCGCCTGGCTGGCAGTTTTACCACCCCACCTCGCGCCGTGTCCTGCCCTCTCAGGACGTCACGTTTGACGAGTCGGTTCCCTTTTGCCGTCTCTTCCCCTACCGCACTGCCCCTCTCCCCCCCCCCTCCCCCCCCGCCGCTCTTCCTCGCACCAGGTCCCCCTCCGGTAGATCCCCTCCCCCCTTAGAGTCCTGCTCCCTCAGGTATGTCTCAGGTAGACCCACTCCCCTTGGCTGAGCCTGTCGAGGTAGCTATCGACTCTGGTGCTGCTGGGGGGGGTGCTGCTGGAGGTGCTGCGTCTGGGGGTGGTGAGCCTGAGCGTGCGGAGCCTGGGGGTGCTGAGCCTGGGGTTGCTGAGTCTGAGAGTGCGGAGCCTGGGGGTGCTGAGCCTGAGCGTGCGGAGCCTGGGGGTGCAGTTACTGTGTCCACCTCTATTGTGTCCACCGCCTGACCAGTCGCAGCCACAGTTACAGCCAGCCTCCCCACTGCCTGCTCCTTCTCCTTACACTGAGCAGACAGACTCTCTTACAGAGCGTCGTGAGCCTGCGTCTCGCCCTGCCTCGCCTGTTCGCGCTGGTCGCACTGGTCGTCCTGTTCCGCGTCCGTGTCCTCCTCCTGTCCCCGGCACTCACCTTATGACACTTCGTCCTTCCTCTGTTCCACTGCGAGTTCCCCTGCCGTCTCCTCCTGCGTCCTCTCTCGCTGACAGTCCGGACCCTGAGTCTGACTTAGTTCGTGCTGCCAGTCCTACTGTCACACGTTTTCTAGCCACTGTTGTCACTGACCCTTCGTTTGAGTCCGTTGCTGCTTCTGCCCTAGTTGCTGAGCTTGTCGACTTTGCTGCCGCCTGTCGTCTTGACTACGCCGCTAGTCTTGTTGCTGAGTCTGAGTCTGACTGTCCTCCGTCCGTCGGGGGTGAGTGTGCTCTTGGCACGGACGTCCTTGAGGACAGACAGGAGGACTTTGAGTGTCTTGCAGCTGCTGTACCTCATCTCGTGTCCATGCTGCTTGCACCTGAGGGAGACCCGGATGCACCAGACATCCCGACCCCGCGCTCTTACGCAGAGGCGATCGCGGGTGAGTACTCCTCTCAGTGGCAGACAGCCATGGACGCAGAGATGGCATCCTTGAAGTCCACAGGCACTTACGTCGACGCACTTCCCCCTCATGGGGCGAACATAGTCGATGGCATGTGGATTTTCAGGGTGAAGCGGCCGCCGGGTTCTCCGCCGGCCTTCAAGGCTCGTTACGTTGCACGAGGCTTTAGTCAGCGACAGGGAGTTGACTTCTTCCAGACCTTCTCCCCTACCCCGAAGATGACCACTCTTCAGGTGCTGCTGCACGTCGCCGCTCAGCGTGACTACGAGCTTCACTCTCTTGACTTCAGCACAGCTTTCTTACAGGGCAGCCTGCACGAGGAGATCTGGCTGCGCCGCCCACCTGGCTTCACTGGGTCATTTCCTGCAGATACCCAGTGGAGCCTCAGGCGGCCAGTCCACGTCGGCAGCGCGCTGCCCCTCACTCCTCGTTGTCCCCCCCCACCACGGCTCCCTTCCAGACACTGCACCTAGACGTCTGGGGCCCCTCCCCAGTCCGTGGCCCACGTCAGGAGCGCTACTTCCTGATTGTGGTGGTCGACTACTCCCGCTACACCACGGTTTTACCTTTGCAACGGAAGGCCGAGGTGCCTACCGTCCTCGAGCCGTGGCTACTAGCGAGGGGTGACTCCCAGGCCCTTTGTGGGCTCCGCTTGCACTCGGACCGTGGTGGTGAGTTCTCTTCCACTCGCCTGGACACATTTTGTCAGGGTCGGGGGATCGTCCAGTCTTACACGCTACCAGACTCGCCGCAGCAGAACGGGGTAGCCGAGCGACGCATCGGCCTGGTCATGGAGGTTGCCCGGACCTCCATGTGCCATGCCGGTGCCCCCCAGTTCCTGTGGCCTCAGGCAATCCGCTACGCCGCGCACCAGCTGAACCTGTGGCCTAGTGACGCACGGCCACGGGTGACGCCAGTCTCCCTTTGGACAGGTTCTCCGGGTGTAGCAGCTGACTACCGCGTCTGGGGTTCCCTCACCCACGTTTCCGCCCCTGGCGCGAACAAGTTGTCTCCACGCACCCGTGCCTGTGTCTTTCTTGGCTTCTCACTCGACACCGCTGGCTGGCAGTTCTACGACCCGGTTACATACCAGTTCTTCAGTTCCCAGGACGCCACTTTCGACGAGTCGGGCAGTTAGTACAGGAGTCGCCCCCACCGAGGTTCTGAGACCTTTTCCCCCCCGCTCTTCCTCACCCCGAACCCCCCCCCAAGTCGCCCTGGTAGCCCCCCCCCCCCCCCTTCGCGTCCTGCCCCGTCAGGTGTGTCGCACGTTACTCCGCAGTCGTATCCCCCGCAGCGTCCAGTCTCTGTCGTGTCTGGGGGCGCGGGAGGTGCAGCTGCGGCGGGTGAGGGTACTGGGGCTGCTGGAGCTGGTGGCTCCGGCTCTGGGGGTGCAGGGGGTGTGGGTGTGGAGCCCCCTCCAGTGGAGGATACTGCTGCCTCGAGTCGGCAGCCTCGCCCCGCCTCACCCCCTGGCTTCCCGTCAGTCCCGCAGTTCCCTCCCCGTTCACCTCCACGGCCGGTCGCTGCGGAGTCTGGGGGTGTTCCTGCTGGAGGTACTGGAGACCGTGGGGGTGTTGTCGGTGGAGGTTCTGGTTCTGGGGGTGCTGGAGCTGGAGGCGCTGCCACCTTGGCGCCTACACCACACACTGTCCGTTTCCTGACACGTGAGCAGCGTCTTGTTCATTTGGAGAGGGAGGAGCGGGAGCGGTTTGAGAGGGCACAGCAGCAGCAGCAGCAGCAGCAGCAGCAGCGGTCTCAGTCGGAGCGTCAGGAGAGAGTAGAGGAGGAGTCACGGCAGCAGCAGAAGCAGCATCAGCAGTCCCAGTCAGAGCGTCAGGAGAGAGTAGAGGAGGAGTCACAGCCGTACCAGAAGAGAGTAGAGGAGGAGTCACGGCAGCAGCAGCAGCAGCAGCAGCAGCAGCAGGAGCAGTCTCAGTCGGAGCGTCAGGAGAGAGTAGAGGAGGAGTCACGACTGCCGCAGCAGGTGCAGTTCCAGTCACAGCAGGAGAGAGTAGAGCACGAGTCCCGCCCGCAGCAGCAGGTGCAGTTGCGGTCGCAGTAGGAGAGGGTAGAGCAGGAGTCACGGCCGCAGCAGCACGTGTTGTTGCACCCACAGCAGGAGAGAGCAGAGGAGGAGCCACAGGAGCAGCAGCAGAAGCAGGTGCCGCCGCAACAGACGCCAGAGGAGGCGGAGCAGCAGCGACTGCACGACCTGCCCGACCCAGCACCTGCACGCTTGGTTCGTGGTCCCCTACCGTCCCCTCGTGTTCCCCCTGTCGAGTCCCTTTCCTCGTCCCAGTGGACTCGTCGTTCTCCCCTCAGTCGAGCTGTGTCCCCAGAGCCTCGTCGGTCCCGTTACCGTGCCGACGGCCCGTTTCACCTTGTTCTCCGCTCTCGTGTTCCGTCTCCACCTGTCCTTCCACAGCCTCCTGAGTCGTCCCTCACTGTGTTTCACGACCCGTTGTCCGACTACCTCCGTGCCTCTCGCCCTGTTGTCTCCTGTGTTCTGTCCGCGTTGGTCACTCACCCGACTGCCCCTCCGCTGTCTGTCTCGGCCCTTGTCACTACAGTCAGTGCGTTTGCCTCTTCCCACCGCCTTGACTACGCCGCTCACCTGGTGAGCGGCACTGCTCGTTCTCTGTCCTCTGGGGGTGCTCCTGTCTTTCCCTTGGAGGTCCTGGAGGACAGGCAGTTCGAGCTTGGTTTCCTTGCGGCCGCTGTTCCTCATCTCTGCGCCATCCTGCTTGCCCCTGAGGGGGATCCAGACGCCCTTGACATCCCGATCCCCCGCACTCACGCTGAGGCGGTCTCGGGACCCTGGGCTTCGTACTGGATAGCAGCTGAGGAGGCAGAGATGGCATCTTATAGGTCCACAGGCACCTACGTCGACGCCGTCCCACCACCTGGGACGAACGTCGTCAGTGGCATGTGGCTCTACAAGGTGAAGCGGCCGCCTGGAGCACCACCAGTGTTCAAGGCGCCCTACGTGGCGAGAGGCTTCAGTCAACGAGAGGGGGTAGACTTCTTCCAGACCTTCGCTCTCCACCGCGTTTCTTCAGGGGAGTCTGCACGAGCAGATCTGGCTGCGTCGTCCGCCTGGCTTCACTGGCACTTTCCCTCATGGGACCCAGTGGCAGCTGCGTCGACCGGTCTACGGCCTGCGCCAGGCTCCCCGCGAGTGGCACGACACGCTACGTACGACTCTTGCAGCGCTTGACTTCTTTCCGTCGTCTGCCGTCCCGTCGCTGTTCGTCCGCCGTGGCTCGACCCCGTTCTTTGTTATGGTCTACGTTGACGACCTCGTCTTCGCCACTCCCGACCGACGCGCACTGGCCTCCGTGAAGGAGGAACTGCAGAGGAGACACACTTGCACTGACCTGGGTGAACTGCAGCGCTACCTCGGCCTGCAGATCACCAGGGACAGGGCAGCTTGCACCATTACGCTGACGCAGTCGCATATGGTCGAGCAGATCCTCACGCGGTTTCGCTTCCCGTTCTCCAAGGTACAGCCCACCCCTCTTGCTGTGGATCATGGGCTCACGGCTCCACCTTCGAATGAGCCATTTGAGTCCAGTGGTCCATATCCTGAGCTTGTGGGTTGTTTCATGTGCCTGATGACCTGCACTCGCCCAGACCTAGCTTACCCTCTTAGCGTCCTTGCGCGTTGTGTTGCGCCTGGGAGACACCGACCTTCCCGCTGGTACGCTGCTAAGAGGGTGGCGAAGTATGTGGCGAGTACATCAGGCATGGGACTTGTCCTTCGAGGGAAGCAGCCAGTTACACTTACAGGTTTCTCGGACTCGTCATGGGCCAACGACGCAGAGTCGCTGCGGTCTTTATAGGGTTACTGCTTTAGCCTTGGGACCGGAGCTGTTTCGTGGAGGTCGACTCGGGCGTTGTCCGTCTCTAGTTCCAGCTGTGAGGCAGAGGTGTACGCTGCGGCCATGGCCGCCCAGGAGCTTCGCTGGTTGTCTTTCCTCCTCAGCGACCTTGGTGAGCGGCCTCGCTCTCCCCCAGTCTTGTTCGCCGACAACAGGTCTGCTATCCTGTTGTGCGAGGAGCCCCGACTGGTTGGGAAGGCGAAGCACATCCAGCTTCGTTACTTCCTTCTGCGAGCGTTGCAGCAGCGTGGCCAGGCACTCGTGCGACGTGGGGTCTCTGAGGCCAACACTGCAGATATCTTCACCAAGGCGTTGCCGCCTTGTGACCACCAGCGTTTCTGCACCCAGCTAGGCCTTGTGTCTACAGGCCCTCACTTGCTTGCATAGAGATGCTTTGTCTTGTACTCTTGCATCTCACTATATATTCTATATCTATGCTTGTGGACAGGCCTTGTGGCCCCTTGCTTCTGGAGAGATGCTTGTCATGCATGTCTTGTACTCTTGCATCTCATATATCTGCTATATACTTGCATGTGGACTGGCCTTGAGGCCCCTTGGTTGTTCTCGGACTGTGTGGTGATCTTGAGATCCACCCCGAGAGTTGCTTTGTTCTTGTGAACTGGTCTTGTGGCCATTGCTTGTTCTTGCTGACTGGTCCTGCGACCCTTGCTCTTGGGTTGTTTGTTGCTCTCCACAGGTCTCCCGTCACCTAGACTATGGGGGTGTGTCAAACTATAATTGTTATAGTTTGTATTGTTTAGTCTAGGTGGTGTACACCTTGGTTAGTGCTAGGGTTAGGTTTGCTATATCTACCCTTGTACTTGCTCATTCTAGTCATTCATTCTCATATTTTAACACTAGGACCCGCGCGACGCCCTGCCCTGCCCGTCGCATCGCCCTAGGACCCGCGCGCCGCCCTGCCCTGCCCGTCGCATCGCCCTAGGGCCCGCGCGCCGCCCTGCCCTGCCCGTCGCGTCGCCCTAGGGCCCGCACGCCGCCCTTCCCTGGCCGTGCGCCGCCTTGCCCTGCCCGTCGCGTCGCCCTAGGGCCCGCGCGCCGCCCTTCCCTGGCCGTGCGCCGCCTTGCCCTGCCCTGCTCGTCGCGCCGTCCTGCTGCCTGCGTGCCGCACTGCCTTGCCTGCGTGCTGCCCTGCTGGTCCCGCGCCGCCCTGCTCCGCTTGCTATGGCTACTCTCAGCGTTCTCACCTTCGATCCTGAGGGCCGTCCGATCCAGTTCGATACGTGGCTCGATGACTTACAGCTGTACCTACTGAGCGATTCTAGAGAAAGCGTTTCGTTGTTCGACCACACGTCTGGAGCCTCTCTCTCCCCTCCCGACACAGCTGACAGTGCGACTCGCTCACAGTGGCTTACCCGTGACGCTGCTGCTCGCTTAGCTGTTCGCAACCACTTGGCAGAAGGGGCGCTCAGGGCAGGGGCTGCTCACATGCAGCAGTGGCGCGCGGGGCAGGGGCTGCTCGCAGGCAGCAGTGGCGCGCGGGGCAGGGGCTGCTCGCAGGCAGCAGTGGCACGCGGGGCAGGGCCTGCTCGCAGGCAGCAGTGGCGCGCGTGGCAGGGGCTGCTCGCAGGCAGCAGTGGCGCGCGGCGCAGGGGCTGCTCGCAAGCAGCAGGGGCGCGCGGGGCAGGGGCTGCACGCAGACAGCAGGGGCGCGCAGGGCAGGGGCTGCTCTCGGGCAGCAGGGGCGCGCGTGACAGTAGGGCAGCGCGTGACAGTAGGGCAGCGCCCCTTCTGCTGCTCGCTTAGCCGAACGCGCTCACTTTGGCCAGCACAAGACTGCAAAAGCCCAGTACGACGCTGTAGTCGCTCGTTACTCCTCCCCTGCCACTGCTGCTCTCGGCCGCCTTATACTGCCCTATCTTTTTCCCGAGCTGTCCGCCTTTGCCACAGTCGCCGACCTAGTCACCCACCTCCGCACCAGTGACACTCGCTACCGAGCCGCGCTTCCCACCAAGTTTCTAGACAAGAACCCTCCCCCCATGTACATCGCTCTCTACTTCATAGTCACCTGCCTCCCTGACTCTCTTAGCGCAGTCAGGGACCTCTTTCTCGCCATGGACCCCACGGACCTCACTATCGACCTGCTCGAGAAGCACCTCCTTGCAGCTGAGGCTAGCATAGTCGCTGTAGGTGCTGCTCGTGGCACTCCTCGCACTCCCTTCTTTGAGGGGTGTTCCCCCTTCCCCCTTGCCCCCTCCTACGCTTCTGCTGCTGCTGTTGACTTCCTTCGTGCTGAGGAGGTCGGGGCTGCGTCTGCTCCTAGTGGGAGGCGCCGCAGCGGCAGGGGCAAGGGAGGCAAGGGTGGTGGGGGTGGCAGCGGTGGAGGCGGTGGTGGAGGCGGTGGAGGCGGTGGAGGTGGCGGTGGTGGCGGGGGGAGTGGTGGTGGGAGTGGAGGCGTTGGTGGCGGCGGTGGTGGCGGCAGTGGGAGTGGTAGTGGCCGTAGTGGTGGGGGCAGTGGGAGTGGTGGCGGCGGCGGTGATGGCGGCCGGGGTGGAACCGGTCAGAGGGGAGGTTCTGGCGGTGGTCAGAGGCAGCAGCAGCAGCGTCCACGTGAGACCCCTACGCCTCAGGAGCTTCGTGAGTGGTTTGATCAGCGTGGGGCGTCCGGGGGTAGTGTTTGCTGCCAGTACGTCATTCGCACAGGTGACCGAGCTGGTCAGACATGCGGGAAGGTTGGTCACACACAGTCCCGCTACTTCTCCCGTCTTTACGACGCCTGGCGCGCAGAGTTTCCCGACGCGACTGAGCTCCCCCGCTGGCTAGAGCTGCTTAGGCAGGGTGTAGATATCTTTGCTCTTGACTATGATGCTATCCTTGCTGCCATGTATGCTTTGACTGTTAGTGCTGAGGGTGACTGTTACCTGTGTATGCCGCCCGACCCAGGTATAGAGGCTGCTGCTCTAGGTGCTAGTGAGTCTGCTCTCCCTGGTACTGCGCCTGCTGAGGCCTTGCACACCTTTACGCTTGACTCAGGTGCTTCCCGCTGTTTCTTTCGCGACAGTAACACAGTCACACCACTCCCTGCACCTGTTGCAGTCACACTGGCTGACCCCTCAGGGGGCCCAGTTCTTGCCCGTTCCTCCACTGTTCTCCCGTGTCCGGCGGTTCCGTCCGGACTCCTTGCATTGTGCCCTCTCATGTGAACTGCTCAATCCCCTCAGAGCCTTGGACTCCAACCAGTTGAGCGGCACCCTCCCTTCCTCCCTAGGCAGCAGCGCTGCTCTCGCCCATCTGTGCATTCGCCTGTTGGTACAGCATGCAAGTCTCTAAGGAAGCGTTGCCATGCGTGTGCATGTGGGTATGCATGTACCTATACGCGCCATGCGACGAGAAGCGATGTGATATTATGCACAATGTCATCCAAATGATGCACTGCACAGGTCTGGGAGTTGTGCTGTGCGTTGGCTGGATGGAAGTAGCTACCAATGAGTTTCGCAGGACACTTATGCCCCACTGGCTTGTATTAATTGTGTGAGACATCCTCGTCCTCGTCGATTGAAAGCACAGAGTCTTGCATGGCTCCAATGGAGACCTTCCTCCATACAACCCATCAGATAGTTGTGCACCCCTTGCGTGCGTCCACCCTGTTATATATGCAGGCTCCCCTTCAGCCACAGGCAAGCTTCCCACGGGCAAGCCAAAATATTCTGTGCTCCACTGGTTTAATTCACATCGATGCAATGGCCTCCATCTCTCCAACCCCTGCCTCCTTCTTGAGATCCACTAGTCTTCGGCTCTTGGCTCCTTCTGCGGCTCCTTCAAGGCTATCTTGTCCTTCCCTGTGCCTCTCCACCCACTACCACCCCACCCCTTCCCCCCATGTCTCGCCAGCCTCCTCAACAGTAACCAGCTGACAGGGTCGATTCCGGACACCCTATGGAAACTGTCAAACCTTCAAAGGATGTAAGTTGAAACGATATGAGACACCAATGAAGGAGGGCTAGAAGACGACATTGGCTTACTAGGCAATGGTGATGTTTCCGAGGGCAAATTGTTTCGTGCTAGTAGACGACATTGGTTACTAGGCAAGGCAATGTACTTCCTTTGGCACTGTGATCCCTAATGCAAGTGCATTGTTCGTTGCTGACAGCTATGTTTACTCCAACCAGCTGGGCGGTACCCTTTCTTCCTCCCTGGGCAACCTCACTGCGCTCACGCACCTGTGAGTTACATCTTGTACACTTCCCCAGCTCGTTGGTACACCATTGCGGACATGCATCTGTAGGTGAGTTTTGTTGCGCATCATGCACATGGGCATACACTCTAGTATGCACGAGAGGGTACTCTAGTTGTGAAACCCACTGGCATAATCGAGAGGGCTCGGAGGCAGGGGGGGCTGAGGGGGAAGGGGGTAAGAAAATAGTCTATCGGTCACCCTCCAACATCATACTATAATCCCCCTAAAAACTTGCCAGTTGGGACATTGGTGTTTCCAACAATACCCACGTAATAGCATGGATGGGAGGATGCGAGGAACTAGCATTCAAGGTTAGGGTTTACGCATTCTGCAGACTGCTCGATCTTACTTTGAGCAAGGGTTTCCAACCATAATGAGGTCGGTTGGTGACTCGGCTGTGGTTGCAACTATCAAAGCATAGCTGCGGCTCATCATCCGCAAGTGGCACAAATCTAGCTCTCTGGATTTCCTCGCCCCTGCACTCAATGGCTGGGCCTTCCATGCATGCAGATGTATAGCTGTGGTGAATTATCATGCCTGAAAACTAAATGTACATCTCCAGGCCTACAACGGGAGAAAGTTGTGTACTTTTCCTGCAAACAATACTACATCCTTGAACGTGACACCACCCACTGTCCTGGATCCTCAGTTACCTCAAACGCCCCCTTCTTTCTTCTTCTCCTCTACGTCCTCTCTCCCCCCTCATGCTATGCTGCTATTGCACGTCCCAGCCTCCTCCACTACAATCAGTTCATAGGACAGATACCGGAGTCACTGGGGAATCTGACCAACCTTCAAGCGCTGTGAGTGTAGACCACAGAATAAGCGCGGCTGTAGGGCATCACGCTATGGTACCAAGCGAGGAAACGGAGTCTGGCAGGGGGAACAAAGGGGGGATATCAGAGTCTCCGGAGGCTGCAGAACGACAATCACTTGCAGTGGTGCTATTTACCTCTTATGCTTCCTCCCTTCTTATACAGCTGAGTTTTTTTCAGCATCCCTTTATGCCCCGTCGTTGGAATCTATCCTTCCAATCTTATCTCTTCGGTTGACATCTCTCCACTATCAACCATCTCGTGTCCAAAACAATACACCTTCGCAGGTCGCTGAAACGCAACTACTTGTCGGGCCCTATGCCATCTACATTGGGCAAATGCACATCTATGAGTTACTTGTACGCATGAAACTCTACATACACAAGAAGAAGCTTCTGAATATTGTTTATAATGACAGATTTCTCTACTCAAGGCCCAGGCCGAGCATCACCCATTTCAAGTGTTCACTGGTTTGTTGTGGAATCCATCCCCATCACGATCTTAGAGTTTATGCATCTACTGAGGCAGACGATCTCTTTTCGCAAATCCAATCCCCTTGTGCATGCAGGGATTTGAGCTTTAACTACATAACAGGGACCATCCCGGAAACCATTGGCAACCTCCGAGCATTTAAGTACTTGTGAGCACAAATGGAGCATGCTCTACTTGGTAGGCTTGGTGATTTACAAGACACCACAAGCGGGCAAGAGTAAGAGGGAGTGTTAGAAACTTCCATACAGTCACTCCTCTGCAATTGCTATGTCACTCAGCAGGCATCAGATTAGCCAATCCATAGATTTTATGCCTTGCCACTCATTTTGTAGCATTTGACCTCTGTGGTCCACGCTCTATGCCACTTCTCCCCATGCTGCATCGTGGAATGGAACCTCAAATGCCTGGAAGTACACTCTCCACTACCTACAGATATGTGAACTCTAACCAGCTGGGAGGCACCGTCCCTTCCTCTATGGGAAATCTCTCTTCGCTAATTCATCTGTGAGCTTGCTCCTGCGTGTAAAGCATGCACCATTGGTGGCAAAACGTTGAGTGGACATGGTATGCATATTTGTACCATGGGAGCATGTCATGTACCATATTGGGATTTGATGCCACTACTACTTGCTAAGTTGCACACTCATGCCTCATGGCAATCCAGAGCTTCTTTACTTCTCTCCCTAAATCCTGAACATATACTTAAACAACATTTTCATCTCTGGCCCGCCTGAAAGCGCCTATGTAGACCATGTGATGCGGGAGGACCGACGGAAATAAATCAAAACTTCCAGTTTTGAAAACAGGTTGAAGGGAAAAGTATGTGTTAAAAAAGGGAGGGTATGCCCGTTACACTTACAGAATGCCCCCCATGCAAGTGGAGGGGTCTGCCTATGCATGTATGTAGGTTGTACGCCCTCCAAATGACAGTTACGACTGTGGATTAGTTTGTATACTTTCTATAGTGTACTTACATCCAAAAACAAAAACAAACAAAACAAGAAGGAATGCCCCTACATTTTTGCTCACTCTAATCTAAGTATGTTTTGTGTCAAATTTGCCTACAGATACTTGAACTCCAACCAACTGAACGGCACCCTCCCTTCCTCTCTGGGCTGCCTCTCGTCATTGAATCGATTGTGAGTTCCTACCTGGATGCTTCTATGGGCAGCCCAGGTGCCATTGTGTTTAAAACACATATACTGAAACATCGTATTCCTTGACAAAAAAAGGAAGTGGTGATTCTGGCGGGAGGGAGTTGGATAAGGACCTCAGAGCGGTAAGGAGACCACACGGTGGTGTGGCCTTTGTGCACCAGGTTAAGGGGACGGGCACAGCTCAGGTATGGGTGAACGAGGGGCCAGGGGGGGCTTGGCTGCATGGCTGGGAAGGCGAGGGAGACATGGTGAGGGAAGAGAGGGGCAGGGGGAGGGCGTTACTGAAGACGTTGAGCGTAAATGCTACAGAGAAGTAGAAGATGATGGCTATAGTGATGCAGGATTTGCTGCTGGTATGAGTAAAACCCTGGCACTTTCATAACTTCCTATTTCTCCCCTTCATGTTTCCCCTATGCTGCTACGACATTGCCCCAGAGTTCTCCAATACAATCAGTTCACGGGCCAGATTCCTGAGTCACTAGGCAGTCTGACCAATCTTCAAGCACTGTAAATGAGGGTGGTAGCCACATTAGGCTATGGGGAAGATTGAGGGAAACAGGGGTGGTACAGGGGAACAAGGGTTGGGAAAGGAAAGTCAGGGATACAGTTAGCCACGTTCCTTGTCTTTCTCCTGTCTCATGTATTCTCCACATGGCCAAGCATCTTGCAGATTCCCTGTGCTTCTCAACCCTTCATAACCCATCACTATGCACCTAAACCATCTGATTCAATTGTAACAGAAGGCGTCCACTTCAATACTTGCAGTGAGGCCAGAAACTCTGCGAACTGCAAGAACAAGTATCCACATTCCATTGTTTGCAGTTATGCAAAATACAACCACTTGACAGGAGTTATACCATCATCATTTGGAAACTGGGCGTCTATGACTACCTTGTAAGCATGGCTGGAAGAGGCAATCTGACCTCTTTTCTTTCTTCTGTCTTGCCTACAAAATGTTTTCAAGCCTGCTGCTTCCAGTAACCACTTTGTTTTCGACCTTCAGTCAACATTGTAACTTAATTTTGCACCAAACCCTCGTTATGCCTCTCCCCACCTATTTGGCATTTAATCCAAAGGCCTGCCGCTGCTCAGCTGGACTCGCCTATTGGTGCCTCCTTTCCCCTCGTGTTCCTGTCTGCAGGGATTTGAGTGTGAACAACATTACAGGGTCCATTCCCGACACCTTCGGCAACCTCAAGGCCATGAAATACCTGTGAGCCCCGTTTATGGATGATAGAAGCTGGCAGAGACAAAGGAAGAATGGGTGTGAGGATGCTGGATAGGTGAGTGCAGATGTTCGTTATGTGAAAGAAGAAGTGACTGATTCACCCTTCTTTGGCTACCTATGATTGATCCGCATTTTTTAAATGGCCGCTCTCTTATCGCCGCCCACCTGCCATCAAATTGTTCGGCCAACGTGGCATTGTCATCCCCTTTTACTGTGACGTGAATATGTGTACACCTGACGTCCACAGATATGCTTACACCAACAAGTTGACAGACAAGCTCCCTTCCTCCCTGGGTAAACTCACTGCTCTCGTCCATCTGTGAGTTCCAGTCAGCCCGCTGCTACACAATATCAGAAATACGGAGTTGTTTGGCTAGCATGCATGTGGTGTTCTTGACATGACATGCGCCAAGCCAAAAGATTCATAGCTCCGGCACATGCGGGCCAGAGTGATGCTGAGTTGGTTGGATCAGCCTTAGCCCGATTCGACTCATTCTGTCTTCTTTTACCACACTTATATTGGCTTGTACATTAAGTTGACATAAAGTCATGTTATGCACCTGTACAATGTATGTTGCTTCTTACAATGTATGTGTCGTCTATAGACTATAGTGATTCAACATCCATCCATACTTTGAATAGGGTGTTATGTGAATGAAACTGATGCGCTGGTAATACAGTTTCTTGTTAAGCAAATGGTATGAAACAAGGTGGGTTGCATGCACCATGATGCCATTTGTGGATCTATCAGTGCCGTGCTCTGCACCGACGTCATATCAAGCCCCACCACTTCCACACAACCTTCCCTGTCGTTTCCTAAGGGAAAAGGCTGCTTTTGAAGAATATGCTCACAATCTTTACATTGCCACCATCTCTGCTGACGTTGCCTCTCTTACGATCCTGCTTCAACCCGTGGCGATCTTGTTCTTCCCTGTGCCTCTCCACTCCCCTCGTGCTCTTCTGGCCATGCCTCAGGCTCCTAAGCGTCAACCAGCTCTCAGGGCAGCTTCCAGAGTCCCTCGGCAATCTGGCCAGCCTTGAAGCACTGTAGGTGCAAATGGCAAAGCGGCATTGCATGGGATAGGTTCATGGAAGGATTAAGATGTGGTATGAAGGCACACATATGTATCGGCGAGCGGTTGTCCTTGGAAGCGTGAGTTGAGAGAGCAATGGTTGGCACACACTTTGACACTTCTTGCTTCAACACTCAGACAGTCTTGCTTTTGTATGAAGAGGCTAGCCTGCCCCTTCTCATAATGTAATTTCTGATTGACATGTTATCCCACTGCTAGTTTCTCTCCTCAGACGCCCTCTGAATTGGAGGCCTTTTTGGTTCCTCCATACTCCACCTCGCAAACTTCTCTCCAGGGATTTGAACTTCAACAACTTTGCAGGGACTATTCCTGCCACTTTGAGCAACCTCCAGGCCTTGAAGTATTTGTAAGCTTGACAGAAGCTGGTAGAGGTCAAATCATCCATAGGGGTCATGGAGTCGAGACACAAAGGTAGAGTGGTGAAGGAGGCTGTTTATTGTACTAAACTGTATATGAAGAGCGTTTTGTTAAAAACAATATGAAAGGTCACGCGTCATTTTCCTTCACTTGCCACTCCCGTGGGACTTAATAGGTAGCCTCACCCAGTGGTTGCTAGTTTTCCTCGCTCACAGCTTATCTTGAGCCACTAGGAGAATGTTGAGGGGGAACTAGACCTGGGAAAAATCGTGCGCAACGGATAGGGGAGGAGTTCGGGGGGGGAATGGGGGGAAACAAAGATGAGAGGTGAGGGATGAATGTTAGGCACAGTGTTTCAGATGGGAGGAGCTGACAAACACATCTCGCTTCATGAAATTACACAAGCTGACCTACACACTTGGGTCATGGCTGGTCGTGCCTGAAAGTAAGTGGACCTTGGTTGTTTCAGTTCAGGCTCGGCTTGATAGAGAGCCCCCTCCCCCACAATGATCTTAAATATAACCCATTTTCATTATCACTGCGTGCATGAATTGTGATATTTGACCCACCTTTTCCCACGTCTACGACTCCATCCTCTTTCCTCCCACACCCCACCTCATTGGGCCTCCTGCAGCATTTTGGGGTACAACCAGCTGGTGGGAACGCTGCCCTCCGTGGAGCTCATGCCCTCACTCAAGTTCATGATCGCAAGCTACAACTTCCTCACCAGTGTAGCGGTTCCCACACCAGCATGCCCCACGTACCAGGCTGTGCTGCAGTTCAACTGCTTTCCCACCAACCTGACCATTTGCGGAAGCCTGCAATACCAGAAGAATGCCACCTGGTGCACGTTATTCTGTGGAAACGGGCCCTCCAGTCCGCCTTGTAGTGGCCATGGAGTGTGCTCCTACTCGCCCCCGAGCACAGATGCCAAGTGCGCTTGTGACTATGGTTATACGGATGGAACCGCCAATGCCACATGTGTGGCACAACAAGGTATGAATGCTACTATGCCGCAATTGTATGTGATATCTCTCTGAGCGTTTGAGTGAAAACGCTGATCCAAATCAAAATCTCGCATAGCAAACTTCTTATGTGGCCATCCATATCAACATGAGGCATGAACTTTTCACACAAGCTTCCCTCATGCCACATAAAACACAATCCACCTTTCATGTCTAACCAAATCCCTCAAAGTGTATTGCCATTTCAATGTTCCAATACAACCATATGTGCCCCATACATTGTCTTCCTCAGGACCGTACCTCCCTCCATACCTCTCCTCCTACTCACAACCGGTGAATCTGTCACAGTCGGCATCTTCTGCCCCCAACGGCTCCATCTCTCTCTCGCCTGCATTGGCCAATGCATCATGGGGAGCGGCTTTCATACAGAGGCCCATCACTATTCTTCTCAACCAGCAAAAAGACACCCTGCGACCTGCCCGTAGCCTTTTCGGTTTCATTTGCATTTCGAATGACTCCTGCTGCTGCTGGTTCATCCACAGCAAGCGAGGGCCTGGCGTTTGTGATCACTGCAGCAGCACCCCCGGGAACTGCAGCAGGGGTGGGGCTAGGAGGGGTGGGGAAGCGGAGTGTGGCGGTGGAGTTTGACTCGGTGCTGAGTGTGAAGCACAGCGACCCCAACGACAACCACGTGGGCGTCAATGTGGCCGGCTCACCTGCGTCCCTCGCCTCTGCCACGGCCCCTCTCACCCTCAACGACGCCCACACCAAGCACGCCTGGATCCACTACGACCCCACCAGCGGCGGCACTCTCCGAGTCTTCCTCTCAGCCTCCAGGCAGCAGCCGTCCAAGGCTGTGGTGACGGCGAGAGTGTCTCTGTGCAGCGCGCTCAAGCCGACCATTGGCAATGCCTCCTTCCTCTTCGGATTTGTGGCCGCCTCAAACAACACTCAGAGGCACGACATTCTGTGGTGGAACATTGCCACAAGTGAGCAGACTGATATTTCTGCTTATTGAACATCGTTTTTTGTCCGTGAGAGCTGTTGAGAATACAACTAACTTCACATTCAAAGTTTTTTTCACGATGCTACCTTTGTTGCTATCTGGTCACTTGTAAAATATTGTCATCTTCTGTTTGCGTGGGCGTGTTTGTGCGTGCACGCGCGCGCGTACGTGCGTGCGTAACTGTGTGTGTATGTGTGTGTGAGTGTGTGTGTGTGTGTGTGCGTGCGTGCGTGCATGCGTGCGTGCGTGCGTGTGTGTGTGTGTGTGTGTGTGTGTGTGCGTGCGTGCGTGCATGCGTGCGTGCGTGCGTGCGTGTGTGTGTGTGTGTGTGTGTGTGTGCGCGTGCTTGTGTATGATTGCACGCACATGTCTATCCATATCTATGTGCACGTATACATATGTGCAGAGACGCCATATATAATAGTGGACTGGCAGCATCAGACACCTGGTAAGAGCGCCATCATCGCCTTTCGTTTCCCACGATCCACAATAGGATCTTAAGCAGCTTCTTATAGCCTGCTTTTCCAATTTACCCGTGGGTCGTTCAAACATCCATGTCTAATCTCCAAGATCCACCCTGGGTGAACCAACAGGTAGTGAATTCGGGCAGGTTGTATCCAAGGAAGAGTTGACAGCCAGCAGCGCCGACATTGTGCCCTCTTCGTTCCACTATGCCAGCCTAGCCTTCCTTCCCGATGCGGATGGGCTGCCTTCCTGGACCCTCCCTTCCTATGTCTCGTGGATGCGGGATGAGTCAACGTGGCCCGTGAAGAACCACCATGGATGCGGTATGAGATACACGGGGTATGGCATGGCATCAATGCTGTAGGGTATGGCATGGTTGGTGTTGGGAAAAGATACGATATGGAAAGAATACAGTATGCTGTGGACGTATGAAGGCACATTATGGTTGGTGTTATGGGGTAGCTATGTACCCTGCTCATGCTCGAGTGCGGGGCCTAGGTTTATGCACACACGGCTTGCATAATGAAAAGCATGCTCTATCATTTCAAAATAATCGGTTATCATCTCACCCCTGCTCAGCACAGCCTCCGGTCATCCCCTTCCCCCACTTGCACACTCTCCTCCCCCGCCGGCCTGCAGCCGACTCCTCAGCATATGCAGTGGTGGCGGCTGTGGAGGCAGCTTACAGCATCGCAAGCAACTCGTATAGTCCCCCCAGGCTCTCAGTGGACCATCTTCGGCTGGCCCTGTCGTCCAACTGCGACGACATGCCTCCGCGCGATGTGCTGGCCTTCCTGGTGGCTGCCACGCGCAAGAGAGGGGGGCTCGTGGATGAGGCAGCAGCAGCGGCCGCCAGTCCACACAGCATGGCGTCCGCCGGCCGGCGGGAGAGACTGGCCGCGGTGAGTTGCAGCGACTGGTGGGTGCTGGTGATGCTGAATGATGATGCATGACAAGTGGTGATGATGAATGGTGATACACGCAAGTGGTCATGACGAGTGATGATGCATGTGAGTGGTGATGTTGAATCGTGATAACACACGAGTGGTGATGATGAATCATGATAGACACGAGGGTTGATGATGAATCATGATAAACACGAGTGGCGATGACGAATCATGATACATGCGAATGGTGATGATGAATATTTGCAATTGCATGGAGACCTAGGTGAACAGGGAAACACTCGCGCCTCCCCCGGAGACACCGGAGATCACTCACACCTTATCCCCCTATGTCTTCGTGCTGCAGAAGGTGAAGTACTATGGCATTCAGAGCTTTGAAGACAGCTCGTTCGAGGGCTGGCTGGGCCTGCTTCTGGCAGTGCAGCGACAGCCAGTGATTGTACGAATTGAGGCGTCTGCTCCGTCATTCCTTGATTACGATGGGGTGAGATTCCATGGATCTTCACACCATGGTCATATACCAGCGTATGTTGCTGTTCTTGAACATTTGAAACCCCACGGCTGTTTCCATTGACTAAAACCATTGCATGCGGGCTACCCTATTCCATTCTTCTGTCTTACCACCCAGACACTGAAGTACTCTGATGCCAGATGCTTCCAAAACGGAGTGAACCACGCAGTTCTGGTGCTGGGATATGCTGTCAGAGAGGACCTCTCCAGTCCGTTTAGCCTGCCTGCGCCTCTCTGGGTGATCCGCAACTCATGGGGCAGCGAGTGGGGGGCTGCAGGGCACATGTACATGGATATGCAGAGCGGGCCGGGCGTCTGTGGCATCAACACACTGCCAGGCATCTTCCCCATCCTCCGATGTACGCAAAGAGCAGTCTGTTCACAGCTCCTCTCATGTACTCTTCCTCATGTCTGTATAGGTGCTCCTTCACTTGTTGCGAAAAATAGTGCAGCTTGATTCGATACACATGGAGTCAGTAATAGTTGTGGGAAAGGCTACAAGGATTGGAACACTGCCGCGTCTACTACTGGGAAAGCACGATTTGTACGTCACATCACATGCTCTTGCACTGTACGTTCTCTCATCTCTATGTGGTACGTCTGGCAGTTTTGTAGGTACAGGCAGCTTCTGTCGGGCACTATTACCATGTTGGGCATTACAGGCGCTTGGAATATGTACTCCACGTATGCTCTTGCCCTTGTTATGCATATTGTCCCATCTGTGTGTTGTGCGTGGTGTGTGCATGGCAGCTACTGCTGACCCGTGTGGCAGCAAGTCAGTGATGCTGGCGGGCTCGCAGGGAGTGGCAGGGAGCAACTCGTTCAACCCGTGTGGGCAGTTCAAGTGCTCCAAGGCCGGAGCATCCAACCGCTGTGCCTGTGCTGCTCCCCACTTCGTCCAGGCCTCCCACCCCGACGGCTCCAACACCTGCGCCTATTGTGAGCCCACCCCACCCTCGCAATCCCTCGTTCTCTTCTGACCACCATTTTCAATGTACTGCTTACCCAAACACCTCCTTCCCCTCTCTGCCCTCCCTGCTGCTGCCAGTGGACGCCTGTGGGCTGGCAGGCAGCAACCCGTGTGTGGTGGGCACGTGTGTGAACGACGGCAAGGGCAGCTACTCCTGTGTGTGTCCCCCGGGATTCGTTCAAGGCACCACCGCCAAGGGAACTCTTTCCTGTGCTCCAAGTGCCATTGACCCTCATCCTTCCATGCTCTGCTGCATGGGACATTCTCTCTCACGCCTGCCTTATGGCTTCCTTCTTTTTACCAGAACGATTGGAGTTGGATAACAAATATTCATCTTGCATGCTATGCGGTACTTGTTTTGTGCTGATGTGCATGCTGTGCTGACACTTGCAGGTGACAGCAAGGGCAGCTACACAGTGCGTGGAAGCAGTGTGTGGTGCTCTCACTTGCTGCCCGTGCTTGGCCTCACTCTGGACGAACTCAAGCAGAAGAACAAGGTCGGTTGCTTCATATGCATCTAGTGCTCAACTCAACTGTTCACCACTCGAGCAGACACAATATGTAACGTTCATCCCGGAGTGCCTTTCTTTCTCCATGGCTGCAGATCTCCTGCTCCAAGCCCATCCCAGTGGGGTTCAAGCTGAACATCACGCCGACTCAGCTTCTTCCCACCTGCTCGCTCATCTACACCACCCACCTTGTGAGCGCACCAAGCCAGCACTGCATCCATCATCTCGCTCTGTGATAATTCTTTGCAATGGACTGCAAGACTGGTCTCATAGACTATGACGCTAACTGCGTTCCATTCTTGACTGTAACTTCTTGTAACTCGATTGAATGGGAAATTGGCTGTGTCTGCAGGGTGACAGCTGTGCATCGATAGCTGAGCTGTTTGGTCTGAGCGTGGGGTGCCCCGTGGAGGGCGAGGCATGTGAGGAGGCGTTGGTGGGGCTCAACCCCGGGCTGGACTGTGCAGCACTCACGGGCAGGTTGGCCGTGTGTGTGGAGCGGGAGGAGAGCAAGGCGGGGATGGTGGCAGTGTGTGACCAGCAGTATGAAATGGGGGGCGGTGATGACTGCGATGCTGCAAGAATAGCCGTGAATCCGCCTTTGAGCCCTCTAGAGTTCTATCGCCTCAACCCAGGCATCAACTGCAACAACCGCCTGCCGACTGCTACCTTCGAGGGCTTCTCACAGCGCAAGGTGCGGCATTTGTGTGCTAAGATGGATGTGATGCAGCTTCAGATTGCACACGCTGTATCTTTTTCATCCCTGTAAACCTCCGTCCCTTGAGTTGCTTCCTGCAGGCGTGCATTCACAGCAGTGTCAGGTTCAGAACTGGCACATGCCCTGGGGGCACATACAACATTTCAGCCAGGGACACCTGTGACAAGATTGTTGTACTGGGATTTGCTAGCATCAAGGGCTGCTACAGGAAGATTAATGGATTTGAGTGCTTGGAAAAGTCACCTGCTGGGACAATTGTCTGCACTCCCAACGCTTCTAGTGCTCGTGTGGGGATATGTTCATCTGGGGTATAGGTAGACGTGAAAATCTCCAGCTTATTCTCAATAACCTATGCTCCCATATGTAGGACCCGGGCAACTTTCCAATCTTTCAAAAAAGAATGTTTTGGTGGACGGTTTTAAAAGAGACCCCTATTCCTTCTTTAATCGTAAGAAACCAATTTTTACTGCGTAGTGAAGATAATTCTGCACAGTGCCACCAGAAAAACCAATTGCAGGAGTTTCTTGTGTTAGTAGACCTCCACTGGGGGTCCCGTCTTAGAAACTAAGGAAAGTGGCGAGAGAATGATCAGTTAGGTCAAAGGGGAAGGGGGGGGGGTGGTGGGGGGACTCACTACAAGCAAAAGTATCGAGACACTTTCTGTACCCGCTAACATGCAACTCACACCCCCATAGGCTAAGTGAGGGGCATCAAAGCAAGCAAAGCACACAAATTGTCACAAGACCAGTCAAGAGAAGCAACAACACAAAGCTCAGGGTGGATCACAAAGTCACCACAAAGTCTGAGCACAAGCTAGTGGCAACAAGGCCAATCCAAGAGTTTACAAATATATATGATACAAAGACAGGCAGAGCAAGAGACAAGAGCCAAGACCATAGCAACCGAGAACCCGTCTCAACAAGGCCAAACTGAACACAGAACCTATGGTGGTCACCAGGCTGAAGGGCCTTGGTCAAAATATCTGCAGTGTTGGCCTCGGAGGCCACGAAGTCCAAGCGCGCCTGCCCACGTCGCTGCAGCTCTCGAATGAGAGTACCTGACGTCGATGTGGTTCACTCTACTCTCCAGTCGAGGCCCTCGACATAGGACAAGGTCAGTGAGTAAGAAGGCCATGGCTCCGGCGTAAATCTCGGCCTCGGCGCTAGACTGCGCCACAAGCGAGGACCGAGTAGACCTCCACAACATAGCGCCAGAGCCCAAGCTGAAGCAATACCCCTGAGTAGACCTATGAGTCTCGACGCCGTCAGCGTAGGAAGAGTCGCAGTTTTCTGTGAGAACAATCGGCTGTCTCCCTCCAAGCACAAGCCCCATGCCTGATGTAGTCGCCAGGGCGGTGCCTCGTAGTCGCAACAAAGCGAGCTAGGATGATAAGAGGAAAGGCGAGGTTCGGACGAGTACAGGTCATCAGGTACATGAGGCAACCCACCAGATCTGCGTAGGGACCACAGGACTCAAACGGCTCGTCAGGAACAGGAGCAGTGAGTCTGTGGTCAATGGCAAGAGGAGTGGGCTGTGCAGTGGAGAGCTGAAGCCCGAACTGCTGAAGGACCTGCTGCACCATGTGTGACTGAGTAAGAGTGATGGTGCGAGTGGCTCTGTCCCTGGTGATCTGCATGCCATGGTAGCAACGCAGTTCACCAAGGTCAGTGCACGTGTGTCCCTTCTGCAGTTCGGACTTCACCTCAGCCAGAGCAACCCTGTCTGTAGTGGTAAAGACCAGGTCGTCGACGTAGACAAGAACAAAGAAAGGCGTGGGCCCACGACGAACATACAGCGAGGGGTCAGCAGTGGACGGTGCGAAGCCGAGGCCGGCGATTGTTGAACGAAGAGTGTCGTGCCACTCACGGGGTGCCTGGCAGAGACCGTAGACTGGTCGTCTCAGGCTACACTTGGTCCCAGGTGGGAAGGTGCAAGTGAAGCCAGGAGGACGCCGCAGCCAGATCTCCTCGTGCAGGTGGCCCTGAAGGAAGGAAGTGGAGAAGTCGAGGGAGTGCAGCTCGTAGTCTCTCTGCGCTGCGACGTGGAGTAACACTCGAAGAGTGGTCATCTTCGGGGTGGGTGCAAAAGTCTGAAAGAAGTCAACTCCATCACGCTGACTGAAACCTCTAGCCAAGTAGCGCGTCTTGAAGACAGGCGGAGATCCAGGTGGCCGATTCCGGAGGGGGAACTGCGTCGACGTAGGTGCCTGTGCACCTGTAGGAGGCCATCTCTGCGTCCATGGCAGCTATCCACTGAGAGGCCTACGGCCTTGACACTGCCTCACTGTACGTGCGAGGGGTCGGTATGTCAAGGGCGTCGGGGTCTCCCTCAGGAGCTAGCACCATGGCACAGAGATGAGGAGAAGCGGTTGCTAAGAACTCCCGCTCAAACTGCCTATCCTCTTGGACGTCACAGCCAAGGGCAGACTCACCCCCGGCGGACAGAGGACGGGTAGGAGGATCAACCACCACCTGGGTGGCGTAGTCAAGGCGGCGGGCAGCGGTGAAGTCAGTGACAGCGGCAGTAAGGGCCAAGACAGACGATGGAGAGGCACGAGGGTCCGTAACAAGTGAGGCAAGAACACGCGAGAGAACAGGACGAGACGCGCGATAGTAGTCAGTGATAGGGCGAGAGGTGGAGGCAATGAGGGACGACACAGGAGGGGAAGGGAGAACAGATTGAGGAGGACGAGGAAGACTAGAACGAAACAGAACAGTACGCAGGTCAGTGACTGGGGACAAGGGACGAGCATGGGGAGAACACTCAGTGGTCCAAGTGTGCGAAGGAGCAGGAGGAGACGACTCGAACTGAGGACGAGGGAAAACAGCCAAAGACGAGTCAGGAGGAGGAAACGTAGGACCATAAACAGGAGGAGACGGGGAACGGTTGGGAGGAGGAGAAGGAAGACCAAGGGCCCGAAGGCCACTCACAGGGGGCAACGACTCCTGCAAGGGCAGGGGGTGCAATGACTGCCACTGCGACCGGTGCTGCTGCTCCAGCTGCTGCAGCTCCCGCTGCTGCAGCTGCTTCAGTCGCTGCAGCTTCTGTCTATGCTGCTCCAGCTCCAGCAACTCCTGCGCCATATCTCCTGCACCTCGCGCTCAAGTCGAAGAAGAGGCTGATGCCGTGTCGGGTAGCGGTGGGAAGGCGGAGCAGGCACCGCAAAAGTAGTAGCTCTGGCTCCGCGCTCCTCAGCTCTAGCTCCAGTCCCAGCACCCCCAGAGTCAGTACCCCCAGCGTCAACACGTCCAGCCCTAGCACCCTCAGCTCCAACGCCCTCAACTCCAGTATCAGCCGCACCCGCACCCCCAGAAGTAGCACCTCCAGTGACAGCACCTACAGCTCCAGCACCCACATAGCTAGCACCTCTAGGGTCTGCACCTCCAACACCACACCCACAGAGTCCACGGCAACCTGTGGTGGAAGCGCTGACGTCTGGGGCGGTGACTGTGAGGACGACTGTGGGGAAGGGGACAGGACCTGACGGGCTACCGAGGGGAGGGGGGTGACGTGCGACACACCCGACTGGGCACGACCAGGGGGGGGATGGTGAACCGGAGGGGTGGGGGCAGGAGGAGGAATGGGAGCCAGAAAGAGAGGAGGGAGGGGAACCGGGAGACCGCAATAGGGGTACCGGGTATAGTAGGACACGAACTCATCAAAGCGGACGTCACGGGAGTCAAGGAACCGGTGAAGGGGCGGGTGGTAGAAGGTGAAGTTAGAGGAGTCCTCTGTAAAACCAAGGAAGACACAGGGGAGGGCGCAAGGCGAGAGCTTGTGTCGGAAATTCCCTTACCCTCTGGATTCTTCCTCCCTCTTCCCATCACTCCCCCTTTCACCTGCTACCTCTTGTTCCCTCTGTGTGCCTTGCTCTGGACTCCCCTTACTGCTCTGTGTGATTGATACCTTCTTGTACCTGCCTGTCTCGACCCACGTAGCTCTGTCCTCATCTCTCTGGTTCTTCCCTTCCCCTGGTTCTCCTCCTGCCTCCTTCCCTGCTTCTGACTCTCCTCACTGTTCCCCGTTACTGGTACCACCTTGCCCCCTCCCGTGGCCCTTAGCCGCCCTCGCCCTGGTCACGGGACCCTGATACGCCGGTGTGTCAGCTCCAGCCCTCGCCACGTTGGTGACATGATCCACTTCCCGGACCCCACCCTCACTCTTCAGGACCAACACCCCTGAGTCTCGAATTTCCTTGACTGTCCAGCGCTGATGCGACAGTCCCACGTCCAGGCTGTCTTTCTTAGGTCGGCGGATGTAAACCTCTTGTCCCTGCTGCAAGGCTGCAGGCGCTCCGCCAGCCCTTTGCTCCTGGCGCTGCTTGTACCTGTGGATGTCACGCAGCTGAGCCACATGCAGGCTCTCCAATGCTACTGGCAGCAAACGGCGAAGGTACTCGCCGCGGACCACCGCCAGCGCTGCCCACTTCTTTGATGATCCTGCAGTGACCACATCTGTGAGCACTCGTGGCGCTCCCACCGGCAGCACTGCTTCCCTCCCAAAGAGCAGATGGTAAGGAGATAGGTCCTTCAGTGCAACCTGCTTGCTGAAGCGATACCCCGCCGTGACCCAATGAAGATGCCTGTCCCAGTCTCGTTTCTGAGTCTCCCCGTATGCTCACAGTCCGCGCTTCAATGTCTGAATCAGCCGCTCAGTGAGGCCGTCACTCTGCGGATGGTAGCGGGAGGTGGTGCGGTGCGGAGTCAGGCACGAAGCTAGCAGTTCATCAAACTCCCCTTGGAATTCCGTGCCTTGGTCTGTCAGCACCTCTCCGCATGCTCCAGAGCGAGTGAGCGCTTGCTTTTCAAAGGCCTCCGCCACTGCCACTGCAGTCTTGTTGCTCAGGGCGCGCACTTCCACCCACTTGCTCACGTGCTCGATCATCACCACCACGTACCGCTGACCCCGTTTAGTTAATGGCAGCTCCCCCGCCAGGTCCAGCGACCACAGGTACCCCAAGCCCACCACTGGTAAGGGTTGCAACTCCGCCTTGCTCCTCTCGAAGGCGGCGCGGTTCCTGATACACGCCGGGCACTTGGTCACCCAGTCCTTCATCTCTCTGCGCATGCCCGCCCACCACCAGCCTGTCTGCAGCAGCTGCTGCGTCCTGAGCGGGCCGTAGTGGCCCAGCTTATTGTGCACTTCCTGGATGATACCTTCCCTTTCCTTTGGCTCTGGCACCCGCTTCCACCCGTCTTGTGTCCTAATCTGCACTTGATTATGGTACCAGCGGTAGTGCTGCCCTCGGCTCCGTGCTCGGACCGAGACCGTCGCTCCCTCTGCCGATTCTCCGCGCAGCCACGCCATGGTTTCTTGGTCTGCCCACACAACCGAGGCCCCTGCCTGCTGCTCCATGCGGAGTGGTGTCACTGGGTCTGGCGCCATGGCCACGAGCGCCATTTCTGGTGCTATTGAGGGCGGGTTCCTGGACAGGCCGTCGACATGCTGCATGGTCTTGCCTGGGCGGTGACGGATGACAAACTGATATTCCTGTAGTTTCATGGCCCAGCGCGCGTTGCGACCCGTCAGTGCCTGGTTCTGCATAAGCCACAGCAGGGGTTGATGGTCTGTAACCAGGGTGAAGGGCCGGGCCTGCAGGTACACTCTGAAATGACCCACTGCCCACACGGCTGCCAAACCCTCCTCTTCATATGAAGAGTAGTTAGCTTCCGCCGGATTGCACGATCTGCTGGCAAAAGTGACCACCTTCTCCTCCCCTCCTTCCTGTTGACTCAGGATCGCCCCCATTCCCACACTGCTCCAATCTGTGTAGAGCACAAAGGGTACCTCTGCCCTTGGTAACTGCAGCACTGCGCCCTCCTTCACAGCCCCCATCAGGTCCTTCAGTGCCGTTTTCTGCGGTTCTCCCCACTGCCACTTCAGATCCTCTCGTGCAGCCTGTTGAGAGGGGTAGCTCTCTTGCTGAAGTTCTCAACGAACTTGCGGTAGTAGTTGAGGAACCCCAGCAGAGCCCTCAGTGCACTCTTGTCCTTCGGCTGCGCCACATGGTCAAGAACTGCCACCTTAGCCTTCTGGATTGCCAGTTTTCCGCCCGCCACCTCAAACCCCAGGTAAGTCACTGACGTATGCCCGAAGCGGCACTTCTTGGGATGGCAAGTCAGCCCCGCCTCTTTGATCCTTATTAGCGTCTCCGCCAAGCGCTCCACATGTTCATCCGCAGTCACGCTGTACACGATGACGTCATCGATGTAGCATAGCACTCCTATCATTCCTCACAGCACGGCGTCCATCACCTTCTGAAACAGCAGAGAGGCATTCTTCAGCCCGAAGGGCATGCGGTTCCACTCGTATGCGCCATCTGGCCCGTGAAAGGCTGTCTTAGCCTTGTCCCCCTCGGCTATGGGGATCTGGTTGAATCCCTGTCGCATATCCAGCGTGGAGAATATGCGCGCCTCCGCCAATTGATCAAATATCTCGTCCACCATCGGCGTCGAGTACCTCTCTGGCACTGTAACCTTGTTTAGATCGCGGTAGTCCCCACACATCCTCCTGGACAGCACAGTCCCCGCCAAGTCCATCCTCGCCGCCACCACTGTCGCCGCTGCATAGCTGGATTACGATCGTCGAATGAGCCCCGCCTCCAGCAGCTCGAGAAACTTCTCTCTGCACACTTCCAGGTCCTGCGGGCTCATCCTGCGCCTTCGTTGGTACACAGGAATGGTGGTTGTCAGGTTCAGCATCATGACGGCGCAGTTGCAGCATCCAAGCTCCTTTAAAGTGTAGGCAAACGTCTGGCGGTGGGTTGTCAGCAGGGCTTCCACTGCTTCCCTCTGCTCCCCTTGCAGACCTTCCCCCAGGTCCCATGCAGGCAAACCTTCCTCTTGCCCCCGGGCAGAGGCATTCCCAGCCACCTCCGTCCTTCCCCGTTCCCCTGTCCTCTGCTCCTTCTCCAGGCGTGACGTCTAATGCCATGAACACAGGGCCAATGGGAGGCCAGTCAGGTGGGTCGAAGTAATCTCCCTCCATGTCAAAGTCAGAGTCGTGGAACTCCTCTGGCGTGTCACCTCTCCCTTCTCCTGTGCTCTCTTCCATCTCCACTTCTTCTTCCTCCTCCTCTTCTTCTTCACTTTCCGGCGGATCCGCGTATCTCCCTGGGACTTCCTCCCGATCATCTCGCCAACTGGCCCGTCTGTGCTCCTCCGGGATCCCTCTCCACAATTGATTTTCCTCCTTTTCTTCCAGTCCTCCCAGCATGGTCCAGGCTTCCATCTCCTTGTCTGCTGCTAGCCGCGTCTGTGGTCAGCTCTGCGTCACCTTGCCTATCCTCCTCTCCAGCCACTTCCTTTCCAAGTGGTTTGTCGTGGTTGTGAAGAGCCAGTGGAGAGCGTTCAGGTCCATGGCTCGTCCCAACGCCACCCTCTTGTCCTTCTCCGTCATCTGCTCGCATGCCGTTGCCCCCGCCATGAAGCCCATGGCCAGTTCCCACTCTTGCGCTGTCGGTTCATCCCAATTTCCCCTGGCCTGGTCGTGCACCATGCCCGGACCAGCCACACCGCCCACTTCCTTGAATCCTCTGGCGTTTTCGTGTGCCACCAAAGTGGGCCATGCCTGCTGAGGTGCCCCCACTTTGTTGCACGAATACTGCGTGGGGTGATCCACTTCGGTGACTGGCGCCGCCAGCCTTCCTGGCTCCAATGTGTCAGCCACAAGCCTCGCCCTCGGGCGCTCCATCCGTGACAACTAGTACCGTAACGCGGCTTCAAGGATCACGTTTTGCCAGTAGCGTCGGGGCCTGTGCGCTCTGCTTCCATTCTGCGCCGCATCCCACGCCACTCCTGCCCCCAGCTCTTCCGTTATCTCCTCATTGGCTGCCTGCACTGCCGGTCTCGGATCATCCGCCATATCTACGTTTTCAATGATGTAGGCCACCTCTCCCTGCCGCTTCTTGATTAGCTTCAGTACTCTTACCAGGTCACGGAACTGCGCACTCCTCTCGTCCCCCATGCCCCTTCCTCTTCCAGCCCGTGAATATCCCTGGCAACTCCATCCTGCAATGACCAGCTCTATCTTTCCCCACTCCGCGATCATGCTGTCGTTAATCTCCTCCACTCCTCGGCATAACCACTCCGCCCCTCGCTCCGCCGCCCCTTCCATGAGCTGTTCATGGTATCGGGCCCTCAACATCTTGATGTGCTGCCATGCCATCAGATTCGCGTCGCCGTCGTTGTCCACGTACAGGTATGTGCAGACCGTGTGTCCTGCCTTCAACACTGCTGCCAGACCCGTTGCTATCCCTCCGTACAATTCCAGCAGCACCAGTGGTTTCCGAAATGCTCGCAGGTTCAACTGCTGCTCCCTCAGATTGTCGCTGACTCCCCATATCTCTTCATACTGTTTCCTTGCCGCCTCCGTTTGCCCCATTTCTTTCCAGGTCATGATTCCCAGCTCTTCTTCCAAGGGCTTTTCCATGGCTTGATATGCTTCCCTTGGTTCCCTTCGGATAAACCGTACTGGCAGTTCCGCCAGCGGACTCCCGTGCTCCCAGTATGTCACTCGGTACGTCAGCTTCTCCTCCCACATGCAGATCGTTGTGCCAATGGCGAACAGGTACTCCACTCCCAGCAAAAGATCATAGTCCTCTGATGTGGAGATGCCGCAGTGCATCCGCACCACACACTCGTCCTTGTGCCCAGGTCGGATCACAATTTCGACCGTGCTGCGCGTCTTCGGCATCCATTTGGCCGTTCCTCCCTCCGCCGTCATGAGTAGATACCCTTCTGGGATCACCCGGTCCTCACAGTCCAACCCCAGCAGCCTCGCCATGGGGGGCCCAATCAACACGTTATGCGCTCCCGTATCCAGTATTGCTTGTTTGACCTTGACTCGACCCACTGTCATAACTCCCCGTTCCACCACCAGCACTGACGGTTGGCAGGCCATCCTTTCCAGGGGATGTCGCCGCGCCGCCCCTTGGGGGCGTTCTTCCGAAGTGTCTTGCCGCGATCCCCGCTCCTGCGTTGGCTGCTCCTGTGGGAAGTAACGGTGCCTTGCCCGCAAACCCAGTTCATCCCTCTCCCGCGCCGGGCGAGCCATTAAAGCGAAGCTGGTTTCACTGCCCTCATCATCTTCCTCCTCCGATTTAGCCAGCATCGTGGTTCCCTTCGCGTCTTGCCCTTCAGCTTCCTCCAACTGTCGTTGCAGGCGCGCAATCTGTGCCCTCATTCCCTCCGGGTCCCTCTTGGCGCGTCCCTCCCTCCCCGTCGCGTAACAGTCCTTCTCCAAGTGTCCCTTCCTTCCGCATCGCTCGCACGTCGGCGCGTTGGGGCAGTCCCTCCTCATGTGTTCTTCACTCCCGCACGTGGAACAGGCGGGTAGATTGCGATAGTCCCTCCGAAGATGCCCTGGCTGACCGCAGTTGTGGCATCGCCTCTCGTCGCCCGTCCTGCGCGGCGGCTTCTCCCGTTCGGCCGGTGTTGCTGCCCATGCAGATCTCCTCCGTTCCCCACTCCTGTCCGTCGTGGCTTCGATCTCGTATAGGCGTCTGCCCGTCTCCACGCGTTTCACCACCTCGTATACTTCCTTCAGAGTCACTCGTGACCCCATGTCGAAGACTCGTACCGACACGTCACGTCGAAGCTCATAGTGCAGCCCATTCAAGAATTTGCTGACTAGCCGACCCGAGTCGTGGCAGCTCATGTCCTCCGCCAACTCCACCAGCCGACCGTAGTACGCCAACAGCGACTCCCCCGTCCGTCGTCGGAAATCTCGGAATTCCGAAACTCGCTCCGGGGTCTGCGCCAGGAATTGGTCTTCCAGCATGCTCAGGAAGCGTGCCGTCGGATCTCTCTCTCCTGGTGCTGCCCAGGCGGTCCACTCCAGTAGCTCTCGCCGACTGATGCGGTAAAAGGTCTCCGCCTCTCCTGTTAGCGTGTTGGCCAATCCGCGGAAAAACTCCTCGGGGTCCAGCCGATCCTGCTCCCATCTCGCCCACAAATTATCCAGCTGCATCACGTAATTCTTGATCGACGGTCCTCGCCGAGTCTCTCCCGAGAAGCGTTCCGGCACTTCGATTTTCGGCAGCAGCGTGTACTTCCATCGTTGCACCGACGCCTCTTCCTGCCACGATGCACTTCGCTGGTAGGATCCTGACGGACGATCCTCCCTCCCGCTCTGCATCGGTCGCTCCTCCGATCGCGAGTCCTTCTTCTCTGCCTCAGCAGCTTCCTTCTCCCCCGACACATGCTCTTGACGATCTTGTCCTTCTGGCTCTTGCCGGGGAGAGTCCGGCCCACGACCCACTTCCTCCCGCGTGTCCGTCCCTTGATTCATGCCTCGCACTGTTATCGGCGATCCTTGCTGCGACCTCACTATCTTGATTTCTAGCTCGTATTCAGTCCCGCCACGCGTCCGCATACTACTGCATCTCGATTGTTTGTATGTGATAAGCCTCCCGGGCTTACCCACCAGTCCACCTACATGAGCCTGCTATGTCCCTAATGTCTGTTATGGCCTGTTGCCTCACGACTGCTCGAACTGAAGCAATTACATGAGATTAGCACATAACATACAAACAATGCAGAGTCATTGCCCGTACCCCCCCTATATCCTGCCTGAGTTCCTCCCCCTATTGCTACGCCTTATGTTTCCCCTGGAGGTGATGGGCTTTCCGCCGTAGCGAAGAGCCAACCTCCCTTTTCACTCGCCACTGGCTCTTAGCCATCCAACTGCCAAACCTCCAGCTCTTGGCTGTAACTCCAGCTGCTCGGGCACACAACCTGCAAGAAAGCAAACATGCACACGCACACGAAACAAAGCAGCGCCTTCCAGCTGTCACCCCGCCTCCTTCCCTCACCCTGCCTTCTGCCCCAACCTGTTCACCCTGCCATGCGCCAGCCTCGCATCCCCGCCCCACTTCCCAGTCCTCGGTATTCGCCTCTTCTCAGTACTGTATAAATATACAGTATGTACACATATTCCTTCTTCACGCTAACTCGCGACATTGGCCGTGGAGGTGTCGCGAACAAGTGCAAGGCAGCCCCATACACGAAAGAGTGCTGCAACACCAGGAGACCCGGTCCAAAGAATGGTCGGTGAAGCCTCTGGCCGAGAGACGCGAGGCCACAGGTTCAACTGGTGAGCAACGTATCGAACCGTGTAGGGCTACAGAAGATGGGGTGCACGTGCATGGATCATGGAGGTGCGCGCGATCTCCATGACCAAGCCTATGCGGTGCTCAGCGACCCCATTCTGCTATGGGGACTCTGACTGGGTGATGCCCTGCTTGCATTAGAATCCGGCAAGAATGCCAGAGCGAAACTCACCCCCATGGTCGGAGTGAAGACGACTGACACGACGGCAATGAGTGGTCTAAGTGGCCAGCAACCACCGGATCAGCGTAGAAGTCACGGCAGACTTCTTCGCTAGGGGGAACACGGTGGTGTAGCGGAAGTAGTCGTCAACAACCACCAGAAATAAGCTCTCCCTCTCGGGCCCAGAGCGAGGAGCGGGGCCCCAGACGTCTAAGTGGAGAGTCTCGAAGAAGTGAGGAGTGGCGCGCAGCCGACCCTCGACGCAAGGAATGCACGGCGGCGCAGGCGAGGGAGGGAGCGACGGAAAGCAACGGAATGGATGAACTAGGAAAGTGAGTGATACAAATAGCAAACCTAGAAAGTGTTGTACTCTCTCCAGTGCTACTCACTACAGCCTATTATAACAATGTGCAACATTTGACACACCCCCATAGGCTAAATGAGGGGCATCAAAGCTAGCAGGGTGAATAAACAGTCACAAGACCAGTCAATACAAGAAGCAAAGCAAGCTCAGGGTGGATCTCAAGGACACCACACAAATTCCGAGCACAAGGAAGCGGCCACAAGGCCAGTTCAAGAGAGCACAGTATATATAAAGACAATGATAAGCAGACCACGCAACAAGAGCAACACTACAGCAACCGTGGGCCTACCTCAACAAGCCCTAGCTGCACACAGAACCTGTGGTGGTCACCAGGCGCCAAGGCCTTGGTGAAGACGTCGGCAGTGTTGGCCTCTGAGGCCACAAAGTCCGAGTGAGCCTGGCCGCGTCGCTGTAGCTCTCGCAGGAGAAAGTACCTCACGTCAATATGCTTCACTCTGCTCTCCAGTCGAGGCTCTTGACATAGGAGGATCATGGCCTTGTTGTCAGTGTACAAGGTCGATGTAGAGCGAGGCCGCTTACCAAGGTCGGTGAGCAAGAAGGTCAACCAGCGAAGCTCCTGTGCCGCCATGGCACCAGTGTAGATCTCTGCCTCTGCACTGGACGAAGCCACAGACGACGGCCGTGTGGACCTCCACGACACAGCACCAGCACCCAGACTGAAGCAGTAACCCTGAGTCGAACGCTGAGTCTCCGCGTCGTCAGCGCAGGAAGAGTCACAGTGACCGGTCAACACAACTGGCGTGTGTGGGCGTCACGAGTCTGCCACTGTGAACGGGCAGTACTGTCAGCAGTAGCAGCAGGGGCAGCAGCATGGCCTAGCGCGTGATCGTACAGTGAGATATCCTCCTTGGCAGTGAGCTGGAGGAATAGGTGCAGGTCATCGAGCCAGGTCTCAAACTTCAGTGGGCGGCCCTCAGCATCGAAAGCTAGTACAGAGGGACTAGCCATAGTTGTAGTAGCAGCAGTAGTAGAAGCAGCAGTAGCAGTAGCAGGAGTAGCAGTAGCAACTGTAGCAGTAGTAGCAGTAGTAGTAGTTGGTGGGGCACAGTAGGGCGGCGCGGCGCGGTTCGGGCGGCGCGGCTCGGTTCGGGCAGCGCAGCTCAGTTCGGGCGGCGCGGCTCGGTTCGGGCGGCGCGGCTCGGCTCGGACTGGGCTACGCGGCGGTGCGCGACGGGGGGCGTGCGCGTGGGCGGCTGTAGCGGGCGGGCCGTGGCTGTGCGTGGGCCTGACTAGCGCGCGGACGGCGGTCTAGAGGGGCGACGCGGCGGCCTAAGGGCGGGGCTGCGTCGCTCTGGACGGCTGGCGACGGGCGGCTAGCGGGCTGCTCGTGGGCGGCGCTCGTCGCGCGGGCGGCTAGGGGTCGGCGCGCGCTCAGGAAAGGCCGCGCGTGGGCCGCTAGCGGGCTACGCGCGCGAAGAAAAAGGGCCGCGCGCGGCACTAGCGAGCTGCGCACGGGCAGCAAGAGAAGGAGAGGCGCACGAGGGCGCACTAGGAGAGAGGCGCTCGAGGGCGCTAATGCATTTAGGCGCTCGAGGGCGCTTCTAGCGGAACGGTGGGCCCTATCGTTCGGTCCTAGGTTACGACCTAGGCTCGTAATACCATGTTAGAATCTTAGAGAGAACAAGGATGAATGAACTAGCAGAAAGTTGGGTACAAGTAGGAAACCCTAAGTTTGTTGTACCCCCTAAGGCTAAACCCACTATAGCCTACACAATGTAAACATATAATGTTTGACAGATTGGGGGTGGGGATGTGGGGGTTAGTAAGAGGGGACGCTGCGGCCACCCCCCCACCTCCACTCCTCATCCCCCACTCAACCCCCCCTGTGTAAAAGGGGGTTAGTAAGAGGGGACACCACGGCCACCCCCCCACCTCCTCTCCTCATCCCTCACTCACCTCCTCCTTTGTTCTTATCTCCTCTCCTCCCCTGTCTCTCTCTCGCCTCCTCCTCCTCACTTACCTCTCTACCGTCTTTCACAACGCCTGCAATACCCCTTCAGGGGGTGTGACTTACTCTAGCTATGTGCTGCAGGCAGTTAAGGGGGTGTGTCGCGATATATATTTATATATGTTTATAACTGCCTGTAGCTTTAGCTCTAGTGTAGTTATGTTTCCTTGTTGGTGGTGGTGCACCTTTGCTAGTTTGCTATATGTACCTTGTGTGCTATAGTGAACAACACACATTCTCACTTTCTCTTGGCCACGATTCTCTCGACACCCGCTTGGCCTAGGCTACTAAGCCTAGGCCCTAAACCCGGTTCCTAGATAACTTAGTATTGTAACAGGAATGGGGGTCAAGGGCGAGGAAGTGGTCCCTGACTGAGCGAAGAGTGTCAGGGAGGCGGGTGATGAGGAAGTAGAGAGTAAAGTACATCGGGGGGTGGTTCTCTGCGAGGAACTCGGCTGGAAGGGCGGCACGAAGGCGAGTGTCACTAGCGCGTAGGTGAGAGATGAGGTCCTCAGCGGTGGTAAACGAGGACAAGTCGGGGAACAGGTAGGGTAGCATAAGTCGACCGAGGGCTGCAGTGGTCGGGGAAGAGTAGCGGGCAACTACAGCGTCGTACAGTGCCTTGGCAGTCTTGTGCTGGCTAAAATGCGCGCGCTCTGTGATCGGCAGATGGTTGCGAATAGCGAGGCGTGCAGCAGCATCGCGGGTCAGCCACTGGGAGCGGTCTAGAGTAGGCTCAGTGTCAGCAGGAGCAACGGCAGTGCCAGTCACATAATCGAACAGGGAAACACCGTCCTTGGCATCAGTAAGAAGGAACAGTTGCAGGTCGTCAAGCCAGGTGGTAAACTCTACTGGGCGACCGTCAGAATCGAACGCGAGCACGTTGAGAGTCGCCATGCTTGCAGTGGAGGCAAGGCTAGCGTGCAGGCGGCAAGGCAAAAGGCAGGCAAGGAGAGGTTGCGTGCAAGGCTGCAGTGGCGGCGCACGGACTGCAGTGGTGGCGCACGGACTCCTAAGGCAGCACAGAGGGCAGCAGTGGGCCGTGCGTGGGCCTCTAAAGCGGCGCGCGGTGCAGCAGCGGGCCGCACGCGGGCTCCTAAGGCGGCGCACGGTGTAGAAAACGGGCTACGCGGGCGGCGGGCGCGGCGCGCAGGGCCTAAGCGGGCTGCGCGCGGGCGGCTTACGTGGCGCGCAGGCGGCTTACGTGGCGCGGGCCGGCGGTAGGCTGCGCGGGCGGCTGACGCGGCGCGCGGGGCCGAAAACGTGCTGCGCGCGGGCTGCTTAAGCGGCGCGCGTGGAAAAAAAAAAGGGCCGCGCGCGTGCAGCCGAGGCGCGCGCGGGCAGCAGGCAAGGCAGGCAGACAGGCTAAGCAAGTAACGTAGTAACCGGTGGGCCCTAATCTTAGGTCCTAGAGACCTAATGCTCTAGATACCATGTTGATTCTAGGCAGTGAATGATGTTGACTATCGAGTGATTTTGGTATAAGGAAGAAACCTAAGGGGTTGTACCCCACAGTATCTACCCCACTACAGCCTACCCAAAACTACAATATAAATATATGTTTGACAGTCGCGTCCCGTCCCTCCCGTCGTCCCCTCCCGTCGTCCCGTCCCGTCGCGTCGCGTCTCGTCGTCGCGTCCCGTCGTCCCGTCCCGTCCCGTCGCGTCACGCTTGTTCCGTCCCGTCGCGTCTGTCCCGTCCGTCGCGTCCCGTCTGTCCCGTCCGTCGCGTCGCGTCTAACCCGTCCGTCGCGTCGCGTCTGTCCCGTCCCGTCTAGCTCGTCGCGTCCGTCCCGTCTGTCCCGTCGCGTGCGCCGTGCCTGCCCGTTCCGCAGCGCCTCGCCGCGCCCGTCCCGTTCTGCCTGCCGCGTGGAGCCGAGCCGCGCGCGTCCCATTCTGCCTGCCGCGCGGCGCCGAGCCGCGCGCGTCCCGTCCTGCCTGCCGGGTAGCGCCTCGTGGCGCCCTACCTAGCGTCCTGCAATGCCTAGTTCATTCATTCCTGTTCGTTATTCTGACATGGTATCAGAGCAGGTCCTAGCCTAGGACCGATCTCTTAGGGCCCACCGACTAGAGCAACACCACCCGTCGCGCTAGTGTGATCACGTCGTACTGCCCTGCCCTGCCCTGCCCTGCGCCGCTGTGCGCCCTGCCCTGCGCCGCGCGCCCTGCCCTGCCCGCGCGCCCTACCTGAGCGCCGCGCCCTGCCCTGCCGCGCACCCTGCCCTGCCGTGCGCACCCTGCCCTACCGTGCTAGCGCGCTCTCTGCTGCACTGCTGCTAGCGTACTGCTTTGCTGCTAGCGTGCCCGACTGCTCTGCCTGCTATGGCCACTCTCAACGTTCTCACCTTCGATTCGGAGGGCCGCCCGATAGAGTTCACTGCATGGCTAGACGATTTACAGCTGTTCCTGCTGACGGACTCTAAGGACGGTACCTCGCTGTTTGACCTCACTTCTGGCGCCTCGCCCGCCCCTGACGCCACAGCTGACAGTGCGACCCGCTCACAGTGGCTTACCCGTGACGCTGCTGCTCGCCTAGCCGTTCGCAACCACCTGCCGTTAGCCGAACGCGCCCACTTTGGCCAGCATAAGACAGCTAAAGCACTGTACGACGCTGTAGTCGCTCGTTACTCCTCCCCGGCCACTGCTGCTCTAGGCCACCTTCTCCTGCCCTACCTGTTCCCAGAGCTGTCTACCTTTGCCATAGTAGCCGACCTAGTCACTCACCTCCGCACTAGTGACACTCGCTACCGTGCTGCGCTCCCCGCCGAGTTTCTCACCAAGAACCCCCCCCCCCATGTACATCACGCTCTACTTCATAGTCACCCGCCTCCCAGACTCTCTCACTGCAGTCAGGGACCTCCTCCTAGCACTTGACCCCACCGACCTCACTGTCGACCTGCTCGAGAACCACCTCCTAGCAGCTGAGACTAGCATAGTCGCTGTAGGCGCTTCTCGTGGCACTCCTCGCACCCCCTTCTTTGAGGGGTGTTCGCCCTCCCCCCTTCTCCCCTCAGTCGCCTCTGCTGCATCTGTTGACTACCTTCGTGCTGAGGAGGTAGGAGCTGCGTCTGCCCCTAGTGGGAGGCGCCGCAGCGGTAGCGGAGGCAGGGGCGGTGGGGGCGGCAGAGGTGGAGGCGGTGGTGGGGGCGGTGGAGGCGGTGGAGGGGGCGGCGATGGCGGAGGGAGTGGTGGTGGGGGTGGAGGTGCAGGTGGCGGCGGCGGTGGCGGCAGTGGCGGTAGTGGGGGCGGCAGTGGTGGCGGCAGTGGGAGTGGAGGCGGTGGCAGTGGTGGCGGCCGGGGTGGTACCAGTCAGAGGGGAGGCCTTGGAGGTGGCCAGAGGCAGCAGCAGCGTCAGCCCCTTTCGTCTCAGGAACTCCGTGAGTGGTTTGCTCAGCGTGGGGCGGCTGGGGGTAGTGGTTCCTGCCCGTATGTCATTCGCACAGGTGACCGCACTGGTCAGACATGCGGGAGGCCTCACACTCAGCGCCGCTGCTTCTACTGCCTTACCGACGCCTTTCGCGCAGAGTTTCCTGATGCACCTGAGCTCCCCGACTGGGCGGAGCTGCTTAGGCAGAATGTTGATATCTTTGGTCTAGACTTTGATGCTATCCTATCTGCCATGTATGCATTGACTGTTAGTGCTGAGGGTGACTGTTACCTGTGTATGCCGCCGGACCCAGGTATAGAGGCTGCTGCTCTAGGTGCTAGTGCGTCTACTGCCCTAGGTGCTGGTGAGTCTGCTCCCTCTGGAAATGCGTCTGCTACGGCCCTGCACACGTTCACGCTTGACTCAGGTGCTTCCCAATGTTTCTTTCGCGACAGTACCACAGTCACACCGCTCTCTGCACCTGTTGCTGTTTCTTTGGCTGACCCCTCTGGGGGCCCAGTCCTTGCACGTTCCTCCACTGTTCTGCCTTGTCCGGCGGTTCCGTCTGGGTCACTGTCAGGTCTCCACCTCCCCTCGTTCTCTACGAACTTGGTGACCACTGCTGTCCTCCAGGATGCGGGGGTTGACACCTTCGCCCCTGGACGACAGCGTATGGCGATATGTACGTGCTCCCAGACCGGCCGCCACCTGGCCACGTTCACCCGTCGGCCTGGGTCGAGTCTGTACACACTGCCTACTGCGCTTCCTCAGGTAGCTGCGTCTATGTGCGCCGGGTCAGCTTGCGGCCCCCTGCTTGTGTCGCGCCCTGTCGCACCAGACGCTCCTTTGGCACCACCGCCTTGGTCACCCCTCTGTAGCACGCCTCCATGGCATGCACTCCCGTCTCCTTGTCTCTGGTCTCCCCAGGTCTCTGCCTCCCCTCCCACCCTCGCCTGCCCCTCCCTGCCTTCCCTGTGTCGAGGGGTGGCAGCGCGCCGCTCCTCACTCCTCCTCGTTCCCCCCGACAGAGGCTCCCCTGCAGACTCTCCACCTGGACGTTTGGGGCCCAGCCCGCGTCCGTGGACAGGGCCACGAGCGGTACTTTCTGCTGGTTGTCGACGACTACACGCGTTACACCACGGTCTTCCCCTTGCGCCGCAAGGGGGAGGTCCCTGATGTTATGATCCCTTGGATCCGCGCTGTTCGTCTCCAGATCCGCGAGCGGTTCGAGACGAACCTTCCCGTCCTGCGTCTGCACTCTGACAGAGGTGGCGAGTTTTCCTCCGACCTCCTGAGGGCCTTTTGTCGTGTGGAGGGCATTCGCCAGACGTTCACGCTTCCGGCCTCTCCGCAGCAGAATGGGGTTGCTGAGCGCCGCATTGGATTAGTCATGGAGGTCGCTCGTACCTCCAAGATCCATGCGGCTGCCCCCCATTTTCTGTGGCCGTTTGCAGTCCAGTACGCTGCACATCAGCTCAACCTCTGGCCCCGTGTCTCCTTGCCGGAGACCTCGCCCACACTGCGTTGGACGGGGGAGGTTGGCGATGCGTCGGTGTTCCGGGTCTGGGGATGTCGAGCCTTTGTCCGCGATACGTCCGCGGACAAGCTATCCTCCCGCGCTGTTCCCCGCGTCTTCCTTGGCTTTGTCCCTGACGTGCCTGGCTGGCAGTTTTACCACCCCACCTTGCGCCGGGTCCTGCCCTCTCAGGACGTCACATTTGACGAGTCGGTTCCCTTTTACCGTCTCTTCCCCTACCGCACTGCCCCTCTCCCCCCCCACGCCGCTCTTCCTAGCGCCAGGTCCTCCTCCGGTAGACCCCCTCAGGTGTGTCCCAGGTAGACCCTGTCGAGCCTGTTGAGGTAGCTGTCGACTCTGGTGCTGCTAGGGGTGCTGAGCCAGCGGGTGCAGGGCCTGGGGGTGCTGAGCCTGAGCGTGCGGAGCCTGGGGGTGCTGAGCCTGGGGTTGCTGAGTCTGAGGGTGCGGAGCCTGGGGGTGCTGAGCCTGAGCGTGCGGAGCCTGGGGGTGCTGAGCCTGAGCGTGCGGAGCCTGGGGGTGCTGAGCCTGGAGGTGCTGAGTCTGCGGGTGCCGAGCCTGGGGGTGTTGAGCCTGAGCGTGCTGAGCCTGGAGGTACTTTGTCCTCTGGAGGTCCTACGGGTGTCTTGTCACGGCGGGAGCCACTCTCTCCACCGCAGCTGCGCGAGTGGTTTGCTCGGCGCTGGAGCCGTGCTGGTGGAGCTGGAGCTACTGGAGGTGCTGCTGGAGCTGGAGGTACTGCTGGTGCTGGAGCTGCTGGAGCCGCTGGTCCCGGAGGTGCTCGTACTGGAGGTACTGGAGCAGCTGGAGCTGGAGGTGCTGCTGGAGCTGGAGCTACTGGAGGTTCTGGAGCCGCTGGTCCTGGAGGTGCTCGTACTGGAGGTACTGGAGCTGCTGGAGTTGGAGCTGTTGGAGGTGCTGCTGGAGCTGGAGGTACTGCTGGTACTGGAGCTGCTTTAGCTGGTGGTGCTGCAGGAGTTGGAGCTGGAGGCGATGGAGCTGTTGCTGCTGGAGGTGCTGGAGCTGTTGGTGCTGCAGGAGTTGGAGCTGGAGACCCTGGAGCTGGGGGTACTGGTGCTGTCTCTGCTGGTTCTGGAGGCGCTGCGCGGCCGCGGCCGTACTTCGTTCCACTCCTTCAGCAGGTTCTTGGTCTCCCGCCTTCTACTGGTCCTACTCCTCCCTTACTGTGTCCACCGCCTGACCAGTCGCAGTCGCAGTTACAGCCAGCCTCCCCACTGCCTGGTCCTTCTCCTTACACTGGGCCGACCGGAGGTCTTGCGGAGCGTCGTGAGCCTGAGTCTCGTCCTGCGTTGCCTGTTCGCGCTGTTCGCACTGGTCGTCGTGTTCCGCGTCCGCGTCCTCTTCCTGTCCCCGGCACACACCAGGTGGCACTTCGTCCTTCCTCTATTCCACTGCGTGTACCTCTGCCGTCTCCTCCTGCGTCCTCTCTTCCTGACGTCCCTGACCCGGAGTCTGACTCCCTTCGTGCTGCTAGTCCTACTGTCACGCGTCTCCTGGCCACTATTGTCACTGACCCTTCTTTTGAGTCTACTGCTGCGTCTGCTCTTGTTGCTGAGCTGGTTGACTTTGCTGCCGCCTGTCGTCTAGACTACGCCGCTAGCCTTGTTGCTGAGTCAGAGTCTGTCTGTCCTCCGTCCGTCGGGGGTGAGTGTGCCCTTGGCACGGACGTCATTGAGGACAGGCAGGAGGACTTTGAGTGTTTTGCAGCCGCTGCACCTCATCTCGTGTCCATTCTGATTGCACCTGAGGGAGACCCGGATGCACCAGACATCCCGACCCCGCGCTCTTACGCAGAGGCGATAGAGGGTCCTTACTCCTCTCAGTGGCAGTCAGCCATGGACGCAGAGATGGCATCCGAAAGTCCACAGGCACTTACGTCGACGAGGTTCCCCCACCTGGGGCGAACATCGTCAGTGGCATGTGGATTTTCAAGGTGAAGCGGCCGCCGGGTTCTCCGCCTGTCTTCAAGGCGCGTTACGTTGCACGAGGCTTCAGTCAGCGACAGGGAGTTGACTTCTTCTAGACCTTCTCCTCTACCCCGAAGATGACCACTCTTCGGGTACTGCTGCACGTCGCCGCTCAGCGTAACTACGAGCTTCACTCTCTTGACTTCAGCACTGCTTTCCTACAGGGCAGCCTGCACGAGGAGATCTGGCTGCGCCGCCCACCTGGCTTCACTGGGTCGTTTCCTGCAGGAACCCAGTGGAGCCTCCGGCGGCCAGTCTACGGTCTCCGCCAGGCGCCTCGCGAGTGGCACGACACACTGAGGACGACTCTTGCGGCTCTTGGGTTTGCTCCTTCAACTGCTGACCCGTCGCTGTTTCTACGCACCGACACTTCGCTACCGCCGTTCTACATCCTCGTATACGTCGACGACTTGGTCTTTGCCACTGCTGACACTGCTGGACTGGCCCACGTGAAGTCGGAGCTGCATAAGAGATACACGTGCACAGACCTGGGTGAGCTGCGCAGCTATCTTGGCTTGCAGATCACCCAGGACAGAGCACGGCGCACCATTACCTTGACTCAGTCACACATGGTGCAGCAGGTCCTTCAGCACTTCCGCTTCGAGTACTCCTCGCCACAGTCCACTCCTCCGCCTACCGGTCACTCGCTCTCAGCTCTGCCTTCGGATGAGTCCGTAGAGCCGAGTGGCCCGTATCCAAAGCTTGTGGGCTGCCTCATGTACCTGATGACCTGCACTCGACCTGGCCTTGCTTACCCTCTTAGCATCCTGGCTCGCTACGTTGCGCCCGGGAGACACCGGCCAGAGCACTGGAAGGCCGCTAAGAGGGTGATGCGCTACTTGTGCAGTACGTCGGGCATGGGGCTCGTGCTTGGAGGTCGGGCTCCAGTTGTCCTCACTGGTCACGCAGATGCTTCTTGGGTTGACGAATTGGCTACGCAGCGGTCGTCACAGGGTTACACATTCAGCCTTGGCTCCGGCTTTGTTTCGTGGCGGTCTACCCGCTCGTCTTCTGTTCTCAGTTCCAGTTGTGAGGCTGAGATCTACGCAGGGGCCATGGCTGCACAGGAGTTACGCTGGCTCACCTACCTGCTGACCGACTTGGGAGAGCCGCCTCGTTCTCCTCCAGTTCTGTACGTCGACAACAAGGCCATGATTGCCTTGTGTCGGGAGCACTGAATGGAGCACAGAACGAAGCACATCGCTCTGCGCTACTTCCTTGCTCGAGAGTTACAGCAGCGTGGTCAGCTTCGTCTTGTTTACGTGGCCTCTCAGGCCAACACTGCTGATATCTTCACCAAGGCACTTCAGCCTTGTGATCATCAGCGTTTCTGTACTGTTCTAGGCCTTGTGCCTACTTGGCCTCACTTGCTCACTTCTTGACTTTGCTTGTACTGTGATCCATATACTTATACCTGCATGCTTACACTTGCTAGGTTGTGATCACTGTCCTGCCTGTTCTGCTTTATATATAACTCTGCATGTGAACTGGCCTTGTGGCCATTTGCTTGTGCTCAGAATGCGTGGTGACTTCGTGATCCACCCTGAGCTTGTTTTGCCTTTCTTGACTGGTCTTGTGACCTCTTGTTCTCCCCCACTTTGCCTATGGGGGTGTGTCAAACATATATGCTGGTTATTGTGTAGGCTATAGTGGGGTAGCCCATATGGGGTACAACCCAATTAGGGTTTCCTACTTGTACCCATCCTGCTGCTAGTTCATTCATTCCTGTTCGTTATTCTGACAAGTGAATCACCTCTACCGTTTTGCACTCTCCTCACATATCATTCCTTTCCGCCGTTAAGCCAAAGTCATCCATTTCCTCACCCGCTCCGTTCATCTAGCAGAATAAACTGGCAGTGGCGGACTGGCAGTGGCGGATTGGCAGTGGCAAAACTACCTCTCCCATACTCCTTATTCCCTCCTCCCCTCCCTATACAACCTCCAGTTGACTACTCCCCCTCCCTCCCCTTTCCCTTCCCTTACCGCCCCCTCCCTTTCCCACCTCTCGTCCAGCAAGATGATGGAGCCAAAGTCGTGGCGGCAGCAAATCGACTTCACACACGTCATACAGCCCAACTATCCCCTTCCCTCAAGCCCACCTCTCGTCCAGGAGTATGATGGAGCCAAAGTTGTGGCGTTGCAAATCACTCACCCCACTGCCTGGTTCACAGCTCGTATGGCGTCGAGAGTGTACCACTGCGCTCCCAATCCTGGCGACTGGTGGGATGAGAGTGGCAGTGAGGGGCAGGCGGTGAAGGAGGGGAGGTAGGACAGGAGCGAGCGCGCCACTGGGCCCAGTGGTTAATGACATTAGGTAACTTATAATAGTTGCAAAATAACACCTAACCTGCATGGTTCGAGGCTTGTAAACCTCCTGCATCATACTCATGGAGTGGCACACGCGTGACAAACATGTGGGAGTTCTTCGTGACGCTTCAATACCCTGTTACCGTGGCGAATGGCGACATGCAAGATGCGATGGATCGGCTGGAAATTCTGCAAGCGGACTACTCACAACGTGCAACGCTAGCCTTTTGGGTGCTCTTGCACAGTGTGAGCGCAACAATTCAGCTGCACTTCGACGTGTTTCAGGAGTCCTACAGCCTGGCGTTTGAGGCATGGGAGTACATTATGGAAACTTACCAGGCAAAGGATTCGGTGGCAAAGATGTCTCTCATGAAGCAGTTGGACAATCTGAAAATGGGGAACCAAGAAATGGTGGAGGAGTACATCAACCGAGCAACAGCAATGCGGGAAACTAGTGCATGAGGACACATTCACCCTAAATCTGATTACCGGACTGCCGCCGCGTTGGGAGCAGCTGAGGCACTCGATGTTGGTGCAACCCTACGGTTTGCACTCGGCTTGTTGTCCGTGTGCGTGAATGTGTGTGTGTATGGAATGGTATGAGGGCATGGGATAATATATATTTCATGCTTATAATTGTGTGTGAATGTTGAGTCATGATGTCGAGTGTGTGTGTCGAGTCAATAGCGAGTTATCGCTAGACGCGTGTTACGCGGTCGTTTGTGTCTCGCGCGCGGTTTCTATTTTGTCGTGCGCGGTTTCTATTTTGTCCTGTGTCGAACGTTCGGCGTGTCGCAGGTGTGTGCAGCAGACCCATCAAGAACTCAAGGATGAGTTTGTGATGAAGAGCCCGAGCCTTGGTGTCAAGCCTCAAGTGATTTCGAAGCTCGCCAAAAAAGGGTACACCTCAAGATATTGAAGATAGTTACATTACTTTGTGTAGTGTAACATTTCACTTGGTGTAGGCCCTAGTGAAGGGTAGTTTCGAGACCCTTCGTGGTTGGGGACAGTGTGGCACTGTTCCACATCACTGTACCTCGGCTCTTGGGGTTTGTAGGAGCTGGGAGTCATTCCCAACTCGTAACTCTTCCTATCTTGTGTTCTAAGACTATAGTGGCTGCCATAGTACCGTTCGTTCAAACCGACGCTGTGTCGTCAATTCTTTATCAAATCGTGCAATCTAAATTGCTAATTGTAGACGACGTGAAGACACTCCAGATCCAATTTGAATCAAGTCATTTGCAGCTGTGAGCAGAACGCTATCAACGTTTGAAGCCGCTGTGCAGAAATCCGTCTGTGCTCTCTATCTTTCGTTTTAGGCACATTCAAGCCTATTGTGACTATAACAAGTGGTATCAGAGCCCCTTGGAGAAGTTTCGACAATGTCTGGACCTGAGGAAAGGGGTGGCAGAGGTGCTGGTGGCAGTGGAGAAGCTCAAGCTCAAGGCCAACCCCGTGATTCAGCCATGGCGCCCATGCAACCAAGTCTTGGCCCACCTAGGGATGAGCCTAGGGTGTTTGGGCTTGACAAGTTCAACGGTGACAACTTTGCTGAATGGTCCTTCAAGATGGAGAACATCTTTGACCACTATGACCTGCTGGAGGTGATGGAAGGAACGGAGAAGCGCCCCGAGAACGACCCGGAGAAGAGCCCGTGGTGGCGGAAGAGCGCACAAGGCTATCTCTTACTTGGGCAAGCGTTGGGGAGCAGTCAGATCCGTCACATCAAGCCATTCCAGCGTGAACCAGAGAAAGGACCAAAGGCATGGGCTGCTCTCAAGGGTGTACATGCTCCTGCAACAGCGGCGGTAGCGGTGGTGTTGGAACGGCAAATGGCGGCACTACGAATTGAAGAAGACGAAGCGGTTGAAGAAGGGGTGCAGAAATTCTTCGACTTGTTGACGCGGCTTGAGGGAGCTGATTTGAACTACAGTGAGCTCCAAAAGAAGACCAAGTTGCTGGCCTTACTCCCAGAGTGATGGTCCTCGCTCATCATCAACCTTAATCGCGACTTGCCCCGCCTCTCGCTTGAAGACGTGAAGCGAGCTATCCTTCAAGAGGATTTCCGCCGCCGTGAGTTGGCGAGTGCGGATGGCGCTGGGGCAGCGAGCATCGGCCGTGGATATGGTCGAGGAAGAGGCAGAGGACGAAGGGGAGGAAGGTTTGGTGGCAGCAACTTCAGCGGAGGCCGCAGGAGTGGCGGTTACGGCAGCGACGACAAGAGCTACGGACGCGGTCGCGGCCGATTCGACGGCGAGTGTCACTATTGCCACAAGAGCGGACACATGTGGCGCGACTGCTACAAACTCCCTGATGGTTGGACCCCTGCTCAAGGCCAAGAGGGTAGAGGAGCAGGAGGAGGGAGAGGACGAGGCCGTGGAGGCCGTGGCGGTCGCGGTGGCGGAGCTGCAAACATGAAGAGCGGAGACAACGACAAGGACCCGAGCGACGATCGATACCCGGGTCTATTCTACTTCGTGTCGACGCAAGTACCGGCTGGTCCAGAGAAGGATGAAGGCTTTGAGGAGCCAGCAGCTGTGGGGAAGGTGACCCTACACCCCCTGGACTATTGGGTGATTGATAGTGGCGCTACCTATAGCATGACACCTCGCCCGGACTTGCTCACCGAACTCGAGCCGTCACCGGTGAAGCATGTCACATCGGCTTTGGGGCAGCGAGCAGAGGTGAAAGGCATGGGCAAGGCCATGTTCAAGGGTGCTGATGGGAAGATGGTGGGCCTCAAGAACGTGCTTTGGGTGCCCAGCCTTGCTGCAAACCTGATTTCCGTGCGGCGGTTGGCAAAGGCCGGCATGGACACGAACTCGAAGGGAGCCAAGACCTACACCGCAAGGCTTGGCGATCGAATTCTCTGGGACCTTCATGAGGACAGGGATGTCTACAACGAGATGTGGCAGATCCCAGTGGTCCCTATGCCTAAGGAGAGGCAAGTGGCAGCAAGCATCAGCACCAAGGATGGAGCGGTCGGTAGCGACGATGGCGCGAACGGTCGCGCTAAGGAGAATGAGCTCAAGAAGAGCAAACCTGGAGGGACCAGCAAGTTCAGTGAACCTAAGGAGAGTGGTGCAGCAACCAAGGAGCAGCAAAAGGGTAAGGAGAACCCAGAGGCAGCAGCGGAGGAGGACTACGGAGAGAGTATGTGGGGCGCTATTGCGAGCGCGGCATTCTCCAATCCAACTTCGGCTACGGGGGAGTGTGATTGGCTCACCTTGCATCGGCGCATGGGGCATGTGGCCCTGCCCATCTTGCAGCAGCTAGTGAAGAATGAGATGGTTGCTGGCATACGTGTGAAGGGGGAGCCCGATGAGGTGCTTGGCTGCCCGACGTGCATTCAAGCCAAGTTCACCCGGTTTCCGTTCCCTAGTTCGGAGGCAACGGCAAAGGCACCGCTTGATGAGGTGGTGATGGAAGTGGTGGGCCCCCTGAAGCTTGGAGCTGCTGGAGCTGAGTATTTTCTCACCATTGTCGACGTCTACACCCGCATGACTTGGGTGTATGTGCTGGCCAAGAAGAGCGACGTGGCTGAAACGTTGAAGACGGATTGGTTCCCGATGGTGGAGCGGCAACAAGACCGTCTAGTGAAGTCAATCCGCACCGATCGAGGGGGAGAGTTCCTGAGCAAGGAGTTTGGGTTGTGGCTGAAGAAGAATGGTATTCGGCACTCCCTCACCATGCCATACTCCCCTGCAATGAACGGCATCGCCGAGCGAGCAAACCGCACAATCACGGAGGCGGCACGCGGGTTGCTCATTGAAGCCGGGCTACCCGACTATTTCTGGCCTGATGCGGTGCGGAGCGCGTGTGTGGCCAAGAACAGAGCCTTGACTCATGTGGGAGCAGACAAATGGGTGCCCTATGTGGAGTGGCTAGGAAGGAAGCCAAAGGTGGATATGCTTCGGGTGTTCGGGTGCATGTGCATGGCGCTCGTGCCTAAGCATCTTCGGCACAACAAGCTTGGTGCCAAGGCGGTGTGGGCCGTGCACTTGGGCATGGCTCAAAACAGCAAGGGATGGCTTCTTTGGGACCCATTCACCAAGAAGTTCTTGGTGAGCAGGGACTGCAAGTTCATGGAGAACTTCATGTACAAGGATTGGAAGGCGGAGAATGAGGCGAAGATAGGCGTGCGGTTTGGGGAGGTGAAGAGTTCCGGTTTGGAGCATGTGGAGCTGCCTTTGGAACTGAGCAGCGGCAGCACAACCACAAGGCAATCCTCCCTTGTGAATGGGGGAGAGAAGGCCAATGATGCAGAGGAAGAAGAGGAGGAGGTGCAGCAAGTGAGCGAGCGTGCACCGTCACTTCCTTCCCGTACTACGAGTGCTCCACGGATTCGAGCCACACCGCAGCAACGCCAAGGCCTTCAAGTCCCTGCAGCTGAGGAGGAAGGAAGGGGGAAGAGGAGAGTTCAACCCCCTAATAGGCTGACCTATGATGCGCCGGGAAAGCAGGGCAAGACAGCCCTGGCCGGAGCGGCAATGATGGTCGGAGACGACGAGGAGAGTGACTACGAGGAGTGTGCCTTCGCGTTCTTCTCTCCGGTGGAGATGCCGGGAGAACCAGCAACTCTCAAGGAGGCTTTGGAGAGTAGTGATGCTGAGGAGTGGAAGAAGGCCATGGAGAGTGAGCTGAAGAGCATCGAGGAGAATGACACGTTTGAATTGGTGGAGCTACCGGAGGGGCATACGGCGATAACGTCCAAGTGGCTCTTCAAAATCAAGTCGGATGCCGACGGCAAGATCGAGCGCTACAAGTCTAGGCTTGTAGCCAAGGGGTACCAGCAGAAGGAGAAGGTGGACTTCAAGGAGCTGTTTGCCCCTGTGGTGAAGCCGACGACGCTGCGAACCCTATTCGCGGGAGCCGCCATCAAAGGATGGGTAGTAAAGCAAATGGACATCGTAACGGCATTCCTTAACGGCATCCTTGAGGAGGAGATTTTTATGGCGCAGCCAGAGGGGTTTGATGATGGTAGTGGCAGATTGTGGAAGCTGAAGAAGACCCTCTATGGGCTGAAGCAGGCCCCTAGGCAATGGTACATGAAGCTGCGCGAAGTGTTGGAGGGGATCGGCTTCACTCCCTCAACGGCCGATCACTCCTTGTTCATGCTTGGCGAGGGGGAGCAGAGGAGTTTCATGGTGGTTTATGTGGATGACATCCTCATTTTCTCACCCTCTTCTGACCTTGTGAAGGAGGTGATGCTGAAGCTTCAAGACAAGTTCAAGTGCAAGGCCCTTGGTGACGTGAGCTTCTACCTTGGGCTCCACATCGAACGAGATGTGGAGAAGCGGTGCATGCGGGTGCATCAACGAAAGTACCTGGAGGCATTGGCTGCCAACTTTGGGCAGAGTGAAGGCCATGTGGCTACACCCTTTCCCCTCTGGGTTCAAGTGTGTGAAGGGACCAGAGGAGGAAAGCGTTGGTGAAGAGGAGAGGCGTCGATTTCACTCGTTGGTGGGCAGCCTCATGTATGCGGCGGTAAACACCCGACCGGACGTCGCGTTTGCTACCGGGCAGCTGGCTAGGGTTGTGCAATGCCCTAATGAGGAGCAGGTAGCATCTGGAATGAGGGTGGCCAAGTATCTTGGCCAAACACCGACCGTTGGGCTGCAATACTCGGCGGCGGCACAAAGGCGCCAAAAGGGCGCGGATGGTGTTGAACCCGGGCGTTTGTTCCTCACCGCCTACTCGGATGCTTCATATGCATCAGAACCAGAGGACATGACAAGTGTGGGAGGCTTCATATGCTGTGTTGGTGGAGGCCCAACTGCTTGGGAGAGCAAGAAGCAGGTTGACCAAGCTTTGAGCTCGGTGGAGTCCGAGTACATGGCACTCTTCCGTGCCGTACGGGAGATTGTGTGGCAGCGGCGTTTGTTGGCTGAATTGGGGGAGGAGCAGCAAGGACCTACCCCACTGTACTGTGACAGCCAGGGTGCCATTGCTCTTGCTAAGAACCCTGTGTTGCATGGACTCACGAAGCACATGAGGGTGAAGTGGCATTGGACGAGGAGCATGGTAACCGCGGGTGAAGTTGAGTTGCGCTACGTGAAGACCACGGGGCAGCCGGCTGACATGATGACCAAGAGGCTGGTGGAGCAGCAGCATTGGAAGTGTTGCAAGCTGGCTGGGATGGCTCTGAACTGAGAGAGCAACATATCCTAAGGCCAACAATCCGAGGGGGAGTTTGTTGGTGCAACCCTACGGTTTGCACTCGGCTTGTTGTCCGTGTGCGTGAATGTGTGTGTGTATGGAATGGTATGAGGGCATGGGATAATATATATTTCATGCTTATAATTGTGTGTGAATGTTGAGTCATGATGTCGAGTGTGTGTGTCGAGTCAATAGCGAGTTATCGCTAGACGCGTGTTACGCGGTCGTTTGTGTCTCGCGCGCGGTTTCTATTTTGTCGTGCGCGGTTTCTATTTTGTCCTGTGTCGAACGTTCGGCGTGTCGCAGGTGTGTGCAGCAGACCCATCAAGAACTCAAGGATGAGTTTGTGATGAAGAGCCCGAGCCTTGGTGTCAAGCCTCAAGTGATTTCGAAGCTCGCCAAAAAAGGGTACACCTCAAGATATTGAAGATAGTTACATTACTTTGTGTAGTGTAACATTTCACTTGGTGTAGGCCCTAGTGAAGGGTAGTTTCGAGACCCTTCGTGGTTGGGGACAGTGTGGCACTGTTCCACATCACTGTACCTCGGCTCTTGGGGTTTGTAGGAGCTGGGAGTCATTCCCAACTCGTAACTCTTCCTATCTTGTGTTCTAAGACTATAGTGGCTGCCATAGTACCGTTCGTTCAAACCGGCGCTGTGTCGTCAATTCTTTATCAAATCGTGCAATCTAAATTGCTAATTGTAGACGACGTGAAGACGCTCCAGATCCAATTTGAATCAAGTCATTTGCAGCTGTGAGCAGAACGCTATCAACGTTTGAAGCCGCTGTGCAGAAATCCGTCTGTGCTCTCTATCTTTCGTTTTAGGTACATTCAAGCCTATTGTGACTATAACACTCGACAATGCAGCGATGATGATTCAGGACCAACGCTGCCAAGACCTCATCACGAAGACCAACCGTGACCGACGTCCTCCCCGCATGGCTGGTCAAACACGTGAAGATAACTCACCATCAAAGGAGAGAACCGAGGCCAAGGGCAACCACAATGCAACGACGTCAGCCGGAGGGCAGCAAGGAAGGGGAGGGCGCTCAAACCTCATGTGTTGGTACTGCAAACAATCTGGCCACCCGTTTTACAAGTGTCCCACGACACCACCAGGATGGACGTGCTGTTTGGGAACTGGCACGCGGGACAAGCAAAACGAACAGATCCGGACTTGTTACAAGGAGCCACCAGCTTTCCTGACTGCAGGTGCTAAGTTGTGCAGCAGCCGGCGTGTCCATGGTCGGCCTGACATACAAATAGCCCAAAACACTGAAAGAGATGGCAAAAGATACGTACGCACCTCTTTGGCAAGCCGCAGTTGAGGCTGAGTTGGCCAAGTTTGACGACCTGGAAGCATATGAAGTGGTGGACAGAGCTGACGTACCAAACGGAGTCCTATTTTTGACAAAAGGAGTCCTTCTAAAGGTGAAACGAGATGAGCACGGGCAGCCGAATCGATTCAAGGCACGCTGGGTGGTGAAGGGATGCGGACAGACATGGGGAACATACGACGAAACATACGTTCCCGTCAACCAAGGACCTACCTGTTCGTTGCTGGTGCATCTGCTACGAAGCGGAAGGTGGTGCAACCGGACATCTCCAATGCGTTCCTGTACGCCCCAATCTGCAGGGACGTGTATGTGAGACCACCCGAACCACGACACGACGGAGATAAAGTCAGGAAACTTAAGCGCAGTGTGTATGGACTGAAACAAGCATAACATTTGTGGCATCAGCACTTACGTGGTGACTTGTTGGAGCTGAACATGGTGCAGACCGAATCTGACCCATCCCTATTCATCTGGAAAAGAGAAGGCAAAGACACAGCGTAGTTGTTTACCTACGTTGACGACATTCTCATCCACTCTCATGACGAAGACGTCATTCAAGCTGCGATTCAACACTTAAAACGGAACTTTACCTTAACGACCGTCAGCACGACCATGACGCAGTTTTTGGGCCTCAACGTCTCTGCTGACACTGAATCGATCTCACTCGGACTCATTAAGTACATCTCACAGGCTTTGGCGAACTTCGAGATAAAAGGCAGCCATTCTGGAGTTTGAACGCCAATCACCAAGGAACCTGGACCACAAGGAGAGCCACCAGATGAGATTGGCAGTTAGCTAGTGCTGAAGCAAGTGGGAACGTTGCTGTACATCTCAACGGTAGGGAGGCCAGACATACCATATGCAACACATGTGCTGGCCAGACAATCCAGCAAACCAGCGGCTGCAACAACACTCGGAATCAAGCGAGTCTTCATGTACTTACAAAACACTGCGGACGTGGTTCTGGTCTATGGAGGAGGGGACTTGGTGCTCCGATGGTACACGGACTCGGACTATGCAAATGAAGTTGGATGTCACTCAGTGGGAGGATCCGTATTCACCTTGGGAGGAGCTGCTGTCAGTTGAAGGACGAAGAGGCAAACAGTCATTGCTACATCAACAACTGAAGCCGAGTACATTGCAATTTTTGAAGGGGCAAGAGAAGCTGTTTACATTCGGCACTTATGTGAAGACCTCAGTTTCCCACAGCAAGAAATAATCGTCCTTTCTGTGGACAACCAAAGTGCAATTGCGCTCGCGTCAGGGGAGCAGATGATTCAACGCATAAAACACATGGAAGTACGTTACAATTGGACGAGGAAGGCCGTTCGTGATGGAGTTGTGCACCTGGAGCACTGCCCTACAACTCGGCAAGCAACTGATTAACTCACTAAGCCCATCACAGCGAAGCAGCATCTCACTTGCAGCCTCTTGTGCGGCCTCCAACTGATCCCACCAAGTGAAGCATATGCAAATGATCAGCAAGTTAAGGGCGCTGCGATTGCACTCACACGCGTGGCGTTGTCAAAGAGTACAGCCCAAGCCCAACCAGACATCACGTAACTCCACACATCTCACTCACGTGTTTGCTGCTATATGCGTGCTCACTCACGCACATGACTACAAACACACGAATGAGAGGGGGAGTGGGATGTGGAGCTTCACATAGCAACGGAGCAGCCAAATGCAATCAGTGAAATCAAATTATTTTCATTATCATTACCAGGTTCACCACGAAGACAATTATGATGCGGAGACCTAATGCAATCAGTGAACAAGACATGGGGAGTAGCCAAAGGTAGACGACAAGGGATACGACAAGTACAGCCACCATCATGCGCAAGTAGATGCTACTGCAGTCCATCAGCTGCCGCTGCTGCAGTAGACCTGCTGGTTTCAGGGGGAGTCAATCAAGGCACAGTGGTGTGAGTGAAGGTGTGCAACAACATTCAATGAGGCCACATTCAAGTGTGCATTCAAAGGGACAAGGAACTGCAAGGCACAGGGCATCATGACAACATGAAGCAGGAGGAGAAACCCTAGACTGACCATGGTGATGCAGGGCGCCATGCGCTGGTGCTGCTGCCGCCTGTTAGGTGCTGCCGACGCTGCTGCCACGCTGCTGCTGCCGTCCACCTCTGCTGCTGCGGTCCGCAGCCTCTGGTAGCTGCCGCACGGTGCTGCTGCAGCACGTCTGCCGCCGCTCACCACCTGCTGTCCACCGGGCACGTGCTGGTGCAGGGCGCTAGGTGCCGCTGCTGCTGCTCCTGTGCGCCACCTTCAGGCAGTGATACGGACACGTTGTGAGGAGGAAGTAAGAGAAGCAAAAGAGGCAGTCACACAGAATACTAAACGAAAAGAAGGACATGTTTGACTGGAAACGGGAGTACACTCACGTGGCAGGGGGAGTACCCTGCAGCTGCAGGACGACAAGTGGAGCTGCTGCTAAGTGCCATCCGCTGGAGCTGCCGTGTGCCAGCAGCTGTTGATGCTATCAGGGACCAGGTGCTGCCGCCGTTGCGCCTGCCGTCCGCAGCCTCTGGTAGCGGTTGCACGCTGCTGCAGCTCGTCTGCCATTGACATCAACTGCTGCAACCGCCGTCATCAGCTGCTGCTGCCGCCATGCATATGCAGCTGTAGATCCGCGACAGCACGCACGGTAAAGCGGCAGCGCGTCAGTCACAGCAGAAGCACATCAGCCGATGCCGTCACGCTCTGACTGTTGGCGACGTCCTACTGCTCGTCGCATGCAGCAGCAGGCCGTCACACACACTGCTGTTGCCACCCAGCTGCGACATCGCACGCACTGGTGACACGCGCTAGATGCTGCTGCAGAATGACGTCGCACCGTGCTGCAGCAATTGCACGACTAAAGAAACTGGCGCGTACCAGGCGCTGCAGCCACGCGTTGGCTGACTGGTCGTCGCGTCATTCGCGAGAATTGTGAGGAGGAGAAATAGGGCGCAGCAGCGAAACAACTGAGCAAGGAAACGTGCACCTGATGAAATTGGGAACGTGCGAGAGACATCGTAACTGCTACAACAGTGGTTTTGACCAACGCAATGTCAACGGAAACCCAACGGCCTAGTCTTCACCGCAATTACCGCCGTGACCAAAATCACTTCCACAATCACCTCCACCACCCTATCGCCTCCGCAATCAACGCCATTTACAACCTATCCTCCAAAAGCAAACTAAGTAGAATCTACAGCAAGGGGGAGTGTTGGAAATACAAAAGATAGCGAAATATTTATGCTGTTTGATTTTACTGTAGTCCGACTCCCAGCCCTCCAATAATTGTACAATTATTGGAGGGCCAGAATTATTGGAGTCTAGAATTATTGGAGGTAAAGAATTATTGGCGGGTAGAATTATTGGTGCACCATTATTGGTGTGGATGAGGCAATACTTGGGGGGTTAGCTGCATGCGTAGATGCCCTGCTCTGTGAAGTTATTAATCAATCCATTCAGTTGCAAGTTTTATTATATTCTACAATTAAGCTTCCGCTACGTCGGCACTATGCCTTTCTAGCAATAATCACTCCTGTCGATATCCAATTCTCCCTCTACTGACGGAGTCCGTACCCGACCTTCAGCAAACCTTTCGCTGCTACACTCACCGTGTCAACCTGAGCCGATCCTATAATGCTGTCCGTTCAGATTGTAACATGGTATGAGAGCCACACAGGATTCTTCACATCACCACCTCACGCTCAAATTCAAACTCAAGGTGGCGTCCAGTACGCGCTCCCGCCGAAACATGGCCAGAGGATCTGACGGGCAGGCAGCTCCCACGACCGAAGCTCCTGCCAATCTTGTTATAGTCACAGTAGGCTTCAATGTGCCTGAAACGAAAGATAGAGTGCACAGTCGGATTTCTGCACAGCGGATTTAAACGTTTATAGCGTTCTGGTCAAAGCTTCAAATGACCTGATTCAACTTGGATCTGGAGCGTCTTAACGGCGCCTACAATAGGCAATTTTGATCGTACGATTTCACCAAGTATTGACGACACTATTGGTCCCTTCTCTGGTTCACGCTGGAATGGCTTGATGTGACGGATTTGGCTGCTCCCCAACGCTTGCCCAAGTAGGAGATAGCCTTGTGCGCTCTTCCGCACCCACGGGCTCTTCTCCGGGTCGTTCTCGGGACGCTTCTCCGTTCCTTCCATCACCTCCAGCAGGTCATAGTGGTCGAACACGTTCTCCATTTTGAAGGACCATTCAGCAAAGTTGTCGCCGTTGAACTTGTCAAGCCCGAACACTCTTGGTTCGTCCCTAGAAGGTCCAAGAGTCGGTTGCACGGGCGCCACGGCTGACTCACGGGCTTGGCCTTGTGCTTGGGCATCTCCATTGCCACCAGCACCTCTGCCACCCCTTTCTTCAGGTTCAGCCATTGTCGTAACTGCTCCAAGGGGCTCTGATACCACTTGTTATAGTCATAGTAGGCTTCAATGTGCCTAAAACGAAAGATAGAGTGCACAGACGGATTTCTGCACAGCAGCTTTAAACGTTCATAGCTTCTGGTCACAGCTTCAAATGACCTGATTCAACTTGGATCTGGAGCGTCTTAACGGCGCCTACAATAGGCAATTTAGATCGCACGATTTCACCAAGTATTGACGACACAACGTCGGTTTGAACGAACGGCACTATGGCAGCCACTATAGTCTTAGAACACACAATAGGAAGAGTTTGGAAGAGTTACGAGCTGGGAATGACTCCCAGCTCCTAGAAACCCCAAGAGCCGAGGTACAGTGATGTGGAACAGTGCCACACTGTCCCCAACCACGAAGGGTCTCGAAACTACCCTTCACTAGGGCCTACACCAAGTGAAATGTTACACTACACAAAGTAATGTAACTATCTTCAATTTCTTGAGGTGTACCCGTTTGGCGAGCTTCGCGATCACTTGAATGTTGACACCAGGGCTCGGGTTCTTCATCACAAACTCATCCTTGAGTTCCTGATGGGTCTGCTGCACACACCTGCGACACGCTGAACGTTCGACAAGCGACAAAATAGAAACCGCGCACGACAAAATAGAAACTGCGCGGGACACACAAAATGACCACGTTACACGCGACTAGCGATAATTCGCTATTGACTTGACACACACACTCGACATCATGACCCATCATTCACACGCTATTATAAGCATGAAATATATATTTATTTCATGCACTCATTCCATTCCATGCACACACGCATGCACGCACACGGACAACAAGCCGAGTGCAAACCGTAGGGTTGCACCAACAAACTCCCCCTCGGATTGTTGGCCTTAGGATCTTGCTCTCTTAGTTCAGAGCCATCCCAGCCAGCTTGCAACACTTCCAATGCTGCTGCTCCACCAGCCTCTTGGTCATCATGTCAGCCAGCTGCCCCGTGGTCTTCACGTAGCGCAACTCAACTTCACACGCGGTTACCATGCTCCTCGTCCAATGCCACTTCACCCTCATGTGCTTCGTGAGTCCATGCAACACAGGGTTCCTAGCAAGAGCAATGGCACCCTGGCTGTCACAGTACAGTGGGGTAGGTCCTTGCTGCTCCTCCCCCAATTCAGCCAACAAACGCCGCTGCCACACAATCTCCCGTACGGCACGGAAGAGTGCCATGTACTCGGACTCCACCGAGCTTAATGCTTGGTCCACCTGCTTCTTGCTTTCCCAAGCAGTTGGGCCTCCACCAACACGGCAAATGAACCCTCCAACACTTGTCATGTCCTCTGGTTCCGATGCATATGAAGCATCCGAGTAGGCGGTGAGGAACAAACGCCCGGGTTCAACTCCATCCGCGCCCTTTTGGCGCCTTTGCACCGTCGCCGAGTATTGCAGCCCAACGGTCGGTGTTTCGCCAAGATACTTGGCCACCCTCATTCCAGCTGCTACCTGCTCCTCATTAGGGCATTGCACAACCCTAGCTAGCTGCCCGGTAGCAAAGGCGACGTCCGGCCGAGTGTTCACCGCCGCATACATGAGGCTGCCCACCAACGAGTGAAAACGGCGCCTCTCCTCTTCACCAACGCTCTCCTCCTCTGGTCCCTTCACACACTTGAACCCAGAAGGAAAGGGAGTAGCCACATGACATTCACTCTGGCCAAAGTTGGCAGCCAACGCCTCCAGGTACTTCCGTTGGTGCACTCGCATGCTCCGCTTCTCCACGTCTCGTTCGATGTGGAGCCCAAGGTAGAAGTTCACGTCACCAAGGGACTTACACTTGAACTTGTCTTGCAGCTTCAGCATCACCTCCTTCACAAGGTCAGAGGAGGGTGAGAATATGAGAATGTCATCCACATAAACCACCATGAAGCTCCTCTGCTCCCCCTCGCCAAGCATGAACAAGGAGTGATCGGCCGTTGAGGGAGTGAAGCCGATCTCCTCCAACACTTCGCGTAGCTTCATGTACCATTGCCTAGGGGCCTGCTTCAGCCCATAGAGGGCCTTCTTCAGCTTCCAAACTCTGCCACTACCATCATCAAACCCCTGTGGCTGCGCCATAAAAATCTCCTCCTCAAGGATGCCGTTAAGGAATGCCGTTACGATGCCCATTTGCTTTACCACCCATCCTTTGATGGCGGCTCCCGCGAATAGGGTTCGCAGCGTCGTTGGCTTCACCACAGGGGCAAACAGCTCCTTGAAGTCCACCTTCTACTTCTGCTGGTACCCCTTGGCTACAAGCCTAGACTTGTAGCGCTCGATCTTGCCGTCGGCATCCGACTTGATTTTGAAGAGCCACTTGGACGTTATCGCCGTACGCCCCTCCGGTAGCTCCACCAATTCAAACGTGTCGTTCTCCTCGATGCTCTTCAGCTCAATCTCCATGGCCTTCTTCCACTCCTCAGCATCACTACTCTCCAAAGCCTCCTTGAGAGTTGCTGGTTCTCCCGGCATCTCCACCGGAGAGAAGAACGCGAAGGCACACTCCTCGTAGTCACTCTCCTCGTCGTCTCCGACCATCATTGCCGCTCCGGCCAGGGCTGTCTTGCCCTGCTTTCCCGGTGCATCATAGGTCAGCCTATTAGGGGGTTGAACTCTCCTCTTCCCCCTTCCTTCCTCCTCAGCTGCAGGGACTTGAAGGCCTTGGCGTTGCTGCGGTGTGGCTCGAATCCGTGGAGCACTCGTAGTGCGGGAAGGGAGTGACGGTGCACGCTCGCTCACTTGCTGCACCTCCTCCTCTTCTTCCTCTGCATCATTGGCCTCATCTCCCCCATTCACAAGGGAAGATTGCCTTGTGGTAGTGCTGCCGCTGCTCAGCTCCAAAGGCAGCTCCACATGCTCCAAACCGGAACTCTTCACTTCCCCAAACCGCACGCCTGTCTTCGCCTCATTCTCCGCCTTCCAATCCTTGTACATGAAGTGTTATAGTCACAATAGGCTTGAATGTGCCTAAAACGAAAGATAGAGAGCACAGACGGATTTCTGCACAGCGGCTTCAAACGTTTATAGCGTTCTGCTCACAGCTGCAAATGACTTGATTCAAATTGGATCTGGAGCGTCTTCACGTCGTCTACAATTAGCAATTTAGATTGCACGATTTGATAAAGAATTGACGACACAGCGTTGGTTTGAACGAACGGTACTATGGCAGCCACTATAGTCTTAGAACACAAGATAGGAAGAGTTACGAGTTGGGAATGACTCCCAGCTCCTACAAACCCCAAGAGCTGAGGTACAGTGATGTGGAACAGTGCCACACTGTCCCCAACCACGAAGGGTCTCGAAACTACCCTTCACTAGGGCCTACACCAAGTGAAATGTTACACTACACAAAGTAATGTAACTATCTTCAATATCTTGAGGTGTACCCTTTTTGGCGAGCTTCGAAATCACTTGAGGCTTGACACCAAGGCTCGGGCTCTTCATCACAAACTCATCCTTGAGTTCTTGATGGGTCTGCTGCACACACCTGCGACACGCCGAACGTTCGACACAGGACAAAATAGAAACCGCGCACGACAAAATAGAAACCGCGCGCGAGACACAAACGACCGCGTAACACGCGTCTAGCGATAACTCGCTATTGACTCGACACACACACTCGACATCATGACTCAACATTCACACACAATTATAAGCATGAAATATATATTATCCCATGCCCTCATACCATTCCATACACACACACATTCACGCACACGGACAACAAGCCGAGTGCAAACCGTAGGGTTGCACCAACAAACTCCCCCTCGGATTGTTGGCCTTAGGATATGTTGCTCTCTCAGTTCAGAGCCATCCCAGCCAGCTTGCAACACTTCCAATGCTGCTGCTCCACCAGCCTCTTGGTCATCATGTCAGCCGGCTGCCCCGTGGTCTTCACGTAGCGCAACTCAACTTCACCCGCGGTTACCATGCTCCTCGTCCAATGCCACTTCACCCTCATGTGCTTCGTGAGTCCATGCAACACAGGGTTCTTAGCAAGAGCAATGGCACCCTGGCTGTCACAGTACAGTGGAGTAGGTCCTTGCTGCTCCTCCCCCAATTCAGCCAATAAACGCCGCTGCCACACAATCTCCCGTACGGCACGGAAGAGTGCCATGTACTCGGACTCCACCGAGCTCAAAGCTTGGTCAACCTGCTTCTTGCTCTCCCAAGCAGTTGGGCCTCCACCAACACAGCATATGAAGCCTCCCACACTTGTCATGTCCTCTGGTTCTGATGCATATGAAGCATCCGAGTAGGCGGTGAGGAACAAACGCCCGGGTTCAACACCATCCGCGCCCTTTTGGCGCCTTTGTGCCGCCGCCGAGTATTGCAGCCCAACGGTCGGTGTTTGGCTAAGATACTTGGCCACCCTCATTCCAGCTGCTACCTGCTCCTCATTAGGGCATTGCACAACCCTAGCCAGCTGCCCGGTAGCAAACGCGACGTCCGGTCGGGTGTTTACCGCCGCATACATGAGGCTGCCCACCAACGAGTGAAATCGGCGCCTCTCCTCTTCACCAACGCTCTCCTCCTCTGGTCCCTTCACACACTTGAACCCAGAGGGAAAGGGTGTAGCCACATGGCCTTCACTCTGCCCAAAGTTGGCAGCCAATGACTCCAGGTACTTTCGTTGATGCACCCGCATGCACCGCTTCTCCACATCTCGTTCGATGTGGAGCCCAAGGTAGAAGCTCACGTCACCAAGGGCCTTGCACTTGAACTTGTCTTGAAGCTTCAGCATCACCTCCTTCACAAGGTCAGAAGAGGGTGAGAAAATGAGGATGTCATCCACATAAACCACCATGAAACTCCTCTGCTCCCCCTCGCCAAGCATGAACAAGGAGTGATCGGCCGTTGAGGGAGTGAAGCCGATCCCCTCCAACACTTCGCGCAGCTTCATGTACCATTGCCTAGGGGCCTGCTTCAGCCCATAGAGGGCCTTCTTCAGCTTCCACACTCTGCCACTACCATCATCAAACCCCTCTGGCTGCGCCATAAAAATCTCCTCCTCAAGGATGCCGTTAAGGAATGCCGTTACGATGTCCATTTGCTTTACTACCCATCCTTTGATGGCGGCTCCCGCGAATAGGGTTCGCAGCGTCGTCGGCTTCACCACAGGGGCAAACAGCTCCTTGAATTCCACCTTCTCCTTCTGCTGGTACCCCTTGGCTACAAGCCTAGACTTGTAGCGCTCGATCTTGCCGTCGGCATCCGACTTGATTTTGAAGAGCCACTTGGACGTTATCGCCGTACGCCCCTCCGGTAGCTCCACCAATTCAAACGTGTCATTCTCCTCAATGCTCTTCAGCTCACTCTCCATGGCCTTCTTCCACTCCTCAGCATCACTACTCTCCAAAGCCTCCTTGAGAGTTGCTGGTTCTCCCGGCATCTCCACCGGAGAGAAGAACGCGAAGGCACACTCCTCGTAGTCACTCTCCTCGTCGTCTCCGACCATCATTGCCGCTCCGGCCAGGGCTGTCTTGCCCTGCTTTCCCGGTGCATCATAGGTCAGCCTATTAGGGGGTTGAACTCTCCTATTCCCCCTTCCTTCCTCCTCAGCTGCAGGGACTTGAAGGCCTTGGCGTTGCTGCGGTGTGGCTCGAATCCGTGGAGCACTCGTAGTACGGGAAGGGAGTGACGGTGCACGCTCGCTCACTTGCTGCACCTCCTCCTCTTCTTCCTCTGCATCATTGGCCTCATCTCCCCCATTCACAAGGGAGGATTGCCTTGTGGTTGTGCTGCCGCTGCTCAGCTCCAAAGGCAGCTCCACATGCTCCAAACCGGAACTCTTCACTTCCCCAAACCGCACGCCTATCTTCGCCTCATTCTCCGCCTTCCAATCCTTGTACATGAAGTTCTCCATGAACTTGCAGTCCCTGCTCACCAAGAACTTCTTAGTGAATGGGTCCCAAAGAAGCCATCCCTTGCTGTTTTGAGCCATGCCCAAGTGCACGGCCCACACCGCCTTGGCACCAAGCTTGTTGTGCCGAAGATGCTTAGGCACGAGCGCCATGCACATGCACCCGAACACCCGAAGCATATCCACCTTTGGCTTCCTTCCTAGCCACTCCACATAGGGCACCCATTTGTCTGCTCCCACATGAGTCAAGGCTCTGTTCTTGGCCACACACGCGCTCCGCACCGCATCAGGCCAGAAATAGTCGGGTAGCCCGGCTTCAATGAGCAACCCGCGTGCCGCCTCCGTGATTGTGCGGTTCGCTCGCTCGGCGATGCCGTTCATTGCAGGGGAGTATGGCATGGTGAGGGAGTGCCGAATACCATTCTTCTTCAGCCACAACCCAAACTCCTTGCTCAGAAACTCTCCCCCTCGATCGGTGCGGATTGACTTGACTAGACGGTCTTGTTGCCGCTCCACCATCGGAAACCAATCCGTCTTCAACGTTTCAGCCACGTCACTCTTCTTGGCCAGCACGTACACCCAAGTCATACGGGTGTAGACGTCGACAATGGTGAGAAAATACTCAGCTCCAGCAGCTCCAAGCTTCAGGGGGCCCATCACGTCCATCACCACCTCATCAAGCGGTGCCTTTGCCGTTGCCTCCGAACTAGGGAACGGAAACCGGGTGAACTTGGCTTGAATGCACGTCGGGCAGCCAAGCACCTCATCGGGCTCCCCCTTCACACGTATGCCAGCAACCATCTCATTCTTCACTAGCTGCTGCAAGATGGGCAGGGCCACATGCCCCATGCGCCGATGCAAGGTGAGCCAATCACACTCCCCTGTAGCCGAAGTTGGATTGGAGAATGCCGCGCTCGCAATAGCGCCCCACATACTCTCTCCGTAGTCCTCCTCCGCTGCTGCCTCTGGGTTCTCCTCACCCTTTTGCTGCTCCTTGGTTGCTGCACCACTCTCCTTAGGTTCACTAAACTTGCTGGTCCCTCCAGGTTTGCTCTTCTTGAGCTCATTCTTCTTAGCGCGACCGTTCGCGCCATCGTCGCTACCGACCGCTCCGTCCTTGGTGCTGATGCTTGCTGCCACTTGCCTCTCCTTAGGCATAGGGACCACTGGGATCTGCCACATCTCGTTGTAGACATCCCTGTCCTCATGAAGGTCCCAAAGAATTCGATCGCCAAGCCTTGCGGTGTAGGTCTTGGCTCCCTTCGAGTTCGTGTCCATGCCGGCCTTTGCCAACCGCCGCACGGAAATAAGGTTTGCAGCAAGGCTGGGCACCCAAAGCACGTTCTTGAGGCCCACCATCTTCCCATCAGCACCCTTGAACATGGCCTTGCCCATGCCTTTCACCTCTGCTCGCTGCCCCAAAGCCGATGTGACATGCTTCACCGGTGACGGCTCGAGTTCGGTGAGCAAGTCCGGGCGAGGTGTCATGCTATAGGTAGCGCCACTATCAATCACCCAATAGTCCAGGGGGTGTAGGGTCACCTTCCCCACAGCTGCTGGCTCCTCAAAGCCTTCATCCTTCTCTGGACCAGCCGGTACTTGCGTCGACACGAAGTAGAATAGACCCGGGTATCGATCGTCGCTCGGGTCCTTGTCGTTGTCTCCGCTCTTCATGTTTGCAGCTCCGCCACCGCAACCGCCACGGCCTCCACGGCCTCGTCCTCTCCCTCCTCCTGCTCCTCTACCCTCTTGGCCTTGAGCAGGGGTCCAACCATCAGGGAGTTTGTAGCAGTCGCGCCACATGTGTCCGCTCTTGTGGCAATAGTGACACTCGCCGTCGAATCGGCCGCGACCGCGTCCGTAGCTCTTGTCGTCGCTGCCGTAACCGCCACTCCTGCGGCCTCCGCCGAAGTTGCTGCCACCAAACCTTCCTCCCCCTCGTCCTCTGCCTCTTCCTCGACCATATCCACGGCCGATGCTCGCTGCCCCAGCGCCATCCGCACTCACCAACTCACGGCGGCGGAAATCCTCTTGAAGGATAGCTCGCTTCACGTCTTCAAGCGAGAGGCGGGGCAAGTCGCGATTAAGGTTGATGATGAGCGAGGACCATGACTCTGGGAGTAAGGCCAGCAACTTGGTCTTCTTTTGGAGCTCACTGTAGTTCAAATCAGCTCCCTCAAGCCGCGTCAACAAGTCGAAGAATTTCTGCACCCCTTCTTCAACCGCTTCGTCTTCTTCAATTCGTAGTGCCGCCATTTGCCGTTCCAACACCACCGCTACCGCCGCTGTTGCAGGAGCATGTACACCCTTGAGAGCAGCCCATGCCTTTGGTCCTTTCTCTGGTTCACGCTGGAATGGCTTGATGTGACGGATCTGACTGCTCCCCAACGCTTGCCCAAGTAAGAGATAGCCTTGTGCGCTCTTCCGCCACCACGGGCTCTTCTCCGGGTCGTTCTCGGGGCGCTTCTCCGTTCCTTCCATCACCTCCAGCAGGTCATAGTGGTCAAAGATGTTCTCCATCTTGAAGGACCATTCAGCAAAGTTGTCACCGTTGAACTTGTCAAGCCCAAACACCCTAGGCTCATCCCTAGGTGGGCCAAGACTTGGTTGCATGGGCGCCATGGCTGAATCACGGGGTTGGCCTTGAGCTTGAGCTTTTCCACTGCCACCAGCACCTCTGCCACCCCTTTCCTCAGGTCCAGACATTGTCGAAACTGCTCCAAGGGGCTCTGATACCACTTGTTATAGTCACAATAGGCTTGAATGTGCCTAAAACGAAAGATAGAGAGCACAGACGGATTTCTGCACAGCGGCTTCAAACGTTGATAGCGTTCTGCTCACAGCTGCAAATGACTTGATTCAAATTGGATCTGGAGCGTCTTCACGTCGTCTACAATTAGCAATTTAGATTGCACGATTTGATAAAGAATTGACGACACAGCGTCGGTTTGAACGAACGGTACTATGGCAGCCACTATAGTCTTAGAACACAAGATAGGAAGAGTTACGAGTTGGGAATGACTCCCAGCTCCTACAAACCCCAAGAGCTGAGGTACAGTGATGTGGAACAGTGCCACACTGTCCCCAACCACGAAGGGTCTCGAAACTACCCTTCACTAGGGCCTACACCAAGTGAAATGTTACACTACACAAAGTAATGTAACTATCTTCAATATCTTGAGGTGTACCCTTTTTGGCGAGCTTCGAAATCACTTGAGGCTTGACACCAAGGCTCGGGCTCTTCATCACAAACTCATCCTTGAGTTCTTGATGGGTCTGCTGCACACACCTGCGACACGCCGAACGTTCGACACAGGACAAAATAGAAACCGCGCACGACAAAATAGAAACCGCGCGCGAGACACAAACGACCGCGTAACACGCGTCTAGCGATAACTCGCTATTGACTCGACACACACACTCGACATCATGACTCAACATTCACACACAATTATAAGCATGAAATATATATTATCCCATGCCCTCATACCATTCCATACACACACACATTCACGCACACGGACAACAAGCCGAGTGCAAACCGTAGGGTTGCACCAACATGAAGTTCTCCATGAACTTGCAGTCCCTGCTCACCAAGAACTTCTTGGTGAATGGGTCCCAAAGAAGCCATCCCTTGCTGTTTTGAGCCATGCCCAAGTGCACGGCCCACACCGCCTTGGCACCAAGCTTGTTGTGCCGAAGATGCTTAGGCACGAGCGCCATGCACATGCACCCGAACACCCGAAGCATATCCACCTTTGGCTTCCTTCCAAGCCACTCTACATAGGGCACCCATTTGTCTGCTCCCACATGAGTCAAAACTCTGTTCTTGGCCACACACGCGCTCCGCACCGCATCAGGCCAGAAATAGTCGGGTAGCCCGGCTTCAATGAGCAACCCGCGTGCCGCCTCCGTGATTGTGCGGTTCGCTCGCTCGGCGATGCCATTCATTGCAGGGGAGTATGGCATGGTGAGGGAGTGCCGAATACCATTCTTCTTCAGCCACAACCCAAACTCCTTGCTCAGGAACTCTCCCCCTCGATCGGTGCGGATCGACTTCACTAGACGGTCTTGTTGCCGCTCCACCATCGGGAACCAATCCGTCTTCAACGTTTCAGCTACGTCGCTCTACTTGGCCAGCACGTACACCCAAGTCATGCGGGTGTAGACGTCCACAATAGTGAGGAAATACTCAGCTCCAGCAGCTCCAAGCTTCAGGGGGCCCACCACGTCCATCACCACCTCATGAAGCGGTGCCTTAGCCGTTGCCTCCGAACTAGAGAATGGGAAACGGGTGAACTTGGCTTGCATGCACGTCGGGCAGCCAAGTACCTCATCGGGCTCCCCCTTCACACGTATGCCAGCAACCATCTCATTCTTCACTAACTGCTGCAAGATGGGCAGGGCCACATGCCCCATGCGCCGATGCAAGGTGAGCCAATCACACTCCCCCGTAGCCGAAGTTGGATTGGAGAATGCCGCGCTCGCAATAGCGCCCCACATACTCTCTCCGTAGTCCTCCTCCGTTGCTGCCTCGGGGTTCTCCTCACCCTTTTGCTGCTCCTTGGCTGCTGCACCACTCTCCTTAGGTTCACTGAACTTGCTGGTCCCTCCAGGTTTGCTCTTCTTGAGCTCATTCTCCTTAGCACGACCGTTCGCGCCATCGTCGCTACCAACCGCTCCACCTTTGGTGCTGATGCTTGCTGCCACTTGCCTCTCCTTAGGCATTGGGACCACAGGGATCTGCCACATCTCGTTGTAGACATCCCTGTCCTCATGAAGGTCCCAAAGAATCCGATCGCGAAGCCTTGCGGTGTAGGTCTTGGCTCCCTTCGAGTTCGTGTCCATGCCGGCCTTTGCCAACCGCCGCACGGAAATCAGGTTCGCAGCAAGGCTGGGCACCCAAAGCATGGCCCACCATCTTCCCATCAGCACCCTTAAACATGGCCTTGCCCATGCCTTTCACCTCCGCTCGCTGCCCCAAAGCCGATGTGACATGCTTCACCGGTGACGGCTCGAGTTCGGTGAGCAAGTCCGGGCGAGGTGTCATGCTATAGGTAGCGCCGCTATCAATCACCCAATAGTCCAGGGGGTGTAGGGTCACCTTCCCCACAGCTGCTGGCTCCTCAAAGCCTTCATCCTTCTCTGGACCAGCTGGTACTTGCGTCGACACAAAGTAGAATAGACCCGGGTACCGATCGTCGCTCGGGTCCTTGTCGTTATCTCCGCTCTTAATGTTTGCAGCACCGCCTCCGCGACCGCCACGGCCTCCACGGCCTCTTCCTCTCCCTCCTCCTTCTCCTCTACCCTCTTGGCCTTGAGCAGGGGTCCAACCTTCAGGGAGTTTGTAGCAGTCGCGCCACATGTGTCCGCTCTTGTGGCAATAGTGGCATTCGCCGTCGAATCGTCCGCGACCGCGTCCGTAGCTCTTGTCGTCGCTGCCGTAACCGCCACTCCCGCGGCCTCCATTGAAGTTGTTGCTGCCAAATCTGCCTCCCCCTCGTCCTCTGCCTCTTCCACGGCCGTACCCTCGGCCGATACTTGCTGCCCCGGCGCCATCCGCACTCGCCAACTCACGGCGGCGGAAGTCCTCTTGAAGGATTGCTCGCTTCACATCTTCGAGCGAGAGGCGGGGCAGATCTCGGTTGAGGTTGATGATGAGCGAGGACCACGATTCCGGGAGTAGGGCCAGCAACTTGGTCTTCTTCTGGAGCTCACTGTAGTTCAAATCAGCTCCCTCAAGCCGCGTCAACAAGTCGAAGAATTTCTGCACCCCGTCTTTCACGGGTTCATCTTCCTCAATTCGTAGCGTCGCCATTTGCCGTTCCAACACCACAGCTACCGCCGCTGTTGCAGGAGCGTGTACACCCTTGAGAGCAGCCCATGCCTTTGGTCCCTTCTCTGGTTCACGCTGGAATGGCTTGATGTGACGGATTTGGCTGCTCCCCAACGCTTGCCCAAGTAGGAGATAGCCTTGTGCGCTCTTCCGCACCCACGGGCTCTTCTCCGGGTCCTTCTCGGGACGCTTCTCCGTTCCTTCCATCACCTCCAGCAGGTCATAGTGGTCGAACACGTTCTCCATTCTGAAGGACCATTCAGCAAAGTTGTCGCCGTTGAACTTGTCAAGCCCAAACACTCTTGGTTCGTCCCTAGAAGGTCCAAGAGTCGGTTGCACGGGCGCCACGGCTGACTCACGGGCTTGGCCTTGTGCTTGGGCATCTCCATTGCCACCAGCACCTCTGCCACCCCTTTCTTCAGGTCCAGCCATTGTCGTAACTGCTCCAAGGGGCTCTGATACCACTTGTTATAGTCATAGTAGGCTTCAATGTGCCTAAAACGAAAGATAGAGTGCACAGACGGATTTCTGCACAGCGGATTTAAACGTTCATAGCGTTCTGGTCACAGCTTCAAGTGACCTGATTCAACTTGGATCTGGAGCGTCTTATCGGCGCCTACAATAGGCAATTTAGATCGCACGATTTCACCAAGTATTGACGACACAGCGTCGGTTTGAACGAACGGCACTATGGCAGCCACTATAGTCTTAGAACACACAATAGGAAGAGTTGGGAAGAGTTACGAGTTGGGAATGACTCCCAGCTCCTACAAACCCCAAGAGCCGAGGTACAGTGATGTGGAACAGTGCCACACTGTCCCCAACCACGAAGGGTCTCGAAACTACCCTTCACTAGGGTCTACACCAAGTGAAATGTTACACTACACAAAGTAATGTAACTATCTTCAATTTCTTGAGGTGTACCCGTTTGGCGAGCTTCGCGATCACTTGAATGTTGACACCAGGGCTCGGGTTCTTTATCACAAACTCATCCTTGAGTTCCTGATGGGTCTGCTGCACACACCTGCGACACGCTGAACGTTCGACAAGCGACAAAATAGAAACCGCGCACGACAAAATAGAAACCGCGCGGGACACACAAAATGACCACGTTACACGCGACTAGCGATAATTCGCTATTGACTTGACACACACACTCGACATCATGACCCATCATTCACACGCTATTATAAGCATGAAATATATATATTTATTTCATGCACTCATTCCATTCCATGCACACACGCATGCACGCACACGGACAACAAGCCGAGTGCAAACCGTAGGGTTGCACCAACAAATCTTATTGCAAGCAACACGGCGGCAACCACAACCGTCAGCAATGCGCTTCTAGAACAACTCATCCATCGCATCACAACATTGGAGTCAGGAATTCAACAATTGAAGAATGCCCCCCCGGGTACCTCACAACAACCCGCTCAACCGGTCGTCCCCAAAAGAGAACAGACCCCAACCACAATCGACCTCGGGTCGAACTCACCTGGTCCAAATACATATCGTCCAAGCGACGAAGCCATGCTCGCTGCCCAGAACAAGTTTCTGGCCATATCCAAGATTCACACAAGCACCGTCTTCAATGGACGGGAATCTGACACGTGGAGTTTCGAGCTGTAACTGCTCCTCTAAAGCGCTTAAATTTCTTGCTTCTTCGACGGAAGCTACGCCGGACCCACAAACGATATCGACGAAACAAAACGCAGTACTACTGCGAATCTCTCATGGCGTATAATGTTCTCGCCGACCAAACAACTCGGCATACGCTCGTGTAAAACCGACACGGCTCCCGTCATGAAGGCCTGAAGCTATCTCACCAAGACATACCAACCTAGGGACCCGGGTAGAAACCCTTCAAATCCCTACTCCTGTCAGAAACGAGAATGGTTTTGACTAAGGAAGGAGGGGTACAAGTATGAAACCATAGGATCATGTACCCTCTAAGGCAAAGCTAACAAGACTAACAAGCTATAAAGCAAAGCTTAGGGTGGATCTCAAGATCACCACACAGTCCGAGCACAAGCAAGAGGCCACAAGGCCAGTCCACATGCATAATTATAATAGTATAAGCAGTACAGTGATCACAACCTAGCAAGTGTAAGCATGCAGGTATATATATACATCATAGTACAAGGCAAAGTCAAGAGACAAGCAAGTGGGGCAGAGTAGGCACAGAGCAGTGCAGAAACGCTGGTGATCACTGGACCCTAAGGCCTTGGTGCAGATATCAGCAGTGTTGGCCTGTGAGGCCACGTAAGCAAGGCGAAGCTGACCACACTGCTGCAGCTCTCGCGCAAGAAAGTAACAAAGAGCAATGTGCTTCGTTCTGTGCACCAGTCTCTGCTCTCGACACAAGGCAATCATGGCCATGTTGTCGACGTACAGAGCTGGAGGAGAACGAGGCCGCTCACCCAAGTCAGTGAGCAAGTACGTCAAACGACGTAACTATTGTGCAGCCATAGCCCCAGCGTAGATCTCGGCCTCACAGCTGGAACTAAGCACAGAAGACGAGCGAGTGGACCTCCACAAGACAGAACCAGCACCGAGACTGAAAGTGTAAACCAGTGTCGATCGCTGTGTCTCCTGGTTGCCAGCCCAAGAAGCGTCTGAGTGCCCTGTAAGCACAACTCGGTCCCGTCTCCAAGCACAAGCCTCATGCCTGATGTACTGCACAAGTAGCGCAGTACCCTCGTAGAAGCCCCATAGTGCTCAGGGCGGTGTCTCTCCGTCGCAACATAGCGCGCCAGGATGCTGAGAGGGTACGCTAGGTCAGGTCGAGTGCACCTCATCAAGAACATGCGGCAGCCCACAAGCTCTGGATACGGACCACTTGGCTCTACGGAATCATCCGAAGGTGGAGCTGAGAGCGAGTGGTTCGTAGGCAAAGGAGTGGGCTGTGGCGAGGAGAGCTGAAAGCGGAAGCGCTGAAGAACCTGCTGCACCATGTGTGACTGAGTCAGAGTGATGGTGCGCGCTTCTCTGTCCCGGATGATCTGCAAGCCAAGATAGCTTCGCAGCTCACCCAGGTCAGTGCAGGTGTGTCTCTTCTGCAATTCCGCCTTGACAAGGGCCAGTGCCTCAGTGTCAGCAGTAGAAAAGACCAAGTCGTCGACGTACACAAGGATGTAGAACGGCGACAGCGAAGGGTCGGTGCGAAGAAACAGCGACGGGTCAGTAGTCGAAGGAGAAAAATCAAGAGCTGCAAGTATCGTCCTCATTGTGTCGTGCCACTTGCGGGGCGCCTGGTGGAGACCGTAGACTAACAGCCGGAGGCTCCACTGGGTACCCTCAGGAAACGACCCAGTGAAGCCATGTGGGCGGCACAGCCAGATGTCCTTGTGAAGGCTGCCCTACAAGAAAGCTGTGGAGAATTCGAGGGAGTGCAGCTCGTAATCACGCTATGCTGCAACGTGCAGTAACACCCGAAGAGTGGTCATCTTTGGGGTGGGGGAGAAGGTTTGGAAGAAGTCAACTCTCAGACGCTGACTGAAGCCTCGTGCAACGTAGCGCGCCTTGAAGACAGGCGGAGCACCCGGCGGCCGCTTCACCCTGAAAATCCACATGCCATCGACTATGTTCGCCCTAGGTGGGGGAACCTCGTCGACGTAGGGGCCTGTGGACTTCTAGCATGCCATCTCTGCGTCCATGGATGTCTCCCACTGAGAGGAGTACTGACCCGTGATCGCCTCTGCGTAAGATCGCGGGGTTGGAATGTCCAGTGCATCCGGGTCTCCCTCAGGGACAAGCAACATGGCAGCGAGATGAGGTACAGAAGCGGCGAGACACTCAAGCTCAAACTGCCTGTCCTCAAAGACGTCACAGCCAAAGGCAAGCTCACCCCCGATGGACGGAGGGCAGTCAGACTCAGAAACAAGACTCACGAAGTAGTCAAGACGACAGGCAGCAGCAACGTCAACTAGCTCGGTGACTAAGGCAGACGCAGCAGCAGACTCAAAAGTAGGGTCAGTGACAAGTGTGGCCAGACAACGAGTGACAATCGGAATAGCAGCACGAGCAAGGTCAGACTCAGGGTCAGGACGAAGTGCCATAGTGTGAGTACCGGGGACAGGTGGAGGACAAACACGACGAGTGCGATGGGTACGAGCAAGTGGCGAGGCAGGACGAGACGCGGGCTCTCGACGCTCGGTCAGGGAGTCTGTCAACTCAGTGTAAGGAGAAGGAGCAGGCAGTGGGGAGTCAGGCTGTAACTGTGTCTGGGACGGGTCAGTCGATGGAGAGAAGGAGTGCCAATGGAAGACGGAAGGTTGAGAACCTGGCAAAGCGCCAAGCCAGGTGGTGGCAGTGACGACTGCGGCTGGTCCCTGAAGAACGGTCGCCGTTGCCATGGCTGCAAAACACCCCCATCTCCAGTACCTCCAGCACCAGCACCTCCAGCACCGCCAGCTCCAGTACCTCCAGCTCCCATACGTCCAGCACCTCCGGTGGCTGTACCTCCATAACCAAGACCTCCAGTTGTCAAACTATATTTATATAGTTTCTTTAGGTTAGTCTAGGTGTTGTACATTTTGTTGCACTTGTGCCAGAACTATTCTTAGGGTTTGCTATATCTTCGTTGTTCCCTTGATTCCTTAGTCAATCCATTACCCATTTAGTAACTTGACATGGTATCGAGCTAGTCGATCCCGATAAGCCCACCTCCCCGTACCCCGACCTAGCCCGTAGCGCCCCAACGCCCGAAGCACCCCGTCACCCCACTAGCCCGCGCGTCACCCGTTTCTGCCCCGCACCCCACCCGTTTTGCCCAGCGCGTCACCCGTTTTTGCCCCGCGCCCCACCCGTTTTTCCCCGCGCGTTGCCCGCCAGCCCGCTAGCGCGCAGCAGACGCCCGCGCGTAGCTGCACGCGCAGCCTTAGCCGCACGCGCAGCCGCGCGCAAGTACGCCACGCCCGCACGCACGCGCAGCAACAGCCGCGCGCACGTGCAGCCCGTTAGCCGCGCCCTTCCCCACCCGTCGCCAGCTGCCTTAACCGCCGCCCCACCTGAAACCGCCGCCCCACACCTGAAAACCGCCGCCCCACATCTGAAACCCGTCGCCCCACACCTGAAACCCGCCGCCCCACACCTGAATCCGCCGCCCCACACCTGAATCCGCCGCCCCACGACCTGAAACCACCGCCTCACACCTGAAACCCGCCGCCCCACACCTGAAACCGACTCCCCACAACCTGAACCCGCTGCCCCACACCTGAAACCCGCCGCCCCACACCTGAAACCGCCGCCTCACACCTGAAACCCGCCGCCCCACACCTTAAACCGCCTCCCCACGACCTGAAACCGCCGCCACACACCTGAAACCCTCCCCCCCACACCTGAAACCCGCCGCCCCACACCTGGAATCGCCGCCACACGACCTGAAACCGCTGCCTCACACCTGAAATCCGCCGGCCCACACCTGAGACCGACTCCCCACGACCTGAACCCGCCGCCCCACACCTGAAACCCGCCGCCCCACACCTGAAACCGCCGCCTCACATCTGAAACCCGCCGCCTCACAACCTGAAACCGCCGCCCCACCTGAAACGCGCCACCACACGACCTGAAACTGTTAGCCGCGCCCTTCCCCACCCGTTGCCTCATCCGTTACCCGCTGCCCCACCCGTGCTGCCCCACGAGCTGAAACCTGCCGCCGCACGAGCTGAAACCCGCCTCCCCACCTGAAAACCGCGGCCCCACCCGTTCCCTGCTGCCCCAGGAGCTGAAACCCGCCGCCCCACCTGAAACCCGCCGCCCCACCTGAAACCCGCCGCCCCACCAGAAACCCACTGCCCAACGAGTTGAAACCCGCCCCACCAGTTAGCCGCAGCCTCACCTGTAAGCTCCGCCCCACCCGTAACCTACTGCCCCACCCGAACCCGATACACTCACCGCACCCGACCGCTCCTAGCCGCTCCCCACCATGCTCGGCCGTCTCTAGCACCCACCATGGCGTCTACTAGAGTTCTGTTACGGCAGGGTCAGCCACTATCACCGCAGCTGCAGCACTCCCAGCAGTGGGGACCCGAGGTTCCTAGGAATACCGGCCCCAGCAGCGGCTCAGCCAGCAGTAGGCACGACGTTGGTCCCTGCGGGTACAGGATCCTGACTGGCTCCGGTGCTGGCACTACCTGCTCGCGTCCCGACCACTCCGCGTCCCGCTGCTACCATCGCCTTGACGACCTTCACCGCGAGCGTTTTGATCCTCACGCTGTTACACCGCAATGGCCTTCGCGTCTTCGCCATGGCACTGTTACACCAGTTGAGTCTCACCTACCTGCACGTGTAGAGACTTGTGTTTCCATTCTTGGTGCGTGTGTACTTTCCAGTCTAGGCGCCTCTTAGGGTCTTTGTGTGGGAGCTGCAGCTACCACTAGTCTAGTACCAGCCTTTGTCGCTGGCTCGGGTGCGACCTCACCGACTGCACATCTTTCCTTCACCCTAGTCTCTTTCGAAACTGCACCATCCTCACACCACTGCACACTCCGGTCACCGTTGCCTTGGGTGACCCCTCAATGGGACTTGTCGTTGCCCACAGCACCACCACTCTCCCGTGTCTGGCGGCCCCCTGTGGGTTTCTCACAGGTTACTACACCCCCTCGTTCTCCAGGAACCTGGTGGGTGTCATTCACCTCCACGACCTCGGTGTAGTCACTACTTTCCCTCTGGACGAGCCTGTTGCCGCCTGCACAGCTCATGCCACTGGGGCGCCTCTGGCCACTTTTCACAGGGAGTCGGGCTCCGGTCTGTACTCACTACACACTGGGTCCCACCACACTGGGTCAGGTCAGGTCAGGTCAGGTCAGGTCAGGTAGCTGCTGTGTCGTGCGACTGCCGGTCACTCACCGACCCGTCGGTCCTCTGGCACCACCGACTAGGTCACCCGTCCTTCCTGCGTGTCACTAGGATGGTGCGTCACCATCTGGTCTCAGGTCTCCCAGAGTCACTCCCTCCACTTCCTCGCTCGCCTGCTTCGCCGTGTACCCCTTGCTTCGAGGGGCGGCAGCGCGCTGCCCCTCACTCCTCACGGCTCCCTTAGAGACCCTGCACTTGGACGTCTGGGGTCCGTCCCCGGTCCTTGGCCCACGTCAGGAGGGCTTCTTCCTGGTTGTGGTGGACGACTTCTCCCGCTACACCACAGTGTTTCCCTTGCGACGGAAGGCCGACGTGCCTACCGTCCTAGAGCCGTGGCTCCTAGCGAGGGGTGGCGCCCAGAGCCTTCGTGGACTCCGTCTACACTTCGACCGTGGTGGTGAGTTTGACTCCACTCGCCTGTCGGCGTTCTGTGGAGCTCAGGGGATCGTCCAGTCCTACACGCTACCAGCCTCGCCACAACAGAACGGGGTAGTTGAGCGACGTATCGGCCTGGTCATGGAGGTTGCTCGTTCCTCTATGAGCCATTGCTGGTGCCACCCAGTTCCTGTGGCCCCAAACCATCCGCTACGCCGCGCCCCAGCTGAACTTGTGGCCGGGTGACGCCGGTCTTCCTTTCTGCCGGGGTCTCAAGGCGTGGCAGCTGACTTCCGAGTCTGGGGCTCCCTGGCTCACGTTCGTGCCCCTGGCGCGAACACGTTGTCTGCCCGCACTCGTGCCTGCGTCTTTCTTGGCTTCCCCCTGGACGCCTCCGGCAGGGCGTTCTACGACCCGCTCACCTACCAGTTCTTAAGTTCCCAGGACGCCACTTTCGACGAGTCGACCCCACCGAGGTTCTGATGCCTTTTCCCCCCCGATGTTCCTCACACCGCTGCCCCCCCCAGTCCCCTCGGTAGCACCCCCCCCCCCCACTCCCTCACGTCCTGCCACGTCAGGTGTGTCGCACGTCACTCCGCAGTCGTCTCCCCCGCAGCGTCTAGTCCCGGTCGTGTCTGGGGGTGCAGGAGGTGCAGCTATGGAGGGTGAGGGTACTTGGATTGCTGGAGCTGGTGGTGCATGCTCTGGGGGTGCAGTGGGTGTGGGCGTGGAGGCCCCTCCTGTCGAGGACACGGCCGCCTTGAGTCGGCGGCCTTGCCCCGCCTCACCTCTTGGCTTCCCGTCCGTTCCGCAGTTTCCTCCTCGTTCGTCTCTGCGTTTGGTCACTGCGTAGCCTGGGAATGTTCCTGCGGGAATTACTGGAGGCACTGAGCGGGTCGTTGGTGGATCTTCTGAATCTGGGGGTGCTGGCGCTGGAGGAGCAGGCACGTCGGAGCCCACACTGCGCATCGTCTTCTACGGTTGGAGAGGGAGGAGCAGGAGCGGCTTGAGAGAGTAGAGGAGGAGTCACACCCGCAGCAGCAGGAGAGAGTAGAGGAGGACTTGTACCTGCAGTAAAAGGACAGAATAGAGGAGGAGTCACACCCGCAGCAGCAGGTGCAGTTGCAGCAGCAACATGAGAGCTTAGAGGAGGAGTCATGGCCGCAGCAGCAGGCTCAGTTACAGCCGCAGCAGGAGAGGGTAGAGGAGAAGCCACAGCCCCAGGCGCAGCAGCGCTCGCTACCGGAGCTGCAGGAGCAGCAGCGGGAGCAGGTGCAGCCACAGCAGAAGCCAGAGGAGGCGGAGCAGCAGCGCCAAGACCGGCTTCCTGACCCCTCACCTGCGCGCTTTGTCCGTCTCGTCCCGACTCCTCCTGATCCCCCTGCCTCGTTCCCCTCCCAGTCCGACTGGACTCTTCGTCGTTCTCCTCTCATTCGTGATGTGTCTCCAGAGTCTCGTCCGTCTCGTTACCGTGCCGACTATCCATTTCACGTTGTTCTCCGCCCTCATGTCCCACCTCGTTCGAGTCTTCCGTTGCCTCCTGCATCGTCCCTTCCTGTTCTCCCAGATCCGGTCTCAGACCCACGCCGTGCTGCTTGTCCTGTCGTCCCTCGTGTTCTGTCCTCGTTGGTCAAGCACCCGTCTATTCCTCTATTGTCTGTCTCATCTCTTGCAGTTACTGTCAGTGCCTTTGCCTCGTCCCTTCGCCTTGACTACGCCACTCACCTGGTGGGTGGACCTGCCCGTTTTCCGACCACTGGGGGTGCACGGGTCTTTCCCTTGGAGATTCTGGAGGACAGGCAGTTTGAGCTGGAGATCCTTGCGACCGTTGTTCCCCATCTCTGCGCCATGCTGCTTGCCCCTGAGGTGAATCCAGATGCCCTTAACATCCCGATCCTTCGCACTCACGCGGAGGTGGTCTCGGGACCTTGGGCCCCGTACTGGATAGGAGCTGAGGAGGCAGAGATGGCATCTTATCGGTCCACAGGCACCTACGTTGATGCAGTCCCACCGCCTGGGACGAACGTCGTCAGTGGCAGGTGGCTCTATAAGGTGAAGCGGCCGCCTGGATCACCACCGGTGTTCAAGGACACTATGTGGCGAGAGGCTTCAGTCAGCGAGAGGGGGTAGACTTCTTCCAGACCTTCGCTCCGCACCGAAGATGACCACTCTTCGGGTGTTGCTGCATATTGCGGCCCAGCGCGACAACGAGTTGCACTCCTTGGACTTTTCCATGGCGTTCTTTCAGGGGAGCCTGGCTGCGTCGTCCACCTGGCTTCACTGCCTCTTTTCCCCGTGGGACCCAGTGGCAGCTGCGTCGACCGGTCTACGGCCTTTGCCAGGCTCCTCGCAAGTGGCACGACACACTTCGCACGACTCTTGCAGCACTTGGTTTCTTTCCGTTATCGGCCGACCCAGCACCACCAGCTCCAGCACCTCCAGCTCCAGTACCTTCAGCACCAGATCCCCCAGCACCTCCAGCGGCAGGACCTCTAGCACCAGAGCCTCCAGCACCGTTAGCTCCAACACCTCCAGCACCAGAACCTCCAGCACCACCAGCTCCAGCACCTCCAGCTCCAGTACCTCCAACACCTCCAGCAGCAGTACCTCCAGCACCTCCAGCAGCAGTACCTCCATCGACATGGGGGGCGCGGGGGCCTTCTTCTAGCACGCGATTCGCAAGTGGGGGGAGCGGGGCGCTAAGGGGTGACGGGGCACTACGAGTAACGAGGTACGAGCGAGCACGGGGCAGTGGGCCCATGGGAATCGAACAACTCTATACCATGTCAAAATGAATTGAGGAAAGCAAGGGCATACAAGGGTTGATATTGCAAACCCTAACCCTAGTGCTAGGAAAAATGTAACACAATTTAGAACACCTAGACTAAACTAACAAACTATAAAAATTATAGTTTGACACACCCCATAGTCTAGGTGACGGTAGTCCTCTGGAAAGCAACAAACAGTCTACAAGCAAGGGTTACATGACCAGTCAGCAAGAACAAGCAACGGTCACAAGACCAGTTCACAAGAACAAATCAAACTCAGGATGGAACTCAAGATCACCACACACTTCGAGAACAAGGAAGAGGCCACATGGCCAGTCCACATGCAAGGACATAGCAAATATAGAAGATGCAAGAATACAAGACATGCAAGACAAGCATCTCTACGAAAGCAAGGGGCCACAAGGCAAGTCCACAAGCAGATATATATGATATATAGCGAGATGCAAGAGTACAAGACAAAGCATCTCTACGCAAGCAAGTGAGGGCCGGTAGACACAAGGCCTAGCTGGGTGCAGAAACGCTGGTGGTCACAAGGCGGCAACGCCTTGGTGAAGATATCTGCAGTGTTGGCCTCAGAGACCACACGTCGCACGAGTGCTTGGCCACGCTGCTGCAACTCTCGCAGAAGGAAGTAACGAAGCTGGATGTGCTTCGCCTTCCCAACCAGTCGGGGCTCCTCACACAACAGGACTGCAGGCCTGTTGTCGGCGAACAAGACTGGGGGAGAGCGAGGTCTCTCACCAAGGTCGGTGAGGAGGAAAGACAGCCAACGAAGCTCCTAAGCGGCCATGGCAGCAGCGTACACCTCTACCTCACAGCTGGAACTGGAGACGGACGACGCCCGATTCGACCTCCACGAGACAGCTCCGGTCACAAGGCTGAAGCAGTAACCCTGTGTAGACTGCAACGACTCAGCGTCGTCCCCCCACGACGAGTCCGAGAAACTGTAAGTGTAACTGGCTGCTTCTCTCCAAGGACAAGTCCCATGCCTGATGTACTCGCCACATACTTCGCCACCCTCTTAGCAGCGTAACAGTGGGAAGGTCGGTGTCTCCCAGGCGCAACAAAATGCGCAAGGACGCTAAGAGGGTAAGCTAGGTTTGGGCGAGTACAGGTCATCTGGTATATGAGTAAACCCACCACCACAGGATATGGACCGCTGGACTCAAATGGCTCGTCCGAAGGTGGAGCCGTGAGCCCATGATCCACAGCAAGAGGGGTGAGCTGTACCTTGGAGAACGGGAAGCGAGACCGCGTGAGGATCTGCTCGACCATATGCGACTGCGTCAGTGTAATGGTGCGAGCTGCCCTATCCCTGGTGATCTGCAGGCCAAGGTAGCGCTGCAGCTTACCAAGGTCAGTGCAAGTGTGTCTCCTCTGCAGTTTCTCCTTCACGAAGGCCAGTGCGTGTCGGTCAGGAGTGGCGAAGACCAGGTTGTCAACGCAAACCAGAACAAAGAACGGGGTTGAGCCACGGTGGACAAGCAGCGACAGGTCGGCAGACGACGGAAAGAAGTCAAGCGCTACAACAGTCGTACGTAGCGTGTCGTGCCACTCACAGGGAGCCTGGGGCGGGCCGTAGACCGGTCAACGCATCTGCCACTGGGTCACACGAGGGAAAGTGCCACTGAAGCCAGGCGGACGACGCAGCCAGTTCTGCTCGTGTAGGCTCCCCTGAAGGAACGCGGTGGAGAAGTCCAAAGAGTGCAACTCGTAGTCGCGCTGAGCTGCGATATGCAGCAACACCCGAAGAGTGGTCATCTTCGGGGTGGGAGTGACGGTATGGAAGAAGTCTACCCCCTCTCGCTGACTGAAGCCTCTCGCCACATAGCGCGCCTTGAACACCGGTGGTGATCCATGCGGCCGCTTCACCTTATAGAGCCACATGCCACTGTTGACGTTCGTCCCAGGTGGTGGGACGGCGTCGACGTAGATGCCTGTGGACCTATAAGATGCCATCTCTGCCTCTTCAGCTGCTATCCAGTACAAAGCCCAAGGTCCCGAGATCGCCTCACCTCGGGATGTCAAGGGCGTCTGGATTCCCCTCAGAGGCAACTAGCATGGCGCAGAGATGAGGAACAGCGGCCGTTAGGAAACCAAGCTCGAATTGCTTGTCCTCGAGGACCTCCAGGAGAAAAACAGGAGCACCCCCAGAGGACGGAGAACGAGAGGGCCACTCACCATGTGAGCATCGTAGTCAAGGCGGTGGGAAGAGGCAAAGCTAGTGACCGGCGTCACCCGTGGCCGTGCCTCAATAGGCCACAGGTTCAGCTGGTGCGCGGCGTAGCGGACTCCCTGACCAGGCCGATGCGTCGCTCGGCTACCCCGTTCTGCTACGGCAAGTCTGGTAGCGTGTAAGACTAGATGATCCCCCGACCCAGACAGAACGTCTCTATGCGAGTAGAAGAGAACTCACCACCACGGTCCGAGTGTAGGCGGAGCCCACACAGGTCCTGGGCGACACCCCTCGCTAATAGCCACGGCTCGAGGACGGTAGGCACGTCGGCCTTTCGTCGCAGGGGGGAAACCGTGGTATAGCGTGGTGGGGGGGAAACCGCAGGGGGGAAACCGTGGGAGTAGTTGTCCACCACAATCAGGAAGTAGCGCTCCTGACGTGGGCCAAGGACCAGGGAGGGGCCCCAGACTTCCAAATGCAGGGTCTGGAAAGGAGCCGTGGTGGGGGGGGAACGAGGAGGAGTGAGGGGCAGCGCGCTGCCGACCCTCGATGCAAGGAGTGCACGGTGGCGCAGGCGAGCCAGTAAGCGGGGCAAGCGACTCTGGGAGACCTGAGACCAGACGGTGACGGACCATCCTACTGAGACGTGGGAACGACGGGTGACTTAAACGGTGGTGCCAGAGGACCGACGGGTGGGTGAGTGACCGATAGTCGTACGACACGGCAGCTACCTAACCTGACCTGACCTAACCTGGCCCTGTGTGGTGGGACCCAGTGTGTAGTGAGTACACACCAGAGCCCGGCTCCCTGTGGAAAGTGGCGAGAGGCGCCCTAGTGGCACCGAGTGTGCAGGAGGCAACAGTCTCGTCCAGTAGGAAAGTAGTGACTACACCTAGGTCGTGGAGGTGACTGACACCCACCAGGTTCCTGGAGATCGAGGGGGTGTAGTAACCTGTGAGAAACCTAGAGGGAGCCGTCGGACACGGGAGAGTGGTGGTGCTGTGGGCAACTACAGGTCCCACAGAGGGGTCAGCCAAGGCGACAGTGACTGGAGTGCGCAGTGGTGTGAGGTCAGTACAGTCGCGAAAGAAACAGCTGGATGCTCCAAAGTCTAGGGTGAAAGAAAGTTGTGCAGTCTGTGAGGTCGCACCCAAGCCAGCGACAAAGGCTGGTGCTAGACTAGTGGTAGCTGCAGCTCCCACACTAAGACCCTCAGAGGCGCCTAGACGGGAAACTACACACGCACCCAGACTTGAAACACGGGTCTCTACTCGTGTAGCCAGGAAATGTCATAGACCAGGTAGGTGAGACTCAACTGGTGCAGCAGTGCGCTGGCGAAGATGCGAGTGCCAATGCGGTGTAATAGCGTGAGGACCAAAACACTCACGGTGGAGGTCGTCAAGGCAACGGTAGCAGTGGGACGCAGACTGGTCAAGACTCCAGCAGGTAGTGCCGGCACCTGGGCCAGTCAGTATCCGGTACCCGAAGGGACCGACGTCGCGCCTACTGCTGGCTGAGCCACTGCTGCGGCCGGTACTCCTAGGACCCTCAGGTCCCCACTGCCGGGAGTGCTGTAGCTGCTGTCGCTGCGGCTGACCCTGCTGCTGCAGAACTCTAGCACACGCCATGGTAGGCGCTAGAGACGGCCGAGTGCGGTGGGGAGCGGCTAGGAGCGGTTGCTGGCTACAGCCTATGCTGCTGCTGGTTCTGCTGGGGGCAGCCTATGCTGCTGCTGGTGCTGCTGGGGGCAGCCTATGCTGCTGCTGGTTCTGCTGGGGGCAGCCTATGCTGCTGCTCGTTCAGCTGGGGGGGGCAGCCTATGCTGCTGCTGGTTCTGGTGGGGGCGGCCTATGCTGCTGCTGGTTCTGCTGGGGGCGGAGCCTATGCTTCTGCTGGTTCTGCTGCTGGTTCTGGCGACAACCTAAGCTGCCGCTGGCTCTGGCGGCAGCCTAAGCTACTGCTGGTTCTAGCGGCAGCCTAAGCTGCTGCTGATGCTGGCTGCCAAGATACAAAACTGTAAGAATTTACTAAGGAAAGTGCAAACAAGAAAGATATATGAGACCTAACCCTAACCCTAGGAGATAAGTTGTAACACTGAGACTAACCTAAACAACACATATAAAATATATGTTGACACACCCCCATAGTCTAGGTGACGGTACCGTAGTCCTGTGGAAAGCAACACAAATCTCAGGGTGGGTCTCAAGGACACATACAGTCTGAGAGCAAGCAAGGGTCACATGACCAGTCAGCAAGAACAAGCAAGGGTCACAAGACCAGTCTACAATAACATGACAAATCTCAGCATGGAGCTCAAACCACACACTCTGAGAGCAAGCAAGAGGCCACAAGGCCAGTCCACATGCAGGTATATAGCAAATATAAGGAGATGCAAGAGTACAAGACATGTAGGACAAAGCATCTCTACGTAAGCAAGTGAGGACGAGTAGGCACAAGGCCAAGCTGGGTGCAGAAACGCTGGTGGTCACAAGGCGGCAACGCCTTGGTGAAGATATATGCCGTGTTGGCCTCAGAGATCACAAGTCGTACGGGTGCCTGGCCACGCTGCTGCAACTCATGCAGAAGGAAGTAACGAAGTTGGATGTGCTTCTCCTTCCCAACCAGTCGGGGCTCCTCACACAACAGGACAGCAGACCTATTGTCGGCGAACAAGACTGGGGGAGAGCGAGGCCGCTCACCAAGGTCGGTGAGAAGGAAAGACAGCCAGCGAAGCTCTTGAGCGGCCATGGCCGCAGCGTACACCTCTGCCTCACAGCTGGAACCGGAGACGGACGACGCTCGAGTCGACCGCCACGAAACAACACCTGTCCTGAGGCTAAAGGAGTACCCCTGTGTAGACCAACGCGTCTCCGCGTCTTCGGCCCACGACGAGTCCAAGTAAGACATAAGACTTGTCCTTGGAGGGAAGCAGCCAATTACACTCACAGGCTTATTGCAAGTTCATGGAGAACTTTATGTATAAGGAGTGGAGGCGAAGAATGAAGCGAAGATAGGCGTGCGGCTTGGTGAGGTGAAGAGTTCTGGGTTGGAGCATGTGGAGTTGACCTTGGAGCTGAGCAGCAGCACCACCATCAAAAGGAGATCTCCTCTTGTGAACGGGGGAGAGGAGGCCAAGAATGCAGAGGAAGAGGGAGAGGAGGTGACAACCGAGTTCCTCAACGGATATTTTGAAGAGAAGATTTTCATGTGACAGCCAGAGGGGTTTTATGATGGTAGTGGCAGAGTGTGGAAGTTGAAGGGCCTCTATGGGCTCAAGTAAGGCCCTAGGCAATGGTACTTGAAGCTGCGAGAGGACTTGGAGGAGATTGGCTTCACTCCCTCGACCGCTGATCATTCCTTGTTCATGCTTGGGGAGGTGTAGCAGAGGAATTTTATGGTGCTTTATGTGGATGAAATTGGTGATCTGCGGGCCAAGGTAGTGCTGCAGCTCACCAAGGTCAGTGCAAGTGTGTCTCCTCTGCAGTTCCTCCGTCACGGATGCCAGCGCGCGTCGGTCGGGAGTGGTGAACACCAGGTCGTTGACGTAGACCAGGACAAAGAACAGGGTCGAGCCACGGCGGACGAACAGTGACGGGTCGGCAGACGACGGAAGAAGTCAAGCGCTGCAAGGGTCGAGCGAAGTGTGTCGTGCCACACACGTGGAGCCTGACGCAGGCCGTAGACTGGTCGACGCAGGTGCCACTGGGTCCTAGGTGGGAAAGAGCCAGTGAAGCCAGGTGGGCGAGACAGCCAGATCTGCTCGTGCAGGCTCCCCTGAAGGAACGAGGTGGAAAAGTCCAAGGAGTGGAACTCGTAGTCGCGCTGGGCTGCAATATGCAGCAACACCCGAAGGGTACTCATCTTCGGGGTGGGAGCGAAGGTCTGGAAGAAGTCCACCCCCTCTCGCTGACTGAAGCCTCTCGCCACATAGCGCGCATTGAACACTGGTGGTGATCCAGGCGGCCGCTTCACCTTGTAGAGCCATCGGCCACTGACGACGTTTGTCCCATGTGGTGGGACTGCGTTGACGTAAGTGTGTGTGGACCTATAAGATGCCATCTCTGCCTCCTCAGCTGCTATCCAGTACGAGGCCCAAGGTCCCGATACCGCCTCAGCGTGATTGCGAGGGATCGGAATGTCAAGAGCGTCTGGATCCTTCTCAGGGGCAAGCAGCATGGCGCAAAGATGAGGAACAACGGCTACAAGGAAACCAAGCTCGAACTGCCTGTCCTCTAGGACCTCCAAGGGAAAGACAGGGGCACCCCCAGAGGACAGAGAATGAGTAGGGCCACTCACCAGGTGAGCGGCGTAGTCAAGGCGGTGGGAAGAGGCAAAGCCAGCGAGAGTGGTAACAAGAGCTGAGACAGAAGACAAGGGTGCAGTCGGGTGAGTGACCAACGCGGACAAAACACGGGAGACGACAGAACGGAAGGCACGGAGGTAGTCGGACAACGGGTCGTGAAGCACAGTGAGGGATGACTCATGAGGCTGTGGAAGGACTGGAGGAGGTGGAACACGAGAGCGGAGAACAAGGTGAAACGGGCCGTCTGCACGGTAACGAGACCGACGGGGCTCTGGAGACACAGCACGACTGAGGGGAGAACGACGAGTCCACTGGGACGAGGAAAGGGACTGGATGGGGGGTTCTGGGCGGTCCTGGGCGGTTCTGGGCAGCGGGTACAGGGTGGGGCGGCAAGTTCAGGGTGGGGCGGCGGGTACAGGGTTGGGCGGCAGTTTCAGGGGACAAGGAGGCGACTTGAAGGGGGGCGGGGGGCGACGGGACGCGACGCAAAGGGCGACGAGACGGGGAGGGGAAGGGGACGCGACGGGGAGGGGGCGCGACGGGGAGGGAAAGGGGAGGCGACGCGACGTGGATGGGAAGGGGAGGCGACAAGGAGGGGACGCGAGGGAGAGGCGACGGGGAGGGGACGCGACGGGGAGGGAAAGTGGAGGCGACGCGACGGGGAGGGGAAGGGGAGGCGGTGGGGAGGGGACGCGACGGGGAGGGCTGCGGGGTGGCGGGGTGCCCTTCTAAGGCGCGATTCGGGGGGCCCGTGGGGGCCTTCCTAGGTCGCGACGTGGGGGACCCGCGAGGGTCCTTCTAAGGCGCGGGGGCCTGCGGGGGCCTTCCTAGGTCGCGACGTGGGGGACCCGCGGGAGTCCTTCTAAGGCGCGATTCGGGGGGGGCTGCGGGGGCCTTCCTAGGTCGCGACGTGGGGGACCCGCGGGGGTCCTTCTAAGGCGCGATTCCGGGGGGCCTGCGGGGGACTTCCTAGGTCGCGACGTGGGGGACCCGCGGGGGTCCTTCTAGCGCGCGATTCGGAGGGGGGGGGGGGGGGGGGGGGGGAGGGGGGGGGGGCGTGGGGGGCTTCTTCTAGCGCGCGATTCGACGGGGGGTGGGGAGCAGGGCGCTAAGGGGTGACGGGTCACTACGAGTAACGGGGTACTAACGGGAATCGACGGGCGAGCGCGGGGCGGTGGGCCCAAGGGAATCGAACTGCTCTATATCATGTCAACGAGGTAACTGAATTGAGGAAAACAAGGGCATACAAGGGTTGATATAGCAAACCCTAACCCTAGTGCTATGACAAATGTAACACAATGTCGAACACCTAGACTAAACTAACAAACTAAAAAATATATAGTTTAACAGAACCTCCAGCACCGTCAGCTCCAGCACCTCCAGCTCCCGTACCTCCAGTAGGAGCACCCTCAACTCCTCCACCACTAGGACGCGCAGCACCCCCAGAACCAGCACCCCCAGAGTCAGCACCCCTAGACTCAGCATCCCCAGAGCCCGCACCTCCAGCGGCACCACCCCAAGCAGCACCGGAGTCCACAGGGACAGGCTGCAGAGGCGGCGAAGGCGGCGAGGCAGAAAATCAGGAGGGGTCTCCAAGCGAGGTAAGCGGCGGGAAGCCACCGTGTCGTCAGAAGCAAGGTCACCCCCTCAGCCGGGCCAGCAGGGTCTGGGGAGACCTCCTAAGGCTCAACCAAGGGGGGTAGTGTGACCTGAGACACACCTGAGGGAGCAGGACGCGAAGGCGGGTGGGGGTCTACCGGGGGGTAACCTGGAACCAGGAAGAGGGGTGGCGGAGGGACAGGATAAGACGTGTGGGGGAAGAGACGGTAGTAGCATACCGAATCGTCAAAGGTGACGCCGCGGGAGGACAGGACACTCGCGTGACATGGTGGTAAAACAGCCAAGGCGAGGCGTCGGTGGGAAAGCCAAGAAAGACGCAGCGAATAGTGCGAGGAGAGAGCTTGCCCGCGGTGGTATCGCGGACAAGGGCAAGCGAACCCCACACCCGAAACGCCGACGCATCGCCAACCTCCCCCGTCCAACACAGTGTAGGCGAGGTCTCTGGCTCGGAGACACGGGTCCATAGGTTGAGCTGATGCGCGGCGTATCGGACCGCAAATGGCCACTGAAAATGGGGTGCAGCCGCATGGATCATGGAGGTGCGAGCAACCTCCATGATCAAGCCAATGCGGCGCTCCGCGATCCCATTCTGCAGTGAAGAAGCCGGAAGCGTGAATGACTGGGTAATGCCCTCCTCACGACAGAAGTCCCGAAGGAGACGGGAGGAAAACTCACCTCCACGGTCAGAATGCAGACGGAGTACCGGGAGGACCTGGCGGAATCGTGCGCTCAGCTGGCAGCGAACAGCGCGGATCCAATGGATCAAAACAACACGGACGTCTCCCTTGTGCTTTAAGGGAAACACTGTGGTGTAGCACGTGTAGTTCTCGACGACCAGCAGGAAGTAGCGCTCCCGGCCCGGCCTAGAGACTGGGGCGAGGCCCCACACATCCATGTGCAGGGTCTGCAGAGGAGCAGTGGTCGGAGGGAACGAGGAGGAGTGAGGAGCGGCGCGCTGCCGCCCCTCGACGCAGGGAGTGTACGGCGGCGCAAGCGACGGAGGGAGCGGGGGCAGGGACCTCGGGAGGCCAGAAACAAGGGACGCGAGTGCATGCGACGTAGACGCTGCAGGGAGGGGTGACCTAGATGGTGGTGCCAGAGTAGAGACGCGTGCGTGAATAACCGACACGAGCAAGACGCAGCTACCTGACCTGACGCGGCCATCTGTGCAGACTCAGTGTGCAGTGTGTACAGGCCAGACCCAGGCCTCCGAGTGAACGTGGCGAGGTGGTCGCCAAATCACTAAGTCCGTACAGATCGCCACAAGCTCGCCCCCAGGAGTAGTGGTAGTGACCAACTCATCCTGGAGGACAGCCTGACTCACCAAGTTCGTAGCAAACAAGGGGAGATGGAGACCTGTGAGGGAGCCGGAGGGGGCTGCCGGACACGGGAGAATAGTGGAACCACGTGCAACGACCGAACCAGAGGAGGGGTAGGTCAGAGTGATAGGGACAGGTGATGTAAGTGGTGTGAGTGTGGTGCAGTCGCGGAAGAAGCAGCGAGACGCGCCTGTGTCGAGCGTGAAGGTGTGCAAAGCCTCCGCAGGAACTCCACCTGTGCTAGCAAACTCACAAGCACCTAGACTAGCAGCCTCTACACTAGCAGAGTTGGGTACACAAGACAATTAGTCACCCTCAGCACTAGCAGTAGCATACATACGAGCAGCGATCTGGTCCCAATCAAGAGCAAACACATCAAGGTTCTTCTTCAGAAATCCTAACCAGTCGGGAGTCTTGAGCTGCTCACCAAACTCCGCTCGAAAGGCGTTGTCGAGGCGGTAGAAGCAGCGGGTATCAGTGTGCCACAGCCTGCCGCAGACCTCCCCTGCATGTCGGCCCGTGCGGCGGCGGTACTGACTGCGACCTCCGCCTCCAAGGCCACCTCGCTGGGCAACCCACCCACGAAGCTGCTGCGGCAAGAGAGTCTCCTGCTGACGCTGCTGCTGTCAACCCCTGCCAGCTCCACCCCAACCACCACCCGTGCCCCCTCCACCACCCCCACCACCCCCACTGCCTCCACCACCCCCGGTACCCCCACCGCCACCACTACCTCTACCACCCCCACCACCGCCACCGCCACCACCCCCGCCCTTCCACTACCGCCTCCACCACCCCCACCGCCCCCACCCTTCTTACGCCCACCCCTGCCGCTGCGCCTCCCAATAGGAGCAGACGCAACACCGACCTCCGCAGGTCTAAGGAAGTCAACGGCAGCAGCAGAGGCAACAACAGGCGCTAGGAGGGAGGGGGGGCACCCCTCAAAGAAGGAGGGAAGGGGAGTGCCACGGGAGGCGGCTACAGAGTGGGCACTGGTCTCAGCCTCGAGAAGACGAGATTCAAACGAGATAAGGGTGCTCGCAGCGGGTTCTAGGGAGATAAAGTAGGATCGAACGGTGCGCAGAGAGTCAGGGAGGCGAGTCGTGAGGAAGTAGAGAGTGAGATACTTGGGGGGTTGGTTTGTAGTAAAAAACTCTGGTGGGAGAGCAGTACGGTAGCACGTGTCAAAGGAGCGCAGATGAGTAATGAGGTCGGCTACAGTCGCAAAGTCTGACAGCTCAGGGAAGAGGAACGGCAGCGCTAGATAGCCTTAGGCAACAGAAGAGGGGGAGGAGTAGCGCTTGACTACAGCGTTATAGAGCGCTTTTGCCGTCTTGAGCTGGCGGAAGTGGGGCCTCTGGTCTAGCGGGAGGTGGTTCCGGACAGCAAGCTGGGTAGTGGCGTCGCGGGAGAGCCACTGTGAACGAACTACGCGGTCAGCCGTCTTAGCTGGGGCAGCAAGGGACCCCGACGTATGCTCATAAAACGAAACATCGTCTTTGGTAATACTCTGTAGGTACAGATGAAGGTCCTCTAGTTAGGACTCAAACTCGATCGGGCGGCCTTCCGCATCAAAGGTCGATACAGTGACGGTCGCCATGGTAGGCAGTGCGGCGCGTGGGCAGCAGCTGTGCGGTAGGGGGGGCAGTGGCAGAGGTTTGCTCGATGCGTACGAGAGACCAGACTGGAACGTGACAAGCGATCGTGCAAACCCTAAGTAACGCTACAGTAGCAGTGACTATTGCGATCCCTACGGTTACTGAGATGCTGCACCTCTCGAGACAGTTGCGACAGTTGAAGCAGGTCGCAACCTCCTGGTCCAAGTTGGTCAACGGTCGCGATAGTTGACCCGCGACTGTTGACCTGCGTGCCTTATATGGGCTAATGCGGTAGTGATACAGATGTTGTTTCGGTTTACTCCAACACTGGAATTACAGGCCAAATTCAAAACACAATCTTGAAATCAGGGTAATCAGGATGCTTTACCCAAATATCGAGGGCCATCTCTTATATTGCATTGGTGTTATGAATGAACTTGCAGAGTGCGCAGAATATCGAATAACGAGAATGAGAATTACAGAATGACGATACAATGAGAATGCCGAGGCCTAAATAGGGGAAAAGCTAGCTAGGCGGGGAGGTCGGGAAAGGATGGCTCGGTGATAATTGCGATTGGAGCGGGGGCCGACTCGGGAGTGGTTCGGCCGACAAAATAGGCCGAACAGGTTCGTCGCGTGACCCTCGGGATGGCCTCGCTAACGAGTGCCTCAGTAAGGATTCGTAAATCCTTACACTCTCCCACCTTCTAAATAAGGCAGCCCTGTACTGAGAACAGACCCCACACTAGCGAGGATGCCGTAGATCTCCCCTTCAGCTGAATCCGACGGCTGAAATGCCTTTGACAATATTTTTGAAAAGGTTGGAATGTAGGCCGTTGATGAAGTCCGATTTCGATCTGACGGTCGACGATGAACTGGCCCAAAATGAAGTAGAAGTTGGAATGTGGGCCGTTGATCGAGCAGATGTGGATCTGACGGTCGAAGACTGACGCAAATAGAGACGGAACCTGCTGACGCGAATTCAAACGCACTGTAGCAGAAACCGTTGATCTTGTCGGTGTGATCGGATCGTCCGTCGCGCTGACGCAACCTGACAAAGTCAGAAAGGACCGAGAGAAACGCCAAAGAAAGAACAGTGCAGCACACTTTCTCCTCCCCTCCAAGAAAACTGTCCACAAAATCTTCACAGCTGCGCCGAGATGAAAAACCAAAGAAACCAGGTGTTAAGTCCCACAAAGAAGAGCGTCGAATGTAGAAGTCCAGGCGAAATGTCGTCGGTGTGGAAATGTCGATGACGAAACCAGGTATTACGTGCCCCGAAATTCGTCGAGGGTGAACCAGCATAAGTAGACCAGAAACCACGATGAAAATTATGCGTTGCTCGAACTGAACCTGTGTTGTCTTCACTCGCCAGAATCATGCAATATCTTCAGCAGCTGCAGCTAGCAGCACCTGACGTGGTCGAAATTAATGCAGTTGTCGTGGGCGGGTCGAAGGCGAGTTGTCAGTGGTAGAGTTGGAATGGATTCACGCGAGAGTTTTGTCGTAATGCGCCGATGGTTCGTGGGCAGGGATGAAAATTTACAGCTGTCTCTCCCCCCCTTCACTGTTGATGCCGCCTTCTTCAGTTCGTCGTAAGTCGTTCGTACCCCTTGAAAACTCCGTGTAGTTCCCGTGGTGTTGCCCGAACGTTGTTGTCGCACGCGTTTAACCACATGCCGAAGTACTGTCACGAAAATGTCGGCGCCCCTCGCCATAAAACCGGTAAGTCCGTCGTCAAACTCCGAAACTGTCGCTCGAAAACAACCCCGTAAAATCCGCAGTCGCAGGTGCAGTTCTCCTCCGAAATCTTCGGTCGTACTATAGCCGCCCACTCGGTCACCAGCTGTTTCAGTCAGTTCAGAACCCATCTGGGGGCATAATCTGGAACCGGGGACTAGACCTGGGTATTCCGAGACCGACTTTCACGGATCCTAGAGGCATCAACGCCGTTGACCCCGTCGTCGAAACTTCTCCCGCCGATGATGTTTTAACAAAGTAACACGCAAACTCCCACTGGCGCTTTGCATATGTTTCACCTCATCGCTCGTCGCCGGCAGGTAAATCCCGAAACTTCGGCTGCTCCCACGCTCCCTTTTTACTGAAGAATTTCCCGCGGTGTACGTTTAAACACTCGTGGGTTCTAGGTATCCCCGCCGCTGTGTTTCTTGCCAGGCAACTTAAAGAGTGACCCTTCAGGCGAAGTCCCCCAACGGCTCAACCGCACTCCAAGAAGCGAAGAAACACCCTCAGCTCCAACTTTTTTTTTTTTTTTTTTTGGAAAATAGCCCGAAAATCGTGGTTGAGGCAGCAGACCCGAAGTTATTCTCCGCCGTGTAGCCCAGACGTTTCCGCCGTTTTTCCCTGGTACTCCGATGTTCACCCATCTTCATACCCGTCGAAACCACGTAGCGAATCCCAGGTATCCTTGGCAATGCACCCCTCGCCGCGCATCCATGTAAAAATATCAAACCCTTTCGGGGGTCTACCGAATAGACTCCGAAATTCGCGGTGGAGTGATGCACGGGCTCAACCTCTCACTCAAGTGATCTGCCGGATCACCCACAACTTTCCCTCCGTCACAATTTGTTTTTGTCTTCACCCCCCGACAATTTCGCTTCCCGCCGTTCACCCAGCGTCCGCTTTTGTCGGATGGGGTATCGTCGTTGTTGCCCGCGCGAACCCGGCCACGGTGGAGAGGCAAAAACTATCGGAGTTGGGTTAGCCTTAGTTAAAAGGAACTATCGCCCAACCGTTTTGCGGCCCGCCGTGCCTATCACGCCACGAAAACTTCACAGCTTCCCGGTCTCAGCTTCGCCGCTGCGCCGTCAATCCGTGTAGACGCCCGGGTCAGGAGAAATCCGTAAACTACACCAATGTTGTCCTTGCGGCGCCCCGATTTTTTCGCGTGCTGTTTCACCCAGCCCGCTTTTGTCGGAGTAGAACAGTGCCGCGAGCTCCATTTTTTTTTTTTTTTGTCTTTTCTGTACAGCTGTCGAACGAGCACCAATCCAGGTGCCTTTAACCAGCACAGGGTAGGCACGTATTCACCCCCGTTATTCGGCCAAGCAAGTTGACTGCATGAGTCAGAATTAGAACTTGGTGGGGATGGTGAGGTTCGGGCGAAGTAGGGCCGCAGATCGATTCCACCGGCTTTTAATCTGCTTCCCACGATGTTCTTCAACCCTCGCTTAGCCGTTGGACCGTTTCTGCCCGTGTGTCCCGGCAGCCTGTACCGACCCCTCCGAAATTGTCGGGCGGTACCTTGGACGCCATTTAATCGTGGGTTGTCAGCAGCTGTCCTCGAAAACGAATTCCCTGGTCAGGAGAAACCGCTCTCGATACTGCCGGCCTGTGAGAATTAGCGAGGAAATGATTGAACTAGAAAGGAGATGGGTACATATAGGGAAACCTAGAAATGCTGTACCCCCTATTGTCTAACCCACTACAGCCTAAACAGGCTATAACATATGTTTGACACACCCCCACAGGCAAAGTGGGGGAGAACAAGAGGTCACAAGACCAGTCAAGAAAAGCAAAGCAAGCTCAGGGTGGATCTCAAGGATACCACACAAATTCCGAGCACAAGCAAGCGGTCACAAGACCAGTTCACATGCAGTTTGATAATACAACAAGAAATACAGTGATCACAACCTAGCAAGTGTAAACATGCAGGTAGACATATATAAGGATAACAGTACAAGCAGAGTCAAGAAGTAAGCAAGTGAGGCACAGTAGGCACAAGGCCTAGAACAGTACAGAAACGCTGATGATCACAAGGCTGAAGCGCCTTGGTGAACACATCAGCAGTGTTGGCCCGAGTGGCCACGTAAGCAAGACGAAGATGACCACGCTGCTGCAACTCTCGAGCAAGGAAGTAGCGCAGAGCGATGTGCTTCGTTCTGTGCTCCAGTCTGTGCTCCTGACACAAGGCAATCATGGCCTTGTTGTCGACGTACAACACTGGAGGAGAACGAGGCGGCTCTCCAAGGTCGGTCAGCAGGTAGGTGAGCCTAACTCCTGAGCAGCCATGGCCCCTGCGTAGATCTCAGCCTCACAACTGGAACTGAGAACAGAAGACGAGCGGGTAGACCGCCAAGAAACAGAGCCGGAGCCAAGGCTGAAGGTGTAACCCTGTGACGACCGCTGCGTAGCCAAGTCGTCAGCCCAAGAAGCGTCTGCGTGACCAGTGAGGACCACTGGACCTCGCCCTCCAAGCACGAGCCCCATGCCCGATGTACTGCACAAGTAGCGCAACACCCTCTTAGCAGCATCCATGTGCTCCTTCCTGTGTCGGCCAGGAGCGACATAGCGTGCTAGGATGCTAAGAGGGTAGGCTAGGTCAGGTCGTGTGCAGGTCATCAGGTACATGAGGCAGCCCACAAGCAATGGATACGGGCCACTCGGCTCTACGGACTCGTCCGAAGGTGGAGCTGAGACCGAGTGACCGGTAGGCAGAGGAGTGGACTGTGGCGAGGAGTACGTGAAGCGGAAGCGCTGAAGGACCTGCTGCACCATGTGTGACTGAGTCAATGTAATGGTGCGCTGTGCTCTGTCCCGGGTGATCCGCAAGCCAAGATAGCTTGTCAGCTCACCCAGGTCTGTGCACGTGTGTCTCTTCTGCAGCTCCGACTTCACGTGGGCGAGTGCCTCAGTGTCAGCAGTAGCAAAGACCAAGTCGTCTACGTACACGAGAACGTAGAACGGCGGCAGAGTGGTGTCGGTGCGTAGAAACAGCGACGGGTCAGCAGTAGAAGGAGCAAACCCAAGAGCAGCAAGAGTCGTCCTCAGTGTGTCGTGCCACTCACGGGGTGCCTGGCGGAGACCGTAGACTGGCCGCCAGAGGCTCCACTGGGTACCAGGAGGAAACGACCCAGTGAAGCCAGGTGGGCGGCGCAGCCAGATCTCCTCGTGCAGGCTGCCCTGTAGGAAAGCAGTGCTGAAGTCAAGAGAGTGGAGCTCGTAGTCACGCTGAGCGGCGACGTGCAGCAGAACCCGAAGAGTGGTCATCTTCGGGGTAGGGGAGAAGGTCTGAAAGAAGTCAACTCCCTCACGCTGACTGAAGCCTCGTGCAACGTAACGCGCCTTGAAGACAGTCGGAGAACCCGGCGGCCGCTTCACCCTGAAAATCCACATGCCACTGACGATGTTCGCCCAAGGCGGGGGAACCTCGTCGACGTAGGTGCCTGTGGACTTCCAGGAAGCCATCTCTGCGTCCATGGCTGACTGCCACTGAGAGGAGTAGGGACCCTCTATCGCCTCTGCGTAAGAGCGCGGGGTCGGGATGTCTAGTGCATCCGGGTCTCCCTCAGGGGCAATCAGCATGGACACGAGATGAGGTAAAGCAGCGGCAAAGCACTCAAACTTCTCCTGTCTGTCCTCAAGGACGTCCGTGCCAAGAGCACACTCACCCCCGACGGACGGAGGACAGACAGACTCAGACTCAGCAACAAGGCTAGCGGCGTAGTCTAGACGACAGGCGGCAGCAAAGTCAACAAGCTCAGCAACTAGAGCAGACGCAGCAGTAGACTCAAAGGAAGGGTCAGTGACAACAGTGGCGAGGAAACGCGTGACAGTAGGACTGGCAGCACGAAGGGAGTCAGACTCCGGGTCCGGACCGTCAGGAAGAGAGGACGCAGGAGGAGACGGCAGAGGGACACGCTGTGGAGCAGTGGAAGGACGCAGAGTCATATAGTGAGTGCCAGGGACAGGAGGAGGACGCTCACGCGGAACACGACGACCAGTGCGGACAGCGCAGCGCAGACAGGCGACCCTGGACGAGACTCAGGCGACCCTGGACGAGACGCAGCAGCTCCAGTCCCAGTAGCTCCATTTCCTCCAGTACGAGCACCTCCAGGACCAGCGGCTCCAGCAGCTCCAGCACCAGCAGCACCTCCAGCAGCTCCAGCACCAGCAGCACCTCCAGCAGTTCCAGCACCAGCAGCACCTCCAGCAGCACCACCGGCAGCTCCAGCACCAGCAGTACCTCCAGCAGCTCCAGCACCAGCAGCACCTCCAGCAGCACCAGCACCAGCAGCACCTCCAGCAGCTCCAGCACCAGCAGCACCTCCAGCAGCACCACCAGTAGCTCCAGCACCAGCAGCACCTCCAGCAGCAGGCCCCCCAGCTCCAGCACCACGGCTACAGTGCCGAGAGTGCCACTCACGAAGCTGCCGTGGAGAGAGGGGCTCTCGCCACGACGGGACACTCGGAGGACCTCCAGTCTCAGCACCCCCAGACACAGCACCCCCAGGCGCAGCACCCCCAGACTTAGCAACCCCAGGCTCAGCACCCCCAGGCTCAGCACCCCCAGACTCAGCAACCCCAGGCTCAGCACCCCCAGGCTCAGCACCCCCAGACCCGGCACCCGCAGGCTCAGCACCCCTAGCAGCACCAGAGTCAACAAATACCTCAACAGCTACCTCAACAGGCTCGACTGCGTCTACCCGAGACACACCTGAGGGGGCAGGACCCTGAGGGGGGAGGGGGTCTACCGGAGGAGTACCTGGCGCGAGGAAGAGCGGCGGGGGGGGGGAGGGGGGCAGTGCGGTAGGGGAAGAGACGGTAGTAAGGAACCGACTCGTCAAACGTGACGTCCTGAGAGGACAGAACACGGCGCGAGGTGGGGTGGTAAAACTGCCAACCAGGCGCGTCAGGGGGGAAGCCAAGGAAGACGCAGGGAATGGCACAGGAGGACAGCTTGTCCGCAGACAAGTCGCGGACGAAAGCTCGAGATCCCCAGACACGGAACGCAGACGCATCGCCAACCTTCCCCGTCCACCGCAGAGTGGGGGTGGTCTCCGGCATGGAGACCCGGGGCTGGAGGTTGATCTGATGCGCCGCACACTGAACCGCGAACGGCCACAGAAAATGGGGAGCAGCCGCATGGGTCATGGATGTACGAGCGACATCCATGACCATGCCAATGCGGCGCTCAGCAATCCCATTTTGCTGTGGAGAGGCCGGAAGCGTGAACGTCTGGCGGATGCCCTCCGCCCGACAGAAAGCTCGCAGAAGGTCGGAGGAAAACTCTCCACCTCTGTCTGAGTGCAGACGCAGAACAGGAAAGTCCGAGCCGAAACTCTCTCTGAGCTGGAGACGAGCAGCGCGGATCCAGTCGATCAAAACCTCAGTGACCTCACCCTTGCGGCGCAAGGGGAAGACCGTGGTGTAACGCGAGTAGTCGTCAACAACCAGCAGGAAGTAACGCTCGTGACCCTGTCCACGGACGCGGGCTGGGCCCCACACGTCCATGTGAAGAGTCTGCAGGGGAGTCTCGACGCGAGGAAACTCGGAGGAGTGAGGAGCGGCGCGCTGCCGGCCCTCGACGCAGGGAACGCAGGTAGGGGCAGGCCCCAGAGGAAGGGGAGGGAGGGAAGGGGGGAGACCCGAGACAAGGACACGGGAGGCCATGCCTCGGAGACGAGGCAGGGAGGGGTGACCAAGGCGGTGGTGCCAAAGGAGAGTCTCGTGAGACAGGAGGCGACACGAGCAGGGGGCAGACTCAGGGCCAGACCGGGACGCTGCGGCAAACACCTGACCCGACGCGGCTACCTGACCAGTCGCAGTGACAGGAGGAGACTCAGTGGTAAGGGTGTACAGGCTAGACCCTGGCCGACGGGTGAACGTGGCCAGGTGACGGCCCGTCCGAGCACATGTGCAGTGCGTCACACGCTGATAGGCAGGGGTGAACTGGTGAACACCCCCATCCTGAAGATCAGCACCCGCCACCAAGTTCGTAGAGAACGAGGGGAGGTGAAGACCAGACAGCGAGCCGGACGGAGCCGCAGGACATGGGAGAACAGTGGAGGAACGGGCCACAACTGGTTCCCCAGAGGGGTCAGCCAGAGAGACTGCCACCGGCCGACTGAGCGGCGAGAGTGTGGTGCAGTCGCGAAAGAAGGAGCGGGAAGCACCCGAGTCAAGGGTGAAAGTGTGCAAGACCTGAGCCGACGCGGTACCTGAGAGAGCAGCCTCACCAGCACCTGGAGCAGCAGACTCACTAGCACCTAGAGCAGCAGCCTCAATGCCCGGGTCGGGCGGAACACACAGGTAACATTCACCCTCAGCACTAATAGACACAGCATACATAGCAGCAAGGATAGCATCATAGTCAAGATCAAAGATAGCAACCCCCGACTTAAGCGGAATATCCCAGCGAGGGATCTCAGTGGAGCCAGGGAACTGTGTACGCCAGGCGTCAGTCAGGCGGCCGAAGCAGCGTGGCGTGGTGTGCGGGCCGCCGCACGTCTCTCCACTGCGGTCGCCGGTGCGAAGAACGTAAGTGCAGGGACCAGCACCCCCAGACCTGCCACGCCCAGCGTACCACTCACGGAGCTGCTGAGGCGACGGGGTCTCACGGGAGCGCTGCTGCTGCTGGCGCTGGCCACCGCTAGAGCCTCCCCGCTGCCCACCACCGCCCCCGCCACCCCCACCTCCGCCGCCGCCGCCGCCACCTCCACCCCCACTGCCGCTGCCTCCGCCTCCTCCACCTCCACCGCCGCCACCGAAGCCCCCACTCCCGCCACCACTCCCACCTCCAACCCCATCCCCTCCGCCTCCTCCACCGCCACCACTGCCGCCCCCGCCATCCCCTCCACCCCCCTTGCCCCCCTTGCCCTTGCCGTAGCGGCGCTTCCCACTAGGGGCAGACGCAGCGCCGACCGACTCCGTGCCAACGAGGTCGACAGCAGCAGCAGAGGCAACCGAGGGCAAAAGAGGGACGGGGGAGCACCCCTCAAAGAAAGGGGCACGAGGGTCACCACGAGAGGCTCCTACAGCGACTATACTCTTCTCAGCTGCAAGGAGGCGCTCCTCGAGGAGGTCAACGGTGAGCGTGTTGGGGCAAAGGGAGAGGAAGTGGTCCCTGACCGAGCTAAGGGAGTCAGGGAGCCGGGTGACGAGATAGTAGAGAGTGATGTACATAGGGGGGGGGGTTCTTGGCGCAGAACTCGGCAGGAAGCGCAGCGCGGTAGCGGGTGTCACTAGTGCGGAGGTGCGTAATGAGGTCAGCGACTGTGGCAAAAGCGGCTAGGTCAGGGAACAGGTACGGCAGCATGAGACGGCTAAGGGCAGCAGTGGCAGGGGAGGAGTAGCGCGCAACAACAGCAGCGTACAGAGTGCTAGCAATCTTGTACTGGCTAAAGTGCGCGCGCTCAGCAGACGGCAGGTGACTACGGACAGCAAGACGGGCAGCAGCATCGTGCGTGGTCCACTGTGAGCGAACAGTACTGGCAGCATCAGCAGCAGGTGCAGCAGAGGCGCCAGAAGTGAGGTCAAAAAGTGAGACTCCATCCTTGCTATCGCACTGCAGGAACAGCTGCAGATCATCGACCCAGACCTCAAAATCAATCGCTCGACCCTCAGCATCGAAGGTGAGTACGTTAGGGCTGGCCATAGCAGCAGGAGCAGCAGCAGTGGCCTAGCGGCAGCAGCAGTAGCGCGACTCGGCAGGGCGGCGCGGCTCGGCAGGGCGGCTCGGGCGCAGCAGCGCGCGGGTGCGGCGGTGCGCTTACCAGTGGCGGCAGTGGAGGGCCGGGGCGCGTCGGCAGGGCAAGGGGCCTCGGCGAGGCGGCAGGGCAGGGCCGGGACAGCAGGGCCGGCAGGGCGGCTGCATGCTCGGCAGCGGCAGCAGGGCTGCTACGGCGGCAGCAGGGGCGACGGCAGCTGCTGCAGGGCAGGTGGCCGCGACAGTGGCAGCAGGGGCGGCGACGACGGGGCGGCAGAGCCGCTACGACGAGCAGGCGGGCGGCGAAGGGCCGCGAAGGGCCGCTAGGGGGCCGCGAAGGGCCGCGAAGGGGCCGCGAAGGGCGGCGAGGGGGCCGCGAAGGGCCGCGAGAGGGGCCGCGAAGGGCCGCGAAGGGGCCGCGAAGGGCAGCGAGGGGGCCGCGAAGGGCCGCGAGAGGGGCCGCGAAGGGCCGCGAATAGGGCCGCGAAGGGGCCGCTAAGGGGCCGTTAAGGGCGGTAGGGTGGGCCGCTAAGGGCGAGAGGGTCGGCCACTAAGGTTCGCGAAGGAAGGGCGGGCTGCTAAGGGCGATGCGCGCTTCGGTTAGGGTAGGAAAAAAAAAAATTCGACGTGGTGGGCCCAAGGGAAAACGGTCCTACTAGGGAACCCGCTCTATACCATGTGAGAATTAGCGAGGAAATGATTGAACTAGAAAGGAGATGGGTACATATAGGGAAACCTAGAAATGCTGTACCCCCTATTGTCTAACCCACTACAGCCTAAACAGGCTATAACATATGTTTGACACGGCCAGCTTGCAACAACACCAGGCACGCAGTGTCTCACGAGTTGTTTCCGAGGTGTACCTGCCTCGATTTCCCTCGCCGCCTGCGTCCCACTTCTGCTAAGTGCGATATGGCCACTCCGCTTTTCGTTGCAGCCCGTAAGTGTCGGCGAGTCTGAAGTCCCGTCTGTCCACGAGCACTTCTGTCGAAAATATTCGATGACGCGCCCGCCATGCAGTAAAAGCTGCTGCACTTCAGGTCGGGCGGGACGACAGTTGACCCCGCATAATTCGGGCAATTCGCGTGTCGTCTCTCCTCGTCCACCGACATTTTCGGACGCAAAACTCCATTTGCGCCTGGCGAGTTCCTCAGCCGACCTTTTCTCCACAGTAGTTCCGAAATTATCGCCACAGTGACGCATGTCCCTTGTCGCCAGCTGCCGAGCCACACTCCGTGAGTCACGCGCGCAAAATGACGACGAGCCACCGTTGTCACTTGCCGCATGGGACGACTCCGAAGTTGTCGCGCAACTGTTGACTCAGGTCCGAAGGCGTCAACTGCCACACACGCTGACGACTTCCGAAAATTTCGTGCAGGTGCCGACGCAGGTCCGCTGACGCCAGCTGCCTCACAAGATTCCGAAATCGTCGTTAAAACCGCAGCGGAATAGTAACTCACGTTTAATGTCGCGACAGCTACAGCTGTCCGTTGCCCGGGGGGAGGGAGGCCACGGTCGATCGCGACCGTTCGAGGCAAGGATCTGGCGGTGCCGAAGGAGTACCCGTAAAAACATAGCCGCGAGGAGCAACTAACTAGTTCTCCTGGCCGGCCTACGCAACTCCTGGACCCCAAGACATCCTTCCTCGTCCCCCCCCCCGAGGGGTATTACACTCTAAAAAGCGGGGTGAGCTAGGAAAGTAGCTCTGATACCAGGTGTTATGAATGAACTTGCAGAGTGCGCAGAATATCGAATAACGCGAATGAGAATTACAGAATGACGATACAATGAGAATGCCGAGGCCTAAATAGGGGAAAAGCTAGCTAGGCGGGGAGGTCGGGAAAGGATGGCTCGGTGATGGTTGCGATTGGAGCGGGGGCCGACTCGGGAGTGGTTCGGCCGACGAAATAGGCCGAACAGGTTCGTCGCGTGACCCTCGGGATGGCCTCGCTAACGAGTGCCTCCGTAAGGATTCGTAAATCCTTACAATTGGCCTTCATTTGTAACTTAGTCGGATCTTCGCTATTAGATATTCCGCTAAATTCTCAACTCGAGTCCACCGACTCCCGACTGCACAAGTCGCAAGCCGAAGCTGAAGCACCGTAGCCCTTTGGCAGGACGGAGTTTGGAGGGCAGGAAAGTTTGGGATTTGTTTGCTTTGACTCCGAAGAGGTGAATGCAAGAGCAGGCAAACCCTAGAAAAGATCTGGAAGGGAGGCGAGACGAGTGCTATGACACCCCCGTTGACAAGACTTCGCTTCACTGACAACAGCATGACCCACATTCCACCCCAAGCAAGAGTATTCTAGAAAAGCAGAATCTGTTACACGCTATCGCAGGCCCCATCACGGTCGGCCTATGCGAAACCTAGATTGCCAGCGTCGTAGGCTTGCACGCGATCCCGCTAGTGCACGCGGCTCGTATGTCGTCAATCGCGGCGCGAAGGAATACACCGCATCATCGGAGAGGAGTACGCGAGCTAGCGCGCCGTACGGCGAACCAGAGGCCGAGGAGAGGATGGCCTTCGTAAATCCACGTTGTAGACTCCGCCAACATACCCAGGTTGGGAAACGCGCGACTAGCAGACACGGTTTTGGCGTCACTGGCCTCGCTGGTGGTCATGATGGCGAGCCGATGGGTTGCGCAAACCGTCGCGGCGCTTGCCGCGGCCCAGAAACGCGCAGCCACGGTATCTGTGTGGCACTGCTCGAAAAAGGGGTGGCCTGAGTCAGAGCAATCTCTGGTGTTAGTATGGCCTGCGCCGCGTAGCTGCATAGTAACGTGTCAATACGTGCCGCCGCAGCGTGTGCTCGTGGAGCCCTTCCTGCCCTCCTGCCATGCTTCCCGTTCCGTTCATTCGAACCCCCCCTCTCGCGCTCGTCACCCCGCTTTATAAAAGGGGCAAGGACGCTCTTTTTCGGGCGGGCCAAGCAAGCCCGCCCCAGCGCGTGCAGCAGTGCTGCGGCAGCAGGTTGATCCTTGGAAAGTAGGCCGTGGGCTCTGAGATTCGTCCCCCATGTGCGCCCATGTGCCCGCGTGTCCCCGTGTGCTCTCCCGCGCTGCACGTTCGCCGCCACTCCGTGTTGGTCTCGGATGGATGGCCGTGGGCCGTGGCACTGAGATTCATTCTCCCTGTGTGCCCATGTGCTCCCCATGTGCCCCCATGTGCCCATGTGCTCCCCATGTGCCCCCATGTGCCCCCTTGTGCCCCTGTGCCCCCTTGTGCTCTCCCGCGGTGCAGAGAGCAGCCCCAGCGCACGGCATGTGCCGTGTGCTGCATCCCGCATGGAGGCGACACCGTGTGCTGCTGCTGCCGCTGCTGGCAGTGCTGTGCGCGTGGGGGGGCGTGCCCGGCCACGGCCAGTGGATACAGGAATCCCAGAGTACGTCCCTGCACTGCTGCCTGCCTCTCCCCGCCCTGCCTGTCATGGCTGTGGGAGGGCATGCACTCACGCGCGCACCACTGCGTGTTAGCTTTTCTTGGCATGAACAGAATGGCGTGAGTCAGTAGGACTCAATCTCACTTCCACCCTGCAAGCTAAGTAATTTGGATCTTGTAACGTTCTCCCGCATACACCCTTGCATGGCCGTTTATCATTCACCCTTTGTCCCACAGGGCAAATCCGTTCCTCTCTTCCACCCCCGCGACCCCCCCACCCACCCCATGCTCACTGTTTTTCTCATTCCATTCAATCTCCCCCGCCCGCCCGTGCGTAATATCCCCCTGGCTGGCGGGCGTCACACGCAGAGGCGGTGCTGAAGGCCCTGCTGGGCGAGTGGGGCACGTTCCCTCTCAGCAACTCGTGGGTCACCGGCACCGTGTGCTCGCAGATGCTGGGCATCGCATGCACCCCCGATGGCTTCATCACTCGACTGTGAGTCCCCTCTCCTCTCCTCTCCTCTCCTCTCCTCTCCTCTCCTCTCTCACCACCTTGCACCTGCTTGCAGTAGTCGGCGGTCACGCTGTATGGGTGCAGGGAGAGGCAGGGCTGTGTGCTGCGGACGGACCAAGATATGCACGGCACGCATGGAGTGGGTGGCAGGAGTTGGAATATTCACAGCCCGCTCAAGGTTGCTGTTAGGGCACGTGCGTGCTCCATTGAGATAGAACTGCCGTCGCTGCATGCAGTGGCAGTATTGCCATTGCCACATGCAGTGATGTCAAGGCAAGGGGTCGGCCCTGCCTAAGAGGCTGTCTAGGAGCCGGGAAGTCAAGGGGGCGGCCCTGCCTCGCCGCCGAGACATGCCGACCTGGGATTGCCGCTCAGGTAGCCACGGGCTGGCCACCAGCTGGCTGCGAGCTGGCTGGAGGCGAGCTGGGGTAGCATAACCGTGGCTTGGCCCGCCCGCCGTTATACGAGGTGCGTTGGTTGAACCGCGGCGAAACTTGGGCACTCGCTCATTCCTAGTACCACCCTGCCCATTTGCGCTGGTATTACCTCTAGCTGGGTGTGCCTCCCTCTCATGCCCCACTCCCCCCTTGTCGCTGAACACTTTCCCTGTTGTCGTGCCTGTGGTGCCACCACACCAGGGAGCTCGTCAGCCAGCCTCTGGGGAAGCCCATCCCCGATGCACTGAGCGGCCTGCACTCCCTCAAGTACCTGTGAGACCACCCATGCGCTCACCCCCTCAACACGGTATCTTATTCCTCTGTGTTTCTCGCTTCTCATTCCCATCCTCCTTTAAGACTTTCTGCCATACACAGCCAAGTCCTGTTCCACTCCACTCCACTGTGCGAGCGCCGAGCGCATGTTGGAATATACTCGTATGGCGTGTACTACTAGGGTTGGGCAAGACGGATTGCGTTTTGTTGCTTCAAGCTCCTGCCCACCACTCAAACAATAATTTCAGCTCTCAACATGTGTAATGTGCTGCTCGAGTGTTTTTCGCTGACTCTCTCTCTGCCCGTGCCCATGCCTGTGCCTATGCCCGTGCCTGTACCTGTGCCGGTGCCGGTGCCTGCGCCTGTGCCGGTGCCGGTCGGTGCATGCGACATTCTCCATGCAGTGTTCTGGTTGGATGCCAGTTGACGGGTTCGCTGCCCTCCGCCCTCTTCACCTTGCAGAGCCTCACATACATGTAAGATTGGCACCGCTGGTAAGCTTACATGCACCGGTACTGTGCTGTGCAGGAGGGCTGTTTTGAACGAGGCGCGGGCATTGAGGCACATGACCAATGGCAGGTCTGGGATCGTACAGCCTTGGGGGAACCAGTTGTGATGATTATGGTCCAACGACCACCCCTTTTAGCTTGAGTTGAGTGAAGTCGACTTGATGTTAGTTTGTCACCCGACTCGACTGTAAGCAGTAGAGCCAGCATTGGGTGGGCGAGTCAGCTGATTCGATTCACTCGTGTGTGTCAGTGAAGAAAGAAACCCCGTCAATTCACGCAGTTTCGCAGGGGGTAGAAGTTCTTCAGTTATGTGAATCCATTTGGTACTACAAATCTGGGGTCAATTCCTCATTTCTGCCATGCAGCTCGAGACCATTCCACCATCCACCAGCCGTTATGATTTTGCCGTTGTTAGTATCCGTTTACTCTCATCACGTTCCTTCATCTTAGGGTAGCTGTTAGTCAGTCCGTGGAGAGTTATGAGAAACAAAAAGATGCCCAAAATTTCAGACTGCAGGTTATTGACAGATTGGATTTCAAAGAACATATTGTGGTGGAGTAGGCTCATCAGTATTAGGGTTGAGCGTGCGCCAGACCTGGGCCAGTTCGGGTCAGGCTAGGGCGGGCCGACCATGTTGGGGCAGAAATGAGGAATTCACCAGCCTGTCCTTTCGTGATCGCACACCTAAGATCGAAATACGAAAGCACAATTGAGGTCGTAACTACTAACGGAGTTTTCTAACACAAGGTGATAGTCGTAGGAGGAGCCTTGGCGGGTTGAAGGAGTTTTAACTTGGGCAAGTTTACTGCAAGGAAAGTTTGTTCGTGCGGGTCAAACATCCAGCCCGCCTCGGGCCAAAAATCGAGCCCGCCCCGGCCCGATCGTTAAAAGGGTCAGCCACGACGACTCGGGGCGCGAAAGCGTCAGCCATGCCCGGCCAAGAGTTTAGATAAGCTGGGGTGAGAAGTGACTCGCGAGTCATACGACTCGCCTTGAGTCACTAGTGACTCGAGGCCTAGAGTCGATCCTCCAGTCAGGGTCGGCTATTCCCGACTCGACTTGACTCGACTCGACTCGACTCGAGAGTGATATCAGCAGGATCGGACAGTGATATCCTGTCAGCTTTCGATACTCGTTTGCACAATAGCTGTTAGTATCTTTCGCTGTTGTGCGATGCCCTCTCTTGGAAACCTTTTCTGTTGTCCATCCGTCCCATGTGTGTGCGCCCTCTCCCCTTGCTGCAGGGACCTTGCTAGCAACAGCCTCTCTGACTCTATCCCTGCTGACATTAGCAAGCTCACCAACTTGCAGTCCCTGTGAGCCCTTGGCAGATAGCACACTTATGCATCACTTATGCCCACCCACAGCACAGCACACTGTTTTTTATGCACTCACGGGAAAGGTGGCGATCTTGTGTGCGTTTACACTGCATTCGTGCACACATGTATGCCGGCCGCAATGCAGGCTCCCAGCACTTCTGCTCATCTCCTGGTTGCCCTCTCAACTCAGTGGTACTGCCTCTAGATCCGCCCCTCTGATTCCTCCACCACAATCGAACTGTGTGTCCCATACTGGCATTCCAGCATTGTCATGGCTTTATGTGCCCTGTCATACACTTCCTGCAGTACTCTGGCGGAGAATTATTTTGAGGGCCCGCTGCCAACGGAAATGTCATTTCTAAAGGAGCTCCATGCCCTGTGAGTCGCACTGCTGCGCTGCGCCTGCTAAATTCACACCTTTCGCTTCTCTTCCGTGTGCAGCATCGCCCCCATCTGATGTGCGTTGTTTCCTTTCCCTCTTCAAGTGCCCAGCTGGGGGGGGAGCACCACATGTGTGTGATGTGAATGTCTGTCGCTGTGTGCTTCCGTTCAGGAGGCTGAGCCGCAACTCCCTCTCAGGCCCTCTTCCACCCTTCCTCGCCTCATTCACTAACCTTGACACATTGTGAGCACTGAGCTTCATGTTCTGTACCCATGCACCACGCACCCTGCCTTATTTCCTCACCTGCTGCAGTCGTTCCTTGGCTTTCGGAATGCTTGGTGAGAGACGAGGCGCATTCACTTGATTCAAGCCCTCATGTGCACGTGCCCTCCCAGTGCACCCCGTCCGCCCTCATTCTCCTCTCTATAACCTCGTCCCTGTCTCCCACCTGTGCTGCCCTGCCTCTCAAGAACCCTTGACTTCAACAGTTTCACGGGCTCGCTCCCTGAGGGCCTGGGTCAGCTGCACTGACTCACACGCCTGTGAGCAACCCCCCTCCCTTTAGGCCACCCACCCGCCTGCCCCGCATCTCCCTCTAGGAAGGCGTAAGGGAATATCCCACATCTTCATTTGCTTTTCCCACATGACACTCCTCGTGCCTTGCCTCCATCTCGCCTTGCTACTGCTGTTTGCACATCTCCATCCAGTAGGAAGCTTGTGCCACAGCGGGTGGCTGGGCTGCTGCCCATGGCAACCTTCTTGTGAACGTTTTTCCTGGTGCATGCACGAATGGTTTGCCATGGCAGTTTGGCGAAGGAGGAGGGGGGGGGGGGGGGAGGAGGGGCATCTGTATAGTAGCGTACTAATGGGAAGGCCATTACCAACCATCACCGTGACACTGCAGGCACCTGGAGTACAACCGGCTTGAGGGCAGCATCGTGTCTTCGTTGGGAGCCCTCACCGACCTGCGCTACCTGTGAGCCAAATAAGGCCATGCTAGGTGCACTGCATGGTCCAGTTGCTTTTCGGGTCCATCCTGCACTTTTTGTAGAAAGTGGCTGTTCATGTCTGACCATTCCTGAGAGTGGTTGCAGTATATGTCTATTTTCGTTGGCCCATGATCATTTCCTCGGCCCGAATTACTTGTAACTCGACCGTAAAGTCGAGTAAACAAAGTCTAGGGTCTCACCTGTACGTATTGAGACACGACCAACTGGTCGTGGCGTGTCGGTCGGGTCGGCAAGATTGGTTGGGTCACAAGTACGACAGCCCTGACCTGGGCGTGTCGGGTTGGGTTATTAGGCTCAGGTCGGGTCAACCTGAGACCTGTCTACCTCTTGTTCGTCGACGCGCGACCCGAATTAACCCATCAGATGCGCGGGTCGACTGTCGAGGTGGCCGATTGAGCAGAGCAGTGGTCAAATTGCTTCGAGCGGTCGAAATCTTAAAGCTTCACGGATCGGCAGTCGAAAGGCGCCGATCCTCGTTGTCCGTCCGCGCAGATAGGCAGTTGAATGAAATGGTCAATTAGTGTGGTGGATCTGCTTTGGACCTGCGCCAACTTGCGCCGACCGGTCATTAAAATCGTGGATCCGCGTGAATTGACGGGCAAAATCGCCTACCTGTGCAGATGGTCAGTCAAAATGGCGGTAAGGTCGACCTGTGAGTTGTACAGTACACATTTTTTTGTCAGGTCGAACCGACTTGCTTTCGGGTCACTACCGACCAGACCCCTATAAGCGCGGGTCGGGTCGGCTACCCCAAGGTCCCGACCCGACTACGGTTCAAACAACCCATCACGGCCTGTACCCGGCGGCACATGTCGAGCAAAACTGGGTCGGGTCGGGTTGGGTCGTATCGACCTGACGCTGATGTCTACCTGTATCCCCCTTGTCACATACCTTAGTATGAAGTAAATGCAAACGAGACAATATGCAATATTTATAGAAGAAGTGCCATGTTATGCCAGGTTACATTAGAGGATGCAAAAATTGAGTAATTATCAAGGACACGAAACTTGTGTCTGTCAACGTAAACAGAACAGTTGAGACTTTGCTCGACTCATCTCGTCTGCTCATTTCTACCTCATGGCATTGGACGACGAGCATGGAGTGTGCGTCCATATGTAGCAGCAGAGTACCGTTATTCCTGTGCGTGTTAAGAATGTTGTATTACTCGTGAAAGAAGAGGCTTACGTACGCGTGTTCTCGCTGGGCCGCAACCTCATCTCCTGGAAGCGGCACCGCCTGAACACTGAGAGGTCGCGAGCCTGCATGATTCTTAGATCGTGGTATGGCTCGCACCCTGGCCTGAGGATCGGCGAGGGCCGCCGCCCGAGAGGGGTCGCAGCACTGGAGATCGCTATTGAGGGCGAGGGTGCGGAGGAGGAGGAGGAGGAGGAGGAGGAGGTGGAGGAGGATGTGGAGGGGGAGGAGGAGGAGGAGGAGGAGGAGGCGGAGGAGGGGAGAGGAGCGGACGCAGCAGCGGGTGGTGAGGATGGTGGTGGTGGTAGCGGGGGTGTGACAGGGATGTAGTCGTGGTTTTGTTGGTGGGCAATCAAGGGGGCCTTTGGTGACGTTTCCATGTTGAATGCTAGGTAGACCTTGGACCATGTGCATGTTTTAGGCCGCACGTTATTTATGCTCATCAAAGTTAACACCGTGAAGGTAAGGCAAATCACTACCAAACTGAAAACCCTTCCACAGGGATGGATTGGCAGTGTTGTAATCATGTGTTTTGTAATGCTAAGCCCTCTGGGGCAAACACGAACGTGTTCCTGGCGAACACGTTCGTGTTCGCCGAGGTGTTCGAGATGTTCGGGTTCACAGGCGAACTTCGAACACCCCTTGGGCGAAACCTGTTCGGCGTTCGGTTCGCCGAACGGCACTGTTCGAGCCGAGGCACGTTCGTGTTCGCCTCGTGCTCATCCCTAGAAGAGAAGGGTGGAAAGGAAGGAGGTCATTGTGGACAAGCAAAGTGATGGTTGGGAAGGCCATCCACCACTGGTCCATGAATGTGGTCTAATTCTCGAATCACCATTTAGCTTGCACTTAGGGCTTCACAACAAGTGGGTACGTGTAGGGTTGAGCATCTGAGCGAGCCTGGTTCGGCCCGGTTCGGGCCGGCCCGAAAGTGCCCCAGGCCGAACCTGTAAGTTGGGGCTGACGACCCGGGGCGGGCTGTACCTTCCCGGCCCGCCGAACTTGCGGCGGCCCGCTTTTGGCCCCCGCAGGCCGAGTCGGCCCGGGGCGGGCCTCTTTGGCCCGCTTTTGACCCCCGCGATATTTGTTGCGGGAATCATTTATGAGGTGCGCGGCGATTTGTTGGAGCTCATTTGGCCGATGGCGAACCGCTGTTTAAGGGATTCGGGAATGCGTCGATTATCCTCCCTTCGTGCGACGACTCATTCCACGTACGCACATCATGGCACCAGGACGAGGGAGGGAATGTAAGAGTGGGGGGGGGGGTTGGCGAGGCGGAGGCAGTGAGGAAGAGGAAGCATCTTCATCATCGAGTGGTAATCCGTTGTAATTGTAATACTGCAAGTGCACAATGCTAGCCGATTGTCCGTGACATATTTTCATCTCTAAAAATGCTGCTAAGAAAAATGTGACTATATCGAAATTGCACCCGGGCCGGGCAGAGTTTGGCCCGGGTCAGGCCATGCTTAGCCCGGCCGGGCCCTTCTCGGCTCGGACATCCCCTGGGCGAATCGGTAGGCATGAGCAAGAGGCGAACACTTACGTCTTCGCGTTCGCCCCTGCACGAACACCGCCGTTCGGCGAACCGAACACTGTTCGGTTCGCCGAACAGTTTTAGCAAAAAAAGGTGTTCGCCGTTCGCCTGTGAAGGCGAACACCTTCGTGTCGGAGGCGAACACGAACATGTTCGTGTCAAACACGTTCGTGTTCGCCCCGGGGCTGCATTCACTATAGTCACACGGTTGTGGATTGTGGATTGTTGACATTTGTTAGGTGGCTGTAAAGTCCGAATCGAGTAAAACTCAAATCGTGGCACATTTCCCCAACCCCCAAGCCTGTCCCGCCCTGCTTCATCCATGCTAGTGCCAGGTGTGTGATATTAGATTTGAACATAAACCATTAGTTTCATTAGAGAGGGAAACAAGCATACATAGTTTGGAAGAGAAGGTTGGAAGGGAAAAGGAGGAAGGTGGAATTGGGGGAGTGGGCCAACCTATGGCCCATTGGGTTGGGTTGACCACAGTTGGGGAAGTGGGGCAACCTATGGCCCAATGGGTTGGGTTGGCCTCACTTTCGGAAGTGAGGTAAGCTATGGCCCATTGGGTTGCATTTGGGGGCTCCACCACAATTGGGTTGGATTGGCACCTCAAAGCGCAAGACTACACCAAAAGTTGGGTGTAGTCCTCCCAACCGAACTGTACACCACAATTGGTGTACTGTCACAAGTGTTGGCATGCTACACAATATAATTCTAACACAACCCCTTAGCATGCTAACACAAGAAGAGAACAACCCGTGAATCAAGGGGCGCCCGGGCGAGCAAGGCCAATGAGACGGAGGAGGGCAGAGTGCGCAGGGCGAGGGAGGGCTTTGGTGAAGATGTCGGCCAAATTGGCCTCGGCCGCAATCTTCCGAACAGCAAGGAGGCCTTGCTGGACGAGCTCGCGAATGAAGAAGTAGCGGAGTTCAATGCGCTTGGAGCGGGCGTGATAGACGGCAGATGTTCGCCCCGGGGCAAACACGTTCGTGTTCGCCCCGAGACTACATTCACTATAGTCACACATGGCAGATGTTGAATTTGCCTCCCCCCTCCTGCCATCTGATCTGACGGCGAAATGTCAGATCCGCGCACATCTGACGACGAAAGGTCAGATCCGCGCAGATCTGACGACGGAATCCTGGATCCGCGCTGATCTAACGGCGAACTGGCAGATCCGCGCGGATCTGACAGTGAAATGCCACGCTAGCGCCTTCGTCTGACTAACCTAAACCAAGAAGATGCGAACTAGGAACACGTATACGACTCGGCTGCTGCTAGTGTAGGCTCGATCTACATTTCGCGTCGACCTAAACACTTGGGTAGCAGGACATTCGCGACGAACACATTCGTGTTCGTTTTTGTCCTGAAACGAACACGAACGTGTTTGTGTTCGACGCGGCTCGGGCTTCGCGACGAAACGAACACCGAACATGTTCGCCACGAACAGTTTAGGCCAAAAAGCAAAACTGTTCCGTTCGCCTCGAACGTGTTCGAGGCGAACCGAACAGGTGTTCGCCACCTTGCTCAAGCCTACGAATCAAGGCCGAGGTCTTGCTCCTTGGGCCCAGGACAGGGCGGGCAAGGTTTGGCCCGCTTTTTGGGGCAGGCCTGCCCGGCTTGACCCGGGCCGAACCCTGCCCAGCCCATGCTCAACCCTAGGTACATGCCCAACTCGATTGTACACCAGTTTTCGTGTTCAGTCAGAAAATCCTAGCGTGCGCCACTATATATTCTAACAGTGTGTCTGTGTGTGTGTGTACGCGCATTCATGGGTGCATTCGTGCGTGTGTGAGTGAGTGCATGTGTGCGCGTCTGCGTGTGTGCAGGGTGCTGGGTGTGAATGACTTCAGTGGCACCATCCCATCATCACTGGGCAACCTCAAGAACTTGGAGGCACTGTGAGCGCAAGAGGCACTGTGAGCGCAAGAGGCACTGTGAGCGCAAGAGGCACTGTGAGCGCAAGAGGCACTGTGAGCGCAAGAGGCACTGTGAGCGCAAGAGGCACTGTGAGCGCAAGAGGCACTGTGAGCGCAAGAGGCACTGTGAGCGCAAGAGGCACGGTGAGCGCAAGAGGCACTGTGAGTGCAAGAGACACTGTGAGCGCAAAAGACACTGTGAGCTATCTCTGCTGCCCTCCCTCTGGCTCTTCGTGGCCTTCCCTTACAACCTGCGATTGTTCCCAATTGAGCTCCTTTATTTTGCTGGCTTGCACGAAGGGGGTGGTTCAAGTCTTGTGTGGATCGAATTGTGTTGTGTCAGTGTTGTCGTGCCCATGCTCCCGACCCTCTCCTCTCCGCACCCCACCCTTTCCTCTTGCTACCGCTGTTCCCACACCACAGTGCCCTGCGTGACCTGCGCCTGCACGGCCTGCTTCCGCCGTCACTCACCTCTCTGCAGAAGCTCTGGCACCTGTAAGCCATGCCTGTCCGCATTGCCTGTAAGCCGTGCCTGTCCGCATCCACATCCGTCCACCTGTGATTGGCAGCTTGTTTCGATTTCGGGTGGTCGTGCTGCTGAGACGTTACTTCGCAAGCATGGATGGGCATGTTGTCATGTGTCACATGATGTGCTGTGTGTGGTTTAACACAACAGAAACAGCGTTGCTGTTCAGTGCTTGAACCCACAAGGCAAACCATGTTCAATGCAGATTGTAACTTACCCAACCAAGCACTACAGACTTTCAAACTGTCTAACCACAAATTTGGTTGTGCTTTCAAACGACACATGAATACAAAGTAACAAGAACAGGCAGGTTCGTTATCTTTCCTGCCAATGACTTGCTGCCTTTCTCTTTCTGTGGCTCTTTCAGTTGGCACCAAGCTCACCCTGCCTTGCATGTGTGCTGTGTGGCAGGGAGCTGTCGTTCATGTATCTGTCGGGACATGTGGCACCCATCGTGGCTCCCATGAAGAAGCTCAAGAACCTGTACGCACGACTTGCTCTAAGCTCATCACTTTGCCCTTCTTGCATTGTTGTCCGAGGTTCTGGTGCTGTACTGTTGGAGGTGTATTGGGAATCGTCATCCTATCACTGCCCTCATCGCTGTCCTCATCACTACCCTTGTTACTCGCTCCATCCCTGTCTCTCAGATTGCTGAGTTTCAACCAGTTTACAGGAGATGTGCCCATGCCCGCGTCCCCAGCCCTGGCATCTGTTAACATCCAGAGCAACTACTTCACCTCCGCGCCCATCCGCCCTAAGAACTGCTCTGCTGTCAGCCTGAGGCTCTTTGACAACTGCCTGCCCACCCTGCTCTGTGGCTCGAGTCAGCGGCAGAGGAGCAACGCGAGCTGTGCAGCATTCTGTGGGCTGGGGCAGGGCGGGGTACTGTGCAGCGGGCATGGGTACTGCTTCTTGAACGACAGCAGTGGCTCGAGCGAGTGTGTGTGCGATGCGCACTACTCCACTCGCAATGACCCCCACACGTGCACATATACGAGTAAGCAAGCAAGTCTTGGTTTGAATTGCCATCTGCTTTTCCCCTTAGGTTTTTTGTTGTTAGATCTTTTTCACTAAGCCACGTAGTTCATCCATCATCTCTTCCCCCACTTCCAGTTGACCCCGTGCTGGCCTCCTCTGCCGCCACCCCCATGGTGCTGAGCGGCTCGGCGCTGACCTCTGCTGGCGGCGCGCTGCTGCTCACCCCCAAGGTCAACGCCACCTGGGGCACGACCTCCGTAGCCGTGCCTCTCCCCCTCTTCTCCTACTTCAACACCAAGGCCACATGCGGTTACCAGCTCGCCTTCAACGTATCTATTGCCTTCTCTCTCGACCCGGAGGCGGAGGCTGGCGGGGATGGGCTCATGTTTGTCGTCACTGCGGCTCTGCCAGACCGGCTGGGAGGGGTGGGGAGGCGGAGTGTGGCGGTGGAGTTTGACTCGGTGCTGAGTGTGAAGCACAGCGACCCCAACGACAACCACGTGGGCATCAATGTGGGCGGCTCACCTGTGTCCCTCGCCTCTGCCACGGCCCCTCTCATTCTCAACGACGCCCACACCAAGCACGCCTGGATCCACTACGACCCCTCCAGCGGCGGCACCCTCCGAGTCTTCCTCTGGTCTGAACCCGACCAGCCCCTCACCCCCATCTTGCGCGCTCGAGTGTCGCTCTGCTCCATCCTGCAGCCGAAGGCGTCCACTGCTGCATTCTACGTCGGCTTCACAGCCTCGTCCACCGCCGGCCCACAAGCACATTCCATCGTCGACTGGACCTTCACTGCAGGTAGGTGCCTCGCAGATATGTGCCTCTCAGATAGGAATGAGCAAAAGGTGAACTTGAACCTGTTCTACTCGAACAGATTCAAATACCTTTCAAACACGTTTGGTTCGAGTCGAGCACTTTTTGTCAAATTGGTGCTCGAGTGTTCGACCAAAAGGTCGCACACATGGGTCTGCGAGTCGAACACGAATGTCTTCGATACGAGCAGTTCTTTCGTTGTCGGCTCGTGGTTGGCACAACGTAACCAACCAGTGCGACGTTTTTTCAGGAACCAAACCAACTTCTTGTCAAACTTGCTATCACTTTGAGGGAATATCCCAGCGGAAATGGGTCGTCAGGCTTGGCGACCCATTGACGACATGCTGTCCGGGGCAGAAAATACTAAAACCCTATCGGATGGCATGCCATCCGAGGGAGGCATCAACCCTAAACACCATGCCTCCCTGTGTTTAGGGTTGATGCCTCCCTGACCAGATGCATGCCCGAATGATTTTTTTTTTTGTTGCCCGCGGGCAGCGAGCTCCTTCGGGCGGAGTCGCTTGTCCGCTGAGATATATTTCGAGGTAAAGCGACCAAATTTCCTACTTGCGAGTAAGTTTAATGCTGAAGCGCGCGTGTATCTTATACTTGAACGTTCGCATTCAAAAGCATTAAGTATCTTAGGTGATTTCAGCCATAGTTGGTCTCAGGTCGGGTCGATAGGCTTGAGCAAGACGCGAACGTGATCGTGTTCGCGTTCGCCCTTGCACGAGTTCGCCGAACAGTTTTAGCAAAAAAAGGTGTTCGCCGTTCGCCTGTGAAGGCGAACACCTTGGTGTCGGAGGCGAACACGAACGTGTTTGTGGCAAAAACGTTCGTGTTCACCCCGGGGCTGCATTCACCATAGTCACACGTTTGTGGATTGTGGAATGTTGACATTTGTTAGGTGGCTATAAGGTCCGAATCGAGTAAAATCCAAATCGTGGCACATTTCCTCCCCCACCCCCCAAGCCAGTCCCGCCCTGCTTCATCCATGCTAGTGCCAGGTGTGTGAAATTAGAGTTGAACATAAACCATTAGTTTCATTAGAGAGAGAAACAAGCATACATAGTTTGGAAGAGAAGGTTGGAAGGGAAAGGGAGGAAAGTGGAATTGGGGGAGTGGGTCAACCTATGGCCAATTGGGTTGGGTTGACCACACTTGGGGAAGTGGGGCAACCTATGGCCTATTGGGTTGGGCTGGCCACACTTGTGGGGCAACCTATGGCCCAATGGGTTAGGTTGGCCCCACTTTGGGAAGTGAGGTCACCTATGGCCTATTGGGTTGCATTTGGGGGCTCCAACACAATTGGGTTGGATTGGCACCCCAAAGTGCAAGACTACACTCAAAGTTGGGTGTAGTCCCAACCCAACTGTACACCACAATTGGTGTACATTCACAAGTGTTGGCATGCTACACAATATAATTCTAACACAGCCCCTTAGCATGCTAACACGGGAAGAGAACAAACCCTAAATCAAGGGGCGCCCGGGCGAGCAAGGCCAATGAGACGGAGGAGGACAGAATGCGCAGGGCGAGGGAGGGCCTTGGTGAAGATGTCGGCCAAATTGGCCTCGGCCGCAATCTTCCGAACAACAAAGAAGCCTTGCTGGACGAGCTCGCGGATGAAGAAGTAGCGGAGTTCAATGTGCTTGGAGCGGGCGTGATAGACGGGGTCCTGAGTGAGATGGATGGTGCTGGCGTTGTCACACCAAAGGGTGGGGCAGGGCTGTGGAGCGCCAAGCTCTGCAAGAAGATAGCAGAGCTAGCGCGACTCCTGGGCGGCCATGGTGCCAGCGTAGAGCTCGGCCTCGCAGGTGGAGAGAGCGATGGGAGAAGAGCGGGTGAAGCGCCAGCTGACAAGGCCGCTGCCAAGGGTGAAGTCGTAACCCTGAGAGGAGCGGAGATCTGGCTACGAGTCTGCCTAAGAGGAGTCACTGAAACCCGTGAGCAAAGGAAGGGAGGGGCCGCCAAGGGTGAGGACATGGTCCTTGGTCCCACGAATGTAGCAGAAGACCCACTTAGCAGCCTTCCAGTGCTCCTCGGTGTGACGACCGGTGCCAACGAAGCGAGCGAGCACTCCGATGGGGTAGGCAAGGATGCACATCATGACGTACATCAGCGACCCAACGAGCTCAGCATAGGGGCGAGGGGAGGAGGAGGAAGAAGTGGGTGGGGCGAGATGGTGGCCATGGGAACTGGCCTGCACCATCTCGAACTTCTCCAAGACTTGGCCGATGTAATGGGACTGGGAGAGGGTGATGGTGCGAGCAGGACGGATGCGCAAGATAGCCATGCCCAGGTAGAGCGTGAGGTCGCCCAGGTCCTTGCACTTGAGGCGCTGCTGCAGGGACAACTTCATCTGCTCCATGTCGGCCGTGAAGTCAGAAAGCAGGATCATGTCGTCAACATACACCAAGATGAAGAAGCGGCGAGGGGAGGAGCGACTGAAGAGGGCGTCGGAGTGCGACGCAGAGAAGCCAAGAAACCCCAGGGTGGCAGACAGCTTCGCGTGCCACTCCCTTGGCGCCTACTTCAAACCATGGACAGGGCGACGCAACTGCCAGACGGTGTTATCAGGAAAGGCAGCGTGGAACCCGGGGGGCCGCCGGAGGAAGATGCGTTCAAGCAGGTCGCCCTGCAGGAACGCATTGGAGACGTCCATGGAGCAAATCTCCATGTTGTCACGCGCGCCAATGTCTCCTTGGCGGTGGGGGCAAAGGTGGCCCAGAAGTCCACAGCCCAGGTCTGTGTGAAACCCTTGGCGCAGTAGCGTGCCTTGTAGACCGGCTCCTCGCCCGGCAGCTGCTTCACCCGAAAGACCCACTTGCCCTCGACAAGGTTGGCGTCCGCTAGGAGGGGGACATCGACGAGGAAGTCGTTGCGAATGAATGCCTCACACTCCAGGAAGATTGCCTCTATGCACTTGTCCGCGTCAGGGCAGGTGATGGCCTCTTCGAAGGTGGAGGGAGTAAAGATGGTGGGGGGGGAGTTGGCGCCAAGGACGGGAAAGCCGAGGAAGTCAAGGTAGGGGGAGGCAAAGAAAGGAGTGTGTTGCTGAATGTTGAGGAACTTCTCATGGGAGTCCTCGAGGAGCTGAATGGAGGAGGGAGGAGGGGTACGAAGGACTTTGTCCAGGGAGCAGATATGCATGCGAGGGAGGAGGAAAGGGGAGGTGCAGGAAGTTGCTCGGTGTGCTGCCGCTGCTGCTGCTGCTGCTACTGCCACTGCTGCTGCTGCTGCTGCCGCTGCTGACCCGGCTGCTGCTGCTGTTGCTGTTGCTGCTGCCCCGGCTGCTGCTGTTGCTGCTGACCTGGCTGCTGCTGCTGCCCCTGCTGCTGCTGCTGCTGACCTGGCTGCTGCTGCTGCCCCTGCTGCTGCTGCTGCGGACCCTGCTGCTGCTGCGGACCCGGCTGCTGCGGCTGCTGCTGCGGTGAAGGGGGAGAGTGAGAGGAGGAGGGAGAGGGGGGAGGGGGCGCAGCTGAGTGGGCCGGGGAGGGGGGTGCTGGAGGGTTGTAGATGTCGGCAAAGGAGGAAGGCGGGAGTGGAGCGGCAACAGGGGGGAGGAGAGGCGCGGGAGGGAGGAGAGGTGGGAGGACGGTGTCGGTCCAGGAGAGGGGGCGAGAGGGAGGAGGGAGAGGGTCAGGAGAAGGATTAGAGTAGTAGGGAATGGACTCGTCAAAGACGACGTCAATGCTGCGGATGAGGAGATTGGAGGGAGGGTGGAGGAACAGGTAGCCTGGGGAATCGCGATTGTGCCCGAGGTAGATGCACTCCAGGGCACGAGAGGCGAGCTTGCCAGCAGCGCGGGAGCGATCGGCCGGTGGGATGAGGACAAACGACTTGCAGCCCCAAACGCGAAGGCCGGCATCATCAGGCTTGGCCTTAGACCAGAGTTCTGTGGGGGAGAAAGAGGGATGCTGAGGGTGAGAGCAAAGATTGAAGAGGAGGGCGGCATGAAGGAGGGCATAGCTACAGAGGGATGGAGGGTTGGAGGCGTGAGCAATGAGGCAACGAGCAATCTTGGTGATCTCACGAATGCGACTCTCAGCGATGACATTTTGCTGAGGGGACTCGGGGAGGGTGGAGGTCTGCTGAATGCCATGTGTTTTGCAGAAAGTGGCGAGGGTATTGTTGACGAACTCACCCCCACCGTCAGAGTGAAGACGGCCAATGGGGCGTTTGAAGTGAGTGCGGCACTACATAGCCCAGTTGATGACTACAGCCGGCATCTGGTCTTTGGTGTGAAGGAAAAAGACAGTGGAGTACCGACTGTGGTCGTCGACGAGGACGAGCATGTACCGATGCCCCTGACGGGAGCGGACGGGATAGGGACCCCAGAGATCCATGTGAACAAGGTCAATGGGAGCGGCAGCGAAGGTGGGATGACTGTGATGGGGTTGTTTGAGCTTGCCATGAATGCATGATGGGCATGGGGGAGCAGGGGAGGAGGGGAGGGGAGGTAATGCGGGAGGAAGGCTGTTAAGGAGGCGAGAGGTGACGGTGCTGCGAAGCGCGGCGAAGTTGGGATGGCCGAGTCTGTGATGCAGAAGCACTGCACGGTGGGAGAGAGTAGTAGAGAAAGAAAGGGGATGGGGTGGGGGAAGAGGTGGGGGGGGAAGAGGAGGGGGATGGAGTAGGCGAGGAAGATACCTGAGGGGGAGGGGGAGAGGGAGGGGGAGGGGGACCGGTGGAAGTACCAGCACGAGTGGTGACGTGACAGAAAGAGGGACGGGGTGTGCGGAGCGTGTAAAGGCGAGTGCGAGGGCAAAGGGGAATGCGCAGGAGGAAGCGACCAGAGGCGGTGTGGTAGAGATCACAGTATGAAGCAAAGCCATGGTAAATGGCGGTAATACCAACGCATTGGAGCTCGCGGTGGGAGATGAGGTTGTTGCGAAGGGTAGGGATGTGGAGACCTGTGACCTTACCAGATGGGAAAGCGGTGCAAAGAAGTGTGGAGAGGTGAGTGCAGGGGATGGAAAAACTGGAGTCGGCACCATGAACCTGGGTGGGAAGTGGAAGGGGGGTGAGGGTGCCAGCGTCTTTCAGTGCAGTTTCAGTGGCCCCACTATCAAGGACAAAGGTTAGGGTGGGGGAGGAAGGAGGGGGAGGTGACACGGAGTACTGGAAGGACTTCTCATTGATAGCAGAGGGATACATGGAAGCGACAGATGGTGCAACAGCAACATGACCAAGGAAACTGCCCTGAGAGTCAGGGACACTGGGGGGGCCAGAGGGGAGGGAACCCCAAGGGGGGGGGAGCAAGGGAGGCATGAGCGGCCATGGCCGCTGTGCCGAAGGTCATCGGCTGCTGCTGCCACTGCGGCTGAAGGTACTGCGGCGGCTGCTGCTGCTGGAAGTACTGCTGCTGCGGTGGCTGCTGCGGCTAGAGAAACTGCGGCTGCTGCGGCTGGAGAAACTGTGGCTGTTGCTGCTGCTGGAAGTACTGCTGCTGCTACTGGTGCTGCTGAAACTGCTGCAACAGGGAAGGGGGGGAGGGGGTGAGCAGGCGGAGGTGAGCAGGGAGGAAGGAGGGGAGGGTTTGAATGTCCACGAGGGAGGGGCGAAGGGTAACACTGTTCGAGCGAGGAGGGGTGCCAGTGTCGCCGCGATCAAACCAGGCGTCATCGAGCGCCTTGAAGCACGTGGCAGGGGGGTGGTTGGTCTGACCACAGGGCGTGCCGGCGTGGGGACCATGACGGCGGACATACGTGTAGGGTGGGAGAGTGCCTGTGCGACCTCTACGACTCACAGCACCACCGGCACCAGAGGGACCTCCAGGAGTGGTACCACCACCACCTCCACCACGGCCACCACGGCCACCACGGCCACCACCGCCACCACCGCCCCGACCACCACCAACACCTCCGCCCCCTCCACGACCACCTCCGCCGCCGTTGCGACCACCTTGGTTGCGCGGCTGCGTGGCATTGAGATAGGTGGAGGAGGAGGACTAAGTGGTGGTGAGGTTGACAATGGGAGTGCGGAGCTTGACTTCCGTGTCAATGACCACTGGACCACCTCATTGAGGCCAGCCATGGTGTTTGCCTCGGTGAAAGCGTGCAGACGGGACTCGTAATCCGGCGTGAGATTGAAGAGCAGGCGGTAAATCTGCAGTGGCTCGGGGAGGACAGCCTGACGAGCTGCAAGGCGATTAGCAACCTCCTGCATGCGTCCCACATAGTCGACTGCGCCGTCACAGTTGGCGAGGTTAATGGAGAAGTATTCCTGGAAGAGAACGCCGACGGAACTGATGTCGCGACGCTCAAACATCGCCTGGAGCTCGGCCCAAATCAGGGAGGCTCGTATTTCACGAGCTTGGAAGCGGTGCATGAAGGCGTCAAGAAACGCACCGAGGAGGATGGTGCAGGCGCGGTTGTCGTCAGCGGCCCAGGCTATGCTGTTGGGGATGTGAGTTGCGATGGCCGTGTTGTAATCAGCAAGTAACGCCAGGCGATTGGCACGGTCCGACGTTGCGAACTCGTGGTTGTGCACATCAACTTCATGGGCGCGGCGACGGTGGAGGAAGGTGGCGTCGGCGGCAACTTGGAGGTCGGTGGTAGTGGCGATCTCCAGGTTAGGCTCGGGAGGAGGAGAGCCAGGGGGAGTAGGGAGAGGAGGAGGTTCACCAGGGTGATTGGGCGCTGTCGGCTGGAGAGCGTGCGGACGGCGAAGAAGCACGTCAAGGACGCAGTAGGGCGGAACGAAGGCGTCCTGGAGGACGCGGCGAATACTGCCAACAAAGGAATTCCAGTTGATGGCCGATCGATCCGCGGAGAGCTGTAGCTTGTCGACTGAAGATGCGTCGATGGGAGGGGGAAGAGTGGCGGGTGGACCCGCAGCGGCCAAGGGTGAGACGGCGGCGGGTGGACCCATGGTGGTCAAGGGGGAGGCGACGGCGGGTGGACCCGCTGCTGCTGCACTCCTCCACCGGATGCTGCTGCCGCTGCACTCCTTCGCCTGCCGCTGCTGCTGCTGCTGCTGCACTCCTCCACCCGCTCCTGCTGCTGATGCTGCACTCCGTCGCCTGCTGCTGCACTTCCCCGCCTGCTGCTGCTGCTGCTGCGCTCCTCCACCCACTGCTGCTGCTGCAGGACTCCTCTACCCGCTGCTGCTGCGCTCCCACTCCTGCCGCTGCTGCTGGCGGGGGGGGGGGGGGGGGGGGGGAGAGGGGAGAGGGGTAAAGGAGGAGGGAAACGACGGCGAGATGCAGAGCGGCGGCGGTGTAGCGGCGGTGGCGGGAACGTGCGGCGGCGGGGAGCACGCGACAGGGAGGGGAAGGCCACGGTGGCGAAATTGGGGGCAGCAGTTGCAGAGTGCAGGCCGCGGTAACGAGGGCGCAGGCGGCGGCGTAAGGGCGCGACGAAATCGGGGGCGGCGGCGGCGAGCAGGCTGCGGCGTCGAGGGGCGTAGGCGGCGGCAAAAGGGGCCGCGGCGGCGAAATCAGGGGCAGCGGCGGCAAGAAGGCCGCGACGTCGAGAGGCGCAGGCGGCGGCTTAAGGGCCGCGGCGGTGGAAAGTGATGGCGACGGCAGCGTGCAGGTCGCGGCGACAAAGGGCGCAGGCAACGGCGGAAGGGCCGCGGCGGCGGAATTGGGGGCGGCGGCGGCGAGCAGGCCGCGTCGACGAGAGGCGCAGGCTGCGACGTAAGGGCCGCGGCGTCGAAGGGTGCAGGCGACAGCGGAAGGGCCGCGGCGGCGGAAGTGGGGACGTCGGCGGCGAGCAGGCCGCGGTGACGAGAGGCGCAGGCGGCGACGTAAGGGCCGAGGCGTCGAAGGGTGCAGGCGACAGCGGAAGGGCCGCGGCGGCGGAAGCGGGGACGTCGGCGGCGAGCAGGCCGCGACGACGAGAGGCACAGGCGGCGGCGTGAGAGCCGCAGTGGCGGATTGGAGGGCGGCGGCGGCGTGCAGGTCGCGGCAACGAAGAGCACAGGCGACGGCGGGAGGGCCGCGGCAACGGAGTGGGAGGCGTCGGCGGCGAGCAGGCCGCGGCGACGAGAGGCGCAGGCGGCGGCGTAAGGGTCGCGGCGGCGAAGTTGGGTGCGGCGGCGACGTGCAGGTCGCGGCGACGAGGGGCGCAGGCGACAGCGGAAGGGCCGCGGCGGCGAAATTGAGAGCGGCGGCGGCAAGCAGGCCGCGGCGGCAAAAAGGCGCAGGCGGCGGCGAAATGGGCGCGGCGACGAAATTGAGGGCGGCGATGGCGATATAGGCCACGGCGGCTAAGCGGGGAAGGGTGGGCCTGTGGAAGAAGGAGGAATAAAAAAGATGGGAGGGAGAGAGGTGTAAGCCAAGAAGTTAAGCTCTATACCATGTGTGAAATTAGAGTTGAACATAAACCATTAGTTTTATTAGAAAGGGAAACAAGTATACATAGTTCGGAAGAGAAGGTTGGAAGGGAAAGGGAGGAAGGCGAAATTGGGGGAGTGGGCCAACCTATGGCCCATTGGGTTGGGTTGACCACACTTGAGGAAGTGGGGCAACCTATGGCCCATTGAGTTGGGTTGACCACACTTGGGAAAGTGGGGCAACCTATGGCCCATTGGGTTGCATTTGGGGGCTCCACCACAATTGAGTTGGATTGGCACCCTAAAGTGCAAGACTACACTCAAGACCACAATTGGTGTACAATCACAAGTGTTGGCATGCTACACAATATAATTCTAACACCAGGACGTGCGTTTAACTGACGGCGAAATGCTAGACCTTCACGTAACTGACGGTGAAATGGCAGATCTTTACTTAACTGACAGCGAAAATCCCCGATCTGCACTTAACTGACGGCGAAATGCCAAATCTTTACTTAACTGACGGCAAAATCCCCGATCAGCGCTTAACTGACGGTGAAATGCCTGCGTTAATGATGTTTGAGCAAAAAAAATGAGCTCAAACACAAAGACCCGCGACCTAAAAATTTGTCGCGGGTCAATTCGTCGACGAACACACTAGTGTTCGTCGAAGCCCCGTGTCGAACACGAACGCGTTCGTGTTCTACGCGGCTCGGCAGGAGTAGCTAGGCGAACACCAAACACGTTCGACACGAACATTTCTAGCCAAAAAAAAATACGTTCGACACGAACAGGTGTTCGATTCCTTGCTCAAGCCTACGGGTCGGGCCACGCATAGTCGGGTCGGGTCAGGATTTTCTTGAGCCTGGCCCGGCCGGGTCGAGTCGGCTCGGCCCAGCTTAAAACCCGACCCAATAATGGAAATCTTGTCGGGTGGGGTCGGGTTCGACCCGACTTTGACCCGACCCCGAAGCAGGGTTAACCGGGTTGGGTTTTGACCCGACCCGATTCCGACACTAGGGAAAACCGTAATAGTCGTCAATGTGCAGAGGCTCAATGTTGTAGAGATTTGTAAAGAGTGGGAGGGAGGGGGGGTTGGGAATTGTAAATTCAGTGCGGTAAAGAGTGGTGAGCAGTGGCGAATTGATTGGAAATGTTTATCCCAACACATTTGTTGGAAACGAGTGCCTAAGTAAATTACTGGCAAAATCCCGATTGACTGATCGGCCAACGAAATTGACGATATGCACAGTTACGCCAACGAAATCGTTGATTTGCGCTTATCGGCGGGCGAATCGCCATGTGCGCATATCTGCGGGCGAAAGCGGGTTTTTTGTACCCGACCCGACCTTGGGTCGGGCCGAACCGAGGTCGGGTCAGGTAAATGCGGGCCCTGTACCCCTGGCTCGGGTCAGGGTCTCCAACATCCTGGCTCGGGGCTGACCCGACCTGACTCGACTAGGGATGAGCATGGAAACGAACACCTGTTCGGTTCGCCTCGAACGCATGGAAACGAACACCTGTTCGGTTCGCCTCGAACACGTTCGAGGCGAACCGAACAGGATTTTTTTTTGCTAAAAATGTTCGGGGCGAACGTGTTCGGTGTTCGCCCGAACACGTTCGGTGTTTGCCCCGCTACTGCTGCCGAGCCGCGTCGAACACGAACGCGTTCGTGCTCGTTTCAGGGCAAAAACGAACACGAATGTGTTCGACGCGACTGTCCTGCGATCTACAATTTACGTTGCGGGACATTCTGTTTGAGCTCAAATTTGAGCTCAAACTTAGTCGCGCTATTCAGCAGCAGCCATTATTACCACGCCCCCCACACATCACGCCGTTATCACCTCATTAGGACTTAGCGTAATTAAGTAGTTACCTTAGGTTAGTTTGTCTAGACTTGGGTATGCGAGATTTAGGTTTTCGGGAAAAGATTAGACAGGGATACAGCAGAATCTCGTAAGTTGAGGGTTGGGGGTAAGCATTCGCAAATTTCGTATGCATGGGATTGAGAGGAATAGCGTTCGCATATATTGTGGGGGGTTGGCGAGCAATCGCAAATTTTGTAGATATAGAAGGGGGAGAGCATTTCGCCTTACGTGGGGGGAAATCCAGGTGGCGAGCTGGATAAAAAAAACTATGGATCCGTAACTAGATCTCGCAAAATGCTGATCCAGCCTAGATATTTTCCCCCAGTTTCCCGCAATTCCCCTGCCCGCCGTTGCGTATTTCGAGTGTAACAAAGGATGCCCAGGGGCGAACACGAACGTGTTCGCCCCCAACATGTTCGTGTTCGCCTTATCATGCAAGATGTTCGCCCTCACAGGCGAACATCGAACACCCTTTTTTGTAAAAGGTGTTCGGCGAACCGAACACTGTTCGGTTCGCCGAACGGCAGTGTTCGAGTTGGGGCGAACGCGAACACGTTCGTGTTCGCCCCTTGCTCATCCCTAGACTCGACCCGGAAACCCACCTGGACGGGTCAGGTCGGGTCGGCTGCTCATGCGTAGGGTTACTATCCAACTATGGACAACATCGATTGGACGAGCTTGCCGCACCTCGAAGCACCCAACCAGGCTCGACGACCGAACGCCGAGCCATCAAAACTACGGAAACAAAGGCTGCATGCTTTGCTGAAGCAAAATCACCACAAAACTAAGCTGCGCATGCACGAGGTCAAGACTGGGCCGAGCCACCACTCGCGGACGGACCACCCGGGGGCGCAACGCATTCATGAGCCCTCTCTAAAGTCCCGAGCGGGTTGGTCCGTCTCTCATTTCTCCCGAACGTTTGTATAATCCAAGGAAAAGAGCAAGGACGCCACATGAACCTCGCCCCCCCTCGCCACTCCCTTAGACGCCACAATTCAAAACCTCACCCGGCTGATGAGGATAGGGATGAGCAAGGGGCGAACACGAACATGTTCGTGTTCGCGCCTACACGAACATGTTCGTGTTCGCCCCTACACGAACACATCCGTTTGCCAAACCGAACACTGTTCGGTTCGGCGAACACTTTAAGCAAAAACAGGTGTTCGCCGTTCGCCTATGAAGGCGTGTTCGGGCGAACCTCGAACACGTTCGTGTTCGTCGCGGTGCAAATTGCAGCAGCGGCCCGAACACGAACGTGTTCGGGCGAACCTCGAACACTGTTTGGCGAACACTTTAAGCAAAAAAAACAAACCTGTTCGGTTCGCCTCGAACGTGTTCGAGGCGAACCGAACAGGTGTTCGCCCTTGTGCTCATGTCTAGATGAGGATATGTTAGCGACCAGAGAACATCATTCGAGACATCGCGTCAGTGAGCACAGAGCTCGAGTTCAAAATCCGCGACAAACGGTTTCGAAACCACCAGTGAGTACGACGGCTCTACCATGTTTGAGTTAGACATGAGCAAATGGGCAAACCCCTATTCAGTTCGCCCCTATTCGAGTCGAACAGTTGTTTTCATTTCGGCAATTTGTTTTTCACCAAACATATTTAAGTGTTGTGGGCGAACATGTTCACGTGTTCGAATGCTGTTGTCGAGGCACGTCGAACATCAAATATGTTCGACATGTCCAGGTCGAGGATGAAGTGCAACAGCATTGAAGGAGGGGTTTGATGAGCAGGACTTGGAGGGGGTTGTGGAGGGGGAAGGGATGGATTGTGAAGGTGGGGGAAAAGGACTGCTCGAACCGAACACATTCGTGTTTGGGTCGAACACTGTTTACCCATTGAACACTTAGCTGTTCGCCAGTCGAACACTAAACTGTTCGCCCATCGAACACTAAACTGTTCGCCCATCAAACACCACTTTTTGGAAAAAAAATGTTCAGGGTAGTTGTCAATGCGAGGTCGGGCCGGGTATACGGGACAGGTAGTTATACCCGGAAAGGCTTCGTAACTCTCTAATTGTATCATTGTGTGATTCGTATGATGCTTTTGGGCGCGAATAAAAAACCTTGTTGCGATTTCGCGACAAAATTAAGGTGTAGCAGGCGAATTAGTTATGAGACATTTACGAGGTTTAACTTGATCTTGATCCAGAAGTTCCGATTTTTCCTATCATGTTTTTTTTGCCTGCTTGATTCAGAGCAGAGGCATGCAGCCCCATTGCAGTCTAGCCGACGAGTTGTGAATCTTGACCCGATTTCGGGACGGGTCGACCCGACCCGACGGTAGGGATGAGCAAAGGGCGAACACGAACATGTTCGTGTTCGCCCCTTGTCGAACACCCTCTTTTGCCGAACCGAACACTGTTCGGTTCGGCGAACAATTTAGGCAAAAACAGGTGTTCGCTGTTCGCCTGTGGAGGCGTGTTCGGGCGAACCTCGAACACGTTCGTGTTCGCCACGGGGCGTTCTGCAGCAGCGCCACGAACACGAACGTGTTCGGGCGAACCTCGAACACGTTCGGGCGAACGATTTAAGCTGAAAAAACAAAACCTGTTCGGTTCGCCTCGAACACGTTCGACGCGAACCGAACAGGTGTTCGCCACCTTGCTCATCCCTACCCGACGGTTCAGCATTACTCAAAGTAAATAACCCAATTTGAATATCGGGTCAATCTGACCTGGCCGGGTATGTCCGACACGACCCGGCCGGGTCGAGTGCATCCGTAAACCGGTCCAAAAGTCGGGAAGGGTCGAGTAACTCTACCCAACCGGGTCCTATGTGCCTAGTTTGAGCCGAACCGAACAAGTGTTCGACTTTTTGCTCGATCCTACTGTTGGGTGCGGTCGCGCCGATCGGATTTTAGCTAGCAAGACTCGAAAACGGGTCGGGCTAACCCAACCAGACAGGTCAAAGGAACCCGGAATAAATGGACCGGTGGGGTCTCGGTCGACCTGACCGGAGGCCTTTAACCCGATCCGACCCGGCTGGGTGGGTCATGTCACGCACAGGTGTGACCTGATCCAGGCAAAAGCAGGGGTTGGGTCGAACCGACTCGTCCATAGCCCATGTGTAGGCTGTAAGTTTTTTTTCAATTCAAGTGTGCCAGTGTACTTTCGTTTTTGTGGTGATGTTTTTTTTTGGGATACACACTTTTTGGTAGCGCTGTTCGTATCGCTTTAGATCATCCTGGCTACGCACCACATCAATGCCTTGTGCTACTGCTTGCTTCCTTGCCACTCCGTCATTGTTATTGTCTTGATGTGGGTGCAGATGTTCCGCTCAACCCGCGCTTTGACCCTTCAAGTGAGTATGGTTCCCTTTTTTCTTTCTCGTCGTATGTGAGTCTATTCTTGTCAATGAGTTCTTTCTTCGACTCTCAACTCTGTGTTTTCCAATCCCAAGTCCCCCCAACAATCTTTTGTCCCCCCAATTCTTAACTCTCTTCCTCGGCCCACCAGACCTGGCATTGGGGTTTGTGTTGGACGAGGACTCCTTCTCATCGCAGGGCTTCAACGCCGCCTTCCACTATGCCAGCGCAGGCTTCGACCCCGCGCAGGACAACAGCCCCTCCTGGGGTGTCAGGTCCTACAGCACCTGGGTCCTGCCTGAATCGGCCTGGCCTGTTAAGAACCAACGGGGCTGCGGTGAGTAATATGGCCGCAAGGCATGAACAGCAGGATAGGTGCAACAAATGGCTCGAAGTTGGGACTTGACACACTGGGCGCTGGCTGGATAGGAGGGGGTTCTTGAGATGAGAGGATTGAATGAGCCATATGTTAATGTTAGCCCTCAATCTCACCTTTTGTACATCTACTTTCTATATCCTACTATAGTGTAGTTTGCACTTTGTGTTTGGTTGGGTGTACTCCCACATCCCAACCAAACCCAAATGTGATCTCCAAGAAATCTCCAACCCACCAATTGAAGATTGCCTTGAGATTACCCCCAATCTCTAGGGATTGCCCTCGATTCCCTCCCCATCCATACCTAGCTCATTTCTGGATATACTTAAGGAGTTACAAGCTCATTCCTAATGCATTGATTCTAAGCTCTAGTTCTGGCACCGTATGCAGCCATGAGTGAGTGAGATCAATGCTCTTCCCATGCTTCTTCGGAACCAAGGTTGAAAAATACAGTCGTATCTATATTTTACGATAAAATACGATAAAAAGTTTGTGTTTTCGGGTTGGTGAAATAATTCGGTCGTATTTTACGGTTGAAATTTTGAGACAAGCGTAATTATAGGCGCCCCCCCTTGTGCGGACCGCCTCTCTTTTAAGTGGCGAAAAGGGGGATTAAGGTGCAGTATTAGTTGCAAATCAATAGTCTTCGTGCAGCTATTGCGATGGGGAAATGCGTTCAGTTGAGTAGGTACAAGCGAAATCTAGATCTCACGCATGGTGCAGATGTTGGAGAGGTTGGGTTGGGTTGGGTTGGGTAGAGGGAGTGGGATTTAGAGCGGTTGGAAGGAGTGCAAGAGTTGGAAAAAAAATAAAGGAACCAACTTCCTTGTTTGAAGCGTCATTGAAATTTGCAATTTTGAAGCCTCAAGGCCAAGTCGCGCAGGGGTCAAGAACGCGACGAGTAAAAATTACCTGCCCCAGTTTTCCCTCGCCAGTACGTTTTTTGTCGCTTTTCAAAGAGTATTCCATCCGCACAAGGGGGGCCGCCTATAAAAGTTTTGAACTCTTTGTTTTATTTGGCAAAAAAAAGGTCAAACAATAAACACGGTCGAATTTTTGGAGAACTGACCGTAAAATGCGACCATGATTAAAGGCCTGTATAATACGACATCCATGTTTTGAACCTTGATAGGGGCCTTGCAAATGTCTCATAGTCACTCTTGTGAAATCTATCTTGACACCATGCACTGAACGTTTAACCCTTACATTATGATGACATGAGAGAGTGCATGACTCCCATCATGCCATGCAGGTGATTGTTGGGCATACGCAGTGGTAGCAGCGGTGGAGGCAGCCTACAGGATTGCAAGCAACTGGCCGCAACCGCCTGTGCTGTCGGTGGACCAATTTCGCCTCGCCCTCTCCTCCAACTGCGATGGTGGCTCGCCCACCAAGGGGCTACAGTTTCTCCTTAATGCCACCACCCAGGGCAAGGGCTTGGTGGAGCATGCGCTGTATTCCCAAGTGATGGCTCTTCAACAAAGATCATTGGTGAGATTTTTTTTCCTCAAGATGTTATGCATTGTTTTTCTATAATGTGTCTTGTAGCTTCTGTTATTGGGTCGTAGTTAGGGATGAGCAATATAACGAACTCCTGTTCGGTTCGCCTCGAACAGGATTTTTTTTTGGCCTAAATTGTTCGGGGCGAACGTGTTCGATGTTCGCCCGAACACGTTCGCCGTTCGCCCGGCACAGCTGGCCGAGGCGCGTTGAACACGAACGTGTTCGTGTTCGACAGGGGCCTTCGACAAACACCAATGTGTTCGTCGACGAATAGGCCTGCGACCAATTTTTAGGTCGCGGGCCTTGGTGTTTGGGCTCAGATTTGGCATTTCGCCGTTACTTAAGTGCAGGTCTAGCACTACGCCGTCAGTGAAGAGCAGATCGAGCATTTCGCCGTTACTTAAGTGCAGATTTAGCATTTCGCCGTTGCTTAAGTGCAGATCGAGCATTTCGCCGTTGCTTAAGTGCAGATCGAGCATTTCGCCGTTGCTTAAGTGCTGGTCTAGCATTTCGCCGTCACACGCTGGCACTAGCATGGATGAAGCAGGGCGGGACTGGCTTGGGGGGTGGGGGGAGGGAATGTGCAACGATTTGAATTTTACTCTATTTGGACCTTACAGCCACCTAACAAATGTCAACAATGCACAATCCACAAACGTGTGACTTTAGTGAATGTAGTCCCGGGGCGAACAGGAACGTGTTTGCCACGAACACGTTCGTGTTCGCCTGCGTCAACAAGATGTTCGCCTTCACAGGCGAACGGCGAACACCCTTTTTTGGGGAAGTCGTTCGGCGAACCGAACTGTGTTCGGTTCGCCGAACGGCGGTGTTCGTGCAGGGGCGAACGCGAACACGTTTGTGTTCGCCTCTTGCTTATCCCTAGTCGTAGTTACAATGTTATGGTTGATGGTGTTCTGTCCCCCATCTCTCTCTTGATGCATGTTCATATTTCCTGCATACAGGCGAGCACCAGGTACTATGGCATCCGAGGCATCGAGCGCACGGGGTTCTACGGGTGGTTTGGGCTCATGCTGGCAGTGCAGCGCCAGCCTGTCATTGTGCACATTGAGGCGTCTGCACCCTCTTTCCAAGACTATGATGGGGTAAGGCACCCTCCTTCCAAGACTATGATGGGGTAAGGCACCCTCCTTCCAAGACTATGATGGGGTAAGGCACCCTCCTTCCAAGACTATGATGGGGTAAGTCTTCTTCTACAATGGGGTAAGTGCTAGAAACCCAAACTGACAAAAAGATTGGGTGCTAGAAACTCCTTCGATAATTGTGGCGATTGGGTTGGTTGAGTTGGTAGCTGACCTGTTGGTTCGTCCATAGTAGACGAGTTGGAAGAGCCGGTTAAGCAAGAAGAGCTCTTAAATCAACATAGTCGAAGTCTCTAGTTGTTCTCATACCATATTGGGCCAAGACATGGGCTCATGATCTTTTAGAGACCGAGGGTTCATGCGGATGGGATGTCTCTTTTCGGTATAGATTGCCATGTTGGGATGCCACAAGATGGAGTCACGGTCCACCACAATCGCGTGTGTGCGTGACTCCGTGCCGATTCCTATTGCATCGCATGCGATTCCGGTTGTCACGATTTTAACAACAGATTGGATTTGTACATGGACTGGACAAGGTATACCTGTCCTATCCCAACCTAGCTCAACCCGGGGTGGGTATAGGTTGGGACTGGTCAAGGCAATCAAGTGATGTGTGTGTCAGGCATGAGCTGAGCAAAACAAAGACCCAAACCAGTTTTTTGCAAACCCACTCGAACGCTTGTCGTACCCAATCGGAACGCGCTCGGTTTGTGTCGAACCAATTTTTTTAAAGTTATGTTGGACTGTTCAACTATAAAGTCGAACGGTTGATTGTCTGGGTCGAAAACTGATGTGTTTGACTCGAACTCGAACAAGTTCGAGTTGGAGGTATCCTTCACCATAGTCACAGTCAGGGCAGTTGAAATTTAGTTCTATTGTCCGAAAGAAAATAGGGGATTGTTCGAAAAGCCAAAAGGAAAGCATGAGCACACAATAAACGTGTCAAAACCACGACAAACATTAAAAGGTTGGTTCAAGGATTGCACACGCATTCGGATCCATGACTCAAAGAGCCAGTATCAACAATCGCAAAGTAAACAAAGCAAAGGTCCAAAAGCAATGCATCCCACCAGCAAGCTAAGTTGGAATATACGCTTAACACCTTAAGCGTATAGCGTATGTACGCTAGCGTACATACGCTATGCGCTATACGCTAGTGAATACGCTATACGCAGTCAGAAGTTTTTGGGGCTGCTCGGAAAAAAATTGCATTAAAGACGCGGATTTCCTAGGTGGGCATTTCGCCGCAGTCGAGAATCATATTCGCGGTCTAGGCAAACGAGGATCTGATCCCGTCTACGGGCTCTAGCAGGCACCTCAGCAGCCAAGTGTGTTATTCTCTACCTTCGACGCAAGAAGGACCCAGTTCTCTCCCTTGGCGGCCCGGGACCCCCCGTGCTCACAGGCTACAGCGTCCCGTCATGGCGGACTCGCAGCCGATTCGCCGCAACTCTCAGGGGTACAGCTTGTTTGGAGGCGAACTCATCACCTAGCGCTCCATTGCTCCTCCTCCCTTGCTCTCTCCTCCTGCGAAGCTGAGCTTTATGTTGTCACCATGGCGGCCTAGGAGGCACGCTGGCTCAGCTTTCTACTCACCGACCTTGGAGCCCCATTGCCCTGTCCCATTAACGTTTGCACGACCCATCTCGGCAAGGATGCTGTCTTCCATGGTCGCTCAACTTATTTCAAGCTCCGCCACTACTTTGTGTGCGACCTCGTCCAGGGTGGCCACTGCAAAATCGAGTCATCTGCCAACCCCGCCGACATCTTCACCGAGGCTCTCCATCGTTCCGCGCACGCAGCGCCTTAGCTCCTCCTGGGGCTTCCCCCCTGTGGTGGTTGATTCACGGGTTGTCCTCCTTTTTCGCCCAATCCCTCTAGATGTATGCGGGCTAAGAATTGTCTCGGAATCTTTTCCTCTTTTTATCCTGCATATATGTTATAAGGCTTGGGTAGAGCTACACACCCAAATTTCGTTTGAGTGCACAAACTAGGATTTACCCCAGTTGGGTTGGGTTCCCAACCTTGGCCCAATCATTGGGCCACCAAGGTTGGGTTGGGAGATTATTGAAGACCCAATAATCTTGGCTCACCCTTGACCAAAATGATTGGCCCCTCAATAACTTCGTAACCAAACTTACTGGTGAGGGCCAATAATTCTGGGACTAACCACCCCCACCCACCTTTCCCCCTCCCCTTTTTCAGTCTCACCTATGTATACAGACAGTATACCTCCCTCCTCATATATTACTGGGATAACTGTTTCTTTTCGTATTTCTTTTCAGGAACATACTTTTTCTAGCCCCGTCTCCATAGCCAGCTAGGTTACAATATGGCAGCCTGCACCATCCTAGAGCATTTCTACAGGGGATTCCTCATTTTGATCGCCAGGTTACTGTAAATTAAACCTGAATAAAATGCTCCTCATATATATATTCTATGTGACTAAAACAAAATCAGCTGCACAACCGAACCGAAACGGCTACGGTTCGAGTCAAACAGAGAAAAGTCTGGCGAAGCATGACGAGCATTGACCCCTACTCCCTCAGCTTTGAATGTTTCAAACCAAACCGTTTTGGTTTGACTAAGTGGCCGGTTCGACTCAGTCAAGCTCAATGTTGGAATTTTTCTTCATGCTCTTGCTCTTTGTTGTGTGTCCTTTCGCCACGTGTACTGTTGACCGTGTGTGACCGTGTGTGACCGTGTGTGACCGTGTGTGTGCGGCCAGAGAGGCAAGTACGCGGACGAGGCGTGTTTCAGCAACCACCTGAACCACGTGGTGCTGGTGGTGGGCTACCTCTCTGCGGGCTCCGACCCCTCCACCTCCGCCGTGCCGCCGCCCTTCTGGATCATCCGCAACTCATGGGGCACAGGCTGGGGCGACCAGGGCCACATGCGCATGGACATTCGCAGTGGCGACGGCATTTGCGGCATCAACACTCTCCCGGGGCTTTTTCCTGTTGTTAGAAGTAAGGCTGACAAGTTTTCCTGTTGTTTTTTGCACCGCCATGCAGGAAACTGATGAGTCTCCCCTGTATTTGTACTGTACCACATTCGTCGTGTACCCACGCCCTCTTCCCACTCGATGTGTTGAGCAGGCAGTGCTGATCCGTGTGGGTCACGCTCCTTCCAGTACAGCATTCAAGGCCCCGCCTTCAACCCATGTGGTCGGTACAACTGCAGCAAGAAGGGCACCAGCAATCGCTGCAAGTGCACGGACGCCCGCTTTGCTGAAGTCAAGAACACCGATGGGTCGTACACCTGTGCCTACGGTAACACAGGGGGGGACACTGGTTGGTAGTGTGAAAGTGTGCAATGCAATGTGATGTTGGAAGTGTTAGACTAATGCATTGAGCCAAGTTGCTTCTTAGAGAGTATTCGGTTCAGCCAGTTGGTTGGGCTCTTCTATTTTAAAATGTACTGCTTGAAAGCCTGCTTGAAAGCCTGCTTGAAAGCCTGCTTGAAAGCCTGCTTGAAAGGCTGCTTGAAAGGCTGCTTGAAAGCCTGCTTGAAAGCCTGCTTGAAAGCCTGCTTGAAAGGCTGCTTGAAAGCCTGCTTGAAAGGCTGCTTGAAAGGCTGCTTGAAAGGCTGCTTGAAAGGCTGCTTGAAAGCCTGCTTGAAAGCCTGCTTGAAAGCCTGCTTGAAAGGCTGCTTGAAAGGCTGCTTGAAAGGCTGCTTGAAAGGCTGCTTGAAAGCCTGCTTGAAAGCCTGCTTGAAAGCCTTCAACCTGCACTTGGCCAATGTCCGCCCATGCCTATGCATGCTCCCAAACCCATGCTCGTTTTTCTTCCTCCTTAAATGCTTGATCACGCACCTCCGGCCACGCCCACATCATGCCCTGCCCGTGCACATCCCGATGCCCTATGTCCATGTACATGCATGCCCCCATGCCCCTACTCTTCTCCCCTCGCCCCCAGTGGACGTGTGTGGGTCCAGCACTCGCAACCCGTGTGTGGTGGGCACGTGTGTGAACGATGGCAAGGGCAGCTACTCCTGTGTGTGTCCCCCGGGGTTCATCCAGGGCACCACCCTTGCCAACACCGCCTCCTGTGCTCCGGGTAACACCCTCCTGCCTCCTGCCTGCTCTCTCTTCCTCTGTTCCTGGCTATGTTGCACATCTGGTAACATAACAGCCCCCTCCTGGTAACCGGTCTTTGCTGCTCTCAGTAACACCCATCAGTCAAATGGTTCCCATGAAAGGAGCAATGAAGCTTGCATGCTTCCTCGTTCTGCTCGCATCTCATGCTCCACTTCTGCGTTCCGCTGTTTTTTTACATGAACCAATCGTGAGTGGCATGGTGGTGCAAGGGATGCAGGGGGGGTGTACACGGTGCAGCAGAGCAACGTGTGGTGCTCCCATGTGCATCCCATATTCGCCCTCTCACTGGACCAGTTCCTGCAGCAGAACAAGGTGACGTGCCCACTGCTGCTGCACATGCTTGTGTGCCACAATGGTCCCATCCGTGCAGGCATGTGACACAATGCTTGTATTCTTGATCCTTCATTGTCCCAGCATGACATCTGCTTGCAGTTCAGCCGTTGTCTCTCACGTGTGGAGTCATCCCCTGCATGTGCCATCATCCCCTGCATGTGCCATCATCCCCTGCATGTGCCATCATCCCCTGCATGTGCCATCATCCCCTGCATGTGCCATCATCCCCTGCATGTGCCATCATCCCCTGCATGTGCCATCATCCCCTGCATGTGCCATCATCCCCTGCATGTGCCATCATCCCCTGCATGTGCCATCATCCCGCCCCTGCATGTGCCATCATCCCCTGCATGTGCCGTCATCCCCTGCATGTGCCATCATCCCCTGCATGTGCCATCATCCCCTGCATGTGCCATCATCCCCTGCATGTGCCATCATCCCCTGCATGTGCCATCATCCCCTGCATGTGCCATCATCCCCTGCATGTGCCATCATCCCCTGCATGTGCCATCATCCCCTGCATGTGCCATCATCCCCTGCATGTGCCATCATCCCCTGCATGTGCCATCATCCCCTGCATGTGCCATCATCCCCTGCATGTGCCATCATCCCCTGCATGTGCCATCATCCCCCACAGGGCATCGTCTGCTCGGCTCCTCTGCGCCTCAACTCAAGCATGCTCGTCAACTCCACAGTGCAACCGTGCTCTGTCTTCTACACCACCCTGCTTGTGAGGGCTTCAATTTGGGGTTAGCCGTAGTGTACAGCTCACATCGAACAGAGTGCATGGCCACAGCCTCTTTTACGATTCACAACCAAGGGGCATCTTCTGTTCTGCTATGTATCAACACAATGGTTGAACCATCTTGTTTAGAAACGTACATTGGCAAGCCACTCTCTATTGCCCTTTCATCATCCAATTCCTGTTCTTACACTCTCTAACTACCTTTTGTCAGAACTTGAGCTTAGAATCCATGCATTAGTAATGAGCTCAAGGCTCTTTAAGTACATAGGAAATGGGCAAGGTAAGGATGGGGAAAGAATCGGGGGCAATCCTAGGGGATTGGGGGTAATCCCAAGGCAATCTCCAATTGGTGGGTTGGAGATTGCTTGGAGATCACATTTGGGTTTGGTTGGGATGTGGGTGTACACCCAACCAAACACAAAGTGCACACTACAAATTGTGCAAGTACGAATTGTGAGATTGTGGGCTAACACTAACACCTTTTCCTTTCCATGTGCCCCCAGGGCGACACGTGTGCGGGGGTGGGGCGGCAGGTGGAGCTGTGTGGGGCGGCGGCATCGGATGCGGCGTGTGAGGCGGCATTTCAGGCGCTCAACCCCGCTGTGGACTGCTCCTCCCTGACGCCCTCCCAGGCTGTGTGCCTGGAGAGGGATCCCGCCAAGGCGAATGTGACGGTGGTGTGCGACCAGTACTACCGGGCGCGCCTCAACGACACGTGCGACAGCATCAGGCAGCTGGCGGAGCCTCCTCTCAGCCCCGTGGATTTCTACCGCCTCAACCCCGGCGTCAACTGCAACCAGCTCATCCCCCTCAAGAACCACTCCCGCTCCGCCACCACCTTTGGCGCTGAGGTGAGTCACTGTGCTGCATGCAGTGTGGTGCATGCAGTGAGGTGCATGCAGTGTGGTGCATGCAGTGTGGTGCATGCAGTGTGGTGCATGCAGTGTGGTGCATGCAGTGTGGTGCATGCAGTGTGGTGCATCCAGTGTGGTCCATGCAGTGTGGTGCATGCAGTGTGGTGCATGCAGTGTGGTGCATGCAGTGTGGTGCATGCAGTGAGGTGCATGCAGTGAGGTGCATGCAGTGTGGTGCATGCAGTGTGCTGCAGCAGTGTGGTGCATGCAGTGTGGTGCATGCAGTGTGGTGCATGCAGTGTGGTGCATGCAGTGTGGTGCATGCAGTGTGGTGCATGCAGTGTGGTGCATGCAGTGTGGTGCATGCAGTGAGGTGCATGCAGTGTGGTGCATGCAGTGTGGTGCATGCAGTGTGGTGCATGCAGTGAGGTGCATGCAGTGTGGTGCATGCAGTGTGGTGCATGCAGTGTGGTGCATGCAGTGTGGTGCATGCAGTGTGGTGCATGCAGTGTGGTGCATGCAGTGAGGTGCATGCAGTGAGGTGCATGCAGTGTGGTGCATGCAGTGTGGTGCATGCAGTGTGGTGCATGCAGTGAGGTGCATGCAGTGTGGTGCATGCAGTGTGGTGCATGCAGTGTGGTGCATGCAGTGTGGTGCATGCAGTGTGGTGCATGCAGTGTGGTGCATGCAGTGTGGTGCATGCAGTGTGGTGCATGCAGTGTGGTGCATGCAGTGTGGTGCATGCAGTGTGGTGCATGCAGTGTGGTGCATGCAGTGTGGTGCATGCAGTGTGGTGCATGCAGTGTGGTGCATGCAGTGTGGTGCATGCAGTGAGGTGCATGCAGTGTGGTGCATGCAGTGTGGTGCATGCAGTGTGGTGCATGCAGTGTGGTGCATGCAGTGTGGTGCATGCAGTGTGGTGCATGCAGTGTGGTGCATGCAGTGTGGTGCATGCAGTGTGGTGCATGCAGTTGTATAATGCATGGGTATGGTGCAGCAATGTAGTACAAGGTCCTCCGAGGTGGTTAGGTAGAACGTTGACCAGAAAACGAGACTCAAGTTACAATTAGCTAATACATCGAGTGACGAGCCAAGTTGGGGAGACAGCCGCGGGAAATAACAAGGAGGAAAAACAATGGGGAAATGGCAACCAGTGACCAGCTGCTGCTGATAACGGGGTTGAGGGAGGAGGGGAAGAGTGGTAAGTCAGTTAGGAGAGAGGAGAATACTATCTAGGCGGTGTGGACAAGTGGCGGAAATGGCGATGGGCAACGCAGATGCTGCATGGTCTCGCGGGTGGCGCAGAATTGACCAAGGAACAGATGGCAAAAGGTGGAGCGCAGATTGGGCGCAGATTGAGATGGTGACCTACGGAATGCTGACAGTCTAACAAATATAGGAGAAACTCTAGCCTACTCCAACAGAACTCCAACCACGGTCGATGACAACTCACGCTGCTGACATGGAGATCAACTAGAAACACCTCAGGAAGGTGTTGTGAAATGTGGGCGATATGAAGATAGCCCCCTGACAGAAGTCATGCTGAGCTGAGTTCAGGCATGTGTTAGTAATTCTGCAAGCTGTCTCCTTCGTGCATTCAATGTTTGCGTCATTTTTGCTGCAAGTGCCCCTTGCTCCCTGCTGGCCCACTTCCCTGCATTGTCTTCTCTTCCCCACACGCCACCTCTCTTGTGCCTGCAGGTGTGCATTGGCAGCGTGACCAACTTCACAGCGGGCATCTGTTCCAGAAGCAGCACCTACACCATCTCACCAGGGGATGACTGCAAGTACGTCAATGTCAAGTACTTCTACAGCATCTACAGGCGAATGAATAGGTATGAATGTGTGGATAAGTTAAGACCTGGTGTGAAAATTTGTACGCCAAGTGCAAATAAGGCCCGAATTGGGAGTTGCAGCATCTGAGCAGAGTCGCCCTTGCTCCTACACTATTTATATAATACTCTATAAGCAGGGGGCAGCAGCCTCTCGCTCCGTAACAACTGCGCCGCATTTACTGTATGCCTATGCGCCTCTATGAGCATGGTGGTTATGGTGGTGGCATGGCCAGGGCCTGTTGTTATGAATGAGTCAATAATTGTCCTAAAAGGAAGTAGGAAAAAATATAAAACATAACATACATGAACACCAGGCCCTCAGAAGTCAGGAAAAAAAACGCTGATTTGCCCTTGAAAAACTTTTTTCCAGGGTTATTTTGGGGCCTAAGGCTGATTGGAAAGTGTTTTTTTCCATGTAAGGACTGATTTTTCAGGCAAGTTATTTGTACCAACACTGAAATTTCAGGCAAGTTTCATGTACCAACACTGATTCGAAACAACACTAACGAACCGAGTCCTGTTGCTGAAAATGCGCGAAGTCTTTGGAATTTGCCGAAAAATTTCGCCAGTCACTGCGTGACAACCAGCCAGCACACGGAATTGAACACGGAACCGTTCCATTCGGAGGTTGACACTCTATTGACTGGCCCATTTCAGGCTACATACATGTCATTAATCCTAACTCAGACCTATAGAAAGTGTTTTTTTGTACCTTAACACTGATTTTTCAGGGTTTTTTTTGGACCCAACCCTGACAGAAAGTTTTTTTCCAGGGACCAACACTGACGAATCAGCGTGCCCCAAAACCAATCTGAGGGCCTGATGAACACACGCAAACACACACACACGCAAACACACGCACGCACGCTCGCGCGCACGACACACACACACACACACACACACACACACACACACACACACACACACACACACACACACAAAACACGCGCGCGCGCTTAAAACGAGGGTCCACATTTGTCCCTCGTGCAGGCCTCTCGATATCAGGGTCAAACACCCTTATGGCCCTTACTAAAAGGGAGGGTTTAGGTGTTCACCCTTGTTCTAAAGAGTTGTGTTATGAGGCGCCCTTAGACGAAAAGGTGAGTTTTTGTTAACAATGATATTTCAGACGGGGGGGGGGGTTATACCGACGTGTTTTGGGCCGCGATTAGCGGAGTTTTGCCTGAGTCAGCAAAGTTGCGCCGCCAAGTCGACTCGCACCCCCACTGCCACAGTCCCGCCAACTGTACCTGGCTCACCTGCACTTTGCCCGACTGGCGTTGCAGCGCAGCGTCACATAGGTGTGCATCGTGCAGGAGAACTTTTTCTGCTTGGTCCCATCTTCCCTCTCCACCAGACCCCCACCCACCGTCCAGTCGCACTCACCCAACCCCAGTCCTCTCACTTCATTTCTCCATCCTACCTCCTCGCGTTCACGTCTAGCCTAGGGTTTGCAAACCACACCACCACGGCTTCCTGCAGCGAGTGTAGCCCCACCTCCGGCATCAACCTCTCTGGGCCTCGCCATGGCTGTTGATGCTGACGAAGCCGGTGATGGCGACGACGAGGCACGTCGTCAAGTCCAGAAGTCACCCCCGCGAACGGGCCTCAGCTTTTTACGAGGCCCCGCTAACAAGTGTCAAGAACCGGAGCCCGTCGTCGCTTCTACCGAGGATGAGACCGCGGTGGATGAAGCGGGACGTGATCAGCGCTCACGTGGAGTTCGCACAACAACGCCTGAACCTGCCCCTCCAGAAGCGACAGCACCTGTGACGGAGAATGTCGCTGCTGCTGGCGACTCTGCGACCAAGAAGCGGAAAGATTCAAGCGGCAGTGCAAAGCCATGGTGGAGGCAACCAAAGCTGTCCTTCTCGCGGGGGGCACGGGCAACCGCACAAGTGGACGACGAAGGCAGTGATGACGAGGAGGAGGAAGACGGCTTGCCGACTGTTGAAGAGCTGTCTCGTTTCCCGGAAATTGCGTTCGCTAAAGCGCATAAGCGATTTAAAACGTCCTAGGAGTCTCTGTTTCCCTGGCTCATTCGAACTCGTGATGATGTCGGCTTCCCTATTCTGAGATGCAGCACGTGCTTGCAGCATGGCGTGGAAGGCGCCAAAACGGCGTATGGCAAGGGTGGCAGTGGAGGCCGTGACATGCAGAAGGGGAGCATCCGGACGCACCAGCGCTCCACCGCTCACCAGGACGCACACGCCGTGTTGAAGTCGAAGGAGAGCCGGAAGCTTCGGCAGACGTTGCTCAGCGAGTTCGAGGGGCTGGATCGCAGAACGCTTCACATAATTGTCAACGGGAGTTGTGTGTTGGCCCCGTCCTCGCTTGGGCGGAGCCGACTTCGTGGTCGGGTGTAAGGGGAGCAGCCGACCTGCAGCAGTGGGCGAGCTGGTTGACGAGGAGGTCGACCTACACGGGGGCCACTGCCCGGGCGCCGACTTCAGGGTGGAGCCGACTACAGGGAGGTCGACCTGGGAAGTCGACCTGGTGAGGACGTCAACTTGGTGATGTCAACTTGGGGGCAGCCGACTTGGGTGGTCGGCTGACAGGACTGCTGGTCAACCTGGTGGTTGGTCGACCAGACCTGCTTGTCGACTTGCTGGTGGTCGACCTGGCCTGGTGGTCGACGAAGGAGGGGCCGACGTCGACCTCGACTCAGGACGCCGAGCAGTTGGGCGTCGAGTAGCAGGGCGTCAACTTGGTGACGCCGACTTCGGGTAGCCGACTTGGGTGGTCGGCTGACAAATGTGCTGGTCGACGTGGAGCTGGTCGACCAGGAGTGACGTCGACCTGGGGCTGGTCGACCAGGGGTGTGGTCGACCTGGTGAGGTCGACTTGGAGTGGTCGTCGACTTGGGAGGTCAACAGGCACATACAGGAGCAGCTGGTCGACGTGGTTGCCCGGTCGACCAGGTTACCTGGGTGACGAGGTTCTGCGAAGGAGTGCGACGGTCGCCCAGGCGAAGTTGGCGAGGCCGACCTCGGTGGTGGTATCCCGAGGTCGACATGGCGGATCAGGTGCGGTCGTCAGCATGAGGACGACCTGGTGTCTGCGTTGTGCAGGTGACGAGGCTTAGCCCGCCAATCATCTGCGAGCACCTGCGAAGTAGGTGCGCTGCTGTTTTGCGGGAGCAACGCTGGCACGCCATCAACCTGCTGCGTTGGCACGCTGTCGACTTTGCACTGCTGGAGCGCGGTCGACCAAGTCGTGCTGGAACGCGGTCGACCATGCTGCGCTGGCAGTTGACCGACCTGAATGATAGCTCTGATGTAGTCTTGCCATGCCAACTTCTTTGTACCATTGTTGTCAACCTTCTCTAGTGAAACTCTTGCCAACTTGCCCCGTGAACTAGCAAGCAGTGTGTGCACTAGGAAAACGACTAAGGACCAACGAACGCAGAGATCACACGAGCACCCGTGCCTAGCCCGTAGTCTAGCTCCCGTTGTAGTAGTTATCTCGGCAATAATCACCGCGCTCAAAACGACCGTGTACACCTGCAAGTCGGAGGCGCCGATCACCTCCTACGTGGCCACCATCAAATTCATGGCCGACCTCGTGCAGCTGTGGCAGGCTGTAGCAGTGCTCCCCCTCAGCACGGTGGAGTGCGAGCGTGGCTTCAGTCGCCAGAACCGTATCAAGACGTGGAAACGGACCTGCCTGGGCGACGCCAAACTGGGCGATCTGATGACTGCAGCACTCTTGCCCACTGAGGGTCTAAATTGGGTGAATGTGGTAGCCATTTTCAATGCTAGCAAGAAGCGCCGTCCTGCCCAGGAGTTCCTGTATTGACTTGTGTTTTTCCCTTGCTAAGCTAAGCGTATTCTGCTAGAACCATACCCTGACATATGTAGGTGCTGCTGTAGTTCTTGTCATGTAGTTTTGTCTCTTACTTTACACTTCACATGCAAATGCAATCGTAAATTACACGTAAACAAAAAAGGGTATAACAACTAACCAAGGTGCACACTGACGAGTAAGAGTAACTTTGCAGCATACACTGATAAACAAGACTGGCATGGCTGCCCCACCCTTACTGAAAGACCAGCTTTGGCAAGCTGGCCTTTCGAGTAAGAGCGCATCCAAACCTATCCAGAGGGCTGCCCTCGTGGGTTCACAAAAGTACTCTGAACCGAGTGCTGACGTCGGCACCGTTTCTCGCCAGAGCCCTTCCTTGTCATTTTTGTCTCGCCCTACACAAACTCCCTTCCCTGAGTGCTGACGTCAGCACTGTTGCATTAACAAATGTAAACCCTCATTTTAATACTGTATTTTCCCTGTTATAGGACTTTCCGAACATAGAGTTTTGCAGGCCTTATATCCGATGGGTGGAACGCTTGTTCCCGGTCGGAACATAAGGGCCAGGGCTCTGGCTAGGTTTTTGCCCCGTCTAGGCAAAATCGTATGAGAGAAAGACGAGCAACTATAGGTGGTCTGTATTTTCAGATGAATCATAGGCCATAGTCTGAGTTTCCACACAGAACATATACGCCGGTCTGGGTTTCCAGACATAACAAATAACCTGGTCAGATTATACAGAGAGCCGTGCTATGACTGCGTATACTAATACGAAAGCACGCTATAGTCTAGAGAGTAGGCAGGGAGGCTAACTAGTCTACATATGTTGCCCGTCTGCAGTGTCCTCCTCGCTTGGGTAGTCCAAAGTAGCTTTGCCTTTCACCCTTATCTGCCATCCTCCTTCGTCGGATTCCACCCTGGCCATCTCCTCTGCTACTGCTGCCGCCTCGGCTGCTGCTGAAGCTACTGCTGCTTTCGCTTCACATGCCTCACGCCCTGCACCATCACCACCTCCTTAGCAGGTCGGCGCTTCTTGCTGCTGCGCCACAGGGTGATGAGCTCCGACCACTCCAGGTCATACTTCAGCAGGGGCACTGTCATGAGATCCGACAGCTTTGTGTCGCAGAGATTGCCACGAAGCCAGCTCTTGATGATATTCTGCCACGAGGATTCGCGCTCACATTTCACCGTGGATAGGGAAATTATGGCTACTACGATCGAGAGGTGCACCATGTTCGGGTTGTTATAGTCTGCAGTCCACTTAGGGGTCGCGGATGCCCATGAAACCGCCTAAGCAGAATCTGACGTCTTCAAACCGCCTCTGTTCAAAACGCCGTCACGATCAGCTCCGAGAACATACGAGGCTGAAACTTGGACAGCGGTTAGCCTGAGGTGTCTGCTTTCCAACGGTATATTACTTGCTATTATCAGAGGTGTGTGCACTACGCAGTGAACGAAAACGTAAGCTCGTCTGAAAAAACGTGTATTCTCATTGATGCAAGGAAGAGGTGAGTACAACATTGCCTAGGGGACTCATAAGGGGTTGGGTCATCCTGGGAACTCAGAGAAGGTTGAGTCCTAGGGGAGAAAGGCTAGAGAAGAATGGGAAACGTCCTAGCTAGGTCAGCAAAGCCAACCACACTTGGATGTTCAGAGCTGTACTCAAGGCTACCAATAGTGAGTCAAGCCAACATGAGTCAGCTTGTCTTCCCACTTGCACCCTCTTGCAAGTTGCTTCCAGGAAGACCACACTTCTCAAAAGGAGGGTTATAGAGTCCCACTTGACCACCTGTACTTCTTGTCTCATTCTCTGTCCCTGCACCATTGGCATGACAACAATGAAAGGGTGGCAAGGGAAATGCTGCCAACAGTGCACCATGACTACGGAACAGTGAATTTCGGCAGCTGTCACGCAATGCTCAGATGTTGGATCGTTCTGAAACTTGGTGACCACTTGCACAGCGGGGCAAAGGACTGCCAGACCGAATTTCAGACCAATCAGATATCGGTAGACGAGTCAGCAGCCGAAATGGTGAACTCGGGTGTTACCAAAAAGGAGTAACACACACTTCCGGGATGCCATAAGTCTTGAAACATAAAATGTTGTCATGCCTTGGTAACTGCTTCAAAAACTCTGAAACTTTGAGGGTTTGAAGAAAACGTGTTGAACAACCTCCCCACAAAATTCCAGAAGCTGAGCAGGCTTGTAGGCCGAATGGGAGTGCGATGACCGTGCCACTGTAATGTGTTGGCACAACAAACTCCCCCTCATCGTGCTCTCATTCATCCCTTAGCTGCTCCCTGAAGCTGCCTCCCCTAGTTGAAGGACATGCCACACAAGGTGGCGCAGGTCCAATGCTGATGCTCTGCAAGCCGCTTCGTCAAAAAATCTGCAGGTTGCTTGGTAGTGTTGATGTAGTACAAGGAGACCGTGCCCTTCTTCACCTCCTTCCTCACCCAATGCCATTTGATATGCATGTGCTTGTTCAGCCCATGGAGCACAGCATTGCGAGCCATTGCAATTGCTCCTTGGCTGTCACAAAACACAGGTGTAGGACCCTCTTGCTCCTGCCCCAACTCCTCAAGCAACCTCCTCATCCAAACCACCTCCTTCACCCCATGAAACAACGCCATGTACTCGCTCTCCGTTGATGAGTGAGCTATCTCCCCTTGCTTCTTAGACTTCCAGCTCACTGGACTCCCTCCAACACAGCATACATAGCCACCGTGGGATGTTGCATCACTGATGTCACTTGCCCAGGTAGCATCGGTGAAGCACGAGAGGTACAAGTGTCCACGCCTTGCAGGTGCACCGGTCTTCGTGCTCACCTCCTCCACTCCCTTTTGCTTCAGCTGCCCATGCACTGAATATTGCAGCCCCACCCTTGAGGTTGCCATGCAGTACCTCACCAGCCTCTCTGCTGCATCAAGGTGCTCTTGAAGGGGCCTAGACACCACACGAGCCAGCTGCGAAACCGCGAATGAAATATCGGGGCGAGTGTTGACCGAAGCATACATCAAGCTCCCCACCATTGACTGGAACCGACGCTGCAACTCGGGCTCCAACACCTCACCCTCCTCTTCATCAAGGTGTAGCTGAAATCCTGAGGGTAGTGGAGTCTTTACACTCCTCCCTTCCTCCAGCCCATACCTCTCCCCCATGGCTGCAAGGTACTTGTGTTGGTGAAGCCTCAACCATCCCTTCACCTCGTCCCGCTCCACGTGAAGACCAAGGTAATACCCCACTGGTCCAAGGGCCTTGCATTGAAAGGTCTTCTTCAGCTTCCCTTGCACCTCCTTGATCCTCTCCAGGGATGGAGAGAAGAGGAGAATGTCATCGACGTAGACAAGGAGAAACACTTTCTCCTCATCCCCCTCGGTTATGAAGAGACTCTCGTCGCACCCACTAACTTTGAAGCCAAGAGCCTCCAACGCCTCCACCAGCCTTGCATACCAGCACCTTGGAGCTTGTTTGAGGCCATAGATGGCCTTGTTGAGCCTGCAAACACGTCCGCTCCCATCGTCGTACCCCTCTGGCTGCTTCATGTAAATCTCCTCATCTACCACGCCATAGAGGAAAGCCGTCTTCACATCCATTTGCTCCACCTTCCAACCACAAACGGCAGCTGCTGCCAGCAACACCCGGAGCGTAGGAGCCTTGGCAACAGGAGCAAACACCTCCTTAAAGTCAACCCCCTCCCTCTGCTGGAAACCCTTGATCACAAGTCTTGTTTTGCGCCTCTCCAACTTCCCCTCCGCATCGGTCTTCACACGTAATATCCACGTGCAATCCAATGCCTTTCTTCCCGGGGGCAGATTGGTGAGGGTCCACGTTCCATTCTCCATGAGGCTCTTAAACTCATCCTCCCTTGAAGCCAACCAAGCCTCTCGATCATCTCCAGCAAGTGCTTCCTCCATCGAAGCCGGTTCATGAGGTAAGTTGACACCGAAGCAACAAATCTGCTCCATCTCTCCCTCGGCTCCCTTCTCCTCATCATCTTCCTCCTCCTGGACCAGCAATGCCTTGGGACCCCCAAGCCTTTCATACTTGAGGAAATCCCTTGGGTGAGCAGCTCTCTTGGGCCTCTCCTTGGCTGCACTCTCCTTAGCTCCACCACGGACAGCACCACGCTTCCCTTGGGTTGTCCGCCTTGGTGGAAGAGTAGGGGATGGTGTAGGCTGCTGCACCTCCTCCTCGGCATCACCTCTCTCAGCTACAGGGGCCTTCTCTTGCTGCAACACTCCCTCCACCTCTACTGCCTCCCCTTCAGCACCTCCCAAGTCATGTGACACCTCCGTTACCTCTGAAGACGAAGACAACTCGATGGGAATGAAGAGTGGGTCATTCGTTCCCACCTCTATTCCGAGCGGAATGGTGACCTTGCTCCTCCCTCGCTCCAACCACTCCTTGAACATGAGCCCCTCCATGAACTTGGCATCTCTGGTGGTGAAGATGGTGTTGGCTATTGGGTCCCACATGAGCCACCCCTTGCTCCCTTGTGCAAGTCCCAAATAAACAGCCCACACCGCCGCCGCTTGAAGCTTGTCACGCTTTTCCTTAGGGACGTGCACGAGTCCCATGCACCCAAAGACTCGAAGCATATCCACCAGAGGCTTCTTGCCCCTCCATTTCTCCATAGGGACCCAATGCTGCCCTCCCACATGAGTCAATACTCGGTTCTTGATGACGGTGGCATGGCAAATAGCGAGGGGCCAGAACCGTAAGGGTAGACCCGAGTCTACCAACATCGTTCTCCCGCCCTCCAAGATGGTCCGGTTCGCTCTCTCTGCCACGCCATTGGATTGAGGGGTGTAGGCCGTGGTGAGCTGCTGCTTGATGCCATGCCGCTTCAGCCAGCTCCGGAACTCCGCTCCCAAGAACTCCCCACCACGGTCACTACGTATCGCCTTCACCCGCTTGCCGCTCTCTCGCTCCACCATGGGCAGCCACTCTTCAATGATGACCCTTGCAGCATCACTCTTCTTTGCAAGTGGAAAGGACCAGGTGAGCCTTGTGTTGTCATCCACCATGGTCATAGAATACAGGGCCCCACCATCTCCCTTCACCTTCATGGGTCCCACGAGATCCACATGCACGAGCTCCACCGGGTCACTCGACTTCCCCTCCACCGAATGGAAGGGAAACCGTGAAAACTTGCTGGTCAAGCAAGTCTCACAAGATCCCACCTCCTTGGGCTCCCCCTTTATCCTCAGCCCCTTGACTCTTTCCTCCTTAAACAGCTGCTGCAACTGAGGTAGCGCCACGTGGCCAAAGCGACGGTGTGCGGTGAGCCAATCCGTCTCACCCGTGCTAGGAGTTACACTTGGAAGCGCAGCCCCTCCATGCCCAAGGAGCCCACCATCACTGTCATCACCACCCCCTCCATTGTCCACGTGGTTGACACGCCCTCCTCTCACATCTCCAGCAGCCAAGCGCGCAGCCGCCTCCTTCCATGGCAGCACCGGTATCTCCCACATGGACCGGTGCATGTCCTTGCCGCCTCGGAGGTCCCACAATACGCGCCCATCCAGAGTTGCCTTGAAAACCTTTGTGCCCAACATCTCCATCTTCATCCCTGCCTCACTTAGGGCCTTGGTAGAGAGGAGGTTGGCACACAATCCAGGAACAAGGAGAACACGCTTCAGCCCCACAAGCCTCCCATCCGCACCCATGAACATGGCTCTCCCCTCGCCACGCACGGGTACAACTTGGCCGGTGGCTGAAACGACGGTGGCTGCCTTTGATGGCCTAACTTCATCCAGTAGATCCTCTCGGTTGGTCATGGTCATGAAGGCTCCCGTGTCGATGACCCAATGGGAGGAGCGGTGAAGAGCAATCTTGCTGGCCGGCACAACCATGTCCTCGGGGCACGCCTCCCCTACATGGTAGAACATGCCGCCGTATCCGCCAGCACCTCCTTCGCCATCCTCACTGCCCATGCCTTCTCCCATAGCTCCATGAACACCCTTGGAGCCCTCAATTGATGGCTGACCAGGCCTCCAACCGTCAGGTAGCTTGCGGCACTTGAACCATGGGTGCCCTTCCACATGGCAATACCAACACTTGCCGCCACACCGCTTGCCTCCCTTGTTGCCACGCTTCCCTCCCGAATGCTGCTCCCCTCCAGAGCCTTCCTTGGCCTTCCCTTTCTTGCTGCCACGCCCCTTGAAGCCCTTCATGCCATAGGCAGAGCCTCCACCTTCACCGGCAGCGGCGGTCAGCTCCTTCCTCCGAAACTCCTCTTGAAGAACTTGTGCGCGAATCCACTCAAGGGACCACGAGTCCTTCATCCCATTAAGGTTGACCACCAAGGGCCCCCACGACTCCGGCAGCAGGGAGAGAGCCTTGTAGCACTTGATTTTCTCAGGGTAGTCCACACCAGCAGCTGAGAGCTTCACATAGAGGTCCCGGAGTTGATCGAACGCTCCTTGTACGGCATCACCCTCGTTGATCTTCACCGCATGGAGTTGTCGCTCGAGCACCACCACCATTGCTTCGCTGCTGGGGGCATGGACATCCTTCAATATCCTCCATGCCTTAGGACCACACTCAGCTTCCTTGATGAGATGCTTGATGTGGTGCAGCTGGTTGGATGAGAGGCATTGGGAGAGAAGGAAGAATCCATCCTTGGACCGGCGATCCCATTCTTTGGTCGCTCCTTCGCTCGTAGGCCTCTTGAATTCTCCAACCATCACTTCAAGCAGCCCATAATGGTTGAAGAGGAGCTCCATCCTGAAGCTCCATGATGCCCAATCATCCCCAGAGAACTTCTCCAGGTTGAATGCCTTCACATCATCCTTAGCTGATGTTGAAACTGAAGCCATTGGCGCAGATCCGCCTGCAACGCCTCTTCCCGCTTCCCCAGCGCCTCTCACGCCACCACTGCCACTGGGACCAGCTGGAGCAGAACCTTCAGCCTCCATTTTCACCCACGAACAGAGTAGAACAGCTCTGATACCACTTGTTATAGTCTGCAGTCCACTTAGGGGTCGCGGATGCCCATGAAACCGCCTAAGCAGAATCTGACGTCTTCAAACCGCCTCTGTTCAAAACGCCGTCACGATCAGCTCCGAGAACATACGAGGCTGAAACTTGGACAGCGGTTAGCCTGAGGTGTCTGCTTTCCAACGGTATATTAATTGCTATTATCAGAGGTGTGTGCACTACGCAGTGAACGAAAACGTAAGCTCGTCTGAAAAAACGTGTATTCTCATTGATGCAAGGAAGAGGTGAGTACAACATTGCCTAGGGGACTCATAAGGGGTTGGGTCATCCTGGGAACTCAGAGAAGGTTGAGTCCTAGGGGAGAAAGGCTAGAGAAGAATGGGAAACGTCCTAGCTAGGTCAGCAAAGCCAACCACACTTGGATGTTCAGAGCTGTACTCAAGGCTACCAATAGTGAGTCAAGCCAACATGAGTCAGCTTGTCTTCCCACTTGCACCCTCTTGCAAGTTGCTTCCAGGAAGACCACACTTCTCAAAAGGAGGGTTATAGAGTCCCACTTGACCACCTGTACTTCTTGTCTCATTCTCTGTCCCTGCACCATTGGCATGACAACAATGAAAGGGTGGCAAGGGAAATGCTGCCAACAGTGCACCATGACTACGGAACAGTGAATTTCGGCAGCTGTCACGCAATGCTCAGATGTTGGATCGTTCTGAAACTTGGTGACCACTTGCACAGCGGGGCAAAGGACTGCCAGACCGAATTTCAGACCAATCAGATATCGGTAGACGAGTCAGCAGCCGAAATGGTGAACTCGGGTGTTACCAAAAAGGAGTAACACACACTTCCGGGATGCCATAAGTCTTGAAACATAAAATGTTGTCATGCCTTGGTAACTGCTTCAAAAACTCTGAAACTTTGAGGGTTTGAAGAAAACGTGTTGAACAACCTCCCCACAAAATTCCAGAAGCTGAGCAGGCTTGTAGGCCGAATGGGAGTGCGATGACCGTGCCACTGTAATGTGTTGGCACAACAAACTCCCCCTCATCGTGCTCTCATTCATCCCTTAGCTGCTCCCTGAAGCTGCCTCCCCTAGTTGAAGGACATGCCACACAAGGTGGCGCAGGTCCAATGCTGATGCTCTGCAAGCCGCTTCGTCAAAAAATCTGCAGGTTGCTTGGTAGTGTTGATGTAGTACAAGGAGACCGTGCCCTTCTTCACCTCCTTCCTCACCCAATGCCATTTGATATGCATGTGCTTGTTCAGCCCATGGAGCACAGCATTGCGAGCCATTGCAATTGCTCCTTGGCTGTCACAAAACACAGGTGTAGGACCCTCTTGCTCCTGCCCCAACTCCTCAAGCAACCTCCTCATCCAAACCACCTCCTTCACCCCATGAAACAACGCCATGTACTCGCTCTCCGTTGATGAGTGAGCTATCTCCCCTTGCTTCTTAGACTTCCAGCTCACTGGACTCCCTCCAACACAGCATACATAGCCACCGTGGGATGTTGCATCACTGATGTCACTTGCCCAGGTAGCATCGGTGAAGCACGAGAGGTACAAGTGTCCACGCCTTGCAGGTGCACCGGTCTTCGTGCTCACCTCCTCCACTCCCTTTTGCTTCAGCTGCCCATGCACTGAATATTGCAGCCCCACCCTTGAGGTTGCCATGCAGTACCTCACCAGCCTCTCTGCTGCATCAAGGTGCTCTTGAAGGGGCCTAGACACCACACGAGCCAGCTGCGAAACCGCGAATGAAATATCGGGGCGAGTGTTGACCGAAGCATACATCAAGCTCCCCACCATTGACTGGAACCGACGCTGCAACTCGGGCTCCAACACCTCACCCTCCTCTTCATCAAGGTGTAGCTGAAATCCTGAGGGTAGTGGAGTCTTTACACTCCTCCCTTCCTCCAGCCCATACCTCTCCCCCATGGCTGCAAGGTACTTGTGTTGGTGAAGCCTCAACCATCCCTTCACCTCGTCCCGCTCCACGTGAAGACCAAGGTAATACCCCACTGGTCCAAGGGCCTTGCATTGAAAGGTCTTCTTCAGCTTCCCTTGCACCTCCTTGATCCTCTCCAGGGATGGAGAGAAGAGGAGAATGTCATCGACGTAGACAAGGAGAAACACTTTCTCCTCATCCCTTCTGCGTCTGTACCCTCCACAGCCACAACTCGGTCTCCCGCCTCCGCGTGTTGCTCAAGAAACGTGTGAAGGGATTCGCTACCCACCCAGAAGTTGCCACCGTCGCACATGTACCGGCTTTTCAAAGCCATCTTGGTGTTGTCGGTGATCTATTGCACATGGTACACGCCCACCTGCCTATCAATAGTGCAAGCCAGTTAGCAAAGGTATAACAAATCCACAAGCATGCTACCAAAGTAGAAACTCACAAGTCGCTTCTAAAACTTGAGGTTGAGGGCGTTGAGCTCGTTCAAGACATCAGCAAGGAGAAACAGCAGAAAATGGAACATAAAAGGAGTGACGTTGTTATACGTTTTGCGGTCATACTCGAACATGAGTATGATCGCCGCTGGCAAAACATCCATAAGCCGTTGCATCGCGGCCCCACGTGAGAGCCAGCGAATGTTGTGAATTTTTTTCATTTCAAGGTTTGCCTCGCACAAAACCTCCTACAAATCTGTGTTGGTTGCTCGATCGGCCCAGCAACTCTGCCCAAGAGTCGCATGTCGGGATATGCGATCGCTGCATCCTTTGTAGAAAGTGCTTCCCTGCACATGACAATGACGATAATTAGATTTACGTTAAAAGCAAAGCCGGACTGTTGTTGTTGATAAGTATTTGTAGTACTTACTTGTGTGCGATGCAGTGACACGACACAAGGTGGGGAATGTTGGTGCGTAGTCGTGCGACGACAACATTCTTGTCACCCATCATCACGCTGGCCCCGTTAGTGCTGATGCCGCAAATGCGCTGGAGATTCACACCGTTTGATTCCAGGTGGGTGAGCAGAATAAGTTTGAGTGATCCAGCGTCGCACTTGTCCACCGACAGATGCGCGAACATCTCCGTGACGACATCGTTGTCTAGAATGAAGGTAAGGTAGACGATCATATGTTTGACGCGGTGCCTGTCAGTGCTCTCATCCAGCTGGATGCCGACGTAGGGGATTCAGGGGATGTGCTCCAGCTGCTTTGCCTGCAGGTATAAAACTAGAGTCTCTACTATTGCGCGAATGCGTACCTGCACAAATAGCGACCGAGATTAATACAGGCTAAAAACAATAAAAGAGATAACGGACATTTAATTTTCGATGCAAATTACATTTCTCACTCTAAGTACTATGTGCCGTTCTCCCGCAAGGGCACGTCGGGTGTGCCTTGCTCAGCCATGAATTGCACCAGGGGCACAAACAAGACAATGGGTGAGTCGGACTTGCAAATGAAGTGCACGATTGCCAAAATTTGCGCCAACTGTTTCGCCACGTCGTCAGTTGTCTGGACGCCGTCAATTGTCTCTTGGGTTTTCTGCTTCGCATCCCGTTGCTCTTTCCTTCTGACCGCGGCCTCATGTTCGATGGAGTGCTGAAGCTTTTGCATAGTTTGTCACTATGTCGATCCCGCCGCTCCAATTCCGACCGTATTTGTAGTTCGGGTAACCGTACACCATGCAGACCATGCACTTCGTCGCCGGCTGTCCGTCCTTCGTCTCTCCTATCCGAAGCCACGGAATATGTTGTTGCGAGTGCTCCTTGCAATTGAGCTGCAATTCTTTGACCATCGGAATCCCGGGCATCTCAGCACAACGCTTCGCGGGAGTAGACTGAGTTGCCTCATAGTTAATACATCGTGGAGCGGCAGGTGCAGCTGTAGGGTGTGCGAAGCTAAGACTACATTGCATGTACTTCGATTTGCCATGCCGTTTTGCAGGCAGGACATGGTTTGCGTTGCCGGGCGTCTGCCTTTTGAGGAGGAGGGTTCATCGGCGGGGTTTGCTGCACGCGTTTCTAAACGGGACGTTGGGGGAGACGCTTCTCGATGAGGCGACCAAGGTTGCTGACGCGACGGCGCGTTCTAATATGATTATTGATGAAACTGGGGTGGGGGAGTTTTCTTACTAGCGCCACGTGTCGGGAAATCTAGTGCTATCAGCCGCGAGCCATCGCTTACTGCGGGGGCTGTTCCACTGATGGTGTGACCCTTGTCAGATGGACCAGGGTCTGACGCCATGATGATCTACTTCGCGGGGCGCTTTGATGAACTTGGAAGTCCTGTTGGGAACAAGAAAACGAATGAAGCAAAGCACATGGTCCCACTGGGTAAAGGGGGCTTTATGAGACAGATGAAGCAGATAGGTTTTCAAGATAGGGGGGGGGGGGGGGGAGGATTCATGCGAGAAGAACATTTTCAAAGGGTTTTGGCGACACCGACAAGTCGCTACGGGACACCTGCATGGCAGCACTTTTATGTGCGCTGGCAGGAAATCGCCAAGTTCTTTACGGTGGACCATTGAACCCAGGCAGGCTTCTATTACGAGTCTGATTTTTAGACCATCTGACGGAATTCGTCTGATATCCAGAGCCCTGATAAGGACCCCTCTTTTGATATTAACCATGTCAAACATCACCCTATTTTGGTATAAACATCGTTCATTGAAGCCCTTTTCACATTGATATGTCAGACTTCAATGGAATAAGTTGACTGCTGATGTGGTCAAAATTTAACGTGTTCACCATGTCAGATCAAAAGTTTGACGTGAGTATTTGCTGGGGCAGTCACTTTGTCCTTTACATGCCAAATCTTCCAAGCTGCATAAAATGTTTATATGCCAAGATGAAACGCCATTTTTTTCCCATGCAAGTATCACTTAGTAGGTGTATCTGATGGAGGGAACTACAACATAAAACCGAAGACTCGTAACAATGTTGCACTGCCCAACTTCCTTGTCCACTCCTTGTAGGGTGCAAAATTATTGCGTGGCAGCAAGTTGTGCAACAGCATAGCACGTTCCATCACAAAAGTCCAATGCACTCGCAGGCATGCTTGCAAAAGCAGCTTGCGCATGATTGTTAGTAAAGTCCATATATCTCCTCTGCTACACCCTGCTGTGGATGCCGGTAGGGAAGTGGCTGCAGACGCTTGATTCCTCATTCAGTCGTCTACGACTTGAAGCAATGTAACTGATATATTCTATATCACCATCAGTTTGAAAACTTTGCAGTCGTAGATCGCTTTCATTCAGCTGCAAGAAGCCAAGCAATGAAGGTGTTTAAGGCGGTGGCTGCTGCAGCTGCGTCTGGGACTGCTGTTGCTGCGGCTACTGCTGCTGCCGCTGCTGCTTGTGTTGCTCCTGCTGCCGTAGGAGCTGTAGCCTTGCCGAACGACGCAGGATTACTGGGGCAGGCTCTCCAACGGCAACATCATCGGAACCAGTACCGCTAGCATCAGCACCTCCAGCGCCAAGGTCAGCTCTACACGCACAACCAAACCAGCACCTCCTGTATCAGCTCCTTCAGAGTCAGCACCCCCAGAGTCCACTGCAACCTGCCGCGGTAGCACCAAAGTCTGTTGTGGTGATTGTGAGGACGACGCATGGGACTGAGGTAAAGGAGACGACACAGGAGGTGCTATCGAGGGAAAGAAGGGTAGCGTGAGATACACCAGACGGGGCAGGACCTGGGTTGGGTGGGACTGCCGAAGGATCGGGACAAGGAGGAACGGGAGAGGGGACGAGGGGATGGTATACCGTACGTAGAAGGACAGTGACTCGTCTAAAGTGACGTCGCGGGAGTCAAAGAACTGAGGGGTGGACGGGTGGTAAAACAGACAGTCAGGGGCGTCAACTAGAAAACCAATGAAGACACAAGGGAGGGTGCACGCTGACAGCTTGTCCAAGCAAGGCTTGCGGACATGCGCAAGGCAGCCCCATACACGAAACGCAGACGTGACACCAGGTGACCCAGTCCAAAGACTGGTCGGTGAATCCTGTGGGCGCGAGATTTCAGGCCACAAGATCAGCTGATGAGCGGTGTAGCGAGAGGGCTGCAAACTTTTGGGGCACACAGGCATGAACCATGGAGGGATGAGTGATCTCCGTGACCAAGCCTATGCGGCGCTCATCAACCCCATACTATTGTGGTGAGTCTAGAATCGTGTAGGACTAGGTGATGCCCTGCTCGAGACAGAACTCAGCAAGTCAGCTCGAGCATAACTCACCCCCATGGTCAAAGTGTACATGAAGCAGAGGAAGGCCTGTTCCCACTATCCACGGGATCATACCATCATGCACGTCGACCTTCCATTGCAGGGGAAGCACCGTGGTGTAGCGGGAGAGGTCGTCCACAACCACCAGGAAGTAGCCCTCCCGGCGCAGCCCAAAGGCTGGAGTAGGGCCCTAGACGTCCATGTGGAAAGACTGAAGAGGGGCAGTGGGTGGTACAAATGAGGAGGAATGAGGGGCAGCATGCTGCCGAACCTTGGCGCAAGGAGTGCACGGCGGAGCAGGCGAGAGAGACTTGAGACAATACCACTTTGTAGAGTGACTCTCCGCAAAGGAGATGTGGGAGTGCAGGGTGACCAAGACGGTGGTGCCACAGGAGCGACAACTGGGTGAGAAGCCTGTTAGATTATAGCATCAGTTGGGTTGTAAATGTGCAAGTGTAACACCCAAACATGGGTGTACACTTTGGGCCAAGGCGCCCCAACCAGTTCTGGTTGGGCGCGTCCCAACCCCACTCTGCCACAATTGGCGGGGGGAACCTGGCCCCCCAATAATTGGCAGCCACCTCCAAAACATTATTGGTGGCCACTCCCATTGGCTCACCAATAATGTTGCGGGTACCCAACCTAGGTCCCCCACTTCTCATCGCTTATATGTACCCACGATCTTTCTAATCAAACCAATTCTTGAGTTAACCTCTCATCCCAACAATGGGATTCTCACATGGTATCAGAGTTGTTTTGGCTAACGCCACCTTCCCCGTCCCTAGGAACCTCCAGCCACCGTGCTGTCCTAGGAGATCCTCGGCCCCGTGCCACCTTCATGGTCTTTGCACCACAAGCATGCTCCCCTTCCTCAGGCTTTCCTTCGCGGCGTTTGCGGCACTTATCCGCGCCGACCAGCAGGACGTCCGCGCTGACCTGCGGGGCAAACGCGCTGACCTGCGGGACGAACGCGCTGACCCGCGGGACGCCCGCGCTGACCTGCGGGACGAACGCGCTGACCTGCGGGACGAACGCGCTGACCTGCGGGACGAACGCGCTGACCTGCGGGACGAACGCGCTGACCTGCGGGACAAACGCGTCGACCGTCAATCTCGCTCCCGCGGGCATTTCGCCCGTCAGTTTCGCTCCCGAGGGCATTTCGCCCGTCAATCTTGCTCCCGAGGGCATTTCGCCCGTCAGTTTCGCTCCCGAGGGCATTTCGCCCGTCAGTCTCGCTCCCGAGGGCATTTCGCCCGTCAGTCTCGCTCCCGAGGGCATTTCGCCCGTCAGTCTCGCTCCCGAGGGCATTTCGCCCGTCAGTCTCGCTCCCGAGGGCATTTCGCCCGTCAGTCTCGCTCCCTAGGGCATTTCGCCCGTCAGTCTCGCTCCCGAGGGCATTTCACCCGTCCGTCTCGCTCCCGAGGGCATTTCGCCCGTCGGTTTCGCTCCCGCGGGCATTTCGCCCCTCAGTTTCGCTCCCGAGGGCATTTCGCCCGTCAGTTTCGCTCCCGAGGGCATTTTGCCCGTCAGTCTCGCTCCCGAGGGCATTTCGCCCGTCAGTCTCGCTCCCGAGGGCATTTCGCCCACCACGCCGCTCCTCACAGCGTTCCTCCATACCTTCACCCTCTCTTCAACACGCTTCCGCCCCCTTTTCCCTCTATACCTTCTCCTTGAAGCCTTTTAGCTTACTCTCCCCTTGCTCCTCCTCCTCAGGGCCATCCAGCCCTCTCCTCTCCCCTCGCCTTCTCCTCTTCAGGGCCTTGCAGCATTCCCCTCCCCCCTCGCTTCCGCGTCTCCTCTCGCTTCCGCTCCTGAGGGCATTCCAGCCCTCCTCCCCCCTCGCTTCCGCCTCCTCAGGGCATTCCAGCCCTCCTCCCCCCTCGCTCCCGCCTCCTCAGGGCATTCCAGCCCTCCTCCCCCCTCGCTTCCTCCTCCTCAGGGCATTCCAGCCCTCCTCCCCCCTCGCTTCCTCCTCCTCATGGCATTCCAGCCCTCCTCCCCCCTCGCTTCCGCCTCCTCAGGGCATTCCAGCCCTCCTCCCCCTTCGCTTCCTCCTCCTCAGGGCATTCCAGCCCTCCTCCCCCCTCGCTTCCTCCTCCTCAGGGCATTCCAGCCCTCCTCCCCCCTCGCTTCCGCCTCCACAGGGCATTCCAGCCCTCCTCCCCCCTCGCTTCCTCCGCCTCAGGGCACCCAACCCCCTCGCTTCCTCATCCTCAGGGCATTCCAGCCCTCCTCCCCCCTCGCTTCCTCCTCCTCAGGGCATTCCAGCCCTCCTCCCCCCTCGCTTCCTCCTCCTCCGGCCCATCCCGCCCTCCTCTCCCCCTCGCTTCCGCGTCTCCCCTCGCGTCCTCCTCCTTGCTTCCCCTCGCTTCGACCTGGCTTGCCTCCTCACCTGCAGCAGCCCCCCCCTCCCGGCTGGCGTGCGACCTCACCGCCGCAGCACCTTGGGCTGGCTTGCCTCCTCACCTGCAGCAGTCCCCCTCCCGGCTTGAAAATTGAGGGGTTGTGCATATTTAAACCCTTCTTCTGCTAAGGGGTTGTGTTATATTATACCATCAGTTGGGTTGTAAATGTGCAAGTGTAACACCCAAACATGGGTGTACACTTTAGGCCAAGGCGCCCCAACCAGTTCTGGTTGGGCGCGTCCCATCCCCACTCTGCCACAATTGGCGGGGGGAACCAGGCCCCCCAATAATTGGCAGCCACCTCCAAAACATTATTGGTGGCCACCCCCATTGGCTCACCAATAATGTTGCGGGTACCCAACCTAGGTCCCCCACTTCTCATCGCTTATATGTACCCACGATCTTTCTAATCAAATCAACTCTAGAGTTCACCTCTCATCCCAAGTATGGGATTCTCACAAAGCCGACAGGAGCATGATGCAACAACCTAACCAGATGCAGCCACCAGAGGGGACGCAGTGTGCAGCGTGAAGAGACCAGACGAACGCTCCCAGGGAAACGTGGCAAGCCGTGACCCTGTGGTAGCGTCCGTACAGGTCGCAAACATCCTGTGTTGGTGACTACCAAGTCGTGGAGACGTCCAACACGCGCCAAGTTCCTGGAGAACGAGAGGACGTGGAGACCTGCGAGGGAAACCTGAGGGGACGGCCGGACATGGGAGCGTGGTAGTACTGCGAGCGACGGTTAGTCCAGAAGTGGGATCAGCCAAAGAAACAGTGACCGGAGCTGGAATTGGTGTGACAATGGTGTGGTCGCGGAGGAAGCACTGTGACGCGCCAGAGTCGAGCGTGAAGGAAAGAGACGCATTAGCAGTAGTCACACCTGGGCTAGCAAAAAACAGCACAAGCAGCTACAGTAGAGTCAAGCAAAGATCGTAGTCTAGGTACACGCGAGAAAACAGATTCAGCAGCACTGTGGTCAACACCATACATGACAGAATATACATGACAAGCACCTTGTAAACACCTTGTAACCATGACTCAGCAGAGTGAGTCAGTCCAGGAGAATCGCTCAGTTCCGTGACAAGAGCGAAAGAGATATCCGAGGTGACTGAAGCAGCTCAGAATGGAGTGGTCGAGGCGTTTGCAGATAGTGGTGGCACCAAGGCCAGTCAGGATCTGGTCCTGGCAGGGCCCGACGTCGGGGCCAACGCGACGAGCCCCCCAGCTGCCAGGAGCGCTGCTGTGGCGACTCTCCAAGGATCACCAGGTCTCCACTGCTGCGGATGACCCCACTACTACTGCGGTCCCCACTGTTGTTGCTGCTGCTGCTTCACCTGTTGCTACACCTTCTGCTGCTGCTGTGGCTGCTGCTGCTAAGGCTGCTACTGCTGCTGTATGTCCCTGCCACACTCCCAGTACCAGCACCTCCCCCACCCCGGCCGGACCCACAGTCCCGACGCACCAGTACCAGTCCCGACCCTCCAATACCTCCACCACCTCCACCACCTCCAACCCTACCACCCTTTCCCACCTTCTTACCTCCCTTGCCTCGTTTCTGCCAACCAGTGGCAGAAAGAGCTGCAGTCTCCTCGGCCGGGGATGGCTGAGCAGTAGCGAGGGAAGCAGCGAAGGTCGGGAGCTAGGGATGAGCGCATTCCTCAAAGAGACGCACACTGCAGGCGTATTGGCGATGGCGGACGCTACACGCGGTATGCTCTGCTTGATGTGCACGCGTTGCTGGCGGTGCGTGATGCGGGAGCGCGCGGTCTGCTGGCGGGGCGCATGCTGGCGGTGCACGCTGCTAGCGCATGCACAATACAAGCAAGGTGCACGCTAGCGGGGCGCGTTACTAGCAGTGCGCGCTGTGAGAATAAAAACGAGGAATGACTAGAATGAGATCAGTACAAGGTTTGTATAGGCAAAACCTAACAGGGCTGTACCCCATAAGGAGTGCCCCACTACAGCCTAGAGTATAGTTCTGACACACCCCCATAGGCAAAGTGGGGGACAAGCAAGAGAACAAGACAAGGTTAAGCTCAAGGTGGATCACGATGTCACCACGCATTCTTAGCACAAGCACAAGGCCACAAGGCCAGTTCACATTCAGAGTTATATATCAAGGTGAACAAACAAGACAGTGATCTCAACCTAGCAAGGGTAAGAATGCAGGTGCAGGTATATATAGATCACAGTACAAGCAAAGTCAAGAAGTGAGCAAGTGAGGCCAAGTAGGTACAAGACCTAGCATAGTACAAAAGCGCTGATGATCACAAGGCTGAAGTGCCTTGGTAAAGATATCAGCAGTGTTGGCCCGAGTGGCCACGTAAGCAAGACGAAGCTGACCACGCTGCTGCAACTCTCGAGCAAGGAAGTAGCGCAGAGCAATGTGCTTCGTTCTGTGCTCCAGTCTGTGCTCCTGACACAAGGCCAGCATGGCCTTGTTGTCGACGTACAGAACTGGAGGAGAACGAGGCGCCTCTCCCAAGTCGATCAGCAGGTAGGTGAGCCAGCGTAACTCCTGTGCAGCCATGGCCCCAGCGTAGATCTCAGCCTCACAACTGGAGCTGAGAACAGAAGACGAGCGGGTAGACCGCCACGAAACATAGCCGGAACCAAGGCTGAAGGTGTAACCCTGTGACGACCGCTGCGTAGCCAAGTCGTCAACCCAAGAAGCGTCTGCGTGACCAGTGAGGACAACTCGAGCCCGTCCTCCAAGCACGAGCCCCATGCCCGAAGTACTGCACAGGTAGCGCAACACCCTCTTAGCTGCATCCATGTGCTCTGGTCGGTGTCTCCCAGGAGCAACATAGCGTGCCAAGATGCTAAGAGGGTATGCCAGGTCAGTTCGAGTGCAGGTCATCAGGTACATGAGGCAGCCAACAAGCTCTGGATACGGGCCACTCGGCTCTACGGACTCATTCGAAGGCAGAGCTGAGAGCGAGTGGCGAGTAGACAGAGGAGTGGCCTGAGGCGAGGAGTACGTGAAGTTGAAGCGCTGAAGGACCTGCTGCACCATGTGTGACTGAGTCAAGGTAATGGTGCGGTGTGCTCTGTCCCGGGTAATCTGCAAGCCAAGATAGCTGCGCAGCTCACCCAGGTCTGTGCAAGTGTGTCTCTTCTGCAGCTCCGACTTCACGTGGGCCAGTCCAGCAGTGTCAGCAGTAGCAAAGACCAAGTCGTCGACGTACATGAGGATGTAGAACGGCGGCAGAGTAGTGTCGGTGCGGAGAAACAGCGACGGGTCAGCAGTAGAAGGAGCAAACCCAAGAGCCGCAAGCGTAGTCCTCAGTGTGTCGTGCCACTCACGGGGCGCCTGGCGGAGACCGTAGACTGGCCGCCGGAGGCTCCACTGGGTACCAGGAGGAAACGACCCACTGAAGCCAGGTGGGCGGCGCAGCCAGATCTCCTCGTGCAGGCTGCCCTGCAAGAAGGCTGTGCTGAAGTCAAGAGAGTGAAGCTCGTAGTCACGCTGAGCAGCGACGTGCAGCAGTACCCGAAGAGTGGTCATCTTCGGGGTGGGAGAGAAGGTCTGAAAGTAGTCAACTCCCTGCCGCTGACTGAAGCCTCGAGCCACGTAACGCGCCTTGAAGACAGGCGGAGAACCCGGCGGCCGCTTCACCCTGAAAATCCACATGCCATCGACAATGTTCGCCCCAGGTGGGGGAACCTCGTCGACGTAGGTGCCTGTGGACTTCCAGGAAGCCATCTCTGCGTCCATGGCTGTCTGCCACTGAGAGGAGTAGGGACCCTCTATCGCCTCTGCGTAAGAGCGCGGGGTCGGGATGTCTGGTGCATCCGGGTCTCCCTCAGGGGCAAGCAGCATGGACACGAGATGAGGTAAAGCAGCAGCAAAATACTGGAACTCCTCCTGCCTGTCCTCAAGGACGTCCGTGCTAAGAGCACACTCACCCCCGACGGACGGAGGACAGACAGACTCAGACTCAGCAACAAGACTAGCGGCGTAGTCTAGACGACACTGAGCAGCAAAGTCGACAAGCTCAGCAACAAGAGCAGACGCAGCAGTGGACTCAAAGGAAGGGTCAGTGACAACAGTGGCCAGGAGACGCGTGACAGTAGGACTAGCAGCACGAAGGGAGTCAGACTCCGGGTCAGCAAGGGCAGGAAGAGAAGACGCAGGAGGAGACGGCAGAGGGACGCGCTGCGGAGCAGTGGAAGGACGCAGAGCCATCTGGTGCGTGCCAGGGACAGGAGGAGGACGCTGATGCGAACCACGACGACTAGTGCGAGCAGCACGAACAGGCGACGCAGGACGAGACTCAGGCTCACGACGCTCCGTAAGACCTCCTGTCGGACCAGTGTAAGGAGAAGGAGCAGACAGTGCGGAGGCGGGCTGTAACTGTGACTGGGACTGGACAGGCGGTGGACACTCTAAGGAAGGAGGAGGACCAGTAGAAGGCGGGAGGCCAAGAACCTGCTCAAGGAGCGGAACGAAGTACGGCCGCGGCCGCGCAGCGCCTCCAGAACCAGCAGGGACAGCACCAGCACCCCCAACGTCAGCTCCCACTCCAGCAGCACCACCCGCTCCAGCAGCACCTCCAGCAGCTCCAGTAGTGCCAACGCCAGTACCCACAGGAGCACCGGCTCCAGCAGCACCACCGGCTCCAGCAGCACCTCCAGCTCCAGCACCGCCAGCAGCTCCAGCTCCAGCAGGACCACCAGAAGCCCCAGCAGCTCCAGTAGCGCCAGGGTCAGAACCTCCAGCAGAACCTGCACCAGCAGCACCCCCACCAGCTCCGCCAGCTCCAGCAGCACCACCAGGCCCAGCAGCTCCAGTACCTCCAGTACGAACACCTCCAGGACCAGGGGCTCCAGACCCCCCAGTAGCTCCAGCAGCAGCAAGACTCCCAGCTCCCGCAGCACCACCAGCTCCAACAGCACGGCTTCAGCGCCTAGCAAACCACTCGCGCAGCTGCTGCGGAGAGAGCGGCTCCCGACGGGACGAAGCACCCGAAGGACCTCCAGGCTCAGCACCTCCAGACACCACACGCGGAGGCTCACCACCCTCAGGCTCCGCACCCCCAGACTCAGCAACCCCAGGCTCCACACGCTCAGGCTCAGCACCCCCAGACCCGACACCCGCAGGCTCAGCACCCCTAGCAGCACCAGAGTCAACCGCTACCTCGACAGGCTCGACTGCGTCTACCTGGGACACACCTCAGGGGGCAAGACCCTGAGGGGGGAGGGGGTCTACCGGGGGAGGACCTGGCGCGAGGAAGAGCGGCGGGGGTGGGGAGTGGGGCAGTGCGGTAGGGGAAGAGACGGTATTAAGGAACCGACTCGTCAAACGTGACGTCCTGAGAGGACAGAACACGGCGCGAGGTGGGGTGGTAAAACTGCCAGCCAGGCGCGTCAGGGGGGAAGCCAAGGAAGACGCAGGGAACAGCACGGGAGGACAGCTTGTCCGCAGACAAGTCGCGGACGAAAGCTCGAGATCCCCAGACACGGAACGCAGTCGCATCGCCAACCTTCCCCGTCCACCGCAGAGTAGGTGTGGTCTCCGGCATGGAGACCCGGGGCTGGAGGTTGATCTGATGCGCCGCGTACTGAACCGCGAACGGCCACAGAAAATGGGGAGCAGCCGCATGGATCATGGACGTACGAGCGACGTCCATGACCATGCCAATGCGGCGCTCAACAATCCCATTTTGGTGTGGAGAGGCCGGAAGCGTGAACGTCTGGCGGATGCCCTCCGCACGACGGAAGGCTCGCAGAAGGTCGGAGTGCAGACGCAGAACAGGAAGGTCCGAGCCGAAACTCTCGCTGAGCTGACGACGGGCAGCGCGGATCTAGTCGATCAGCACCTCAGTGACCTCACCCTTGCGGCGCAAGGGGAAGACTGTGGTGTAACGCAAGTAGTCGTCAACGACCAGCAGAAAGTAGCGCTTGTGACCCTGTCCACGGACGCGGGCTGGGCCCCACACGTCCATGTGAAGAGTCTGCTGGGGAGCCTCCATCGGAGGGAACTCGGAGGAGTGAGGAGCGGCGCGCTGCTGCCCCTCGACGCAAGGAACGCAGGTAGGGGCAGGCCCCGGGGGAAGGGGAGGGAGAGACCGGGGAAGACCAGCGACAAGGACACGGGAGGCCATGCCTCGGAGACGAGGCAGGGAGGGGTGACCAAGGCGGTGGTGCCAGAGGAGAGTCTGGTGAGACAGGAGGCGACACGAGCAGGGGGCAGACTAAGGGCCAGACCGGGACGCTGCAGCAAACACCTGACCCGACGTGGCTACCTGACCAGACTCAGCAACCGGAGGAGACACGGTAGTCAGGGTGTACAGGCTCGACCCAGGCTGACGGGTGAACGTGGCCAGGTGCCGGCCCGTCCGAGTACACGAACAGTGGGTCACCCGCTGACCTCCGGGAGTGAACTGGTCAACCCACGCGTCCTGGAGGTCAGCTCCACTCACCAAGTTCGTGGAGAACGAGGGGAGGTGGAGGCCAGACAGAGAGCCAGACGGGACCGCCGGACACGGCAGGACCGTGGAGGAGTGTGCAAGGACCGGACCCCCAGAGGGGTCAGCCAGAGAGACTGCCACTGGCCGACTGAGCGGCGAGAGTGTGGTGCAGTCACGAAAGAAGGAGCGGGAAGCACCCGAGTCAAGGGTGAAAGTGTGCAAGGCCGCAGCAGGCGCAGTACCAGAGAGAGCAGACTCACCAGCACCTGGAGCAGTGGACCCACTAGCGCCTAGAGCAGCAGCCTCACCAGCACCTGGAGCAGTGGACTCACTAGCGCCTAGAGCAGCAGCTGTCAAAGATAGAACTGGAAGAATGAATGACTAGAATGAGCAAGTACAAGGGTAGATATAGCAAACCTAACCTTAGCACTACGGGAGCGCCCGCGGGGGGGCGCACTAAGGACGAACGGGAGCGCCCGCGGGGGGGGCCTGTCAGATATATATGACTTAGTCTGTGTAGGCTATAGTGGGGTAGACACTAAGGGGTACAAGTTTCTAGGGTTTCCTATTTGTACACAACATTTCCTAGTTCATTTCATTCCTCATTTCTTCACATGGTATAGAGCTGGTTCCCTCGTGGGACGGTTTCTTCCTTGGGCCCACCATTCGAAATTTTTTTTTCCTGCCCTAAACGCGCTTCGCGTCCTGCCCCAAAACTTCGCGACCCCCCCGCCCCTTAGCGGTCCTCGTCGCGACTCCTTAGCGGCCCCTCGCGGCCCCTCTTAAGGCCCTTCGCGGCCCCCTCACGGCCCTTCGCGGCCCCTTCGCGGCCTTCGCGGCTCCTTTCGCGGCCCTTCGCGGCCCCCTCACGGCCCTTCGCGGCCCCTTCGCGGCCTTCGCGGCCCCCTTTGCGGCCCTTTGCGGCCCCCCTCTCGGCCCTTAGCGGCCCCTTTGCGGCCCTCCGCGGCCCCCTCTCGGCCCTTCGCGGCCTCTTCGCGGCACTTCGCGGCCCTCCGCGGCCCCCCCTTCACGGCCCCTCCACAGCTCATCGCGGCCCCTCCGCGGATCTTCGCGACCCGCCACAGACGCCCAGCCGCCCTGTCGCCGCCGCCCCAGCAGCAACTGCATTCGCGCGTGCTGCCGCTGCCGCTTCCGCTGCTGCCGTGATCGCCGCCGCCGCTGCTGCCGTGGCGGCCGCCGCCGCTACTGTCGTCACAAGCCGCCGCCGCTCCTGCTGTGACAGCTGCCGCGGCTACTGCTGAGACAGCGGCCGCCGCCGCTACCATGACAGCCGCCCCAGCCGTCCCGGCCCTGCACTGCAGCCGAGTCGCGGCCCTGCCCTGCCGCCCTGTTGCGGCCCTACTCCTACCGACGCACCTCGGCCCTGCCCCACCACTTGCGGGTTCTTACCCACCCGCCCCTGGTAAGCGCACAGCCGAGCCGCGCCCCTCCTGCTAGCCTGCTTCTGCTAGCCTGCTTCTGCTGCTGCTGCTGTCATGACTAGTCCCAACGTTCTTTCCTTTGATGCCGAGGGTCGAGCGGTAGACTTTGAAGTCTGGATCGATGATTTGCAGCTGTTCCTGCAGTGCGATAGCAAAGACGGCCTCTCACTGTTCCATCTCACGTCTGGTGCCTCCCCTGCCCCTGCTGCTGATGCTACTAGCACTGTTCGCTCTGTCTGGACCCCACGCGGTGCTGCTGCTCGCCTTGCTGTCCGTAGTCACCTGCCGTCCTCTGAGCGCGCGCACTTTAGTCAGTACAAGAGTGCTAGCACCCTGTACGCTGCTGTTGTTGCGCGCTACTCCTCCCCTGCCACTGCTGCCCTTAGCCGCCTCATGCTGCCGTACCTGTTCCCTGACCTAGCCGCTTTTGCCACAGTCGCTGACCTCATTACCCACCTCCGCACTAGTGACACCCGCTACCGAGCTGCGCTTCCTACCGAGTTCTGCGCCAAGAACCCCCCCCCTATGTACATCACTCTCTACTACCTCGTTACCCGGCTCCCTGACTCCCTTTGCTCGGTCAGGGACCACTTCCTCTCGCTTTGCCCCACCACGCTCACTGTTGACCTCCTCGAGGAGCGCCTCCTTGCAGCTGAGAAGAGTATAGTTGCTGTAGGAGCCTCTCGTGGTGACCCCCGTGCCCCTTTCTTTGAGGGGTGCTCCCCCTCTCCCCTCCTGCCCTCTGTTGCCTCTGCTGCTGCTGTCGACCTCGTTGGCACGGAGTCGGTCGGCGCTGCGTCTGCCCCTAGTGGCAAGCGCCGCAACGGCAAGGGCAAGTGGGGCAAGGGGGGTGGAGGGGGCGGTGGGGGCGGCGGCAGTGGTGGTGGAGGAGGAGGAGGGGGTGGCGGTGGAGGTGGGAGTGGTGGCGGGACTGGGGGCTCAGGCGGCGGCGGTGGAGGTGGAGGCGGCGGAGGCAGCGGGAGTGGGGGTGGAGGTAGCGGTGGCGGCGGAGGAGGTGGGAGTGGCGGGGGTGTCGCGATATATATTTATATATGTTTATAACTGCCTGTAGCTTTAGCTTTAGTGTAGTTATGTTTCCTTGTTGTTGGTGGTGCACCTTTGCTAGTTTGCTATATGTACCTTGTGTGCTATAGTGAACCACAATCATTCTCGATTCTCTCTTGGCACAACTCCCTCGATACCCGCTTGGCCTAGGCTTCTAAGCCTAGGCCCTTAGTTAAACCCGGTTGCCAGCTCAGATTGTATCGTAACATGGTATCAGAGCGATTAAAATCCTGACCTAAGTTAATGGGCCCACCCATTCGCGGCACGGCGCTCGCTGCGACGGGCGCGGCGGCGAGTCGGCCGCGTTTCCGTCGTCACCAGCCCGTCGTTTTTTCCCTCGTCGCCTGCCCGTCGCCAGCCCGTCGCGTTTTCCCCCGTCGCCAGCCCATCGCGTTTCCCCCGTCGCCAGCCCGTCGCGTTTCCCTCGTCATCAGCCCGTCGCGTTTCCCCCCCGTCACCACCTCTGCCCGCGCCTACGCCTGCTGCCGAGTTTGCGCGAGAGTGGGGAAGGGGGGGGGGGGGGGGGGGGGCATCGGGAATGAAGGGGACGGCGTCTGTGGCGGTCGTCGCGGCCCTTCCCCCCCCGTCCCATTTTCTTCCCTCCCGTCGCCTCGCTCCGCCCATCGCATTCCCCCGGCCCCCTGCCCGTCACCCCCCCCCATCGCGACTGTTCGCGTGTGCAGCGGCGGTCGCTGTGGGTAGGAGAGGGAGGAGGGGAAGGGATTGGCGGCGGAACGCTATGGGGGGGAGAGGGAAAGGGGGAAGGGAGTGGCGGCGGAATGCTGTGGGGGAGAGAGGAAAAGGGGGAAGGAAGTGGCGGCGGAACACCAGCGATCACCGCCAGCGCACCGGCGATCGCACCAGCGCTTGCGCGCCTCCCACCGTCAGATCCCGCCCAGCCTGTAGCCCGTCTGCAGCTCGTCCCACCCGTCGCGCCCCATCAGCACCAGGCACCAGCACCTGCACCAGGCACTAGCACCAGCGCCAGCCGCCAGCACCAGGCACCAGCACCAGCGCCAACGCCAGCACCAGGCACCAGCACCAGCGCCAGCCGCCAGCACCAGGCACCAGCACCAGCGCCGTCACGCCAGCACCAGGCACCAGGACCAGCAGCCCCACCTGTGACCAGCAGCCCCACCTGTGACCAGCAGCCCCACCTGTGACCAGCAGCCCCACCTATGACCAGCAGCCCCACTTGTGACCAGCAGCCCCACCTGTGACCAGCAACCCCACCTGTGAAGGACTGAACAGGGATCATCGTGGGTGGGGAGGGGTATGGAGGAAGAAAGAGGGGGAGGGAGTGCGGTTCCAGGGGGCGGTTGAAATGGGGGGTGAGGTTAAAGGGGGTTGGTTGATTGGGGGTGGGGATGTGGGGGTTAGTAAGAGGGGACGCTGCGGCCACCCCCCCACCTCCTCTCCTCATCCCCCACTCAACCCCCCCTTCGTAAAAGGGGGTTAGTAAGAGGGGACACCACGGCCACCCCCCGACCTCCTCTCCTCATCCCTCATTCACCTCTTCCTTTGTTCTTATCTCCTCTCCTATCCTCTCTCTCTCTCGCCTCCTCCTCCTCACTTACCTCTCTGCCGTCTTTCACTGCGCCTGCAATACCCCTTCAAGGGGTGTGACTTCCTCTAGCTATGTGCTGCAGGCAGTTAAAGGGGTGTGTCGCGATATATATTTATATATGTTTATAACTGCCTGTAGCTTTAGCTTTAGTGTAGTTATGTTTCCTTGTTGTTGGTGGTGCACCTTTGCTAGTTTGCTATATGTACCTTGTGTGCTATAGTGAACCACAATCATTCTCGATTCTCTCTTGGCACAACTCCCTCGATACCCGCTTGGCCTAGGCTTCTAAGCCTAGGCCCTTAGTTAAACCCGGTTGCCAGCTCAGATTGTATCGTAACAGGGGGTGGTGGTGGGCAGCGGGGAGGCCCTGGCGGTGGCCAGCGCCAGCAGCAGCAGCGCTCCGGTGAGACCCCGTCGCCTCAGCAGCTTCGTGAGTGGTACGCTGGGCGTGGGAGGTCTGGGGGTGCTGGTCCCTGCACCTACGTTCTTCGCACCGGCGACCGCCGTGGTGAGCCGTGCGGAGGCCCGCACACCACACCACGCTGCTTCGGTCGCCTGACTGACGCCTGGCGCGCTCAGTTCCCTGGCTCCTCGGAGATCCCTCGCTGGGATATTCTGCTTAAGTCGGGGGTTGCTAACTTTGATCTTGACTATGATGCTATCCTTGCTGCTATGTATGCTGTGTCTATTAGTGATGAGGGTGACTGTTACCTGTGTGTTCCGCCCGACCCGGGCATTGAGGCTGCTGCTCTAGGTACTAGTGAGTCTACTGCTCCAGGTACTGGTGAGGCTGCTTCTCTAGGTGCTAGTGAGTCTGCTGCTCCAGGTGCTGGTAAGGCTGCTCTCTCAGGCACAGCGTCGGCACAGGTCTTTCACACTTTCACCCTTGACTCGGGTGCCTCCCGCTCCTTCTTTCGCGACTGCACCACCCTCTCGCCGCTCAGTCGGCCGGTGGCAGTCTCTTTGGCTGACCCCTCTGGGGGACCGGTTGTGGCCGGTTCCTCCACTGTCCTCCCGTGTCCTGCTGTTCCGTCCGGCTCGCTGTCTGGTCTGTACCTCCCCTCGTTCTCTACGAACTTGGTGGCGGGTGCTGATCTACAGGATGGGGGTGTTCACCAGTTCACCCCTGCCCACCAGCGTGTGACGCACTGCACGTGTGCTCGGACGGGTCGTCACCTGGCCACGTTCACCCGTAGGCCGGGGTCCAGCCTGTACACCCTTACCACTGAGTCTCCTCCTCGTCAGGTAGCCGCGTCGGGTCAGGTGTTTGCTGCGGCGTCCCGGTCTGGCCCTGAGTCTGCCCCCTGCTCGTGCCGCCTCCTGGCCCACGAGACTCTTCTTTGGCACCACCGCCTTGGTCACCCCTCCCTGCCTCGTCTTCAAGGCATGGTCTCCCGTGTCCTGGTCTCGCGTCTTCCTAAGTCCCTCCCTCCCCTTCCTCCGGGGCCTGCCCCTACCTGCGTTCCCTGCGTCGAGGGTCGGCAGCGCGCCGCTCATCACTCCTCCGAGTTTCCTCTGACAGAGGCCCCACTGCAGACTCTTCACATGGACGTGTGGGGCCCAGCCCACTTCCGTGGACAGGGTCACGAGCGTTACTTCCTGCTGGTCGTTGACGACTTCTCGCGTTACACCACAGTCTTCCCCTTGCGCCGCAAGGGTGAGGTCACTGAGGTGTTGATCGACTGGATCCGCGCTGCTCGTCTCCAGCTCAGGAAGAGCTTCGGCTCGGACTTTCCTGTTGTGCGTCTGCACTCCGACAGAGGTGGTGAGTTTTCCTCTGACCTTCTGCGGGCCTTCTGTCGGGCGGAGGGCATCCGCCAGGCGTTCACGCTTCCGGCCTCTCCACAGCAAAATGGGATTGCTGAGCGCCGCATTGGCATGGTCATGGATGTCGCTCGTACGTCCATGATCCATGCGGCTGCTCCCCACTTTCTGTGGCCGTTCGCGGTTCAGTACGCGGCGCATCAGATCAACCTCCAGCCCCGGGTCTCCATGCCGGAGACCACCCCCACTCTGCGGTGGACGGGGAAGGTTGGTGATGCGTCTGTGTTCCGTGTCTGGGGATCTTGGGCTTTCGTCCGCGACTTGTCTGCGGACAAGCTGTCCTCTCGTGCCGTTCCCTGCGCCTTCCTTGGCTTTCCCCCTGACGCGCCTGGTTGGCAGTTCTACCACCCCACCTCGCGCCGTGTTCTGTCCTCTCAGGACGTCACGTTTGACGAGTCGGTTCCCTACTACCGTCTCTTCCCCTACCGCGCTGCCCCCCTCCCCCCCCCCGCCGCTCTTCCTCGCGCCAGGTCCTCCCCAGGTAGACCCCCTTCCCCCTCAGGGTCCTGCCCCCTCAGGTGTGTCCCAGGTAGACGCGGTCGAGCCTGTCGAGGTAGCTGTTGACTCTGGTGCTGCTAGAGGTGCTGAGCCAGCGGGTGCTGGGTCTGGGGGTGCTGAGCCGGGGGGTGCTGAGCCTGAGCGTGTTGAGCCTGGGGGTGCTGAGCCTGGGGTTGCTGAGTCTGGGGGTGCTGAGACTGGAGGTCCTCCGAGTGTCCCGTTGCGGCGGGAGCCCCTCTCTCCACGGCAGCTTCGTGAGTGGTACGCTAGGCGCTGTAGCCGTGCTGCTGGAGCTGAGGGGCCTGCTGCTGGAGATGCTGCTGGTGCTGGAGCTGCTGGAGGTGCTGCTGGTGCTGGAGCTGCTGGAGCCGCTGGTTCTGGAGGTGCTCGTACTGGTGCTGCCGAGGGAGTTGGAGCTGGAGGTGCTGGTGCTGCTGGAGGTACTACTGGTGCTGGAGCTGCTGGAGCCGCTGGTTCTGGAGGTGCTCGTACTGGTGTTGCTGCGGGAGTTGGAGCTGGAGGTGCTGTTGCTGCTGGTTCTGGAGGTGGTCGTCCTGGTGCTGCTGAGGGAGTTGGAGCTGGAGCTACTGGAGCTGCTGGTGGTGCTGCGGGAGTTGTGGCTGGAGACCCTGGCGCTGAGGGTCCTGGTGCTGTCTCTGCTGGTTCAGGAGGCGCTGCGCGGCCGCGGCCGTACTACGTTCCGCTTCTTCAGCAGGTTCTTGGCCTCCCGCCCTCTACTGGTCCTACTCCTCCCCTACTGAGTCCACCGCCTGTCCAGTCGCAGTCACAGTTACAGCCAGCCTCTCCGCTGCCTGGTCCTTCTCCTTACATTGCGCCGACGGGTAGTCTTACGGAGCGTCGTGAGCCTGAGTCTCGTCCTCCGTCGCCTGAGTCTCGTCCAGCGTCGCCTTCGTCGCGTCCAGAGTCGCCTGTCCGCGCTGTCCGCGCTGGTCGTCGTGCTCCGCGTCAGCGTCCTCCTCCTGTCCCTGGCACTCACTATATGACCCTGCGTCCGTCCACTGCTCCACAGCGTGTCCCTCTGCCGTCTCCTCCTGCGTCTTCTCTTCTTGACGTTGCTGACCCGCCGTCAGACCTTGCTCGTGCTGCCAGTCCTACTGTCACACGTCTTCTAGCTACTGCTGTCACTGACCCTTCGTTTGGGTCCACTGCTGCGTCTGCTCTAGTTGCTGAGCTTGTTGACTTTGCTGCTGCCTTTCGTCTAGACTACGCCGCTAGCCTTGTTGCTGAGTCTGAGTCTGTCTGTCCTCCGTCCGTCGGGGGTGAGTGTGCTCTTGGCACGGACGTCCTTGAGGACAGACAGGAGGAGTTTGAGTGCTTTGCCGCTGCTTTACCTCATCTCGTGTCCATGCTGATTGCCCCTGAGGGAGACCCGGATGCACCAGACATCCCGACCCCGCGCTCTTACGCAGAGGCGATAGAGGGTCCCTACTCCTCTCAGTGGCAGACAGCTATGGACGCAGAGATGGCTTCCTGGAAGTCCACAGGCACCTACGTCGACGAGGTTCCCCCACCTGGGGCGAACATCGTCAGTGGCATGTGGATTTTCAGGGTGAAGCGGCCGCCGGGTTCACCGCCTGTCTTCAAGGCGCGTTACGTTGCACGAGGCTTCAGTCAGCGAGAGGGAGTTGACTTCTTCCATACCTTCTCCCCTACCCCGAAGATGACCACTCTTCGGGTTCTGCTGCACGTCGCCGCTCGGCGTGACTACGAGCTCCACTCTCTTGACTTCAGCACTGCTTTCCTACGGGGCAGCCTGCACGAGGAGATCTGGCTGCGCCGCCCACCTGGCTTCACTGGGTCTTTTCCTGCTGGTACCCAGTGGAGCCTCCGGCGGCCAGTCTACGGTCTCCGCCAGGCACCCCGTGAGTGGCACGACACACTGAGGACGACTCTTGCTGCTCTTGGGTTTGCTCCTTCTACTGCTGACCCGTCGCTGTTTCTACGCATCGACACCACTCTGCCGCCGTTCTACGTTCTCGTGTACGTACACGACCTGGTCTTTGCTACTGCTGACACTGAGGCACTCGCCCACGTGAAGTCGAAGCTGCAGAAGCGACACACGTGCACAGACCTGGGTGAACTGACAAGCTATCTTGGCTTGCGGATCACCCGGGATAGAGCACATCGCACCATTACCTTGACTCAGTCACACATGGTGCAGCAGGTCCTTTAGCGCTTCCGCTTCACGTACTCCTCGCCACAGGCCACTCCTCTGCCTACGCGCCACTCGCTCTCAGCTCTGCCTTCGGATGAGTCCGTAGAGCCGAGTGGCCCATATCCAGAGCTTGTGGGCTGCCTCATATACCTGATGACCTGCACTCGACCTGACCTTGCATACCCTCTTAGCATCCTCGCACGCTATGTCGCTCCTGGCCGTCACAGGAAGGAGCACATGGATGCTGCTAAGAGGGTGTTGCGCTACTTGTGCAGTACGTCGGGCATGGGGCTCGTGCTTGGAGGACGGGCTCGAGTTGTCCTCACTGGTCACGCAGACGCTTCTTGGGCTGACGACTTGGCTACGCAGCGGTCGTCACAGGGTTACACCTTCAGTCTTGGCTCCGGCTCTGTTTCGTGGCGGTCTACCCGCTCGTCTTCTGTTCTTGGCTCCAGCTGTGAGGCCGAGATCTACGCAGGGGCCATGGCTGCACAGGAGTTACGCTGGCTCACTTACCTACTGACCAACCTGGGAGAGCGGCCTCGTTCTCCTCCAGTTCTGTACGTCGACAACAAGGCCATGCTGGCCTTGTGTCAGGAGCACAGACTGGAGCACAGAACGAAGCACATTGCTCTTCGCTACTTCCTCGCACGTGAGCTGCAGCAGCGTGGTCAGCTGCGCCTTGCTTTCGTGGCCACTCAGTCCAACACCGCTGATATCTTTACCAAGGCACTTCAGCCTTGTGATCATCAGCGCTTTTGTTCGATGCTAGGTCTTGTGCCCACTTGGCCTCACTTGCTTACTTCTTGACCTTCCTTGTACTGTGATCTATATATACCTGCTCTTGCTTGTTGCCCTTTATATATATGATCCTGCATGTGAACTGGCCTTGTGGCCTTTGAACCGGTGCTCGGACTGTGTGGTGACGTTGTGATCCACCCTGAGCTTGCTTTGCTTGACTGGTCTTGTGACCCCTAGTTCTCCCCCACTTTGCCTATGGGGGTGTGTCAGATATATATGACTTAGTCTGTGTAGGCTATAGTGGAGAAGACACTAAGGGGTACAAGTTTCTAGGGTTTCCTATTTGTACACAACATTTCCTAGTTCATTTCATTCCTCATTTCTTCACAGGGCCGCGCTAAGGGACAAACTAAGGCCTGTGGGGGCCGCGCTACGGGAAGGACGAAGGCCCGCGGGGGGGCGCGGGACCTGCCGATGGCGCTACGGGCAACGGGCGGCGAACGGACGGCGAACGGACAGCGGACGGGCGCCTAACGGGCGGCTACCGAGCGGCTAGCATGTGAAGCCCTAAAACGAGCGAACCAACAGGCGGCGAGCGTGCTACGGGCGGCTATCGAGCAACGAACGGGGCGTGCGCAGGTGGGCCCATGGGAACGAACTAAGCTCTATACCATGTCAAAGATAGAACTGGAAGAATGAATGACTAGAATGAGCAAGTACAAGGGTAGATATAGCAAACCTAACCTTAGCACTAACCAAGGTGCACACCACCAAGGCTAAACAATACAAACTATAACAGTTATAGTTTGACAGCAGCCTCACCAGCACCTGGAGCAAGAGACGCACCAGCACCTAGAGCAACAGACTCTATACCCGGGTCAGGCGGCACACACAGGTAACAGGCACCCTCAGCACTAGTAGGCAATGCATACATGGCAGTGAGGATAGCATCATAGTCAAGAGCAAAGATATCTATCCTCTACCTAAGCAGCTCCAGCCAGGAGGGGAGCTCAGCGTCGTCGCCAAACTCTGTACGCCAGGCGTCGCTCAGACGGGAGAAGCAGCGGGACTCTGTGTGACCAACCGTCCCGCAAGGCTGACCAGCCCGAGCACCAGTGCGAACGACGTACGGGCAGCGAGCAGTACTCCGTGACCCTCTACTCTGAGCGTACCACTCACGAAGCTGCTGGGGCGAAAGGGTCGCGCGCGGACGCCGCTGCAGCTGCACCTGGGCACTACAAGAAGCTCCCGAACGACCCGCTCCAGGGCGCCTCTCACTACGGCCACCCCTACAACCCCAACTAGCGTACCACTCACGAAGCTGCTGGGGCGAAAGGATCTCGCGCGGACGCCGCTGCAGCTGCACCTGGCCACTACAAGAAGCTCCCGAACGACCCGCTCCAGGGCGACTCCCACCACGGCCACCCCTACAACCCCAACTAGCGTACCACTCACGAAGCTGCTGGGGCGTGAGGGAGTCACGCGGACGTCGCTGGAGCTGCATCTGGCCACCGCCAGTGGCAGCCGTAGCAGTAGTAGCAGTAGTAGCAGCAGTAACAGCAGGAACAGCACTAGCAGCAGTAGCAGCGCGGGCAGGGCAGTGCGGCTCAGTAGAGCAGGGATGCACAGCTCGGCAGCACGACGCGGCTCGGCTGGGCGGCTCGGCGCGGCTGAGCAGCGCGGCTCAGCTGGGCGGCGCGGCTCGGCTGGCAGGCAGGCGTGGCAGGCAGGCAGGCAGGCCGGCGCGGCAGCGCGCTAGTAAGGCAGGCGCGCGGGAAGCGCGGGTAGGGCATGTGCTCACCAGTGGCGGGAAGGGCCGACGGCGGCGACGGTGGGGCCGCGACAGCTGCAGGGCGGGGCCGCGACAGCGGCAGGGCGGGGCCGTGACGGCGGCAGGGGGGGGCTCCGCGGCAGCTGCTGCAGGGCGGGGCCGCGACTGCGGCAGGGGGCTCCGCGGCAGCTGCTGCAGGGCGGGGCCGCGACAGCGGCAGGGGGCTCCGCGGCAGCTGCTGCAGGGCGGGGCCGCGACAGCGGCAGGGGGGCTCCGCGGCAGCTGCTGCAGGGCGGGGCCGCGACAGCGGCAGGGGGCTCCGCGGCAGCTGCTGCAGGGCGGGGCCGCGACTGCTGCAGGGGGCTCCGTGGCAGCTACTGCAGGGCGGGGCCGCGACTGCTGCAGGGGGCTCCGCGACGAGCAGGGACGGCGCCCAGGAGGCACCGCGACAAGGAGGGGCGACGCCCCGGGGGCGCCGCGACGAGTAGGGGCGGCGTCCAGGGGGGCGCCGCGACGAGCAGGGACGGCGCCCAAGGGGCGCCGTGACAAGTAAGGGCGACGCCCCGGGGGTGCCGCGACGAGAAGGGGCGGCGTCCAGGGGGCCGCGACGAACAGGGAGGACGCCGCGCGGGTCCCGCAGGGGCGTCACGACGAGCAGGAGCGACGCGCGGCTCGGCAGGGCGGCGCGCTGGTCGCAGGGGCAGCGCCTACGGGCTGCAGGGGCTACGCGCGGCTCGGGAGGGCGGCGCGCGGGCTGCAGAGGCAGCTCCCACGGGCTGCAGGGGCGACACGCGGCCCGGCAGGGCGGCGCGCGGGCTGCAGAGGCAGCACGGTCGCAGGGGCAGCACGCGGGCTGCAAGGGCAGCGCGGATGCAGGTGCAGCTAAAAAAAAAAAATCAGTCAGGGCAGGGCGGAACGTTCGGTGGGCCCTAGGAACGATTCTGCTCTGAAACCATGTGAGAATAAAAACAAGGAATGACTAGAATGAGAACAGTACAAGGTTTGTATAGGCAAAACCTAACAGGGCTGTACCCCATAAGGAGTGCCCCACTACAGCCTAGAGTATAGTTCTGACACGCGCTGGCGATGCGCGCTGGCTGGCGGGGTGTACATTGGTTGGCGGTGCGCGCTGGCTGGCGGCGCGTGCTGCTGGCGCGCTCGCTTTGCTGGCGAGGCGTGAGCTGGCGGCGCATGATGCTATCTCACGTGCTTTGCCGGCGGCGTGCACTTTGGAATGCGCGCTTTGCTGGCTAGGCGCGCGCTGGCGGTACGCGCTGCTGGCACGCACGTTTTGCTGGCCGTGCGCACTCCTGGCTGCGTGCGCTAGCGGGCTGGCAGTTGGCGGCTGCCTGGCTGCCTGGCAATGGCTGGCGAGACAGGCTGGCTAGCCGGCGGACGGTCTAGGAGCTACGTAGGCGGGAGGTCTAGGAGCTAGGTAGGCGGGCGGTCTAGGAGCTAGGAAGGCGGGCGGTCTAGAGGCTAGGAACGAACCTACAATGATATGGTATCATGTCAGAAGTACAAACAGTGGGGTGAATGCACAGAACAAAATGTGGGTACAAATAGGGTTTATGGTTTAGGGTTTAGGCTAACCAATATAACACAACAAATGTAACGCGTACAACTTTGACAATCATATACATGGGATTACGGTAAGCACGCTACAGAAAGTACATTTTTTTGCGCGCAAAGCAGGGTTGATTGCGATAGCAAAATTCCCACCTTGCCCCTAAACACGGGTACGTGTTAGGCCCCTTGGCCCCTTGGCTAAGGCATGTCAGGGTCGACAATGTCGAGGATGAAACGCGGCGGAATACTTTGACGAAAGAAGTGTTTGCAAAATAGGTGAAGGATTTACTGAGTAAGAATCAAACAATTCTGGCAAATACACGCAACGATAATATAGCATGCAACAGCGAATGTCGGAAAGTAGTTCGTGAGACTAGGAATTCGAATGCAAGAAACGTTGAGTGCCATGTGGCGCTTGGAAATCTTAGAAGTCTTGGATGGGTTGGATGAAGATAAGGTTGGGATGGGGTTGGTGGACTGTTTAGGGTGAACAACCCTTGAACAGTAAACAACCCCCTCCCAAGGAGGCGATGTCCGCGGCGCCTGTATACTGTAGGTACGCTTGGATGCAAGCCTTGTCGGGAGACAGGGAGGATGAAGGAACCTATCTGTCGTCGACTGCATCGTAACCACGCCAACGGACCAAGAAGTCGATGAAAGAGACACCCCCCTGAAGATGACGACGGTGACGAAGGATGCTCCGAATCTGGTAGTCGGACTTGTTGGTGACAATAGCTACCGGTAGTGGAGCGGGATCACGGCCCAAAAAGGTGGCGTTGGGATCGGTGTATGGACGAAGGAGAGACACATAGAATGACGGGTGCATGCGGAAATGAGGGGGAAGACGAAGGCAGTATGCAACTGGACCTAGTGCACGCTTAATGACGAATTCACCAATGAAACATGGACGAAGCTTGCTATCTTGTGAGAGTCGAAGGTTGCGGCTATCCAAAAGGACACGGTCGCCAACATAAAACAATACCTCACGACTACTGCGGTTGGTGGTGCGTGCCATGCGTGCATTTGCAAGCTCAAGGTGCTTCCTCACGTGATCATGAATAAATGTGAGATGGTGTTGGAAATTGTTCTTACGAGGACAGTGGGAGTGAGATCAACACGAGTGGGGACATTGGGGTGCTGACTGTACGGTGCAAAGAACGGTGACATGCCTGTGGACGAATGATGCGTGTTGTTGTAGGCAAATGTTAGAAACTGAGAGAGAACGACAATGATGAAACTAGCAGAAAGTTGGGTACAAGTAGGAAACCCTAAGTTTGTTGTACCCCCTAAGGCTAAACCCACTATAGCCTACACAAAGTAAACATATAATGTTTGACACACCCCCATAGGCTAAGTGGGAGACAACCAGAGGGTCACAAGACCAGTCAAAGCAAAGCAAAGCTCAGGGTGGATCTCAAGGATACCACACAAATTCCGAGCACAAGCAAGCGGTCACAAGACCAGTTCACATGCAGTTTGATAATAAACAAGAGGTACAGTGATCACAACCTAGCAAGTGTAAGCATGCAGGTATATCTATAGAGATCACAGTACAAGCAGAGTCAAGAAGTGAGCAAGTGAGGGACAGTAGGCACAAGGCCTAGAACAGTACAGAAACGCTGATGATCACAAGGCTCAAGCGCCTTGGTGAACATGTCAGCAGTGTTGGCCCGAGTGGCCACGTACGAAAGACGAAGCTGACAACGCTGCTGCAGCTCTCGAGCAAGGAAGTAGCGCAGAGCGATGTGCTTCGTTCTGTGCTCCAGTCTGTGCTCCTGACACAAGGCAAGGGCGGCCTTGTTGTCGACGTACAGCACTGGAGGAGAACGAGGCCGCTCTCCCAGGTCGGTCAGCAGGTAGGTGAGCCAGCGAAGCTCCTGGGCAGCCATGGCTGTGGCGTAGATCTCAGCCTCACAACTGGAGCTGAGAACAGAGGAAGAGCATGTAGAACGCCAAGAAACTGAGCCAGAGCCAAGGCTGAAGGTGTAACCCTGAGACGACCGCTGAGTAGCCTGGTCGTCAGCCCAAGAAGCGTCTGAGTGTCCAGTGAGGACAACGTCGCGCCGTCCTCCAAGCACAAGCCCCATGCCCGACGTACTGCACAAGTAGCGCAACACCCTCTTAGCGGCATCCATGTACTCCTTCCGGTGACGGCCAGGAGCGACATAGCGTGCTAGGATGCTAAGAGGGTAGGCTAGGTCAGGTCGAGTGCAGGTCATCAGGTACATGAGGCAGCCCACAAGCTCTGGATACGGGCCACTCGGCTCTACGGACTCATCCGAAGGCAGAGCTGAGAGCGAGTGACCGGTAGGCAGAGGAGTGGGCTGAGGCGAGGAGTACGTGAAGCGGAAGCGCTGAAGGACCTGCTGCACCATGTGTGACTGAGTCAAGGTGATGGTGCGCTGTGCTCTGTCCCGGGTGATCCGCAAGCCAAGATAGCTTGTCAGCTCACCCAGGTCTGTGCACGTGTGTCTCTTCTGCAGCTCCGACTTCACGTGGGCGAGTGCCTCAGTGTCAGCAGTAGCAAAGACCAAGTCGTCTACGTACACGAGAACGTAGAACGGCGGCAGAGTGGTGTCGGTGCGTAGAAACAGCGACGGGTCAGCAGTAGAAGGAGCAAACCCAAGAGCAGCAAGAGTAGTCCTCAGTGTGTCGTGCCACTCACGGGGTGCCTGGCGGAGACCGTAGACTGGCCGCCGGAGGCTCCACTGGGTACCAGGAGGGAACGACCCAGTGAAGCCAGGTGGCGGCGCAGCCAGATCTCCTCGTGCAGGGTGCCCTGTAGGAACGCAGTGCTGAAGTCAAGGCAGTGGAGCTCGTAGTCACGCTGAGCAGCGACGTGCAGCAGAACCCGAAGAGTGGTCATCTTCGGGGTCGGGGAGAAGGTCTGGAAGAAGTCAACTCCCTCTCGCTGACTGAAGCCTCGTGCAACGTAACGCGCCTTGAAGACAGGCGGAGAACCCGGCGGCCGCTTCACCCTGAAAATCCACATGCCACTGACGATGTTCGCCCCAGGTGGGGGAACCTCGTCGACGTAGGTGCCTGTGGACTTCCAGGAAGCCATCTCTGCGTCCATGGCTGTCTGCCACTGAGAGGAGTAGAGACCCTCCATCGCCTCTGCGTAGGAGCGTGGGGTCGGGATGTCTGGTGCATCCGGGTCTCCCTCAGGGGCAATCAGCATGGACACGAGATGAGGTAAAGCAGCAGCAAAGCACTCAAACTCCTCCTGTCTGTCCTCAAGGACGTCCGTGCCAAGAGCACACTCACCCCCGACGGACGGAGGACAGACAGACTCAGACTCAGCAACAAGGCTAGCGGCGTAGTCTAGACGACAGGCGGCAACAAAGTCAACAAGCTCAGCGACTAGAGCAGACGCAGCAGAGGACTCAAAGGTAGGGTCAGTGACAACAGTGGCAAGGAGACGCGCGACAGTAGGACTGGCAGCACGAGTAAGGTCTGACGGCGGGTCAGCAACGTCAGGAAGAGAGGACGCAGGAGGAGACGGCAGAGGGACGCGCTGTGGAGCAGTGGAAGGACGCAGGGTCATATAGTGAGTGCCAAGGACAGGAGGAGGACGCTCACGGGGAGCACGACGACCAGCGCGGACAGCTCGGACAGGCGACCCTGGACGCGACTCAGGCGACTCTGGACTAGACTCAGGCGACGGAGGACGAGACTCAGGCTCACGACGCTCAGTAAGACTACCCGTCGGCGCAGTGTAAGGAGAAGGACCAGGCAGTGGAGAGGCAGGCTGTAACTGTGACTGGACAGGCGGTGGACTCAGTAGGGGAGGAGTAGGACCAGTAGAGGGCGGGAGACGAAGAACCTGCTGAAGGAGCGGAACGTAGTACGGCCGCGGCCGCTCAGCAACTCCAGCTCCAACCCCCTCAGCAGCTCCAGTCCCAGCAGCTCCAGTAGCTCCAGCACCAGCAGCACCTCCAGCAGCACCGCCAGCAGCAGCAGTGCCTCCAGCAGCTCCAGCACCAGCAGCACCTCCAGCAGCTCCAACACCGGCAGCACCTCCAGTAGCTCCAGCAGGACCAGCACCAGCAGCACCAGTACCAGTAGCACCTCCAGCAGCTCCAGCAGCACCTCCAGCAGCTCCAGCAGCACCAGCAGCACCGCCAGCAGCAGTAGCACCTCCAGCAGCTCCAGCAGCACCAGTACCAGCAGCACCTCCAGCAGCGCCAGCAGTACTAGCACCAGCAGCACCTCCAGCAGCAGCAGCACCTCCAGCAGCTCCAGCACCAGCAGCAGCTCCATCTCCAGGGTCCTCGATACTAGGAGCGCCACTCCGGAGACTGCAGCGACGAGCGTACCACTCTCGGAGCCGCTGGGGAGAGGGCAGCTCCCGCCTAGGAGGGGAAGCACGAGCACGAGCTCCAGCAGCACCTCTCCTGAGGCTGCAGTATTGTAAGTACCACTCACGCAGCTGCTGTGAGGAAAGAGCGCCTCCAGGTGAAGCACTCTCAGTCGCAGCACCCTCAGGCTCAGCACCCCCAGACTCAGCACCCCCAGACTCAGCACCCGCAGGCTCCGCACCCCCAGACTCAGCACCCGCAGGCTCCGCACCCCCAGACTCCGCAACCCCAGGCTCCGCACCCCCAGGCTCCGCACGCTCAGGCTCAGCACCCCGAGCAGGACGAGAGTCGACAGCTACCTCGACAGGCTCAACCGGGTCTACCTGGGACACACCTGAGGGAGCGGCACCCTGAGGGGGGAGGGGGTCTACCACAGCAGCACCTGGCGCGAGGAAGAGAGGCGGGGGGGGGAGCGGGGCAGTGCGGTAGGGGAAGAGGCGGTAGTAGGGCACCGACTCGTCAAAAGTGACGTCCTGAGAGGGCAGGACACGGCGCGAGGTGGCGTGGTAAAACTGCCAACCAGACGCGTCCGGGACAAAGCCAAGGAAGACACAAGGAACAGCGCGGGAGGAGAGCTTGTCCGCAGACGTATCGCGGACAAAAGCTCGAGATCCCCAGACCCGGAAACGCGACGCATCGCCAACCTTCCCCGTCCACAGCAGTGTGGGCGAGGTCTCCGGCAAGGAGACACGGGGCCAAAGGTTGAGCTAATGCGCAGTGTACCGGACCGCAAACGGCCACAGAAAGTGGAGGGCAGCCGCTTGGATCAAGGAGGTACGAGCGACCTCCATGACCAAGCCAATGCGGCGCTTAGCAACCCCGTTCTGCTGTGGAGAGGCCGGAAGCGTGAATGACTGCTCAATGCCCTCCCCCTGACAGAAGGCCCTCAAGAGGTCGGAGGAAAACTCCCCACCTCTGTCAGAGTGCAGACGCAAGACAGGAAAGTCCGAGTGGAACCTCTCGTGGAGCAGGAGACGGGCAGCGCGGATCCAAGGGATCAAAACATCAGGGACTTCACCCTTGGTGCGCAAGGGGAAGACCGTGGTGTAGCGCGAGTAGTCGTCAACAACTATCAAGAAGTACCTCTCCTGACCCTGTCCACGGACGCGGGCTTGGCCCCACACGTCCATGTGGAGCGTCTGCAGGGGAGCAGTCGTCGGGGGAAACGAGGAGGAGTGAGGAGCGGCGCGCTGCCGCCCCTCGACACAGGGAAGACAGGGAGGAGCAGGCGAGGGTGGCAGGGGAGGGAGAACCCTGGAAAGACCAGAGACAAGGTACCGTTTGTGCATGCCACGAAGGCGCTGCACTGACGGGTGACCAAGGCGGTGGTGCCAGAGAACAGTCTCGTGCGCCAGAGAGCGACAAAGCAGGGGGCAGACAGCTGACCTGACGCAGACGCAGACGCAGCTACCTGAGGGGACTCAGTGGTCAGTGTGTACAGGTCCGACCCCGGCTGCCGAGTGAAGGTAGCCAGATGACGGCCCGTCCGAGCACACGTGCAGTGTGTCACGCGCTCGTAGGCAGGGGTGAACTGGTGGACACCCCCGTCCTGGAGCACACAACCCGCCACCAAGTTCGTAGAGAACGAGGGGAGGTGTAGACCTGACAGTGTGCCCGACGGAACCGCAGGACAAGGAAGGACAGTGGAGGAGGTCGCAATGACCGGACCCCCAGAGGGGTCAGCGAGGGAGACAGCTACTGGCCGAGCAAGCTGCTCAAGGGCAGTGCGGTCACGAAAGAAACAGCGAGAAGCACCTGAGTCGAGAGTGAAGGTGTGTAGTGCCTCAGTGGACTCAGTACCGGGCGGCGCAGACGCACTAGCACCTAGAGCAGCAGCCTCACCAGCATCTGGGGCAGCAGACACGCGAGCACCTAGAGCGGCAGCCTCACCAGCACCTAGGGCAGCAGACGCACTGGCACCTAGAGCGGCAGCCTCACTGGTGCGGATGCCCGGGTCAGGCGGAACACGCAGGTACTGGGCACTCTCTCCACTAGTAGACAACTCGGAGTGGACGCAGTCCCGACCTGCTCAGTACCAACGAGGTCGACAGCAGCAGCAGAGGCTACAGAGGGGAGAAGGGGGGAAGGGGAACACCCCTCGAAGAAAGGGGTGCGGGGGTCGCCACGAGAGGCAGCTACAGCGACTATGCTAGTCTCAGCTGCAAGCAGTTCCTTCTCGAGCAGGTCAACGGTGAGCTCAGTGGGGCAGCGAGCGAGGAAGTGGTCCCTGACCGCACGAAGAGAGTCAGGGAGACGGGTGACCAGGTGGTAGAGAGTGAGCCAGAGCGGGGGGGGGTGGGTGGCAAGAAACTCAGCGGGCATAGCGGCACGAAAGCGGGCCTCACTAGTGCGGAGGTGCGTGATGAGGTCAGCGACTGTGGAGAAAGCGGACAGGTCGGGGAACAGGTAGGGGAGCGAGAGACGGCCTAGCGCAGCAGAGGCAGGTGAGGAGTAGCGTGCCACTACAGCAGTGTACAGTGCCTGTGCTGTTTTGTGCTGGCCAAAGTGCTCACGCTCATCGATCGGCAGGGAGTTGCGAATAGCGAAGCGTGTGTGGGCGTCACGAGTCTGCCACTGTGAACGGGCAGTACTGTCAGCAGTAGCAGCAGGGGCAGCAGCATTGCCTAGCGCGTGATCGTACAGTGAGATATCCTCCTTAGCAATGAGCTGGAGGAATAGGTGCAGGTCATCGAGCCAGGTCTCAAACTTCAGTGGGCGGCCCTCAGCATCGAAAGCTAGCACAGAGGGGCTAGCCATAGTTGAAGTAGCAGCAGTAGCAGTAGCAGGAGTAACAGTAGCAACTGTAGCAGTAGTATTAGCTGGTGGGGCACAGTTGGGCGGCGCGACTCGGCCAGGGCGGCGCGGTTCGGTTCGGGCGGCGCGGCTCGGTTCGGGCGGCGCGGCTCGGTTCGGGCGGCTCGGCTCGGTTCGGGCGGCTCGGCCCGAGCTACGTGGCGGAGCGCGACGGGGGGCGTGCGCGTGGGCAGCGGTAGCGGGCGGGCTGTGGCTGTGCGTGGGCCGTACTAGCGCGCCGGCGGCGGCCTAGTGGGGTGTCGCGGCGGCCTAAGGGCGGGCTGCGACCCTCTGGGCGGCGGTCAACGGGCGGCTAGGGGGCTGCTCGTGGGCGGCGACGGTCGCGCGGGCGGCTAGGGGTCGGCGCGCGCTCAAAAAACGGGCCGCGTGGGCGGCTAGGGGTCGGCGCGCGCTCAAAAAACGGGCCGCGCGCGGCACTAGCGAGCTGCGCACGGGCAGCAGGAGGACGAGAGGCGCACGAGGGCGCACTAGGAGAGAGGCGCTCGAGGGCGCTAAGGAGATACGGCGCTCGAGGGCGCTTCTAGCGGAACGGTGGGCCCTATCGATTCGGTCCTAGGTTACGACCTAGGCTCGCGATACCATGTTAGAAACTGAGAGAGAACGAGAATGATGAAACTAGCAGAAAGTTGGGTACAAGTAGGAAACCCTAAGTTTGTTTTACCCCCTAAGGCTAAACCCACTATAGCCTACACAAAGTAAACATACAATGTTTGACAGCAAACTCTGCCAAGCTCAGCTTCTTGTCCTTAGCAGCTGCATCATCTATCGTGATGCTGCGAATGATCTGCTCAAAGGACTGGTTCACACGCTCAGTCTCTCCTTCCGTGTCTAGATGGTACGCGAACGACATGGCTAAGCGAGTCCCAAAGATTGCGAGAAGTTGCTTCCAGAACTTCGAAGTGAAACGAGGGTCGCGGTCTCAGATGATGGAATCGGGAACTCCGTGAAGTCGGACTACATAATCTACTAACAGTGTCACATCTTCCTCTGCTATATCCTTGCCGTGCGTGGGGATGAGGTGTGCTGCTCAAGAGAACTTGTGTACTACGACGAAGATGGCGTCATGACCCCTAACTGTGCGCGGTAATGTCATGATGAAGTCCATGGTAACCACATGCCAAAGGCGGTCGGGCGGTGTAATCGGTTGCAAGAGTCCTGCTTTGCGCTGGCGAGAGGACTTCGTACGCTGACACGTGTCGCACGAGGGAAAATGTAATCATCTACTTCTGCTATAGGCCCTTGCCAAAAGTATGTGCGACTAAGCGTCTTAGCCACCTTATCTTCTCCAAAATGATCCACGTTAAGAAAGAAGAAGTTGTCGAAGGGAGCGGTAGGCACGAACCCAAATCCGTTTGGTACCCTTCTGAATGTAGACACTCTTATGCACCTCTACTCCTGGGGGCGGCTGCGGTGTGAAGTCGGGATCTACTCTGTAACCGTGCTAGAAGAGTGCAGCGAAAAGTGGATGGTCAGCAGTGATTGTGAGATTAGCGAGTTGGCAACTAGGCACGCCGGACCTTTACTCTATCCTGTAGTGAAAACCCCCCTCCGTGAACTACATCCATCTAGCCCGGTAACGACTCAGCTACGGCTGCGACTTGAGAAAATGAAGCGAGGAATGGTCCGTGCGTATAACAATATTGCCCCATCTAGGTAGCACCTCCACACCTTATACGCGTGGATGATTGCGAATGCCTCCTTCTCGTAAATAGGATAACTCGGCTTTTCTTTCCCCAGCTTACGCGACTCATACGCGATCGGGGCGGCCCTGGTCCTGAAGAAGTACTGCTCCTATGGCCTGATCTGAAGCGTCGGTTACTACAATGCACGGGCGAGTAGGATTTGGGTACGACAGTGTTGGTGAAGACGTGAGCGACTGCTTCATCTGCTCGATTGTATGCTGCTGCGCTGGATCCCAAACGAAATCTACGCTCTTTCGAAGTAGGTCGGTGAGTGGACCAGAAATCGATGCGTAACCCTGAACAAAGCGACGGTAATAGTTCGCGAATCTGAGGAAGCTCGGCAACTCCTTGACTGAGATCGGAGTAACCCAACCTTGTACTGCTGCGAAATTATTTGGGTCGGTCCTAATGCCATTAGCGGATACGACGTGGCCTAGAAACTTGACCTCGGAGAGGAAAGAACTTGCACTTTGTCTGCTTAGCGTACAGCTGCTCCTTCCGAAGACCTCGAAGACCTTCTGCAAGTGCTGCAGCTGCCCCTCTTTCGTCTTGGAGAAGGCTAGGATGGTGTCTAGATAAACTACAACGAACGAACCTAGGAAGTCGGAGAGGACAGTGTTCATGAGCGTCTGAAACGTCGCTGGGGCGTTGGTCAAACCGAACGGTAGAACCCTAAACTCGTACAACTCCTGCTTCGTACGAAATGATGTATTGTGCTGATTCTCCTGAACTACTCGAATCTGATGATATCCCGAACGAAGGTCAATCTTAAAGAATATTATAACGCCCTTCACTGCATCTGGGATATCCTCTACTCTCGGCACTGCTGACGGCGTACAGTGCGCGATAGTCTATGCACACCCGTAACCCTCCGTCTTTCTTAGGCGCGAAATGGATCGGTGCTGCCCAATGTGATTTAGATGGCTGGATGAAACCCTGCGCGAGAAAGTGCATAACCTGTTGGTCATCTCTTCTGTCTCTGCTCGACTCAACCTCCACTGTGGCTTCGCTACTGATGGTCTAGTGCACGGCTCCAACTCTATCCGATGGTCTATTGCACGGCTGGGAGGCAACCCTAAGGGCAACTCGTCGGGGAAGACATCTACGAACTCTGCTAAGAGTGCACTCACTTCAGCAGGAAGAGTTGTCTTATCGCCAACTGCTTCGCTCCCTCCTTTCCCCTCCTCGGCTTCCACCTCCTCAAGGAAAACCGCGAAGATCCGTGCCGCACGCTTCACCAGCTGCCGCACACGAACATCATTGACGATAGCTGTGGATGATGTGGCCCCATCGTTCTGTGGCTGCTCCCAAAACTCCCCGTCTACCTTGACACTGCAGCTTCCCTAAGCCCAATCGAGCTGAGTGCCAACCGTCCGGAACCAATCTCCACCGAAGATGAAATCGTAACCGTCCAGCGTTGAAGAGTCGAAGTCACACTTAACCGTTATTGGTCCTAGCACTAAGCGCAACTTGCGAATATCTGGTCATATGTGAAGTTGGGTTTATGGTTTAGGGTTTAGGGAAGTTGAGGTTGCATGCAGAATCTGCTTTGAGATGAAGACGACTAACTAGCAAAGAAGAGACGAACGAATGGCTAGCTCCGTTCTCTATGAGAATCTTGACAGGAATTCCTAGAAGCTTCCCCAGAAGCACGACTGGACGATCAACAGTGTCTACCTCGTTCGGCGTAGATGACTGCTCTAAGGCCGTCTCCTCTACGTTGGTAGGCTTGGCTGGTTCGGAAGCATTCACACCAGATAGCGACCCTCTATCTACTGGCGGTTCCCATTTCCCTGCTGCCTCTCCTTAAGCTGTTGACGATCCCGCTTCATGTGCCCCGACTTTTTGCAGTAGTGACAATTCCCCCTAAATCATGTTTCCCGTGAGTCGTCACTGTTAACTGCATTAATTCGCATGGGAGATGGTTCACCCCTCGAGCAAGAGTCATTGATCTGTTTGTTGTATCCCTTATCGCGATCGTCAAAACCCCATTGGCTTTGTACTGCGTCGACTCGTTCTGCTGCAGTGGCAACTGATCGAAGGTGCACAACCCATGTATCGCGATGATATCCGCTATGTCGGACTTTAACCCCTCGAGGTAGCGCTCGCGCATCTATGCTTCCGTGATATTGTCTATCTTGTTGCAGATGCTCAAAAATCGTTGTGTGTACTCGTGGACGTTTCCTATCTGTCACAAATGACGCAGACGCTTCCTGGCAGCTTCAGAGGCGTTCACCAAATCGAATTTGTACTTTTCAGCGCCGCTTCAAATCCTTCCCATGTCGTCGGAACCGTGGTAACACCCAAAGCTAAACTCCCTAAGCTCAAAGTTGCAGCTGCATGCCCCTCGCCCTATTGATGCCCATCCAAATGAGCCCTTCTTACAGCAGTAGGCAGTGCGCGCCATGCCTTCGCGATCCACCTGAGCGTCTGCTCAGGTGGCGGCTTCTTAAGGTTGCATGCGCGCAAACATAGGATCCGGCGGGTTAGACGTGCAAATACAAGTCAAGGGACACGAGGCCAGCACGAAACACACAGTACCTTTGGCAGTGCGGTTGTTGATGCCCTCGCTTTCGAACCACGCCTGGTATTGTTGTCGCACTGACGCTTTGAAGGCGCGGTTTACAGACACATCTAGCGGCTGCACCTCAGAAGTGCAGCCAGCCGTGATCACGCCGGGGACGATGGCGAGCTGAGAGTACTTCTCCTTGACCGCGTCGGTGAGGTGTCCGCGGTAGGAGTCGATGATTAAAAGGGTCTTGCTTGCACGACGACCGAAGGGCGGCCTTGTGTACGGACGCACAGCCTCGTCGAGCCACTTGAGAACGCCATCAGCATCCATCCACCCATTTGGTTGCGCGGCGATAACCACATCTGCAGAGTGAACAAGGTAGGTAAAACAACGGCAGGGTTAGAACATGACATGATTTCCTTGCGCACAGAGAGAACTGGTTGACAACTCACCAGGTGGGAAGTCACCGCGTGGCGGGCGCTTTCTCTTGAAAAAAAAACCCACGGCTTCAACTTCTCGCCCGAAGCCGTGCACGCCAACATAACCGTCACCCTTTCCTTCTGGTATCCGGCTCTCCAAACCGGCACTGACCGCGCACCAACCTCTTCAAGGGTCGTGTCAGCAGGCATCTCGAGCCACAAGGGCGTCTGATCCGCATTGATTATGTAGCGTGGGTCGATGTCGTACATGCGACGCATGTTGCGTACGAATTTCCATAAGCTTCGTACCTGCACCTCGCACTCTGTAGATGCAAATAATAAACAGGAAAAGATACATTAGATGAATCCGCGGAATGAACAGCAACGGAACAGCATGAACGAGCTACCAACGGTACTCATGGTCGGATAATTTCTGGCCGAATTAAGTTTTCGCTCGCACTGAAAGCTTCCAGCGGCGCCGGAACCGCTTCGTCCATCGATTCGGCCCCTTCCAATTGACATCGGGATACAGCACCTTCATCAACTCGTGGGACCATTGCTGAAGCCTCCCCACAGACACCGCGACGCCTTTCGCGCGTGCCATCAGCAGCCGTGTATACACCTGCAGCTCCATGTCAGGGTACCACGATGCCCGGCCGGCTCCGTGAAGTCGTTTCCGACACTCCGCGGCTGCCTCCAGCTCTTTGCGCTTTGTGACCCACTCGTCTATCGAACGCCGGGAGATACCGGATTCGCGCAAAACCTCACTGACGTTGTGGGTGACTTCGAGGCGGTCGACCCACTTCAGCTTCTCGCCAGTGGTGTACGCATGTCGCTTAAGTGTCGTAACCTTGCTTCTGGGGGAGGGGGGACGGGCATCTCGATTCGCACGCGAGGGATGAGGGCGTTTACGGTTAGGAAGGGGAAACGTGGGGATGGGCAGGTGTTCAGGGAGGCCGTCATGCGACCAATACTCCATGCCATCATCGTCGCCAGCATCAGGTTCCGACCAATCGCCATCGTCCTGCCATACACGCTCGGGGTGCGGGACTCGGATTTCGCCAGTGCCTCCAGTCTCGGCAGTCTCAGACGCGTTGTCCGCTGTAGCATCGGGCCCGGTCGGCTCGCGCGCGTGGTGGGCTGGGGCGGATCTTGGCAAGAGCAGGGTTAGTACATGCTGACCATGCATAAACACGGCTGGAAAAGGAGGTGAGGGAGGAGCAGGTGGCGCAGGCGGGGCTGGTGGCGCTGGCGGGGCTGGCGGAGCAGGAGGATTCGGCGGAGCAGGAGGACAGGAGCGGTGCCATTGCACATCGTGGCGGCCGCGACAAACTCCAGGTGTAGGCGGCCTTTTAAATAGAAACGCCGAGGCAGGCAGTCCCGCCATGGCGTAGGCTGAGGGACGGGAGAAGGAAGAAAACGAACCCTTTCATCTTTGAAATGACGCGGATTCTGGCCACCCCCTCAAGACCCCTGCCAGAAAGGCGCCTCGGGTTCCTCATCGGTAACCTGTGGAGCGTCCACACGGTCCTCGCAGAGGAACCAGGTGGCAAAGAGGGAGGCGTGGTAGGAAGGGAATCTTTTGCATTCCCTTCCTATTCGATCGCCCCTCCATAAACCATGCCTTGTTGGCAGCGGTTCTCTGAACATGGACGCCCATCTTGTTGCAGTCCTACACCCGCTGGCATCAGCATGCGCCGTCTGAAAAGCGGATTGGCCAGGCGTGGGGGCCAGTCAGGATGCGTTGGCGCGGAAATCTTGCGTCGTGGCCGTTTTCTCGAAGTTTCGGCCAGTTGACCGACTGTGTTGTCTTCGCTAATGAAACCGCTAAGGCGAGTTCTACATTTTTATGTCCCTAAAAGTAAAATCCATAAGTCTCATTTATTTAGCCCATGGGGGTATAAATTCTACCACATTATAAGCCTACCCACCATATTTCAAGGTTTTTTTATACCCCCACCTTGAAAATCTTGGAAATATTGGATAGGTTGGAGTACTGTTTTGGGTAAACAACCCTTGAACAATAGACTACCCAGTACCGTAACGATACGGGTTATATACAGCAATGGACCATCACATTTACAACACCCCCTCCATTTAGTACGGGGGTCATGCTATATATAAAGGTTAGATTCTACACTAAATTATGCTAGTCTTATGTTACTCCATTAAAAGAGGTGCCTGAGGTTGCGGTTGCTTTGGAGGCCGAACGTACTGGCCTCCAAAATGGGAGGAGAAGCAGTAGCATGGGCGGAGAGAGGGTCAGAGCCAGGGGAAGGGAATGAGGTTGGCGATGGAGGAGAAGGGGGCGAGGAAGCTGTTGGGGTAGTACATGGCCACCTGCGCAGGGTCGGTCACGATGCCTGGCAGTGCCCATGCTATGCGCGGCCCCACAGACCCCGGCCCACTATTGCCTTGCTCGATGAACGTAGTAGTGTTGTACACTGTACCCCCCCAGTCCAGCCAGCCATTTGTATTCAGCTGTGGGGAGTGGCACACAATTGGCAAGTGCAGTGTGAGGGATGAGGGTTGAGGCAGTGCGATGACAGCAGCATGGCAGAAAGGGAACAGCAGGTCAAAGAGGGAAGAGTGCAAGAGGAGGACGTACCACATTGCTGATTGTGGTGTTGATGACAGCCACTCGGGCATAGGCCCTCCAGGGGCGCCCGAGGTATGCCTTGTTGACGACGTCGCCGTGGATGGCAGAGTTGAGGATGACGATGCCGGTGTTCTCCGTGTAGTTGGTGCGCCCTGATGCTGTCACTGTCGACCCGCTGTGAGGGCGGATGAGGAACGTGCAGTTGTCCAACACAGCCGCACCGTTGCCAAAGACAATCCACCGACCCGTTCACATGGCAGTTGCGGTAGTACTGGCGCCCACCGTGCACATACAGCGTGTCCTGCCAGGCGATGAACTCGCACTCGTAGAAGGCCGCGTTGTCGCCCGTCTGCCTGAACGCCACCGCCTGGTTCCCAGCCCTCCCTGCCGTGTTCTCAAAGCGAATGCCGATGGCCACAAAGCCACTCGCGTCCACAGCTGAGAAGGATAGAGAGGAGGGAGAGATGGGGAGAGAGGGATAGAGTTTGAGAGGGTTAGAGAAGGAGGGGAACGTTGGGGAGAGAGAGCACAGCAGCGGTAAGCACCTCAGAAGATGGAAATAGAGGGAGGAGAAGCACAAACAGAAACGTGCAGAGCAGCTGCCGGGAGCAGAGAGGGGAGGAGCGAGGGAGAGTGGGTCGCTGCTTACCAACAGTGGGGGTCTGGAAGGTGGCAGTGCCAGCAGTGGCATTGTCGTTCCAAGAGATAACAGTGGATGCAGCACCGAGCCCCAGTAGCGTGACGTTCTTGGCGGTGGAGTTGATGGCCACCTTCTCACGGTACAAGCCCGGCCGGATGAACACCACATAGCGCCCCTTCAACCCCGATGGGTACGCCCTGATCGCCTCCTGCTCGCCCCAAGGGAGGACAGACAAGGCACACGCAGACATGTGAAGACGAGGCCAGCGTACAAGTGATGTGAGGGAGAATGCTCCTCTCCTGTAAGCATGTGCTCGCACTCGCAGTCTCTATCACACGCACCTGCACGGTAAGGAAGTTCCCCGAACCATCCTGTGCCACGGTGACCGTGGGGGTGATGCGCGGAACGGGTGATGAGGGGGGGGGCGGAGATGGGGGCGGGGAAGGGGGAGGGGAGGGAGGTGGAGGAGGAGGGGGGGGAGGTCGAGGAGGAGGGAAGGGGGGTGGAGGAGGAGGGGAGGGAGGAGGAGGGGAAGGTGGTGGGGGGGATGGAGGAGGGGAGGGAGGGGGAGGGGAAGGGGGAGGAGGGGAAGGAGGGGGAGGCGAAGGGGGAGGGGGAGAAGGAGGAGGGGAAGGAGGGGGAGGGGAAGGGGGCGGGGGAGAAGGAGGAGGGGAAGGAGGGGGAGGCGAAGGGGGAGGGGGGGAAGGAGGAGGGGAAGGAGGGGGAGGCGAAGGGGGAGGGGGTGAAGGAGGAGGGGAAGGAGGGGGAGGCGAAAGGGGAGGGGGAGAGGGAGGGGGGGAAGGAGGCGGGGAGGGTGGTAGTAGTGACGGCCTGGGGCCGTCAGTGTGGGTCCAGCTGGGGGAGTCGGATGGCTCGCCATGATGAGTGGAGTCGAAGGGTTCGCCATGATGGCTGGCAGTGCGGTTGGCGGTGGTGGGACCACCATGAGTGTGGGGGTTGGGGATGGAGTTGTGGGGGTTGGCCACCGTGATTGCAGTGGCTGTGCCTGCACCGGTGGTGGTGGGGCCTGCATGATGAGCCCTGCCCGCACTGGCAGCTTGCAACAGGCGGCGGCGAGTGGGCGAGGGCGAAGGCACGGCGGCAGCAGCAGCGCTGTCGTCGCCTGCTGCAATTATGGCCGCCATGTCCGCTGCTCGCCCCAGCGCCTCCATCACCGACGCCCGCACGTCCATCGCTGCTCTCTGCACGCACCAACACACGTGCCGCCATCAAGGCCGTGTGCACCATAATGAGCACCTTACGAACACTGCAGAAAGGCAAGTCGCTTGATGAAAAAATAACTTTTCCAGGGTGCGACAATCTGGGCAACGAAGGGTGGCAAGAAGCGAGCTCGGAGTGCGAGGAGATCAGAGCTATGCCATGCTGCCATGCGCACGGTGCAGCAAGTGGGGCCGAGAAGGCACGCACCTGCAGGGCCTTGATGCGAGGGTTGCGGGAGCTGCCCGGTGAAAAGAGGTCGAATCCCTCGGCACAGTCGAGCGCGAGCGTGACGGCGTTGGAGAGGTGGATGCGCGGCAGGTTAACGTCCTCGCTGCCGCTCTCCATCATCCCCGCTGCCTCCTCCACACTCTCTGACGCCAATGCCATCTGCCACGCACCATGCATGCGTTAGAAATGTCATCAGGATGGCACATTACACACAGATCACATAGTAGTACTGGGCCATCAGGACGGCACAATGCACTGCCATCAAGTGCAGGGAATGCTTGCCATAGGAGCAGAATCTGGAAGCATCAACTCATTCAGCCCGACTGAAGGTGGTTGTCTCACCTGTTCCACACAACTGCGTGCCAGGCCGGTCCAAGCCTTCACGTTTGTCGCATCCTCCAGCGCCGAAGCGTGCGAATGCGCCACGGCTGCCGCGGCCTTGCCGGCCGCCATGTGCGCCCGGGCTTCACGCGCCTTCAGCTGGAATTTGGCGGCCCGCCACACCACCAGGTCCCGCATGCGCACTCCCGATGTTGCCGCCGCGCGATGTCCGCCATGATGCCGCACCATGGGGGCATTAGGCTGGTTGGCGTCGGTGGGGCCTTGTTTGGCGCCTGAGCTGCCCGTGTCGGCGGGTACTTGGCCGCCGGCGGTGCCTGTGTCGCCTGCGATTGCACCGGTGGGCCCTTGGTTCGTCTCTGCGCTGCCTCCACCACCGGCGTTGGCGGGTCCTTCGCCGGCACCTGCACCGCCGTCGCCGCTGGCGTCGGGGGATCCTTGGTTGGCGCCTCCGCCGCCTGTGCTGCCAGTGGGCCTTTGGTGTGAAGCTCCGCTGCCTCCGCCATTGGCGGGCGCTTCGCCTGCGTCGGATGCTGGTCCTTTGCCGCCGTCTGCGTTGCTGGTGGGCCCTTGGTTTGTAGCTCCGCCACCTCCGCCGTTGGCGCTTGCTTCGCTTGCGTCCAAGGGGGACCCTTGGTCGCTGCCTGCTCCATCTCCATCTGCGCCGGCGTCGGGGGGTCCTTGGCCGGCACCTGCGCCGCCAGCGCCACTGGCGCCTGGGGGTCCTTGGGTGACTCCGCCTGCGCCGGTGTTGGTGGGATCTTGGTTCGTCCCTGCGCTACCTCCACGGCCGGCGATGGCAGGTCCTTCGCCTGCGTCCGCACCGCCAACGTTGGGTCCGAGGGCGACGCCTGCGCTTGCGTCTTGGGGTCCTTGGTTGGCGCCTCCGCCGCCTGTGCTAGTCCTTGGCGCCTCCGCCGCCTGTGCTTCACCTGCGTCGGATGCTGGTCCTTGGCGCGCGCCATCGCCTGTGCCGACGTCAGAGGGTGCCTGGCCGGCGCCAGCGCCGCCAACGCCGCCGCCGGCGTCCGCCAACGCCGCCGCCGCTGGGTCAGTGGGTTTGTGGGCGACGCCGCCGCTGGTGGGCCCGTGGTGTGTCGCGCCGCCGCCTCCGCCCTTTGGGGGTGCTTCGCCTGTGCCGCCAGCCTGCTCGACCAGCGAGCGTTCCTGCCGCGCGCCACGAAACCACGATTGCGGAAGGGTGAGCAGACCTAGACTCTGCGTGAGGCGGCGGGAAGAGCGGAACATGACGGACGCGTCCGCTGCCGCTGGCAGTGCTGCCGGGCAGAGGAGAAGAACCGCCATGATGGCGGCTACGAGTAGCGCCGACGCTTGATCATGGACGGTCATGGCGGCAGACACCTCAACACCACGCTGGGTCTTGCGGGCCGCGCCGCCGTGACGCCCTCGTGACGACGCTGCCGAGTGGCGACAGCTGCTTGAGGATAGCGAAGATCGAAGTATCTGCTTGAGAGATTGTACGACAAGCCCATGGCTGAAAGTCGTCACGGTGACAGCTTTGTATTCAGAGCGACCCTAACGCAGCCCGCCGATTCGTAACTCTGATGGAATGCGGTGTGGGTTTATTGGTTGGCCACGAAGCGCCTTCGTGGGATGCCGGCTTGTCGAAGCGCTCGTCGATCGCGCTAACGAGCAGGTTTTTCTGCCTAAGAAAGATGAATGTGAACTGACCTAAACAGCTTCATGAAGTCGCTTTTGAGGAGCGAGACTATCCCTTGTGACTGGTTCTTTCTTTTTCCCCTCGGAGACTACCCCTGGGTGTTTCCTTGATTCGCCCAGCCCTCAGGTTGGTTTCTCATCGGGTTTTCGCGATTGTAAAATGCGCGATCCTCCTGGATCTCTCAAAACGAATTACGATACCCGACCCAGATCAAATAGCGTCCACCGTCAATAACCAGCATCCATTGAGGACCGACATCGGCTTGTTTTATGCCCTCGCATTATCAGGGTGTCGTAGGATTTTGCTCGAACGCCCTTCAAACAACCCTGCATTGCCTGTCAGGAGGCGGGAAGGCTGTCAGACAGTGCACTCTGGGTTGTTGTTGGCCGGCTGTCACAGGAAGTTCACAATTCCGTACTATGACAATTCCACTACCGCGACGCGACCTCCTGACTCTATGGACAACGGTTGCGGTGTCACGACTCAAACAGGTAGGATAATAATGTTTGAATACTAGTTCTAAATGGTTGAATATATACATGAAATTAACTACAACTGATATTGCAGTACGCCCTGAAGTACTTCGTGGATAAGACTGACATGGATGTTGTTAGGCCACTTTCGGGGCCTACTTAGCGAAGGACATTGTCAGAACATTAAGGGATTTCAGGTGTTACAATCTGAAATGACAGATTTATAGGATCATCTCAGGTTTATCGCACGAGAGTGAAGCAGCGGAAGTTTTCTAGTGAGGTCGGATACGGACTCTGTCAGAAGAGGGAGAATTGAATCTCGACAGAAGTGAATATACCATGAATACTGGTGAATACAAAGTGTCCTAGCTAGCCATGTACTCTGAGGGGGTACGTTCCCCTTAAGTTTTTCTGCGCTTGCACTTCAATTACTTCCTGCTTCCAACCGTCTTTGATAACTCTTTGTGTCGACCGGCCTTCGTCCTCGCTGCAGTCATCTTCGCGTTAAGGTTTCTTTACTTCATGAATGTTGAACAACGATTCCATCTCGTAACACTCCCCTTGATTCCTGGAGGAGCGAAGTCTTGACGCTCTTGGTTATACCGCAGATGGTCGCACAGTGCTGGTACTGCTGACGCGGCAGCTTCTTGGTGAGGAAGTCAGTTGTCGTGTCACCGGTGGGACAGTAAGTTGAGATGACTTTGCCCTTGTCAACTTCGTCTTTGACGAAAAAAAATAGCGGAGTGCGAAGCGCTTGGTGCGGTTGACAAAACCGAGTTTCTTCGCGCTCTGGTTGTCGCACTGAAGGTTATGGATCGCCAATGTCGCAATTTTCTCCTCCTGGAGGTAGAGTTTTTTCGCGAACGGCTGACGTGGCGGCGATGAATCCGGTTTCAGCGGAGGAGAGTGCCACAATTTCCAGTTTCTGTGAATTCCGGAGATTGGTCCGATAGGCTCGAGGCGGAAGAGAAAACCGGTTCGGGACCGTCGATTCGCAGGGTCCGTGGCGTGATCGGCGTCTACGTAGCCAACGAGGCTGAATGTGCGAGTCGTGAGGGTGGAGAGGTGAGTCCAATGTGCGGTGCGGAGAAGAAGTATTGCATGGTGCGCTGCAGGTCCAACATGTTCTTTCCTTCAGGTCGCTTAGCATACTGAGCGAGCTGGCTTGAAATGTATGACAAATCAGGCCTGCAGGTGACTGCAATGAAGAGGAGACACCCAAGCTGCTGCTGGTACAGTTGGTGTGCAGATGGGTTGAGTGGGGTGGTGTTGGGGATGTGTGGTGATGCCGGGGAGAGGTAGGGGGTGGAGAGAGATGTCGGCTTGATGTTGAACTTTGCAGACAGAGTGTCGGCATACTTAGCAGCGGAGAGGTGAATAGCGTCAGCCGCGTAGGTGATGTACAGGCCCAGGAACCGACGTATTTGGTGCTGGTGATTTCGATGCGGTTGCCGATGTTTTTCTTGAACTGATCGAGAAGCTCGTTGCTGGTACGCGTGTAAAGGAGATCGTCCACATACGCTGCGAGAAGTATGTAGTCGCCGCAAAAGTGAAGGCGGTACATGCCAGGATCATGGGGCAGCTGGGTGAAGCCGATGTCGGTGATGATTTGGTGGAGGTGCTGCTGCCAGAGGCGGGGCGCCTGTTTGATGCCGTAGTGTGATGCCCGTTTTGATATTTCGTTGGTATATGGTTATATGGTTTCAGCTCCAGCATACCCCCCAGTGCACCGAAATTCATAACTCGAGAAATGCTTCACTTTTTTATACGATTCAAATTGGGAGTTGTAGCCACGGTCTAGAGCGACAAAATATCTGAAATCAGTGAAGCTTTAACAGTGTGTTTCTCTGTTGTCGGCCTATTTTGTGAAGTCAACTTTTTCTGTCCAAAATTATAGTCCAACGATTTTGAGTTATTTCGGCCCCTAATCTTCCTCGACTCCGTCCTTAATTCCAACACAAATCGCCACCAGCAACCTCTCCTCCTTTCTCTCTCTTCCTCTAGAGCGCTCGATGCTGGGGGGAGGGGGGGGGGGGGAGGGGGGGGTTGGGGTTTGAGGGGGTGGTGAGAGAGAGAGCATTTTCTTTCGTTTCTCTCGTTTCGTTTTCTCTCGTTTTGTTTCCCGCTGCATTTTCTCGTATCATTTCTCTTCCTTCCACTGCACTTCTTCTTCTTCTCCTCCTCCTCCTCCTCGTGACCGTCGTTTGTGGGCATGGTCGCCCCCGACGCACACACCGACACCCGCTGCGGGGGGTTAAACCGCAGGCGGGCACCTGCCGTGGGAGTCAACGACGGTGGTCCCACCTGCGGTCGCTGACTGCAACACTTGCAGAAGGGGGGGATGTTAGAACTCAAAATCTTATATAACTGCATACATGCTAGTTAGTGTAGTAGCGCATTCCTATTAAGTCCCTTGGTGGTATACCCTCAACCTTTTGCCACCTATATCTTGTACCTTGCAGCCGTTGTCTCCACCCGTGAGTGGCCTTCGGGCCGTTGGTCTTCCTTCCCCTCCCCAGACCGCTCACTGTGTCCTCCTGCTTACGGTCCTACGTTCTCCCCCCCCCCCCTCTCGGACTCGTCTCTGGTTGTTTACTCTCCTCCTTGGTCACAGTCGTCTCTTGCTGTTGTCTAGCACGACTGGACAGTTCGTTGTCTCGCTCGTACACATCCCTCCTCTCCTTTTGACGACCTCCGCACTATCTTACTTCGTTCAAGTCCTCGTCGTTCTCCGCCTCAGTCTGTTCTCCCGTCACCTCTTGAGTCGTCTCTTACAGCCTCCACCTCTACCCCTATCACTCACTACTACCATGCCGCCCGTCTTGTTGTCACACGTGTTCTCGCCTCTCTAGTCACGAACCCCCGTGCCTCTCTGTCGTCTGTCTCAGCGCTTACTGCCGTTGTCTTTAACTTTGCCACCACGCGCCGCCTTGAATACGCCACCAGTGTTGTGTTTGCTCGTCCTCTGTCCGCCGGGGGTGGTTCTGCTTTTAGCTGTGACGTTTTAGAGGACAGGCAGTTTGAGCTGGAGTTCTTGGCAATTGCTTCTCCCCATCTCTGTGCCATGCTGCTAGCCCCTGAGGGAGACCCCGACGCCCTTGACATACCGACTCCTCGCACGTACCGTGAGGCAGTGTCAGGGCAGTGAGCCTCTCAGTGGATAGCGGCCATGGAGACAGAGATGGAGTCTTGGAGATCCACGAGCACTTACGTCGACGCAATTCCCCTGCCTGGGACGAACGTAGTCGATCGCATGTGGATCCTCAAGGTGAAGAGGCTGCCGGGATCACCGCCTGTCTTCAAGGCGTGCTACGTGGCTAGGGGCTTCAGTCGGCGCGAGGGAGTTGACTTCTTCCAGTCCTTCGCCCTGACCCCGAAGATGAATACTCTTCAAGTGTTACTTCAAGTTGCAGCACAGCGAGATTACGAGCTGCACTCCCTCGACTTCTCCACTGCCTTTCTCCAGGGCCGCCTACACGAGGAGATCTGGCTAAACCGTCCTCCTGGCTTCACTGGCTTTCCCTCCTGGAACCCAGTGGAGCTTAAGGCGGCCAGTCTACGGTCTCCGCCAGGCGCCCCGTAAGTGGCACGACACGCTATGCACCACTCTGCTCACCTCGGGTTCCGTCCTTCGTCCACCGACCCATCGCTGTTTGTTCGCACTGGTTCCACTCCGTTCTTCATTATTGTCTACGTCGACGACTTGGTCTTCGCTACACCAGACAGGGTCGCTCTAGCTGAGGTGAAATCCGAGCTGCAGAAGAGACGCACGTGCACTGACCTGGGTGAGCTGCGCCGTTACCTTGGCTTGCAGATCACCAAGGACAGAGCCGTTCGCAACATTACACTCTCTCAGTCACACATGGTGCAGTAGGTTCTTATGCGTTTCGTGTTTCAGTTCTCCACCGTACAGCCCACTCCTCTAGACTCACCGGCCCTTTTCCCGACGAGCCCTTTGAGTATAGTGGTCTTTACGCAGAGCTTGTGGGTTGCCTTACGTACCTTGCTTTTCCCCTCAGCTTCCTGACTCGCTTTGTTTCGACTGGGAGACACCGTCCTGATTACTGGACGGCTGCTATGAGGGTAGCGAAATACCTGGCGACTACATCAGGCATGCGGCTAATGCTTGGAGGGACAGAAGCATTCAGCTTGGCGGTTGGAGCTGTGTCCTGAAGGTCTACGCGGTCATCGTCAGTAGCGCAGTCCAGCGCAAAGGCAGATATCTACGCCGGTGCCATGGCTGCGCAGGAGCTTCGCTGCAACGACCTTGTTCGCTGACAACAATGTCTTGATTCTCCTGCGTCGAGAGCCTCGACTGGAGAGCAGAGTGAAGCACATCGACGTGAGGTACATTCTTCTTCGAGAGTTGCAGCGACTCGGCCAGGCACGTTTGGACTTCGTGGCCTCAGAGGTTAACACTGCATACATTTTTACCAAGGCTCTTCTGTCTGATGACCACTACAGGTTCTGTTGTCAAATTACAATTGTACCTCTAGGCTACAGTAGGGTCACTCATTAGTGAGTACAACACTTTAGGGTTAGGTTTCCCCTACGTGTACTCATCTCCTGCCTAGTTCAATTATCCATTCCTAGTTCTATTCTTAACATGATATCAAAGTAGGAACGGTTCCTACGTGGGCCCACCGTTCCGCCTAGTGGTAGCGCCACGCCCTTCACAGTAGCCAGCGCGCTGGCGCCCCCGCTCTCACTGTCGCGACCCTTCCTAAACGGCCCGCGCGGCCATTCGTTTTTTTTTTTTTCTCTCACAGTCGCGACCCCTCCTGACCGCGCCCTAGCTGCCCCGTGCGCCACTCGCGCGGCCCGTCAGCCCCTGCGCCCGGTCCCCCCTCGCTCCTGCTGCTGCGCGCGCCACTCGCGCTGCCCGCCAGCCCCTAGCGCGCACCTGCTGCGCGCCCCCTTTTGAGCTGCCCCGCGCGCACCTGTTGCGCGCCCCTGGCTTGCAAGCCCACAGCCCGCGCGCGCCTACTGCTGCTGCGCGCCGGTTGCTGCTGCTACGTGCCGCTGCTGCTCCGCCACTGAGCCCGAGCCGCGCCGCCCATTTCGAGCCGCGCCGCCCTGTCCGAGCCGCGCCGCCCAGCCCGAGCTGTCACTGCTGCTGCTACTGCAACTACTGCTGCTACAGCTAGTGCCACTGCTGCTGCTGCTACTACTGCACTTGCTACAGCTGCTACTGCTGCCACTGCTACTGCTGCTATGGCTAACCTGTCAGTTCTTACGTTCGATGCTGAGGGCTGTGCGATTACCTTTAATGTCTGGCTCGACGATCTCCAGCTGTTCCTGCAGAGCGAGTCTAAGGATGGTATTTCCCTGTTTTTGCACAGTGAGGGAAAGCTCCCAGCCCCTGCTGCCGACGCTGTAGAGGATCTGTCTAAGTGGCTCATGCGTGATGCAGCTGCCCGCCTTGCTGTCCGCAACCACCTGCCCGTCACTGAGCGCGCGCACTTTAGCCGGCAGAAAACGGCCAAGGATCTCTATGACGTTGTCGTTGCTCGCTACTCCTCCCCAGCTACTGCTGCTGTAGGCCGTCTCATGCTGTCGTACCTGCATCCCGATCTAGCTGACTTCCGCACTGTCTCTGACCTATTTACCCACCTCCGCTCTAGTGAGGATCGCTTCCGTGCCGCTCTCAAGCCGGCCTTTCTCGCTACGAACCCCCCCCCCTGCAGTACTTCACCCTGTATTTTCTTATCACTCGCCTCCCTAACTCCCTTCGCACTGTCAGGGACCAGTTCCTAGCCCTTGACCCCACTGAGCTCACACTTGACTCGCTTGAGCAGTCCCTTCTCGAGGCTGAGAAGAGCACTGTCGCTATCACTGCCTCTCGTGGCACTCCCCGCTCCCCCTTCTTTGAAGGGTGTACTCCCTCCCCTCTCCTCCCCTCAGTTGCTACTGCTGCTGCAGTCGACCTCCTTGGTGTTGAGGACGTTGGCGCTGCGTCTGCTCCCAGTGGAAGGCGCAACAACAGCAAGGGCAGAGGGGGCAGGGGTGGTGGTGGTGGCAGCAGCGGAGGGGGTGGCGGGGGTGGTGGCGGGGGTGGTGGAGGCTCTGGGGGTGGCTTTGGGGGTGGCGGCAGTGGAGGAGGCGGACAGGGTGGAGGAGGCGGCGGTGGTGGGGGAGGCGGTTGGGGTAGCGGAGGCGGCGGAGGAGGTCGGGGTGGGCCTGGCAGGGGTGGTGGTGCTCGTGGACCCTCCCGTAGCTACGGGAATGGTCAGCAGCTGCCGCGCCTCCCGGACAACCCCACCGACCAGCAGCTCCGTGAGTGGGTTCTCCAGCGTGGGGGCTCTGGGGGCTCTGGTCGCTGCCCTTATGTCCGGCGCACGGGGCCTCTGAAGGGCACTGTCTGCGGGAAGCCGCACACTGAGTACAAGTGCTTCGGCCATCTTGAGGGTGCCTGGGTGACTGAGTACACCGAGGACCAGCAGGTGCCGAACTGGCTGCAGCTGATGGGGAAGGGCGTAGATGTGTTTGCTCTTGACTTTACTAAGATCAATGCTGCTCTCTATGCCATGTATGTTGCTGATTATAGTGTTGAGGGTGCGTGTTACTCGTGTGTGCCGTGCGATGCTGGTGGTGATGCTGCTCCTCCAGGTGCTAGTGAGTCTGCTGCCGCTCTAGGTGCTAGTGTCGCTACTACCCCAGGTGCTAGTGAGTCTGCTGCTACTGGTGAGGTCTTGCACACTTTCACGCTTGACTCTGGTGCGTCCCGTTGCTTCTTTCGCGACTGCACCACTGTCACCCCACTCACTACACCAGTCCCAGTCTCACTGGCGGACCCCTCTGGGGGTCCGGTGGTTGCACGCCACTCCACTGTCCTCCCGTGCCCAGCTGCCCCCTCTGGCTCTCTGTCAGGTCTCCACCTCCCCTCGTTCTCGACGAGCCTGGTGAGCAACGCCATCCTTCAGGATGTATGGGTTGACACATTTACTCCTGGAGGTCAGTGTGTGGTGATCTGCACATGCGCCAAGACAGGCCGTCACCTGGCTACGTTCACACAACAGCCGGGGTCGAACCTGTACACACTCACCACAGCGTCTGCTCAGGTAGCTGCATCTGGTCAGGTGGCTACGTCTGGTCAGCTCGCTGCGTCCTGCTTGTGTCGCCTCCTCACCCACCCTGCTCAGCTTTGGCACCACCGTCTTGGCCACCCTTCGCAGCTGTGTCTGCGCGGCATGCACTCCCGGCTCCTGGTCTCTGGCCTCCCTACGACCCTGCCCCCCCTCCCGCGCTCGCTTGCGCCGCCGTGCCTTCCTTGCGTCAAGGGGCGGCAGCGCGCCGCTCCTCACTCCTCCGAGTTTCCTCCGACCACTGCTCCTCTGCAGACTCTCCACCTGGACGTGTGGGGCCCGACCCCCGTCGGTGGAACGGACCAGGAGCGCTACTTCCTGCTGGTTGTTGACGACTACACACGCTACACCACCGTCTTCCCCTTGCGTCGCAAGGCGGATGTCAGTGGTGTCTTGATCCCCTGGATCCGTGCTACTCGTCACCAGCTGCGCGAGCGGTTTCGGCGGGACTTTCCAGTCCTGCGTCTGCACTCTGACAAGGGTGGTGAGTTCTCCTCTGGCGTCCTTGAGAGGTTCTGCCAGGATGAGGGGATCGCCCAGTCGTTCACGCTTCCGGACTCTCCGCAGCAAAATGGGATAGCTGAGCGTCGCATTGGCCTGATCATGGAGGTTGTTCGTACCTCCATGATCCATGCGGCTGCTCACCATTTCCTGTGGCCGTTTGCGGTCCGATACGCCGCGCATCACCTCAACCTCTGGCCCCGTGTCTCTGCTCCAGAGACCTCGCCCACACTCCGTTGGACGGGACAGCCTGGTGATGCGTCGTCGTTTCGGGTCTGGGGCGCGCTCTCCCTTGTTCGCGATACCAAAGCGAGCAAGCTCTCTCCTCGCACTCTCCGCTGTGTCTTCCTGGGCTTCCCCACCGACGCTCCACCCTGGAAGTTCTACCACCCTGCCTCGCGTCGTGTTCTGTCCTCTCAGGACGTCACCTTTGACGAGTCGGTCTGTTACTACCGACTTCACCCGCACGCGTCCCACCCGGTCCCCCTCGCACCTCTCTTCCTGGTACCAGTCCCCCCCCCGGTAGACCCCCTTCCCCCACAGGGTCCTGCTCCCTCAGGTGTGTCCCAGGTAGACCCACCCCCCTTGGATGAGCCAGTTGAGATCTCTTATGACTCCTCTGACTCAGCTGAGGGGGGTGACACCGTCGCCGACGACAAGGCGACCACTCGCCGCACTCCTCGCTTGGAGACCCCCCCGGGTTTCCCGCCACGGCCGTCTTCGCCGCCTCCGCAGCCTGGTGCTGTGGACTCTGGAGCTGAGACTACTGGAGCTGGGCCTGGGGGTGGTGAGCTCTCCTCGTCTGACTACCCCCCCCGGGTTCCCACCTCTGCCATCTTCGCTGCCTCTGCAGCCTGCTGCTGTGGACACTAGAGCAGAGACTGAGGGTGCAGGGACTGAGGGTACTGAGCCTGAGGGTGCTGGGACTGAGGGTGCAGGGACTGAGGGTACTGAGCCTGAGGGTGCTGGGACTGAGGGTGCTGGGACTGAGGGTATTGAGCCTGAGGGTGCTGGGACTGAGGGTACTGAGCCTAAGGGTGCTGGGACTGAGGGCACTGAGCCTGAGGGTACTGGGATTGAGAGTGCTGAGACCGAGGGTCCTGACTCTGGGGGTGCTGCGACTTCGGGTGCTGACTCTGGGGGTGCTGCGAGTCCTTCTGGTGTTGGTGTCGTCGGAGGTCCTACGGGAGGACCTGGAGCTACTGGTGCTGGAGGTACTGGAGGTGCTGCTGGTGCTGGAGGTCGTGGAGCTGCTGGTGCTGGAGGTACTGGGGGTGCTGCTGGTGCTCGAGGTTGTGGAGCTGCTGGTGCTGGAGGTACTGGAGGTGCTAGAGGTGCTGGAGCTGGAGGTACTGGAGGCGCTAGAGGTACTGGAGCTGCTGGTGCTGGAGGTACTGGAGGTCCTGGAGGGGCTACTGGTGCTCTTCACCACCTTCTCAGTCTTCGGCCAGGTGCTACTGGCTTCCCTGTGGCAGGTACTACTCCTCCGTTGCTGTGTCCACCCGCGGACCAGTCACAGCCGCCGCTGCTACCGCACTCCCCAATGCCTGCTGCTGCTCCTTACACTGCGGTGACACAGTCCCTGACTGAGCGTCGAGAGCCTGAGACTCGTGCTTCCACCCCTGAGCGTCGAGAGCCTGGGTCTAGCTTTGACCTTGAGCCTGAGCCTAGAGATGCTGTCGTGTTCCTCGTGTTCGTCGTCCGCGTGCTCCGGCTGTTCCCGGCACTCACGATATGACACTCCGTCCTTCCTCTGTTCCTCAGCGTGTTGTCCTGCCGTTACCTCCTGCGTCCTCTCTGCCTGACGTTGCTGACCCTCCGTCTGACCTTGCTCGTGCGTCCAGTCCGACTGTTACTCGCCTTCTTGCTACGGTTGTGACGGACCCTACGTTCTCCTCTCCTGCTGCGTCTGCCTTAGTAGCTGAGCTCGTTGACTTTGCTGCTGTGTACCGCCTAGACTACCTTGCGAGTCTTGTCTCTGACCCTGTCCCTGCCTGTCCTCCGTCCGTCGGGGGTGAGACTGCCCTTGGCTGTACTGCCCTTGGCTGTGACGTTCTTGAGAACAGACAGGAGGAGCTGGAGTGCCTTGCGGCCGCTGCACCCCATCACGCGACCATGCTGCTTGCCCATGAGGGAGACCCGGATGCACTTGACATCCCCACCCCGCACTCCTACAGGGAGGCGATTTCGGGTGAGTACTCCTCTCAGTGGCAGACAGCCATGGACGCAGAGATGGCTTCCTGGAAGTCCACAGGCACCTACGTCGACGAGGTTCCCCCACCTGGGGCGAACATCGTCAGTGGCATGTGGATTTTCAGGGTGAAGCGGCCGCCGGGTTCTCCGCCTGCCTTCAAGGCACGTTACGTTGCTCGAGGCTTCAGCCAACGTGAGGGGGTCGACTTCTTTCAGACCTTCTCCCCCACCCCGAAGATGACCACTCTTCGGGTGTTGCTACATGTTGCAACTCAGCGTGACTACGAGCTGCACTCCCTCGACTTCTCGACAGCTTTCTTGCAGGGTAGCCTTCACGAGGCCATCTGGTTGCGCCGTCCACAGGGTTTCAATGGAGCCTACGGCGACCAGTGTACGGCCTGCGTGAGGCGCCCCATGAGTGGCACGACACACTGAAGACGACACTTGCGGCTCTTGGGTTTGCTCCTTCGACTGCTGACCCGTCGCTGTTTCTACGCACCGACACTACTCTGCCGCCGTTCTACATCCTCGTGTACGTCGACGACTTGGTTTTTGCTACTGCTGACACTGAGGCACTGGCCCTAGTGAAGGCGGAGCTGCAGGAGAGACACACCTGCACTGACCTGGGTGAGCTGCGGAGCTATCTTGGCTTGCAGATCACCCGGGACAGAGCACGGCGCACCATCACCCTGACTCAGTGACACATGGTGCACCAGGTCCTTCAGCGCTTCGGCTTCTCGTGGTCCTCGCCACAGCCCATTCCTCTGTCTACCGGCCACTCGCTCTCAGCTCCACCTTCGGACGAGTCCGTAGAGCCGAGTGGTCCGTACCCAGAGCTTGTGGGTTGCCTCATGTACCTGATGACTTGCACACGACCTGACCTCGCGTACCCTCTCAGCCTCCTGGCTCGCTACGTGGCACCCGGTAGACACCGAAAGGTGCACTTTGATGCTGCGAAGAGGGTACTGCGTTACTTGTGCAGCACATCGGGCATGGGGCTCGTGCTTGGAGGACGGAGTTCAGTGGTACTCACAGGACACTCTGACGCTTCTTGGGCCGACGACCAGGCGACTCAGCGTTCGTCACAGGGTTACACCTTCAGTCTTGGCTCTGGTTCTGTCTCGTGGAGGTCCACTCGTTCTTCTTCTGTGCTTGGTTCCAGCTGTGAGGCCGAGATCTACGCTGGGGCCATGGCTGCACAGGAGCTACGCTGGCTGACCTACCTGCTGACCGACTTGGGGGAGCGGCCTCGTTCTCCTCCAGTTCTGTACGTCGACAACAAGGCAATGGTTGCCTTGTGTCGCGAGAAGAGACTGGAGTACAGAACGAAGCACATTGCTCTTCGCTACTTCCTTGCGCGTGAGCTGCAGCAGCGTGGTCAGCTGCGCCTTGCTTTCGTGGCCTCTCGGGCCAACACTGCTGATGTCTTCACCAAGGCCCTTGGGCCTGGTGATCATCACTGTTTCTGCACTGCTCTTGGGCTTGTGCCCACTCTGCCTCACCTGCTGGTTGCTTGCCTTGCTCTTGTTGTACACTGCTATATATCTATCTACCTGCATGTTTTCTCTTGCTAGGTTGTGATCAGTGTACTGCCTTGCTATTATATACCTCTGCATGTGAACTGGCCTTGTGGCCACTTGCTTGTGCTCAGAATGCGTGGTGACCTTGTGATCCACCCTGAGCTGTGTTCTCTTCTGCAGACTGGTCTTGTGACCGCTTGTTGTGTTTGCTATCCCCTACTTTGCCTATGGGGTTGTGTCAAATTACAATTGTATCTCTAGGCTACAGTAGGGTCACTCATTAGTGAGTACAACACTTTAGGGTTAGGTTTCCCCTACTTGTACGCATCTCCTGCCTAGTTAAATCATCCATTCCTAGTTCTATTATTAACATCTGTCTGCAGGTAGGCCTTGTTGAAGCAAGCCCTCGATTGTTGTGGTCTTGCCTTTTGTTTGTTGCTCTGTTTGTCCTTGCATATATATATACATATATACTTGTGAGCTCTTGAACGGGCCTTGTGGCCACTTGCTTGTGCTCAGATTGTGTGGTGACATAAGATCCACCTTGAGCTTTGACTTGTTGCTTTTCTTGATTGGTATTGTGACCATTTGTTTGCTCTGCTTGCTTTGATGCCCCTCACTTAGCCTATGGGGGTGTGTCAAACAATGTTATATGGTCTAGATAGCCTGTAGTGAGTCACATCCTAGGGGGAACACAAATCCTCTAGACTCTCTTCTTGTACCCCTCCCCCCTTTACCCTACTCCTCAACTATTCTTAAGAAAAACAATGGCGGTGTTCGCTAGCACTTTTTACAGCGAAATCGACGGGATCAGGATGGTCAGTCACGGCTTCCTGATCCCGTCCATCCGGTTGGTCAGCCCGAAAAAATCCTGTCGAGCATAGGATTCCGTCCGAACCAAACGGTTTCATTTGGCCTAGTGAACGCCCACCATTTCCAACCATTTCGGACGGCATCACGGTGGTAGGAAACTGGGGAGCAGATTCGTCCCCAGGCAAACTTTCCGTCCCATGCCATCCCAAGGCAATTCACCGTGAAACGGGGAATTGCCTTGAGATGGCGATGGGATTGGTTGGCAGGAGGGGAGGGATGAAGGTGGGGAGGGTGGTTCCTGATCCCGTTGCCACGTTTCCCATTTCTGGCCCGAAATTTCGTGAGGTGGCCATTCCGCCCAAACCTATTCGGCGGGTTCCGCCCCCGGTTCCTGATTCCACGGCCATCCCGATGCCGTCGAATTTCAATTGGATTTACATGTGCTGGCGAACACAGCCAATGACCCACAACGACTTTTACCTTGGTACACAGATGTAATGCCTCCAACATTTTTGGCACATCTATTTCCGTTGTAATCTGCAAACGCGTCGTCTCGCTTCATGCCACTGTTGGCATAGAAGCGGTAAGCACCGGAGCATGTGAGCGATGGCGACACCGACTTGGGCCGGCCTTTTGTGCACTTGCCGAGTGTAAATGACCAGTATTCTGCCCTGAGGCACACCTGGGGTAGCAGAGAGACAAGAGACAAGAGCGGAGGAGACGAGTGAAGAGTGGGGTGAAAGGCAAAGCAAAGATTTATCCAACAAAGGATAGCGAATGTATTGAAGGCCTAATCCCTAGTTTGCCTGCTAGAGCTTTGCCTCGGTGAGTCCACCGAGTCGAAATGCCTTGAGGGTTCAAACCGTCAATCGTTTGTCCCTGAATGCTGTAGTTTAAAACTTAAGCTGCGTAAAGGGCATTTCAACACACAGTCTACTAATGCACTTTACCTTACCCCCTCTGTTATCAAAACTCAACCACTCAGCCCAATGTCCATCCACTTCCTCTTCCTCACCCCCTTGCAACTGTTCCTACCCTTCCATTTTCCACCTGTTCCTCTCTCTTCCCCTTCCACTCCCCCCGTCCCCTCCCAGCACACACCTGCACGCCAATGTTGCTGCCAACAGCCGAGACAGAGCCAGGGACGGTGTTGGAGCAGACGAGGCCGGGGTTGTTGCGGTAGAGCGCAGCCCAGGAGGAGGGCTCAACCTTGTCGACTCCTGGCCCCTTGAGCAGGCGCTCACAGGTGTCCTGCGCTGTGAGCGTGGCGTACTTCAAACATTCAGGGGCCGTGTAGGCGTATGTGGCGTTGCGCTCCACACAGAGCGAGCGGCCGGGCTTGATGGCTTGGGTGCAGTCAAGGCCGGGGTTGAGTGCCATGAGATTGTCCTTGGTTATACCTACTGAGGAGGCGATCGTCACACACTTGTCGCCCTGGCGGGAGAGGAGAGAGGGAGACAGGAAGGGGAGAGATGAGATAGGATGTGAGATGGTGGGAGATGGAGGGAGATGGTGGGAGATGGTGGGAGATGGTGGGAGATGGTGGGAGATGGTGGGAGATGGTGTGAGATGGAGAGAGATGGTGGGAAATGGTGTGAGACGATGGGAAATGGTGGTTGAAGGAGGGAGATGTGGAAGGCTTCTGTTTAGTGGTGACCTAGTGGTGATGATTGAAGCAAATGACATGTGACATATGGAATGACATGTGACACATGGAATGACATGAGACACATAGAATGACATGTGACACATGAGCGGGAACATAAGTGGATGTGAGCAGCTGATGAGAGCAGCAGCTGATGAGAGCCGGTGGAGAACAAGGAAGTGAGACTGCATAGAGAGACCAGCTTCCGTTGTGCATATCTCTAGCAAGTGCGGGCGAAAGGAAGCACAAGCATGGCCGGAACATTGGAGCTGGGGTCTCACATTGAGCGTGTAGAAGAATCCCGTGCAAGGGATGGCAGGAGTGCCGGCAATGCGAAGCACCGCATCCTTCAGCAGAGGCTGAGAGCAGTTGATATCCTGCATGGGCATGGGCACGGGCATGGGCATGGGCATGGGCACGGGCACGGGCACGGGCATGGGCTTGGGAATGGGCACGGACATGGGAATGGGCACTTGAGTGAATCAGCATCGGGATTTTCAACGCACTGCAACGACGGCTCATCCGGGCATGGGCACAAGCCCTGATCCTGCTTGTCCATGCGTGCTTCCCGGCCCACACCTCCCATTCTCGCCTCCCATTCTCGCCTCCCATTCTTCTCGCCTCCCATTCTTCTCGCCTCCCCTTCTCGCCTCCCCTTCTCGCCTCCCCTTCTCGCCTCCCATTCTCGCCTGCCCATCTCGCCTGCCCCTCTCGCCTGCCTCTCACCGGATTCTGCTGGGCGAAGTGGGAGGAGGAGAGCCCCACGAGGCCAAACACATCAGCGCACGCCCACTTGTCGCCGCTCACTGTAAGGCTTGTGGCCGTTCCATTGGCTGAGTGGAGGGGAGAGGGAGGGAGGGGGGAGTGGTAGGGTGGAAAGAGGGGGCAGGCATGTGCCCCGAGGAGATAAATCGTGTGTGTATTGACATGGTCTTGCCAAGTCTCAAAACACTTTTGAGCCAACTCGAAAGTCATTGTGTATTGAGGAGGTTTTGCAAGAGGGCAAGTCTCAGAAGCACCCTGCCTGTCGTGAGAGCAGCACTAGGAGAGGAATTATGTCAAGAGTTGCGAGGAGTCTAGTGCACGATATGCCTGCTGCCAGGCATAGAGAGTTGGCGCTGTATTCCAGTCACATTGGAAGTCGGAAGCAGTCGTGTGGCTTGGAATCTCTCACGACGGCAGCTTTGGCAGGAGAAGAAGAGAGGTTAACGGTGCTATAGCTGCACTAGCACAGGGTGAGAGGCCAGAACGAGCCTTGATCTAGCAAGGAGGAGGAAGAAGCAGCATTTGGGTGGCCGGTGGGGGAGGGAGCAGCAGTTGACAGCACGTGAGTTGCAGGCGGGGAGGGAGCAGCAGATGGTGGGAGCGCACCTGGGTCGCAAGGGGGAAGGGAGCAGTGTTTGACCGTACCTGGGTCGCAGGTGGGGAAGGGAGCAGTGTTTGACCGTACCTGGGTCGCAGGTGGGGAAGGGAGCAGTGTTTGACCGTACCTGGGTCACAGGTGGGGAAGGGAGCAGTGTTTGACCGTACCTGGGTCGCAGGTGGGGAAGGGAGCAGTGTTTGACCGTACCTGGGTCGCAGGTGGGGAAGGGAGCAGTGTTTGACCGTACCTGGGTCACAGGTGGGGAAGGGAGCAGTGTTTGACCGTACCTGGGTCGCAGGTGGGGAAGGGAGCATTGTTTGACCGTACCTGGGTCGCAGGTGGGGAAGGGAGCAGTGTTTGACCGTACCTGGTCGCAGGTGGGGAAGGGAGCAGTGTTTGACCGTACCTGGGTCGCAGGTGGGGAAGGGAGCAGTGTTTGACCGTACCTGGGTCGCAGGTGGGGAAGGGAGCAGTGTTTGACCGTACCTGGGTCGCAGGTGGGGAAGGGAGCAGTGTTTGACCGTACCTGGGTCGCAGGTGGGGAAGTCATCAATGGTTCGGCTGGGGACGTGGTTGGGAGGGCAGATGCAGGAGTAGGAGCCCTTGCCATCGTTGATGCATGTGCCCACGGCACAGGGGTTCTTGAAGTACGACCCACACACGTCCACTGCCATTAAGGGTGAGCGGGGTGGCAGAGGCGGATTAGAAAAGGGCTGAAGGCTTAAGAGGTGCCTCAAGCACAGCCCGCACACGCCCACTGCCACAGTGCCACTGGTGGTGGAGGGGGTGAGATGAAGAGACCAGTACCGTTTCATAAGCGTAAGCACGTGGAATTACAAGCACGCGACCATGTGAATCACTGCGTTGCATTGGCAGAGGAAATTGTGACTACTTGTCTTCACTATAAGAACGTGACCATGGGTCTGTCTCAACACAAGCACATGTCTCACCATAGGCACATGTATTGCCATAGCCGTTTGCAACCTCCACAAAGGGCTGCTTGGTCTCAGAGGGGAGCGAGCAGGTGCAGGTGTTGCTGTTGGTCTTAGCAATGGCTGTGCAGGTGAATCGGCCGCACGGGTTCATGCTGGGCTGCAAGTCACCATCGCCCTTGTAGCTCTTGCTGCCACACGGATCCCCTGCGACTGCAAGGCGATAACGAGGGCGCAAAATGGGAAGCGAAGCATTGAGAGCTGGCGGAGAATGAGATTGAGATTCCTGAGAACGAAGAGGCAGTATTGGACAACAGGATGCTGGGCACCAGATGTGTTTTCAGTCGACTCAAAACACATAGGGCCGTGGGCAATGAGAAACAGGCTGCCGTTCACTCTCTTTAATGAACTCCCTGGTGCCGCTCACTCTCTCGTGAGTATGACTGAGTTTCCAGATAGGCGGATGGGTTTCTCTCTTGAGATGGGATAGATGCCTCACTCTTGACAATGGGGTAGATGCCAGGCAGCACGTTGATGCTACACACGCCATCCCCTCCCTGAATGTCCATGCGCATGTGGCCCCTGTCTCCCCACTCCTCGCCCCACGAGTTGCGGATGATCCAAAACGGCGGCGCAATGCGGCTCTGGCTGCCGTCGTCTCGGAGAATGTAGTAACCCACTAGGAGCACCACGTGGTTCAGGTTGCCACTGTAGCAGGCAGGGTCCTGGTACTTGAACGTCTGGCAGAGGGACGAGAGGGAGAGAGGAGGGGGAGGGCAGCACGGCAGATGCAGGAATGTGAGGATCTACAACGTAGGGTGTAATAACATCCATCACAGGCATCGAGGGAGAGAGGACAAGCGATAAGGGAGAGAGGACAAGGGATAAGGGAGAGAGGACAAGGGATAAGGGAGAGAGGACAAGGGATAAGGGAGAGAGGACAAGGGATATAAGGGAGAGAGGACAAGGGATAAGGGAGAGAGGACAAGGGATAAGGGAGAGAGGACAAGGGATAAGGGAGAGAGGACAAGGGATAAGGGAGAGAGGACAAGGGATAAGGGAGAGAGGACAAGGGATAAGGGAGAGAGGACAAGGGATATAAGGGAGAGAGGACAAGCGATAAGGGAGAGAGGACAAGGGATAAGGGAGAAAGGACAAGGGATAAGGGAGAGAGGACAAGGGATAAGGGAGAGAGGACAAGGGATATAAGGGAGAGAGGACAAGGGATAAGGGAGAGGGGACAAGGGATAAGGGAGAGAGGACAAGGGATAAGGGAGAGAGGACAAGGGATATAAGGGAGAGAGGACAAGCGATAAGGGAGAGAGGACAAGGGATAAGGGAGAAAGGACAAGGGATAAGGGAGAGAGGACAAGGGATAAGGGAGAGAGGACAAGGGATAAGGGAGAGAGGACAAGGGATAAGGGAGAGAGGACAAGGGATAAGGGAGAGAGGACAAGGGATATAAGGGAGAGAGGACAAGGGATAAGGGAGAGAGGACAAGGGATAAGGGAGAGAGGACAAGGGATAAGGGAGAAAGGACAAGGGATAAGGGAGAGAGGACAAGGGATAAGGGAGAGAGGACAAGGGATATAAGGGAGAGAGGACAAGGGATAAGGGAGAGAGGACAAGGGATAAGGGAGAGAGGACAAGGGATAAGGGAGAGAGGACAAGGGATATAAGGGAGAGAGGACAAGCGATAAGGGAGAGAGGACAAGGGATAAGGGAGAAAGGACAAGGGATAAGGGAGAGAGGACAAGGGATAAGGGAGAGAGGACAAGGGATATAAGGGAGAGAGGACAAGGGATAAGGGAGAGGGGACAAGGGATAAGGGAGAGAGGACAAGGGATAAGGGAGAGAGGACAAGGGATATAAGGGAGAGAGGACAAGCGATAAGGGAGAGAGGACAAGGGATAAGGGAGAAAGGACAAGGGATAAGGGAGAGAGGACAAGGGATAAGGGAGAGAGGACAAGGGATATAAGGGAGAGAGGACAAGGGATAAGGGAGAGAGGACAAGGGATAAGGGAGAGAGGACAAGGGATAAGGGAGAGAGGACAAGGGATAAGGGAGAGAGGACAAGGGATAAGGGAGAGAGGACAAGGGATAAGGGAGAGAGGACAAGGGATATAAGGGAGAGAGGACAAGCGATAAGGGAGAGAGGACAAGGGATAAGGGAGAAAGGACAAGGGATAAGGGAGAGAGGACAAGGGATAAGGGAGAGAGGACAAGGGATATAAGGGAGAGAGGACAAGGGATAAGGGAGAGGGGACAAGGGATAAAGGAGAGAGGACAAGGGATAAGAGAGAGAGGACAAGGGATAAGGGAGAGAGGACAAGGGATAAGGGAGAGAGGACAAGGGATAAGGGAGAGAGGACAAGGGATAAGGGAGAGAGGACAAGGGATAAAGGAGAGAGGACAAGGGATAAGAGAGAGAGGACAAGGGATAAGGGAGAGAGGACAAGGGATAAGGGAGAGAGGACAAGGGATAAGGGAGAGAGGACAAGGGATAAGGGAGAGAGGACAAGGGATAAAGGAGAGAGGACAAGGGATAAGAGAGAGAGGACAAGGGATGAGGGAGAGAGGACAAGGGATAAGGGAGAGAGGACAAGGGATAAGGGAGAGAGGAGGGATCTTACATGGAGTGATGTCCACTGGCGGCCGTGGTGGTGGAAGGTCTGTGGGAAATGATCAAACGGTTGCAATGGAGAAAAGGGTAGGAACAGAGGAAAGGGTGTTTCTGGTGATACAGGTGCATTCAAGCCAGTGTTGAACGTGCAACAGTCTCGTCGCGCTCTTTCATCCACTTGACGAGCAGAGGCGCTCACGGAGGAGGAGAGGTCCCACTGGTCCCACGGGGCTGCTCATATTTGGAATCATGGCGAATCATGATCAAAGGTCGCTCCAGCTGTGCAGGGGCATAGGGTTGCTCGTAGCTGGATGAGTGGCGTAAGCAACGGGACTCGTTTGTGGCATTACATCCGCAATTGGCCTCGCCCAGACGGCTCTGTCGTCCCGACCTAAGAATTCGAGAATTCACAAATTTTCCCCGTACTGACAGTTTCTTTCCACGATGAAAATGACAAATCATGGTGAAACGTATAACCCTAGGAGAGTCTGGATGACAGGTATAGAAGAGGCTCGTTACCTGCATGCATGGCAGAGTTGAGAATGACTTGGGTCGTGAACGGCTTGACAGTGGTGGACGCCACGAAGCCAAAGTAGAACGCCTGCAGCTGCTCCTCCTCCCCGCCCCGCAGCACCTCACACAGCGACAGCCGCCTCTCCAGCAGCGGCTTTGCCGGCTTCCCTGCATTCGTGGCTGCCCGCGTCACTGCCCCCTTTGCCAGGAAGACCTGGATGGTGCCGGGATCGCCAGGCTCATAGCCCACCCATGCCGTGTATGCCTGCTTGTTGAGCAGCGAGAAAGGGGACTTCACAGCGGCAATGGACTTTTCGATCCCTTTGACATTCAACCCCACGTGCTGCTCTTTCATGTCGCCATTCGGCTTGTTCTGAAGCACGTCAAACTCGATGGCCATGCTGCGAGGGTCCATGCCGCCATACCCCACTCCATCGCTGCTCCCCACCGTGCTTGTTGCCGACACCACAAACGCAAACCCGTTGGACCCCGCCTTGCCTTTGGGCGAGAGGGAGAAGGTGAAGTTGACAGTAAATCCCAGCTCGAACCGGCACCCTTCGTCCTCGCGGCCTTTCTCAAACACAAACAGGGTCACTGGTTCTTCTGTGAACGCCCCCTTGGTTTCCTTCCTCGTTCCCTTAGTGAGCAAGGTTGCTGGCGGGAGAATGTTGCTGTCCACAGGGGAGGTTAGGACAGAGCCTGCACAGGTGTGTGTGTGGAAGATGGGGAAGACGATGCCAGGGGATTGATGGGAGGAAGAAAAGGAAGGTTAAATGAGGGGAATGGGAAGGGGTGAAATTTATGGGGCTGTTGTCTCTACATATGTCTCTACATATGTAATGATAAACGCAAAGCATCCTCCTTCCCACACCTCATCTTCTTCAAGGCTGTTAAAGCCTCCGTCCGTGTAACCCTTCACTTGCACCCCCTCCCCTCACCTTCCGCAAGGCAGTAAATGCTTCCAAACTGAACGAACCCCGCGTCACACAAGCAGGTGGGCGCCAAGCTAGGCCCGTCGGGATAGCACAGCCCACGGCCACCACAAGCAGCACCAGCAGCAGCAGCATTCGCGCGCATGGAGATGCCACAGAATGCCCGGCAAACTGCCTCGGGCCGCTGCTCCGGCAACCAGGTGGCCCCTGCAGGCGACGAGGTAAAGCAGTTGGCGCCCACCGCGTCGTCACTCGGTTGCTCTGTGAGAGCACCCGAGAGGTAGTTGCTGGAAAGATCTGCTGCCGCTCCAGGAGGCTTCACCATCGGACCTGTGAAGAAGTTGTGGGAGAGATCACTGGGGACGGGAGAAGGGGAGGACGTAAGATGCCGTTGCTTGTTTAGGGTGTGACCAGGTTGGAAATATGAGGTGGGTTCTTGAAAGTGGCACTCTGTGATAAGGAGGTGTCATGTGGTGGTTATGTTAGCCAGAGAGAGCGTGTGGTGGTTGTCGTTGGTGTCAGAGCTGAGCTTCAACTGATACATTAGTAATGAGCTCAAAGCTCTTTAAGTACATCTGAAATGAGCAAAGTATGGATGGGGAGGGCATCGGGGGCAAACCCAAGGCAATGTCCAATTGGTGGGTTGGTTGCTTGATGGTCACATTTGGGTTTGGTTGGGATGTGGCTGTACACCCAACCAAACACAAAGTGCAAACTACACTAAGCTAGGATATAAAAAATTGCAAGTAACAAAGTTGAGATTGATGTCTAATGCTAACAGTTGGAAGGTGGAGTGCAAACCCAAAACGAGAGTGCATGCGAGCAAGATTTGAGGCGTCTAATACTTGAGGGCGCTTTGACAGGTCACAAAACGCGAAAGTGCGTGAGGGAGAGAGAGAGAATTGTGGCACCTGTGAGAGCAGGTGAGCGAGAGTGTATCTTACAATGTGCGTACAGCAGCAAGGTTGGTGACGCTGTCAGGAATGGAGCCGTACAGATGGTTCGATGCCAGTGACCTGAAAGCACAAGAGACAGAAACCGTGGTGGAGATGATTGTTGAAGCATGATGGAGGTGAGAGGAGTTTGTATTGTGAGATACACAAGGTTGGTGCGCTGCCAGCTGAAAAGACCCTCGATGAGAATGCAGCGCCAGCCAGACTTGTGTTGTCCTATAACGTGGGGTGTGGTTCTGTAACCGCTCGCATGGTGTGATTTTCTAGTAACCCTTAAGCTACAGTGGCAGCAATTGCGATGAGAAAATCACAGAAGGGCTACAGATGGTTATTATTCATCCGCCCATGGTTACCGCTCACACATGGTCACCACTCACCCATGGTTACAACTCATAAATGGTTACCATTCACAAATGGGTACCTACCACTCACCCATGGTTACCCTCGCTCTTGAACACCGCTCACAGGCTCACTAAGTTGACAAGGTTGCTGAGTGCAGAGATTGTGCCAGTGAGCTGGTTCATGTCAAGAGCCCTGCACACACACACACAGACACACACACACACACACGCACACACACACACACACACGCACACACACACACACACACACACACACGCACCCACGCACACACACACACACACACACACACGCACACACACACACACACACACGCACACACGCACACACAAACACACACACACACGCACGCACACACACACGCACCCACGCACACCCACACACACACACACACACATCCACACACACACACACGAGCACACACACACACGCACACACACACACACACGCACACACACACACACACGCACCCACGCACACCCACACACACACACACACACATCCACACACACACACACACACACACACACACACACACACACACACACACACACACGTTCACACCACAGCTGGTTTCATGTTAAGAGACCGCTGCTGACACAACCGTGATTGGCAGCCTGGGAGGCAGATGGCGCGGTGTGAACAGAGCAACCCGAAACTACACCCTAGAAACCACAACCTGCAACCCTGAATCCAAAATCCTGGTTTGGTCGACCCAAGAGATGCTCCAAGCTTAATCCCTCTCCGCAAATCCTTACAGCGTGAATAGATTCGCGAGTGAGAAGAGACTCTCCGGGATGCTTCCACTCAGCTCGTTCTCACTTAGCTGCCTGCCAGGCACAGAGGAGAAGGGCTGCACAGGTGAGTCTGGTCGCCAAGACACTGCCAAGACCCTGAGATGCCACCTCCCTGCTTTCCCTGGCAAGCCCCTGCAAAGCCTCTCCCAGCAAGTTGCTGAACCCGTACCGCACGTGTGGAAGGGCGCAGAGGCAAAGGAATTAACGGAGAGGGCACGGCGGGGAGAGGAGGAATTGAGTGACGGGTGAGGAGGGTTGTGATTGTGAGGGCTGCGAGGAGTAAGATGAGGTGAGCGCTGTCTCTGCAGGAATGGCGGCACGCAGATGGTTGGGCTTGCACGTGGTAGGATACCAAGAGGGGATGCGATGAGAAGCAGAAGTTGAGAATCAGAGGATGGCAAGAGGGGCTCACAGGTAGAAGAGGCTGAGAAGCGATCCTAGTTCAGCAGGGATGTCGCCAGACAGTTGGTTGGAGCTCAGGGTCCTGTGAGTAGAGAGACGCAAGTGCAGATGAGAGTGAGAGTGTGAAGAAAGTGTGCGAGCCAAGGGTTGAAGGGATGGATTCAGAGAGCATGTTGTGAGACAGGTCGCTGGCGGATTGTGCAGTGATGGGGTGATTGTGTCATGGGGGGGGTGATGGGTTGAAAGGGTTACATGGTGATGGGGTGATGAGATGATGGTTGAAAAGAGTGGAGGGCGGACATGGGGGAAAAGGAGAGGAAGGAGAGATAGCAGGGGGTGGGAATGAAGAAGAGGATGAGAGGGCGAGTGGTGGGTGAAGAGACGAGATGACGATAGGCTTGAGACATGGAGAGGGAGAGACGGAGGGAGCGCAGAGGAGAGAGTGCGGGTGAGGGTGAGAGAGAGAGAGCAAGTGGCTATCCTCCCAATGCGCCACTGCAGCCAAGGCGTACTCACTCATCCCCCACGCACTCATCCCCCACGCACTCATCCCCCACGCACTCGTCCCCCACGCACTCATCCCCCACGCACTCATCCCCCACGCACTCATCCCCCACGCACTCATCCCCCACGCACTCATCCCCCACGCACTCATCCCCCAGGCACTCGTCCCAGCCCTTCAGATGCAGGAAACCCCAGCTAAACGAACAAGGGCAAGCGAGGCATGCGAGGGCGGATCGCTCTTCAGTGTGTGTGAGCGGTGATCCGCACTGGAGTCTAGCGCAGAGCAGAGCAGAGCAGAGTAAAGCGGAGGGGAGTGGGCTCACAGCCAGGTAAGTGAGGCGAGATCTCCCAGGGACTCTGGAATGGGCCCAGTGAGGCTGTTGTACGACACATCTCTGCAGCACGCAGCAGAGGGCGCAGGTGGGTGAGGAGGCATGGAGGCATGCCGCAGGCGGGCAGTTATGTAGATAGGTACATAGGTAGGTAGGTAGGTAGGTAGGTAGGTAGGTACATAGGTAGGTAGGTAGGTAGGTACATAGGTAGGTAGGTAGGTAGGTAGGTAGGTACATAGGTAGGTAGTTAGGTAGGTACATAGGTAGGTAGGTAGGTAGGTAGGTAGGTAGGTAGGTAGGTACATAGGTAGGTAGGTAGGTAGGTAGGTAGGTAGGTAGGTAGGTAGGTAGGAAGGAATGTAGGTAGGTAGGTGGGTAGGTAGGTATGTAGACAGGTAGGTAAGCAGGTGAATAGGTAGGTATGAAGCAGTCTCATTGGTGGGGAGGCAGACGGTTCCGAGGTGCTGGCAGCCGGGCAACACTTCATGGCAGGTTGAGCAGCCACGCATAGGCTCAGGTGGTGCCTCAGGTGGTGCCTCAGGTGGTGCCTCATGTGGTGGCCCAGGTGGTGGCCCAGGTAGTGGCTGAGGATGAGGTCTGCTGGTGAATACGTACAAAGCAGATCGGATCAGCCTTTATGCACAAGGAACAGCAACCGACGACAGGGCTGGGTGGGTAGGATGGGTGGGATGGGTGGGATGGGTGGAGGGGCGCATGGGAGCAAAACACTTACATATACGCAAGGCTGACCATAGCACCCATGCCTGCTGGCAGGGAGCCCTGGAGGTTGCATCCCCTCATGCTCCTGTGCACGGTGGTCCGGGCAAGGGTGAACCGGAAGAGATGAGGAGAAGGGATAAGTGTGGGGAGGGGATGTACAGAAGTGGGGTAAGGTAAGGCGGAGAAGAGGGCTGTGTTGGGGAAGTTGTGTGAAACAAAGGAGGGGCGGGAGACTGTGATAGGCGGTAATTGCGGGAGCGAAGGAATGAGATGGGCTCAGAGGAACAGGTGATGGTTGGTAATGGGTGGTTGCGGTGTGGTGTGCCGGCAGCGAGGAGGATGTGAGGGCCGTGGATGGCAGACAGTGTGGGGGGCGGTCAGGAGGGCGCAGGGAGGGAGGGAGGGAGGGAGGGAGGGAGGGAGGGAGGGAGGGAGGGAGGGAGGGAGGGAGGGAGGGAGGGAGGGAGGGAGGGAGGGAGGGAGGGAGGGAGGGAGGGAGGGAGGGACGGACGGACGGACGGACGGACGGACGGACGGACGGACGGACGGACGGACGGACGGATGGAGAATTGGTGCATAGAATAGAAGAAAGAGAGTTGTGCAACGTACAAGTAAGTGAGGCTGTTGAGATTCAGAATGTGTGTTGGAAGAGACCCCGACATGCCGGTGTTGCGACCCAAGTCTCTGGTGATGACAGCCACGGGCGGGTGGGGGGAGGACGCCCACAAGCACAAGTACGAGAGGAGACAAGACGAGTCGAGACCAGACGAGACGAGACGAGACGAGATAAGAGCAGCGTCGAGCAGCGTGGTTGGCTCAAGTGAACAGCAAAGGATGAAACAAAGCTGGTTCTGATCAGTCTCACACGGAAGCCTGGGCGAGCAGAGCGGAAAGAACAAAGCGCTGCACAAGCAAGCGCGTGTACTACCAGCCACCGCCACGCAACTTGAGAGCTGCTGACTGACTGACTGACTGAATCGGCTCACAAGATCTGAAGTGAGGTAAGGCCTCCTATGGTTGCTGGCAGCGAGCCGGTGATGCCCCTTTGTGACAAAATTCTGGTGGGACGAGGGGAAGCGCGCGAGGGGGCAGGAGGGAAACGACGGGAGGGGCGAGGGGAGGGACGAGGGGAAGGACGAGAGGAGGCACGAGGAAACGCGTAGGCCGGACCGATAGAAGGGAAACGAATGAGGGTGGAAGAAGAGGGTGTGGGAGAAAGAAAGGGGGAGGGAGAACGAATGAGGGGGAGGGAAAACGAAAGAGGGGAAACGAGAAAGAAGAGGAGGCAAGGTAAAAAAAAAAACTGGCAGCAAGGGAGCTTGCAAGTAAGGTCAATGACAGTTGAGCAAAGCAGGAATTCAGGACAAGTGAAAAGAGTGGAAAGGTTCAACTTCGAAGCACAGGTCATGGCAGGTCATGCACAGGCAGGGCGTACAAACTCTCAAGCTTGTCGAGGTTGCTGATAGAGTCAGGGATAGGTCCTGGCAGTTGCTTGTTCACAATTCCCCTGCACCAATCACCACCACAGCGTCACCATCACCATCATCCACAGCATAGCACGTCATCTGCATTATTTGGTCACGATCATTGCATGGCGTGCCCACATCGTTGCTGGTGGGACACTGAAAGCGCCTTGCATTTGAATGCGAGAGGTCTACAGGTGCGTCTGCGAGGTAATGGGTGCGCATGCTCTACCCGGCCGCCACACAGAAAAGGCCCTTGGAGTCCTGGCCCAATCCGTAGCACGCTGGGCCAACGATCATCCAGTTCAGACCATGGCTTGACTCGACACTAGTGGCTGGCTTCATGACGAGCACATTGATGCCATGCCACTGATGGATTATCACCACCATTATCATCATCATCATCATCATCATGATCATCATGATCATCATCATCATCATCATCATCATCATCATCATCATCATCATCATCATCATCATCATCATCATCATCATCATCATCATCATCATCATCATCATCATCATCATCATCATCATCATCATCATCATCATCATCATCATCGTCGTCGTCATCATCATCATCATCATCATCGTCGTCGTCGTCGACGTCGTCGTCATCATCACCATCACCACCCTTATGAGTGTTCACACACAACGTCTTGTGGGCGAGAATCATGTGCGCACACTCAAGGGAGGAGCGAGCCTGCCCACTGCTCAAGGTTGGGTAGCTTGACTCATAGAGCAAAACTCATGCCGTAACGATGACAGGATATACTTGTACTATTTCTGAAGATGCTAAAAAAATTCAACGATCTTAAAAGGCTGAGAAGGCTCACAGGGAGAGGATCATGCCGTATGGATCGCAGATGAGGAACTCGAGCATGTCGCAGTCCCAGTCGGAGTCGTCTGTCCACGTCTGCGACGGATTGCCCCACGCGCCCTGGCAGTCCCTCAGGAATTGCACTGCGCGTTGGCGTTGGCGGAGGGAGAAGGAGGGGGAGGGGGAGGAGGGAGGAGGGAGGGGGAGGGAGGAGGAGGGAGGAGGAGAGAGGAGGAGGGGGAGGAGGAGGGAGGAGGAGAGAGGAGGAGGGGGAGGAGGAGGGGGAGGGAGGAGGAAGGGGGGGCAGGAGGAGGGGAAAGGAGGCGGGAGGAGGAGGGAGAGGGAGGAGGAGGGAGGAGGAGGGAGGAGGAGGGAGGAGGAGGGGGAGGTAGGAGGAGGGAGGAGGAGGGAGGAGGAGGGGGAGGGAGGAGGAGGGAGGAGGAGGGAGGAGCGAGGAGGAGGGAGGATGGAAGGAGAACGTGGGAGAGATGGAACATGCACGTGAGTGGCAGTGGGCGTGCCCTCGCCCCTCTGGTACTACCCCTACTACCACTACTACTACTGCTGCTGTGCTTCGACTACGCGGAAAAGACGAGGGCAGCAGAGTGAAGGCCACGACACGGCGAGAGGCAGGGCGACAAGCAGGCGACAGGCACGGTTAGAGGAAAGGCGAGAGGAAGGAACGGCGAGAGGAACGGCGAGAGGAACGGCGAGAGGAAAGGCGAGAGGAACGGCGAGAGGAACGGCGAGAGGAACGGCGAGAGGAACGGCGAGAGGAACGGCGAGAGGAACGGCGAGAGGAACGGCGAGAGGAACGGCGAGAGGAACGGCGAGCCCGCAGCGGAATGTCAAATTGGCGGCACACCTTGGGAGTCCTGCAGAATTGAACCGTCCACCCCCGTGACGGCAGCCATTGCGACAACCGTCACCACCGCCGCGGTGAGTGGCCACGGCGACGCGGCGAGCGTCGGTGCGCGGCGCTGCCGCGGAGTCCGCCGAGTCGTACTCAGCGCCATGATGACGGAAATTCCGAGTTACGCGCCGTGAAGGACGCTGGCGCCGCGGGAAACGAGCGAACAATGAAGCTTGAAAATAGCCGGATCGCGAGGGCCTTGTTTAAGATTCGCGGATCGCGCGACGATACTAGTAGGATGCTCTTGCTCGTACAGATGGTGATTCGGGATGGATCGCATCTGAAAGCAGAGCTCTGAAGCTTTGGGAAATCTGGGAGTTTGAAACAGATGTTGGGACTGCCTCGGGAAAACTTGCGCATGACCCTGATATCATGCTTGCAGGAGCAGAAAGCTCTACAACTAGTACTTGCGAATGAAGCCGGCCGGCCGTGAGCCGCTGAAGGCTGAACGGGATCACCATACTGCGATGCGACCGTGCCGTCTGCCTCCGCCACTGTTTCACGCTCAACGAATTCTTGAAGAAGGTTGGACACAGGTTGTACCGCGTTTCACCGCACTGTATCACGTAATCGCGTGGTAAACCGCCCTGTAACATTTAAACCCTTAATGCTGCTTGGAAAACCCTTAAATAGTTACTCTTAATTCATATCATGGTTCTAAGGCTTCTTATATCACTGGCTCGGAGTCACTCATGCTCACAGATGCTACCAATAAATAATGCTGGATTAAATCATTTAACCAACGGATTTGAGGATCGAACACTCTTGAATTATGTCAACCCGTGTATGTCTTTGTTATTACCACTTCAACTATTTTACATTCACTCTGACTAGGGGTCAATCACTTCCGCTGCAATATCACTCTGCGATCAACCCTGAGACGATTCTGGGAAATTCCCACGTGGGTTTGTAACATGGTAGGAGAGCAACTCAGAAAGTCCTCGCATTCCCACTTCCGAAGATCTATACGGCCCGAAAATGGCGAGTGGCAAGCAAGCACTCACGTGTCAGAATGGCCGGAGAATTTTGGCCAAACAAATTTAATGCCTGAAGCCAGCCCAACCCTGCTGCGACATCAGAGGCGACGACTAAGATCAGCCCCACCGTCCTCGAGCAGCTACTTCAACAACTATCAATTTTCAAGCAAGAACTCCAAACATTGCGGAATGGCGACGCGATCACCTCCTCCCAACCCACTGAACCGGTTGCAAATGACCGTGGAATCGCCCCGCACACCTTCTCCCTTGACACAAACAACTCAACACCAACAGCGCCACATCCAAGCGATGATACCATCAGTAAATTGCATACAAGATTTCTGAACATTTCTAAGATCAAGACAAGCATCTGTCACAAGAAACGTAAAGAGTTGGTTTACGTTACCACCGACAGGAATGGAAGTCAGTGTAATTGGCGTAGTCGTTATCAGAGCGAGCTTCAGTGGAGCTATATCGAGGATGAGGAAGCGACAGCTGGAGTTGCAGCAGAGGTGTAAGGGAAGTTGAGTCGAGAGTCATGCAAGCGGCGCGCGTGTATAGTGATGGCAGCGAAAGGGTGGGGTTTCACGAGCTGGCAGGATATGAATTGGGGTCTGGAGAAAAGGGGAATGATGACCATGGAAAGCGACGGGGGGGATTGCGCATGTACATAGGTGGGCTGCGACCTATGGTGGAGATTGTCTGTATGTCGGATGATTGTTTGTGCTTGTTGCTCGCGTGTGTTCAGGTTCAAGCCTCACGCCACGCCCTCAGTAGTGAAGCAGGAGCTAGCAAGAAACCCTTGTGTACATAGCTAGCTAGCGTACCTAGCTTCTCAGCTGGTTTGTTTGTTTCCTCGTCATACTGCAATGGTGTGTGCCAAATTCCCAAGCATAGCTAGCCAATGAGAGAAGCATGTCGATGGATCAGTGTTTTTTTCAAGTGGCTAAAGCGTAGGAACATGCAGAGAGAAGTGGGTGAAGGGAAGGTAGCAGATGAAGCACCACTGAAGAAGGACCGACCTGAGACCAGAAAAGGGATGTGGAGGAGAGAAGCAGAGAGAGAATTAAGAGGAGAAACCAGTGAGACAAGGAGACTGAGCCTATGGCATCCGACACCCCGTCTTTGATGGGAAAGATTTTAACACTTGGAATTTTGAATTAGAATTGCTATTACAAACTGCGCAAATCTACCACTACTTCGTCAACTCCTACTCATGCCCAGTGACAGACACCGAAGACGCTAAGGGTCAGCACTACACAGAGTCCCTCATGGCGTACAGCGTAATGCTAAGGAATACGACGCCCGCGGAGCAATTAGAAGCTTAATGGTACCTCACGGAAATCTATCAGTCGAATGACTCACTATCATACAGCAGGCTCCTGCAGAAGCTAAAGGAGATTAAGATGGGATACGGGGAGAAGACAGTGTCAACAGACTAAGCGTTGTCGAAGCATCCGCGACCAGATCGCAAAACACGTGAGCACCATCTTTGAAGAGATTTTCGTTACTGTTGCGCTCGCCAGACTCGGGCCAGAGTGGGGCCCTGCAAGGTGCTACTCCAACAGCAGGGAGCTAGTTTTGAAATTGCACTTTGCGCCGTTCTTCTCGTCGAAAACAAGACATAGACTCTAACAAAACCAGCTCCGCACCGCGACGAGAACGCCTCGCCTTCTACACAAACAACAAGGAAGAGCGACGACTACCACGACGCCACCATTGCAAGGTCTGCAAGACCTTCGGCCAGTCTACTGAAAGATGCAAATACCGCTCCAACACATGCCACCTAACCTCCACTCACCCGAACAACTGGGTCGGCCGACAAAGACGCGTGCCAAGCTTAGTCAGCTCGAGAGTCCGCCGCACCATTACGATCCAAGGCCCGTGCCACAGACTCGGACGAACGCGTAGACTTCCTGAAAGTTGATACCTCGCACATCGTTACGCCGCGGCTCGCCCTGCTCTCCCGCGGCAACAACGACAACTACAACACCTGGTACCTGGACAACTACTGCGAGGCCCGTGCCACAGACTGGGACGAACGCGTAGACTTCCTGAAAGTTGATACCTCGCACATCATCACGCCGCGGCTCGCCCTGCTCTCCCGCGACAACAACGACAACTACAACACCTGGTACCTGGACAGATGCTGCGGACAACACATACTGGGATCACGGTGTTACATCTCGAACTCCGTCCCCACCCGTACTGTCACTTACATCACCGTGGCAAACAACGAGAACCTGCGAGCGAGCGCACGAATGGTCGTACTCAAAGCATACGACAGCAGTCCCACATCACCTTCAACGATGTGCTCATCGTCCAAGACCCGCGCTTCAATCTCCTTTCAGCGGCTCAACTATTTGATTGCGGAGTCGAACTTTGCACGGATTCAAGAACGTGCGACGTCCTGCTAGACTACGCGGTCCCCAACAAACCGAGCATGTACCTCGGTATAGCTCAATCCCGCAACGGCATCAGACTTCGACACACCAGACCGCAGCAGCTCGTCTGAAAAACTAATCGATCTCGTTCCACTGAACTTCGAATACGCATCAGAATCCTTGTGGAAACACCTCGACGGCAGACCTTGCGTCAAACGCAAACCTCATCTGCTAGAAACGGATCTTCACAACCATGGCCCCGATGGGCTCTGCACCAACTGCCACACCCCCACCGCTTCCTACACCAACATGGCCGGCAGAGGACTGGATGAGATCGAAGAAGCGAAAAGCCTGGCGCAGCTCGAAAAAGGGATGTCCACCATGGAGCTCGCGACAACCTCACGTCTTCAGATCTCGTGAAAGGTTGCGCCCCGGACAGGCCATCGAAAGGCTTCGATGGATCTCGGAAAGGGAATCACAAAGGACGTATGATGAGGACGGCATGCCTCGTCCCTACACCAGTGAGATCCACCGATGCATCTACAAAGACTGGTGCGACCTTGACAAGAAACAGGAGCTAAGTGTCAAGGAGGAAGAGGAGCAAGTACAACAAGAAGAGGAGGAGCGTCAAACACAAACCCAGGTCGCACGGGGCTGGGAATCATCTGCTGAAGGGGGGTGGGGTGCATCTAACGCCACAACTGGATGGGGAGAAGGAGCTGAAGGCAGCACATGGGCAACCGCCAAAAGAGACTGGGGAACTGGACAAGCATCAGGATGGGATTCATGGGGCTCACCTGAACGCCGAGAAGAACAAAAAGGGGGAGAAGAAACAGAAGAGCCTACCACGCCTATTGTTTCCCTCGAAACAAAATCTCCCATCTTTCTCGACTCCCTACGAACCTCCCCGAAGCTACCAGAGCAGCTACATAGACTGGGGCAATGAGCCACCAACTCTACAAAGCGACTCCTTCGGATGCAGAAGAACCACTGGGAGGCAACATCGAAGGCACCGACACCCCCCTCTCCGTCATCCCCAACCGCAACTTTCTGGCACTCGTCCTATCAACCCTGCCAACATGAGCAGAGACAGAAGCGGCAACTGAGATAGCAACAGCAACATAAGAAGCAGAAGCAACGAAAACAGCACAGCTAGAACCCAAAAAAACCCTGAAGAAGCTCATGCGCGATACCTCCACACACTTGGAGTCCGCGCAACGCATGACCTCTTGCACCAGTGCCTCGGTCACCCCTCACGACAAACACTCAACAACTGCATAACGGCTGCAGTATTCACACCCCGAGCCATATTTCGACCTGACGGATCCGAACTGTAAAGCACCACACTACCACACTATCGGAGCAGGGCTTACGATATGTTCCGCATCTGCCTGGCGCACACGCAACGGCAATCGCGCAAGAAGCTGCATATCTAGCAGACCGACAGCGCAGCTGAGTTCCGCAGCAAGGAACTGCAGGATTTCCTCGTCGATAAGGGGATACTCTGTCAACGGGAGTTGTGTTTGGCCCCGTCCTCGCTTGGGCGGAGCCGGACCGTAGGAGCCACGAAATCGCAGTGGAGGACCGCGGTGGCCGAGAAACCGCGGGAGGACCGCGAAATACCCGGTCAACCAGGATACCCGGGCGACGTGCGCGAAAGTCGCCGGGGATGTTGTCTGCGAGGACGACCTCGGGGGTGGTATCCCGAGGTCGACGTGGCTGGTGGGCGCCGTCACGGGTGAAGTGTCTGCGCTGGGCAAGTGACGGGGAGTTGGGCGCCAACCAGCTGCACGCACCTGCGAAGCTGGTGCACCGTTGTCCCGCGGATGCGACGCTGTGCAGCCGACATACTGCAGCGTTGGCGCACCGCGGACTTGCAACGTTGGCAGGCCGCGACTCTGCTCTGCTGGAGCACGGTCGACCAAGTCGTGCTGGCACGCGGTCGACCGTGCTGCGCTGGCAGTGGACCAGCAGTCTTGCTAGGTCTGATGTAGTCATTGTTGCCAATGTTGCTGAAATCATTCTGAACTTTTGTTGTTATGTTTTTCCTAGTGAAACTCTTGCCGATTTTCCCCGTGAACTAGCAAGCAGTGTTAGCACTTGGAAACGACTAAGGAACGAACGAACGCAGAGATCACACGAGCATCCGTGCCTAGCCCGCAGTATAGCTCCCGTTGCAATAGTTATCTCTGCATGGTGCGGTGAGCGTGGACGGCACACGACTTACCTTTTCAGTCAGGTCGACGTAGTAGTCACTTACCTATTGTGTTCGTAGGCCGGCAGCTGTGCGAGTCACCACCATGGTTGGCGTGGGTGACGCTGGTGTTGCAGACACCATGGAGGCACGGCTGGCAGGCGCGAGGAGACGCCATGAGGCGCAGGAGTTTGGCGACCTCCCGTGGGCGGTCGTAGGCTTCAAGGAGAAGGTATAGAGGGAAAAGGGGGCGGAAGCGTGTTGAAGAGAGGGTGAAGGTATGGAGGAACGCTGTGAGGAGCGGCGTGGTGGGCGAAATGCCCTCGGGAGCGAGACTGACGGGCGAAATGCCCTCGGGAGCGAGACTGACGGGCAAAATGCCCTCGGGAGCGAAACTGACGGGCGAAATGCCCTCGGGAGCGAAACTGATGGGCGAAATGCCCGCGGGAGCGAAACCGACGGGCGAAATGCCCTCGGGAGCGAGACGGACGGGTGAAATGCCCTCGGGAGCGAGACTGACGGGCGAAATGCCCTAGGGAGCGAGACTGACGGGCGAAATGCCCTCGGGAGCGAGACTGACGGGCGAAATGCCCTCGGGAGCGAGACTGACGGGCGAAATGCCCTCGGGAGCGAGACTGACGGGCGAAATGCCCTCGGGAGCGAGACTGACGGGCGAAATGCCCTCGGGAGCGAAACTGACGGGCGAAATGCCCTCGGGAGCAAGACTGATGGGCGAAATGCCCTCGGGAGCGAAACTGACGGGCGAAATGCCCGCGGGAGCGAGATTGACGGTCGACGCGTTCGTCCCGCAGGTCAGCGCGTTCGTCCCGCAGGTCAGCGCGTTCGTCCCGCAGGTCAGCGCGTTCGTCCCGCAGGTCAGCGCGTTCGTCCCGCAGGTCAGCGCGGGCGTCCCGCGGGTCAGCGCGTTCGTCCCGCAGGTCAGCGCGTTTGCCCCGCAGGTCAGCGCGGACGTCCTGCTGGTCGGCGCGGATAAGTGCCGCAAACGCCGCGAAGGAAAGCCTGAGGAAGGGGAGCATGCTTGTGGTGCAAAGACCATGAAGGTGGCACGGGGCCGAGGATCTCCTAGGACAGCACGGTGGCTGGAGGTTCCTAGGGACGGGGAAGGTGGCGTTAGCCAAAACAACTCTGATACCATGTGAGAATCCCATTGTTCTTAAGCCCTTGTGCATTCATGGTGAAAGCTGGCAAGAGTTTCACTAGCAAAGTTGGGAACAATGGTAGCAATGGCAAAGGCAGCACTGACTACATCAGATGCAGGGTTTGCCTAGCACACAGACAGGTCAGCCAGCACACAGCAAGTTGGAGGCCTACCAACGTAGCAAGTCGGCGGCCCGCCAACGCAGCTTGATTGCGGCTTGCCAGAACTGCAAGTCGGTGACCTACCAGCACTGCACCAGGGCGGCTTGCCTACGCTTCACCAAGGTGACTTGCCAGCGTTGCAACCGCAGGTGACTGTAAGCGCATGTGTGCGCACCTACTTCGCGTGTGCTTTCAGACGTTGTGCAGGTCGCACATCGCCACGATCATTGCGCACATTATTGGTGAGCCAATGGGAGTGGCCACCAATAATGTTTTGGAGGTGGCTGCCAATTATTGGGGGGCCAGGTTCCTCCCGCCAATTGTGGCAGAGTGGGGTTGGGACGCGCCCAACCAGAACTGGTTGGGGCGCCTTGGCCCAAAGTGTACACGTATGTTTGGGTGTTACACTTGCACATTTACAACCCAACTGATGCTATAATCTAACAGGCTTCTCACCCAGTTGTCGCTCCTGTGGCACCACCGTCTTGGTCACCCTGCACTCCCACATCTCCTTTGCGGAGAGTCACTCTACAAAGTGGTATTGTCTCAAGTCTCTCTCGCCTGCTCCGCCGTGCACTCCTTGCGCCAAGGTTCGGCAGCATGCTGCCCCTCATTCCTCCTCATTTGTACCACCCACTGCCCCTCTTCAGTCTTTCCACATGGACGTCTAGGGCCCTACTCCAGCCTTTGGGCTGCGCCGGGAGGGCTACTTCCTGGTGGTTGTGGACGACCTCTCCCGCTACACCACGGTGCTTCCCCTGCAATGGAAGGCCGACGTGCATGATGGTATGATCCCGTGGATAGTGGGAACAGGCCTTCCTCTGCTTCATGTACACTTTGACCATGGGGGTGAGTTATGCTCGAGCTGACTTGCTGAGTTCTGTCTCGAGCAGGGCATCACCTAGTCCTACACGATTCTAGACTCACCACAATAGTATGGGGTTGATGAGCGCCGCATAGGCTTGGTCACGGAGATCACTCATCCCTCCATGGTTCATGCCTGTGTGCCCCAAAAGTTTGCAGCCCTCTCGCTACACCGCTCATCAGCTGATCTTGTGGCCTGAAATCTCGTGCCCACAGGATTCACCGACCAGTCTTTGGACTGGGTCACCTGGTGTCACGTCTGCGTTTCGTGTATGGGGCTGCCTTGCGCATGTCCGCAAGCCTTGCTTGGACAAGCTGTCAGCGTGCACCCTCCCTTGTGTCTTCATTGGTTTTCTAGTTGACGCCCGTGACTGTCTGTTTTACCACCCGTCCACCCCTCAGTTCTTTGACTCCCGCGACGTCACTTTAGACGAGTCACTGTCCTTCTACGTACGGTATCCCGTCCCCTCGTCCCCTCTCCCGTTCCTCCTTGTCCCGATCCTTCGGCAGTCCCACCCAACCCATGTCCTGCCCCGTCTGGTGTATCTCACGCTACCCTTCTTTCCCTCGATAGCACCTCCTGTGTCGTCTCCTTTACCTCAGTCCCATGCGTCGTCCTCACAATCACCACAACAGACTTTGGTGCTACCGCGGCAGGTTGCAGTGGACTCTGGGGGTGCTGACTCTGAAGGAGCTGATACAGGAGGTGCTGGTTTGGTTGTGCGTGTAGAGCTGACCTTGGCGCTGGAGGTGCTGATGCTAGCGGTACTGGTTCCGATGATGTTGCCGTTGGAGAGCCTGCCCCAGTAATCCTGCGTCGTTCGGCAAGGCTACAGCTCCTACGGCAGCAGGAGCAACACAAGCAGCAGCGGCAGCAGCAGTAGCCGCAGCAACAGCAGTCCCAGACGCAGCTGCAGCAGCCACCGCCTTAAACACCTTCATTGCTTGGCTTCTTGCAGCTGAATGAAAGCGATCTACGACTGCAAAGTTTTCAAACTGATGGTGATATAGAATATATCAGTTACATTGCTTCAAGTCGTAGACGACTGAATGAGGAATCAAGCGTCTGCAGCCACTTCCCTACCGGCATCCACAGCAGGGTGTAGCAGAGGAGATATATGGACTTTACTAACAATCATGCGCAAGCTGCTTTTGCAAGCATGCCTGCGAGTGCATTGGACTTTTGTGATGGAACGTGCTATGCTGTTGCACAACTTGCTGCCACGCAATAATTTTGCACCCTACAAGGAGTGGACAAGGAAGTTGGGCAGTGCAACATTGTTACGAGTCTTCGGTTTTATGTTGTAGTTCCCTCCATCAGATACACCTACTAAGTGATACTTGCATGGGAAAAAAATGGCGTTTCATCTTGGCATATAAACATTTTATGCAGCTTGGAAGATTTGGCATGTAAAGGACAAAGTGACTGCCCCAGCAAATACTCACGTCAAACTTTTGATCTGACATGGTGAACACGTTAAATTTTGACCACATCAGCAGTCAACTTATTCCATTGAAGTCTGACATATCAATGTGAAAAGGGCTTCAATGAACGATGTTTATACCAAAATAGGGTGATGTTTGACATGGTTAATATCAAAAGAGGGGTCCTTATCAGGGCTCTGGATATCAGACGAATTCCGTCAGATGGTCTAAAAATCAGACTCGTAATAGAAGCCTGCCTGGGTTCAATGGTCCACCGTAAAGAACTTGGCGATTTCCTGCCAGCGCACATAAAAGTGCTGCCATGCAGGTGTCCCGTAGCGACTTGTCGGTGTCGCCAAAACCCTTTGAAAATGTTCTTCTCGCATGAATCCTCCCCCCCCCCCCCCCTATCTTGAAAACCTATCTGCTTCATCTGTCTCATAAAGCCCCCTTTACCCAGTGGGACCATGTGCTTTGCTTCATTCGTTTTCTTGTTCCCAACAGGACTTCCAAGTTCATCAAAGCGCCCCGCGAAGTAGATCATCATGGCGTCAGACCCTGGTCCATCTGACAAGGGTCACACCATCAGTGGAACAGCCCCCGCAGTAAGCGATGGCTCGCGGCTGATAGCACTAGATTTCCCGACACGTGGCGCTAGTAAGAAAACTCCCCCACCCCAGTTTCATCAATAATCATATTAGAACGCGCCGTCGCGTCAGCAACCTTGGTCGCCTCATCGAGAAGCGTCTCCCCCAACGTCCCGTTTAGAAACGCGTGCAGCAAACCCCGCCGATGAACCCTCCTCCTCAAAAGGCAGAGAGTATGCGCCCGGCAACGCAAACCATGTCCTGCCTGCAAAACGGCATGGCAAATCGAAGTACATGCAATGTAGTCTTAGCTTCGCACACCCTACAGCTGCACCTGCCGCTCCACGATGTATTAACTATGAGGCAACTCAGTCTACTCCCGCGAAGCGTTGTGCTGAGATGCCCGGGATTCCGATGGTCAAAGAATTGCAGCTCAATTGCAAGGAGCACTCGCAACAACATATTCCGTGGCTTCGGATAGGAGAGACGAAGGACGGACAGCCGGCGACGAAGTGCATGGTCTGCATGGTGTACGGTTACCCGAACTACAAATACGGTCGGAATTGGAGCAGCGGGATCGACATAGTGACAAACTATGCAAAAGCTTCAGCACTCCATCGACCATGAGGCCGCGGTCAGAAGGAAAGAGCAACGGGATGCGAAGCAGAAAACCCAAGAGACAATTGACGGCGTCCAGACAACTGACGACGTGGCGAAACAGTTGGCGCAAATTTTGGCAATCGTGCACTTCATTTGCAAGTCCGACTCACCCATTGTCTTGTTTGTGCCCCTGGTGCAATTCATGGCTGAGCAAGGCACACCCGACGTGCCCTTGCGGGAGAACGGCACATAGTACTTAGAGTGAGAAATGTAATTTGCATCGAAAATTAAATGTCCGTTATCTCTTTTATTGTTTTTAGCCTGTATTAATCTCGGTCGCTATTTGTGCAGGTACGCATTTGCGCAATAGTAGAGACTCTAGTTTTATACCTGCAGGCAAAGCAGCTGGAGCACATCCCCTGAATCCCCTACGTCGGCATCCAGCTGGATGAGAGCACTGACAGGCACCGCGTCAAACATATGATCGTCTACCTTACCTTCATTCTAGACAACGATGTCGTCACGGAGATGTTCGCGCATCTGTCGGTGGACAAGTGCGACGCTGGATCACTCAAACTTATTCTGCTCACCCACCTGGAATCAAACGGTGTGAATCTCCAGCGCATTTGCGGCATCAGCACTAACGGGGCCAGCGTGATGATGGGTGACAAGAATGTTGTCGTCGCACGACTACGCACCAACATTCCCCACCTTGTGTCGTATCACTGCATCGCACACAAGTAAGTACTACAAATACTTATCAACAACAACAGTCCGGCTTTGCTTTTAACGTAAATCTAATTATCGTCATTGTTATGTGCTGGGAAGCACTTTCTAGAAAGGATGCAGCGATCGCATATCCCGACATGCGACTCTTGGGCAGAGTTGCTGGGCCGATCGAGCAACCAACACAGATTTGTAGGAGGTTTTGTGCGAGGCAAACCTTGAAATGAAAAAAATTCACAACATTCGCTAGCTCTCACGTGGGGCCGCGATGCAACGGCTTATGGATGTTTTGCCAGCGGCGATCATACTCATGTTCGAGTATGACCGCAAAACGTATAACAACGTCACTCCTTTTATGTTCCATTTTCTGCTGTTTCTCCTTGCTGATGTCTTGAACGAGCTCAACGCCCTCAACCTCAAGTTTTAGAAGCGACTTGTGAGTTTCTACTTTGGTAGCATGCTTGTGGATTTGTTATACCTTTGCTAACTGGCTTGCACTATTGATAGGCAGGTGGGCGTGTACCATGTGCAATAGATCACCGACAACACCAAGATTGTTAAAGTTTAGAAGAAAGAAGAGAGAAGGGGGTTGCACTAGCAAGAATGGGGATACAAATAGCAAAACCCTAGAAGAGTTGTACTCGCTATAGAGCACCCCACTACAGGCTAGAGCATAATATTCTGACACACCCCCATAGCCAAAGTGGGGTGTAATCAGCAGAGCAAGCAAAAGAAAACAAGCTCAGGGTGGATCACAATGTCACCACACATTCTGAGCACAAGTTCAAGAAGCAATAGTTTAAGTTCACAATTATGAGCAAAGCTAGTGGTAGTCACAACGGGCAAGTGAGGAGGAAGAGAGAGAGTGAGAGGAGAGGAGATAGGAGGCGACGGCTGAAGCTGCAGACACACGGGCAACAGGAGGCAGACTGGCACAGCGGCTACCGGACGAAGTCCCCGGAATACAGGAGTAACAGGCCCCGCGGCTAAAGTAGCGGCAGACGAGCAACGGACCCACGGGCGGCTGGCACAGCTGGCTACGACTGGGCTACCGGACGAAGTCCCCGGAATACAGGTGCTGCTGGCGACACGACGGCAACCTCCATTCAGCTTCCCCAAACTATCCCACTCCCCCCTGGCACACACCCGCTGCTACACCGCTAGCTCCACTCCCCCTTCACCCCCCCTTAGTACCACTCCACCGGCTCCAACACGTCCACCCCCCCTCAGCGGCAGCTGCAGCACAGGGAGACGGAGGAGGAGGAGGAGAAGGGTTAAACACAAACCCGCCACCCCCCAACTGCCACCCCCCAACCGCCACCCCCCAAACCCTAAAAACAGGGTAGGGAGGTAGGGGGGGGGGGGGGGGGGGGACGCGCGGCCCCCCGCAAGCGGCCCCCCCCAGCGTCGCCTCGACAGGCGACGGGAGTTGGGCCGGGGCAGGTCGGGGCCGGGGCAGGTCCGGGACGGGGCGGGGCAGCAGGGGCCGCGCACGGCTCCCCTGGGCAGCGCGACGGGACAGCAGGGCCGCGCGCGGCTCCCCTGGGCGGCGCGACGGGGCTGCAGGGGCCGCGCGCAGGCCACGACGGGCGACGGGGGGCGACGCGCGGGTCCCCGTCGCCCGTCGCAGCGCCTCCCGAGGGCGACGCGCCGAGCAACGGGGCAGAAGCCCGCCGCGCGCCTCGGGGCGCACAGCGGGCAGAGAACCGCCGCGCGCCTCGGGGCGCACGGCGGGCAGAAAACCGCCGCGCGCCTCGGGGCGCACGGCGGGCAGAAAACCGCCGCGCGCCTCGGGGCGCACGGCGGGAAGAAAAACTGCCGCACGCCACGGGGCGTGCGGCACAGAGAGTAGCAGTAGCAGTTGCAGCGGAAGCAACAAGGTGGTGAGCCCACCCATAGGATCGATCCAAGGGGATCGACCTGCTCTGATAGCATGTTAAAATTTAGAAGAAAGAAGAGAGAAGGGGGTTGCACTAGCAAGAATGGGGATACAAATAGCAAAACCCTAGAAGAGTTGTACTCGCTATAGAGCACCCCACTACAGGCTAGAGCATAATATTCTGACAAAGATGGCTTTGAAAAGCCGGTACATGTGCGACGGTGGCAACTTCTGGGTGGGTAGCGAATCCCTTCACACGTTTCTTGAGCAACACGCGGAGGCGGGAGACCGAGTTGTGGCTGTAGAGGGTACAGACGCAGAAGGGACGCCCATACACCACAAATACCTCCTACATGAAGACCACCTCAACGGCCAGTTGAGTAGCGGGGACCTTGCGGGGTGCATGAAGCTGGCACGAGGCTTTGTCGAAGAGCTACTCGCGCACGAAAGACCTCACGACTATGAAGGCAGCAAGATCTTCAAATAGGGAGCATACCCACGGTTGCTTGCCAAGCATGAGCGTAGGTGTCTTGAATGGCTGTAGTCGCTGCGTGAGTTGTTAAAAAGAAATCAACTTCGCCTGACACTTTGACATGTGAGCGATTGAGATACTGTGCAGGATCATCAAAGTTTATGTGCACGTCCCATTATTAGACCAGTTGATACTAACCACATGATGACCTGCTCTTGCCCCTACCACCCACCCACCCTACCATAGGAATCAACTGGGCGAAGGCACAATGGGAGGTAAAAAACTTCACGACCATCTTTTGAACTCACCACAAGGGGGGTTGAAGCAAATGCTCTGTACGCCCGATTGGATGCACACTTACCCGAACATGGTGCACCTCTCGATCGTAGTAGCCATAATTTCCCTATCCACGGTGAAATGTGAGCGCGAATTCTCGTGGCAGAATATCATCAAGAGCTGGCTTCGTGGCAATCTCTGCGACACAAAGCTGCCGGATCTCATGACAGTGCCCCTGCTGAAGTATGACCTGGAGTGGTCGGAGCTCATCACCCTGTGGCGCAGCAGCAAGAAGCGCCGACCCGCTAAGGAGGTGGTGATGGTGCAGGGCGTGAGGCATGTGAAGCGAAAGCAGCAGTAGCTTCAGCAGCAGCCGAGGCGGCAGCAGTAGCAGAGGAGATGGCCAGGGTGGAATCCGACGAAGGAGGATGGCAGATAAGGGTGAAAGGCAAAGCTACTTTGGACTACCCAAGCGAGGAGGACACTGCAGACGGGCAACATATGTAGACTAGTTAGCCTCCCTGCCTACTCTCTAGACTATAGCGTGCTTTCGTATTAGTATACGCAGTCATAGCACGGCTCTCTGTATAATCTGACCAGGTTATTTGTTATGTCTGGAAACCCAGACCGGCGTATATGTTCTGTGTGGAAACTCAGACTATGGCCTATGATTCATCTGAAAATACAGACCACCTATAGTTGCTCGTCTTTCTCTCATACGATTTTGCCTAGACGGGGCAAAAACCTAGCCAGAGCCCTGGCCCTTATGTTCCGACCGGGAACAAGCGTTCCACCCATCGGATATAAGGCCTGCAAAACTCTATGTTCGGAAAGTCCTATAACAGGGAAAATACAGTATTAAAATGAGGGTTTACATTTGTTAATGCAACAGTGCTGACGTCAGCACTCAGGGAAGGGAGTTTGTGTAGGGCGAGACAAAAATGACAAGGAAGGGCTCTGGCGAGAAACGGTGCCGACGTCAGCACTCGGTTCAGAGTACTTTTGTGAACCCACGAGGGCAGCCCTCTGGATAGGTTTGGATGCGCTCTTACTCGAAAGGCCAGCTTGCCAAAGCTGGTCTTTCAGTAAGGGTGGGGCAGCCATGCCAGTCTTGTTTATCAGTGTATGCTGCAAAGTTACTCTTACTCGTCAGTGTGCACCTTGGTTAGTTGTTATACCCTTTTTTGTTTACGTGTAATTTACGATTGCATTTGCATGTGAAGTGTAAAGTAAGAGACAAAACTACATGACAAGAACTACAGCAGCACCTACATATGTCAGGGTATGGTTCTAGCAGAATACGCTTAGCTTAGCAAGGGAAAAACACAAGTCAATACAGGAACTCCTGGGCAGGACGGCGCTTCTTGCTAGCATTGAAAATGGCTACCACATTCACCCAATTTAGACCCTCAGTGGGCAAGAGTGCTGCAGTCATCAGATCGCCCAGTTTGGCGTCGCCCAGGCAGGTCCGTTTCCACGTCTTGATACGGTTCTGGCGACTGAAGCCACGCTCGCACTCCACCGTGCTGAGGGGGAGCACTGCTACAGCCTGCCACAGCTGCCGTGTGGGCGACGGAGCACCCTCCTTCTCAGCCTGCTTCTCCTCGACCGGTGAACACCGAGGGCGGCGTCGACGTGGGCGTCAACGCTGGAGGTGGCCAAGTCGGCAGCAGTGCGGGAGGCACGTTGAGGCAGCGTGGTGTGATTCACGCCGATGAAGTCGGCGGCGTTCAGGCGCGAGGGATGCAGTCGTTCGCGGCTGCAGGGGCCCCGCGAAACTACGTCGGAGGCAGACGAAGTGAATTGGCGCCGATGTCAGCGACACACGTGACCGCGGGAGGAATTGCGCCGAGCTACGGCTACTTCAAGTTTACGCCGGACAGGATCTCGGTCACACCTCTGCTGGTCGGTCGTCCCGACATCCTCACGTGGAAGGAAGTCATCGAGCCCCAGCTGGAGATGGCCGGGCTGATGGGCTTCGCCCGCGGGACCGTGGCGACGCCAAAGGAGCATCACCCCGACCTGCAAGCAGAGTTTCGCGCCGTCCAGCTGCTGACCTTTACGGTCATTTCGCGGTGCTGCTCGCCGGGCGTACAGATCGCCCTGAAGTCGTGCAGGGAGTACCTCGACGCTGGCCACCGGGCGTGGCATTTCATCGAGTCAACTTACCAAGTCACCGACGACTTGTTCATCTCCCAGCTTGAGGGGCAGTTGACGCACCTGCGTATGGGCGACGAGGAGACCGCGACTGACTACTGCAATCGAGCCCGGCGAATTCTCGCCACCATTCGGATGGCTGGCGCGGAATACTCGACGGCTTCGTACGTCACGCACGTCATGCAAGGACTCCCAAGCAGCTACAATCTGCTGAAGCGGCTGTCGATGGCGCCGAGCACGCGGGCGACGCTCAACGAGGACACACTGACCTCGTACATCCTGCAGGACGAGGCGATGCAGGAGGCTGAGCGGTCCCAAGAGCTCCTCGCGCAAGTCCATTTCGCGGCCCCCGCGAAGCAAGGTGGTCGCCCGGGACAGCGCGGGCAGTCTGGTGGCAGTCACCGTGGTGGCGGGAAGCCGGCGAAGGACGCTGACAAGCAGAAGTCGTCCAAAGATGGCGGTCGTGGAGGAGGAGGTCGACGTCGGGAATGCTGGCTGTGCGGTGATCCCGATCACCTCTCCTTCGAGTGCCCCGACCGCAGCGATTCCGACGACGACGACGCGAAGGGAGGCCGCGGAAGTTCTGGCAGCCGTCGTCCGCGTCGAGGAAACCAACCGCGAAAAGAAAAGCAGTCGACGAAATCGACCTCGGCGAAGGACGCCGACTCTTCCGCGGGTGGCAAAGGGCGAGACGGTAAGGAGGTGTCGTGCTCGCTGGTCGGTATCGTGGAGCCGACTGTCTCGCTGGCGCCGGAAGCTGGTGAGGATTTTCAGGCGGTGGCGGCAGCTGTGTAGGCGAACCCCGCGGTGGTCCTGCTCGACAGCGGCTGCTCGCACCACCTGATGGGGACGAAGGAGGCCTTCGTCGATTTGGGGCCGAGCGGCGACGTGAAACACGTGCGTGGCTTCAATGGGGCGCTGCAGGACGTTCACGGCCGTGGCACGGTTGCGCTGCAAGGGGAGGCCGGGAAGCGAGTGCTCATCTCCGACGTTCTCTACGTCCCGGGCGTGCAGGCGAATCTGCTCTCGGCTGGCCAGCTGAAGGAGAGCGGGGTGACGCTGAAGGATGACGGCGATCGGATGTTGCTCGTCTCCGCGGCGGGGGACGTGCTCGGTCGAGCGACGTACGCAGGCCGTGTCCTCTGCACTGACCTACGCCCATGCGCGGTAAAGGCGACGACGCCCGCGAAAGAGGAGGTCGCTCTACGGGCGATCGTCTCGGCGACGAAGGCAACCCCGAACAGGCTGCACGCGAGGCTTGCGCATGTTGGCATGGACACCATACGGAGCTCGGCGAAGCACGAGGTCGCCACTGGGCTGGACCTCACGTCGGCGTCTGGCGCCGACTCCCCGTGTGTTTCGTGCGTCGGCGGGAAGCTGGCGCGGCACACCTTCCCCGACCACGGCTCCGAAGCCGACGATGTCCTGGCCGTCGTGCACATTGACTTGTGCGGGCCATTTCGCGTGGCTGCCAAGGACGGAAGCCTGTACTTCCTGCTGCTGAAGGACCGCAAGACCCGCTACGTGTGGGTGCGGCCGGTCGCCAAGAAGTCGGACGTGCTGCTGGAGTTCCAGAAGTGGTTGGTGCTGGTGGAGCGGCAGGCGAAGCATTCGGTGCTGCAACTGCGTTCTGACCGCGGAGGGGAGTTCCTCGGAAAGGACTTCACCGCCTTCGTGGACAGCAAGGGAATCGTTCACGACTTAACCTGCCCTTACACCCCGCAGCAGAATGGCATGGCGGAGCGGGAGATGAGGACGGTGGTGGAGTCGGTGCGGACGATGCTGCTGCACATGGGCGTGCAGCACCACTGGTGGCATCTCGCTCTACGGCAGGCTGTCTGGGTTCGCAACTGCCTGGAGCGGTCGCCGCTGCCCACGGGGACGACGCCGTACCAGCTTCTCACCGGGCAGAAGCCAGACCTGTCACTGGCGCGGGTGTGGGGCTGCATGGCACAATTTCTCGTCCCTGAGCAGCAGCGCGGTGGGAAGCTGAAGCCGAAGGCCCGGTGGGGCCTTCACCTCGGCGTGTCGGAGGAGAGCAAAGGCTGGGAGCTCCTTGACATCGCCGACAACCGGGTGGTCACCACGTCGGACGTGGTGTTCTACGAAACTCTGTCGCTGGAGGTGTGGAAGTTGGAATTCGGGCCCGCGTCGGGGCGGACGCGGGCCAACCCGCCGACGGACACCTCCACGACGACGCTTCCTCTGCTCGCCGAGGTCGGTGAGCAGGCTGATGAGGATGTCGCGGTCGCCCCTGCCTCGCCATCTCCTGCCCCTTCTTCCCATTCCCTTCCCGTCGAACTGCATGGCCTGCCTCCAGTGTCGGCCTCCGGCGATGAGGGGAGTCGTGGGGCGTCGCCTGTGGCGCCGGCCAAGAGCATCGATGGTGTCCGACGTGACGCTCAGCCAGTCGCGGAGAAGAGGACCGCGGAGGAGACCGCGAAGGCCACCGCAAAGGAGCCGGCGGAGGAAACCGCGGAGGAGACCGCGAAGGAGACCGCAGAGGAAACCGCGGAGAAAACCGCGGAGAAAACCGCGGAGGAGATCGCGAAGAAAACCGCGAAGGAGCCCACGGAAGAAACCGCGGAGGAGACCGCGAAGCCAACCGCGGAACAGTTGGCAGGGGAGCTTTCAAACGGGAAGCGCGTTTCAGAGAAGCCGTCGACAAAGAAGCCGTTGAACGCGGAGCTCGCTTCAGAGGAGCGGACGACAGGGGAGCAGTTCGATGAAGGCACAACGAGCGACGTGGTGGAGGTGCAGCCCGGACCTCGAAAGTCGGGCCGAATTCGGAGGCCACCCGACTTCTTCGTCCCCGCTGCCTTCACCACAGTGTACGACGTGGACGACGACGACCTGGCGTACGATGACGCCAAGGACGATGAGGCGTTTTCGGAGCTCGACCCCGACATGCACGCCGATCCCGAGCACCGTTGGGACATTTCGACCATGACGGTGAAGGAGGCGTTGGCGAGCTGGAAGGGCCCGGCGGTGAAGGCCGCCATGGAGGAAGAAATTCGTAGCCTCATCAACATGGGCACTTGGGAGCTGGTCGAACGCCCGCCGGGGGTGAATATAATGAAGAACCGGTGGGTGCTGACAACGAAGTACCGCATCGACGACACTGTCGAGCGCGAAAAGGTGAGGCTGGTCGTGAAAGGCTTCACGCAGGTGTATGGCGCTGACTACGACGAGACGTACGCGCCGGTGAGCAGCTACGTCACGCTGAGGATTTTCCTCAGCATCGTCGCCGTCCTCGACCTCAACCTGATGCAGCTGGACATGAAGAACGCTTTTTTGCAGAGCAAGCTCGATCGCGTGCTGTACATGTACCAGCCGGACTACTTCAACGACGGGACCGGCCGGGTGTGCAAGCTGCTGAAGAGCCTCTACGGGCTGAAGCAGTTGCCGCTGCTGTGGTACACGGCTCTCAACGACGTGTTGGTTGGCGCCGGGTGGAAGAAGAGCCAAGTCGATGAGGCTCTGTACTTCAAGGCCGGCGACGACAAGGTGACCTGCTGGGTGCTGGTCTACGTCGACGACCTTCTCGCCGCGAGCAGCAGCACCGCGATGCTGAAGGAGCTGCTGGAGGCCGCTTTCGAGCTGCGCGAAATTTCGCCGGTGCAGAAGTATCTCGGCCTGGAGATCGTGCGCGACAGGCCGGCGCGAAAATTGTGGCTGCACCAGCAGGGCTACGCCGACAAGCTGCGCAGGCGCTTCATCGACGAGGAGCAGACCGGGCGCACTCCGAAGACGCCGGTCTCCGTCGCCGCCTACGCGGAGCAGACATTCGACGACGAGGAAGCGCAGGAGCGTGAGGAGGAGGAGTACCGGCAGAAGGTTGGCTCGCTGCAGTTCGCGGCGACGACGACGAGGCCGGACATCGCATTCGCGTGCAGCAAGCTGGGGAGTGGCCTCACGGTGAGGAGCGACCAGCACTGGCGCGAAGTCGACCGCTGTCTCGCCTACCTCGCCAACACGCGAGACACCGCCCTGGAGTACGGCGGTGGTCCGGAGTCACTGGAGTTGGTCAACTTCGTGGACGCCGACGACGCGGGCGACAAGCAGAACCGGATGAGCACGGGCGGCTACGTGTTCGTCTACGGAGGGGCCGCGGTCTCCAAGTCGAGCCAGCGCATCAAGTGCGCGACGCTGTCGTCGACCGAGTCGGAGTACGTGGCGGCCGTCGAAGCCGGCAAGGAGGGACGTCGCCTTCGTTTCCTCCTCGCGGAGTTCCAGCAGCTGGACGCCGGAAAGCCGACTGTCCTCAGGGTGGACAACAAGTCGGCCATCACGGTCGGCGAGGGCATGGGGTTGACTGGCAACCTCAAGCACATGGAACGGCGACAGGCCTGGCTGCAGCACATGGTGAAGCGCGGGAAGTTTTCGCTGAAGTACATCCCGACCGCTGAGCAGCCGGCCGACTTCCTGACAAAGGCGCTGCACTACCCGGCCTTCAACCGGTGCTCCGTTGCAATCGGCCAAGTGCGCCTGGCCGATGTGGGCGACGGTGACAACGACGTGCAGCAGTAGGTGCCATGCCCTCTTGCATGGCTGGTGCGGTGACCGGCGTGCTGTGCGTTGTGTGCACGCCGACGGGCTATTCTCCGAGCAGTACTGCCGTGTGGGCCGGGGGGGGCCCAAGCGTGAACGCGGCAGGGGAGTGTCAACGGGAGTTGTGTTTGGCCCCGTCCTCGCTTGGGCGGAGCCGGACCGTGGGAGCCACGAAATCGCAGTGGCCCGTGGCAGCCACGAAATCGCAGTGGCCCGTGGCAGCCACGAAATCGCAGTGGCCCGTGGCAGCCACGAAATCGCAGTGGCCCGTGGCAGCCACGAAATCGTAGTGGCCCGTGGGAGCCACGAAATCGCAGTGGCCCGTGGGAGCCACGAAATCGCAGTGGAGGACCGCGGTGGCCGAGAAACCGCGGGAGGACCGCGAAATACCCGGTCAACCAGGATACCCGGGCGACGTGCGCGAAAGTCGCCGGGGATGTTGTCTGCGAGGACGACCTCGGGGGTGGTATCCCGAGGTCGACGTGGCTGGTGGGCGCCGTCACGGGTGAAGTGTCTGCGCTGGGCAAGTGACGGGGAGTTGGGCGCCAACCAGCTGCACGCACCTGCGAAGCTGGTGCACCGTTGTCCCGCGGATGCGACGCTGTGCAGCCGACATACTGCAGCGTTGGCGCACCGCGGACTTGCAACGTTGGCAGGCCGCGACTCTGCTCTGCTGGAGCGCGGTCGACCAAGTCGTGCTGGCACGCGGTCGACCGTGCTGCGCTGGCAGTGGACCAGCAGTCTTGCTAGGTCTGATGTAGTCATTGTTGCCAATGTTGTTGAAATCATTCTGAACTTTTGTTGTTATGTTTTTCCTAGTGAAACTCTTGCCGATTTTCCCCGTGAACTAGCAAGCAGTGTTAGCACTTGGAAACGACTAAGGAACGAACGAACGCAGAGATCACACGAGCATCTGTGCCTAGCCCGCAGTCTAGCTCCCGTTGCAATAGTTATCTCCGCATACTCCACCACATCTCACTTCGCTACGCGCACCCGCAGCACGGAGTCACCAACCGCACCCTCATGACGAAGGTGCGCGCCCTGCTAAAGCAGTTTACCAGGGTACAAGGCGAGGCTATATATAAGCTCGACACAAAGGCAGTAACCCGGGTGTTACTAGAAGGTTCCGCGGGTCACGAAGCGTTTCAAACGGGTCGTTCCTGAATTCGGTAGAAGGCAATTCGGTGGCCACCGAAAAGCCTAGAATTTGGTGCACTCAACCTATTACGGTGCCTATAACCATAATAACTATAGTTCAGCAACGAAACTAGGAAATCAAGCATACTCCTTCTGGGAGTTCTATATCATGGTGAGACGTCGCTGAGTCTTCTCCCATAGCTGCTGCATGGTGGTGACAAAGTCATGTGCGGCTTGGACGTGTGCCGGTGTGGTTGGCTGTTGTGGAGTAAGTGGTTCCCGTCCGTAGCACAGGAAGAAAGGAGATTTCCCTCTGGCCGCATGTGACGCGTTGTTGTAAGCGATCTCTAGGGCCAGTAACTGTAGATCCCAGTGGCTGATGTCGTCTTTGCAAGCTGTGCGCAGTAACTGTTCAACCACCTGATTGAGTCGCTCTGTCTGTCCGTCAGTCTGGGGGTGGTACGCTGAAGACATCGCAAGCTTTGTCCCCAACAAACCCATGAGTTCCCTCCAGAACTTGCTAGTGAATTTTGGGTCTCTGTCTGAGATGAGTGTAGCAGGGACGCCGTGGATGAGAGTGTAGGCTGTGACTTCAGGTATTTGAGACTGCAGTGGTCAGTGTAAACTGTGATATTGGCCCCCTCTAGGTAACACCTCTACGCCTTGAAGGCTATGACTATCGCTAAGGCTTCCTTGCCATGGATCGGGTAGTTCAGATCAGCTCCGTGTAGCTTCTTACTGAGGTAGGCGATGGGCTGCAAGCCGCATCCGTGATCCTGCATCAGTACTGCTCCGACTGCCTGGTCACTAGCGTCTGCTTCCACCACGTAATCCTTGTATGGATCTGGTAAGATGAGTACTGGCGCTGTAGTCAGTGCTGTCTGTAGCTGCTCCATGGCTTGCTAATGAGGAGTATCCCATTTATAGGGCGTATCATTTTTCAGTAAGGTTGTCAGTGGCGCTGCTATCTTAGCGTACTGTGGCACGAACCTGTTGTAGTAGTTGGCGAAGCCTAGGAACAACTGTAACTCCTTCACGTTCTCCGGTACTTTCCACTTCTTGACGGCTTCGATCTTCCGCGGGTCCACGTGTACGCCCTCGGCACTCACCATGTGCCCGAGAAACTGCATCTTCTTCAGGGCGAAGTTGCTCTTTGACAACTTCACGTAGAATTAGTTCTTCCGCAGAATCTCGAAGACTTTCCGCAGATGCTCCATGCCTTCATGTTCTTGGAGTAGATGAGAATGTCCTCCAGGTACACCACCACGCACTCGTCCAGCAGGGGCCGTAGGATGTGGTTCATCTCCGCCTGAAACGTTGCTGGTGCATTGCAGAGTCCGAACCACATCACTAAGTATTCGTAGGAGCAGTATCTGGTACGGAACACCGTCTTGTGGATCGAGTTGTCTGCCATCCTGATCTACCAGTAACCCGACCATAGGTCTAGCTTCGAAAACACCGTTGCACCACGCAGTTGGTCTAAAAGATCGTCAAAGCGTGGTATGGGGTATTTGTTCTTGACTGTCCGTTTGTTCAGTGCGTCATAGTCGACGCACATCCCTAAACTACCGTCCGGCTTTGGAGTGAAGAGAACTGGTGCACCGTAGGGAGAGGTGGATGGGTGAATCATTTGTCTGTCCAGTAGATACTCTATCCGCTTCTTCATGTGTGTCAGTTCGGTCGGACTAAGGCGGTATGGTGCACGTGAGACGGGTTTCACACCTGGTTACTGCACGATCTCATGCTCTTGGGTTTGCGCTGGAGGTACTCCTGCAGGCAAGTCGTCTGGCATGATGTCTTTGTACTGCTCCAACACTTCCTGTACTGCTGCAAGTAGCTCCGAGTTCGGCTTCTCCTCTTCTGCTGCCGCCATAACCTGTGCTAAGTAACCCGTGTTGCTCTTGTTCACAATCCGTTCGAACCGTACAAGTGTCGTTTCATGAACATCCCCTGTATCCGTCCAGCTTCGCAGCTCCACTCGTTTTCCGTTGTTGTACATGCACGCCTTCCGGTTGATCCAGTCAATCTCGGGGTTGAACCGCTTTGGGAAATTTCGCCCCAAGATGAAATTTAGTCCCTTGATGTTCGTGATTGGCAAATTCGGCTTCCACCTTAACGCCCCTATATGCAGCTGCAGGAATGCTTCGCCGTGGATGGGAAGCTTCGTACCGTTCACCATCGTTGCTATAAACTGAGTTTCATCCGAATGTTCTCCAATTTTCTCCAACGTCCCGCGGTCGCACACCGAGTGGGACGCACCACTGTCCACCATCGCCTGGAAGCATCGCCCTTTGCAGATCACCTCGAGCAGAAGTGGTTGTTGCCGCTCCGAGTAGCCGTAGATGGCCTTGCTTATAGGATCATAGGGTACATCAAATATATCATCCCTAGGTCCTGTGCCCGAAGCTGCTGACTCAGTACCGGTTTTCACCTGGGTAGGGTTAGAAGGATTTATCCGAGGCTTGGATAACTTCTCCTGAGCCTGGAACCTTTTCCTGAGCGTGTAGGCTTCACCTTGCTGCGGGGAGAGAATAGTAACTCCTCAGAACGCAAGACCCTTTTCAACGCTCCGGAGTACTTTGCCCAACTTCTCAGGTACCTGAATGATCTCTAAGGGCTTTTTCTTAGCCTCTAAATCTCCTCTGATTTTTTCAAAGGCTTGAAAACCACGAGAAGTAATATTCTTAGTTAAAGTATCTTTATAGGATAACTTTAACGAATTCTTACTCTCGGGGGTGTTCGGCTGGAGTTTCCCGGTCGGTGCAGAGTCCTTTTTTCGCGGAGCCTCCATTTGTCTCGGCGATTTCCCCTGTTGCCGGCCGGTCGTTGCATTTTAAATTCGCGCCATCATTTTCTCCTTTTTTCGCCCGCCCCGAAGTCGCCACGTCGTCACCTTTCTGCCTTTTCCGGATCTTTTCGCGATCGCCAGCTCAATCCGCGGCTACTGGCGACACCCGTTTTTTACTTCAGGAGTGCCGCACTGTTGTTGCCATGCAGCTCCGCTCGTGCCTTCTTCATTTTCCAACACGCCAAGAATCGATGACCGGCTGTGCCTCGAAATTCGCAATTCTCAGATTTTGCGGGCCACTGCTTCGCGTCGATCTTGTCGATATCCATTGGGTCGGCGGTCGTGGGGGGTGCCGATCGCTCCGTGCCAAAAGTCATGTTCGGCATATTGCGTCGTGTGTTGGGTTAACCTCGAGTCAACGCATCGAATCTCTCTGCTGCACATACCATGTCGCGGTAGTTGCTGTAGTTCGCGGCAATCACCTGTCGGCAGACTTCCATTTTTTTCCCCTTTGGTCAGGTCGGTATTTCGGTTGAAGAGGCTCTCCACCTGCTGCGTGTACTGTGTTACACTGCCATACAGTTTGTGCCAATGAATCTGATGCCGCGCCATGTAGCTCGAATTAATCGGTTCGAAATGTTGAATTAAAGCTGCCCAAAACTGCGTCCATGACCCCTTGTCTCGTATCTCGTTGCTATTTTAAATCCACTCGAGCGTCGGGCCTCGCAACAGTGTCGCTGCGAGCCGAATCCGCATTGCATCGTTTGTTGGGGTCGTACAGCCAACGACCTCGAAGTAAATTTCGAGGGTTGCAATGAATCGACGGACGTCAGTGTCTCTCGTATTTGGATTGAACGTCTCCGGCAGCCTTGGACGTGCCGCCTCAAGATTCACTGTAGCAGCTGCCGCTGCTGCTGGGTGAAATGCCGGTGTCGCCGCTGCTGCTGCTATCGTCGCTGCTGCCGTGGCGGCTGCCGACTGGTTCGCAAATAGTGTTTCGACTCGTTGAAGTGTCGCTCGCGTCTGGTCCACGTCGGTGCGTAAATCCGTAATTTCTTGTACGAAAATATCACCAATTTCCTCCATTTAGCGATTTAAAAGAAGATTTGCGACGAAAATATTTCAATCCGGTGCGCTTGTTGACTTACTCCGAATAGAATCGATTGTAGAATCGTCGAGCGAAAATTATGTAGGTCGCGTAATTCTCCATTAGTCGAATTCGCGTCCAATCTCGGCCGTTGAGGAGAGAGTCGATCTGACGCTCCGAATTCCAACTTTTTTGGGCGAAATTATCTGGGCCGTTGAGATGCGAATCGATCGGACGGTCGATTTTTTTTTTTTTTTTCGCCAATAAACCTGAGGCGCGTTTGAAAACCGGTTCGAGGGGGACGTTAAAAAATTGCGTGGAACTGGTATACGTACCGAAATCGGCGCTTTCCGTCCTCGCCCCCGCGGTTTTAAAAGGTAGGTTTTAGCGGTTGAAGACTTCGCGTGTAAACGAGCTCTGATTACGAAGTGTGAGGTCGATAGAATCGATTTCAGAAAAAGAGGAAATGTATTGAATGATTCACCTAGGTACAACACGAGGCTGTATATTGTCTCGACACAAAACCAGAAACCCAGGTGTTACGCAAATGTTCTGAGGGTCGCGAAGCGTCCCGAACAGAACCTTCCCGGATTCGGTAGAAGGCAACTCGGTGGCAAACGTAAGGCCTGGAATCCGGAACACGCAACCTTGATCGGTGCTATAACTATAATAGAATAAAAGATTGCACCTAACCTTGGAAATCAAGCATAAGCATGCATGATAAATAAAACCTAAGCTAGACTGGTGTCACCATCGCCTCAACGCGAAAGGGACCACAGAAGCGAGGCCGAAGCTTGGACGGAAGATGGGACAGGTCCAAGATGCATGTGTCGAGAAGCACCTGATCTCCGATTGCTATCGAGTGATCTCGTCGCTGTCGATCGACATACTGCTTCGGGGAGTTCTACATCGTAGTGAGACGTCGCTGAGTCTTCTCCCATAGCTGCTGCATGGTGGTGACAAAGTCATGTGCGGCTTGGACGTGTGCCGGTGTGGTTGGCTGATGTGGTGTAAGTGGTTCCCGTCCGTAGCACCGGAAGAAAGGAGATTTCCCTGTGGCCGCATGTGACGCGTTGTTGTAAGCGAACTCAAGCGTTGGTAACTGTAGATCCCGGTGGCTGATGGCGTTTTTGCAAGCTGTGCACAGTAACTGTTCAACCTCCTGATTGAGTCGCTCTGTCTATCCGTCAGTCTGGGGGTGGTACGCTGAAGACATTGCAATCTTTGTCCCCAATAAACCCATGAGTTCCCTTCACAAATTACTTGTGAGCTTTGGATCTCTATCCGAGATGAGTATAGCGGGGATGCCATGGATGGTGATGATGCGGTCGAAGAAGAGGCGAGCAGCTACTTCAGCAACAGCCGTGGCGTTGGCCGGAATGAAGTGTTCCGTTTTAGAGAACTTGTCGGTCACCACGAGTATAGCGTCATACCATCGTGAGGTCGAAGGAAGCCTAATGATGAAGTCTAGGCTAACGGCTTGCCATGGCTGCTCCGGTACGGGTAGAGGTTGAAATAACCCTGCTTCTTTTTGCTTGCTACTCTTCATCCGTTGGCACGTGTCGCATGAGGTGACGAACTGCTGCACGTCTGCTGCCATCCGTTGCAAGTAGTAATACTTTGCTATTCCCACTAACGTCTTGTTGCTCCCGAAATGTCCCGCGTATGCCACGTCGTGGAACTCCTCTAGTAAGATCTGTCGGAGCAGGGCATAATTCGGTACCCAAATCTTTTGTGAACCCTTCCTTACCGCTACGTCTTTCTCCCACTGTAACAGCTTCTGTTTCTAAGCCGTAGCGATCTCTGCGTCCACGGAGTACCCATGTTGGAATAGACCCTTCAGCAAAGAATTCATCCCGTCGAGCTAGATGCCTGCTACGTGACCTGGGCGGCTTAGTGCGTCGACCTTGTTGTGTAGCCCTGGCTTGTAGACGATGTCATAGTGGAAGTGTGTTTCCAGGAAGTCCATCCACCGCACCTGTCGTCGTGAGAGCGTAGGCTGCGACATAAGGTACTTGAGAATGCAGTGGTCAGTGTAGACTGTAGTCTTGGCTCCCTTTAGGTAACACCTCCACGCCTTGAAGGCTGTGACTATCGCTAAGGCTTCCTTGTCATGGATTGAATTGTTTTGTTCTGTTCCGTGTAGCTTCTTACTGAGGTAGGCGATGGGCTGCCAACCGCGTCCGTGATCCTGCATCAGTACTGCTCTGACTTCCTGGTCCCTAGCATCTGCTTCCACCACGTATTCTCTGTCTGGATCCGGTAGGATGAGTACTGGGGCAGTAGTCAGTGCTATCTGTAGCTGCTCCATGGCTTGCTGTTGAGGAATATCCCATTTATAGAGCGTATGCTTTTTCAGTAAGTTCGTCAGTGGCGCTGCTATCTTCGCGTAATGTGGCACGAACCTGTTGTAGTGGTTGGCGAAGCCTAGGAACTGCTGCAACTTTATCACGTTCTCAGGAACTTTCCACTTCTTGACGGCTTCGATCTTTCCCGGGTCCACGTGTACGCCCTCGGCACTCACCATGTGCCCGAGAAACCGCACCTTCTTCAGGGCGAAGTCGCTCTTTGAGAGCTTCACGTAAAAGTTGTTCTCCTGCAGGATCACGAAGACTTTTCGCAGATGCTTCACGTGCTCCTTCATGTTCTTGGAGAAGATAAGAATGTCGTACAGGTACATTATTACGCACTCGTCCAGCAGGGGCCGTAGGATGTGATTCATCTCCGCCTGGAACGTCGTCGGTGCGTTGCAGAGTCCGAACGACATCGCTAAGTATTCGTAGGAGCCATATCCGGTACGTAACGCCGTCTTGTGTTGTCTGCGAACTTGATTGGCCAGTAACCTCACCGTAGGTCCAGCTTAAAAAACACGGTTGCACCACACATTTGGTCTAGAAGATCGTCTATGTGCGGTATGGGGTATCTGTTCTTGACTGTCTATTTGTTTGGTGCCCGGTAGTCGATGCACATCCGCAAACTACCGTCCAGCTTTGGACTGAAGAGAACATGTGCGCCGTAGGGAGAGGTGGATGGGCGGATCAGTTGTCTGTCCAGTAGGTACTTCATCTACGGCGGTATGGTGCACGTGAGACGGGTTTCGCACCTGGTTCCTCCACGATCTCGTGCTCGTGGGTTCGCGCTGGAGGCACTCCTGCAGGCAAGTCATCCGGCATGATGTCCTTGTACTCCGTTAACACCTCCTGTACTGCTGCAGGTAGCTCTGAGTTCGGCTTCTCCTCCTCTGCTGCTGCCATCACCAGTGCTAAGTAACCCGTGTTGCTCTCGTTCACCGTCCGTTTGAACCGTGCAAGTGTTGTCTTCGGTACATCCCCTGTATCTGTCCAACTTAGCAGCTCCACACGTTTCCTGTTGTTGTAGATGATCGCCTTCCGATTGACCCAGTCGATCTCGGGGTTGAACCGCTTCAAGAAATCATGCCCCAAGACGAAATCTAGTCCCTTGATGTTTGTGATCGGCAACGTCGGCTTCCACCTCAACGCCCCTATCTGAAGGTGCAGTGTTGACTCTCCGTGGATGGGAAGCTTCGTACCGTCCACCATCGTTGCTGTAAACTGTGTCTCCTCCGAGGACTCCCCAATTGTGTCCAACGTCCCGCGGTTGCACACCGAATGGGACGCACCACTGTCCACCAATGCCTTGAGGCGCCGCCCTTTGCAGAGCACCTGGAGTAGTAGTGGCTGCTGCTGCTCCGAGTAGCCGTATATGTTCTCGCTTATAGGATCATAGGGTACGTCGAATATATCATCCCTAGGTACTGCGCTCGAAGTTGTAGTCTTAATATCAGTTTTCAACTGAGCAGGGTTAGAAGGATTTATCCGAGGCCGGTGCAGCTTCTCCTATGCCTGGAACCTTCCCCTAAGCCTTTGCAGCTGTGTAGGCTTCACCTGCGGGGAATGGCCGGGAGCCTTAACACCGTGCTGCTGGAAGAGAATATTAACTCCTCGGAACGCTCGACCCTTATCAACACTCCGGAGTGAGGACCCCATATTACCCGGTACCGGTATAATTTATGACTCTCCCTTAATAAAGGCTTGAAAACCACGAGAAGTAATATTCTTGGTTAACGTATCTTTATAGGATACCTTTAACGAATTCTTACTTGTCGGGGTGTACGGCTGAAGTTTCCCGGTCGGTGCAGCGTCTTGTTTCGCGGAGTCTCCTTTTGTCTCGACAATTTCCCCTGGTCCTGGCTGGTCGTGACGTTTTAAATTCACGCCATAATATTCTCCTTTGTTTGCCCTCTTCGAAGTCGCCACGTTGACCATTTTCTGCTTCGGGGGTGCCACACTGTTCTTGCCCTTCAGCTCCGCACGCCTTTTCTTCATTTTCCAGGACGCCAAGATACGAAGTCCTGTAGCGCCGCAAAATTCGCATGTCTCGCTTTTGCTAGCCGCTGCTTCGCATCGCCCTTGTCGTTCTCCATTGGGTCGGCAGTCGTGGGTAGTGCCGATCGCTCCATGCCACTATTTGGCTGGTTGCGTCGTGTTCCGTAGTAGCTACTGCTCAACGCGTCGAACTGTTTGATCAGTGCTGCCCGAAACTGCGCCCACGTCCCTTTGATTTGGACAATTTTGTTGTTAATCCACTCTAGAGATGGGCCCCGTAACAGTGTTGCTGCGATCCATATGCGCATCGCGTCCTGGGTAGGGGTCGTGCATCCTACGGCTTCGAAGTAAATTTCGAGTTCAGCTACGAATCGACGAACGTCGCTCCCTTTAACTATAAGATCGGACGCCTCTTGTTGCCTCGGCATCACTGCCTCGAGGTTAACTGTAGCTGCTGCCGTTGTCGCAGGTACAATTTTCGGTGTCGCCGCTGCTGCTGCTGTTGCTGCTGCATTCGCCGCTGCGTTCGATGCTGCTGTGGCGGTTGCCGACTGGTTTGCGAGTAACGCCACAATTCGTTGGAGTGCTGCCCGCGTCTGGTACATGTCGGTGCGTAACTCCGTAATTTTCCGTAAGAAATTATCACCATCCTCAATTTGGCGATTTTCAGGAAGATGTGCGACGAAAATATATAAATTCTAGGCGTTGGTCGACTTACTGCGAATGAAATTGACTGTAGAAATGACGAGCGCTGATTATGTACGTCGCATAATTCTCCCTTACTCGAATTTTCGTCCGATCTCGGCCGTTGAGAATAAATTCAATCCGACGCTCTAAATGCCAACTTCTTTGGGCAAAATTCTTAGGGCCGTTGAGATTCGAATCGATCTGACGGTCGAAATTCCATTTTTTCGCCAATAAACCTGAGGAGTGTTAGAAAACCGTTTCGAGGGAGACTTGGAAAAATTGCACGGAACTGGTTTTACACACCCGAATCGGCGCTTTCGTCGTCGCCCCCGCGGTTTTTAAAGGCCGGTTTTTAGCGGTTGTAGACTTCGCGTGTAAACGAGCTCTGATTACCAAGAAGGTGATCGAATGAACTGGCTAAAATTTAGCGTGATCACCTGGGTACAAGGCAAGGCAATATATAGGCTCGACACAAAGACAGTAACCTGGGTGTTACGAGAAGGTTCCGCGGGTCGCGAAGTGTCCCGAACGGGTCCTTACGAAATTCGGTAGAAGGCAATCCGGTGGCAACCGAAAAGCCTAGAATTCGGTGCACTCAACCTATTTCAGTAACTATAACTATAATAACTATAGTTCAGCAACGAAACTAGGAAATCAAGCAAATGCATGCAATATCAAATTTAGATAAGCTACATAATGCATAGTAAAGCATGTCAGATTTATATGACATTGCTACTGTAGGCTATAGTGGGGTAGCACATATGGGGTACAGTTTTCTAGGGTTTACATTTGTACCCAACTTTCCCTTAGTCCATCCATTCTCGTTTCTATTCTAACATGGTATCGAGCAGGTTCCCTCGTGGGAACTGTTCCTAGGGCCCACCAATTCGACATTTTTTTTCTGCCCGGAGCGCGCTCAGTCCTAGCCCGAGTCGCGCTCCCCCCCCCTCCTTTTTTTTTCTCGCCCCGTCGCGCCGCCCTAGCGGCCCTGTCGCCTGCCTTGCGGCCCTCGCGCCGCCCTTCCTGGCCCCGACCCGCCGCCCGGCGGCCTCGTCGCCTACCCCGCGGCCATCGCGCCGCCCTTACCCGGCCCCGATCCGCCGCCCTGCGGCCTCGTCGCCTACCCAGCGGCCCTCGCGCCGCCCTGCGGCCCTGACGCCGCCCTTTCCGGCCCCGGCGCCTACCTGCGGCCCCGACGCCTACCTGTGCGGCCCCGGCGCCTACCTGCTGGCCCCGCCACCTACCCGCAGCCCCGCCACCTACCTGTGCGGCCCCGCCACCTACATGCGGCCCCGCCACCTACCTGCGGCCCCGCCACCTACCAGCGGCCCCGCCACCTGCCCGCGGCCCCGCCATCTACCTGTGCGGCCCCGCCACCTACCAGCGGCCCCGCCACCTACCCGCGGCCCCGCCACCTACCTGTGCGGCCCCGCCACCTACCTGCTGGCCCCGCCACCTACCTTTGCGGCCCCGCCGCCTCCTCTCAGCGGCCCCGCCGCCTCCTCCCAGCGGCCCCGGACGCCGCCCTCTCAGCGGCCCCGCCGAGCCGCCCAGCAGCCGAGCCGCCCAGCAGCCGAGCCGCCCAGCCGCCGAGCCGCCCAGCAGCCGAGCCGCCCAGCAGCCGAGCCGCCCAGCAGCCGAGCCGCCGAGCCGCCCAGCAGCCGAGCCGCCGAGCCGCCAAGCAGCCGAGCCGCCGAGCCGCCCAGCAGCCGAGCCGCCGAGCCGCCCTGCAGCCGAGCCGCCCGAGCCGCCCTGTCCGGTAAGAGTAGCGCCTCTTTCACAGCACTGCCCTCACCCTACTGTTTGCGCTGCTAGTCTACCGCTGTCATGGCTACCCCTAGTGTCCTCTCTTTTGACGCTGAGGGTCGGGCCATTGACTTTGACGTCTGGATAGATGACCTGCAGCTTTTCTTACAGTGCGATAGGGCAGACGGCCTCTCCCTCTTTGACCTCACCTCTGGTGCCTCTCCTGCCCCCGCTGCTGATGCTGACGCCACTGTTCGCTCACAGTGGGCCACGCGCGATGCTGCTGCACGTCTTGCTGTGCGTCGCCACCTGCCTACCTCTGAGCGTGCGCACTTTAGCCAGTACAAGAGTGCTCACACCTTGTACGACGCTGTAGTTGTGCGCTACTCCTCCCCTGCCACTGCTGCACTGAGCCGCCTCATGCTACCGTACCTCTTCCCTGACCTTGCTGCCTTTCCCACAGTCGCTGACCTCATTACGCACCTCCACACTAGTGACACTCGCTACCGCGCTGCGCTTCCTGCTGAGTTCTGTGCCAAGAACCCCCCCCCCATGTACATCACCCTCTACTACATAGTCACCCGTCTCCCTGACTCCCTTCGCGTAGTCAGGGACCACTTCCTCTCAGTTTGCCCCACCACTCTCACCGTTGACCTCCTCGAGAAGGCCCTCCTAGCAGCAGAAAAGAGCATAGTAGCTGTAGGAGCCTCTCGTGGTGACCCTCGCACCCCCATCTTTGAGGGGTGTTCCCCCTCCCCTCTTTTGCCCTCTGTTGCCTCTGCTGCTGCGGCCGACCTCGTTGGTCTCGAGTCGGTCGGCGCTGCGTCTGCCCCGAGCGGGAGACGCCGCACCGGTAAGGGCAAGGGGGGCAAGGGTGCTGGAGGGGCTGGCGGGGGTGGCGGAGGTAGCGGTGGCGGCAGTGGAGGGGGTGGGGGTGGTGGTGGGAGTGGTGGCGGGGGTGGAGGTGTCGGTGGCGGCAGTGGAGGCGGAGGCGGCGGCGGCGGTGGCGGTGGGAGCGGAGGTGGCGGAGGTGGCGGCGGTGGAGGAGGCGGCGGCGGAGGAGGTGGAGCTGGTCGGGGTGGCGCTGGGCAGAGGGTCGGCTCCGGTGGTGGTCAGCGCCAGCAGCAGCAGCAGCAGCGGCAGCAGCGCACTCGTGACATCCCCCCCCCCTCAGCAGCTCCGTGAGTGGTACGCTGCACGCCAGCGGGGTGGGGGTACTGGTCCGTGCACCTACGTCCTACGCACCGGCGACCGCGCGGGTGAGCAGTGCGGGGGTGCGCACTCCACCCAGCGCTGCTTTGGCCGCCTGACGGACGCTTGGTGTCACCAGTTCCCTGAGGCCACTGAGATCCCCCGCTGGGGCGAGCTGTCTAGGGCGGGTGTAGCTGTCTTTGAACTTGACTTTGATGCTATTCTTGCTGCCATGTATGCTGTGACTATTAGTGATGAGGGTGACTGTTACCGGTGTTTTCCGCCCGACCCGGGCATTGAGACTGCTGCTCTAGGTACTGGTGAGGCTGCTGCTCTAGGTGCTAGCGAGGCTGCTGCTCTAGGTGCTCGTGCGTCTGCTCACTCAGGTGCTGGTGAGTCTGCTCTCTCAGGTACTGCGTCGGCTTCGGCCTCCCACACCTTCACCCTTGACTCGGGGGCTTCTCGCTCCTTCTTTCGAGACCGCACCACACTCACGCCGCTTGGCCGGCCAGTTGCAGTCTCTCTGGCAGACCCCTCTGGGGGTCCTGTCCTTGCTCACTTCTCCACTGTCCTCCCGTGTCCGGCGGCCCCCTCTGGCACCCTGTCTGGTCTTTACCTCCCCTCGTTCTCTACGAACTTGGTGAGTGGTGCTGACCTACAGGATGCGGGGGTTCACCAGTTCACTCCTGCGAGTCAGCGGGTGACCCACTGCACGGACGCTCGGACAGGCCGACACCTGGCCACGTTTACACGTCGGCCGGGGTCGAGCCTGTACACACTGACCACTGCGTCTCCTCAAGTCACTGCGTCTGGTCAGGTAGCTGCGCCGGGTCAGGTGTTTGCTGCAGCGTCCAGGTCTGGTCCTGAGTCTGCCCCCTGTTCGTGTCGCCTCCTGTCGCACGAGACTCTCCTCTGGCACCACCGCCTTGGTCACCCCTCCCTGCTTCGTCTCCGAGGCATGGCCTCCCGTGTCCTTGTCTCTGGTCTTCCCCGGTCCCTCCCTCCCCTTCCTCCGGGGCCTGGCCCTACCTGCGTCCCCTGTGTCGAGGGGCGGCAGCGGGCTGCCCCTCACTCCTCCCAGTTTCCTCCGACAGAGGCCCCGCTGCAGACGCTTCACATGGACGTGTGGGGCCCGGCCCGCGTCCGTGGACAGGGTCACGAGCGCTACTTCCTACTGGTGGTTGACGACTACTCGCGTTACACCACAGTCTTCCCCTTGCGCAGCAAGGGTGATGTCACTGAGGTGTTGATCGACTGGATCCGCGCAGCTCGTCTCCAGCTCAGGCGGAGCTTCGGCTCGGACTTTCCTGTTCTGCGTCTGCACTCTGACAGAGGCGGAGAGTTCTCCTCTGGCCTTCTGCGAGCCTACTGTCGTGCACGAGGCATCCGCCAGACCTTCACGCTTCCGGACTCTCCACAGCAAAATGGGATTGCTGAGCGCCGCATTGGCATGGTCATGGACGTTGCCCGTACGTCCATGATGCATGCGGCTGCCCCCCATTTTCTGTGGCCGTTTGCGGTTCGGTACGCGGCGCATCAGATCAACCTTCACCCCAGGGTCTCCATGCCGGAGACCTCCCCAGCTTTGCTGTGGACGGGGAGGGTTGGCGATGCGTCTGCGTTCCGTACCTGGGGATCTCGGGCGTTTGTCCGCGACTTGTCTGCGGACAAGCTGTCCCCTCGTGCTGCTCCTTGCGTCTTCCTTGGCTTCCCCCCTGACGCGCCAGGGTGGCAGTTCTACCACCCCACCTCTCGCCGTGTTCTGTCCTCCCAGGACGTCACGTTTGACGAGTCGGTCCCCTACTACCGCCTCTTCCCCTACCGCACTCCGTCCCTCCCCCCGCCACCGCTCTTCCTTGTGCCAGGTCCCCCCCCGGTAGACCCCCTCCCGCCTCAGGGTCCTGCCCCTTCAGGTGTGTCCCAGGTAGACGCAGTCGAGCCTGTCGAGGTTACTGGTGACTCTGGTGCTGCTGAGGGTGCTGAGCCTGGGGGTGCTGACTCTGGGGGTGCTGAGCGTGTGGGTGCTACGCCTGGGGGTGCTGAGCCTGGGGGTGCTACGCCTGGAGGTGCTGAGCCTGGGGGTGCGGAGCCTGAGGGAGCTGGGCCTGCTCGTGTGGCGTCTGGCGGTGCTGAGCCTGGAGGTTCTCCGGGTGCTTCGTCTCGGCGGGAGCCACTCTCTCCACAGGAGCTGCGAGAGTGGTTTGCCCGACGCTGGAGGCGTGCTGCTGGAGCTGGAGGTTCTTCGACTGCTGCGGGTGCTGGTGCCGCGGGTCCCGGAGGTGCTCGTACTGGGAGTACTGGAGCTGCTGGGCCTGCGGGTACGCCTGGAGCTGGAGCTGCTGAGGGTGTTGGCGCTGAGGCTACTGCTGTCGGTCCTGGAGGCGGTCCTGCTGGGGGTGCTCCTGGTGCTGCTGGAGGTACTGGAGCTGGAGGTGCTGCTGGCGCTGGTGCTGCCGCTGGGGGTACTGGTGCTGTCCCTGCTGTGTCTGGAGTCGCCGCGCGGCCTCGGCCGTACTTCGTTCCGCTCCTTCAGCAGGTTCTTGGTCTCCCGCCTTCTACTGGTCCTCCTCCTCCCTTAGAGTGTCCACAGCCTGTCCCGTCCCAGTTACAGTTACAGCCGGCCTTCACACTGCCCGCTCCTTCTCCCTACACTGGTCCTACTGGAGGTCTGGCTGAGCGTCGTGAGCCTGCGTCTCGCCCTGCGTCGCCTGTCCGTCTTGCTCGCACTAGTGGCCGTGGTTCGCGTCAGCGTCCTCCTCCTGTCCCTGGCACGCACCGGATGTCTCTGCGTCCGTCCACTGCTCCTCTGCGTGCCCCTTTGCCTTCTCCTCCTGAGTCCTCTCTTCCTGCTCTTCCCGACCCGGAGTCGGACTCTCTTTGTGCTGCAAGTCCTACTGTCACGCGTCTCCTTGCTACTGTCGTCACTGACCCTTCCTTTGAGTCCACTGCTGCGTCTGCCCTAGTTGCTGAGCTCGTCGACTTTGCTGCTCGCTGTCGTCTAGACTACGCTGCTAGTCTTGTCGTTGCGTCTGAGTCTGTCTGTCCTCCGTCCGTCGGGGGTGAGTGTGCCCTTGGCACGGACGTCCTTGAGGACAGGCAGGAGGAGTTCCAGTGTTTGGCTGCTGCTTCACCTCATCTCGTGTCCGTACTGCTTACCCCTGAGGGAGACCCGGATGCACTTGACATCCCGACTCCGCGCTCTTACGCGGAGGCGATAGAGGGTCCCTACTCCTCTCAGTGGCAGGCAGCTATGGACACAGAGATGGCTTCCTGGAAGTCCACAGGCACCTACGTTGACGAGGTTCCCCCGCCTTGGGCGAACATCGTCAGTGGCATGTGGATTTTCAGGGTGAAGCGACCGCCGGGTTCTCCGCCTGTCTTCAAGGCGCGTTACGTGGCTCGTGGCTTCAGTCAGCGGCAGGGAGTTGACTACTTTCAGACCTTCTCTCCCACCCCGAAGATGACCACTCTTCGGGAACTGCTGCACATAGCTGCTCACCGCGACTACGAGCTGCACTCTCTTGACTTCAGCACTGCTTTCTTGCAGGGCAGCCTGCACGAGGAGATCTGGCTGCGTCGCCCACCTGGCTTCACTGGGTCTTTTCCTCCTGGCACCCAGTGGAGCCTCCGGCGGCCAGTCTACAGTCTCTGCCAGGCACCGTGTGAGTGGCACGACACACTGAGGACTACACTTGCGGCTCTTGGGTTTGCTCCCTCTACTGCCGACCCGTCGCTGTTTCTGCGCACCGACACTTCTTTGCCGCCGTTCTACATCCTCGTGTACGTCGACGACTTGGTCTTTGCCACAGCTGACACTGCTGGACTCGCCCACGTGAAGTCCGAGCTGCAGAAGAGACACACGTGCACAGACCTGGGTGAACTGCGCAGCTACCTTGGCTTGCAGATCACCCGGGACAGAGCACGCCGCACCATTACCCTGACTCAGTCACACATGGTGCAGCAGGTCCTTCAGCGCTTCGGCTTCACGTACTCCTCGCCTCAGGCCACTCCTCTGCCTACTCGCCACTCGCTCTCAGCTCTGCCTTCGGATGAGTCCGTAGAGTCGAGTGGCCCGTACCCAGAGCTTGTTGGCTGCCTCATGTACCTGATGACCTGCACACGACCTGTAGAAAGTAAGAATGAAGAAAGGAGGCGGTTCACTAGCAAGCAGTTGAGTACATATAGGAAACCCTAGATTGGGCTGTACTCGCTATAGAGTACCCCACTGCAGGCTAGACAAATACAACATTCTGACACACCCCCATAGCCAAAGTGGGGTGTAATCAGCACAATGAGCAGGTATAGCAGGAGTTCACAATAAGAAGCAAAGCTAGAGGTAATCACAGCGGGCAAGTGAGGAGGAGGAGGGACTGTGAGAGGAGAGAAGATGAGAGACGGCGGCTGAAGCTGCAGACACACGGGCAACAGGAGCTGCTGGCACAGTGGCTACCGGGACAGTGCGCCCCGGACTACTGGAGTAACTGGCTCACGGGCTACGACGAGCTACAGGAGCAACGGACCCTCGGGCGACAGGCGCAGCAGACTCTCTGGGCTACCAGGACAGTGCGCCCCGGACTACAGGTGCTGCGGACGACAAGACAGCAGCCTCCACTCAACCTCCTCCAACTGTCCCACACACCCCCCACACACACACTGCTTCACTCCTAACTCCACTTGCACGTCACCCCCCTAGTACCACTCCTTCGGCTCCCACACACCCACCCCCCTCAGCGGCAACTGCAGCACTGGGAGACGGAGGAGGAGGAGGAGTAGGGGACGACGCACAGAAACTGCACCCCCATACCCCCCACCCCCAAACCCTAATTCAGGAGAACGGGCAGCAGCAGGGGTGGGGCGCCGTCAGAAGCACGGGGGACAGCGGGCAGCGCAGGGGCAGAGAAAACAGGGCGCCCACGGGCCTGGCGCAGCCCGTACGAACCGCGTGCGGGCGGCCCGAGGCGCGCCCTGGCCTGGCGCAGTCCGTACGGGCCGCGCGCGGGCCTGGCGCAGCCCGTACGGGCCGCGCGCGGGCCTGGCGCAGCCCGTACGGGCCGCGCGCAGGCTGTACGGGCCGCGCGCGGGCCCTACGCAGGTCGCGCAGGCCGCGACGGGCGACGGGGGGCGACGCGCGGGTCCCCGTCGCCCGTCGCAGCGCCTCCCGGGAGCGACGCGCGGAGTGACGGGGCAGAAAGCCGCCGCGCGCCTCGGGGCGGACGGCGGGCAGAAAACCGCCGCGCGCCTCGGGGCGCACGGCGGGCAGAAAACCGCCGCGCGCCTCGGGGCGCACGGCGGGCAGAAAACCGCCGCACGCTCCGAGCGCGCGGCGGGATGAAAAATCCGTTGCACGCCACGGGGCGTGCAACACACAGAGTAGCAGTAGCAGCGGAAGCAGTGAGGTGGTGGGCCCACCCACAGGATCGACCCAAGGGGATCGACCTGCTCTGATAGCATATCAGAACTAGCAGTAGAAAGTAAGAATGAAGAAAGGAGGCGGTTCACTAGCAAGCAGTTGAGTACATATAGGAAACCCTAGATTGGGCTGTACTCGCTATAGAGTACCCCACTGCAGGCTAGACAAATACAACATTCTGACATCAAGCAATTACAGTCCTGCAAAGCCGTCGTACTCTCACACGCCGTGAGGCTACACAATCTTCTCTCCACCACGGCAAACATGGGGAACCGCTCACCTCACGTGAAGTGGACAAGAAAGAAAGGCGATATCTTGATGCTGCGAGAATGGGGATGCATGGTGCAGTACACACCCACATCCGCTACCACCGGCAAATTTACTGACCGTGCGCATTGGGTAATCCATCAACATCAGCTACGAGTATAAAGGCTGGCTCATCCTGAACCTTCCGACCAACAGAATGACATTTGCACGAGACGTCTTAATCTACGAAGGCTCACCCTCGCCACATACAGTGCCGACGAACAAGCAGAAGCCGCACGAGTATAAGCTCATGGAGGTAGAAGCTTCACCTCCCCCGAGGACCAAGCCGTGGCAGCCTCCTCGACCGCGACGCAGACGACGAACACCCCGGAGTGACCAACCCTGGCGACGACGATGGCGGCGACGATGACGACGACAACAATGCCCCCGGACCGTCACGACGTCAAACCCCCGCGGTGAATTCCCCACCTCCACCTGAAAGCAACGACGACGACGTGCAGGAGGTCACAACTAAGGAGCGCCACGACACCGCCGTAATAGGACTACATCTACTTGGGTTCACACTACAACGGCCAATGCATCACGCGTAGTCGAGCCTAAGAACCTGAGGCAAGCTCTAACCGGCCCTCACGCTAAGGAGTGGCGCGTGGCAATGGACGTGGAACTAAATGCGCTAGATCCATGAGACACCTGGGTAGTTGACAGAGCGGTCGTGAAGGGCAGGGTGCTATTCGAAAAGTGGGTTCTTTGTGTGAAAACCACTGCTGACGGAACTATCGAGCGTTTCAAGGCTAGGTGGGTGGTACGCGGCTACGATCAGCGCCACGGGATCGACTTCGACCAGACCTACGCGCCCGCAAGCCAGCACACCTCTGTGCGCATCCTACTCGCCATGGCCGCCGCGAGGCACCTACAGCTCCGACAAATCGACGTGAAGAACGCGTTCCTACACATGCTAGTCGACGCAACAATTTTCGTGGAACTGCCACACACATGTTGGGAAGGAGACCCGAGGGTTTGCTAGCTAAAGATGTCCCCTTAGGGGATCAAACAAGCACCAAGACTCTGGCAGCAGCACCTACACAAGATCCTGCTGGAGATAGGTTTCAAGCAACTGCCGCACGACCCCGGGATGTACCACCTCCACTTTTGTGCGAACTACATTTTCCGTACCGTGTACTTTAATGACTTGCTGTATACAGGAATGAGCAATGACTTGCTCGATCGGTTCAAGATGAACCTGGCGATGCACGTCAACATCACCACCAAGCGGGACAGCAGGGTGCGCGGGGCGCGCAGGGCAGCAGGGCGTGCGGCGCGCGAGGCGCGTAGCGGCAAGTTGCACGGGGCCTGCGGGGCAGCAGGGTGCGCGGGGTGCGCAGATCAGCAAGACGCGCGAGGCGCGAGGCAACAGGGCGCGCGGAGCGTGTAGGGCAGTAGGGCGCGTGGCGCACGGGGCAGGAGGGCGCGCGAGGCGCGTGGCAGCAAAGTGCGCAGGGCGCGTGCTGTAGCAGGGCGCGCGGGGCGTGCAGGGCAGCAGGACGCACGAGGAGCGAGGCAGTAGGGCGCGTAGGGCAACAGGGCGCACGGCGCGTGGGGCAGGAGGGCGCTTCAGGCGCGTGGCAGCAAGGTGCGCGGGGCGCGCGGGACAGTAGGGCGTGCGGGGCGCGCAGGGCAGTAGGACGCGCAAAGCGCGAGGCAGCAGGGCGCGCAGGGCGCGTAGGGCAGCCGGGCGGGCGGGGCGCATTGGGTGGCAGGGCGCGCGGGGCGCAGGGCAGCAGGGCGCGCGGGGCGCACGGGGCAGCAGGGCGTGCAGGGCGCGGGGCAGCAGGGCACGCGAGGCGCGCGGGCAGCAGGGCGCGCGAGGCGCGGGGCAGCGGGCAGCAGGGCGTGTGGGGTGCGTGAGGCAGCAGGGCGCGTTGGGCAGCAGGGCGTTTGAGGCGCGCGGGCAGCAGGGCGCGCGGAGCGCGTAGGGCAGCAAGGTAGTGGCGCGCGACGTGCGGGGAACCGGGGCAGTCGCGCGCGACGTACGGGGTAGTGGGGCAGCGGGGCAGTGGCGCTCGAGGCGCGGGGCAGCAAGAACAAAGGTAACCTAATCGTAGGTTCGGTATTAGGTTCGGCAGTCGGACCTAACCTAGCACATGATACCATGTTAAGAAAGAGAGTATAGCGGAATGATAAACTACTGGCAATGAATGAGTACAAGTACTAACCCTCATGGGCTGTACCACTATGGACTACCCCACTACAGCCTATATAGTTTGACAATAACAGGAAGGTTAGGGAGTCAGTGGTGGTCCCGGCAAGGGCAAGTGTCGTGCTGTTGCGGTTGCACAGTCTAAATTTTCAGGTGGGGAAAAGGCCCCTTCTCCAAGGGGATGAGGCGAAGTGCCTGCATTGTGGAGGGGAGGAGGTACTGGAATACTGTTTATTCGAGTGCCTTGGCATCAAACCAGACATGTCGGCTGTCAAGGCAGGTCTCAGAATGATGCAGCCATCGACAAGGGTGGAAAACCTGGCGGATGCGTTTCATGGGCCAGAGTGTACGATGTCTAGCTTTCTTGATTCTACGCTAACAGCGGTAGCGCTAGACCAGATCTGGGTGCGCAGGTGCAAGAAGGTGTTCCGAGCGGGGGGCGTGCATGTTCGGAAAGTAGGTACCCCAGAAGATCAATGTGTCGTTCAGTAAACATGCAAGGGTTTACTGTGGCAGACTGGTGTTAAACTTGGAACTTAGGAGATGAGGACATTATGAGCTAAGGGGAGCATAGCGATGGTATCGGGTGGGGAGATTGGCCAAAGATTGTTTTGGCAAGAGTACAAGATACAAGAGAGGCAAGAGGCTAGGCAAGACAAAAGGGTACACCACCAGCAATAGGTTCTAATAACTAACTAATACACTAGCAGCAAGTTGAAGGCAGTTATAAATAGAATATGCAATATAATTTAACATACCGCTGTAACTGCCTACGGCTATAGCTAGTGGTGTCTGGCACCAGGTCACCTGGAGATGTCAGAATACTAGGCAGAAAGATAGAACACGAAAGAGGGGCTTTGGACTAGCAGCAGCAGGATACATATAGGAAACCCTAAAATGGGATGTACTCGCTATTGAGTACCCCACTGCAGGCTAGACAAATACAACATTCTGACACACCCCCATAGCCAAAGTGGGGTGCAATCAGCACAACAAGCAGGCAGAGCAATAGTTCACAATGATAAGCAAAGCTAGAGGCTATCACAGAGGGCAAGTGAGGAGGAGGAGAGACTGTGGGGGCGAGAAGATGGGAGGCGACGGCTGAAGCTGCAGACACACGGGCAACAGGAGCGGCGCGCACTGTGGCTACCGGCGGCAGAGCCCCGGACTGCAGGAGTAACAGGCTCCGCGGCTAAGACGAGCGGCAGGAGCAACGGACCCACGGGCGATAGGCGCAGCAGGCTCTCTGGGCTACCAGCGGCAGAGCCCCGGACTACAGGTGCTGCGGACGACAAGACGGCTGCCTCCACTCAACCTCCCCCAGCTGTCCCACACCCCTTTCACACACCCCTTGCTGTTCCCCTAGCACTGCTCACACGCCACCCCCCTAGTACCACTCCGACGGATCCTACACATCCACCCCCCTCAGCGGCAGCTGCAGCAGTGGGAGACGGAGGAGGAGGAGGAGCAGGGGACGACACACACACCCCCAGACTCGCCACCCCCAAACCCTAACACAGGCAGCATGGGGCAGGAGCGCGGGTAGCGGGCGAGCGGAAGCGGGGCGGCGCGCTGGTCCCTGGGGCGCCTCGACGGGCGACGGGAGGGGGCGACGCGCGGGCCCCCGTGGCGCCTCGACGGGCGACGGGAGGGGGCGACGCGCGGGCCCTCGGGGCGCCTCGACGGGCGATGGGAGGGGGCGACGCGCGGGCCCCCGGGGCGCCACGACGGGCGACGGGAGGGGGCGACGCGCAGGCCCCCGGGGCGCCACGACGGGCGACGGGAGGGGGGCGACGCGCGGGCCCCCAGGGCGCCGCGGCGGGCGACGGGAGGGGGGGCGACGCGCAGGCCTCAGGGCGCCACGACGGGCGACGGGAGGGGACAGCGCACGGGCCCCCGGGGCGCCACGACGGGCGACGAAACCGCCTCGCGCTCCCGGGGCGCGCGGCGGGCAGGAAACCGCCACGCGCCCCGAGCGCGTGGCGGGCAGAAAACCGCAGCGCGCCCCGAGCGCGCGGCGAGAAGAAAAAACGCCACGCGCGAAGGGTGCGCGGCAGGAAGAAAACGTCGCGCGCCCGGGGCGCGCGATAGGCAGGACAGCAGCGGAAACATAGGGTGGGCCCACCCACAGGATCGACCAGGGGGGGTCGACCTGCTCTGATAGCATGTCAGAATACTAGGCAGAAAGATAGAACACGAAAGAGGGGCTTTGGACTAGCAGCAGCAGAATACATATAGGAAACCCTAAATTGGGTTGTACTCGCTATAGAGTATCCCACTGCAGGCTAGACAAAGACAACATTCTGACAGGAGAGCGGTTGCTGTAGCTGGTATATGCACAGATACAGCGGTGGCTGACCGGCAGCACCTGTAAACTCCAGAACAGAGTATGAGCAGGAGCAGGGCTAAAACGGAGGGCGTAGGCTGCGGGTGATGAACACCAACTGTTGGATAGGAGGAGGAAGCTGGTGGTGCACAGGAGAGCAGAGGAGAGGCGGCTGGAGGAGAGGAGATAGGAGGAGGAGAGGTCAGGAGAGGCGGCTGGAGGAGCGGAGAGAGGAGGAGGAAATGTGAGGAGAGGCAGTTGGGGGAGAGAAGGTGGGGAGGAGGTAGAGAGGCGGCTGGAGCTGCAGATGCTCTCCCATCACCCCCTCAACCACCCCCCCCTCCCCCTCCCCCCGCTGCTGGTAGAGAGAGAGGGGGGGGGAGAGAGAGGTGGCGGTTGAAGCTGCAGGATCCCTCTTGCCACCCCCTCACCCTCCCCCCCACAGCGACAGGCGCTGCAAGGAGAGAGAGGAGGGCGGCGGTTGGCAATGAAGAACCACGGCCGTCACCCTGTTCCCGCTGCCACCTCCCCCCACACTAGCCATCAACCCGACCATCCAAAAGTGCGCCATAGGCTCCAGCTCGCGACCGAAGAGCGTGTGTAGCGTGTGCCCGAAGCACGCGTACAGCGCGCACGATGCTCGCACCCGAAACGCGCGCGAAACGCGCGCGCACCGCGTAGGGAGGCGACGGGCAGGGAGGCAACGGGGACGACGCACGGAGACCCTGCGCCCCGTCGATCGCGCAGGTCATCGCAGCCGTCGCGGATTTCAATGCGACGGTCATAGTAATGGCACGATTGCAGCAGAAAGGCGCAGGGAGGGAAGGCCGCCACGGTAACGTCGTATTTTGGTGGGCCCATTGAGTAGGTCCTAAAAAGGTACCTGCTCTGAAACCATGTTAAACTTAGAAATTCGAAGATGAGGAGAATAGGAGCTATGGGGGGCATAGCGACGGTATCGGGAGGGGAGATTTGCCAAAAAGGGTTTTGATTTTAGGCAAGAGTACAAGATATAGGAGAGGCAAGAGGTTAGGCAAGACAAAAGGGTACACCACCAGCAATAGGTTCTAATAACTAACTAATACATCAGCAGCAAGCTGTAGGCAGTTATAATCAGGATATGCAATATAAGGGAAAGCCTCGCGTCTCAAACAACGAGATACAGTTCTCGGTTATCAGTGTAAAACACGCTGATTTGGCTGATTTTGCAGCTGTTGTTTTCCGTTTCCCTGAGATTCCAGTATACTACCCATCTTAGCACTGATTTTTCAGTTTAATGTTACATATTGACGATGACAAATCAGTGTAGTTGTGTAGTAGTTACACTGATCAATCAGTATAGTGTAGGGGACCACAATGATTCGTGTATTGGGGGAGTTCGGCCCGAGATTCACGCAAAAATCATCCACCGCTTCGAAATTCTTCTGGAGGCACACGGTTTTCCTCCCCACACGAGATTCGAATGGCGATCTCCAGCATGATAAGGCGAACCTTACCTGACTAAGCTAGCAGCACTGTTCAGCTTTGGTAGTGATATGATTTGGCCTGATAGATCATTCAGGCTCGAAATTTTACACTAACAAAATCAGTATTACTCAACCCCCAACACTGATCCGGCCAAGATTTTGGGCAGGGCACACAGATCCATCAGAATTCCCTGAAACCAATCCGAAGGCCTGAGTGCGGTGGAAACATTCGATACTTAGGTGTAATTCGGTGCAGATCGGTACTTTGCTTTTGTGACGCCTCAACCGAAGACATGTCTTCGCAGAAATGTACCCTTAATTGAACAATCGGGTACACGCAGAAAGAGGGATAAGGCGCGCTGGGAGCCAGGGCCTCAGTCTGAGGACGAGGCACGTGTCACGCAAAGGGTCTGCAATTCTGCGATATGCATTCGGTGGAGCTAAGGTGGCAAGACAGTTCCCAATCCATCTAGTCGAATCCGATGACTTTCATCAAGAAACCGTAGAGAGGGACAGGTAACCACCCAAGTTTGAGCCTGTACGAATCAGTTGCAACTGGGAGTTTTGGTTGTACACTTGCTAGCATAAGCTCACTAGGAAATAAAGATATTTGTCAAAAACCGCGAATGATGATCGACTATTGTGGGTTGGGGTACATAAACCTAACCCTAACTGCTGTACCCCATATGACACGCATCACTAAAGGCTACAACATTTGACACACCCACATAGCCTAAGTGAGGGGTGTCAAGCAAAACCAAAACCGTACGGTCACAAGACCAGCCACAAAGAAACAAAGCCCAGGGTGGATCACAACGTCACCACACAGTACGAGCACAAGCAAAAGAGCCACAAGGCCAGTCCAAGAGTTCACAGAGGTATATGCAAAGTGTACAACAAAACAAGCAAAGTCCACACAAGACGAGAACCTGTGTCAACGAGACCTAACCGGACACAACACCTGTGGTGGTCACAAGGCGGAAGGGCCTTGGTGAAGATGTCTGCAATGTTGGCCTCGAACTCCACAAAGTCCAAGCGAGCCTGTCCACGCCTCTGCAACTCTCGCAGAAGAAAGTACCTGATGTTGATGTGCTTCACTCGGCTCTCCAGTCGAGGCTCTCGACAGAGGAGAATCGTAGCCTTGTTGTCAGTAAACAAGGCCGGTGCAGAGCTCGGCCGCTCACCAAGGTCGGTAAGCAAGAAGGTCAACCAACACAACTCATGTGCAGCCATGGCCCCAGCTTAGATCTCAGCCTCAGCGGTAGAGGTCGGGACAGAGGAGGAACGCACTGACCTCCACGAAACAGCTCCAGAACCCGCTGAAGTAGTACCCTTGAGTAGACGTGTGAGTCTCGGCGTCGTCAGCGTAAAAAGAGTCACAGTGACCAGTAAGTACAACAAACTGTCTCCCTCCAAGTACCAACCCGACGCCTGATGTCGTCGCTAGGTACTTCGCCACCCTCACAGCAGCTGTCCACTGAACGGGACGGTGTCTCCCTGGCGCAACAAAGCGAGCAAGGATGCTGAGAGGGAACGCGAGGTCCGGGCGAGTACAAGTCATCAGGTACATGAGGCAGCCCACAAGCTCTGCGTAAGGACCACTAGGCTCACTCGGCTCATCAGGAAAGGGACCAGTGAGTCTGTGGTCAACGGCAAGAGGTGTGCGCGGTTCTGTGGAGTGTTGAAGCTCGAATCGCTGAAGGACCTGCTGCACCATGTGTGACTGTGAGAGTGTAATGGTGCGAGCGGCTCTGTCCCTGGTGACCTGCAGGCCTAGGTAGTGGCGCAACTCACCAAGGTCAGTGCACGTGTGTCTCTTCTGCAGTTCGGACTTCACGTTAGCCAAAGCAACCCTATCAGCAGTGGCGAAGACCAGGTCGTCGACGTAGACCAGTACAAAGAACGGTGTAGAGCCACGACGAATGAACAGCGACGGGTCGGCAGAAGACGGCTGGAAACCGAGGTCATACAGGGTAGAGCGAAGGGTGTCGTGCCACTCACGAGGCGCCTAACGGAGACCGTAGACCGGTCGCCTCAGCCTCCACTTGGTCCCAGGAGAGAAAGTGCCATTGAAGGCAGAGGGACGACGCAACCAGACCTCCTCGTGTAGGCTACCCTGAAGGAAGGCAGTGGAGAAGTCGAGAGAGTGTAACTCGTAGTCTCTCTGTGCTGCTACGTGCAGTAACACCCGAAGAGTGATCATCTTCGGGGTAGGCGCGAAGGTCTGAAAGAAGTCAACTCCCTCGCGCTGACTGAAACCTCTAGCCACATATCGCGCCTTGAAGATCGGCGGAGATCCCGGTGGCCGCTTCACCCTGAAGATCCACATGCCATCGACTACGTTCGCCCGAGGGGGGGGAACCTCGTCGACGTAGGTGCCTGTGGATCTGTAGGAGGCCATCTCTGCGTCCATGGAAACTCTCCACTGGGAGGCCCAAGGCCATGACACTGCCTCAGCGTAAGTTCGAGGAGTCGGTATGTCAAGGGCGTCGGGGTCTCCCTCAGGGGCGAGCAGCATGGCACAAAGATGAGGGGAAGCGGCTGCCATGAACTCCAGCTCAAACTGCCTGTCCTCTAGGGCGTCACAGCCAAGGGCAGACTCACCCCAGACGGCCAGAGGACTGGTAGGAGGAGCAGCCACGACACGAGTGGCGTAGTCAAGGTGGCACGTAGTGGCGAACTCAGTGACTACGACAGTAAGGGCGGAGACAGAGGATAGAGAGGCACGAGGGTGTGTAACAACAGAGGCGAGAACACACGAGAAAACAGGACGGTACGTGCGGTAGTAGTCAGTGACAGGAGTAGAGAGGGAATTAGTGAGGGCCGACTCAGGAGGAGAAGGAAGCACAGACGGAGACGGACGAGGCAGACTAGGACGAAACAAGACAGTACGAAGGTCAGTGACAGGGACAGGGGACGAGTGACGAGCACGAGGAGAGCGAGAAGCCCAAGTGTGAGAAAGAGGAGGGGACAACGGAGGCTGAGAACCGGGGGAAAACATCTGGGGTGGGGTCAGGAGGAGGAAACGTGGGACCGTAGACAGGAGGAGAGGGGGAGGGGGAGCGGGAGAGGGAGAGGGGAGACCGAGGGCCCGAAGACCAGAGACAGGAGGCAGAGGTGGCGGCTGCTGCTGCTCCTGCAGCAACGCGACCAGTCCCAGACTCTCCAGCACCCCCAGCACTAGGACCTCGTGCAGGCACACCCTCAGCTCTAACTCCAACACCTCTAGAGGTAGCACCTCGAGGGTCCTCGACAAGAACACCAGCTCCCGCAGGGTCTGCAGTAGGCTGTGAGGAGGACTGTGGGGAAGGGGACGGCACCTGAGGGGCTACCGAGGGGTTGGGGGGGGGGGGGGGGTAGCGTGTGACACACCTGACGGGGCTGGAACAAGTGGGGGGGGCTGTACCGGAGGAGCAGAAGGGGGAGCGGGAGTCAGGAAGAGAGGGGGAGGAGGAATCGGGAGACCTCGACAAGGGGTACCGGGTGTAGTAGGGGACTGACTTGTCAAAACGAACGTCGCGGGAGTCAAAGAACCGGTTAAGGGGAGGGTGGTAGAAGGTGAAATCAGAGGAGTCCTCGGGGAATGGCGCGAGGCGAGATCTTGTCCGCGGAGGTGTCGCGAACAAGTGCCAAGCAGCCCCAGACACGAAAACGCGACGCAACACCAGAGGACCCGGTCCAAAGACTGGTCGGTGAAGCACCTGGCCGAGAGACACGTGGCACAAGTCGCAAAGTCCCCAGAAGGCTCAAACCAAACACCTACATGATTGTCCACGAGCGGCCTCACATCCACCAAGTTCCTGGAGAACGAGGGGACGTGAAAGCCGGTCAGGAAACCTGAGGGAACAGCCGGGCACGGAAGCGTGGTAGTGTAGCAAGCAGTGACTGGTCCCGAAGTGGGACCAGCCAGTGCCACTGAGACCGGCGCAGGAAGCAGAGTAAGAGTCGTGTGGTCGCGGAAGAAACAGTGCGAAGCTCCGGAGTCTAGGGTGAAAGACAGCGAAGCGCCCTCCGGAGCAGCACCTGGACGAGTACCTAAGCAAGTACCTACACTAGCAACTGGCACAGGATCAACACTAGCACCTAAGCTAAAAACACGTGAGTAAACAAAGTCAGAAGCATTAGAGTCAACAACAGCATACATAGCATGAGGAGTTCCTAAGAGATCAAGTAACTGAGAAACAGACATGGCCCACAGGGTGGCACCGTGCGAGTGAACAAAAGGAAGCCAGTCAGGGGTAGGGCCGTCGATGCCGTAGGCCGCGCGAAGAGTGTCAGTGAGCTGAGCAAAGCACTTACCCGGTGGGTGGCGGCGGTCACAGCGGAATCCGCTGCGAGTACCTGTCTGGACGATTTAGGGGCAGGGAGGGTGGGCGTCGCCACGCGACAGCTGGCGCGGTCCTGACCCCTGCTGCTGCCCCTGCTGCTGCCCCTGCTGCTGCTGTGGCCGCTGCGAGAGGAGTGGCTGCTGCTGCTGCTGTCACTGAGTCAGGTACCAAGCCGCCATGCCAGCACCTGCAGCTGGCAATCTTGCAGGTGCCCGACTAACCCGAGCGGCACCTCCACCAGCCGCAGTAGGGGAGTCACTAGACGCAGCTCCAGGCGCTCCACCAACTCCTGCACTTCCGCCACCGCCGCCCGCAACGCCACCTCCGCCGCCTCCGCTGCCGCCCGCACCCTGGCCGGCCTTCCTGCCACTCCGAGCTCTAGACCGCGCAGAAGTCGTAACAACAGCTGCGGTCACGTCAGTAGCGGCAGTGGCGAGGGAGGCAGTAAATGTGGGCAGTTGAGGGACAGTGCACCCGTGGAACAGTGGGGGGGGCACAGCACCAGAGGCAGAGGCTACCGAGCGGAGGTTGCTCTCGACGTCCTTGAGGGCAGACTCAAGGACGCCGATAGTGAGCTCGCTAGGGTGCTTCAGAAGAAGCGTGTCACGAACCGAAGCAAGGCGGTCAAAGAGGCTACTGGCGATGAAATAGATAGTAATCGCCATGGGGGGGGGGGGGAGCAGTGCAAGCTGTGCGTCAGTTCCGGCAGCGTGGTAGCTAGAATCCAGTGAACGCAGGTGAGCGATCACGTCAGCAGAGCGCTCAAACGAGGCGAGGTCAGGAAACAGGAAGGGGAGGAACAGGAAACCAAGAGAGACAGTGGTGGGAGTAGCGTAGCGTGCCTTGATCGCAGTCAGGAACTCACTAGCCGTGCGAACCTGGGTGAAATGGGTCTCCTCAGACTCAGGGAGGAGGCTGCTGAGGGCGATGCAGGCCGCAGCGTCGCGCGACTTCCAGGCTGTCAGGGCAGCACGCTGACGTGCAAAACGATCTCTGTCCTCAGTGGTGGGGTCAGCGCCTAAGGGATCAGGATCGGGGGGCGCACGGAGGTCATCGGAAGCGTGCGGCCTTAGGGACTCGTCTACCTGAACCTGACTCTCTACGAGACGCTGCGCACGCAGGAGCCAGACAGAGAACTCGAGCGGCCTACCCTCGGCGTCAAAGCGAAGGACTGTAAGCGTCGCCATAGCGGAAGCGTGGAGAAATGACAGGGGAAAATCGCCTAGCAGGCCGGGGTAGGGCGTGGCAAGCAGTGCGGTACGTGACGAGAAGGGAGGGGCGTATCAGGACGGGCACGGCGCGGCGGGAAGGGCAGGCGCGGTGCGACCGGACGGGCAGGGCGCAGGGCACAACGGGCAGGGCGCAACGGGCGCGGACGGGCAGGGCGCAACGGGCGCGACGGGCAGGGCGCAACGGGCTCGGACGGGAAGGGTGCAGGGCGCGACGAGCAGGGCGCAACAGGCGCGGACGGGCAGGGCGCAACGGGCGCGACGGGCAGGGCGCAACGGGCGCGGACGGGCAGGGCGCAGGGCGCGACGGGCGGGGACGGGACGGGACGGGACAGTACGGGCGCGACACGGCAGGCAGGCGCGACGCGACAGGATGGGACGGGACGGGATGGGCAGGCGCGACGTGACGGGACGGGACGGGCAGGCGCGACGCGACGCGACGAGACGGGACGGGCAAGCGCGACGCGACGGGCGCTAGGGAACAAGACGGACTGGCGCGACATGCGCTAGGGGACGGTAAGGGCGCAACGGGCGTTAGGGTACGGGACGGGCTCGACGGTAGGGTGCTAGGGGGTGGAACGGGATCCCACGGGATCCAGGGCCCAAATTTCAAGGGTAAAATACCCTTTTTGCCCTGATGGTAGGCCGCTTTTTGGCAGTTACCCTTGTGAAATCAGGCTATGAAATTTTTTACCCTAGTGAAATCAGGATTCGTTGTAAACTACACTGGTAACAATTTTGGTTACAATGGCTGTATCAGGGTATGGGCCCAACTACACTTTTACCGGATCTTTTTTTTTACTGAGGATTCCGCCACAGTGCGCGCCAAGACAAAATTCACCACGGTCCCACTGTTTGTACGGTATGCCCACTGGCGCGCCAACGTAGAAGCAGTGCGGCTGCACGTGCGCTCGTACGATTGGTCCGTTGAGCAAGTTTTGCGCCAACGCACCCGGGTTTAGGGCGTTCCCGAAGCATCGCTCACTGCCAACGGTGCCAAAGCGCGCGCCAGGTGGGTTTTGTGCTGTCGTTTGCACCCCATGGCAGTCATTGTTGTGTTGCAGCCACTGCCATGCAGTGGTTTGGGATCTTGGTAACTTACCGTATATGGACTGTTACGGTACATGAGAAAGTAATGAGTTAGACCTATTGCAATTCAAACAGCCTAACAACAATTCTACCCTTGTACAATCAGTGTAACGGAATTTTGGGGCTGTTTTAGACTGCTGGCATCAGGGTACGGATTTTTTTACCCTAAGGGTCAGGGTACGGGGGGCATGGTACCCTGATTTGCAAGAGTGGACCTAAACAGGGCTCAGGTTTGGTTTTTACCTACTCACGATTAGCAGTGTAGACATTCTCAAAACCCTTCTGAGCAGTGTGTATTTTTTGGTAACACTGATGGATCAGTGTAACTTTAAGTTTTGAAAACTTTACCCAGAGGCATCAGTGTAAGTATATTTTTTACCCTGATTGTACTGTAGGTGCTAGCAGCAACCAAGCTGGAGGCCCAAATTGCGCAAGATGGGCACTGGTGGGTGGGGGTTGTTGTGAAAGTCGAACGCAGTGGCTTGTCTGGTTTCACTGAGTCAGCAGGCTTCCCGGGGGGAACATGTGTTTGGGGACCTCGATCGAGTGGAGTCGAGGGAATTGAAGTCCTGCAGTGAGTGCAGCTTCGACCAATCAGGTTGCAGTTTTTGCTTCGTGTAGGTTGCAAGCAGACACGGAGTGACGCGGTGTCGGTCGTCAGTACTCACGTGCTGCCGTCGTAGTGCATCATTACGAAATTAGGTGTACCGTTATGAAATTTCGGAGAACCATCTTGATAGGTAGAGTTTCGAAGGGGGGGGGGGGGGGGGGGGGGGGGGGGGGGAGGGGGGGGGGGTGGGGGGGGGGGTGGTTCCCTGTACGCTCTTCAGGGTAATCTTCGCTAAGGAAAATTTTACCCCAGAGCATCAGTGTGGCCTAAATCATTACACTGACATATCAGTGTAACACTAATCCCCCAAAAAATTACCCCAGCCCATCAGTGTAGACTGAAAATTTCACCCTTCTCATCAGTGGAAAAGGGTAAATTACACTGCAAACCCGAGCCCTGGACCTAAACCTATTTTGGGCCCTGACGGGATCCTAACTTAGGTGATATCATGTCAAAAACCGAGAATTATTATCGACTATTGTGGGTTGGGGTACATAAACCTAACCCTAACTGCTGTACCCCATATGACACGACGACTCAATTTGGGGCGGGGGGGTCTTATATTCGTAACGAAAAACCGCCAAATTCGCGCGAGCGGTGCGTCAGATGTGTGTCAGAATTCGAATTTGTACGAGTAAAAGCTGTCGCGCAATAGCAATAACAACTACGGTACTGTATACAGATAAGGGGTACTTATAATGATTAGGGGCAAAACGGGGGTCCTCACAAAACCTGCCACAATAAGAGTCCCCCTACCCATTCAAGAGTCCCGGGGGACCTTCTTACTAGCGGGTCCTATAGCCGGCATTTTACGGTATTCACCTTTTCTCTATTGTATTTGAGCATATTTAAAAACAAGAAGGAACTTCTTTCACACTCCACCTCACAACAGCAACGGAAGCAACGACAGCAACGGTAACGGGCGGCGGGGGCGACAACGACGACGGCGGCGGCGGCAACGACGACGACAACGACAACAACAACTCCTCTAAGGGGATGACAACAATAAACCCCCGGGTCCACCAATCGGGCGAATACGTGGTGCCCATGTAAGGTGAACAAGCACCCATAACATGCACCCATAACAAGCACCCATAAGATGCACTTTCAACTCGAAATCAAGCCGAATAGAATCGAACTATACATGAAGGTGGATGTGAAGGTGCGATGCTAGTGCTCACTGCCCTACAGAGAAGAGGGAACATCTGCTCACAAAAATGAGGGAAATACAGAAAACGTTCAAAAGACAAGAAGATAAGTGTATGCGTGAAATGGACAACATGAAACAGATGGGCAAGGTAGGTGTGGTGCAATGCAGCATACCTGTGACGAAGTTCCAGGACAAAATGGCATGTCGTTGGGGCTGGCTGCCTGAGAGGGCGACGAAGCCGAAGAGGAAGAGAGAGTCGGATGCAGTGGGCTTGAGCACGGAGCAGAGAGACACGCTTGCTGTGAGGGTGGGGGTGAGGGGCTGGTCGGGGTCGGAGGAGAGGAAGACTCGGAGGGTGCCGCCGCTGGTGGGGTGGTAGTGGATCCAGGCGTGCTTGGTGTGGGCGTCGTTGAGGATGAGAGGGGCCGTGGCAGAGGCGAGGGACACAGGTGAGCCGCCCGCATTGACGCCCACGTGGTTGTCGTTGGGGTCGCTGTGCTTCACACTCAGCACCGAGTCAAACTCCACCGCCACACTCCGCTTCCCCACCCCTCCCAGCCCCACACTCGCCCCCTTGCTAGCAGCAGCTGCTGCCACCACAAACGCAAGCCCTTCCCCGCCTGCCCCCTGACCCCCAGGGATCAAGACAAAGCTGAAGGCAACGAGGAAGCCCAGCTCAGTTCCGCAGGGAGAGCGCTTGTCAGGAATGTAGAAGAGGCGCAGCGCGGGCGAGGCAAAGGCAGAGCCTTGCTGGCTGGCAGCGCCGCTGGTGAGCAGAATGGAGCCGTTGGAGAGCAGAGAGGCAGAGCCCCCAAGGGAGACGTACGCCAAGCCAGACACCAGAGAGGTCCGCGCAGCTGGAGGGGAGAGAGGCGTTAGCATGGGTGGAGAAATAGTTTTGGCAACCTCATAAATGACTTCCAGCTAGACGAAAAGGAGGAGCATTGCATCAACTGGGTTTAGGTTTGGTTTAGGGTTGCAAGCGGGCGCTTACGTCCAGGCACACAGGTGTTGGTGTTGCTGCTGCTGACCATGTAGTTGGGATCGCACACACACTCCCCTGCTCCGGTGAAGGTGTTCCGAGAGCAGTAGCCATGGCCCCCACACAGAGGGCCAGTGGCACCGACCTCCAGCCCACAGAACGCAGCACAGTCGGCAGCAGACCTCTGCTGGTAAACAAGGCCGCAGATGCCATTATAGGGCGTGAGGCAGTTTAAATACGTGTTCCACGTGACCGCAGAGCAGTTGCTGAACTTGACCTGCCCGTGCGAGAAGAAGTTGTCAACCACAATGTATGCCTGCACACCTGCCGCTGCCAGGCTGGGCAAGCGCCCAGAGAACTGGTTGTTGTTGAGATACCTGCCATGCCAAGGCAGCAGTGATGCACGGGCGGCTAAGCAAGGTGAGATCAGCGAATGCTAGTGTTGTGAAAGCTTGGGTGGAGAACGATCGAATGGAGAGAGAGACAGGGCCATGCGTGTGCGCATGTGTGTGGTGATACCCACAATTGAGTGACGCTCTTCATGCCTCGTATGATGGGCTCCACGGGGCCTGAGAGCTGGTTGAATGACAGAGAACTGAGAGCAGGGTGCACAGATTGACACACGTGAGCATGTGCACAGCACAGAGCATAAGCTGGTGGTTTACTCCAGAGGGTGCCGACCAATTTAAAGATGCAGTGGCACCAACCAAGTGCACAAAATGGATTGGATTTGCAGGAAGACGGGCTTTTGACTAGTCCAAGACTGGGGAACTGGTGTGCTACGGAACGAAAACGACAGCATAGAGCAAGCAAACGAGTCAAGAGAAAAATGAAGTCTGCATCAAATAACCGTACTTCGTTAATCAGAAACACCGGAGAGGACAGTGATTATAGAAAGCGTTTCGGGGTATGTACAGATATTGCAGCTTGGAGAGGCTCTGGAGGGTGCTGGGGAGAGTCCCTTCTAGCTGGTTGCCAAAGAGGTCCCTGCATGGTCCATGCACATCACATGCACATCACATGCATGCATGCAGCAGTGTCAACGCGAGTGAAACATGCATGCGTGTATGCAGTGAAACACGGTGTTGCCAATGCAGCGCAGTGCACGGTGCAAGTTACTTCTATGCTCGAGTCAAATGGAGTTGCCTGAATGGACGCTGTGCTCTATCCGTGCAGCTGTGCTGCATCTGTACAGTACGCACAGGTCCCGCAGCTTGGTGAGTTTCCCAATGGCTGTCGGGATGGATCCAGACAGCTGATTAACCCCCAGCCACCTGCCACCGCAAAATGTCCGAGCAGGTGTGGTTGTGGGCCAAAGGGTGGATGGGTTGGAAAATGAATGAACGAGGTGAATGAATGAATCGATGGATGGGGGGGAGAACTTGGCGATACGCAATGCAGACACTTGGTCAGGCCCTGAGATGGTAGGTGATTTCGCAGCAAAGGGTTGACACACCACCCTCTTTAAAAAGTATGGGCAACGCTGAAGAAGTTGAAACATGATGGACTTTGCAACAGTGGGCTGTGGCGACTCACAGGTACTGCAAGCTCAGAAGATCGCCCAGCGCTGCAGGTATGCTTCCCGAGAGATGGTTGGCAGCAAGAAATCTGAGATGAGAATGGTGTGAGACATGTAGAATGGTGTGAGACATGTAGAATCGAAATTGAGTTTGTACTTCCTACAACCCCACGTATTTGTGAGCTACGCATACTCACGCGCCAATACACGTAACACATTTCAGGGCAGGAAGGAAATGACGGGCAACAAACATTTGTCCAAGCTTTTTGTTGCCTCGGCTCAGACAAGCTTGCTATGCCAAAATTCTTCAGAAGCTACATGAAAAGGCGAGATTTTAACACTTTATGTAGGAGATTCGGCTGAGAACGTGAGAGGGGTATTTTGTAATAATGCAGGAACCTGCATCAAGCAGGGTACATGTTTGGGCAGCTGGAAAAAAAAGTTCAACCTGCATGGAAACGTAAACAAATCTCAGGTGCACGTATGTAACGTACAACGTACGTAAAGGTAAACTTGTAACATCCAGCTAAGGCTTGAGCAGAAAAGCGAAAACCTGTTTGGTTCGCCTCGAAGATGTTCGTGTTCAACCCAACCATGTTCATGTTCTTTAGATTACAGCGTGCTCCAGACTAGAATGTGGGGTCTAGATGTTGAGTTCGGTTTCATTCCCTTGTCGTTGAAGCCCCCAATCCCAAATCGGCTCTTTGGTCCTAAACGATTGTTAGGGTCGGGGTTATTTCTCAACCAACACTGACTGGACAACCAATAATTTTGGTCAACCCAACCAGCACTTACTCACCCTCGAATAATGTTGGTCAACCCAACCTAGTGGACCCATCGTTGACTTCACCTTCCACCTCTATGTATACCCCTGAGCTCGCTCGGCCCAAGACATGGATGAGAATGGTGTGATGTGAAACATAGATGGGAATGTTGCAGAATTTATGCTTACAGAAGATCAAGTTGCTGCAGCGATGCCAGAGAGGATGGAATTGAACCGCTCAGTGCATTGTAATTCAGCACCCTGCCAAGGCAGCACGCACATTACAACACACACACCATGGACTACACTCCACGTGTGACCAGTAACTGAAATCAATCTCAAGCCAATAGGAAAAAGGTTAAGAGAATGTATCAGCTCAAGTGAGCAGCAAGGACGTACATGGAAGAGCCAGATGAAGCAGAACCCAATTCTAGAATGACCCGAACAGTGAACCAACCCAACTGGCTTAGTGGGCCTGGTTGGAACTTGGATGGCAGCCAGCTGTGTGGGATTGGCCACCACTTGTGTGAGGTGAGGTGGGTGCCCAATTCACCAAAGCTGCCGTCCTCTACATGTGACGCCCAGCCCAACACATAAAAGTTACTATACTTTCAGACTCTGGGATGCTTACCCAATCTACACACACCACTAGAACATGAAGATATGAGTATATAGTAAAAAGGGACAGCTTGTGAACGTGGGTGGACTATGAATATCCCTCACCTTGCATCGTCTGCACACGGCACCTAAGAGTGCAGAAGCACAGGTGTGAGCTGGCTTGGGGCAACAAAACTCACAGAGACTTGAGAGCGGAGAGAGTTCCAAGCCAATCAGGGATGGACCCTGTCAGCTGGTTTTTATCCAGCTTGCTGCACACAACATTTTGGGAATAACGAACAGGGGGGGATGGGCAAGGTGAGTGGAATGACGCCCAGATGCAGGTGGCTGCATGCAGCAAGCGATGTAATTCCATGTTGCGATGCTGCAGTGTTCGGGTGAGCAAGCACCCTTCTTGGCCTCTGCCATTGCCCGGGATTAATGAGCAAGCACTTTGGGACGAATGCTTGTGATGGCCTGTATCACATATGTGATGAACCAAATGCCACGAAATACAAAGAGATTTTTCAAACGATCCTGAAATGCATCAGTAAGAGGTGCAGAGGTGCAGGAGTGGAGAGGTGCAGGAGTGGAGAGGTGCAGAGGTGGAGAGGTGCAGAGGTGGAGAGGTGCAGAGGTGGAGAGGCGGATCTCACAGTATAGTGAGGTTGTGCAGGCAGCTGAAGGAATCGGGTATGGATCCACTCAGCTGGTTGAAACGTAAAACCCTGCACTCCCCAGCGAAGGAAAAAGGCCTCAAGTGTCGACATGTGAAGCACATGAGAGTTCAATGAACTGGAAGTAGCACACACACAAAATTGGAGTAACAAAAAACTGATCTAGCAAGACAGGCCTTACTCTGAACCAACTGTATGGGACACGCAGCATGCCCCACGAGTCCATGATCGTGAAAAAACGCACTGGGAGAACGATACTGCATGATAATGGTCGTGTGGATAGGTACATACACAGCCTTCAGGTCTGCAATGTTGCCCATGGAAGACGGAATGCTTCCAGAGAACGAGTTCCTCTCAAGGTTCCTGCCAGAAGTCGAGAGAGAGGAGAACGCGAGGAAGGGTATGGAAAGTATTCTGGAAACAGTGTGCGTTGGCAAGAGAAGGTGGATGGCATGGTAGTTGATAGTTGCGGAAAGGGTGGTGCAATGCGTGGTGAGGGCATTGACCTTTCACAGCTCCTTGGAAATGACAGCAGTACGGTGTTCTTCACACATGTGATGTGCATACGATGTTTCCAGTGAATGGTTAGTTCGCAGCACATCCACAGATTGCCTGCTACAGTCTCCACTCCATAATGCATGTGCCACAACCACAACAACAACCACAACCACAACCACAACCACAGCCACAACCACAACCACAGATTGCATTGTAACATTCGAAGGAGGGAGTGACATTTGAGTCACTCCGTGCGTGCCTCCAACCATAGAGCTCCTTGCTTATGTGGGCTAAGCACGGTATTGGCTACAGAGCTGCTGCCTGGTGAATCCAGCTTCTGGATAGTATAGTATATCTCAAAAGAGAACCGACTCTGCCTAGAAAGGCAGTTGCTGGGAGCAAAAAAAAAAAACCTCATGAGAAGGTCATCAACCCTAAACACCTTGTCGCATGGTGTTTGGGGCTGGTGCCTCCCTCCATGGCATGCCATCCGAGAGGGGATTGCTTTTTTCCTGCCCGAAGTGCAGGCGTCGATGGTTCGGTGGACGTCGACGGTGCGTCGCCCCGGGCAAACGGGCAAATGAGACATACTGGGAAATCCATGCATTAGGGCTTGACGTTGAATTGAAGTGTCTGAGATTACGATCGATCCATGCATGCTCCTATATTGAAATCAGGATCAGCAGACTGGTCTGCAACCTCACATCCCATTCCAATTAACTGTCTGATATAAGCCCACTGTGTGAATTCGTGCCACTGATACTCAGCAGGGAAACAAAACGGCAATACCGGGATGTTAAGTAGTGGGCCTCACAGGAAGCGAAGGGCGGTGAGTTGGCCAAGGTCAGAGGGAATGGAGGTGTTGAAAACGTTCTGGTCCAGATTGCTGGGGGGCCAAGGGGCACATCGCACACGCACACCCAATCACCTTCAATGCGTAGACGTTCTGAATGGCACCACGCATGAGAACCCCTTCAGAAGATTGTTACAACAAGCCTATGTCATTAGTTACTCCCTCTTGTGCATGTTTCGCAAGGCACATATTCTCTGGAGGGATGTATAGGAAGGAGGAGTGGGAGGAGTGTAGTGTGTGGGGGTGGGGGGAGATTGTTTGCATTGGAATGCTGCCAGCGCTGGTAGGTGGCGGTCAGAATCGGGGCAATACTGGAAGGTAGGTGGGAGGGGTAGTTGTGACAAGGGAATGGGGGAGAACAGGGGGATAAAGGGTGGAAAATGCAATTACTGCTCCAGTGAATCAACACTCTGGAGGTTAGGACGAAGAACGGCGCTCAAGAAAAGTTGATTACGAAGCCACAAGGACAATATAAAAGCTATCGTGGAAACGAAACCGAAACTAGTGTCAGTTGAGACCGTTCCTCCCACTTCATTGCAAAATGTACCCTCGAACAGACTTCAGCAAGCAGGCTCAAATTAAGGTCCTCAATAACTACGACAAGTATGAGGTACACTTTGTTTGCACCTCAATGACCATCCCTCGTGCAGCAAAGAAGAACATCTGGTATCACCACTACCACCACTGCGAACAAGTCAACAAAGCCTACTGCAAGGCTTGGTCCACCCAAGGCATTTGAAAGACCAGCAAAGGCTGTTTTCTTCCCATGATGATGTTGTTGATTGAGCCAAAACTGTTATTTGGCCTGTTGCTTGCTCCAAGTGAGAGGTTGCAAGGTGCCAGGCACCATAAATGCTAAGCCGAGAACTTTGCCACTCTCCTCACTCACTAAAGTCAGTGGGTACCGCGCGCATGGTTTGCGGAGTCTGACCCACTGCCCCGACGGTCTAATGAATTTGCTGGCTAGGGTGGCGAAACGAAAAAAATGACATAAATCTGTCTGGGGCGATTCAGGCAAAATGCATGCATACAGTAGCTGGAGTTGTGACAAGCTGGTGAGTGGATCGATGGGACCTGAGAGCTGATTCACACCAAGGGCACCGAAACAGGGAAATGGGGAGGACGGAGACACAATGAAGACAAATGGAGAAGCCATACATGAGAAAGAGGCCACACAAGCATGCTTGCTTGGTATCACGCATGTCCACCAGCAGCATCACCAAGAAACAAATAAAGAAAACATGTAAGTACCACGTGTCACACATTGTGTTGTTGTGGCCATATCCTGTGCAAATGCTTCACCTGTGCTTTGCATTGCACACATAAGCTCCCACCACCATCCATCACAAGCTGTTGCACAGCAAGATCTTTGCCTCTAACTGAAATGTTACGCACACAAATCGCAAGTTGGTCAGACGGCTGAAGCCTGCTGGAACAGTCCCTGTGATTTGATTCCCTGTCAAGTCGCTGCAGCACAGGTGACAGGCACAGGGTGAATGGAAGAGTCGGCAGATAGCATGCAGAATTCAAATGCGAGGCGAAGAGGAATCACGGCTGATGCGCACAAAACAATAGTGAGATGCGCACTTACAGAACGATGAGCGACGTGAGGCTGAAGAGGGATTCAGAAAGGGTGCCCATGAGCTGGCAAAAGGGGAGTGACCTAGAGAGGAGGCAGCGAGAATTCGGGAAGGGGGAGTAAAGTGGGTGAACTGGACGGGGCAAGAGAGGGCTAATGGAAAGCGTAAAATTGAGGAAAAAATAGGAGTCACAGTGACCGGGTCTTCTATGCACGCCTTCTTGCCTGTCATTGACGTTGCATTAAGTATTGATACCATGGACTGCTTGAGAGAGAGATTGGCACACTCTTGGTGCGAAGCGAGCACAAGACAGATGATATCCACTGTGGACCACCTCTCTTTGCGTTGATGATATCCACTTGGCTAATAAGCTCCACTCCACCATCACTCCACCGCTCAAAGGGTGGTGGTGCAGAGAGGTAGTGCATGGGCTCACTCACAGGCGTGTGAGGTGCTGAAACCGGCTGATTATGTCGGGTATTGGTGCATACAAGCTTGTCGATTGTAAAACTCTGCAAAAAAAATCGAGAGGGGCTTGATTACATGACTGGCAGCAGGCGGAATTCACAATAGCCATGACATGAACCTCCCATGCCATCATCCACAGGAAACGACAACAACCAAGTAGTTTCACTCTTACTGAGTTTAATGGGTGCAGTTTAGGTATGGTCGTCGGTTGAACCCGAATCAGCTTGAGACGAGCTGAGTCGGGCCGGCTTAAGACTTGAACCGGAACTCATACCTAACTTGAATCGACCCCACTCGAACCTTTTCAAGACCCGGACTGCTCAGGCTGGACGCGGTATGACCCAAACTGCATGTGGTTCGGGTCACACCGAATCAAGTTCAACAAATGAATATCCGCATGTGGTGAGGCCCATGAGAGATGCGCATTCGAAAACTGAGCGCATGTGGCGGCAACATGACAGCAGGGTGGAGCCCTCACATGTCAGTGACGAATCCGTCTCGGTTGCAGAGAATGCCATTCAGTGCCCTGCAGTCCGCATAACGCATCTGCCATGTCTCGCTGCCCTGGAAGCTGTTCCACCAGCTAGCCAGCTCCAAGAGGCTGCTCACTGGAAGGAGGCGTGGATGGGCAAGCCAGCGACGGAGAAACTCAGTAGGAAAACGAGGGACTGAAGAGAACAGGTGAGGGTGGAGGTGGTTCAGCAAGAGTGGGATGAGATGGGGAAGTGGCAGAATGAGCTAGTGATCTAGTCAAGGCAGCAACACAATGGTGTTCCCAGCCCTACCTTCGTCTGGGTATAATCGCACTGAAGCTACTCCCCTGAGCGCAACCAGGCACACAAGGCCGGGAACCAGCAGACGATACAGCTCCATCCCTCGGTGCGACTGACAAAAGGACTGCATGCACAAACAAAAGGAGCACCTTTAAGTAGACATGAGCAACGAGCGAACCGAACACGTTTGACTCGAACAGTTTTCCTAAATGTTAGTGTTGCCTGTTCGAGTAAAGGGTCGAACAGTTTTGAGGCAAGGCCGAACACTAAGGTGTTTGACCCGAACTCGAATGGTTTGCCTTGGGGGGTACTTTCAGTATAGTCACATTCAGGGCATGTAAAAAATTCAGGGCGCGTGTACTACAAGCAATATCACAATTGAATGAAAGATCAACAATGCTGCGCACTCAATGTCTAGTCAAAGATGGATAAATAAGTCAACGGGCAACATGTCAATGGCAAGGTCAAGTCAAGGACATGCAAAACTAAACCTGAGAGCCCACCAAGCCCTCGTGCAACTCCCCCAACCCCCCCTCCTCCTGCCACAGCAACAGCCTCCTCCTCACCCCCCTCGTCGAGCCCCTCTCCCTCCAGCGCCAACTCTGGTGCTGCCTGCTCACCACTGCTTCTGGACCCTCTCCCCTCAAAATTTGACGTGCTGGTCTCGAAGGAGTGTTTTTGTGCGTGCGAACACTCGAACACTCGAACGTGTTCGGGACGAACACTTAGGTGTTCGTCCCGAACTATTTTGGGCAAAAAAAACCAACTGCTCATCCCGGACTTAGGTGTTCGAATTTTGCTCATGTCTACCTTTCAGGTGTTGTGGGTTGGGGTGCGACTAATGAATGCACGGGAAGTTCCTTCAAGCACTCTAATCTAAACGCCCCGCTATCCACGGTCAAAACGGGGCTGTTATAGAGGCGGATGCCTTTACAACTATCTTGTAAGCTTGCAGGCTTTGTGTCTGCGTTACAAGTCCAAGTTACACCCGGCGTCCCCCACTCCCCATTCCCCCCCCCCCCCCCCCCCCCACCCCACCAAGCCATTGTCCTCGTTGGTTCATAACTTCAGGGAGCTGGGTAGCACAGGACTTCGGTGATTGGTCAGGCCAGCTGAAGATTGTTGACTGCGTTCAACTCTGGGTTACCACATTTGAGTTCTCGTTATGAGCATACAATGTGACCCAGCCGGGAATAGACACTAGATTTTGGTTCCAGAGTAACGCCGCCCCCCTACCCACTGGGTCGAAACGGGGGTGTCATAGAGTGCAGTGGATAATGCGGTACAAACAACCCTTAGTGTAACCCGCGGGCATTACACGGCGAGCAAGGAGGATGGGAAAGCGAAAGAGAATATCAAGACGCGCAGAGAAAGGCAAATGAAGTTCTCGAGCTATTTCAAAACAGCCGAGAAAGGATGTCAATGCCTGACGAGATGGGCGAATTCGAGGCTGCAGAGGCTCTTGACAGACGAGAGAGAAACAACAGAAAGGCCTGAATGGAAGGCGACGCCTGTGAAACGATCTATGCGCTTTAGGGATGCACAATCGGCGTTTTCGCTAGGGCTTAAAAGTCAAAAGTAAGCGGCAGTCTAGGGTTTCGTTAGGGCTCTGGTGTGTCTGGCAGGTCACCCCGTACGACACAGACAGTTGGAAGTCCGATGCGCGGCAAGGAGCCATGCGAACGGGAGGGAACATGGAGCGCTGCGGTCCGGATTTCATGGCAAGCTTACCCGGTGTGTCGGCATGAATCCAAGCAACGTTCCCAAAGACACGCTGTGTATTGAATGCAATTAGGGCGCGTCCCGAGAATGCGGCGTCCGAATGCGGCTCGGAGCTTGGTACGGCCTAGAGCGGTCTATTTAAAGTTTAAAGTGGTCTAGAGGGGTATTTTGCAAAGTACGTAATTTCGGGACGCCCCCTATTATCTCGTTCCGTCAAAGCAATTTCTCAGAATAAAAGTATGTGTCCACTCGAAACTAGTGATTGCAACAAGACTGCGATGTGAAGCAGTGCTGCAGAGGCTCTTGACAGACGAGAGAGAAACAACAGAAAGGCCTGAATGGAAGGCGACGCCTGTGAAACGATCTATGCGCTTTAGGGATGCACAATCGGCGTTTTCGCTAGGGCTTAAAAGTCAAAAGTAAGCGGCAGTCTAGGGTTTCGTTAGGGCTCTGGTGTGTCTGGCATGTCACCCCGTACGACACAGACAGTTGGAAGTCCGATGCGCGGCAAGGAGCCATGCGAACGGGAGGGAACATGGAGCGCTGCGGTCCGGATTTCATGGCAAGCTTACCCGGTGTGTCGGCATGAATCCAAGCAACCTTCCCAAAGACACGCTGTGTATTGAATGCAATTAGGGCGCGTCCCGAGAATGCGGCGTCCGAATGCGGCTCGGAGCTTGGTACGGCCTAGAGCGGTCTATTTAAAGTTTAAAGTGGTCTAGAAGGGTATTTTGCAAAGTACGTAATTTCGGGACGCCCCCTATTATCTCGTTCCGTCAAAGCAATTTCTCAGAATAAAAGTATGTGTCCACTCGAAACTAGTGATTGCAACAAGACTGCGATGTGAAGCAGATACTGTACAAGGAGCAACAGCTTGCACTGCGGGAGATTTGAATCACGTGTTGCACATGGGATGGTGGGTGGGGCAAAGGCAAGTACAGCAGTAGGACGCATTTCAGGCCTCGTACTACGAACGACTTCTTCCGAACGGGTTGTGCAGGTCGCACACCCTTGAACTTTGGGATAATATGCCATTCTTAGGGAACATTCGTGGCCCGTGTCAGACATCAGGTCAGACCCCAAGTGGAAGCTCGGAAGACCCGAAGTGGCTCGATTGTGAGGCAAATCCGAGTTCGGATGAGCCAAATTGGAGACTAAGGGCTTTTGACCTGAAGTCTGACACGGGCCACGAATGCGCCCTTAATAAAAAAGGGTCTCGATAGCATTTTTTTGTGTAAAAAAATGACGGTTACAGTCACTTCAAAGGGTTTTTTCACTACTTTGATAAAACGTTTCACGTAATCAGTCACTATTAACTGGTGAAATTTTACGAGAATGGTCATAGATGAAACTCCCGCAAAAAAAATATATAAAACCCAAAAGGAACCTGGATGCATTTTTGGATGAATCAACCATAAACACGTAACTCGCCAGGTGTTTAGGGTTGATCCGTTCCCAAACCGCATCCGATTCCGATTAAATTTTAGTTTTTTTAGAAGTTCGCAGATTGGTTGGGCACGCGCGGGAAGATTGTAGATTTCATAGCCTTTTGACGGGAGTTACATGTGTGACCATTCGCGTGAATTTCTGCCTAGTGTTAGTGACTGTACGCGTTTTTATTATACCAAAATCATTATCGATTCCCATGTGAACAAATAATGGCATATTTTCCCTTAAACATTTCTGGATCGTGGCAGTACGGGAGATTGCAAAAAGAGTAATACGATCGCTAAATTTGCTTGTTCGGAACAAACTAGAATGGGCACTCAGTAGGTTTGGTTCACGCCAGTTTGGTCCGCGAAAACATCCTCGTTAGCCAACGGTTTACAGTAACTAGCGATAAAAGAACACCCTCCCATGTAATTACACCCATTATTTCACCCTACTTTCGGGCTTTGGGCTGAGAATTTTGCAAAATTCTCGAGTAATTTACTAGCTCGCTGCTCGCACTAACCGCTCCGGACCGACCCGGGTCTAGGGTCTATTGAGCCCGCCGACATGCCCTGCTCCTCCATATGTCGGTACGATGTAACTATCGCAAACGGGCAGGTCGCTGCACCAAGCAATCTGTGAAGCCTTATCGCCGGTTGAACCCCTCGCGGCACGCACCCTGTCCGCCGGCGTGCTGGCACAAAGCGAGCCCCAGCGTGCGTTCGCTGGTGCGAGCCTGAAAGAGCTCAGAGACAAAGGGAGCTCAGAGACGGAGGAGCGAGGGCAGGAGGCATCAGCCGCTCGGTAAATGGGCAGGTTTCCGGTATTTCCTCGTTTCAACGTGTAATACATTTTACATGGCAGCGCATCCACGACCATCATCATCATCAGCGCCCGTTGTGCCTGTCGTGTTTTATCCCAGCAGGTGTCGTACCGGCGGATGTTGGGGCCGCATCATCATGTGCTGCTGCTGATCAGTCTGGCGTGCCTCGCGGCCGTGTGGGGTGCAGAGGCAGTGAGGAGATTGATACCAAAAAACGGTACGCCACGTGTACCACACCGACCCTGGCTGTGAGGAGATTGATGTTGCTCAAAACTGCAGGGTGTGCCACTACCGTATCATCCCAGCATACCCACCTGACCCTCCAGCACTCCTACGGCCTTGCCTTGGCCTCGGTGCCTTGCCGTTCATCCGCCTGCTGCGTCTCATCTGTGCCTCGCCCCGTCATCGCCTCATCCCATCCGCGCCTCACTCCGTCCATGCCTTGGCCCTTCCATGCCCCACCCGATCTGTGGTCCGCCCTGCCACGAGTCTCTCGTTGCTGGCCAGCGAGTGGAACGCTTTAAATGGCAGCGACATGTGAAAATGGCGTCATGCGGATTGCATGGCCATAGAGGGAATTCGTTGCGACCATGATGGTTACATTATTTCCATGTGAGTGCACTACCATCTCATGCTGTCCCTGTGCTGCTGCTCCTTCCGCGCTGGACTCACGGGAATGAGATGCAAGATCGTCCTCGCGAGGCCCCCTGGTTTTATACAGTCTACACTTTTGTGTTAATTGCGTGTATAGCAGGGCAGCTTATCATGCGCTTCAGTTGGCGCTCGATGCGCATTGTGACACGACTCTCCGAGGAGTGTGCAGTGCAGGCGTCATAGCATTACAAATCTCATTTGTACAGCACACTCAAATGGGCAATAACATATTATCCAAATATGATAATACGAATGTCTATGCAAGTGTGAAATGGGGATTGGGAAGGGGGGGGGGGGGGGGGGGCAAAATGAAGATATGAAAATGCAAAATGTGACTAGGTGGCAGGTCTGAGAGACTTGCGGGAATGTGAAGGAGCTTGTCTCCTTTACAACAAACTCCTCTACTAGTCGAATCACAATCCTAAAAAAAAATTAAAACTAAGAAAAAAATCACATATTGTGACACGACTCTCCGATGAGTGTGCAGTGCAATTGCCATAGGTGAACGAGACATCACATAGGCGGAATCTGACGATGGCGTGCGAGAGTGGAGGCGTAACGATGGGTCGGGCTAGGTCGCGTCGGATCATGGAGGATACGCGATGCAGCCACCAACTCGCGATCTAGCTGGGTGACCAATAACTCCCGAGCTTTGTCACCACGCCACCGGCCGAGGGCCTTGAAGAGGCGGTACGCCAACGGCGACAGCCACCGTGGCAACAGGCTTACGAAAGGAATGTATACCAAGCATATTCGAATTGAGGCCGACGCGTGAAAACGCCTCGCAACACCAGCCGCGAACGGTGGAGTAGGATGGGGATCGGTCGGAGGGTGAAGCCCGTGCAGCAGGCGAAAACACCCGAATGAGGGCACCTAATGTTGTCAAACATTATATGTGTTATAGTTTCTAGGCTACAGTGGGTTAGCCTCTAGGGGGTACATTGCTCTAGTGTTTTGTACTTGTACTCTCATCCTTCCTAGTCCAACCACTTCTTGTTTCTGACATGGTATTAAGAGCGTAGGTTTAGACCTAGGATCGCTTACCTAAGGGCCCACCGTTCCGTTAGAAGCGCCCTCGAGCGCCTTCATGACTTAGCGCCCTCGAGCGCCTCTCTCCTAGTGCGCCCTCGTGCGCCTCGCTTTCTCCTACTGCCCGTGCGCAGCTCGCTAGCGCCGCACGCGGCCCTTTTTTTTTTTTTAGCGCGCGTCGCCCGCTAGCAGCCCGCGCGCGGCCTTATCTGCGCGCGCGCCGACCGTTAGCCGCCCGCGACGACCAGCGCCGCCCACGAGCAGCCCGCTAGCCGCCCATCGACCGGCCCTCCTGGCCGTCCAGAGCGTTGCAGCCCCGCCCGTAGGCCGCCGCGACGCCCTCTTAGGCAGCCGCCCGCGTGCGACTACAGCCCACGCACAGCCGCGACCCGCCCGCTACAGCCACCCACACGCAGGCCCACCGTCGCGCCGTGCCGCGTAGTCCGAACCGAGCCACGCCGCCCGACCGAGTCGCGCCGCCCGAACCGAGCCGCGCCGCCCGAGCCGAGCCGCGCCGCCCGAACCGAGCCGCGCCGCCCGAGCCGAGCCGCGCCGCCCGAACCGAGCCGCGCCGCCCTACTGTGCCCCACCAACTACTACTGCTACTACTGCTACTGCTACTGCTACTGCTGCTGCTACTACTGCTACTGCTGCTACTGCTCCTACTGCAACTATGGCTAGCCCTGCTGTGCTAGCTTTCGATACTGAGGGCCGCCCACTGAAGTTTGACACCTGGCTCGATGACCTGCACCTGTTCCTCCAGCTCACTGCCAAGGAGGATATTTCACTGTACGATCACGCGCTAGGACTAGCTGCTGCTCCTGCTGCTACTGCTGACAGTACTGCCCGCTCACAGTGGCAGACTCGTGACGCCCACACTCGCTTCGCTATTCGCAACTCCCTACCGATAGATGAGCGCGAGCACTTTGGCCAGCACAAAACTGCGCAGGCACTGTACACTGCTGTAGTTGCACGCTACTCCTCACCTGCCTCTGCTGCGCTAGGCCGTCTCTCGCTCCCCTACCTGTTCCCAGACCTGTCCGCCTTCTCCACAGTCGCTGACCTCATCACGCACCTCCGCACTAGTGAGGCCCGCTTCCGTGCCGCTATGCCCGCTGAGTTCCTTGCCAAGAACCCCCCCCCGCTGTGGCTCACTCTCTACCACCTGGTCACCCGTCTCCCAGACTCTCTTCGTGCGGTACGGGACCACTTCCTCGCTCGCTGCCCCACTGAGCTCACCGTTGATCTGCTCGAGAAGGAACTGCTTGCAGCCGAGACTAGCATAGTCGCTGTAGGTGCCTCTCGTGGCGACCCCCGCACCCCTTTCTTCGAGGGGTGTTCCCCTTCCCCCCTTCTCCCCTCTGTCGCCTCTGCTGCTGCTGTCGACCTCGTTGGTACTGAGCAGGTCGGGACTGCGTCCGCTCCGAGCTGGCGCCGCAGCGGCAAGGGCAAAGGGGGCAAGGGAGGTGGAGGTGACGGCGGGGGAGGCGGTGGTGGGGGCGGTGGCGGCGGTGGGGGTGGTGGCGAGGCTGGAGGGGCTAGTGGCAGCAGTGGGGGTGGTGGCGGCAGCGGCGGAGGAGGTGGCCGGGGTTGGGGCGGTGGTGGTGGTGGCAGTGGACGCGGTGGCGGCAGGGGCGGTGGTGGTCGCGGTGGTGGCGGCGGAGGTGGAGGTCGTGGAGGTGCTGGCGGTGGCCAGAGCCAACAGCAGACTCCGTCGTCCCAGGAGCTTCGTGAGTGGTACTCTCAGCACGGGGGGGGGGGGGGTGGCCTTAGCTGCACGTACGTCATCCGCACTGGTGACCGCACTGGCCAGACGTGTGGGAGGGCGCACACCATGCAGCGCTGCTTCTCCCGCCTTGACGACGCCTGGCGCACTCAGTTTCCTGGTGCCGCTGAGATGCCCCGCTGGGCTGATCTGATGAAGAAGAACATTGATATCTATGCTCTTGACTTTGATGCTATTCTTGGTGCCATGTATGTGTTGTCTACTAGTGGAGATAGTGCCCAGTACCTGCGTGTTCCGCCCGATCCTAGCATTCGGACCAGTGAGGCTACCGCTCCAGGTGCTTGCGTGTCTGCTGCCCCAGGTGCTGCTGAGGCTGCTGCTCTAGGTGCTTGTGAGTCTGCGCCCTCTGGTACTGAGTCTACTGAGGCACTGCACACCTTCACACTGGACTCATGTGCTTCTCGCTGTTTCTTTCGTGACCGCACTGCCCTTGAGCAGCTTGCTCGGCCAGTTGCTGTGTCCCTCGCTGACCCCTCTGGGGGTCCGGTCATTGCGACCTCCTCCACTGTCCTCCCTTGTCCTGCGGTTCCGTCGGGCACACTGTCAGGTCTCCACCTCCAGTCGTTCTCTACGAACTTGGTGGCGGGTTGTGCGCTCCAGGACGGGGGTGTCCACCAGTTCACCCCTGCCTACGAGCGCGTGACACACTGCACGTGTGCTCGGACGGGCCGTCACCTGGCTACCTTCACTCGGCAGCCGGGGTCGGACCTGTACACACTGACCACTGAGTCCCCTCAGGTAGCTGCGTCTGCGTCAGGTCAGCTGTCGGCCCCCTGCTCGTGTCGCTCGCTGGCGCACGAGACCGTCCTCTGGCACCACCGCCTTGGTCACCCGTCCGTGCAGCGCCTTCGTGGCATGCACAAACGGTACCTTGTCTCTGGTCTTCCCAGGGTTCTCCCTCCCCTCCCACCCTCGCCTGCTCCTCCTTGTCTTCCCTGTGTCGAGGGGCGGCAGCGCGCCGCTCCTCACTCCTCCTCGTTTCCCCCGACGACTGCTCCCCTGCAGACGCTCCACATGGACGTGTGGGGCCCAGCCCGCGTTCGTGGACAGGGTCACGAGAGGTACTTCTTGATAGTTGTTGACGACTACTCGCGCTACACCACGGTCTTCCCCTTGCGCACCAAGGGTGAAGTCCCTGATGTCTTGATCCATTGGATCCGCGCTGCCCGTCTCCAGCTCAGCGAGAGGTTCCACTCGGACTTCCCTGTCCTGCGTCTCCACTCTGACAGAGGTGGGGAGTTTTCCTCCGACTTCTTGAGGGCCCACTGTCAGGGGCAGGGCATATAGCAGTCGTTCACGCTTCCGGCCTCTACACAGCAGAATGGGGTTGTTGAGCGCCGCATTGGCTTGGTCATGGAGGTCGCTCGTACCTCCTTGATCCATGCGGCTCCCCCCCGCTTTCTGTGGCCGTTTGCGGTCCGATACGCTGCGCATCAGCTCAACCTCTGGCCCCGTGTCTCCGTTCCGGAGACTTCGCCGACACTGCGTTGGACGGGAGAGGTTGGCGATGCGTCGCGTTTTCGGGTCTGGGGATCTCGAGCTTTTGTTCGCGATACGTCCGCAGACAAGCTCTCCTCCCGCGCTGTTCCTTGTGTCTTCCTTGGCTTTGTCCCGGACGCGTCTGGTTGGCAGTTTTACCACGCCACCTCGCGCCGTGTCCTGCCCTCTCAGGACGTCACTTTTGACGAGTCGGTGCCCTACTACCGCCTCTTCCCCTACCGCACTGCCCCACTCCCCCCCCCGCCTCTCTTCCTCGCGCCAGGTGCTGCTGTGGTAGACCCCCTCCCCCCTCAGGGTGCCGCTCCCTCAGGTGTGTCCCAGGTAGACCCGGTTGAGCCTGTCGATGTAGCTGTCGACTCTCGTCCTGCTAGGGGTGCTGAGCCTGAGCGTGCGGAGCCTGGGGGTGCGGAGCCTGGGGGTGCTGAGCCTGGGGTTGCGGAGTCTGGGGGTGCTGAGCCTGGGGGTGCGGAGCCTGGGGGTGCTGAGTCTGGGGGTGCTGAGCCTGGGAGTGCTGAGCCTGGGAGTGCTACGTTTGAGGGTACTGAGCCAGAGGGTGCTGCGACTGAGCGTGCTACACCTGGAGGCGCTCCCTCCTCACAGCAGCTGCGTGAGTGGTACTTCCAGTACTTCAGCCTCAGGAGGGGTGCTTCTGGAGCTAGGGGTGCTGCTGGAGCTGGTGCTCGTGCTTCCCCTCCTAGGCGGGAGCCGCCCTCTCCCCAGCGGCTCCGAGAGTGGTACGCTCGGCGCTGCACTCTCCGGAGTGGCGCTACTAGTGTCGCGGACCCTGGAGCTGGAGCTGGTGCTGGTACTGGTGCTGCTGGTGCTGGAGCTGCTGGAGGTGCTGCTGCTGCTGGCGGTGCTGCTGGCGCTGCTGGAGGTGCTGCTGGTGCTGGTGCTGCTGGAGCTGCTGGAGGTGCTGCTGCTGCTGGCGGTGCTGCTGGCGCTGCTGGAGGTGCTGCTGGTGCTGGAGCTGCTGGAGCTGCCGGAGGTGCTACTGGTGCTGGTGCTGCTGGAGGTGCTGGAGGTGCTGCTGGTGCTGGAGCTGCTGGAGCTGCTGGAGGTGCTGCTAGTGCTGGAGCTGCTGGAGGCACTGCTGCTGCTGGCGGTGCTGCTGGAGCTGCTGGAGGTGCTGGTGCTGCTGGTGGTGCTGCTGGTGCTGGAGCTGCTGGAGCCGCTGATCCCGGAGGTGCTCGTACTGGAGGTACTGGAGCTGCTGGGACTGGAGCTGCTGAGGGGGTTGGAGCTGGAGGTGCTGAGCGGCCGCGGCCGTACTACGTTCCGCTCCTTCAGCAGGTTCTTGGTCTCCGGCCCTCTACTGGTCCTACTCCTTCCCTACTGAGTCCACCGCCTGTCCAGTCGCAGTCACAGTTACAGCCTGCCTCTCCGCTGCCTGGTCCTTCTCCTTACACTGCGCCGACGGGTAGTCTTACGGAGCGTCGTGAGCCTGAGTCTCGTCCTCCGTCGCCTGAGTCTAGTCCAGAGTCGCCTGAGTCGCGTCCAGAGTCGCCTGTCCGCACTGTCCGCGCTGGTCGTCGTGCTCCGCGTCAGCGTCCTCCTCCTGTCCTTGGCACTCACTATATGACCGTGCGTCCTTCCACTGCTCCACAGCGTGTCCCTCTGCCGTCTCCTCCTGCGTCCTCTCTTCCTGACATTGCTGACCCGCCGTCATACCTTGCTCGTGTTGCCAGTCCTACTGACACGCGTGCTACTGTTGTCACTGACCCTACCTTTGAGTCCTCTGCTGCGTCTGCTCTAGTCGCTGAGCTTGTTGACTTTGCTGCCGCCTGTCGTCTAGACTACGCCGCTAGCCTTGTTGCTGAGTCTGAGTCTGTCTGTCCTCCGTCCGTCGGGGGTGAGTGTGCTCTTGGCACGGACGTCCTTGAGAACAGACAAGAGGAGTTTGAGTGCTTTGCTGCTGCTTTACCTCATCTCGTGTCCATGCTGATTGCCCCTGAGGGAGACCCGGATGCACCAGACATCCCGACCCCACGCTCTTACGCAGAGGCGATGGAGGGTCCCTACTCCTCTCAGTGGCAGACAGCCATGGACGCAGAGATGGCTTCCTGGAAGTCCACAGGCACCTACGTCGACGAGGTTCCCCCACCTGGGGCGAACATCGTCAGTGGCATGTGGATTTTCAGAGTGAAGCGGCCACCGGGTTCTCCGCCTGTCTTCAAGGCGCGGTACGTTGCACGAGGCTTCAGTCAGCGAGAGGGAGTAGACTTCTTCCAGACCTTCTCCCTGACCCCGAAGATGACCACTCTTTGGGTTCTGCTGCACGTCGCCGCTCAGCGTGACTACGAGCTCCACTCTCTTGACTTCAGCACTGCGTTCCTACAAGGCAGCCTGCACGAGGAGATTTGGCTGTGCCGCCCACCTGGCTTCACTGGGTCGTTCCCTCCTGGTACTTAGTGGAGCCTCCGGCGGCCAGTCTACGGTCTCCGCCAGGCACCCCGTGAGTGGCACGACACACTGAGGACTACTCTTGCTGCTCTTGGGTTTGCTCCTTCCACTGCTGACCCGTCGCTGTTTCTACGCACCGACACCACTCTGCCGCCGTTCTACGTTCTAGTGTACGTAGACGACCTGGTCTTTGCTACTGCTGACACTGAGGCACTCGCCCACGTGAAGTCGGAGCTGCAGAAGAGACACACGTGCACAGACCTGGGTGAACTGACAAGCTATCTTGGCTTGCGGATCACCCGGGACAGAGCACAGCGCACCATCACTTTGACTCAGTCACACATGGTGCAGCAGGTCCTTCAGCGCTTCCGCTTCACGTACTCCTCGCCTCAGCCCACTCCTCTGCCTACCGGTCACTCGCTCTCAGCTCTGCCTTCGGATGAGTCCGTAGAGCCGAGTGGCCCGTATCCAGAGCTTGTGGGCTGCCTCATGTACCTGATGACCTGCACTCGACCTGACCTTGCATACCCTCTTGGCATCCTAGCATGCTATGTCGCTCCTGGCCGTCACCGGAAGGAGCACATGGATGCCGCTAAGAGGGTGTTGCGCTACTTGTGCAGTACGTCGGGCATGGGGCTTGTGCTTGGAGGACGGAGAGACGTTGTCCTCACTGGGCACTCAGACGCTTCTTGGGCTGACGACCAGGCTACGCAGCGGTCGTCTCAGGGTTACACCTTCAGTCTTGGCTGTGGTTCAGTTTCTTGGCGTTCTACTCGCTCGTCTTCAGTTCTCAGCTCCAGTTGTGAGGCTGAGATCTACGCCACAGCACAGGAGTTACGCTGGCTCACCTACCTGCTGACCGACCTGGGCGAGCGGCCTCGTTCTCCTCCAGTGCTGTACGTCGACAACAAGGCAGCCCTTGCCTTGTGTCAGGAGCACAGACTGGAGCACAGAACGAAGCACATCGCTCTGCGCTACTTCCTTGCTCGAGAGCTGCAGCAGCGTGGTCAGCTTCGTCTTTCGTACGTGGCCACTCGGCCCAACACTGCTGATGTGTTCACCAAGGCGCTTCAGCCTTGTGATCATCAGCGTTTCTGTACTGTTCTAGGCCTTGTGCCTACTGTCCCTCACTTGCTCACTTCTTGACTGTGCTTGTACTGTGATCTCTATATATATATCTGCATGCTTACACTTGCTAGGTTGTGATCACTGTACCTCTTGTTATATTATCAAACTGCATGTGAACTGGTCTTGTGACCATTTGCTTGTGCTCGGAATTTGTGTGGTATCCTTGAGATCCACCCTGAGCTTGTTTTTGCTTTGCTTTGCTCTGACTGGTCTTGTGACCCCTTGCTCTCCCCCACTTCGCCTATGGGGGTGTGTCAAACATTATATGTGTTATAGTTTGTAGGCTACAGTGGGTTAGCCTCTAGGGGGTACATTGCTCTAGTGTTTTGTACTTGTACTCTCATCCTTCCTAGTCCAACCACTTCTTGTTTCTGACAAATGTCTGCGGAGAAAAGCCCACAAGGAAAAGAAATTCTTGTGCCGGCTTGATCCGTTTTTGAACGGGGAATGAACAGCTACATGCAGTCATTGTCGATTTCAATTTGATGCCATTGAAGGGCAATCAGGTCTGAGAAGTGCAAGAAAGCTGTGAACATAAGAAGAGGAATGAGACCTCATTGAAACGTGGCAGGATCTGTCAACGAAACATATATTTCGCAGATGTTTTAGATCTTAGCGGGGGTATCGGTCCCTTTGCCAGCGATGGTTTGCCACAGTGGCGCTACGCGTATTCCTTTACTTGTGAGGAGCGGTCCCCGAATCAGAGATGGGCAGCCGATCAACCAGTGGGCACATGAAATTGCGGAACAAGCGGACCGTATGGCCGGGACAGTAGCGCCCTTGCGTACAGAATGCAATAGAAAGAGGCCAGTCGTCTGGTCAGTGACTGGGAGGGATGGTGTGAGGATCGATAGGATCGAGTTCAGAAATGAGGAAATGTATTGAATGATCACCAGGGTAAAACACGAGGCTATATATAGTCTGGACACAAGAACAGTAACCCAGGTGTTACGTGAAGGTTCCGACGGTCGCGAAGCGTCCCGAATGGAGCCTTCCCGAATTCGGTAGAAACTGTTTGGTGCAAACCGAATAGTACGAATTCTGTGCACGCAATCCTGGTCCGGTGCTATAACTATAATAAAATATAGGAAAGCACCTAAACCAGGAAATCAAGGAAAAGCATGAATGATACAATAAACCTAAGCTAGATGAAGCATTATAATGTAAAGGCAAGCAAGCAAAGCAAGCATAAGCCGTTGTACTCTCACACGTCCCCCCCTCAAAGCTGGGTGGCATGAGAAACACCATGCTTGACAAGATAATCTTTAAGAGCATGGCGTGCGTTGCCCATATCAGCTTCTCCAACCCAACTGTCCTCCGACGGGTCGTATCCCTTCCAGCGTATCAGGAACTCGAGGGCCTTGCCGCCGCGGCGTCGATGAGTAAGAACGCGTTCCACCTCATATTCTGGTTCATCCTGTACGACACCAGGTGGTGGTGGTGGTAGCTGCCGTCCCTAGAACTGTTGGTTGGGGTCTTTGTAGGGCTTCAGTAGCTGAACATGGAAAGCGTTGTGAAGCTTCCACGTGGTAGGTAAGCGCAAGCGGAATGTCACTGGTGTCACCTTCTCCTCAACGCGAAAAGGACCACAGAAGCGACGCCAGAGCCTGGACGGTAGATATGACAAGTCCAAGTTACGTGTGTCTAGAAGAACCTGACCTTCGACTGCTACGGAGTGATCTCGTCGATGTCGATCTGCATACTGCTTCTGGGAATTCTGCATCGTGGTAAGACGTCGCTGAGTCTTCGCGCATAGCTGCTGCATGGTGGTGACAAAGTCATGTGCGGTTTGGACGTGTGCCGGTGTGGTTGGCTTCTGTGGTGTAAGTGGTTCCCGTCCGTAACACATGAAGAAAGGAGATTTCCCGGTGGCCGCATGTGACGCGTTGTTGTAAGCGAACTCAAGCGTCAAGAACTGTAGATCCCAGTGGCTGAGGTCGTCGTCCTTGCTAGCTGTGCGCAGTAACTGTTCAACCACCTGATTGAGTCGTTCGGTCTATCCGTCAGTCTGAGGGTGGTAAGCGGAATACATCGCAAGCTTGTCCCCAACAAACCCATGAGTTCCCTCCAGAACTTACTAGTGAATTTTGGTCTCTGTCCGAGATTAGTCTAGCGGAGATGCCGTGGATGGTGATGATGCGGTCAAAGAAGAGGCGAGCAGTTGCTTCAGCTGTAGCCGTGGCGTTGGTCGGGATGAAGTGTCTCATTTCAGAGAACTTGTCGATCACCACGAGTATAGCGTCATGCCCTCGTGAGGTTGAAGGAAGCCCAGTGATGAAGTCTAAGCTGACGAATTGCCATGGCTTCTCCGGTACGGGTAGAGGCTGAAGTAACCCTGCTTTTTTCTGCTTGCTACTCTTCATCCGCTGGCACGTGTCGCATGAGGTGACGAACTGCTGCACGTCTGCTGCCATCCGGGGCCAGTAGTAATACATTGCTATCCCTGCTAACGTCTTGTTACTCCCGAAATGTCCCGCGTATGCTACGTCGTGAACTCCTCCAGTAAGAGTTGTCGGAGTGGGGCATAGTTCGATACCCAAATCTTTCCTGAACCCTTCCTTACAGCTAAGTCTTTCTCCCACTGTAACAGTTTCTGTTTCTATTCTTTAGCGATCTCTGCGTCCACGGAGTACCCATGCAGGAATAGACCCTTGAGCAGAGGGTTCATCCCGTCGAGCTGGATGCCTGCTACGTGCCCTGGGCGGCTCAGTGCGTCGGCCTTGTTGTGTAGCCCTGGCTTGTAGATGATGTCGTAGTGGAAGTGAGTTTCTATGAAGTCCATCCACCGCACCTGTAGTCGTGAGTGCATAGGCTTCGACTTAAGGTACTTGAGACTACAGTGGTCAGCGTAGACTGTAGTCTTGGCTCTCTCCAGGTAACACCTCCACGAATTGAAGGCTGTGACTATCGCTAAGGCTTCCTTGTCATGGATTGGGTAGTTCAGTTCTGCTCCGTGTAGCTTCTTACTGAAGTAGGCGACGGGCTGCAAACCGCGTCCGTGATCCTGCATCAGTACTAATCCGACTGCCTGGTCACTAGCGTCTACTTCCACCACGTATTATCTGTTTGGATCCGGTAGGATGAGTACTGGCGCAGTAGTCAATGCTGTCTGTAGCTGTTCCATGGCTTGCTGATGAGGAGTATCCCATTTACGGGGCGTATCCTTGTTCAGTAAGTTCGTCAATGGCGCAGCTATCTTCGCGTATTGTGGCACGAACCTGCTGTAGTAGTTGGCGAAGCCTAGGAACTGCTGCAACTCCTTTTGACGGCTTCGATCTTCCGCGGGTCCACGTGTACGCCCTCGGCACTCACCATGTGCCCGAGGAAATGCACATTCTTCAGGGCGAAGTCGCTCTTTGACAGCTTCAGGTAGAATTAGTTTTCCCGCAGGGTCTCGAAGACTTTCCGCAGATGCTCCACGTGCTCCTTCATGTTCTTGGAGTAGATGAGAATTTCGTCCAGGTACACCACCTCGCACCCATCCAGCAGGGGTCGTAGGATGTGATTCATCTCCGCCTGGAACGTCGCCGGTGCATTGCAGAGTTCGAACGACATCACTAAGTATTCGTAGGAGCCGTATCCGGTACGGAACGCCATCTTGATCTGCCAGTAACCCGACCGTCTATGCACGATATGGTGTGAGAGTACGACAGCATATGCTTGCTTTGCTTGCTTGCCTTTACATTATTATGCTTCATCTAGCTTAGGTTTATTTTATCATGCATGCTTTTGCTTTCCTAGGTTAGGTGCTTTCCTATGTTTCATTATAGTTATAGCACCAAACTAGGTTGCGTGCACCGAAATCCAGGCTTTTCGGTTGCCACCGAATTGCCTTCTACTGAATTCGGGAAGGTTCTGTTCGGGACGCTTCGTGACCCTCAGAACATTTGCGTAACACGTGGGTTACTCGCCTTGTGTCGAGACTATATATAGCCTCGTGTTGTACCCCGGTGGATCATTCAATAAATTTTCTCATTTATCAACTCGATCCTATCGACCCTCACATATGGGGTAATTGTTCTTGATCTCAGAAACTAACGAGCAGGAATGATTGCATTGAGAAAGAAAGTGATACAAGTACTTGTTAGAAACTGAGAATGAATGAACTAGGCAGCAGGGTGATACAAATATGAAACCCTAGCAATGTTGTACTCTCTAAGGCTAACCCACTACAGCCTACACAATATAAACATATATAATGTTTGACACACCCCCATAGGCGAAGTGGGAGACAACCAGATGGTCACAAGACCAGTCAAAGCAAAGCAAAGCAAAGCAAGCTCAGGGTGGATCTCAAGGAAACCACACAAATTCCGAGCACAAGCAAGCGGTCATAAGACCAGTTCACATGCAGTTTGATAATATAACAAGAGGTACAGTGATCACAACCTAGCAAGTGTAAGCATGCAGGTATAAGTATAGAGATCACAGTACAAGCAGAGTCAAGAAGTAAGCAAGTGAGGCACAGTAGGCACAAGGCCTAGAACAGTACAGAAACGCTGATGATCACAAGGCTGAAGCGCCTTGGTGAACACATCAGCAGTGTTGGCCCGAGTGGCCACGTAAGCAAGACGAAGCTGACCACACTGCTTCAACTCTCGAGCAAGGAAGTAGCGCAGAGCGATGTGCTTCGTTCTGTGCTCCAGTCTGTGCTCCTGACACAAGGAAATCATGGCCTTGTTGTCGACGTACAGAACTGGAGGAGAACGAGGCGGCTCTCCAAGGTCAGTCAGCAGGTAGGTGAGCCAGCGTAACTCCTGTGCAGCCATGGCCCCTGCGTAGATCTCAGCCTCACAACTGGAGCTGAGAACAGAAGACGAGCGGGTAGACCGCCAAGAAACAGAGCCGGAGTCAAGGCTGAAGGTGTAACCCTGTGACGACCGCTGCGTAGTCAAGTCGTCAGCCCAAGAAGCGTCTGCGTGACCAGTGAGGACAACTCGAGCCCGTCCTCCAAGCACAAGCCCCATGCCCGACGTACTGCACAAGTAGCGCAACACCCTCTTAGCGGCATCCATGTGCTCCTTTCGGTGACGGCCAGGAGCGACATAGCGTGCTAGGATGCTAAGAGGGTATGCAAGGTCAGGTCGAGTGCAGGTCATCAGGTACATGAGGCAGCCCACAAGCTCTGGGTACGGGCCACTCGGCTCTACGGACTCGTCCGAAGGTGGAGCTGAGAGCGAGTGACCGGTAGGCAGAGGAGTGGCCTGAGGCGAGGAGTACATGAAGCGGAAGCGCTGAAGGACCTGCTGCACCATGTGTGACTGAGTCAAGGTGATGGTGCGCTGTGCTCTGTCCCGGGTGATCCGCAAGCCAAGATAGCTTGTCAGCTCACCCAGGTCTGTGCATGTGTGTCTCTTCTGTAGCTCCAACTTCACGTGGGCGAGTGCCTCAGTGTCAGCAGTAGCAAAGACCAAGTCGTCTACGTACACTAGAACGTAGAACGGCGGCAGAGTGGTTTCGGTGCGTAGAAACAGCGACGGGTCAGCAGTAGAAGGAGCAAACCCAAGAGCAGCAAGAGTAGTCCTCAGTGTGTCGTGCCACTCACGGGGTGCCTGGCGGAGACCGTAGACTGGCCGCCGGAGGCTCCACTGGGTAACGGCAGGAAACGACCCAATGAAGCCAGGTGGGCGGCGCAGCCAGATCTCCTCGTGCAGGCTGCCCTGTAGGAAAGCAGTGCTGAAGTCAAGAGAGTGAAGCTCGTAGTCACGCTGAGCGGCGACGTGCAGCAGAACCCGAAGAGTGGTCATCTTCGGGGTTGGGGAGAAGGTCTGGAAGAAGTCAACTCCCTCTCGCTGACTGAAGCCTCGTGCAACGTAGCGCGCCTTGAAGACAGGCGGAGAACCCGATGGCCGCTTCACCCTGAAAATCCACGTGCCACTGACGATGTTCGCCCCAGGTGGGGGAACCTCGTCGACGTAGGTGCCTGTGGACTTCCAGGAAGCCATCTCTGCGTCCATGGTTGTCTGCCACTGAGAGGAGTAGGGACCCTCTATCGCCTCTGCGTAAGAGCGCGGGGTCGGGATGTCTGATGCATCCGGGTCTCCCTCAGGGGCAAGCAGCATGGACACGAGATGAGGTAAAGCAGCGGCAAAGCACTCAAACTCGTCCTGTCTGTCCTCAAGGACGTCCGTGCCAAGAGCACACTCACCCCCGACGGACGGAGGACAAACAGACTCAGACTCAGCAACAAGGCTAGCGGCGTAGTCTAGACGACAGGCGGCAGCAAAGTCAACCAACTCAGCGACTAGAGCAGACGCAGCAGAGGACTCAAAGGTAGGGTCAGTGACAACAGTAGCGAGGAAACGCGTGACAGTAGGACTGGCAGCACGAAGGGAGTCAGACTCCGGGTCCGGACCGTCAGGAAGAGAGGACGCAGGAGGAGACGGCAGAGGGACACGCTGTGGAGCAGTGGAAGGACGCATGGTCATATAGTGAGTGCCAAGTACAGGAGGAGGACGCTGACGCGGAGCACGACGACCAGCGCGGACAGCGCGGACAGACAACTCTGGACGAGACTCAGGCGACTCAAGACGAGACTCAGGCGACGCAGGACGAGACTCAGGCTCACGACGCTCCGTAAGACCTCCAGTCGGCCCAGCGTAAGGAGAAGGACCAGGCAGCGGAGAGGCAAGCGGTAACTGTGACTGCGACTGGACAGGTGGTGGACTCAGTAGGGGAGGAGAAGGACCAGTGGAGGGCGGGAGGCCAAGAACCTGCTGAAGGAGCGGAACGTAGTACGGCCGCGGCCGCTCAGCACCTCCTGAACCAGCAGAGACAGCACCAGCACCCTCAGCCCCAGGGTCTCCAGCTACAACTCCCGCAGCACCACCAGCAACCCCAGCAGCTCCAGTACCTCCAGCTCCAATCCCCGCAACAGCTCCAGTCCCAGCAGCTCCAGTACCTCCAGTACGAGCGCCTCCAGAACCAGCGGCTCCAGCAGCTCCAGCACCAGCACTACCTCCAGTAGCTCCAGCACCAGCAGCACCTCCAGCAGCGCCAGCACCAGCAGCACCTCCAGCAGCTCTAGCACCAGTAGCACCTCCAGCAGCAGCAGCAGCACGTCCAGCACCAGCAGCGTCTCCAGCAGCTCCAGCACCAGCAGCACATCCAGCAGCTCCTGCGCCAGCAGCACCAGCACCAGCACCAGCTCCAGCTCCAGGTTCCGCGGCACCAGCAGCAGCTCCAGCTCCAGGGTCCGCGGCACCAGTAGCGCCACTCCGGAGACTGCAGCGCCGAGCGTACCACTCTCGGAGCCGCTGGGGAGAGGGCGGCTCCCGCCTAGGCGGGGAACCACGAGCACCAGCTCCAGCAGCGCCCCTCCTGAGGCTGCAGTACTGCGAGTACCACTCCCGCAGCTGCTGTGAAGAGGGAGCACCTCCAGGCGCAGCACGGTCAGTCGCAGCACCCCCAGGCTCAGTACCCTCAGACGTAGCACTCTCAAACTCAGCACCCCCAGACTCAGCACCCTCAGGCTCAGCACCCCCAGACTCCGTACCCGCAGGCTCAGCACCCCCAGGCTCCTCACGCTCAGGCTCAGCACCCCCAGGCTCCACACCCCTAGGCTCCGCACCCCCAGGCTCAGCACCCCTAGCAGGACGAGAGTCGACAGCTACCTCGACAGGCTCAATCGGGTCTACCTGGGACACACTTGAGGGAGCGGCACCCTGAGGGGGGAGGGGGTTTACCAAAGCAGCACCTGGTGCGAGGAAGAGAGGCGGGGGGGGGGGAGCGGGGCAGTGCGGTAGGGGAAGAGGCGGTTTTAGGGGACCGACTCGTCGAAAGTGACGTCCTGAGAGGGCAGGACACGGCGCGAGGTGGCGTGGTAAAACTGCCAACCAGACGCGTCCGGGACAAAGCCAAGGAAGACACAAGGAACAGCGCGGGAGGAGAGCTTGTCCGCGGACGTATCGCGGACAAAAGCACGAGATCCCCAGACTCGGAACACCGACGCATCGCCAACCTCTCCCGTCCAACGCAGTGTCGGCGAAGTCTCCGGAACGGAGACACGGGGCCAGAGGTTGAGCTGATGCGCGGCGTATCGGACCGCAAATGGCCACAGAAAGTGGGGGGCAGCCGCATGGATCAAGGAGGTACGAGCGACCTCCATGACCAAGCCAATGCGGCGCTCAGCAACCCCATTCTGCTGTGGAGAGGCCGGAAGCGTGAACGACTGCTCAATGCCCTCCCCACGACAGAAGGCCCTCAAGAGGTCGGAGGAAAACTCCCCACCTCTGTCAGAGTGCAGACGCAGGACAGGAAAGTCCGAGTGGAACCTCTCGCTGAGCTGGAGACGGGCAGCGCGGATCCAAGGGATCAAAACATCAGGGACTTCACCCTTGGTGCGCAAGGGGAAGACCGTGGTGTAGCGCGAGTAGTCGTCAACAACTATCAAGAAGTACCTCTCGTGACCCTGTCCACGGACGCGGGCTGGGCCCCACACGTCCATGTGTAGGGTCTGCAGGGGAGCAGTCGTCGGGGGAAACGAGGAGGAGTGAGGAGCGGCGCGCTGCCGCCCCTCGACACAGGGAAGACAGGGAGGAGCAGGCGAGGGTGGGAGGGGAGGGAGAACCCTGGGAAGACCAGAGACAAGGTACCGGGAGTGCATGCCACGAAGGCGCTGCACTGACGGGTGACCAAGGCGGTGGTGCCAGAGGACGGTCTCGTGCGACAGGGAGCGACACGAGCAGGGGGCCGACAGCTGACCTGACGCAGACGCAGACGCAGCTACCTGAGGGGACTCAGTGGTCAGTGTGTACAGGTCCGACCCCGGCTGCCGAGTGAAGGTAGCCAGGTGGCGACCCGTCCGAGCACACGTGCAGTGTGTCACGCGCTCGTAGGCAGGGGTGAACTGGTGGACACCCCCGTCCTGGAGCGCACGACCCGCCACCAAGTTCGTAGAGAACGAGGGGAGGTAGAGACCTGACAGTGTGCCCGACGGGACCGCAGGACAAGGGAGGACAGTGGAGGAGGTCGCAATGACCGGACCCCCAGAGGGGTCAGTGAGGGAGACTGCAACCGGCCGAGCAAGCTGCTCAAGGGCAGTGCGGTCACGAAAGAAACAGCGGGAAGCACCTGAGTCCAGTGTGAAGGTGTGCAGTGCCTCAGTAGACGCATTACCAGAGGGGCGCAGACTCACGAGCACCTAGAGCAGCAGCCTCACCAGCACCTGGGGCAACAGACACACTAGCACCTAGAGCGGAAGTCTCACCAGCACCTGGGGCAGCAGACACACTAGCACCTAGTGCGGCAGCCTCACTGGTCCTAATGCCCGGGTCGGGCGGGACACGCAGGTAACAGTCACCCTCTCCACTAGCAGACAACACATACATGGCACCAAGAATAGCATCGAAGTCAAGAGCATAGACATCAATGTTTTTCTTGATCAGATCAAACCAGCGGGGCAGCTCAGTGGCAGTAGGAAACTGAGTGCGCCAAGCGTCATCGAGGCGGGAGAATCAGCGCTGCTGCGTGTGCGCCCTCCCACACGTCTGACCAGTGCGGTCACCTGTGCGGATGACGTACGGGCAGCTAAGGCCACTCCCCCCACGCTGAGAGTACCACTCACGAAGCTCCTGGGGCGACGGGGTCTGCTGTTGGCGCTGGCCACCGCCAGGACCTCCACGACCTCCACCGCCGCCGCCGCCACCTCGACCACCACCGCCACCACCGCCACCGCGTCCACTGCCGCCACCACCACCGCCCCAACCCCGGCCACCTCCTCCACCGCTGCCGCCACCACCCCCGCCGCTGCCGCCACCTCCCCCACCGCCGCCACTGGCCCCTCCAGCCCCGCCACCACCCCCACCGCCGCCACCGCCCCCACCACCGCCTCCCCCGTCATCACCGCCGCCCCCCTTGCCCCCTTTGCCCTTGCCGTTGCGGCGCGCCCCACTTGCAGTGGACGCAGTCCCGACCTTCTCAGCACCAAGAAGGTCGACAGCAGCAGCGGAGGCGACAGAGGGGAGAAGAGGGGAGGGGGAACACCCCTCAAAGAAAGGGGTGCGGGGGTCGCCGCGAGACGCACCGACAGCGACTATGCTAGTCTCAGCTGCCAGCAGGTGCTTCTCAAGCAGGTCAATGGTGAGCTCGGTGGGGCCGAGAGCAAGGAAGTGGTCCCTGACCGCACGAAGGGTGTCAGGGAGACGGGTGACCAGGTGGTAAAGAGTGAGCCACAGCGGGGGGGGGGTTCTTGGCAAGAAACTCAGCGAGCATGGCAGCACGGAAGCGGGTCTCACTAGTGCGGAGGTGAGGAATGAGGTCAGCGGCTGTAGAGAAGGCGGACAGGTCTGGGAACATATAGGGCAGTGAGAGGCGGCCTAGCGAAGCAGAGGCAGGCGAGGAGTAGCGCACAACTACAGCAGTGTACAGTGCCTGAGCAGTCTTGTGCTGGCCAAAGTGCTCGCGTTCATCTATCGGCAGGGAGTTGCGAATGGCGAAGCGAGAGTGGGCGTCACGAGTCTGCCACTGTGAGCGGGCAGTACTGTCAGCAGTCGCAGCAGGGGCAGGAGCGAGTCCTAACGCATGATCATATAGCGAAATATCATCCTTAGCAGTGAGCTGGAGGAACAGATGGAGGTCATCGAGCCAGGTGTCAAAACGCAGCGGGCGGCCCTCAGCATCGAAAGCTAGAACTGCAGGACTAGCCATAGTTTCAGTAGGAGCAGTGGGAACAGTAGTAGCAGTAGGAACAATAGTGAAACAGCACAGCGCGGCTCGGGCAGGACGGCGCGGGGCGGCTCGGGCAGGGCGGCGCGGTGCGGCTCGGGAAGGGCGGCGCGGCTCGGCTCGGGCAGTGCGGCGCGGCGGCGTGCGGCGGCTGCACGCGCGACTGGGCGTGCGGTCGTGCGGGCGGCCGTGCGTCCGTGCGTGCGGTCGTGCGGCCGTGCAGCCATGCGTGCGTGCGCGCGGTTGTGCGTGCGTGCGGCCGTGCGGCCTTGCGTGCGGCCGTGCGTGCGTGCGGCCGTGCGGGCGGCCGTGCGTCCGTGCGTGCGGTCGTGCGGCCGTGTGGCCGTGCGTGCGTGCGCGCGGTCGTGCGGCCGTGCGTGCGTGTGGCCGTGCGTGCGGTCGTACGGGCGGTCGTGTGGCCTAACGTGCGGCTGCGCGTGCAGCGTAGCTGGCGGCTGCGCGAGCGGCGGACGGGCGGCTGCGCGCGCGGCTGTCCTAAGAGGGGCGCTCGACGGCGCGCTAGGAGGGGCGCTCGACGGCGCGCTAGGTGGGGCGCTCGACGGCGCGCTAGGAGGGGCGCTCGACGGCGCGCTAAGAGGGGCGCTCGACGGCGCTAGGAGGGGCGCTCGACGGCGCGGGTAGAGGCGCAAGGGCGCGACGGAATGGTGGGCCCTAACCAACGTCGGTCCTAGGTCCTGACCTAGGCGTCGGATACCATGTTAGAAACTAGAACTGAACGAGAATGAATGAACTAGGCAGCAGGGTGATACAAATATGAAGGTAAGTCGAACGGCTCAGGATCCCATACACCCATAGTGCACATGGCATTCATCTCCTTCTCAGCACGTGCAACACCCTCCACCTCCCTGGCTAAACACATCATACCATCAAGCACACTAGCACCCTCCCCTACCTCCTCACCACCAGTATTAGACTGGACATTAAGCATCTGTAAACTTGTAACCAATGGTGGAGAGGTAGTCGCTGGTGACATTTGTAGATAGAGTGACAGGACGCTGGCTAGAGGAGGAGGAAGAGGAGAAAGACGGGATAGCGGAGCTTTGCTGAATCACCGGAGGGTCGCTGAGCTGTTACAAAGGATTGGGAGGCTGCTGTACCGACACACTCAGCGGTGCCAGTTCCGGTGATGAAAGTGGCACGTCAGCCTCATCAACCGCTGCTGAAGGTGGCGAGAGTGGAAGGGGGAGGAGCTGGAAAATTTCCGCAGCATCCTACAGAAGCTCTCTAAAGCACTTGCTCTCCATGTCCACCCCAACACATACAAGCATGACAATGCGTGCATCAAGCTTGCAACCCTTCTTACGCACACGCAACATGACATTCCCCATGCAACCCCAAATCCGAGCCATGCCCACATGCGGCATCTGGTCGGACCACGCCTCCATCGGGGTGATGAAGGTAGGCAAAGCACTATGGATGACTTTGTTCTTAACCCACATCACTTTCGTCAATGCTTCACCCTACAAGCGAGCAGAGAGACTCTTGCCGACCAACAATATGCGGATCCCCTCTGCCATCATCATGTGCGGTGTATCTGTGACATTTATGTTAGTTTTGATGCCAAACTCAGCCTTCCATACTTCCACAGCTTCCCCCAAGAACTCGCCACCCCTATATGTGTGAAGACCTTTCAGTTTCCGCCCAGGTTCCAACTCCACGTCCCTTTGCCACTGGCGATGGACAAGTGCGACTGTGACAGATTCCTTGTCGGAAAGTGGGAATGACCAAACTCATCTTGTAAAGTCGTAAATAAGGCTGAGGGCTTACACCGCTTCTCCCAGCGACGGTGTGGGCACTTGGCCCCAAAAGTCCATGTGGACCTCATCTAAAGGCCCAAGTGTCCGTGACTCCTCATGAGGAAACGGCTTCCCGCCAACTTCCCCAACAAGCAAGGCTCACATGGACAGCAATCAACGCTCCCCCCTGCAATCCCCAAGCCCAGTACGCTGCTCCCTTGGGCCATCTGTTGCAGTGTGGTGGGGGCGGTATGACCAAGACGGTTGTGGGCAAGGTTCCAAGGAGAAAAAGATGAGGAGGTTCCAGCTGCAAGAACGCTGCCGTGTGTGCCCCAAGCAAGAGGAAGAGACATCCACACCAATCCAAGGTTCCTTGCCCTCGAATGACATGGTCACGCCTTGAGAGGTGAGGTGGGGGACTGACAGCAGTCGTGTGTGCACTAAGGTGCATGGTGAACATGCCCTCATATTGAATTCAGGGCACACTGATCTATCACTGTTGCCCACCCACAAAAAAAAAAAAAAAAAAAAAAAAAAAAAAAAAAAACCTTGATCGTTCAGTGCTGGCTGAAAAAATTACCCGGATTTTTTTGTGCTGTGCTAAAAGGTTTACTGATGTATCAGTTTCTAGGTTATATAGCGCTCCTCTACGAGAAGTAGCGTAGTTGGTTAAACGGTGGTCAGGTAAGCGTGAGGTCAAGTGATCAAGTCCATCTGTCCCGCTCCTCCCATGCAATTGGCTGCTTGTGCAACCTTGAGTGCTATAGAGTTTGTTCTTTTGTCCGCAAGATCACTATAGGGTCCTGACGGGTCATTGTTACAGGTACACGACTACCCTGATTTGTCAGTGTGCATATACGACCTAGTACTGAAAATGCAGTCCTGTGTTTTATCTTTACCAGATTTTTCAGTTCTGGCACCCCTGCACTGTCAACGGGAGTGTTGTGTGGCCCCGTCCTCGCTTGGGCGGAGCCGACCCTGTGGTCGAGCGTGCGGGGGATGCAGCCGACCAACAGCAGTGGGCACGGGGGCCACTGCAAGGGCGCCGAGCTGGAGGGCGTCTGGCTGGAGGGCGCCGAGCAGGAGGACGCCGTCCTGGGCGCGTAGACGGCGTCCGGGGAGGCTGGACGCCGACCTAGGCGTCTGCACGGCGTCCCAGGAGGTTGGACGCCGACCTGGGCGTCTGCACGGCGTCCTGTGGGCCCGGACGCCGACCTGGACGTCTGGTTGGCGTCCTGGGAGGCTGGACGCCGCCCTGGACGTCTGCACGGCGTCCTGGGCGTCTGGACGCCGACCTGGGAGTTCGGACGGCGTCCTGGGCGTCTGGACGCCGGACTGGGGACGCCGGGCATGTGTGTGGCCGGCTACGGACTGAGCTGGTCGACCAGGCGCGGTTGCCCGGTCGACCGGGATACCCGGGCGACGTGCGCGAGTGTCGCCGGGGTGGAGTCTGCGAGGCCGACCTCGGGGGTGGTATCCCGAGGTCGACGTGGCTGGTGGGCGCAGTTGCTGGCGTGGAGTCTGCCAGGCGTCTGCGCTGTACACGTGACAAGGAAGAGTGCACCAACCAGCTACACGCACCTGCGAAGCAGATGCACCGTTGTCCTACGGGTGCAACGCTGTGCAGCCGACTTGCTGCATCGTTGGCATGCCATGGACTTACAACGTTGGCGCACCGCTACTCTGCAACGCTGGAGCGGTGCGAGCGCTGCTACGCGGTCGACCATGCTGCGCTGGAGGTCGACCAGCAGCCTGGCTAGCTCTGATGTAGTATGTGTTGCCAATGTTGTTCCTAACCATCGTTCTGAACTTTTCCTAGTGGAACTCTTGCCAACTTTCCCCGTGAACTAGCAAGTGTGTGCGCACAAGGAAACGACTAAGGAACGAACGAACGCAGAGATCACACGAGCACCCTTGCCTAGCCCGCAGCCTAGCTCCCGTTGCTAAGGCTATCTCCGCATGGTGCGGTGAGCGTGGACGACACCGCGACGTAGTTCAGTCTAGCCGACTTTGCACTTCCCTACCGTGTTCGTAGGCCGGCAGCCGTGCAGTCACTAGCGTGCGCGTAGGTGACGCCGAGGTTATGGAAACCCTGGAGGCACAGCTGGAGGATGCGAGGAGACGCCATGAGGCCCAGGAGTACCGGGCAATACCCTGGGCAGTCGTCGAGGCAGGACTCCGCTCCGTGTGGGCGGCGGAGCACCCCCCTTCTCGGCCTGCCTCTCCTCGACCGGTGAACAACGACGGCGGCGTCGACGTGGGCGTCAACGTCGGTGGAGGCCAGGTCGGCAGCAGTGCGGGAGGCACGTCGAGGCAACGAGGTGTGATACACGCCGGTGAAGCCGGCGGCGTTCAGGCGCGAGGGATGCAGTCGTCGGCGGCTGCAGGCTCCTCGCAGGGCGACGTAGGAGGACGTCGAAGCGGGTTGTCGCCGATGTCGGCGACCCAGGTGACGGCGGGCGGGATTGCACCGAGTTACGGCTACTTCAAGTTCACGCCGGACAGGATCTTGGTCACCCCGCCGCTCGTTGGTCGACCGGACATTCTCACCTGGAAGGAAGCCATCGAGCCCCAGCTGGAGATGGCCGGGCTCATTGGCTTCGCCCGAGGGACCGTGGCGACGCCGGAGGAGCACCACGCCGACTTACGAGCGGATTTTCGCGCCGTGCAACTGTTGACCTTCACGGTCATCTCGCGGTGCTGCTCGCCGAGCGTGCAGATCGCCTTCAAGTGGTGCCGGGAGTACCTCGACGCCGGGCAACGGGCGTGGCACTTCATCGAGTCGACTTACCAGGTCACCGACGACTTGTTCATCGCTCAGCTTGAGGGGCAGCTGACGCCCCTGCGTATGGGCGACGAGGAGAATGCTACCGATTACTGCAACCGAGCCCGGCGAATTCTCGCCACCATAAGGATGGCCGGCGCGCAGTACTCGACGACGTCGTACATCACGCACGTCATGCAGGGACTCTCGAGCAGCTACAACCTCCTGAAGCGGCTGTCAATGGCGGCGAGCACGAGGGCGACGCTCAACGAGGACAACTTGACCTCGTACATCCTGCAGGACGAGGCAATGCAGGAGGCCGAGCGGTCCCAGGAGCTCTTGGCGCAGGCAAACTTCGTCGCGCCGGCGAGGCAAGGAGGCCGACCGGGGCAGCGTGGGCAGCCTGGCGGAGGTGGTAGCAGCGGGTGGAAGCCGGCGAAGGACGCCGACAAGCAGAAGTCGGCCACGGGTGGCAGTCGAGGAGGAGGAAGTCGGCGTCGGGAGTGCTGGATCTGCCACAGCCCCGACCACCTCTCCTTCGAGTGCCCCGACCGAAGTGACGACGACGACGACGCCAAGGGAGGCCGCGGGAGGTCTGGCAGTCTTCGTCCTCGTCGAGGAGGAAACCAGCCGCGCAAGGAGCAGCAGTCGACGAAGTCGACCTCGGCGAAGGACGCCGACTCCTCTGCTGGCGGCAAGGGGCGAGACGACAAGGCGGCGTCGTGCTCGCTGGTCGGCGTCGTGGAGCCGACCGTCTCGCTGGCGCCGAAGGCCGGTGAGGACTTCCAGGCGATGGCAGCGGCTGTGCAGGCGAACCCGGCGGTGGTCCTGCTCGACAGCGGCTGCTCGCACCACCTGATGGGGACGAAGGAGGCCTTCGTCGACCTGCAGCCGAGCGGCTCCATCAAGCACGTGCGCGGCTTCAATGGGGCGCTGCAGGACGTTCAGGGCCGCGGCACTGTCGCTCTGCAAGGGGAGGCCGGGAAGCAGGTGCTCATCCCCGACGTGCTCTACGTCCCGGGAGTGCGGGCAAACCTACTTTCGGCCGGCCAGCTGAAGGAGCACGGCGTGAAGCTGCAGGAGGACGGCGACGGGATGCTCCTCGTCTCAGCGGCGGGAGAGGTGCTCGGCCGGGCAACGTACACCGGGCGTGTACTCTGCACCGACCTACGCCCCTGCTCGGCCAAGCAGACGACGCCCACTACGGAGGTAGTGGCCCTGCGGGCGATCGTCCCGGGGACGAAGGCAACGCCGGACAAACTGCACGCGAGGCTTGCGCACGTCGGCATGGACACCATCCGGAGCTCGGCGAAGCACGAGGTCGCCACCGGGCTGGACCTCAAGTCGCCGTCTGGCGCCGACTCACCGTGTGTTTCGTGCGTCGGCGGGAAGCTGGCGCGACACACCTTCCCCGACAAAGGCTCCGACGCCGACGAAGTGCTGGCCGTCGTGCACATAGACCTGTGCGGGCCGTTTCGCGTGGCTGCCAAGGATGGTAGCCTGTACTTCTTGCTGCTGAAGGACCGCAAGACCCGCTACGTGTGGGTGCGGCCGGTCGCCAAGAAGTCGGATGTGTTGCGGGAGTTCGTGCAGTGGCTGGCGGTGGCTGAGAGGCAGACGAAGCGGTCGGTGTTGATGCTGCGCTCTGACCGGGGAGGGGAGTTCCTTAAGAAGCAGTTCACCGACTTCGTGAACGGCAAGGGGATCGTCCACGACCTGACCTGCCCGTACACCCCGCAGCAGAACGGCATGGCGGAGCGGGAGATGAGGACTGTGGTGGAGTCGGTGCGCACGATGCTGCTGCACATGGGCGTGCAGCACCACTGGTGGCACCTAGCTCTGCAGCAGACCGTCTGGGTCCGCAACTGCCTTCAGCGGTCGCGCTGCCGCCGGGGACGACGCCATACCAGCTGCTCACCGGGAAGAAGCCCGACTTGTCGCTGACACGGATGTGGGGCTGCATGGCGCAGTTCTTGGTCCCCGAGCAGCAGCGTGGTGGGAAGCTGCAGCCGAAGGCCCGGTGGGGCCTTCACCTCGGCGTGTCGGAGGAGAGCAAAGGCTGGGAGCTCCTCGACATCGCCAACAACCGGGTGGTCACCACGTCGGACGTGGTGTTCTACGAGAGCATGTCGCTGGAAGTGTGGAAGTCGGCGCACGGGCCGGCGTCAGGACGGATGCCGGTTCCCCCGACAACGGACACCTCGACGGCGACACTGCCTCTGCTTGCCGAGGTCGGTGTGCTTGCTGGTGCAGACGCCGAGGACGTCCCCTGCCCCCCACCTGCCCCTCCCCTTGTTGCCGACTTGCATGGGCTGACCCCGACTTCTGCCTCCGGCGATGAGGGGAGTAGTGGGTCGTCGCCTGTGGCGCCGGCCCCACGCATCGCCGGTGGCCGACGTGATGCTGTGCCAGTCGGCGTAGGAGCGAAGCTGACGCCGACCAGGAGGCAGCAGGTGGTGCCGCCGACTTTGGTGAAGCCGGCGAAGGAGGCAAGCGCAGAACAGCAGTCGACAGGGGAGCAGGCAGCAGCGACGCCGACCAAGGAGCAGTCAGCGACCGGGCAGTCGGCAGGGGAGCCGACCACAGGGGAGAAGTCCGCTGGGACGCCGACTGAGGTGCAGCAGGACGCCGAGGACAGCGACGACGGCGACGATGAAGGGGACGCCGAGGAGGTTCAGCCGGGACCACGGCGTACAGGCCGACTTCGGAGGCCGCCTGACTTCTTCGTCCCCGCAGCCTTCACCACGGTGTACGACGTGGACGGTGATGACCTGCTGTACGACGACGCCGAGGAGGATGAGGAGTTTCCGGAGCTCGACCCCGACATGCAGGCCAACCCCGAACACCGTTGGGACATCTCGACGATGACGGTGAAGGAGGCGTTGGCAAGCTGGAAGGGCCCGACGGTGAAGGCCGCCATGGAAGAGGAGATCCGCAGCCTCATCAACATGGGCACGTGGGAGCTGGTCGAACGCCCGCCGGGAGTGAACATCATGAAGAACCGGTGGGTGTTGACGACGAAGTACCGCATCGACGACACCGTCGAGCGAGAGAAGGCGAGGCTGGTCGTGAAGGGCTTCACGCAGGTGTACGGCACCGACTACGACGAGACGTTTGCGCCGGTGGGCAGCTACGTCACGCTGAGGATCTTCCTCAGCATCGTCGCCGTCCTCAACCTCAACCTGATGCAGCTCGACATGAAGAACGCCTTCCTGCAGAGCAAGCTCGACCGAGTGCTCTACATGTCCCAGCCGGACTACTTCAACGACGGAACCGGCCGGGTGAGCAAGATGCTGAAGAGCCTGTACGGGCTGAAGCAGTCGCCGCTGCTGTGGTACTTGGCGCTCAACGATGTGCTGGTCGGCGCCGGGTGGAAGAAGAGCCAGGTCGACGAGGCTCTGTACTTCAAGGTCGACGACGACGGAGTGGCCTGCTGGGTGCTGGTCTACGTCGACGACCTGCTCGCCGCCAGCAGCAGCGCCGCGATGTTGCAGGAGCTGAAGGCGCTGCTGGAAGCCGCCTTCGAGCTGCGTGAGATCTCGCCGGTGCAGAAATACCTCGGGCTGGAGATTGTCCGCGACAGGTCGGCGGGGAAGCTGTGGCTGCACCAGCAGAGCTACGCCGACAAGCTGCGTAGGCGCTTCATTGACGAGGAGCAGACCTGGCGCACTCCGAAGACGCCGGTCTCGGTCAACGCCTACGCCGAGCTCACCTTCGACGACGAGGAGGCGCAGGAGCGCCAGGAGGAGGAGTACCGGCAGAAGGTCGGCTCGCTGCAGTTTGCGGCGACGACGACGAGGCCGGACATCGCCTTCGCCTGCAGCAAGCTGGGGAGCGGCCTCATGGTGAGGAGCGACCAGCACTGGCGCGAGGTCGACCGCTGCCTCGCCTACCTCGCCAACACGCGTGACACCGCCCTGGAGTTCGGCGGTGGACCTGAGTCGCTGGAGCTGGTCGGCTACGTGGACGCCGACGACGCCGGTGACAAGCAGAGCCGGACGAGCACAGGCGGCTATGTGTTCGTCTACGGAGGGGCCGCAGTCTCCAGGTCGAGCCAGCGCATCAAGTGCGCGACGCTATCGTCGACCGAGTCGGAGTATGTGGCGGCCACTGAAGCTGGCAAGGAGGGACGCCGCCTTCGCTTCCTCAAACCTCCCCCTCACAGCAGCAGAAGTAACAGAGAGAGACAGGGCAGTCAGGGCAGGCACAAGACAGGGTCACGGCTCAGGGCAGGGGTGGCTGGAAACGGAGAGGAGAGAGGAGGGGAGGAGCAGCTGGTGCTGCAAATCCCCTCCTGCCACCCCCTTAACCTCCAAGCTCCCCTCCCCCCCTCCCAACACAACAACAGGTGCGGCAGGGAGAGAGAGGAGGAGGTGGTGGGCTGCGGGCGCTGCAGAACCCCTCCTGCCACCCGCTCACCCTCCACTATCCGCCACCCCATCACCCTCCCCCCCATGCGCTGGCGTTGGCGGAAGTGCTGGCGCTGGGCGCTGGCGCTCGTCGCTCGCGTCCGTGGTGGCGCTCGCGGTAGCGCTAGCGCTGACGCTGGCGCTCACGATCGGCGCTGGCAACGAGATCGTGGGGTCCGCGCGGCTGCTGGTGGCGGCGTGGTGAGGCCGCGATGGGGCGACGAACGGGGACGCTGACGACCAGCGCAAATCGCGCCGCGCTGGTCGTCGCGGCCTGCTTCTCTTTGGTCGCAACGTGACGAACATAGCGCGACCGAGACAGCAGGGGTGACGGGGCGAGCTGTATGCTGGCAAGCGGTGGGCCCATGTCGAGATAACGAAAAGGAGGTCTGCGGGACGGACCTGCTCTAGATTCCATGTCAATAATAGTAGCTTAGGCTAAGAAGTCATGGCTAGGGTTTGGGGTGTTGAGAGTAGCGAGAGAGATGAGTAATTGGCCAAAGAGGGTTCACTAAAGGGCCAAAGGCCCGAGTTATACATGAATCAAAGCAAGGAGAGGTGCACCACCTAACAGGAAAGATAACTACACTAGATTATGCTACAGGCAGTTAATACCTATATATATTATTTGACAAGACTCTACAGTTTCTCATTATTTTCAGCTTGTTGAACGCGCCCTGATTTCCTCTCTCGGCAAGCGCTTTCCAATCCGTTTTCTGCACTTGAAATCTTCTCCGATTTGCTAATTTCCAGTTCGGTCGCCGACTGCTTTTCACGAATTGTGCCTGATCCGCTCGTTGATTGGTGACCTCCTCCTGCCCGCTGACTGGTACGTCAGCCCGTGATTCCACGTCAGCTGCTTCGCCCTTACGTCCCTTCAACGAGTCAACTGCCACGCAGCCGCCCGTCTAGCATGACACGACCGCCAACCGAACCAATCATCACCCCCATAAATGGCCTCCCTTGGGGAAGGGGGTAGTGTAAGGAAAATTCATTTTCCGTATTTTGCACCCTTGCTTACCGTACACGACTGTTCCCACCACTGTACCCCAACAGTAAACCGTTACCACCTCGCGACACTCACCTCGACCACTACTCCTGCCACTGTTCCCATCACACCCCAACCTCACGGCTCGGCTGGTAACCTGCCCTTCGGTCCTCCGCCTCGACAAATCCCAACCTCGGCGACAGGCCCGACGCGCACCTCACATTCGCTTGTTACCGTTACCACGCTAGTTCGCTATTTAAAGCACGCGTCTCATATTTACAAGCGTTTAACACTTGGTTGGTTACGCACGTCCGTGATTGGTTTCAACAGAAATTTACCCCAGCTCGTCACAGATTTCGTCAATCGCAAACCAGTCACGGAGGCTCAAACCCAACCAAGTGTTAAACGGAGAAAATATGAGACGCGAGCAGGGCCCAATATTGGTTTTGGGTCACCCTGACGTATCAGGGTATCTGGCCTCATGTACCCTGACCCTTAGGGTAAATTTTTTCATACACTGCTGGCAACAACCTAAAAGTTCCAGTACACTGATTTAATCAGTGTAACTTTCCTGATACACTGATTTCTATGTTTTTTTTTCCTCGGTATAAAACCACAAGTGAATGTTCTTTTCATTAAAATACCTCCACACATACACCATCTACTCAGTGCTAGGCACACTTCCATCATCTACAAACTGGGTGTCGCTAGCTTTGCTCATGTCTAAGTCCTTGGTGGACCGTCGAAGATTCTCCCATCGGAAAATGGCGACCACCTCGTACCAATCGGTGTCGTATTGGAGCAAGGAACAGGGCATTGGGTACTCCAGGCTGCTATCGCCGATGCTGCCGCGGCCCCAGGTCTTGATGAGGTTCTGTTTGCTAAATCCCCGCTCACACTCAACCGTGCTCAAAGGCAGCACGGCGACAGACTGCCAGATGTGCATGATGTTGGAGAAAGATTTCTGCCAGGCATCGTCGCGTAACATGTTTTCCAGCGCCTGGTGGAAATCCTCGTTGTTGTGATGGGAGAACATTGTGGATGTGAACATCCACAGTTCTTGCCCCGCCCGCTGATAGTTGAAGCCTGTTATGATGGGGGCACGGGGTATACTTGGGCTATGCTCGCAGACACGGGAAGGAAGGGGGAGCATTAGTCGAACAATATAACATCGGGTGCACGTTCACGTGAAAGCAGGAGGCCCAGATAGATAGACAAAAGGCACACACGGATTCACATGCAACGCGGTCAACAGACAAACTCACCTGGCAGTTTGTGGCTGTACAGCTTATGAAGTTGGCCCAACCGCTTCTTGAATGCCTCTACGCACTTGGCATCATCAGGAATGTACAAAGCTGTGCGAAACAGCTTCGTACCTTCCAGCAGGTGCAGGTCGCGCATGCGCCACTCGAGCTCGGCGTCCACAGCCCGTACAAACTTCAGCAATAGCTCGAAGCATGCTGTCACATCTCCATCCGTGTCGTGTCCAGGAAGCGGCCGCTCGTGCAGCGTGTAGACAAAGGAGACGGGACTGCCGTCAGCGTCAACACCTTCCGCCCGCATCTCCCGCTTCTCCAGCGACTGGTGGTTCTTGATAAAGTCCGGCAGTTGCATTTTCTCCCCGGCTCCGAAGTGGCTTTCAGGTTCCTTGTTGAAGTAGCAAGATTTCAGGCGCATCCTTGTCTGCTGCACGATGTGTGCCACGAGGGTGACGTCAATCTGCAATGGGGCAAGACAATACGTTAGCGTAGTATACCATATGGCCGACGCGCATACATGGAAACCGACAACCGTACCTGGCGTTGCTGGAAGCGCTGGTTGAGGTGGTTGAGTTTCCACAACACATCTGCAATGAACCGTAGCAGCCACTGGAACTTAAACAAGGTGACCACCTCGTACATCTCCTTTTTGTACTCCTTCAGCACCATGATTGCTGCAGGGAGTACCTCAAGCAGCCGATTCACCGCCTCTCCCCACGACAGCCACCGGACGGCGTGAATCCCCTGCGCCTCTAGAATCGTCTGACAGAATATTTGCTGCAGGTTCTGGAACTTCTGGTAGTGCACGCTGTTGCGTCCTATGTGCTCGGCGAAGGCACGCACCACATCGTCGACCATGCGTAACTCCGGGACTGCATCCGCAGCATCACGGGCAGCGAGCGCCTCCCTGCACGAACAAATACAGAGGGGGGTTTTAGTTAGTGAACAAGAAGGTGGGGAGGCAAGGCAATTATACTGTGGGTAAACCGCTCACCTATGCGCGGTACAGTGGATTGGGGCGAGGTGGGGAATCCTCATTCGCAGCCTCGCCACAACGTCGTTGTTCTTCCCAACCATGACGTTTGCGCCGTCGGTTGGAATGCCTGAAATCTTCTGTAGATCGACACCGATCCATGTGAGGTACTGCACGACTGCAGAGGTGAGAGAAGCAGCATCAGCGCGGCCGACTGTGATCAATGTTAAAAACTCGGTAACCACCATGGTGTTATTAAAAAATGTTGCGTATATGATGAGATGTTTGCCATGAATGCAGTCTGTGCTTTCGTCGAGAGATATCCCCATCCAAGGGGATTCCAACAGGTGAAGGCATTGAGTCTCTTGGAGATATGTTGTGTGGGCTCTCAAACATTCTTTGAAGCCATAACTGCCAGGGACACACGCGCAACAAATCAGTATTTAACAAAAGCAAGCATCAGGAATACAACACCAAACAAACGCATCGAACTCACTCGGTATAAAATGCGCCGTATCCGCCAGCCGGAGGAAGGTCAGGTAAACCATCCTTAGCCAAAAACCATCAGAGCGGTACGAACATCGCGATGGGCGCGTCTGCCTTGCAGACGAAGAGCGCGATGTGGAGGCACCGTATGATGTGCTTGGTTGAAGCATCGGTTGTCTGCCACCTAGTTAGAGTTGCCTGCTTCGCTTTGGCCGCCTCTGCCAACGCCTCGTTCTTCAGTGCCTGCTTGTGGGCTTGGGAAGCGTAGTGAGAGCGGATGCTCCCTACCTGCAAGTCACGACCTCCCTCTCCCCTCACCCCGAAGGTTGTGTGTGCGCCTGGATCTCCGTGTTTAACGCAAATCGCACACTTCAAAGAGGGCCTACCGTTAGCCATACGGTTGAGGCGCAGCCATGTGAATTTACCTGCCCACTGGGTGTCGAATGTATTTTGAACAACATCGTACTCAGCTTCGGCACTTGCGGTAGCAGGCTTCGGGTCGCCATGAGCGGCAGGACGGGGCGGTGATGTTGCCTTGCGTGGAGCAGGGGCGCCCCAAAGCGTCTGCTGTGTGAACGTTGCACCCACGCGCTGATGTTTCAAAGGCGTGGTGCTTGCTGTTGACGGTGACGCCGCAGTTGCCTTCGACGAGCCTTCGCCACCGCCAGGAACTAGCACCAGCGAGGGGTGTGGCTCGAACGCTGAAGGTGAATTGGCTGGCTCGAACGGGTAAACCGCTCCTACCATACATTCCGGCGAGGCGTCACGCTGTGGTAGCGTGATGGGAATGCTTGTCGCTAAGGTGGGGTAAAACCCCAAGCACGGATAACCTGTTGTTGGAATCACTGAACAGGAATGAATGAACTAGCAATGAAAAGAGTACAAGTACCTAACCCTAGAATTGTGTACCCCCTATAGGCTAACCCACTGTAGCCTAAACTAACACAACATATATAATGTTTGACACACCCCCATAGGCAAAGTGGGGGAGAACTAGGGGTCACAAGGCCAGTCAAGGCAAAGCAAGGCAAAACAAGCTCAGGGTGGATCTCAAGGATACCACACAAATTCCGAGCACAAGCAAGTGGTCACAAGACCAGTTCACATGCAGGTTTATATATAGAGATCACAGTACAACAGACTCAAGAAGTAAGCAAGTGAGGTCCAGTAGGCACAAGGCCTAGAAGAGTGCAAAAGCGCTGATGGTCACAAGGCTGAAGCGCCTTGGTGAACACATCAGCAGTGTTGGCCTCAGAGGCCACGTAACGCAGGCGAAGCTGACCACGCTGCTGCAGCTCTCGAGCGAGGAAGTAACGCAGAGCAATGTGCTTCGTTCTGTGCTCCAGTCTGTGCTCCTCACACAAGGCAATGGCTGCCTTGTTGTCGACGTACAGCACTGGAGGAGAACGAGGCTGCTCTCCAAGGTCGGTCAGCAAGTAGGTGAGCCAGCGTAGCTCCTGGGCCGCCATGGCTATGGCGTAGATCTCAGCCTCACAACTGGAGCTGAGAACAGAAGAAGAGCGAGTAGAACGCCAAGAAACAGAACCAGAGCCAAGACTGAAGGAGTAACCCTGAGATGACCGCTGAGTAGCCTGGTCGTCTGCCCAAGAAGCGTCTGAGTGCCCAGTGAGAACAACTGGGACTCGCCCTCCAAGCACTAGCCCCATGCCCGACGTACTGCACAAGTAGCGCAACACCCTCTTAGCTGCATCCATGTGCTCCTTCCGGTGACGGCCGGGAGCGACATAGCGTGCAAGAATGCTGAGAGGGTATGCAAGGTCTGGTCGAGTGCAGGTCATCAGGTACATGAGGCAACCCACAAGCTCTGGATACGGGCCACTCGGCTCTACGGACTCATCCGAAGGCAGAGCTGAGAGCGAGTGACCGGTAGGCAGAGGAGTGGGCTGAGGCGAGGAGTACGTGAAGCGGAAGCGCTGAAGGACCTGCTGCACCATGTGTGACTGAGTCAAGGTGATGGTGCGGCGTGCTCTGTCCCGGGTGATCCGCAAGCCAAGATAGCTTGTCAGTTCACCCAGGTCTGTGCACGTGTGTCTCTTCTGCGGCTCCGACTTCACGTGGGCGAGTGCCACAGTGTCAGCAGTAGCAAAAACCAAGTCGTCGACGTACACAAGGACGTAGAACGGCGGCAGTGAGGTGTCGGTGCGTAGAAACAGCGACGGGTCAGCAGTAGAAGGCGCGAACCCAAGAGCCGCAAGCGTAGTCCTCAGTGTGTCGTGCCACTCACGAGGCGCCTGGCGGAGACCGTAGACTGGCCGTCGGAGGCTCCACTGGGTACCAGGAGGGAACGACCCAGTGAAGCCAGGTGGACGGCGCAGCCAGATCTCCTCGTGCAGGCTGCCCTGCAGGAAAGCAGTGCTGAAGTCAAGCGAGTGGAGCTCGTAGTCACGCTGAGCGGCGACGTGCAGCAGAACCCGAAGAGTGGTCATCTTCGGGGTCGGGGAGAAGGTCTGGAAGAAGTCAACTCCCTCGCGCTGACTGAAGCCTCGTGCAACGTAACGCGCCTTGAAGACAGGCGGAGAACCCGGCGGCCGCTTCACCCTGAAAATCCACATGCCACTGACGATGTTCGCCCCAGGCGGGGGAACCTCGTCGACGTAGGTGCCTGTGGACTTCCAGGAAGCCATCTCTGTGTCCATGGCTGACTGCCACTGAGAGGAGTAGGGACCGGCCATCGCCTCTGCGTAAGAGCGTGGGGTCGGGATGTCTGGTGCATCCGGGTCTCCCTCAGGGGCAACAAGCATGGACACGAGATGGGGCAAAGCGGCAGCAAAGCACTGGAACTCCTCCTGCCTGTCCTCAAGGACGTCAGTGCCAAGAGCACACTCACCCCCGACGGACGGAGGACAGACAGACTCAGACTCAGCAACTAGGCTAGCAGCGTAGTCTAGACGACAGCGAGCAGCAAAGTCGACAAGCTCAGCAACCAAGGCAGACGCAGCAGCAGACTCAAAGGAAGGGTCAGTGACAACAGTGGCCAGGAGACGCGTGACAGCAGGACTGGTAGCACGAAGAGAGTCTGACCCAGGGTCAGGAAGAGCAGGAAGAGAGGAAGCAGGAGGAGACGGCAGTGGGACACGCTGTGGAGCAGTGGACGGACGAAGCGCCATCCGGTGAGTGCCTGGGACAGCAGGAAGACGCTGACGCTGGACTCGACGACTAGAGAGAGCAGTGCGGACAGGCGACCCAGGACGAGACTCAGGCGACGCAGGACGAGACGCAGGCTCACGCCGCTCAGTAAGACCTCCAGTCGGACCAGTGTAAGGAGCAGGACCAAGGAGAGAGGAGGCAGACGGTAACGCCGACTGCAGCTGGACAGGCTGAGGACACTCTAAGGAGGGAGGAGGAAAAGGAGGAGGAAGCTGACCAAGAACCTGCTGAAGGAGCGGAACAAAGTACGGCTGAGACCGAGCAGCGACACCAGAGCCAGCAGGGACACCCGCACCAGGGTCGGCAGCACCAGCAGCAGCTCCAGCGTCCACGTCCTCAGCACCATCGGTAGCTCCAACGCCCGGGTCCTCAGCACCAGCAGTAGCTCCAACGCCTGGGTCCTCAGCACCAGCAGCAGCTCCAACGCCCGGGTCCTCAGCACCAGCAGCGGCTCCAACGCCCGGGTCCTCAGCACCAGCAGCAGCTCCAACGCCCGGGTCCTCAGCACCAGCAGCGGCTCCAACGCCCGGGTCCTCAGCACCAGCAGCAGCTCCAACGCCCGGGTCCTCAGCACCAGCAGCGGCTCCAACGCCCGGGTCCTCAGCACCAGCAGCAGCTCCAACGCCCGGGTCCTCAGCACCAGCAGCAGCTCCAACGCCCGGGTCCTCAGCACCAGCAGCAGCTCCAACAGCAGCGGGGTTCGTAACACGAGGCACGCCACTCCGAAGAGTGCAGCGCCGCTCGTACCACTCACGGATCCGCTCGCGGGAGGGGAGCTCCCGAACGGGAGAAGAAGTACTAGCACCAGTCCCAGTAGTACGTCCGGCTCGAGCGGTACCTCTCCGGAGGCTGCAGTACTCTAAGTACCACGCACGTAGCTGCTCCGAGGAGAGGGCTCCTCCAGGTGCAGGACTCCCAGACCTCGTACCTCCAGACGCAGAACCCCCAGACTCCGGACTCCGCAGCTCAGTACCACGAGGCTCCACCCCCCCAAGCTCAGCACCCTCAAGCTCCACACCCCCAGGCTCCACACCCCCAGGCTCCACACCCCCAGGCTCCACACCCCCAGGCTCAGCACCCCCAGGCTCAGCACCCCCAGCAGGACGAGAGTCGACAGCTACCTCAACAGGCTCAACCGGGTCTACCTGAGACACACCTGAGGGAGCGGCACCCTGAGGGGGGAGGGGGTCTGCAACTGCAGCACCTGGCGAGAGGAAGAGAGGCGGGGGGGGGAGCGGGGCAGTGCGGTAGGGGAAGAGGCGGTAGTAGGGGACGGACTCGTCAAAAGTGAGGTCCTGGGAGGGCAAGACTCGGCGCGAGGTGGCGTGGTAAAACTGCCAACCAGACGCGTCCGGGACAAAGCCGAGGAAGACGCAGGGAACAGCACGGGAGGAGAGCTTGTCCGCAGACGAATCGCGGACAAAAGCTCGAGACCCCCAGACCCGGAAACGCGACGCATCGCCAACCTCCCCCGTCCACAGTAGCGTGGGCGAGGTCTCCGGCAAGGAGACACGGGGCCAGAGGTTGAGTTGATGCGCAGCGTACCGGACCGCAAACGGCCACAGAAAGTGGGGGGCAGCCGCATGGATCAAGGAGGTACGGGCGACCTCCATGACCAGGCCAATGCGGCGCTCCGCAACCCCATTCTGCTGTGGAGAAGCCGGAAGCGTGAACGACTGCTCAATGCCGTGCTCAGCACAGTAGGCTGCGAAGAGGTCGGAGGAGAACTCACCACCTCTGTCAGAGTGCAAGCGCAGGACAGGAAAGTCCGAGTGAAAACGCTCGCTGAGCTGGAGACGGGCTCGGCGGATCCAAGGGATCAAGACATCAGGGACCTCACCCTTGGTGCGCAAGGGGAAGACCGAGGTGTAGCGCGAGTAGTCGTCAACAACTATCAGGAAGTACCTCTCCTGACCCTGACCACGGACGCGGGCTGGGCCCCACACGTCCATGTGGAGTGTCTGCAAGGGAGCAGTCGTCGGGGGGAACGAGGAGGAGTGAGGAGCGGCGCGCTGCCGTCCCTCGACACAGGGGAGACAGGTAGGAGCAGGCGAGGGTGGGAGGGGAGGAAGGACCCTGGGCAGGCCAGAGACAAGGTACCTGGAGTGCATGGCACGAAGCCGCTGCATAGACGGGTGGCCAAGGCGGTGGTGCCAGAGGACAGTCTCGTGTGCCAGAGAGCGACACGAGCAGGGGGCGGACAGCTGACCTGACGCGGACGCGGACGCAGTCGCAGCAACCTGAGGGGACTCAGTAGTCAGTGTGTACAGGTCCGACCCCGGCTGCCGAGTGAAGGTAGCCAAGTGACGGCCCGTACGAGCACACGTGCAGTGTGTCACGCGCTCGTAGGCAGGGGTGAACTGGTGAACACCCCCGTCCTGGAGTGCACAGCCTGCCACCAAGTTCGTAGAGAACGAGGGGAGGTGGAGACCTGACAGTGTGCCCGACGGGACCGCAGGGCAGGGAAGGACAGTGGAAGAGGTCGCAATGACCGGACCCCCAGAGGGGTCAGCAAGGGAGACAGCAACTGGCCGAGGAAGCGGCTCAAGGGCAGTGCGGTCACGAAAGAAGCAGCGAGAAGCACCTGAGTCCAGTGTGAAGGTGTGCAGTGCGGCAGTCGACGCAGTACCAAGGGGGGGAGACACACGAGCACCTAGAGCAGCAGCCTCACCAGCACCTGGGGTAGCCGACACGTGAGTACCTGGAGCGGCAGACGCACTGGCCCTAATGCCCGGGTCGGGCGGCACACACAAGTACTCAGCACCCTCTCCACTAGTAGACATCACATACATGGCAGATAGAATAGCATCAAAGTCTAGAGCATAGATATCAATCCCCTTCTTCAGGAGATCAAGCCAGCGGGGCAGCTCAGTGGCCTGAGGGAACTGAACACGCCAAGCGTCGTCGAGACGAGAGAAGCAGCGCTGTGTGGCGTGCGGTCGTCCACACTGCTGACCAGTGCGGTCACCAGTGCGAATGACGTACGTGCAGCTAAGACCACCCCCACCCCCGTGCTGAGAGTACCACTCACGGACCTCCTGGGGCGAGAGAGTGTGCTGCTGGCCCTGGCCACCGCCAGCGCCTCCACGGCCACCACCACCGCTGCCACCTCCTCGACCACCCCAACCCCTGCCGCCGCCTCGTCCACCGCCTCCCCAACCGCCGCCTCCACTCCTGCCATCTCCCCCGCCGCTGCCGCCACCACCCCCACCGCTACCACTCGCCCCTCCAGCCGAGCCACCACCCCCACTGCCTCCACCGCCCCCACCGCCGCCTCCCCCGCCGTCACCGCCACTACCCTTGCCCCCTTTGCCCTTGCCGCTGCGGCGTCCGCTCGAGGCAGACGCAGTGCCGACCTTCTCAGTACCAAGAAGGTCGACAGCAGCAGCAGAGGCGACAGAGGGAAGAAGGGGGGAAGGAGAACACCCCTCAAAGAACGGGGTACGGGGGTCGCCACGAGAGGCACCTACAGCGACTATGCTAGCCTCAGCTGCAAGTAGCTCCTTCTCGAGGAGGGCAATGGTGAGCTCAGTGGGGCAACGAGCTAGGAAGTGGTCCCTGACAGCACGCAGTGTGTCAGGGAGGCGGGTGACTAGGTGATAGAGAGTGAGCCAGAGTGGAGGGGGGTGCGTGGCCAGGAACTCAGCAGGCATGGCGGCACGGAAGCGGGCCTCACTAGTACGGAGGTGCGTGATGAGGTCAGCGACTGTGTGAAAGGAGGCCAGGTCGGGAAACAGGTAGGGGAGGGAGAGACGGCCTAGTGCGGCAGAGGCAGGTGAGGAGTAGCGAGCAACTACAGCTGTGTACAGTGCCGGTGCAGTCTTGTGCTGACCAAAGTGCTCGCGTTCGTCTATCGGCAGGGAGTTGCGAATGGCGAAGCGAGCGTGGGCATCACGAGTCTGCCACTGTGAGCGAGTAGTGCCGTCAGCAGTAGCAGCAGGGGCAGTGACAAGGCCTAGGGCGTGATCGTACAGTGAGATGTCATCCTTGGCTGTGAGCTGTAGGTAGAGGTGCAGGTCATCGAGCCAGGTGTCAAACTTCACAGGGCGGCCCTCAGCATCGAACACGAGAACCTGTGGGCTAGCCATAGGAACAGTAGAAATAGCAGCAGTAGCGGTAGGAGAAGCAGGTAGGACGAACCAGGTAGGGCAGGGCGGCGCGGCTCGGTTCAGGTCGGGTCGCGGCTCGGCTGGGTGGCGCGGCTCGGCTCGGGGCGCGCGGCTCGGCTCAGGTCATGGCGGGGACGGGCCGCCCGCTCTCCCTCTTGTGCTGCGGCGGGAACGGGCCGCCCGGGGCCTCTGGGTGGTGGGCACGGTTCGGCGAGGTAGGCACGGGGCCGGTTGGGGCCCTAGAGGGGCGAGCGCGGGGCCGATCGGAGCCTGAGCGGGGCTAGCGCGGGGCCAAACGGGGCCTTGACGGGGCTAGCAAGGGGCCGACGGGGCCTGAACGGGGCTAGCGCGGGGCCGACGGGGCCTGAAACGGGGCCGAAGGGGCCTGAAACTGGGCTAGCGCGGGCCTGATCGGGGCCTGAATGGGGCTAGCGCGGGGCCGACGGGGCCTGAAACGGGGCCGACGGGGCCTGAAACGGGGCTAGCGCGAGCCGACGGGGCCTGAGAGGGGCTAGCGCGGGGCCGACGGGGCCTGAAAAGGGGGCCGACGGGGCCTGAAACGGGGCTAGCGCGGGTCGACGGGGCCTGAGAGGGGCTAGCGTGGGGCCGACGGGGCCTGAAACGGGGCCGACGGGGCCTAAACGGGGCTAGCGCGGGGCCTGAACGGGGCCTTAAAGGGGCCGACGGGGCCTGAACGGGGCTAGCGCAGGGCCGTCAAGAGGGGCCTCTAGGGGCGTGACACGCCGAGGCGCCCTAGGGCACGGGTAGGTAGGTAGGTAGGTAGTGACGTAGTGGTGGGCCCTTAGAAAATTTCGGTCCTAGGAAGGACCTGCTCTATACCATGTTGGAATCACTGAACAGGAATGAATGAACTAGCAATGAAAAGAGTACAAGTACCTAACCCTAGAATTGTGTACCCCCTATAGGCTAACCCACTGTAGCCTAAACTAACACAACATATATAATGTTTGACACCTGTTTCTGGTGCTGCCAGGGGGATCTGCCTCTACAACAGGCATGTTTGAGAGACGTCAGCGAGGTGGAAGATAACGATGAACAAGAAGGGGTCCCTTCGGGATAGCAAGACCCCCAAACAGGCCCCAACGGAGTGATGCCCGCGCAGCGTGGGCATTGCATGGCTGCGAGTGCAGCACCACAACGACTGCTAGCCGTTGCGTGGGACAGCACGAAGTTGTGATGGCGCGCTACTTGGCAGATATGGCAGTGGACTTGTGTGGTTAGGCAGCAACTCCGTGTGCGTTGGCAAAAACGATGCTCAACAAACGAATAGGACGCAATGGCGGCCCGCCGACCCGAATTTCCAATGTTGCACCAGTGGACCAACGCGTCAAGTGAAACTGTGGGCCTCTGGGCCTTTTTGTCTGCACGTTACCTGTGTCCGAATACTCGGTACAAAATATCCGGTAACAGGGTATAGCAAAACGCACCCTATTCAAGAAGGGTAATTGAAATTGGCCCCAGAGAAAATTGTTTCATAGCCTTTTTGCTCTAATACGCGGATTCTGAAAGGGTAATTGAAAAAGAGCGGCCGCTCAACAGGGCAAACATGGAATTTTACCCTGATAATTTGGGGCCTGGACGCGAGCTTTAACAATTCGCCCATGCCTTCGCTGATTGTACTGTTTGCTTCGATAGTGCAATTCGTTCGCTCACTCAATTGCACTCGTCAGCTGGACTGGAGTCCATTTTCCGTATCATAATAATAATAAAAAATGAGGATAGTGCTAAAAAAAATCGTCGTTTGTTCAAGTGTTTGTTGCACCATGTCATGTAACAATAAAATCATAACATGATAACACCGAATTTGGGGCACTTTAAGGAAAAAAAAAAAAAAAAAAAAAAAACCTCGCATATCCCCACAGTTGTAGGCTGTAGTGAGGTGCCTTCTGGGGGGTACAGTTTCTAGGTTTGCATATTTGCACCCCATCCCTTTCTATTTTACGCATTCCGTTGCATTCTATTTCTGAGATGGTATCACGAGTAGGTTTTGAGCCTAGCGTAACATAGCCAGCCCCGCCCTTAGTACGCCCCAACCCGTCCCGTTCGTACGTCCCGTCCCCCCCCGTTCGCGCGGGATACTCGTCCCGTCCCGTCTTAACGCGCGGCACGCGTCTGATTTCGGTTCTCGTTTCCGATGGCAATTTCCGATTTCCAATTTTCGATTCGAGAGCCCCCCCCCCCCCCCCCCCCCCCCCCCCCCCTTCCCCCCCAAACGTGTTGTCGGCCAGCTTGAGCCACCTCGACAGGCCCAGTTCCGTCCCGTCGTCGCCTACCCGCCGCGCGCATTTCCAATTTCCGATTTTCCCAAAGCCGCCCCTCCCTCCCTCCTCCCCCCCCCCCCCACCCAAATGTGTTGACTGCCAGCTTCGCTATCTGGCCGCGTAGCTCTTTGTTTTCGTTCTAAGGCCTCACTGCCCCTCGAATTCAGGCCGTGCAGCCCCTCGTTATAAGGTCCCACGGACCCCTCCTCCACACCTCGCCTATTGCCATAGGTAGTGGCGTCGATTAGTCTCTTCATTATCCCTTTTGGCTTTGTTCGTTCGTACACTTTCGCCCCTAATCTGGTCGCGCGCTAGCCATGGCGACTCCTCCACCCCTACGTTTCGATGTGGAGGGTAGGGCACTCGAGTTCCCCACTTGGCTCCTCCGCACAGAGTTGTACCTACAGAGTCAGCGCCAGGATGGCGACACGCTCTGGGCGCACGTCTCTGGTGACCTGCATTTGCCTCCTCGCCCTCGTGACCTACCTGAGGAGCCTATTGCCGAGGAGCAGGAGCGTTTTCACAAAGCACGCACAGCCCTGTCGATGTGGCAGTCCAGCGACGTTGCGGCTCGTATCGCCCTCGGCAGCCTTCTCCCCGAGTCTGAGGAGGCACACTTCAGCCAGGTTCGATCTGCCCAGGCCTGTTTCACTGCGATAAAGGCTCGTTACTCCACTCCCTCCTCCGCCTCGCTTGGTCGCTTGTTCCTACCGTTCCTGTTTCCCGACCTCGGCACGTTTGACCGCACTGCAGACCTTATCACCAACCTGCGCTCGCTCGACACTAGCTACCATGCTGCGTGTACTGAGGCTCAGCTTGCGATCCTCCCCCCTCCCATGCCAATCACTATTCACTTCCTAGCCACTTCCCTCCCTGGCCGCCTTGCACCTGTACGCGACGCGCTTCTTCTGAAGCACCCTACTGAGCTCACTGTCGACGTCCTTGAGTCCGCACTCAAGGACGTCGAGAGCAACCTCTGCTCCGTTGCCTCTGCTTCTGGCGCCGCAGTTCCTCTGCTCTTTCAAGGGTGTACTGTTCCACAGCTCCCCACCTTCACTGCTTCACTTGCCTCTACTGCGTCTCCTGTTACTGACGAGACTGCGGCCGTGTCCACTACAGTTGGGCGGTTAAGGGGTAAGGGAGGTAAGAAAGGAGGGAAGGGCGGTGGTGCTGGAGGTGGCGGAGGTGGGGGCGGTACTAGTGCGTCTAGTGGGGGCGGCACTGGAGGTTGCACTGGGCCTGCGGGCCAGTCAGGGGGGAGTACTGGCGCAGCTGGTTGATACGCAGCGGCAGCAGCGCAGCAGCAGCGGCGGGCCCAGCAGCAGCAGCCACAGCAGGGACAGCCGCAGCCGAAGGTTCCACGGCAGATACAGCAGCAGCCCCGACAGTGGGGATCTGGTGCACCAGGGGGCGCTGGGCGTGGTAGTGGCGCGCCCAGCTGGGAGTCCTGAGGTACCCCACCTTCTCTGTGCTAGTACTTTGTCCAGACTGGGACACGCCGCGGTTACCCCTGTGGCCGCACTCACCCTCCTGGACAGTGCTTTGCGCAGCTTACGGACCGCCTTCGTGCGGAGTACGGTGACGGCCCCTCCCCGGACTGGGTCCCGCTGGCTCGTTCTCTTGGTCCGTCGCTGTTTCATATGTCTGCAATAGAGTTGTTTGCTGCTTTGCAATCTGCCTCTGTGATGTATGCTGATGTGGACTATAGTGCTGCTGGATCCGTTTGCTCGCGTGTTGGTAGTACAGGGTCTTTGCCTGTTGCTAGCGTAGATTTGTGCCTCTCTAGTCTCGGTGCTTGTGTTGCTGCTCTAGGTGCTTGTATAGCTACCAGACCAGGTGCGTCTCCAGTTGAGGCGTCCCTGTCCTTCACGCTGGACTCTGGCGCGTCTCAGTGCTTCTTCCGCGACCACACGACACTCACACCGCTCCTTGCTCGTGTTCTGGTAGCTCTGGCTGATCCTTCTTCAGGACCAGCCGTTGTGCGCAGCTCCACCACCCTCCCGTGCCCTGTTGTCCCCTCTGGTGTCCTGCGCGGTCTCCACATCCCCTCGTTCACTCGGAACTTGGTGGGTGTTGGATATATCCAGGACAGGGGGATCGCCGTTACCTTTGTGGGGGGTGGGAGGACTGCGGTCTGTACGGACGCTGCCACCGGTGCTGTTCTGGCCACGTTCACCAGGGAGCCCCGCTCCGGTCTCTACGTCCTCCATACCGAGCACTCCCGGGTAGCTACATCCACTCAGGTCGCTGCGTCCCCTCAGGTCGTTGCGTCCCCTCAGGTTGCTGTGTCTGGTCAGGTTGCTGCGTCTGGTCAGGTTGCTGCGTCTTGCTCCTGTCGGTCCCTCGCCCACCCGACCGTCTTGTGGCACCACCGTCTTGGCCACCCGTCGATCCCCAGCCTCCACAGCATGGCTAGTCACCGTCTTGTCTCTGGTCTCCCTCGCGTCTTTGCGTCGCTCCCTCCCTAATCTGCACCACCGTACACTCCTTGCGTCGCCGGCCGCCTGCGCGCCACTCCGCACTCCTCCTCCGTTCGTCCGGCCACTGCTCCCTTCCAGACTCTCCACTTGGACGTTTGGGGCCCTACCCCTACACAGGGACCTGAGAGGGAGCGCTACTTTCTGGTGGTCGTCGACGAGTACTCCAGTTACACCACTGTGTTTCCTCTCGCGAAGAAGTCCGAGGTGACTTCTACGCTGATCCGGTGGCTTCTGGCCACTGAGGGCACTCGTGGCAGTCGTGTCTCCTGTCTCCACTCCGATCGTGGGGGCGAGTTTCGCTCCGGCATTCTTCGCAGATTCTGCAGCGAACAGGGCATCTCACAGTCCTGGACGCTCTTGGAGTCCCCACAGCAGAATGGGGTTGCTGAGCGCAGCATTGGCTTGGTCATGGACATCGCCCGCACGTCCATGATCCATGCCCGTGCGCCCCATTTTCTGTGGCCCTACGCGGTTCGCTACGCCACCCACCAGCTGAACCTCCAGCCGCGCGTCTCGCGGCCAGAGGCTTAACCCACCAGTCTGAGGACCGGGTCCCCTGGTGTTGGGTCGGCTTTTTGTGTCTAAGACTGCCTTGCGCTTGTCCGTGACACCTCTGCGGACAAGCTCTCGGCTCGTGCCATCCCCTATGTCTTCCTTGGTTTTCCGGTAGACTCTCCCGACTACGCCTTTTACCACCCGCCCCTCCACCAGTTCCTCGACTTCCGTGACGTCCGGTTTGACGAGTCTGTGTCCTACTACGCTCGCTACCCTTCTCGAGGTCTCCAGGTTTCCCCCCCTCCCCTTTTCCTCGCACCATCTCCTCCTCCTGCTCCCGCTCCTCCGGTACCCCAGCCCCCCCCCCTGGTCCTGTCCCGTCAGGTGTGTCTCACGCTACCCTCCTACCCTCGGACGCGCATCAGGTAGCGTCTCCCTCCCCGCAGTCCTCCTCACAGTACCCTCAGCAGCCTTCGGCACTTCCGCGAGAGGTTACTATGGACTCAGGTGGTGTTGGAGCTGGAGGTGCTGCCACTGGAGGTACTCGTTCTGGGGGTGCTCTTTTGAGGGGTGCTGGAGCTGGAGGTGCTGGCACTTGTGGTGCTAGTTCTGGGGGTGCTGGAGCTAGAGGTGCTGGAGTTGGAGGTGCTGGCACTGGAGGTGCTAGTTCTGGGGGTGCTGGAGCAGGAGGTGCTGGCACAGGAGCTGCTATTTCAGGGGGTGCTGGAGCTGGAGGCACTGACACTGGTGGTGCTACCTCTGGAGACACTAGCTCTGAGGGTGCTAGTTCTGAGGAGACTGGAGCTGGAGGCACTACTTCTACGAAGCCCACTCCACCTCCCCACCGCCACGACACGCGTCTCCAGGCGGCACGCTGGCGTAAGCGTGAGGAGCAGGAGCAGTTGGAGAGGGAGCGGCAGGAGCTGCAGCAGCAGCATCAGGAGCAGCAGCAGCAGCAGCTGGATCAGCAGCAGCAGCAGCAGCAGCAGCAGCAGCAGCAGCAGCAGCAGCAGCAGCAGCAGCCGCAGGAGCAGTAGCAGCAGCGGCAGCAGCAGCAGCAGCAGCAGCAGCCGCAGCTGCTCCCTCTGGAGCGGCAGTTGTTCTCGCCATTGAGTGGCAAGCGGGCCCTTGGTCTTCCCGCCTCTTCTCCTGTCCGCTCTCAGTCTCCCCCTGCCTTTGGTCCTACGTTTCCTCCTGCTGACGACTCTCCTGCGGTCTGGTCTTCTCCTCGGTCCACGTCTCCTCCTCCTGTTGTCCCACACTACCGTGTCTGTCACTTTCCTCCGCGTGCTCGTCCCTCGTTCCCCGTTACCGACCTCCGCACTGCCCTCCTTTGTTCCACCGTGCCTCGTGGCAGTGAGAGCCGAGACAGACACTCTCATGTGTCGCTCTTATGTGACACGCGAGGCACGGCAGTAAGAGCGACACATGAGAGTTTTCCCCGTTACCGACCCTCGTGTCTCTCCGTCGTCTGTCTCGGCTCTTACTGCCGCTGTCGCTGACTTTGCTTCCACCCGCGGCCTCGACTACGCCACGCATGTGGTGGGTGCTCCACCTCCCCGTCCTCTGTCCGTCGGGGGTGAGTTTGCCCTAGGCTGTGACGTCCTAGAGGACAGGCAGTTTGAGCTGGAGTTCTTGGTAGCTGCTTCTCCCTCTCTCTGTGCCATGCTGCTTTCCCCTGAGGGAGACCCCGACGCCCTTGACATTCCGACTCCTCGCACGTACCGTGAGGCAGTGTCAGGGGAGTGGGCCTCTCAGTGGAAAGCGGCTATGGGCTCAGAGTTAGCGTCTTGGAGATCCACTGGCACCTACGTCGACGCAGTTCCCCCTCCCAGGAGGAACGTTGTCGATGGCATGTGGCTCTTCAAGGTGAAGCGGCCGCCTGGATCACCGCCAGTGTTCAAGGCGCGCTATGTGGCTAGGGGTTTCAGTCAGCGTGAGGGAGTTGACTTCGTCCAAACCTTCGCCCCGACCCCCAAGATGACCACTCTTTGGGTGTTACTGCACGTAGCAGCACAGCGAGACTACGAGCTGCACTCCCTCGACTTCTCCACAACGTTTCTCCAGGGCCGCCTACACGAGGAGATCTGGTTGCGGCGTCGTCCTTTCTTCACTGACCTGGGACCCAGTGGAGCCTGAGGCGACCAGTCTACGGTCTCCGCAAGTCGCCCCGTGAGTCGCACGACACTCTTTGCTCCACGCTTCGTGACCTTGGGTTTCGTCCTTCTTCTGCCGACCCGTCGCTGTTTGTTCGCCCTGGTTTCACTCCTTTCTTTATTCTTGTCTACGTCGACGACCTGGTCTATGCTACAGCAGACAGGGAAGCTCTGGCTGAGGTGAAGTCCGAACTGCAGAAGAGACACACGTGCACTGACCTCGGTGAACTGCAGCGCTACCTGGCCTTCATATCACTAGGGACAGAGCCGCTTGCACTTTCACACTGACGCAGTTACACTTGGTGCAGCAGGTCCTTCGGCGGTTCGAGTTTCAGTTCTCCACCACCCAGCCCACTCCTCTTGCTGTTGACCACAGACTCACTGGCCCCATTCCCGACGAGCCCTTTGAGTCTGGTGGTCCCTACGCAGAGCTTGTGGGCTGCCTCATGTACCTGATGACTTGTACTCGGCCGGACCTCGCATTTCCCCTCAGCGTCCTCTCTCGCTTTGTTTCGACTGGAAGACACCATCCTGTTCACTGGACAGCTGCTGTGAGGGTGGCGAAGTACCTGGCGACTACATCAGGCATGGGGCTTGTGCTTGGAGGGACTCAGCCAGTTGAGTTGGCTGGTCACTGCGACTCTTCCTACGCTGACGACGTGGATACTCAACGTTCGACTCAAGGATACTGCTTCATCCTGGGTGCTAATGCTGTGTCGTGGAGGTCTACACGGTCGTCGTTTGTGGCTTCGTCCAGTGCAGAGGCAGAGATCTACGTTGGTGCCATGGCGGCACTGGAGCTTCGCTGGTTGATCTTCTTGCTCGCCGACCTTGGTGAGCGGCCTCGCTCTGCACCGACCTTGTACGCTGACAACAAGGCCATGATCATCCTGTGTCGAGAGCCTCGACTGGAGAGCAGAGTGAAGCACATTTACGTGAGGTACTTTCTCCTGCGAGAGTTGCAGCGACGCAGCCAGGCACGCTCGGACTTTGTTAGAAACTAAGGACGGAGTCTATGAAGATTAGGGGACAAAATATCTCAAAATCGTCAACTATAATTCTGGACAGAAACGTCGTCGTCACAAGAAACGTCGTCGACGAAAACTGCACTGTTAGAATTCTCTCAAACTCGAGTATGTTGTAGCCCTTTACCGTGGCTATCCTTCCCAATTTGAATCGTATCAAAATATGGGGTATAACTCGAGTTATGAATTTCGGCGCACTAGGGGGTATGCTGCCATAGAAACTTAACTCAATCACAATTTACTCACAAGTTCACACAAGAAAGTAAGAGTAGCAATAAACCAGGTAGGAGGGAAGAGGAGGACGAGAGGGAAGGTCCCCAATGAGTCCCCAACCAAGGAAACCCCATAGTCACACCAAATCCCTTCCCTATAGGCACCCCAACTTTGACCTTTGTCACTTTCCCAACCTCCACAATCCACCTCACCCCAACTTGGCCACACTTGCCAACCTGGTTTGGGTTTTCCCAACCACATGGCAGCAACTACAGTAGAAGTGACGAATTTCCCAACCCCCAAATGTCTATACCCCTTATGGAGTCAACCCCACAACTTCCCATAGTCGCCACAACCAAATATCAAAAGCATACGAACTTCAAATGTTCGTAACTTTCGTGTTCGTGCTCCGATTGAAGCGATCCTTGGTTCGTCGGAATGCTCTCCAGCAGAGGAGCCACTTCAGATATCTGCTCAAGCCAAATAACATTCACACACACTCAGAAAATCCAAACCACACCAAATACAAATTCTTGCACACGCTCACACCACGCATGCAACGCACGAACATATGATGGGAGGCAGACAGACGTGAATGCAAATGATAGCATCACATAACAGACTTTGTGGCCTCAGAGGCCAACACTGCCGACGTCTTCACCAAGGCCTTCGCGCCTGGTGACCACCACGGGTTCTGTGTGCAGCTAGGGCTTGTTGAGGTAGGCCCTCGGTTGCTGTAGTCTTGCTGTTTGCTCCGCTTGTCTTGCTTTTCTATACATCCTAGTGAACTCTTGAACTGGCCTTGTGGCACAGGGCTCTCGTTATCAGTGTAATTTACACTGCTATACTGATTAGAAGGGTGAAATTTAGGGCCTGTACTGATGGGTTTGGGTAATTTTTTGGGGGATTAGTGTTAGATTGATATGTAAGTGTAATGATTTAGTCCACACTAATGCTCTGGGGTATTTTTTCCCTTAGCAAAGATTACCCTGAAGAGCGTACAGGGAACCACCACCCCTCCCCCCCCTCCCTCCCCCCCCACCCCCCCCCCCCCCCCCCCCCCCCCCCCCCCCCCCCCCCCCCTCCCCATTCGGAAAATCTACTTATCGAGAAGAAGTTTCCCAGAAATTTCGTAATGATACACCCAATTTCGTAATGATGCACTACGACGCCAGCACACGTGAGTACTGACAACCGACACCGCGTCACTCCGTGTCTGCTTGCAACCTACCCGTTACTGTAGAGGCGATGCAACCTGATTGGTCGAAGCTGCACTCACTGCAAAAACTTCAACTTTCTCGACTCGGAAATTTGGGACTCGAGGTCCCCAAACACACGTTTCCCCCGGGAAGCTTGCTGACTTGGCGAATAATACAAGTGTTGCAGCGAAACCAGACAAGCCACTGCGCTCGACTTTTGAGTTCACATCACAACTCCCACCCACCAGCGCCCAACTTAGTAATCTTGCGCAATTTGGGCCTCGAGCTTGGTTGCTGCCAGCACATATTGAGCTGCCTAAAGAACAATTAGGGTAAAAAATAAACCTACACTGATGCCTCTGGGTAAAGTTTTCAAAACTTCAAGTTACACTGATCCATCAGTGTTTCCAAAAAAGGCACACTGGGCAGAAGGGTTTTGAAAATGTCTACACTGCTAATCGTGAGTAGGCAAAATCCAAACCTAAGCCCTGTTGTGGCCTCTTGTTTGTGCTCGGAGTGTGTGGTGCCTCTGAGCGCCACCCTGAGCCTTGTTTTGTTGCTTGCTTTTGACTGGTCTTGTCACCATTTGCTGTCACTTGTTTGTTTCCTTGATGTCCCTCACTTAGCCTATGGGGGTGTGTCAAAATATAATATGTATTGTAGGCTATAGTGAGTGTGGAAGTGAGGAACGAGAATGAATGAACTATGAAATGAAGTGAGTACAAATAGGAAACCCTAATTGGGTTGTACCCCCTATGGGATACCCCACTATAGCCTACACAACAGCATAAGCTATATAATGTTCTGACACACCCCCATAGGCAAAGTGGGGGAGAACAAGGGGTCACAAGACCAGTCAAGCAAAGCAGAGCAAGCTCAGGGTGGATCACAAAGTCACCACACAGTCCGAGCACAACGACAAGGCCACAAGGCCAGTTCACATGCAGGAGTACACATATATATATAGAGCTAGACAAGCAAGAGCAGGTATATATATGTAACAGTACAAGCAAGGTCAAGAAGAGAGCAAGTGAGGCAAGACAGGTACAAGACCCAGCTGGGTGCAGAAGCGCTGATGGTCACAAGGCGCAAGTGCCTTGGTGAACACATCAGCAGTGTTGGCCTCAGAGGCCACGTAAGCAAGTCGCAACTGACCACGCTGCTGCAGCTCACGAGCAAGAAAGTAACGGAGAGCAATGTGCTTCGTTCTGTGCTCCAAGCGCTGCTCTCGACACAAGGCCAGCATGGCCTTGTTGTCTGCGTACAGCACTGGAGGAGAACGAGGCGGCTCTCCAAGGTCAGTCAGCAGGTAGGTGAGCCAGCGAAGCTCCTGTGCAGCCATGGCCCCGGCGTAGATCTCAGCCTCACAACTGGAGCTGAGAACAGAGGACGAGCGAGTAGCCCGCCACGAGACAGAGCCGGAACCAAGACTGAAGGTGTAACCCTGCGACGACCGCTGTGTAGCCTGGTCGTCTGCCCAAGAAGCGTCCGCGTGCCCAGTGAGGACCACTGGACTCCGCCCTCCAAGCACTAGCCCCATGCCCGACGTACTGCACAAGTAGCGCAACACCCTCTTCGCTGCAGCCATGTGCTCTGGTCGGTGTCTCCCAGGAGCAACATAGCGTGCAAGAATGCTAAGAGGGTATGCAAGGTCAGGTCGTGTGCAGGTCATCAGGTACATGAGGCAGCCAACAAGCTCTGGGTACGGGCCACTCGACTCTACGGACTCATCCGAAGGCAGAGCTGAGAGCGAGTGGCGAGTAGACAGAGGAGTGGCCTGAGGCGAGGAGTACGTGAAGCCGAAGCGCTGAAGGACCTGCTGCACCATGTGTGACTGAGTCAAGGTAATGGTGCGGCGTGCTCTGTCCCGAGTGATCTGCAAGCCAAGGTAGCTGCGCAGTTCACCCAGGTCTGTGCACGTGTGTCTCTTCTGCAGCTCGGACTTCACGTAGGCTAGTCCAGCAGTGTCAGCTGTGGCAAAGACCAAGTCGTCGACGTACACGAGGACGTAGAACGGCGGCAAAGAAGTGTCGGTGCGCAGAAACAACGACGGGTCTGCAGTAGAGGGAGCAAACCCAAGAGCCGCAAGCGTAGTCCTCAGTGTGTCGTGCCACTCACGCGGTGCCTGGCGGAGACCGTAGACTGGCCGTCGGAGGCTCCACTGGGTGCCAGGAGGAAAAGTCCCAGTGAAGCCAGGTGGACGGCGCAGCCAGATCTCCTCGTGCAGGCTACCCTGCAAGAAAGCAGTACTGAAGTCAAGAGAGTGGAGCTCGTAGTCGCGCTGAGCGGCTATGTGCAGCAGCACCCGAAGAGTGGTCATCTTCGGGGTGGGAGAGAAGGTCTGAAAGTAGTCAACTCCCTGCCGCTGACTGAAGCCACGAGCGACGTACCGCGCCTTGAAGACAGGTGGAGAGCCCGGCGGCCGCTTCACCCTGAAGATCCACATGCCACTGACGATGTTCGCCCCAGGAGGGGGAACCGCGTCAACGTAGGTGCTTGTGGACTTCCAGGACGCCATCTCTGCATCCATAGCTGCCTGCCACTGAGAGGAGTAGGGACCCTCTACGGCCTCCGCGTAAGAGCGCGGAGTCGGGATGTCTAGTGCATCCGGGTCTCCCTCAGGGGCAAGTAGTACGGACGCGAGATGAGGTGAAGCAGCAGCCAGACACCGGAACTCCTCCTGCCTGTCCTCAAGGACGTCCGTGCCAAGAGCACACTCACCCCCGACGGACGGAGGACAGACAGACGCAGACTCAGCAACAAGACCGGCAGCGTAGTCTAGACGACAGCGAGCAGCAAAGTCGACGAGCTCAGCAACAAGTGCAGACGCAGCAGTGGACTCAAAAGAGGGGTCAGTGACGACAGTAGCAAGGAGACGTGTGACAGCAGGACTGGCAGCACGAAGAGAGTCCGACTCCGGGTCAGGAAGAGCAGGAAGAGAGGACTCAGGAGGAGAAGGCAAAGGGGCACGCAGAGGAGCAGTGGACGGACGCAGAGACATCCGGTGCGTGCCAGGGACAGGAGGAGGACGCTGACGCGAACCACGACCACTAGTGCGAGCAGCACGGACAGGCGACGCAGGACGAGACGCAGGCTCACGACGCTCAGCAAGACCTCCAGTAGGACCAGTGTAGGGAGAAGGAGCGGGCAGTGGGGAGGCCGGCTGTAATTGGAACTGTGACAGGACAGGCTGTGGACACTCTAAGGGAGGAGGAGGACCAGTAGAAGGCGGGAGACCAAGAACCTGCTGAAGGAGCGGAACGAAGTACGGTCTAGGCCGCGAGGCGACTCCAGACACAGCAGGGACAGCACCAGTACCCCAAGCGGGAGCACCAGCGCCAGCAGCACCTCCAGCTCCAGGACCTCCAGCAGCACCAGTAGCACCCCCAGCAGGACCACCTCCAGGACCGACAGCAGTAGCCTCAGCGCCAACACCCTCAGCAGCTCCAGCTCCAGCACCTCCGGGACCCGCGGCACCAGCACCCTCAGTAGCTGAAGAACCTCCAGCTCCAGCAGCACGCCTCCAGCGCCGGGCAAACCACTCACGCAGCTCCTGTGGAGAGAGGGGCTCCCGCCGAGGCGAAGCACCCGGAGAACCGCCAGGTCCCGCACCGCCAGACGCCACAAGGGGAGGTCCAGTGGCCGCAGGCTCCGCAGCTCCAGGCTCAGCACCTCCAGACGCAGCACCCCCTGGCTCAGCACCCCCAGTAGCAGCACCCCACGGCTCAGTACCCCCAGACTCCGCACCCCCAGGCTCAGCACCCCCAGTCGCAGTACCCCCAGGCTCAGCACCCCCAGACTCAGCACCCCCAGGCTCAGCACCCGCAGCAGGACCAGAGTCACCAGCAACCTCGACCGGCTCGACTGCGTCTACCTGGGACACACCTGAAGGGGCAGGACCCTGAGGGGGAAGGGGGTCTACTGGGGGGGGACCTGGCACAAGGAAGTGCGGTGGCGGGGGGAGGGAAGGAGTGCGGTAGGGGAAGAGGCGGTAGAAGGGGACTGACTCGTCGAACGTGACGTCCTGGGAGGACAGAACACGACGAGAGGAGGGGTGGTAGAACTGCCACCCTGGAGCGTCAGGGGGGAAGCCGAGGAAGACACAGGGAGCAGCACGAGGGGACAGCTTGTCCGCAGACAAGTCACGGACAAACGCCCGAGATCCCCAGACACGGAACGCAGACGCATCGCCGACCTTCCCCGTCCACAGCAGAGCTGGAGAGGTCTCCGGCCGGGAGACCCTGGGGTGAAGGTTGATCTGATGCGCCGCGTACCGAACCGCAAACGGCCACAGAAAATGGGGGGCAGCCGCATGCATCATGGACGTACGAGCGACGTCCATGACCATGCCAATGCGGCGCTCAGCAATCCCATTTTGCTGTGGAGAGTCCGGAAGCGTAAAGGTCTGGCGGATGCCTCGTGCACGACAGTAGGCTCGCAGAAGGCCAGAGGAGAACTCTCCACCTCGGTCAGAGTGCAGACGCAGAACAGGAAAGTCCGAGCCGAAGCTCCTCCTGAGCTGGAGACGAGCTGCGCGGATCCAGTCGATCAACACCTCAGTGACATCACCCTTGCTGCGCAAGGGGAAGACTGTGGTGTAACGCGAGTAGTCGTCAACCACCAGCAGGAAGTAGCGCTCGTGACCCTGCCCACGGACGCGGGCGGGGCCCCACACGTCCATGTGAAGCGTCTGCAGAGGAGCCTCTGTCGGGGGAAACTGGGAGGAGTGAGGGGCAGCCCGGAGCCGCCCCTCGACACAGGGGACACAAGAAGGTCCGGGTCCCGAAGGAAGGGGAGGGAGAGACCGGGGAAGACCAGAGACAAGGACACGGGAAGCCATGCCCCGAAGACGAAGCAAGGAGGGGTGGCCAAGACGGTGGTGCCACAGGAGAGTCTCGTGAGACAGGCGGCGACACGAGCAGGGGGCAGACTCAGGACCAGACCTGGACGCAGCAGCAAACACCTGACCCGACGCAGCTACCTGGCCAGACGCAGGGACAGGAGGAGGTAGGGCGGCGGGCGGGCCGCAGGTAGGGTGGCGGGCGGGCCGCGACGTGAGGGCGGCGGGGCCGCTGTAGTGGGGCGGCGGGGCCGCTTAGCAGAGAGCGGCGGGGCCGCGTGAGCAGGGCGGAGGGGCCGCGTGAGCAGGGCGGCGGGGCCGCGAAGCAGAGGGCGGGCGGGCCGCGACGTGAGGGCGGCGGGGCCGCTGTAGCAGGGCGGCGGGGCCGCGTAGCAGAGGGCGGCGGGGCCGCGTGAGCAGGGCAGCGGGGCCGCGAAGCAGAGGGCGGCTGGGCCGCGCGAGCAGGGCGGCGGGGCCGCGAAGGAAGGGCGGCGGGGCCGCGTTAGTAGGGCGGCGGGGCCGCGAAGGGAGGGCGGCGGGGCCGCAAGGGGCGACACGGAGGGTCGCTAAAAAAAAAAAAGGAAAACGCGCCTCGGGGCGCGCTTCGGTGGGCCCTAGAAGCAGTCCCTAGGAGGGGACCTGCTCTGATTCCATGTGGAAGTGAGGAACGAGAATGAATGAACTATGAAATGAAGTGAGTACAAATAGGAAACCCTAATTGGGTTGTACCCCCTATGGGATACCCCACTATAGCCTACACAACAGCATAAGCTATATAATGTTCTGACAGTGAGGTGCCTTCTAGGGGGTACAGTTTCTAGGTCTGCATATTTGTACCCTATCCCTTTCTACTCTACTCATTCCGTTGCGTTCTATTTCTGAGAATAGTGTTCCAAAAAATCGTCGTTTGTTCAAGTGTTTGCTGCACCATGTCATGTAACAATAATTACATAATGTTACGAGTGCAATTGAGCGAGCGAGCGAGAATTGCACTATCGAAGCAAAACAATACAATGAGCGAAGGCATGCGCGAAGAATATATAGCGAACTAGAGTGGTAACGGTAACGCGGGATAATGGGGTGCGCTACGGCCCTAGTGCCGAGGTTGGGAAATGTCGAGGCGGAGGTCCGGAGCGCGGGTTACCAACCGAACCGTGAGGTTGGGTCGCATCGTGAATGGTTGCGGGAGTCGTAGTCGAGGCGAGTGTCGCGAGCGGGTAACGTTTCACCGTTTGGGTGCCGATGGCGGGAATGGTCTTGTACGCGGTAAGCAGGGACGCGAAGTAAGGAAAAGGAATTTTCCTTACACTACCCCCCTCCCCAAGGAGGCCCCTCTTATGAGAGTGCGTGTACATCTCGGAAGTTTCGGCTGCGCAGGTACTCAGTGAGGACAGGGTGATTCTCCGTTCTATCCAAGGGGACCCAGTTGTCTTCGGTGGGCGTGCGGTCTTTCCAGCGGATCAGAAATTCGATTCTGCGGGCTCCCCGTGGGTCACGTACTCGGTGGCTCAGTACTTTGTCGGGCGTGATGATTGGCTCTGTCGGCGGTCGTGTCATGCTGGCGGGGCGGTTGCAAGGCAGTCGGCTAGTGGATGGCACGTATGGGCGAAGCAGGCTGACGTGGAATGACGGGCTGACGTACCAGTCAGCAGGGAGGAGGAGATGGGCGGTGACGGGTGTGATCATATGGCTGATGCGAAATGGCCCACAATATCGGGGGCGGAGTTTTGGGGTGATGGGCAGGCGGAGGTTTTGAGTGTCGAGTAATACCAGGTCGTCGGGTTGGTAAGTGACGGGGCGGCGGTGTCGGTCGGCGTTGCGCTTAGCGATGACGTTTGATTTTTTTATTGCTTCCGCTACTCGGGTCCGTGCTGCTTGCAATATTTCTGCGAACTGTTGTGCGCGTGGGACTGGGTTGTCGGGATTCTGGGTCATGGGTACTGTGGGGTCTTGTCCGTAGTTCAGGTAAAACGGTGACTGTTGGGTCGTGGCAGATGGCGAGTTGTTGTACGCGAACTCGATGAGTGGCAGTTGCTGTTCCCACGTGGTTGGGTCGTCGCACATGGCTCGGATGAGTTGTTCCATGGTCTGGTTTGTCCGTTATGTCTGTCCGTCGGTTTCGGGGTGGTAGGATGAACTGACTGTAGTCGTGTGCCGAACTGCTAATATAGGTTTCGCCAGAAGTTACTGGTGAACTTCGTGTCGCGGTCGCTGATAATTGATGCTGGTATCCCGTGCAGTCGAACGACGGTGGAGATGAAGAGGCGGGCCGTTTCTTCGGCCGTGATTGATTTCTTGCAGGCTGCGAAGTGTGCCATTTTCATCAGCCGATCGACGACGACCAGGATCGCGTCGTTCCCACTTGCTCCAGCCGGTAACCCCGTGACGAAGTCCATCGTCACCTGCTGCCAAGCACGCTCTGGGGTTGGTATCGGCTGCAACTGCCCTGCCGGTCGTTGTCGTGACGACTTCATGAGCTGGCAGGTGGGACACGATGCCACGTGTCGTTGCACGTCGGTCAGCATCTCGGGCCAGTAGTAATACCGCTGCAGCTGCTGCCGTGTTTTCTCTACCCCGAAATGTCCTGAGGTAATCCCGTCGTGTGCCTCCTGTAGTAACAGTTCCCTTAGTAAAGTGTAGCCCGGTACCCAGATGCGGTCGGTGCCGGCTTTTACGTAATACACCCCTTTTGCTGCTGCGAACTGCTGCGAGTTGCCTCCGGTAAAGAAGGGGTCTGTCTGATACCCGTGGGTAAATAGGCCTGTCAGTAGTGGGCTGGTCTGTGCGAACAGTATGGCGTGGATCTGGGCAGTTGGGCGGGTCAGTGCGTCGGCAATGTTCGATGCTCCCTTTTTATAGGTGACCGTGTAGTGAAAATTTGACTCGAGGAAATCGAGCCAGCGGATCTGTCGTGGGTTGAGGTGGGGCTGTGCGCGGAGGTACTGTAGGGATCTGTGGTCTGTCCTTACTGTCACGTCTGCGCCGGTCAAGTAACAGCGCCAGACCTTGAATGCATGCATGTTAGAATAGTAGCTAGAACAAGGAGCCATAGCTAGGCTTTACCTAGCTAGGCAAGAGAGAATAAGCAAAAGAGAGGGTTTGACTAGAAAGGAGGGAGGTACAAATAGCAAGCCCTAAAGGGTTATACTCACTATTGAGTACCCCACTACAGACTAGACAAGCATTATATTCTGACACACCCCCATAGTCAAAGTGGGGTATAATCAGCACAGCAAGCAGGCATAGAGCAGGTTCACAAGGACAAGCAAAGCTAGAGGCATTCACAAAGGGCAAGTGAGGAGGAGGAGGCGGGACTGTAAGAGGAGAGGAGATAGGAGGCAACGGCTGAAGCTGCAGACACACGGGCAACAGGAGCCGCACTGGCACAGCGGCTACCGGAGCAGCGCCCCGGACTACTGGAGTAACTGGCTCCGCGGCTAAGACGAGCGGCAGGAGCAACGGACCCACGGGCGACTGGCGCAGCTGGCTACTACTGGGCTACCGGAGCAGCGCCTCGGACTACTGGTGCTGCTGACGACACGACGACAGCCTCCGTTCAACCTCCCCCAACTGTCCCACCCCCCTTTCACACACCCCTTGCTGCACCCCTAGCTCCACTCCCACGTCACCCCCCTAGCACCACTCCTTCGGCTCCCACACACCCACCCCCCTCAGCGGCAGCTGCAGCAGTGGGAGACGGAGGAGGAGGAGGAGCAGGGGACGTTTCACACACCCGTCACCCCCATACCCGCCACCCCCACACTCGCCACCCCCAAACCCTAACACGGGCAGTACGGGGCAGGAGCGTGGGCAGCAGCGCGGGGGACGGCGCGCGGCCGCCAGGGCGCCACGACGGGGCAGCGGGGGCCACGCGCGGCTCCCCAGGGCGCCGTGACGGGATTGCGGGGGCCGCGCGCGGCTCCCCAGGGCGCCACGACGGGGCAGCGGGGGGCCGCGAGCGGCTCCCCAGGGCGTCGCGACGGGGCAGCGAGGGCCGCGCGCGGGTTGCGGGGCGACGCGACGGGCTCCAGGGGGGGCGACTCGACCGTCGACGGGGGGGGGACGCGCGGGTCCCCGGGGTGACGCGTGAAGAAGGAAGCCGCCACGCGCCTCGGGGCGCACGGCGGGCAGAAAACCGCCATGCGCCCCGAGCGCGTGGCGGGAAGAAAAAAGCGTCGCGCGCCACGGGGCGCGCGACAGACAGGAAAGCAGCGGAAGCACGTGGGGCCCACAGGCCAAGAGCGTAACAGCTCTGATACCATGTTACAATAGTAGCTAGAACAAGGAGCCATAGCTAGGGTTTACCTAGCTAGGCAAGAGAGAATAGGCAAAAGAGAGGGTTTGACTAGAAAGGAGGGAGGTACAAATAGCAAGCCCTAAAGGGTTATACTCACTATTGAGTACCCCACTACCGACTAGACAAGCATTATAGTCTGACTGACAATGCACGATCGCGAGCATTTCGCGGTCGTGTATCGGGTAATTTTTCTCGGGCGGATGCAGTTTTTGTGACTCGTATGCGATGGGCTGTAAACCGTTGCCGAAATCCTGTAGCAGTACGGCTCCAATGGCGATGTCGCTTGCGTCTGTAACTACTTCGAATGGGCGGTGTGGGTCGGCAATGCGTTGTACGGGCGGTGAACTGAGAACATTTTTCAGGGCAGAGAAGGCAGCATGCTCTTTCTCCCCCCACGTAAAAGTGACCCCCTTCCACAGTAAATCCGTCAGTGGGGCAGTTAACCGTGCCATGTCGGGGACGAACCGACGCACATAATTAACGAACCCTAAAAAGCTCTGCAGCTCCGTGATGTTCGTCGGGGGGTGCCACGATTTTACCGTGTCCAGCTTCTTTGGGTCGATTTCAACTCCAGCCTCCGAACCCCAAAAACTCTAACCTATCCTGGAAGAACTCGCACTTGGAACCCTTAGTCAGTAATCTGTGCTCGTCTAAAATTTTAAATACTGCTTCCAGATCTGCTAAGTGCTGCTGCTTATCGCGACTGTAAACTAGGATGTCGTCGAGGTAAACTATCACGCATTTATCTAAGAGCGGCCTAAACGCCTCGTTCATGGTCATCTGAAAAGTCGCCGGTGCGTTGGTCAGCCCGAATGGCATCACGGTGTACTCGAAGGACCCATACCTAGTCCTAAATGCTGTTTTTACGCAGTCCGATGGTTCGACCCGAATCTGGTGGTAACCTCCGCGTAAGTCAATTTTCGAAAAGACCCGTGCTGTTCGCAGTTGATCTATCAGTTCGTCGGCGCGGGGAATGGGATATCGCGACTTGACTGTTACCCTGTTCAGTGCTCTGTAGTCGATACACATGCGAAAACCCCCGTCTTTTTTCGGTGTGAACAGTATCGGTGCGGCGAACGGTGACGAGCTCGGTCGGATGAATTTTTTCTCTAACAGGTAATCTAACTGCTTCCTCAGTTCATCGAGCTCTGGCTGTGTCAGTCGGAATTGTCGCTGTACCGTTGGCTGTGCCCCCGGTTCTAACTCTATTCGGTGGTCATGTGCCCGCTGAGGTGGCAGTCCCTCTGGTAAATCGTCCGGAAAAATCCCCGGGTACCGTTTCAACAGTTCCTGCAGTTCGGGCGGTACTGCTGCCAACAGTTTCTGAAAATCGCTCGGCTTCTCTGCTTCTCCTACCAATGCTATATCCACTGCGTACACGTCAGCTCCAGCGACGACAGCCAGCGAGGTAGTATGGCCCAGTTACCGCTATTTCGCACAGTGCAGCTACCCGTCGTCCAGTCGATTCGCGGATTATACCGTCGCAGCCAGTCACGTCCCAGTAAAATGTCGTGCCCATCCAGTGTCGTCGCGAGCATTTCCTGTGTAAACCCGAAATTCCCCCCACAGCGGACTTTTACTCTTTCCACTTTCTCCCGTATGGCCAGCGGCGTGCCGTCGACTAAGCGTGCATCTATCTCCGGTAAACACCAACTAAGTGTCAGTTGCAGCTTCCGTGCGGTTGCGGTATTAACTAAGCTGTGACTTGCTCCTCCGTCTATAAAAATCTTCACTGCTGCTCCCTGTATTTTCCCATGAATCAGTACTGGGCAATCCGTCGCTGTACCCTCCTTATTCATCCGAGCCCGATCGATAGCGTGAATCGGTACTGTGACTCGGTGAGGGTCGGTGAGGTTGGGCGAGCAGGTGGTCTCGTCAGTAGTCGGCCCATTTTCTACTGACTGCTGGCGTTTCCCTGCCTCTGAGACTCCCTTCCCTGCTCTGCTCCGCGGCGTCTCTGCTCCTCTGGGCATTCGCTCTTGCGATGGCCCGGCCTATTGCAAGCAAAGCAGCGCCCCCTAAATGGCGCAGCAGCTGCATTCGCCGCAACGGCGTGTACGGTGGCGTGCTCGGTCGGTCCCCGAGGGCGATGTCCGTAGTAGGACCCCGGTCTCGGACGGCGCAAAATGTCGATTTTCTCGGCGAGCGCGAGGATCTCGTTGAAATTCGAGAGCCCGCGTAGCATGATTTCGTGCGAGATGTCCGGCTTCAGCCCTCCGACGTAACGGTCCACCCGCTCCGCTTCGTGCATGTAGCCGACTTGCTCACATAATGCGAGAAAACCGCTGGTATAGTCTTGGACCGACCCAAGTTGTCGCCAAGTACGCAGTTTCTGACGCGCCGAAATAGAAGCCGCAATCGGCTCGAAGCGCGCTCGAAGCCCTGCGCACCACGCATCCCACGTGCTGTACTGGGCGGTTTCGCAGAACGAACTCCAGGTGACGGCTGGACCCGTGGGCTCTTCCTCTTGCGACGGAGGCTCGCAGGCGCGCGGTGACGTCACAATGACTCGCCACCAGTCCATGGCGGGGCCCCTTAGCAGCGAAACAGCATATCGAATCTTCGCTGCGTCCGACTCGACGTAGTTCGCGTCGAAAAAAACGTTCATCGTGAAGACCCACGGTTGAACCGTCGGACCTCCTCGTTGGCTCGGGTCGAGGGCGCTGCGGTTTGAGCGGCATCGGCGCGATAATGTCGTTGTTGCCGATTGTTGCCGCAAATTCGACGTGACGACGGGCTTCGCGAGGCTCGCTCGTGCTTGGTACAGCCCTGTTCCTCCCCATGCCAGGCATTGACTGGGCCGCGCCATCACTGGCTGCGCCTGAGCGCTGTCCCACGCTGTCGTGATGTGACGGTGTGCCGGACGAGATGACAATCGGCTCATCCGATTGCACAGGTGCATTTGCGGGTGCTTGTGATGGTGCTGGCGCATTCACCGTTGATTGCTGGCGGGCGGAGTCACGTTCCGCCGTGAGTGTCGCGATTTCAAGCGCCGAATCTTCGAGTTGGCGCACGAGACGGTCGAGCTGCTCCTGCGTCAGTGTCGCAAGATTAATTTCGGCCATGGCGGGGGTGTCGGGCAAACTCAGCGAGAGCCTCTGTCGTGGCAGTGCGTGCTTACGAGAGAGCACTTCGAGCGGCGGTGCTTGTTCGCTGAGAGACGTCTACCTCCCCCCAAAAATTGAGATAGTGGGGAAGAAGGTGTGGGTGCGGTCCGAGAGGAGATCGTAGGCTCTGAATACCAAGTGTTACGAGTGCAATTGAGCGAGCGAGCGAGAAGTGCACTATCGAAGCAAAACAATACAATGAGCGAAGGCATGCGCGAAGAATATATAGCGAACTAGAGTGGTAACGGTAACGCGGGATAATGGGGTGCGCTACGGGCCTAGTGCCGAGGTTGGGAAATGTCAAGGCGGAGGTCCGGAGTGCGGGTTACCAACCGAACCGTGAGGTTGGGTCGCATCGTGAATGGTTGCGGGAGTCGTAGTCGAGGCGAGTGTCGCGAGCGGGTAACGTTTCACAGTTTGGGTGCCGATGGCGGGAATGGTCTTGTACGCGCTAAGCAGGGACGCGAAGCGAAGTAAGGAAAAGGAATTTTCCTTACACATAACACGCTAACACCGGATTTGGTACACTTGGTGGATATAATACGGTACATGTACATAGTTAAGCAGCACACGTCAACTTCCAGGCCCGACCCCTGGATCGAAACTTCGCCCACCGCGGCTGACCAGGGAAGCTTGAGCAATGGCTAGAGCCACACCTGGCTTGGGTGGGCCGGCCAGGACCCAGCCCGTCTCTGGCTGGCATGTCAAAAGCGTCAGCCCCGCCAGCCTCATTCCGGCCCCTGCCGAGTCCCTGCTCATGTCGGGCTTTCAGGGATGCATGTGCCAGCAGTCGTGCCTACCGTGTACCCTTCATAGCACGCACACTGCAGACCAATCTTCTCATTATCTGTGTAGCAAACACCATGGCCGCTGCAATAAGGGGTGCCCTCATAGCTCCAACAGAGGGACTCGCACTCGTATTTGCTCCTCTGTATCTGGGCGCTGCCACACAGGATGGTGCTGTTGCCGAGGCAGTTGGATCCCAGAGAGAGGCGGAACTTGTCGCACAGCAGGTGGATGTCAGCAAGAGAGGTGCCTGCAATGCCTGTGAGGAAGTTGTGGTCTGCACCGACGTGCCACAGGGACTTCATGAGGCGCAGCGACGGCACACTCCCCACCAGCTCATTATGGCTTAGATCGCTGAAAGAATGGGGGATGGGGAGGAGAGGCGCAGGGGTGACTGTGGGGTTCGATAACACCAGCTGACTGACAAGTGGTGGCTATACGAGGAAAATGGTGCGACTGGTGCAGCGAACGAAACAAGTGAGATATGGGGGGGGCGAGGCAGTGATGGCGAGGGTGCACTGACAGGAAGCCAAGACCGCTGAGTGCGCTAAGTGCAGCAGGTATTGTCCCAATGAGGCGGTTGTGAGATAGATCCCTGCAGGTGGGCAGGTGAGCAGAATAAGATTAACAAACCAAGCATGCCTTGGCGCATCATTTTCCAATCGGGAGTGTTCTAACACGGCACATGTGAAGCATGCACACGACCAAGCCTTCACAGTGGTACACAAATTGTTAGACAGATTGTTGAGTCTTTGCACTGACATGGAATGAAGATTGCTGAGTGCACTGAGTGCGTCAGGAATGGTCCTTCCAAGGCGGTTGTCAGACAGATCCCTGCAGGTGGGCAAAAGAACAGAGTGTTCATAAGAGCTCACCTAGGGTGCTTTGGACAGAACATGCTATGAGGGTTTAGGGTTTAGGGTTTAGGGTTTAGGGTTTAGGGTTTAGGGTTTAGGGTTTAGGGTCTCATAATAGAGAGCGCTCTGCGCAAATCCCTGCATCTCCGCTTCCTGCCCTCTCATCCCTCTCCCTCTTGTTGCGATTGCAATAAACCCAGAACCCTATACCCTAACCCCGCCCCTAAACCCTAACTAATCCCACGGGCAGAAAGAGGTAAGGGGAGAGTGAGCGCACATGAAAGTGAGCCGGCTGAGCCTGGCCAAGGAGGTAGGGATCTTTCCTGCCAGCCTGTTGTGCTTCACACTCCTGCCACATCTTCCTTGATTTTCGGATCGAAGGATTTGAGTTCTCGATTCTATGTTTCTTACTCCCAAACAAGGAGCAAAAGAGGTGAATGCATAACCTGGTCTCGCATCGACAGAAAGATGCAAATGCAAATGCGAATGCAAATGCAGGCTAACAGTGCTTCATAGCAGCATACCAGTGCGCCTAGCCCTTACAGTCTGCCCAGGTTGGTGAGGTGCCCGAGTAAAGAGGGAATGGGCCCCGAAAGCCGATTGAAACTGAGGTCCCTGCAATGTCACATGGCACGGAGTGGAACAGTCGGCACAATTGAATGGGTGTGGTAGTGAAGTAAACAGAGCGTGAAATAGTGTTGTCCAGTGCACATGTCGGTGGAGTGGAGGGGCAGGAGCATTGTGAAACACAGAGGGTGGGCCGATGAGCACAAGGGTGATAACAACACACGTAAAGTGCCCTTGGCATGCCACGTTGTCCCAGCCCCCAGTTGTTGGTGCTCTTCGGGTGACATGGCATGGGATGGGAGATATGCTCTTGAAATCAAGCGCTCAAGGGTTCCTGGCCCGAGTCCCATGTTGAGCGAACATGGAAGGTGGTTGCAGGTGAAAATGGTTGCAGTAGGGAAAAGATGGCCTCTCAGCCGTCCGCGCTATTAAGCCACGACACAACCCAGTTCAACGACAAACAAGACAGGACAGGAGCTGATCCCTTGAAATGCCGAGTGGACTTCTGAGTCGTGGAGAAAGGAAAGGGCTGAGCCTGGCTGGCTTGGCGGGAGGCAAGGGTGTGCGTGCGCACACAGGAGCGGAGACAACGAGCGGTCTGCCAGCTCAACCATCTGCTCGCGCCCACCCATTCCCACTCCCACTTGACGAGCAACGCCCGTGGGCACCGGCTTGCATGCCGACACAGCCCCTCACTCCTGGTTGTGGTAACTAGTGAAACACATGACTCTGTCCAAGCCCCTTGTACCTTGTCTCCACCTCCTACCCTCGGACCCCTCACAGTTCTCGACGTAATTTCCATGAGACACTTGGGGAGAGAGTGGGTGTACAGAGAAGAGAGACGGCTGAGTCGCGAAAAGGAGGCAGGGATGCTGAAACTCAGTTGGTTGCTCTGCAAGTCCCTGCAGTCAGATGGCATGGAATGGCATGACATGACACGCGATGGAGTGCGGTAGTTTCATTAATGGTTACACTCTGCACGGAACAAAATCCGATTATGCAGTGGCCTTCTCAGTCAGGTGCAGCGCATGACATAGCATTGCTTCTGCACGCCAGTCGGTGCTCCGAATGTGTGAGTAAGCTACAAAATCACATTCTCCGAGACAAGGGATGTTTCCATGGCACTGCCGGGGAACAAAGGTAAGTGACGAGCGACTTTTCGTGGCATTGGAACCGAACAACAGCTGCACCAGCGAGCTACCCCACCCTCCTACCATTTTGAGTGCCACCCTTCCTTACAAGCTTTCCAGGTTAGTTAGGCTCCCGAATGATCTGGGGACGGTCCCAACGAGCTGATTCCGACCAAGACTCCTGCAATAGCACATGGTGGTTTGGCACAGAGTGATGCATCATTGGCCAGTGGGGAGAGAGCATTGTGATGCATGGTGGTGTGGAGGATGTGAGAGAGAGCAGGAGAGCGAATACAAGTCTGCAGCACGAGTGAGAAACAGCATGGGATATGGAAAGGAGCAGCGGATTCAGAAAATGAGGGCAGAGAGAAGCGGGAGCAGGAGGTGAAGAAGGATCGGGTGCATGTGTGGATGAAGCTCAGAGGGCGAGCGGGAGGGGAGGAGGGAGGAAGAGATGCTCTTTCAAGGCACCTGGCCGATGGCAACGCAGAGGCACCAGTGGGACAGGTGATGGAGGCACATGATATTGCATTGCATGCACTTACACACTACTATGCCTCCACCATGCTCCGAGAGAGCATGCATGGCCCACATGCCTCGAGGCACACTCACAGGTGGGCGAGGTTGCTGAGGTTGCCGATGGCTGTTGGGATGGTGCTGTTGATGTAGCTGCGGTGAAAGATCCTGATGCATGGTGCATGGTGCATGCATGGTGCATGGTGCATGCATGGTGCATGCATGGTGCATGCATGGTGCATGCATGGTGCATGGTGCATGGTGCACAGGCATGGCATGCAGAGACGTGCAGACACGGCAGTGGTGGGGATGATGTGCAGGTGTTGTCAGATGAGTGCAAGAAGCCCGTGATACAAGGCACGCTCAATGAGGGCTAACACAAGTCACGGTATGGCACATGATGCATGGTGCATGGTGCATAGCACGTCGTGTATGGTGCATGCACGGTGCTTGGTGCACGATAACTGAGCACTAAGGCATGGCATGGCAGGGCACACGTTACAGGGCAGCACGCACAGGGCTGTCAAGCTGGTCATGCTGCCTATCCACTCTGGCAGCTGCCCGTCCCACCACGACCACGACATGTGCCTGGCAGCCCGTTGTGCAGCGGCAGCAGCATGGACCGAGGGGAGGCGCAAGAGAGGGAGTGGGGCTCGTTACTATGGGAAACGCTGCAGCCACCCAGACCGATCGCCACTTGAAACCAGTGGCACCCAGAACCTAAGTTGGAAAAGACGCTGGAGGAGGCGTGCGTCCTGCGTCTGGACGCAGTGTCCAGACGCAGGGACGCAGGACGCGCGTCCAGACGCAGGACGCACGGCGGTTTTTTTTTGGGCTGACCGAAAAACAAAATTCCCCCGGATCGCGAAATTGACATTCGCGATTTCGACGCGAATGTCAATTTCGCGAAATTCGACCCCCCCAAACCCGATTCGACCTAGAAAAACAGCCACCGCACCCCCTTTCTAACCCCTCCACACCTATAACATTTTTTTGGCTGCCCGTGGGTTTCTTTTTCCCTGCCCGGGCCTGCGTCTTTTGGTGCGTCTCCCAGGCCCACATCCTGCGTCGTGCGTCTAAGACGCTGCGTCTGGACGCACCCGTCTTAGACGCAGGACGCGTCTTTTCCAACTAAGCCCAGAGCGCCATACCCACTGTCTCTTGCATAATGCATTCAGCGATTAGATGAGATAGAAACAACCACGTAACAATCACACAAGCACGGCACAGGCATATGAAATCACGGAGGGGGAGTGTGGAGTGTGCATGCGCTCACCACTCGGTGAGCTTCTTCAGCCGTGACAACTCCGACGGTAGGGAGCCAGTCATGCGCGTGTAGTCCAGCATCCTGCATGCACAGCACACCCCGTGGGGCCCAGATTGCCTTAGAGCGTGTAGAGTGCTAGTGTCATGGAGATGTTCCATACAGGGGTTCAGGCGTGTGAATGCCAGCAACAGGAGACTCGAGGCAAGAAGAAACCAAAGTGGGCGATAGACCAGGTGGGCTAAAGTTGTAGCCGGGTAGGCGAGGGGAGGTTGATAAGAGAATGAGGAAAGAAGTCTGAAGGGGGTCATGGAAGAAGTGGCACGTGGGATGACACACCAAGTACTGGGTGTGATGGATGTGCATGGCTGTCAACCATCCTTGCTCCGCCTGCCTCGCCATCACTCATTTTCTCACGGTGCAATTTCAACTCACAGCATTTCAAGGTTGCTGATGCCGCCTAGAAACGCAGGAATACCCTGCTTCCACTGATTTGCCCCCAATGATCTGGTGCACACACATGACATGGCATGGCGCACAGGGAAAGGGCGGGAGTGGGAAGGGTGGCCATGGAATCAGAAAGATTGAGGTTGGTAAGAGGCAAGGACGATTGCGAGAGGAAACAGCGGTGCATGGCGGTGAAGTTTCCAACAAAATCAACTTGTGCGAAAGTGCCAACAGGTGAATTTCCTTGGAGAGTGTTAAAGAGTAGGGGGAGCAGATGAGTGAGGGCAGGGCACGCACAGGTGCTTGAGGGCAGTGATGGCGGTGAGGGTAGAGGGGAGTGCTTCGAGGTAATTCATGTACACGTTTCTGCAGGGACGTGCACACACCGCAAGGGAGGGAAGGCGGCATGCGAGGGAGAGGGGATGGATGGGTTTCGCATGACTCATGAGAGAACCTGGTGCCCACATCAGTGCAGGCGGTGGAAAGGCGCATGGCGATGCAAGCACAGGTGCCATGGCGATGCAAGCACAGGTGCCATGGCGATGCAAGCACAGGTGCCATGGCGATGCAAGCACAGGTGCCCGCCCGCCCACCCACCCATCCCACCCAACCACCCAGCGACCCCACCCAGGCGCACAATGGGGTGATCCAGGCGTGGGAGTGCGGGGCACTCACAGAGCAGTGAGGTCCTTGAGGGTGCCCAGTGCGGCCGGCACGCTCCCTGACAGCACGTTGTAGCTCAGATCGCTGGTGCACCCACAAAGGGTTGGGAACGAAGGGTGGGTGGAGATATGGGTGCAAGGCATGGCATGCATGCACACGACATGGGCCATTGTGGTAGGCAAGGTGCACACATGGGCGCACGAGGGACAATGTCATATGGGAGGAGTTGAAAGTGAGTGAGCGCGCAACATCAAGAAGTGACAAGCGTGGCGGTGAGTGACTGCTTGCAGACACACGATGCAGGCAGCAGGACCAAGGCAGCGAGCTCCTCCAAACAGACTCAGGGGGTGGGGAAGGAGGGGGACGCAGAAGAGAGAAGGGCAGGGAGAGAACGGGGTGCGGGGAGAGGGGGACACGGAGAGGACAAAGCGGTAGGAAGAAAGAGAGGGGGGAAGAGCGCTCACAGGTGCCTGAGCGAGGTGATTCGGGAAATGGCATCTGGAATGGCGTCGCTGAACCTGTTGACACTCAGGTTGCTGCTCACAGGCACATGGATTGGGGGATGCACGGTGCAGTGCAGGTGTGCGACACATGAGAGCTTTGTGTGAGTGACAATGAATCAAGCACACACTTGTGATGTGCTGAATGAATTACGCTCCATGGCAAGCATGGCATGGCATGGTATGGCATGGCATGGCATGGCATGGCATGGCATGGCATGGCATGGCATGGCATGGCATGTCATGGTGTGTGAGTGGGAGAGCAAGGGAAGAGTGTAAATTGACGAGGAAATGGCTCGAGCAAGGATGGTCGGGGTGAGATGGATGGCAGGGAGGAAGTGCGAGGGAGGGAGGGCGAAGAGGCTGGGTGACTGACTGGGGCTAATGCACGGCCAAGGTGCAAAAAAACGACCGAAAGATTGAAATTCTGGCGTATAAAACGCTATCGTATTTTTCGGCCGTTTAAAACGTTTTAAAACGCCAAAAAGTGGTAGTTTTAATGTGGTGCAAAAAAACGGCCGTTTTTTACAGCAGAAACCTTGAAACCAGTTGGTTTACACATATTTTCATTCAAGTATTGGTTCCAACCATGACCCTCGATCGGATGAACCAGCCATGAGGAAGACAAAGGGGATTTATCAGTGGGACTGTAGTAGAACGGTGACTCAGGGGAGGAGAGGATGAAGAGTCTGGGGGGGAGGAGGAGGGTTGAACGAGCGCAACCTAGACACTTTGTTACCATTGTATTGCTTTTTTGCTATCCTGGTCAGGAGCGGAGTCGTGTCTACTGTAAAAAAAAAAAAAAAAAAAAAAATGTCACAAAATCTCTAACAAAAAAACGGCCGAATTTTTTAAATCTGACCGTAAAATACGAGCGTAAAAAACGGACCGTATTTTACTTTTGCCGAAATTTTGCACCTTGTGCACGGCAAAGGGGGTGCGCGGGGGCAGGGCGCACGTGGTGACTCACATGGTTTCCAGCGCACTTGAATTGGTCTGGTTGAAGTACCACCACAATGGCCCATGCAGGAAGCACGCTGACAGGTTTCTGCTCACATGCACCACACATTCACGCACACATGCATGCACACATGCATGCACACATCCCAGCACCCCAGCCTTGGCGAAACTCCATGGCAGCATTCCATGGCAGTCATATCCATGCAGGTGCGTCCATGGCCACCGCTCCACGCACATGAAGCAAGCACAAGGGTGTGTGACGGCGTGAGGGGACAGCGGCTGCTGGAGAATGCAGCATGCATGGCGAGCAGGGCGGCATGGCGAGCAGGGGGCAAGGGATGGCTCACAGGTGCTTGAGGGAGGGCATGGAGAGGATGGGGGGGGGAAAGCTGCCGTCCAACTGGCTGTGTGTGATGCTCCTGCACATGCGCGGGGGTGGCGTGCAGTAGGGGAGAGGAGGCGCGTGGAGGGAGCATTGGAAAGTGCCGAAATGAGGAACATGGAGAGGTGAAGGAACGAGCGTGTGGTGCGTGCATGGATGGATGGATGGATGTGAGAGTAACGGACTAAACTGGTCTTTAACGCTAGACAACACTGAATGCTAACCGCTTCGCACAGCAGCACCACATTCCCATCCAGCAATGCATGGCATATCACACCCCGCCGTACCATTCCCATGCGAGGCACGCAAAGCGCAGGGCAGTGGCACTCACAGTGAGGTCATGTGATGGAGCTGCACAATGCGCTCGGGAATGGTGCTCACGCCCTGCACGTCACTGCCAGCCAGGGGCACGCACGGGATGGGAGCAACAGGCGAGGGAGAGGTTGGCAGTGGGGGAGTGAGTGCATGCGAGGTGTGGGTGTGTTAGGCAGCGCGGAGCAGGGATGTACCCAGAACAGCATATCCGCGCTCTGCTGCTGCGCCGTGCGTGCGCTACTCGTTGACATGGCAAGCCCGCGGCAGATGCCATGGCGGCAGATGCCATGGCGGCAGATGCCATGGCGGCAGATGCCATGGCGGCAGATGGCGTGCAGGCGTGCATGCATGGAGTGGTGCTGTGCTCACATGGCAACGGCGTGCCCCTGTGCGTCGCAGCGCAGGCCTGGCATGGCGTCGCAGTCCCTGCCGCGGATCCACGTCTTGCACGCCGCGGTCCTGTTCCACGCCACCGCCAGCTCCGCCACCACTCCCACTGCCATCCACCATGCCATCCACCATGCCCTCGCATGCCCGTTACCACACCGTGCCATGCGATGCCGTACCATGCCATGCCATGCCGTACCATGCCATGCCATGCCGTACCATGCCACATATTCCGCCGTCGTGTGAGGAACAATCAGTGAGAGAAATTACGTTGGAGGCAAGTTGCAATGGGACAGGTGCACGGAATAGCATGGACGGGCCAACGAAGCACGGCCGTCGACATCACACCAGCAATGACACAGGTGCATGCTCCCCGCGCCCTGCTGCCACCACGGCTTACTGTCGGGGTCCATCACGGGCACAGCCCGTGCGAGGGGCGCGCAGCAGCCAGCCACCACCACCAGCGCCACCACCGCCGCCCTCGCCGCCACGACGCCCCTCCCGATCGCCCGTAAGCGCGTCGCGTGCGCCGTGCGCGACGCGACGCGCGTGTGCGAGCCGAGGCGGGCGGAGCGAATTGGCGGCGCGTGCGCATGCCGTGCACGGCGGGAGACCGCCGCGCTGCGCGGCCTCCCCCAACGAGACGTTATTACCATCTACTCGGTTCGTGGAAGTTCGAGGCCCTACGAGATTGAAAACTGGTGCTTCCAAGCGAGCGCGTGACCGCGACAGCACACACACGAGAAGCTCGGTGTGAGTCGATTCGCAAACATGCAACGAAAGGATACCTCGCCTCGTCGTTCCTACTTGTACACCCATCGTGACTTGCGCCTGGCAGCTCTCCATGGGGTGGCTGTCTAGGGGGACGAGTCACGAGAACTCGCTTGGCTGGGAATGGAAAGGTCATTCGCCGTGCCTCGCTGGCTAGTTGTTGGGATTGCCTGCCAGCGAAGCGATACAGCATGAGCTCACGGCGGCCTGCTATGACCAGGTATTCTCTCCCTCCACATAACCTAGATTTCTGGTACCATATGGACCTGGTTTGACTTGCTGGTTGGTGAGAGCTGTAACAAATCAACCCCCTACGCACAAGTAGGGAATTCTCGCCAGCCAACCACAACGGAACAGCAGTGCACGGCTAACGAAACGATGTCTCGCTGTTGCAATTGCAACTGCTCCCCAACTTCTTTTTCCTGAGCTCTCCATGTGGCAAGGACCTATAATTCTGTATTATTGTTACGATTGCAATTGAGTGAGCGAGCGAAGATTGCACTATCAAAGCAAAACAATACAGTGAGCCAAGGAATAAGCGAATGTTAAATAGCGAACTAGATGTCGTAATGGTAGCGAGTGAATTGTAGGGTGCGCGACGGGCCTCGCGCCGAGGCCCGAGGCTGGGAATTGTCGAGGCGGAGGACCGAAGCGCAGGTTACCCGCCGAGCCGTGGGGGTTGGGTGCGGTGTAAATAGTGGCGGGAACAGTAGTCAGGGCGCGTGTCGCGTGTGGTAACGGCGAACTGTTGAGGTACTGTTGGCGGGAACAGTCAGGTACGCGGTAAGCAGGGACGCGAAGTAATGAAAATGAATTTCCCTTACATTTATAATAGAGCTTTCTATGTATGGAATACATCATGCATAAGAACATACTTAATAATACGCTGAGGGGTGTTCTTTCCTGTTGGGCTGAGAAGAACATTTAGGGTATGTTTAGATGCTATACTGAGAAAAATGTACTACAGCAAAATTCTTGAATTCCTGAGCTTATAATGTGATAAAATTAATTAATTAATATATTTCAAGAAATATGTAGTCCCAAAAATGTGCGTATTCAATGATGTACCCATTCACTCAAATGAGCTTATACCGAGTCGTCACTTCAAGAAGTACTTCCACGCAAATAGTCACGGGACTATTCACGCTTCTAACAGTTATGGTACATTCCGGCCTGGACATGTCACAAAACTAAGCGTCACAAACAACATTCGTGACTAGTTCGTGTTACGATATGAAACTTTATGAGAAGGCATTCCTGTATGCTGCAGGAGCCGACTCTACCGAGTACGAAGTCGAGGAGTCAGAAGAGTCGAAGCGACGCAGCAACCGTCTGACCAAGACCGATGCTGGCAGAAACATTTGAAGTGAAATGAGCGGGAACAGGTTTGAAACGGGTTCCCGCGCCACACGGTTTGAATTCGGTTGTAATAAAGGAATGTACCCCTTAGAGTACATGGCTAGTCTAGGTCTTTTCGTATTCCCCTGTACTCTTATATAAACTCGATGTATGCATGCTATTATCAACTCAGTCATTTACATTCACTCTGACCTGAGATTCAAACTTCCGCTGCAACACTACTCTGCGATCAACCCTGAGCGATCCTTCGCTAAGTCCTTTTTAGGATTGTAACATGGTATGAGTGTCAGAACATTATAGCTTATGCTGTTGTGTAGGCTATAGTGGGGTATCCCATAGGGGGTGCAACCAATTAGGGTTTCATATTTGTACTCACTTCATTTCATAGTCCACTCATTCTCTCGTTCTCATTGTTACATGGAATCAGAGCAGGTCCCCTCCTAGGGACTGTTCCTAGGGCCCACCGAAGCGCGCCTCGAGTCGCGCTCTCCCCTTTTTTTTTTTCCCTAGCGGCCCCGCCGCCCTACCTAGCGGCCCCGCCGCTCTACCTAGCGGCCCCGCCGCCCTACCTCGCGGCCTCGCCGCCCCATTGCGCGGCCCCGCCGCCCTACCTAGCGGCCCCGCCGCCCTTACTCGCGGCCCCGCCCCCCCCCATCGCGCGGCCCCGCCGCCCCATCGCGGCCCCGCCGCCCCATCGCGCGGCCCCGCCGCCCTACCTAGCGGCCCCGCCGCCCTTCCTCGCGGCCCCGCCGCCCCATCGCGCGGCCCCGCCGCCCTACCTAGCGGCCCCGCCGCCCTTCCTCGCGGCCCCGCCGCCCCATCGCGCGGCCCCGCCACTCTACCACGCGGCCCCGCTGCCCTATCTCGCGGCCCCGCCGCCCTACCCAGCGGCCCCGCCGCCCTTCTGCAGCGGCCCCGCCGCTCCTCTGCAGCGGCCCCGCCGCCCTACCCAGCGGCCCCGCCGTCCTTCTGCAGCGGCCCCGCCGCTTCTCTGCAGCGGCCCCGCCGCCCTATCAAGCGGCCCCGCCGCCCTTTCTGCAGCGGCCCCGCCACTCCTCTACAGCGGCCGAGCCGCCCAGCAGCAGCGCAGCCGAGCCGCCCAGCAGCAGAGCAGCCGAGCCGCCCCGCCGCCGAGCCGCGCTGCAGCCGAGCCGCCCGGCCGCCCACCAGCCGAGCCGCCGTGCAGCCGACCGCCCAGCCGCCGAGCCGCCCAGCCGCCGAGCCGCCGAGCCGCCGAGCCGCCGAGCCGCCCAGCTGTCGAGCCGCCCTGCAGCCGAGCCGCCCGAGCAGCCCTGTCCGGTGAGCACAGACCCTCTGTCACTGCGTGCTCTTCCCCTACTGCCTGCACTGCTGGTCTACTGCTGTCATGGCCACCCCTAGTGTCCTCACTTTTGACGCTGAGGGTCGGGCCATTGACTTTGAGGTCTGGGTAGATGACCTACAGCTGTTCTTACAGTGCGATAGGGCGGACGGCCTCTCTCTCTTTGACCTCACCTCTGGCGCTTCCCCTGCCCCTGCTGCTGATGCTGACGCCACTGTTCGCTCCCAGTGGGCCACGCGCGATGCTGCTGCACGTCTTGCTGTGCGTCGCCACCTCCCTACCTCCGAGCGTGCGCACTTTAGTCAGTACAAGAGTGCTCAGACCTTGTACGCCGCTGTAGTCGCGCGCTACTCCTCCCCTTCCACTGCTGCACTGAGCCGTCTCATGCTGCCGTACCTCTTCCCTGACCTTGCTTCTTTTCCCACCGTTGCTGACCTCATTACGCACCTCCGCACTAGTGACACTCGCTACCGCGCTGCACTTCCTGCTGACTTCTGGACCGCGAACCCCCCCCCCATGTATATCACTCTGTACTTCCTAGTCACTCGCCTCCCTGACTCCCTTCGAGTAGTCAGGGACCACTTTCTCTCAGTCTGTCCCACCACACTCACTGTAGACCTCCTCGAGAAGGCCCTCCTCGCGATAGAAAAGAGCATAGTCGCTGTAGGAGCCTCTCGAGGTGACCCGCGCACCCCCATCTTTGAGGGGTGTTCTCCCTCCCCCCTGCTGCCCTCTGTAGCCTCTGCTGCTTCGGCCGACCTCCTTGGTCTTGAGTCGGTCGGTGCGGCGTCTGCCCCTAGCGGGAGACGCCGCTCTGGCAAGGGCAAGGGGGGCAAGGGAGCTGGAGGAGCGGGCGGTGGAGGTGGAGGTGGAGGCAGTGGGGGGAGTGGGGGTAGCGGTGGAGGTGGAGGTGGGGGTGGGGGGTTCGGTGGCGGCAGTGGAGGCGGAGGCCGCGACGGCGGTGGCGGTGGTAGCGGAGGTGGCGGAGGAGGCGGCGGTGGAGGAGGCGGTGGAGGCGGCGGCGGCAGTGGAGGCAGCGGAGGCGGTGGAGGCGGTGGGGGTGGCGGTGGAGCTGGTCGCGGGTCTTTGCAGAGGAGTGGCTCCGGTGGTGGCTCGCGCCAGCAGCAGCAGCGTGGTCGTGCGACCCTGTCCCCTCAGCAGCTCCGTGAGTGGTAAACTGCATGCCAGCGGGGTGGGGGTTTTGGTCCGTGTACCTACGTCCTGCGCACCGGCGACCGTGCGGGTGAGCAGTGTGGGGGTGCGCACCCCACTCCGCGCTGCTTTGGCCGCCTGACGGACGCATGGCGTCACCAGTTCCCGGAGGCCTCCGAGATCCCTCGCTGGGACGAGCTGTCTAGGGCGGGGGTTGCCATCTTTGATCTGGACTTTGATGCTATTCTCTCTGCCATGTATGCTGTGTCTATTAGTGATGAGGGTGACTGTTACCGGTGTTTCCAGCCCGATCCGGGCATTGAGACTGCTGCTCTAGGTACTGGTGAGGCTGCTGCCCTAGGTGCTTACGACGCTGCTGCTCTAGGTGCTGGTGTGTCTGCGTCCTCAGGTACTGGTGAGTCTGCTCTCTCAGGTACCGCGTCGGCTTCGGCCTCCCTCACCTTCACTCTTGACTCTGGGGCGTCTCGCTCCTTCTTTCGGGACCTCACCACACTCACGCCGCTTAGTCGGCCGGTTGCGGCGTCTCTGGCTGACCCCTCTGGGGGTCCGGTCCTGTCTCGTTTCTCCACAGTCCTCCCGTGTCCGGCGGCTCCCTCTGGCACCCTGTCTGGTCTCTACCTCCCCTCGTTCTCGACGAACCTGGTGAGTGGTGCTGACCTACAGGATGCGGGTGTCCACCAGTTCACTCCTGCACGTCGGCGAGTGACCCACTGTACAGAGGCTGGCACAGGCCGACACCTGGCTACGTTCACTCGTCAGCCGGGGTCGAGCCTGTACACTCTGACCACTGCGTCTCCTCCAGTTGCTGAGTCTGGTAGGGTAGCTACGTCGGGTCAGGTGTTTGCTGCGGCGTCCAGGTCTGGTCCTGAGTCTGCCCCCTGTTCATGTCGTCTCCTGTCTCACGAGACTCTCCTCTGGCACCACCGCCTTGGCCACCCCTCTCTGCTTCGGCTCAGAGGTATGGCCTCCCGTCTTCTTGTGTCCGGTCTCCCCCGGTCCCCCCTCCCCTTCCTCAGGGCCCTGGCCCTGCCTGTGTCCCCTGTGTCGAGGGGCGCCAGCGTGCTGCCCCTCACTCCTCCCAGTTTCCTCCGACAGAGGCCCCGTTGCAGACACTTCACATGGACGTGTGGGGCCCAGCCCGCGTCCGTGGACAGGGTCACGAGCGCTACTTCCTGCTCGTTGTTGACGACTACTCGCGTTACACCACAGTCTTCCCCTTGCGCAGCAAGGGTGATGTCACTGAGGTGCTGATCGACTGGATCCGCGCAGCTCGTCTCCAGCTCAGGCAGAGCTTCGGCTCGGACTTTCCTGTTCTGCGTCTGCACTCGGACAGAGGCGGAGAGTTCTCCTCTGGCCTTCTGCGTGCCTACTGTCGTGCACGGGGCATCCGTCAGACCTTCACGCTTCCGGACTCACCGCAGCAAAATGGGATTGCTGAGCGCCGCATTGGCATGGTCATGGACGTCGCTCGTACGTCTATGATGCATGCGGCTGCCCCCCATTTTCTGTGGCCGTTTGCGGTGAGGTACGCGGCGCATCAGATCAACCTCCACCCCAGGGTCTCCAGGCCGGAGACCTCCCCAGCCTTGCTGTGGACGGGGAAGGTTGGCGATGCGTCGGCGTTCCGGGTCTGGGGATCTCGGGCGTTTGTCCGCGACCTGTCTGCGGACAAACTATCCCCTCGTGCTGCTCCTTGCGTCTTCCTGGGGTTCCCCCCTGACGCGCCTGGGTGGCAGTTTTACCACCCCACCTCTCGCCGTGTTCAGTCCTCCCAGGACGTCACGTTTGACGAGTCGGTCCCCTACTACCGCCTCTTCCCCTACCGCACTCCGTCCCTCCCCCCACCCCCACTCTTCCTGGTACCAGGTCCCCCCCAGGTAGACCCCCTCCCCCCTCAGGGTCCTGCCCCTTCAGGTGTGTCCCAGGTAGACGCAGTCGAGCCTGTCGAGGTCACTGGTGACTCTGGTGCTGCTGAGGGTGCTGAGGCTGGGGGTGCTGTACCTGGGGGTGCGGAGCCTAGGGGTGCTGGGCCTGGGGGTGCTACGTCTGGGGGTGCTGAGCCTAGGGGTGCTGAGCCTAGGGGTGCTGAGCCTGGGGGTGCTGAGCCTAGGGGTGCTGAGCCTGGGGGTGCTGAGCCTGGGGGTGCTGAGCCTGGGGGTGCTGAGCCTAGGAGTGCTGAGCCTGGGGGTGCTGAGCCTAGGGGTGCTACGTCTGGGGGTGCTGAGCCTAGGGGTGCTACGCCTGGGGGTGCTGAGCCTGGAGGTGCTCCGCCTGGAGGTTCTCCGAGTGCTTCGTCTCGCCGGGAGCCACTTTCTCCACAGGAGCTGCGTGAGTGGTTTGCCCGGCGCTGGAGGCGTGCTGCTGGTGCTGGAGGTCCTTCGGCTGCTGAGGGTGCTGCGGTCGCGGGTCCCGGAGGTGCTCGTCCTGGGTGCACTGGAGCTGGTGCTGCTGAGGGTGTTGGCGCTGAGACTACCGCTGGCAGTCCTACTGGGGGTGCTCCTGGTGCTGCTGGAGGTTCTGGAGCTACTGGTGGTGCTGCTGGAGCGGGTGCTCCTGCTGGGGGTTCTGGTGCTGTCCCTGCTGCTTCTAGCGTCGCCGCGCGGCCTCGACCGTACTTCGTTCCACTCCTGCAGCAGGTTCTTGGTCTTCCACCTTCTACTGGTCCTCCTCCTCCCTTAGAGTGTCCACAGCCTGTCTCGTCCCAGCTACAGTTGCAGCCTACCTCCCCTTTGCCTGCTCCTTCTCCCTACACTGGTCCTACTGGAGGTCTGGCTGAGCGTCGTGAGCCTGCGTCTCGCCCTGCGTCGCCTGTCCGTGCTGCTCGCACTAGTGGTCGCGGTTCGCGTCAGCGTCCTCCTCCTGTCCCTGGCACGCACCGGATGTCTCTGCGTCCGTCCACTGCTCCTCTGCGTGCCCCTTTGCCTTCTCCTCCTGAGTCCTCTCTTCCTGCTCTTCCTGACCCGGAGTCGGACTCTCTTCGTGCTGCCAGTCCTACTGTCACGCGTCTCCTTGCTACTGTTGTCACTGACCCTTCTTTCGAGTCTACTGCTGCGTCTGCTCTCGTTACTGAGCTCGTCGACTTTGCTGCTCGCTGTCGCTTAGACTACGCTGCTAGTCTTGTCGCTGAGTCTGAGTCTGTCTGTCCTCCGTCCGTCGGGGGTGAGTGTGCCCTTGGCACGGACGTCCTTGAGGACAGGCAGGAGGAGTTCCAGTGTCTGGCAGCTGCCTCACCTCATCTCGTGTCCGTACTGCTTACCCCTGAGGGAGACCCGGATGCACTTGACATCCCGACTCCGCGCTCTTACGCGGAGGCGATAGAGGGTCCCTACTCCTCTCAGTGGCAGGCAGCTATGGATGCAGAGATGGCTTCCTGGAAGTCCACAGGCACCTACGTTGACGCTGTCCCCCCTCCTGGGGCGAACATCGTCAGTGGCATGTGGATCTTCAGGGTGAAGCGGCCGCCGGGTTCTCCGCCTGTCTTCAAGGCGCGTTACGTGGCTCGTGGCTTCAGTCAGCGGCAGGGAGTTGACTACTTTCAGACCTTCTCCCCCACCCCGAAGATGACCACTCTTCGGGTACTGCTGCACGTTGCTGCTCACCGTGACTACGAGCTGCACTCTCTTGACTTCAGCACAGCTTTCTTGCAGGGCAGCCTGCACGAGGAGATCTGGCTGCGTCGCCCACCTGGCTTCACTGGGTCTTTCCCTCCTGGTACCCAGTGGAGTCTCCGGCGTCCAGTCTACGGTCTCCGCCAGGCGCCACGTGAGTGGCACGACACACTGAGGACTACGCTTGCGGCTCTTGGGTTTGCTCCTTCTACTGCCGACCCGTCGCTGTTTCTACGCACCGACACCTCTCTGCCGCCGTTCTACATCCTCGTGTACGTCGACGACTTGGTCTTTGCCACAGCTGACACTGCTGGACTCGCCTACGTGAAGTCCGAGCTGCAGAAGAGACACACGTGCACAGACCTGGGTGAACTGCGCAGCTACCTTGGCTTGCAGATCACCCGGGACAGAGCACGCCGCACCATTACCCTGACTCAGTCACACATGGTGCAGCAGGTCCTTCAGCGCTTCGGCTTCACGTACTCCTCGCCTCAGGCCACTCCTCTGTCTACTCGCCACTCGCTCTCAGCTCTGCCTTCGGATGAGTCCGTAGAGTCGAGTGGCCCGTACCCAGAGCTTGTTGGCTGCCTCATGTACCTGATGACCTGCACACGACCTGACCTTGCATACCCTCTTAGCATTCTTGCACGCTATGTTGCTCCTGGGAGACACAGACCAGAGCACATGGCTGCAGCGAAGAGGGTGTTGCGCTACTTGTGCAGTACGTCGGGCATGGGGCTAGTGCTTGGAGGGCGGAGTCCAGTGGTCCTCACTGGGCACGCGGACGCTTCTTGGGCTGACGACCAGGCTACGCAGCGGTCGTCACAGGGTTACACCTTCAGCCTTGGTTCCGGCTCTGTTTCCTGGCGGGCTACTCGCTCGTCTTCTGTTCTTGGCTCGAGTTGTGAGGCTGAGATCTACGCCGGGGCCATGGCTGCACAGGAGCTTCGCTGGCTCACCTACCTGCTGACCGACCTTGGAGAGCCGCCTCGTTCTCCTCCAGTCCTGTACGTAGACAACAAGGCCATGCTGGCCTTGTGTTGAGAGCAGCGACTGGAGCACAGAACAAAGCACATTGCTCTCCGCTACTTCCTTGCTCGTGAGCTACAGCAACGTGGACAGTTGCGGCTTGCGTACGTGGCCTCTGAGGCCAACACTGCTGATGTCTTCACCAAGGCACTTCCGCCTTGTGATCATCAGCGCTTCTGCACTCAGCTGGGTCTTGTGCCCGTCTTGCCTCACTTGCTCTCCTCTTGACCTTGCTTGTACTCTCACATATATATATACCTGCTCTTGCTTGTCTAGCTTTATATATATGTGTGTACTCTTGCATGTGAACTGGCAGTGTGGCCTTGACCCTGTGCTCGGACTGTGTGGTGACTTTGTGATCCACCCTGAGCTTGCTTTGCTTTGCTTTGCTTGACTGGTCTTGTGACCCCTTGTTCTCCCCCACTTTGCCTATGGGGGTGTGTCAGAACATTATAGCTTATGCTGTTGTGTAGGCTATAGTGGGGTATCCCATAGGGGGTACAACCAATTAGGGTTTCATATTTGTACTCACTTCATTTTCATAGTTCACCCATTCTCGTTCTCATTATCACATGATGATGATGATGAGTAAATTCTTTATTGAGTGCAACGATATAATCAATTCATCAGGGTTTGCAAATATGGTACACTGATGCAATAGGGGTTGGATTTTAAAAAACAAGAGAAAACCTGATGGATCAGGGTTCGAACCATGTGTCACACTGATAATCAGGTTTTTGAACAGGTGCAACACTGATCACAAGGGTTGCCCAAAACCAAAAATTAGCCCTGAGCCCCATAGGCGAAGTGGGGGATAGCTAGAGCAAGCAATGGTCACAAGACCAGTCAAGAGAAGAAGCAAAGCAAAACAAAGCTCAGGGTGGATCTCAAGATCACCACGTATTCCGAGCACAAGCAAGCGGCCACAAGGCCACTTCACATGCAGAGTTTATAATAGCAAGAACAGTGCACTGATCACAACCTAGCAGGTGGAAGCATACAGTTATACTCATATATATCGGTGTACAACAAAGGCAAGATCAAGATATAAGCAGGTGAGGCAGAGTGGGCACAAGCCCAAGAGCAGTGCAGAAACGCTGATGATCACTAGACCCAAGGGCCTTGGTGAAGACATCAGCAGTGTTGGCCTGTGTGGCCACCCAAGTCGGTCAGCAGGTAGGTCAGCCAGCGGAGCTCCTGTGCAGCCATAGCCCCAGCGTAGATCTCGGCCTCACAGCTGGAACTAAGTACAAAAGACGAGCGAGTGGACCTCCACGAGACAGAACCAGCGCCTAGGCTGAAGCTGTACCCCTGTGTAGACCGGTGAGTCGTCTGGTTGTCAGCCCAAGAAGCGTCGGAGTGACCGGTGAGAACAACTGAACCCTGTCCTCCAAGCACAAGCCCCATGCTCGATGTACTGCACAAGTAACGCAGTACCCTCTTTGCAACTTCCCAGTGCATCTTTCGGGGTCTACCGGGAGCCACGTAGCGAGCCAGGAGGCTGAGAGGGTACGCGAGTTCATGTCGTGTGCACGTCATCAGGTACATGAGGCAACCCACAAGCTCTGGGTACGGACCACTCGGCTCTACGGACTCGTCCGAAGGTGGAGCTGAGAGCGAGTGGCCTATAGATAGAGGAGTGGACTGTGGAGAGGACCACGAGAAGTCGAAGCACTGAAGGACCTGCTGCACCAGATGTGACTGAGTCAGGGTGATGGTGCGCCGTGCTCTGTCCCGGGTGATCTGCAAGCCAAGATAGCTCCGCAGCTCACCCAGGTCAGTGCAGGTGTGTCTCTCCTGCAGCTCCGCCTTCACTAAGGCCAAAGCCTCAGTGTCAGCAGTAGCAAAAACCAAGTCGTCGACGTACACGAGAACGAAGAACGGCGGCAGGGAAGTGTTTGTGCGCAGAAGGAGCGAAGGGTCAGCAGTCGAAGGAGCGAAGCCAAGAGCCGCAAGTGTAGTCCTCAGTGTGTCGTGCCACTCACGTGGCACCTGTCGCAGGCCGTAGACTGGTCGCCGTAGACTCCACTGGGTATCCTCAGGAAACGACCCAGTGAAGCCACGTGGGCGGCGCAACCAGATAAGCCTCGTGAAGGCTGCCCTGCAGAAAGGCTGTCGAGAAGTCGAGGGAGTGCAGCTCGTTGTCGCGCTGTGCTCCAACGTGTAGTAGCACCCGAAGAGTGGTCATCTTCGGGGTGGGGGAGAAGGTCTGGAAGAAGTCGACCCCCTCACGTTGACTGAAGCCTCGTGCAACGTAACGCGCCTTGAAGGCAGGCGGAGAACCCGGCGGCCGCTTCACCCTGAAAATACACATGCCATCGACTATGTTCGCCCCAGGTGGGGGAAACTCGTTGAAGTAGGTGCATGTGGACTTCCAGGAAGCCATCTCTGCGTCCATGGCTAACAGCCACTGAGAGGAGTACGGACCCGTGATCGCCTCTGCGTAAGAACGCGGGGTCGGGATGTCCAGTGCATCCAGGTCTCCCTCAGGGAAAATTAGCGTGGACGCGAGGTGAGGTGCAACAACCGCTAGGCACTCCAGCTCAAACTGCCTGTCCTCAAGGACGTCACAGCCAAGGGCAAGCTCACCCTCGACGGGCGGAGGACAGGAAGAGTAAAAAACAAGACTCGCAGCGTAGTCAAGGCGGCACAAAGCAGCAAAGTCAACAAGCTCAGCAACTAAGGCAGACGCAGCAGCAGACTCAAAGGAAGGGTCAGTCACAACCGTGGCAAGGAGATGAGTGACAGTCGGACTGGCAGTACGGACAAGGTCAGACTGAGGGTCAGGAACGTGAAGAAGAGAAGACGCAGGAGGCGACGGCAGGACAACACGCTGTGGAACAGAGGAAGGACGAAGTGCCATAGCGTGAGTGCCTTGGATAGCAGGAGGACGAGGACGTGCGACACGACAAGCACGAAGAGGTGTGGAAGCACGAGTCTCAAGCTCACGACGCTCAGTCAGGGACTCAGTCACCTCAGTGTGAGGAGCAGGAGCAGGTAGCAGGGAGCCAGGCAGTAGCTGTGGCTGAGACGGGTCAGTCGGTGGGAACAATAACGGAGGAGTAGTACCAGCAACCGGGAACTCAGTAGCAGCAGGCGGGAGACTAAGAAGGTGACGAAGCGCAGACGGCTGCGGCTGAGTAGTCACACCCCCAGAACCCCGAGCCCTAGTAGGAACAGCACCCCCAGAACCAGCACCACCAGCTCCACCACCGGGACTGCCCCAACGGACAGCCCACTCTCAAAGCTGCCGTGGCGAGAGCGACTCCTGTCGACTAGCACCACCAACTCCAGTACCTCCAGTAGCACCTCCAGTGTCAGCAACGCCAGTACCCCCAACAGCACTAGCACCTCCAGGGCCAGCAACTCCAATACCTCCAGTAGCACCAGCACCTCCAGTACCAGTACCTCCAGCACGGCCAACTTCAGGAACACCAGCACTAGCACCTCTAGGGCCAGCACCTCCAGAACCGGCGGCTCCAGCACGTCCAGCGCCACCACCAGGACTGGCCCAACGGACAGCCCACTCGCGAAGCCGCTCCGGCGAGAGAGGCTCCTGGCGACGTGAGCCAAGACTACCCGCAGCAGCACTCACAGCAGCAGCACCTCCACGACCTCCAGTAGCACCTGTGCCTCCAGCACCAGTACCCCCAACACAGCCAACTCCAGGAACACCAGCACTAGCACCTCCATAAACCTGCAGCTCCAGCACGTCCAGCGCCACCACCAGGACTGCCCCAACGGACAGCCCACTCGCGAAGCCGCTCCGGCGAGAGAGTCTCCTGCTGACGTGCACCAGCACCACCAGCACCAGCACCACCAGCACCAGCACCACCAGAACCTCCAGTAGCAGCACCTCCAGCACCCCCTACACCCGTAGGACTCGCAGCACCCCCAGAGCCAGCACCCCCAGAGTCCGCACCCCCAGTGGCACCACCTCCAGCAGCACCAGAGTCCACAGCAACAAGCCGCAGAGGCGGTGAAGACGGTCGCGCCAAGCGCGCGGAGCGGCGAGGGGCCACGGTGTCGGTAGCAGTCTGGTCACCCCCCCCTCAGCTGGGCCAGAGGTGTCAGAGGAGACCTCCAAAGGCTCAACCAAGGGGGGTGGGTCTACCTGAGATACACCTGAGGGAGTGGGACCGGGAGGGGGGAGGGGGGCTACCGGGGGGGGGTCGTCCACCAGGGAGAGAGGCGGGAGGGGTACCGGGGAACTGCGGTGGGGGTGAAGACGGTAGAAGCAGACGGACTCGTCAAAGGTGACGTCGCGGGAGGACAGCACACGATAAGAGCCCGGGTGGTAAAACTGCCAAGGCGGTGCGTCGGTGGGAATGCCAAGGAACACGCATTGAACAGTGCATGGAGAGAGCTTGCCCGCGGGAACCCCTGACCCGAAACGCCGACGCATCACCAACCTCGCCCGTCCACCGCAAAGTGGGGGAGGGCTCCGGGTGGGAGACACGGGGCCAGAGGTTGAGCTGCTCAGCGGCGTATCGGACCACAAACAGCCACAGAAAATGGGGAGCAGTGACATGGATCATGGAGGTGCGAGCAACCTCCATGACCAGACCAATGCGGCGCTCGGCAATCCCATTCTGCTGTGGAGAGGCCGGAAGCGTGTATGACTGGACGATGCCCTCGCCACCACAGAAGTCCTCGAGGAGGGAGCAAAACTCACCACCTAGGTCAGAGTGCAGCCGCAGGACTGGGAGGTCCTGACGGAACCGAGCGCGAAGCTGGAGACGGACAGCGCGGATCCAGTGGATCAAGACACCACGCACATCCGCCTTGTTCTGCAAGGGGAAGACCATGGTGTAGCGCGTGTAGTCGTCGACAACCAGCAGAAAGTAGAGCTCGCCACCCTGTCCAGTGAAGCGGGCGGGGCCCCACACGTCCATGTGGAGGGTCTGCAGAGGAGCAGTGGTAGGAGGAAACGAGGAGGAGTGGAGCGGCGCGCTGTCGCCCCTCGACGCAGGGAAGGCAGGGTGGTGCAAGCGACCTCGGAAGCGGGGGCAGGGACCTTGGGAGACCAGACACAAGGAGACGGGAGTGCATGCCACGCAGGCGTGGCAAGGAGGGGTGGCCAAGACGGTGGTGCCAGAGGAGAGTCTGGTGCGTGAGGAGACGACACGAACAAGACGCAGCGACCTCAACCGACGCAGCTACCTGACCGGACTCAGCTACCAGTGCAGCCTAAGTGGTCAGTGTGTACAGGCCAGACCCAGGCCTCCGAGTGAACGTGGCGAGGTGCTCACCAGTGCGCGAGTCCGTACAGATCGCCACTAGCTCGCCTCCAGGCTGGGTGACAGTGACCCACCGGTCCTGGAGGACAGAGGTAGCCACCAAGTTCTTAGCGAACGAGGGGAGGTGGAGACCTGTGAGGAGGCCGGAAGGGGCTGCCGGACAAGGGAGAACAGTGGCGCCACGCGCGACTACCGGGCCCCCGGAGGGGTCTGGCAATGTGACAGGGAGAAACAACGAGACGCGCCTGAGTCGAGAGTAAAAGTGTGCAGGGCCTCCTCAGGCTCTGCACCTGTGCTAGCAGGGTCAAAAGCACCAAGACTAGCAGCCTCTATCCTAGAAACTCTAGACACACACGAGTAATAGTCCTCCTCAACACTAGCAGAAGCAGCATACATCGCATACATGCCAGCATGGATCACAGCCCAGTCACAAGCAAAAACATCTACGTCCTTCTTCAGCAAGGCGAGCCATTCGGGAGTCGTCATGTGCTCACCATGCTCCGCACGATACAGATCGTCGAGGCAAAAGAAGCAACGAGAATCGGCGTGGTCGGTGCGAGTGCAAGTCACTCCAGGCTGACCTGTGCGACAGACGTACCCGCAGCGAGCTGGGCCACCTGAGCTGCCACGTCGGATCGCCCACTCACGAAGCTGCTGCGGCGAGATCTGCGCCTGACGGCTTGGCTGCTGCTGCTGACCACCCTCGGAGCCACCGCCATCCCCCGCTGCACCACCAGACGCAGCTAAATGAGCGGCCGGACCTCCAGCCCCTCCTCCTCCAGCTCCACCCCTAGTGCCACCCCCACCCCCGCCACCACCCCCACTGCTCCCACCACCCCCTCCTCCTCCTCCTCTGCCGCCTCCACCTCCTCCTCCCCCACCACCTCCACCACCACTACCGCTGCCCCCGCCACCCCCACCACCCCCACCACCCCCACCCTTGCCACCCTTGCCCTTGCCGCTGCGGCGCTTCCCTCTAGGAGCAGAAGCAGAACCGACCTCCTCAGCACTGAAGAGGTCAACAGCAGCAGCAGAGGCAACAGACGGTGCGAGCAGGGAGGGGGAGCACCCCTTAAAAACAGAGGGGAGGGGAGTGCCACGAGAGGCAGCAACAGCTAGGGCAGCGGACTCAGCCTCTAAGAGACGGGACTCAAACGAGGCAAGGGTGATCTTTGTGTGGTTTAGAGCGAGGAAGTGGTCACGTACAGCACGAAGGGAGTCAGGGAAGCGGGTCGTGAGAAAGTAAAGGGTGAGATAAATGGGTGGCTTGTTCTCAGCCCTAAAGGTGGGCTCGAGGGCGGCAGCGTAGCAGGTCTCAAAGGAGCGCAGGTGAGTCAGGAGGTCGGCTACAGTGGTGAAGTCCGACAGCTCGGGAAAGAGGAACGGAAGCGCTAGACGGCCTACAGTGGCAGACGACGGGGACGAGTAGCGTGTGACTACAGCGTCATAAAGCGCCTTGGCCGTCTTAAGCTGGCGAAAGTGGGAGCGCTGGTCTAGCGGAAGGTGGCTACGGACAGCAAGAGTGGCAGTAGCGTCACGAGAAGTCCACCTGGATTGGTCTACATGAGTAGCTGTGGCAGCAGGGGCATCTAGGGTCCCAGAGGTATGCTCAAAGAGTGAGACATCCTCCCTAGTCTGGCTCTGCAGGTACCAGTGGAGATCCTCTAACCAGGACTCGAAGTCTACTGGGTGGCCCTTTCTGTCAAAGGTGAGAACAGTAGGGGTCGCCATAGCAGTAGAACGGTAGTAGCAGCAGCAGCAGCAGCAGCAGTAAGGCAGTGCGGCTCTGTAGGGGCAGGGCAGCGCGGCTCGGGCAGGCCGGCGCGGTTCGGGCAGGGCGGCGCGGCTCGGGCAGGGCGGCGCGGCGCGGCGCGGTTCGGGCAAGGCGGCGCGGCGCGGTGCGGCTCGGCAGGGCACAGTGCAGCAGTGCGTGCAGCAGCAGCAGCTCAGGCGCAGCAGCAGCAGCAGCACAGCGCAAGCGGCAACAGCAGCTCAGGCACAGCAGCAGATCAGGCGCAGCAGCAGCAGCGCGGTTGGCAGCAGCTGCGCAGCAGCAGCAGCAGCGTACGCAGTAGCAGTAGCAGCGCGCGGCAGTGCGGTTGGTAGGGCACAGCGAAGCAGCGCGTGCGGCAGCAGCAGCTCAGGCGCAGCAGCGCGCAGGTAGTTCGCGGGCGGGGCAAGCAGTGCGCGGGCAGCAAACGCAGCGCGCGAGCAGCTGGGGTAGCGCGTGAGCAGCGGGCGCAGCGTGCAGGCAGGGCGCGCAGCGAGCACGGGCCGCGCGTTTGCAGGCAGCGCGAGCAGGGCAGCGCTATGCCTGCGGGCAGATGGCACGCGTGCAGCAGGCAGCGCGCGTGGCAGCAGGGCAGCGCGATGCTTTTCGTGGAGGGTAGGACAGCGCAAGGGCGCTTCGGGCAAGAACGAGCGGAACTATCGGTGGGCCCTAACAAAAACGGTCCTAACCGGGACCTACTCTGAAACCATGTCAAGAGGTGATGTGTGCATTAGGTCAAAGGGGAGATACAAGTACAAGATGAGACAAGTGTTGAAACCCCTAAGGCAAAACCCACTACAGCCTAGTATGATATAAACATATAATGTTTGATAGGTAAGGGGTAGTGCCTAGTAGTCAACAAGCAACTCAGGGCGGCACTACTACTAAGGCAAGAAGCTGCAAGCCCAGTCAGCAAGAACAACAAAGTTTACAAGTTAAAACGCCCTTTTTGCCCTTTCTGGCGGCCGCTTTTTTTTCAGTTACCCATTCCGAGGAAGAGTAATGGGATTTTTACCCTAGGCCAGAAAGTGGAAGGTTGTTTTTACCCTTTGAAAAACAACGTAAAGAATTTATTTCTCTGACAGTACAGGGAATGATCACAGTAATGCTGATACCGAATGCTCCGTAGTGAAGACGAAACACTGTACGAGCCCCTGCAATGTACTACCAACAGCGAGAATCGAACATGCGACATTACAGATCTAAGACGTAATCGTACCACCTGAGCCACTAAGTGTTAAACTAGACTTTTTTTATTTATGGGCAAAAGAAGTGTACCAAAATAGTTACACTGCACAAACAGACTAATAGTTTATTTACCCTGAATTTGCCAGGGAACGAAATAATTTACCCTATGAATCAGGGTTGGGACTATCCAGAACCCTGATTAGAAAGGCTGGCCCAAAACCAATCGAGAGCCCTCGGGCGGTACTACTAGCACAGACAACATAAACAAACAATGACAAATCAAGTATAGATATCTAGAACCTAACAAGTGAGGACATGCTAGGACAAGGCCAAGCTGTGTGCAGAGTTGCTGATGATCACGAGGCTGAAGCGCCTTGGTGAAGATATCATCTGTGTTGGACCCTAAGGCCAAGCGTACCATGCGTGCCTGACCGCGCTGCTGCAACTCACGTAGTAGAAAATAATGCAACTGGATATGCTTCGCTCTGCCCTTCAGTTTAAGCTCCCTAACACAAAAGGATCGTAGCCCTATTATCAACGAATAGGACCAAGGCAGATCGAGGCGGCTCACCTAAGGCAGTGAGCAAGAAAGTCGTCCAGCAGAGCTCCTGGGCAGCCCTAGCACCTGTGTAGATCTCATAGCTAGACAAACCTATTGACGACGAGCGGGTCGACCTCCATGAGACAGTTCCGGTGCCAGGACTGAAACGGTAGCCGTGAGTGGACCTGAGAGGTTCGACGTCTTCTGCCGACAACGCGTCAGCGTGCCCCGTCCTCCAAGCACAAGCCCCATGCCTAATGTACTATCCAGATAGTGCACTACCCTCTTAGAAGTTGACCGGTGCTCGTGTTATCATCTCCGAGTCTCAATAAAGTAAGCAAAGATGTTGAGAGGTTGGTCGAGTACAAGTCATCAGGATAAGGCACCCCATCAGCTCTGTGTACGAACAATTCGGCTCAGCCGGCTCGATAGGAAAAGGAGTCGAGAGCTTATGGTCGACACCCAGAGGAGTGGGCCGTGCGGAAGAACACAGAAAGCTGGAACGCTGAAGGATCTGCTCCACCATGTGTGACTGAGTCATAGTGATGGTTCACGCTACACTATCCCTAATGATTTGCATGCCAAAATATCACGGTTCACCTAAGCTAGTGCAAGTGTGTGTCTCCAGCAAATCCTCCTTCATTCAGGCCAGTGTAATCCTGTGGGGAGTAGCGAAACCAGACATGGATGTAGAAAGGAGTCGACTCAGAGCGAACAGGAGAGAAGGGTCAGCTGTAGACGGAGAGAAGCCGAACGTAACCAGAGTAGTGTGAAAAGTGTCGTGCCATCACGAGGAGCCCGTGCAACAGGCTGAGGGTCCACAAGAAGAGGGAAAATTGACTTCGGAACCTTCTCTTCGTACAACCCTCAGGCCACCTGAGGGTCTACAGGATCAAAGTCAAGCTAGGTGGATTGCGAAGCCAGATCTGCTCGTTCAGGTTGTCCTGGAGAAAGGCAGTGGTGAAGTCAAGCGTGTGGAGCTCGTATTTAGCCGTACCTAAAGAGTGATCATTTTGCGGAAGAAGTCAACTACCTCTCGCTGACTAACTCTCACCACTTAGCGTGCCTTGAAGACAGACGGAGCTCTAGGCGGCCGCTTCACCTTGAAGTTCCACATGACATCGACAACGTTCGCCCCCAAGAGGGCGACCTATGTAGATGTAGGTGCCTGTGGACCTGCAAGATGCCATCTCTCCGTCCATAGCTGCTATCTACAAAGACGCCCAGGTTCTGAGACTGCATCAGCATTAATACGAAGGGTTGGGGTGTTAAAGGCGTCTGGGTCACCATTCAGGGCTAACAGCATGGCACAGAGATTAGTAGGATGGTACGTCACCGTCGGATCTCAGGTCTCCCAGAGTCGCTTGCCCCACTTCCCCGCTCGCCAGCGCTGGCGTGCACTCCTTGCGTCGAGGGTGAGGGCTGTCTGAATGCACCTCCATTACGACTCCTCTGCATCAACTCACTGCACCACGCCATGCTTGTGTTTTGGTTCCCACCTGCAATAGGAACGCATGCACTAGCTGGGCAGGCGATTGGGGGAGCATGGGTGCAGTGAGGCACGTTGCATGCTGCCCATACTCGTGCCTCCCATTTTACTTCATGCCACTGCAACACAAGTGACCTCTTGCATGCCCTCTTCTTGCACCCGCCTTCCTTTCTTCCATGTCGCACCCGCTTCAAGCTGTGCACGTGTGCCCGTCTGCACTGCGCACGTGCTGTTCCCGGGTGTGTCTGCCCCACACCTACTCATGACCTTGAGCGTGGGGGTTAAAGATCATGCTTTTTCTTCATTCATACCCTCGTGCTGCTGCTGTGGGCTAATTCGTGATGCCAGTTCCTGTTGGTGCAACCCCATGGTTTGCACTCAGTTTGTTGTCCTTGTGCGTGCATGCATGTGTGCATGGAATGGTATGAGGGCATGAGATAATTTATATTTCATGCTTAAAATAGTGTGTGAATGATGAGTCATGATGTCGAATGTGTGTGCCGAGTCAATAGCGAGTTATCGCTATTCGCGTGTCACGTCGTCGTTTGTGTGTCGTGCACGTTTTCTATTTTGTCGTGTGTCAAACGTTTGGCGTGTCGCAGGTGCGTGCAGAAGACCTTCAAGAACTCAATGTTGCGTTTATGGTGAAGAACCAGAGCCTTGGTTTCAAGAATCAAGTGATTTCGAAGCTCGCCAAAAATGGTAAACTTCAAGATAGTGATAATAGTTGCATTACAATGTTTAGTGTAACATTTCTCTTGGTGTAGGCCCTTGCGGAGGGTACTTTCGAGACCCTTCGTGGTTGGGGAGAGTGTGGCACTGTTCCACATCACTGTAGCTCGGCTCTTGTGGTTTGTAGAGGCTGGGAGTCATTTTCAACTCGTAACTCTTCCTAATTTGTTGTTCTAAGACTATAGTGGCTGCCATAGTGTCGTTCGTTCAAACTGACGTTGCGTCGTCAATACTTGATGAAATCGTGCGATGTAAATTGCCTATTCTAGGCGACATTAAGACGCTCCAAATCCAATTTAAAGCAGGTCTTTTAGTGCTCTGACCAGAACGCTATCAACATTTGAAGCCGCTGTGCAGAAATCCGACTGTGCACTCTATCTTTCGTTTTAGGCACATTTGAGCCTATTGTGACTATAACAAGTGGTATCAGAGCCCTTTGGAGCAGTTTCGACAATGGCTGGACCTGAGGAAAGGGGTGGCAGAGGTGCTAGTGGCAGTGGAGAAGCCCAAGCTCAAGGCCAACCCCGTGATCCCGCCATGTCTCCCATGCAACCAAGTCTTATCTCACCTAGGGATGTGCCTAGGGTGTTTGGGCTTGACAAGTTCAACGTGTCAAACTATCAACATGTTTATGTTGTGTAGGCTGTAGTGGGGTAGCCCACAAGGGGTACAACCCAATTAGGGTTAGTACTTGTAACTGCTTCCTTTCTAGTTCATCCATTCTCGTTCATTCTTCTGACATGGTTTCAGAGCAGGTCCTCTCCTAGGACCGTTTTTTTTAGGGCCCACCGTCTAGTTCGCTGCCCGTGTCGCGCTACCCCACCCGTCGCGCCGCCCTGCCCTGCCCGCGCGCCGCTTGCTGCCGCGCCGCCCTGCCCTGCCTGCGCGACGCACGCCGCCGCGCCGCCCTGCCCTACCCGCGCGCTGCTCGCCGCCGCGCCGCCCTGCCCTGCCCGCGCGCCGCTCGCCGCCGCGCCGCCCTGCCCTGCCCGCGCACTGCTTGCCGCCACGCCGCCCTGCCCTGCCTGCGCGCTGCTTGCCGCCGCGCTGCCCTGCCCTGCCCGTGCGCCGCTCGCCGCTGCGCCGCCCTGCCGTGCCCGCGCGCTGCTCGCCGCCGCGCCGCCCTGCGAAGGACCACTCTAGGGGCTGTCAGGGGCTTACAGCCAGGCAAGCTCCTGGACCAGGCAAGCTCCTGGACCATGCAACCCCTGGGCTGTCAATAGGCCGAATGCGCTGCTCACCACCCCCTGACAGCCCAGCCCAGACCCCAAATGGGGTCTCAGCAGGAGCGGCGGCCAGCAGGAGCCGGGGTGATGGAAGGAGGGAGAATGGGGCGGGGTGATGGAAGGAGGGAGAATGGGGCGGGGTGATGGAAAGCGGGAGAATGGGGCGGGGTGATGGAAAGCGGGGGAATGGGGCGGGGTGATGGAAAGCAGGAGAATGGGGTGGGGTGATGGAAACGGGAGAATGGGGCGGGGTGATGGAAGGAGGGAGAATGGGACGGGGTGATGGAAAGCGGGAGAATGGAGTGGGGTGATGGAAAGCGGGAGAATGGGGCGGGGTGATGGGAAGCGGGAGAATGGGGCGGGGTGATGGAAAGCGGGAGAATGGGGCGGGGTGATGGAAAGCAGGAGAATGGGGCGAGGTGATGGAAAGCGGGAGAATGGGGCGGGGTGATGGAAAGCGGGAGAATGGGGCGGGGTGATGGAAAGCGGGAGAATGGGGCGGGGTGATGGAAAGTGGGAGAATGGGGCGGGGTGATGGAAAGTGGGAGAATGGGGCGGGGTGATGGAAGGAGGGAGAATGGGGCGGGGTGATGGAAAGCGGGAGAATGGGGCTGGGTGATGGAAAGCGGGAGAATGGGGCGGGGTGATGGAAAGCGGGAGAATGGGGCGGGGTGATGGAAAGCGGGAGAATGGGGCGGGGTGATGGAAGGAGGGAGAATGGGGCGGGGTGATGGAAGGAGGGAGAATGGGGCGGGGTGATGGAAAGCGGGATCATAGGGCGGGGTGATGGAAAGCGGGAGAATGGGGAGGGGTGATGGAAAGCGGGAGAATGGGGGGGGGTGATGGAAAGCAGGAGAATGGGGCGGGGTGATGTAAAGCGGGAGAATGGGGCGGGGTGATGGAAGGAGGGAGAATGGGGCGGGTGATGGAATGAGGGAGAATGGGGCGGGGTGATGGAAGGAGGGAGAATGGGGCGGGGTGATGGAAAGCGGGAGAATGGGGCGGGATGATGGAAGGAGGGAGAATGGGGCGGGGTGATGGAAATCGGGAGAATGGGGCGGGATGATGGAAAGAGGGAGAATGGGGCATGGCGATGGAAAGCGGGAGAATGGGGCGGGGTGATGGAAAGCGGGAGAATGGGGCGGGGTGATGGAAAGCGGGAGAATGGGGCGGGGTGATGGAAAGCGGGAGAATGGGGCGGGGTGATGGAAAGCGGGAGAATGGGGCGGGGTGATGGAAAGTGGGAGAATGGGGCGGGGTGATGGAAAGTGGGAGAATGGGGCGGGGTGATGGAAGGAGGGAGAATGGGGCGGGGTGATGGAAAGCGGGAGAATGGGGCTGGGTGATGGAAAGCGGGAGAATGGGGCGGGGTGATGGAAAGCGGGAGAATGGGGCGGGGTGATGGAAAGCGGGAGAATGGGGCGGGGTGATGGAAGGAGGGAGAATGGGGCGGGGTGATGGAAGGAGGGAGAATGGGGCGGGGTGATGGAAAGCGGGATCATAGGGCGGGGTGATGGAAAGCGGGAGAATGGGGAGGGGTGATGGAAAGCGGGAGAATGGGGGGGGGTGATGGAAAGCAGGAGAATGGGGCGGGGTGATGTAAAGCGGGAGAATGGGGCGGGGTGATGGAAGGAGGGAGAATGGGGCGGGTGATGGAATGAGGGAGAATGGGGCGGGGTGATGGAAGGAGGGAGAATGGGGCGGGGTGATGGAAAGCGGGAGAATGGGGCGGGATGATGGAAGGAGGGAGAATGGGGCGGGGTGATGGAAATCGGGAGAATGGGGCGGGATGATGGAAAGAGGGAGAATGGGGCATGGCGATGGAAAGCGGGAGAATGGGGCGGGGTGATGGAAAGCGGGAGAATGGGGCGGGGTGATGGAAAGCGGGAGAATGGGGCGGGGTGATGGAAAGCGGGAGAATGGGGCGGGGTGATGGAAAGCGGGAGAATGGGATGGGGTGATGGAAAGCGGGAGAATGGGGCGGGGTGATGGAAAGCGGGAGAATGGGGCGGGGTGATGGAAAGTGGGAGAATGGGGCGGGGTGATGGAAAGCGGGAGAATGGGGCGGGGTGATGGAAAGCGGGAGAATGGGGCGGGGTGATGGAAAGTGGGAGAATGGGGTGGGGTGATGGAAAGCGGGAGAATGGGGCGGGGTGATGGAAAGCGGGAGAATGGGGCGGGGTGATGGAAAGCAGGAGAATGGGGCGGGGTGTTGGAAGGAGGGAGAATGGAGCGGGGTGATGGAAGGAGGGAGAATGGGGCGGGGTGATGGAAAGCGGGAGAATGGAGCGGGGTGATGGAAAGCGGGAGAATGGGGCGGGGTGATGGAAAGCGGGACAATGGGGCGGGGTGATGGAAAGCGGGAGAATGGTGCGAGGTGATGGAAAGCGGGAGAATGGGGCGGGGTGATGGAAAGCGGGAGAATGGGGCGGGGTGATGTAAAGCGGGAGAATGGGGCGGGGTGATGTAAAGCGGGAGAATGGGGCGGGGTGATGGAAAGCGGGAGAATGGGGCGGGATGATGGAAAGCGGGAGAATGGGGCGGGGTGATGGAAAGCGGGAGAATGGGGCGGGGTGATGGAAAGCGGGAGAATGGGGCGGGGCGATGGAAAGCGGGAGAATGGGGCGGGGCGATGGAAGAATGGGGCGGGGCGATGGAAAGCAGGAGAATGGGGCGGGGTGATGGAAAGCGGGAGAATGGGGCGGGGTGATGGAAGGAGGGAGAATGGGGCGGCGTGATGGAAGGAGGGAGAATGGGGCGGGGTGATGGAAAGCGGGAGAATGGGGCGGGGTGATGGAAAGCGGGGGAATGGGGCGGGGTGATGGAAAGCGGGGGAATGGGGCGAGGTGATGGAAAGCAGGAGAATGGGGCGGGGTGATGGAAACGGGAGAATGGGGCGGGGTGATGGAAGGAGGGAGAATGGGGCGGGGTGATGGAAGGAGGGAGAATGGGACGGGGTGATGGAAAGCGGGAGAATGGAGCGGGGTGATGGAAAGCGGGAGAATGGGGCGGGGTGATGGGAAGCGGGAGAATGGGGCGGGGTGATGGAAGGAGGGAGAATGTGGCGGGGTGATGGAAGGAGGGAGAATGGGGCGGGGTGATGGAAAGCGGGAGAATGGGGCTGGGTGATGGAAAGCGGGAGAATGGGGCGGGGTGATGGAAAGCGGGAGAATGGGGCGGGGTGATGGAAAGCGGGAGAATGGGGCGGGGTGATGGAAGGAGGGAGAATGGGGCGGGGTGATGGAAGGTGGGAGAATGGGGTGTGGTGATGGAAAGCGGGAGAATGGAGCCGGTTGATGGAAAGCGGGAGAATGGGCGGGGTGATGGAAAGCGGGAGAATGGGGCGGGGTGATGGAAAGCGGGAGAATGGGGCGGGGTGATGGAAAGCGGGAGAATGGGGCGGGGTGATGGAAAGCGGGAGAATGGGGAGGGGTGATGGAAAGCGGGAGAATGGGGCGGGGTGATGGAAAGCGGGAAAATGCGGCGGGGTGATGGAAAGCGGGAGAATGGGGTGGGGTGATGCAAAGCGGGAGAATGGGGCGGGGTGATGGAAAGCGGGAGAATGGGGCGGGGTGATGGAAAGCGGGAGAATGGGGCGGGGTGATCGAAGGAGGGAGAATGGGGCGGGGTGATGGAAGGAGGGAGAATGGGACGGGGTGATGGAAAGCGGGAGAATGGGGCGGGGTGATGGAAAGCGGGAGAATGGGGCGGGGTGATGGAAAGCGGGAGAATGGGCCGGGGTGATGGAAGGAGGGAGAATGGGGCGGGGTGATGGAAAGCGGGAGAATGGGGCGGGATGATGGAAAGCGGGAGAATGGGCGGGGTGATGGAAAGCGGGAGAATGGGGCGGGGTGATGGAAAGCGGGAGAATGGGGCGGGGTGATGGAAAGCGGAAGAATGGGGCGGGGTGATGGAAGGAGGGAGAATGGGGCGGGGTGAAGGAAGGAGGGAGAATGGGGCGGGGTGATGGAAAGCGGGAGAATGGGGCGGGGTGATGGAAAGCGGGAGAATGGGGGGGGGTGATGGAAAGTGGGAGAATGGGGCGGGATGATGGAAAGCGGGAGAATGGGGCAGGATAATGGAAGGAGGGAGAATGGGGCGGGTGATGGAAGGAGGGAGAATGGGGCGGGGTGATGGAAGGAGGGAGAATGGGGTGGGGTGATGGCAAGCGGGAGAATGGGGCGGGATGGAAGGAGGGAGAATGGGGCGGGGTGATGGAAGGAGGGAGAATGGGGCGGGGTGGTGGAAAGCAGGAGAATGGGGCGGGGTGATGGAAAGCAGGAGAATGGGGCGGGGTGATGGAAAGCGGGAGAATGGGGCGGGGTGATCGAAAGAAGGAGAATGGGGCGAGGTGATGGAAAGCGGGAGAATGGGGTGGGGTGATGAAAAGCGGGAGAATGGGGCGGGGAGATGGAAAGCGGGAGAATGGGGCGAGGTGATGGAAAGCGGGAGAACGGGGAGGGGTGATGGAAAGCGGGAGAACGGGGTGGGGTGATGGAAAGCGGGAGAATGGGGCGGGGTGATGGAAAGCTGGAGAATGGGGCGGGGTGATGGAAAGCGGGAGAATAGGGCGGGGTGATGGAAAGCAGGAGAATGGGGCGGGCGATGGAAAGAAGGAGAATGGGGCGGGGTGATGGAAAGCGGGAGAATGGGGCGGGGTGATGGAAGGAGGGAGAATGGGGCGGGGTGATGGAAGGAGGGAGAATGGGGCGGGCTGATGGAAAGCGGGAGAATGGGGCGGGGTGATGGAAAGCGGGGGAATGGGGCGGGGTGATGGAAAGCAGGAGAATGGGGTGGGGTGATGGAAACGGGAGAATGGGGCGGGGTGATGGAAGGAGGGAGAATGGGACGGGGTGATGGAAAGCGGGAGAATGGAGCGGGGTGATGGAAAGCGGGAGAATGGGGCGGGGTGATGGGAAGCGGGAGAATGGGGCGGGGTGATGGAAAGCGGGAGAATGGGGCGGGGTGATGGAAAGCGGGAGAATGGGGCGAGGTGATGGAAAGCGGGAGAATGGGGCGGGGTGATGGAAAGCGGGAGAATGGGGCGGGGTGATGGAAAGTGGGAGAATGGGGCGGGGTGATGGAAAGCGGGAGAATGGGGCGGGGTGATGGAAAGCGGGAGAATGGGGCTGGGTGATGGAAAGCGGGAGAATGGGGCGGGGTGATGGAAAGCGGGAGAATGGGGCGGGGTGATGGAAAGCGGGAGAATGGGGCGGGGTGATGGAAGGAGGGAGAATGGGGCGGGGTGATGGAAGGAGGGAGAATGGGGCGGGGTGATGGAAAGCGGGATCATAGGGCGGGGTGATGGAAAGCGGGAGAATGGGGAGGGGTGATGGAAAGCGGGAGAATGGGGGGGGGTGATGGAAAGCAGGAGAATGGGGCGGGGTGATGTAAAGCGGGAGAATGGGGCGGGGTGATGGAAGGAGGGAGAATGGGGCGGGGTGATGGAAGGAGGGAGAATGGGGCGGGGTGATGGAAAGCGGGAGAATGGGGCGGGATGATGGAAGGAGGGAGAATGGGGCGGGGTGATGGAAAGCGGGAGAATGGGGCGGGATGATGGAAAGCGGGAGAATGGGGCGTGGCGATGGAAAGCGGGAGAATGGGGCGGGGTGATGGAAAGCGGGAGAATGGGGCGGGGTGATGGAAAGCGGGAGAATGGGGCGGGGTGATGGAAAGTGGGAGAATGGGGCGGGGTGATGGAAAGCGGGAGAATGGGATGGGGTGATGGAAAGCGGGAGAATGGGGCGGGGTGATGGAAAGCGGGAGAATGGGGCGGGGTGATGGAAAGCGGGAGAATGGGGCGGGGAGATGGAAAGCGGGCGAATGGGGCGGGGTGATGGAAAGCGGGAGAATGGGGCGGGGTGATGGAAGGAGGGAGAATGGGGCGGGGTGATGGAAGGAGGGAGAATGGGGCGGGGTGATGGAAAGCGGGATCATAGGGCGGGGTGATGGAAAGCGGGAGAATGGGGCGGGGTGATGGAAAGCGGGAGAATGGGGGGGGGTGATGGAAAGCAGGAGAATGGGGCGAGGTGATGGAAAGCGGGAGAATGGGGCGGGGTGATGGAAGGAGATAGAATGGGGCGGGTGATGGAATGAGGGAGAATGGGGCGGGGTGATGGAAGGAGGGAGAATGGGGCGGGGTGATGGAAAGCGGGAGAATGGGGCGGGGTGATGGAAGGAGGGAGAATGGGGCGGGGTGATGGAAAGCGGGAGAATGGGGCGGGATGATGGAAAGCGGGAGAATGGGGCGTGGTGATGGAAAGCGGGAGAATGGGGCGGGGTGATGGAAAGCGGGAGAATGGGGTGGGGTGATGGAAAGCAGGAGAATTCGGCCGGGGTGATGGAAGGAGGGAGAATGGGGCGGGGTGATGGAATGCGGGAGAATGGGGCGGGGTGATGGAAAGTGGGAGAATGGGGCGGGGTGATGGAAAGCGGGAGAATGGGGCGGGGTGATGGAAGGAGGGAGAATGGGGCGGGGTGATGGAAAGCGGGAGAATGGGGCGGGGTGATGGAAAGCGGGAGAATGGGGCGGGGTGATGGAAAGCGGGAGAATGGGGCGGGGTGATGGAAAGCAGGAGAATGGGGCGGGGTGATGGAAAGCGGGAGAATGGGGCGTGGTGATGGAAAGCGGGAGAATGGGGCGGGTTGATGGAAGGAGGGAGAATGGTGCGGGGTGATGGAAGGAGGGAGAATGGGGCGGAGTGATGGAAAGCGGGTGAATGGGGCGGGGTGATGGAAAGCGGGAGAATGGGACAGGGTGATGGAAAGCGGGAGAATGGGGCGGGGTGATGGAAAGCGGGAGAATGGGGCAGGGTAATGGAAAGCGGGAGAATGGGGCGGGGTGATGGAAAGCGGGAGAATGGGGCGGGGTGATGGAAAGCGGGAGAATGGGGCGGGGTGATGGAAAACGGGAGAATGGGGCGGGGTGATGGAAGGATGGAGAATGGGGCGTAGTGATGGAAAGCGGGAGAATGGGGGGGGGTGATGGAAGGAGGGAGAATGGGGCAGGGTGATGGAAAGCGGGAGAATGGTTTGGGGTGATGGAAAGTAGGAGAATGGGGCGGGGTGATGGAAAGCTGGAGAATGGGGCGGGGTGATGGAAAGCGGGAGAATGGGGCGGGGTGATGGAAAGCGGGAGAATGGGGTGAGGTGATGGAAAGCGGGAGAATGGGGCGGGGTGATGGAAAGCGGGAGAATGGGGCGGGGTGATGGAAAGTGGGAGAATGGGGCGGGGTGATGGAAAGCAGGAGAATGGGGCGGGGTGATGGAAGGAGGGAGAATGGGGCGGGGTGATGGAAGGAGGGAGAATGGGGCGGGGTGATGGAAAGCAGGAGAATGGGGCGTGGTGATGGAAAGCGGGAGAATGGGGCGGGATGATGGAAAGCGGGAGAATGGGGCAGGGTGATGGAAAGCGGGAGAATGGGGCGGGGTGATGGAAAGCGGGAGAATGGGGCAGGGTGATGGAAAGCGGGAGAATATGGCGGGGTGATGGAAAGCGGGAGAATGGGGCGGGGTGATGGAAGGAGGGAGAATGGGGCAGGGTGATGGAAGGAGGGAGAATGGGGCGTGGTGATGGAAAGCGGGAGAATGGGGCGGGGTGATGGAAAGCGGGAGAATGGGGCGGGGTGATGGAAAGCGGGAGAATGGGGGGGGGGGGAATGGTAAGCGGGAGAATGGGGCGGGGTGATGGAAAGCGGGAGAATGGGGCAGGGTGATGGAAGGAGGGAGAATGGGGCGGGTGATGGAAGGAGGGAGAATGGGGCGGGGTGATGGAAGAAGGGAGAATGGGACGGGGTGATGGAAAGCGGGAGAATGGGGCGGGGTGATGGAAGGAGGGAGAATAGGGCGGGGTGATGGAAGGAGGGAGAATGGGGCGGGGTGATGGAAAGCAGGAGAATGGGGCGTGGTGATGGAAAGCGGGAGAATGGGGCGGGGTGATGGAAGGAGGGAGAATGGGGCGGGGTGATGGAAGGAGGGAGAATGGGGCGGGGTGATGGAAAGCGGGAGAATGGGGCGGGGTGATGGAAAGCGGGAGAATGGGGCGGGGTGATGGAAAGCGGGAGAATGGGGCGGGGTGATGGAAAGCGGGAGAATGGGGCGGGGTGATGGAAAGCGGGAGAATGGGGCGGGGTGATGGAAGGCGGGAGAATGGGGCAGGGTGATGGAAAGCGGGAGAATGGGGCGAGGTGATGGAAAGCGGGAGAATCGGGCGGGGTGATGGAAAGCGGGAGAATGGGGCGGGGTGATGGAAAGCGGGAGAATGGGGCGGGGTGATGGAAAGCGGGAGAATGGGGCGGGGTGATGGAAAGCGGGAGAATGGGGCGGGGTGATGGAAAGCGGGAGAATGAGGCGGGGTGATGGAAAGCGGGAGAATGGGGCGGGGTGATGGAAGGAGGGAGAATCGGGCGGGGTGATGGAACGTGGGAGAATGGGGCGGGGTGATAGAAGGAGGGAGAACGGGGCGGGGTGATAGAAAGTGGGAGAATGGGGCGGGGTGATGGAAGGAGGGAGAATGGGGCGGGGTGATGGAAAGCAGGAGAATGGGGCGGGGTGATGGAAAGCGGGAGAATGGGGCGGGGTGATGGAAGGAGGGAGAATGGGGCGGGGTGATGGAAGGAGGGAGAATGGGGCGGGGTGATGGAAAGCGGGAGAATGGGGCGTGGTGATGGAAAGCGAGAGAATGGGGCAGGGTGATGGAAAGCGGGAGAATGGGGCGAGGTGATGGAAAGCGGGAGAATGGGGCGGGGTGATGGAAAGCGGGAGAATGGGGCGGGGTGATGGAAAGCGGGAGAATGGGGCGGGGTGATGGAAAGCGGGAGAATGGGGCGGGGTGATGGAAAGCGGGAGAATGGGGCGGGGTGATGGAAAGCGGGAGAATGGGGCGAGGTGATGGAAAGCGGGAGAATGGGGCGGGGTGATGGAAAGCGGGAGAATGGGGCGGGGTGATGGAAAGCGGGAGAATGGGGCGGGGTGATGGAAAGCGGGAGAATCGGGCGGGGTGATGGAAAGCGGGAGAATGGGGCGGGGTGATGGAAAGTGGGAGAATGGGGCGGGGTGATGGAAAGCGGGAGAATGGGGCGGGGTGATGGAAGGAGGGAGAATGGGGCGGGGTGATGGAAGGAGGGAGAATGGGGCGGGGTGATGGAAAGCGGGAGAATGGGGCGGGGTGATGGAAAGCGGGAGAATGGGGCGGGGTGATGGAAAGCGGGAGAATGGGGCGGGGTGATGGAAAGCGGGAGAATGGGGCGGGGTGATGGAAAGCGGGAGAATGGGGCGGGGTGATGGAAAGCGGGAGACTGGGGCGGGGTGATGGAAAGCGGGAGAATGGGGCGGGGTGATGGAAAGCGGGAGAATGGGGTGGGGTGATGGAAAGCGGGAGAATGGGGCGGGGTGATGGAAGGAGGGAGAATGGGGCGGGGTGATGGAAAGCGGGAGAATGGGGCGGGGTGATGGAAGGCGGGAGAATGGGGCAGGGTGATGGAAAGCGGGAGAATGGGGCGGGGTGATGGAAAGCGGGAGAATGGGGCGGGGTGATGGAAGGAGGGAGAATGGGGCGGGGTGATGGAAGGAGGGAGAATGGGGCGGGGTGATGGAAAGCGGGAGAATGGGGCGGGGTGATGGAAGGCGGGAGAATGGGGCAGGGTGATGGAAAGCGGGAGAATGGGGCGAGGTGATGGAAAGCGGGAGAATCGGGCGGGGTGATGGAAAGCGGGAGAATGGGGCGGGGTGATGGAAAGCGGGAGAATGGGGCGGGGTGATGGAAAGCGGGAGAATGGGGCGGGGTGATGGAAAGCGGGAGAATGGGGCGGGGTGATGGAAAGCGGGAGAATGAGGCGGGGTGATGGAAAGCGGGAGAATGGGGCGGGGTGATGGAAGGAGGGAGAATCGGGCGGGGTGATGGAACGTGGGAGAATGGGGCGGGGTGATAGAAGGAGGGAGAACGGGGCGGGGTGATAGAAAGTGGGAGAATGGGGCGGGGTGATGGAAGGAGGGAGAATGGGGCGGGGTGATGGAAAGCAGGAGAATGGGGCGGGGTGATGGAAAGCGGGAGAATGGGGCGGGGTGATGGAAGGAGGGAGAATGGGGCGGGGTGATGGAAGGAGGGAGAATGGGGCGGGGTGATGGAAAGCGGGAGAATGGGGCGTGGTGATGGAAAGCGAGAGAATGGGGCAGGATGATGGAAAGCGGGAGAATGGGGCGGGGTGATGGAAAGCGGGAGAATGGGGAGAATGGGGCGGGGTGATGGAAAGCGGGAGAATGGGGAGAATGGGGCGGGGTGATGGAAAGCGGGAGAATGGGGCGGGGTGATGGAAAGCAGGAGAATGGGGCGGGGTGATGGAAAGCGGGAGAATGGGGCGGGGTGATGGAAGGAGGGAGAATGGGGCGGGGTGATGGAAGGAGGGAGAATGGGGCGGGGTGATGGAAAGCGGGAGAATGGGGCGGGGTGATGGAAAGCGGGAGAATGGGGCGGGGTGATGGAAAGCGGGAGAATGGTTTGGGGTGATGGAAAGTAGGAGAATGGGGCGGGGTGATGGAAAGCGGGAGAATGGGGCGGGGTGATGGAAAGCGGGAGAATGGGGCGGGGTGATGGAAAGCGGGAGAATGGGGCGAGGTGATGGAAAGCGGGAGAATGGGGCGGGGTGATGGAAAGCGGGAGAATGGGGCGGGGTGATGGAAAGCGGGAGAATGGGGCGGGGTGATGGAAAGCGGGAGAATCGGGCGGGGTGATGGAAAGCGGGAGAATGGGGCGGGGTGATGGAAAGTGGGAGAATGGGGCGGGGTGATGGAAAGCGGGAGAATGGGGCGGGGTGATGGAAGGAGGGAGAATGGGGCGGGGTGATGGAAGGAGGGAGAATGGGGCGGGGTGATGGAAGGAGGGAGAATGGGACGGGGTGATGGGGCGTGGTGATGGAAAGCGGGAGAATGGGGCGGGATGATGGAAAGCGGGAGAATGGGGCAGGGTGATGGAAAGCGGGAGAATGGGGCGGGGTGATGGAAAGCGGGAGAATGGGGCGGGGTGATGGAAAGCGGGAGAATGGGGCGGGGTGATGGAAAGCGGGAGAATGGGGCGGGGTGATGGAAAGCGGGAGAATGGGGCGGGGTGATGGAAAGCGGGAGAGTGGGGTGGGGTGATGGAAAGCGGGAGACTGGGGCGGGGTGATGGAAAGCGGGAGAATGGGGCGGGGTGATGGAAAGCGGGAGAATGGGGCGAGGTGATGGAAAGCGGGAGAATAGGGCGGGGTGATGGAAAGCGGGAGAATGGGGCGGGGTGATGGAAAGCGGGAGAATGGGGCGGGGTGATGGAAAGCGGGAGAATGGGGCGGGGTGATGGAAAGCGGGAGAATGGGGCGGGGTGATGGAAAGCGGGAGAATGGGGCGGGGTGATGGAAAGCGGGAGAATGAGGCGGGGTGATGGAAAGCGGGAGAATGGGGCGGGGTGATAGAAGGAGGGAGAATCGGGCGGGGTGATGGAAAGTGGGAGAATGGGGCGGGGTGATGGAAGGAGGGAGAATGGGGCGGGGTGATGGAAAGTGGGAGAATGGGGCGGGGTGATGGAAAGCGGGAGAATGTGGCGGGGTGATCGAAAGCGGGAGAATGGGGCGGGGTGATGGAAAGCGGGAGAATGGGGCGGGGTGATGGAAAGCGGGAGAATGGGGCGGGGTGATGGAAAGCGGGAGAATGGGGCGGGATGATGGAAAGCGGGAGAATGGGGCGGGGTGATGGAAGGAGGGAGAATGGGGCGGGGTGATGGAAGGAGGGAGAATGGGGCGGGGTGATGGAAGGAGGGAGAATGGGGCGGGGTGATGGAAAGCAGGAGAATGGGGCGGGGTGATGGAAAGCGGGAGAATGGGGCGGGGTGATGGAAAGCGGGAGAATGGGGCGGGGTGATTGAAAGCGGGAGAATGGGGCGGGGTGATGGAAAGCGGGAGAATGGGGCGGGGTGATGGAAGGAGGGAGAATGGGGCGGGGTGATGGAAAGTGGGAGAATGGGGCGGGGTGATGGAAAGCGGGAGAATGTGGCGGGGTGATCGAAAGCGGGAGAATGGGGCGGGGTGATGGAAAGCGGGAGAATGGGGCGGGGTGATGGAAAGCGGGAGAATGGGGCGGGGTGATGGAAAGCGGGAGAATGGGGCGGGATGATGGAAAGCGGGAGAATGGGGCGGGGTGATGGAAGGAGGGAGAATGGGGCGGGGTGATGGAAGGAGGGAGAATGGGGCGGGGTGATGGAAGGAGGGAGAATGGGGCGGGGTGATGGAAAGCAGGAGAATGGGGCGGGGTGATGGAAAGCGGGAGAATGGGGCGGGGTGATGGAAAGCGGGAGAATGGGGCGGGGTGATTGAAAGCGGGAGAATGGGGCGGGGTGATGGAAAGCGGGAGAATGGGGCGGGGTGATGGAAAGCGGGAGAATGTGGCGGGGTGATGGAAGGAGGGAGAATGGGGCGGGGTGATGGAAAGCGGGAGACTCGGGCGGGGTGATGAAAAGCGGGAGAATGGGGCGGGGTGATGGAAAGAGCGAGAATAGGGAGGGGTGATGGAAAGAGGGAAAATGGGGCGGGGTGATGGGTAGCGGGAGAATGGGGCGGGGTGATGGAAAGAGGGAAAATGGGGCGTGGTTATGGAAAGCAGGAGAATGGGGCGGGGTGATAGAAAGCGGGAGAATGGGTCGGGGTGATGGACGGAGGGAGAATGGGGCGGGGTGATGGAAAGCGGGAGAATGGGGCGGGGTGATGGAAAGCGGGAGAATGGGGCGGGGTGATGGAAAGCGGGAGAATGGGGCGGGGTGATGGAAGGCGGGAGAATGGGGCGGGGTGATGGAAAGCAGGAGAATGGGGCGGGGTACTGGAAAACGGGAGAATGGGGCAGGGTGCTGGAAAGCAGGAGAATGGGGCGGGGTGATGGAAAGCGGGAGAATGGGGAGGGGTGCTTGAAAGCGGGAGAATGGGGCGGGTGATGGAAACCGGGAGAATGAGGCGGGGTGATGGAAAGAGCTTGCCTGGTCCAAGAGCTTGCCTGGTCCAGGAGCATGAATGGTCCAAGAGCGTGCCTGGTCCAGGAGCTTGCCTCGTCAAGGAGCTTGCCTGTTCCAGGAGCTGGCCTGGTCCAGGAGCGTGCCTGGTCCGGGAGTGTGCCTGGTCCAGGAGCGTGCCTAGTCCAGGAGCTTGCCTCGTCCAGGAGCTTGCCTGGTCCAGGAGCTTGCCTGGTCCACGAGCTTGCCTGGTCCAGCAGCTTGCCTAGCTTAGGAGCGTGCGAGGTTTAGAAGCTTGCCTGGTCCAGGAGCTTGACTGGTCCAAGAGCATGCCTGGTCCAGGAGCTTGCCTGGTCCAAGAGCTTGCCTGGTCCAAGAGCTAGCTTGGTCCAGGAGCTTGCCTGGTCTAGGAGCTTGCCTGGTCTAGGAGCTTGGCTGGTCCAGGAGCGTGCCTGGTCCAGGAGCTTGCCTGGTCCAGGAGCTTGCCTGGTCCAGGAGCTTGCCTGGTCCAGGAGCTTGGCTGGTCCAAGAGCTTGCCTGGTCCAGGAGCTTGCCTGGTCCAAGAGCTTGCCTGGTCCAGGAGGTTGCCTGGTCCAGGAGCTTGCCTGGTCCAGGATCTTGCCTGGTCCAGGATCTTCCTTGGTCCAGGAGCGTGCCTGGTCCAAGAGCTTGCCTGGTCATGGAGCTTGTCTGGTCCAGGAGCTTGCCTGGTCCAGGAGCTTGCCTGGTCCAGGAGCTTTCCTGGTCTAGGAGCTTGCCTGGTCCAGGAGCTTGCCTGGTCCAGGAGCTTGCCTAGTCCAGGAGCTTGCCTGGTCCAGGAGCTTGCCTGGTCCAGGGGCTTGCCTGGTCCAAGAGCTTGCCTGGTCCAAGAGCTTGCCTGGTCCAGGAGCTTGCCTGGTCCAAGAGCTTGCCTGGTCCAAGAGCTTGCCTGGTCCAGGAGCTTGCCTGGTCCATGAGCTTGCCTGGTCCAGGATCTTGCCTGGTCCAGTAGCTTGCCTGTTCCAGGAGCGTGCCTGGTCCAGGAGCTTGCCTGGTCCAGGAGCTTGCTTGGTCCAGGAGCTTGCCTTGTCCAGGAGCGTGCCTGGTCCAGGAGCTTGCCTGGTCTAGGAGCTTGCCTGGTCTAGGAGCTTGCCTGGTCCAGGAGCGTGCCAGGTCCAGGAGCTTGCCTGGTCTAGGAGCTTGCCTGGTCCAGGAGCTTGCGTGGTCCAGGAGCTTGCCTGGTCCAGGAGCTTGCCTGTTCCAGGAGCGTGCTTGGTCTCGGAGCTTGCCAGGTCGAGGAGCTTGCTTGGTCCAGGAGCTTACCTAGTCCAGGAGCTTGCCTGGTCCAGAAGCTTGCCTGGTTCAGGAGCTTGCCTGGTCCAGGAGCTTGCCTGGTCCAGGAGTTTGCGTGGTCCAGGAGCGTGCCTGGTCCAAGAGCTTGCCTGGTCCAGGAGCTTTCCTTCTTCGAGAGCTTGCCATGTCCAGGAGCTTGCCTGGTCCAGGAGCTTGCATGTTCCAGAAGCTTGCCTGGTCCAGGAGCTTGCTAGGTCCAAGAGCTTGCCTGGTCCATGAGCGTGCCTGGTCCAAGAGCTTGCCTGGTCCAGAAGCTTGCCTGGTCCAGGAGCTTGCCTGGTCCAGGAGCTTGCCTGGTCCAGGAGTTTGCGTGGTCCAGGAGCATGCCTGGTCCAGGAGCTTGCCTGGCCCAAGAGCTTGCTTTGTCCAGGAGCTTGCCTGGTCCAAGAGCTTGCCTGGTCCAGGAGCTTGCCTGGTCCAGGAGCTTATGTGATCGAGGACCTTGCCTGGTCCAGGAGCTTGCCTGGTTAGGAGCTTACCTAGTCCAAGAGCTTGCCTGGTCAAAGGGCTTGCCTGGTCCAGGAGCTTGCCTGGTCCAAGAGCTTGCCTGGTCCAAGAGCTAGCCTGGTCCAGGAGCTTGCCTGGTCCAAGAGCTTGCCTGGTCTAGGAGCTTGCCTGGTCCAGGAGCGTGCCTGGTCCAGGAGCTTGCCTTGTCCACGAGCTTGCCTGGTCCAGGAGCTTGCCTGGTCCAGGAGCTTGCCTGGTCCAAGAGCTTGCCTGGTCCAGGAGCTTGCCTGGTCCAAGAGCTTGCCTGGTCCAAGAGCTTGCCTGGTCCAGGAGCTTGCCTGGTCCAGGAGCTTGCCTGGTCCAGGAGTTTGCGTGGTCCAGGAGCATGCCTGGTCCAGGAGCTTGCCTGGCCCAAGAGCTTGCTTTGTCCAGGAGCTTGCCTGGTCCAAGAGCTTGCCTGGTCCAGGAGCTTGCCTGGTCCAGGAGCTTGTGTGATCGAGGACCTTGCCTGGTCCAGGAGCTTGCCTGGTTAGGAGCTTACCTAGTCCAAGAGCTTGCCTGGTCAAAGGGCTTGCCTGGTCCAGGAGCTTGCCTGGTCCAAGAGCTTGCCTGGTCCAAGAGCTAGCCTTGTCCAGGAGCTTGCCTGGTCCAAGAGCTTGCCTGGTCTAGGAGCTTGCCTGGTCCAGGAGCGTGCCTGGTCCAGGAGCTTGCCTTGTCCACGAGCTTGCCTGGTCCAGGAGCTTGCCTGGTCCAGGAGCTTGCCTGGTCCAAGAGCTTGCCTGGTCCAGGAGCTTGCCTGGTCCAGAAGCTTGCCTGGTTCAGGAGCTTGCCTGGTCCAGGAGCTTGCCTGGTTCAGGAGCTTGCCTGGTCCAGGAGTTTGCGTGGTCCAGGAGCATGCCTGGTCCAGGAGCTTGCCTGGCCCAAGAGCTTGCTTTGTCCAGGAGCTTGCCTGGTCCAAGAGCTTGCCTGGTCCAGGAGCTTGCCTGGTCCAGGAGCTTGTGTGATCGAGGACCTTGCCTGGTCCAGGAGCTTGCCTGGTTAGGAGCTTACCTAGTCCAAGAGCTTGCCTGGTCAAAGGGCTTGCCTTGTCCAGGAGCTTGCCTGGTCCAAGAGCTTGCCTGGTCCAAGAGCAAGCCTGGTCCAGGAGCTTGCATGGTCCAAGAGCTTGCCTGGTCTAGGAGCTTGCCTGGTCCAGGAGCGTGCCTGGTCCAGGAGCTTGCGTTGTCCACGAGCTTGCCTGGTCCAGGAGCTTGCCTGGTCCAGGAGCTTGCCTGGTCCAAGAGCTTGCCTGGTCCAGGATCTTGCCTGGTCCAATAGCTTGCCTGTTCCAGGAGCGTGCCTGGTCCAGGAGCTTGCCTGGTCCAGGAGCTTGCTTGGTCCAGGAGCTTGCCTGGTCCAGGAGCTTGCCTGGTCCAGGAGCTTTCCTGGTCCAAGAGCTTGCCTCGTCCAGGAGCTTGCCTGGTCCTAGAGCTTGCATGTTCCAGGAGCTTGCCTGGTCCTGGAGCTTGCCTGGTCCAAGAGCTTGCCTGGTCCAGGAGCGTGCCTGGTCCAAGAGCTTGCCTGGTCCAGAAGTTTGCCTCGTCCAGGAGCTTGCCTGGTCCAGGAGCTTGCCTGGTCTAGGAGCATGCCTGGTCCAGCAGCTTGTCTCGTCCAGGAGCTTGCCTGGTGAAGGAGCATGCCTGGTCCAGGAGCTTGCCTGGTCCAGGAGCTTGCCTGGTCAAGAGCTTGCCTGGTCCAAGAGCTTGCCTGGTCCAAGAGCTTGCCTCGTCCAGGAGCTTGCCTGGTCCAGGAGCTTGCCTGGTCCAGGAGCTTGCCTGGTCCAGGAGCTTGCCTGGTCCAGGAGCTTGCCTGGTCCAGGAGCTTGCCTGGTCAAGGAGCTTGCGTGGTCCAGGAGCTTGCGTGGTCCAGGAGCTTGCAAGGTCCAGGAGCTTGCCTGGTCCAGGAGCGTGCCTGGTCAAGGAGCGTGCCTGGTCCAGGAGCTTGCCTGGTCCAGGAGCTTGCCTGGTCCAGGAGCGTGCCTGGTCCAGGAGCTTGCCTGGTCCAGCAGCTTGCCTGGTCCAGGAGCTTGCCTGGTCCAGGAGCTTGCCAGGTCCAGGAGCTTGCCTGGTCCAGGAGCGTGCCTGGTCAAGGAGTGTGCCTGGTCCAGGAGCTTGCCTGGTCCAGGAGCTTGCCTGGTCCAGGAGCGTGCCTGGTCTAGGAGCTGGCCTGGTCCAGCAGCTTGCCTGGTCCAGGAGCTTGCCTGGTGAAGGAGCTTGCCTGGTCCAGGAGCTTGCCTGGTCCAGGAGCTTGCCTGGTCCAGGAGCTTTCCTGGTCCAGGAGCTTGCCTGGTCCAGGAGCTTGCCTGGTCTAGGAGCTTGCCAGGTCCAGGATCTTGCCTGGTCCAGGATCTTGCCTAGTCCTGGAGCGTGCCTGGTCCAGGAGATTGCCTGGTCCAGGAGCTTGCTTGGTCCATGAGCTTGTCTGGTCCAGGAGCCTGCCTGGTCCAGGAGCTTGCTTGGTCCAAGAGCTTGCTTGGTCCAAGAGCTTGCCTGGTCCAGGAGCATGCCTGGTCCAAGAGCTTGCCTGGTCCAGGAGCTTGCGTGGTCAAGGAGCTTGCCTGGTCCAGGAGCTGGCCTGGTCAAGGAGCGTGCCTGGTCCAGGAGTGTGCCTGGTCCAGGAGCGTGCCTGGTCCAGGAGCTTGCCTTGTCCAGGAGCTTGCCTGGTCCAGGAGCTTGCCTGGTCCAGGAGCTTGCCAGGTCCAGGAGCTTGCCTGGTCCAGGAGCGTGCCTGGTCAAGGAGCGTGCCTGGTCCAGGAGCTTGCCTGGTCCAGGAGCTTGCCTGGTCCAGGAGCGTGCCTGGTCCAGGAGCTTGCCTGGTCCAGCAGCTTGCCTGGTCCAGGAGCTTGCCTGGTCCAGGAGCTTGCCAGGTCCAGGAGCTTGCCTGGTCCAGGAGCGTGCCTGGTCAAGGAGTGTGCCTGGTCCAGGAGCTTGCCTGGTCCAGGAGCTTGCCTGGTCCAGGAGCGTGCCTGGTCTAGGAGCTGGCCTGGTCCAGCAGCTTGCCTGGTCCAGGAGCTTGCCTGGTCCAGGAGCTTGCCTGGTCCAGGAGCTTGCCTGGTCCAGGAGCTTTCCTGGTCCAGGAGCTTGCCTGGTCCAGGAGCTTGCCTGGTCTAGGAGCTTGCCAGGTCCAGGATCTTGCCTGGTCCAGGATCTTGCCTAGTCCTGGAGCGTGCCTGGTCCAGGAGATTGCCTGGTCCAGGAGCTTGCTTGGTCCATGAGCTTGTCTGGTCCAGGAGCCTGCCTGGTCCAGGAGCTTGCTTGGTCCAAGAGCTTGCTTGGTCCAAGAGCTTGCCTGGTCCAGGAGCATGCCTGGTCCAAGAGCTTGCCTGGTCCAGGAGCTTGCGTGGTCAAGGAGCTTGCCTGGTCCAGGAGCTGGCCTGGTCAAGGAGCGTGCCTGGTCCAGGAGTGCGCCTGGTTAGGAGCGTGCCTGGTCCAGGAGCTTGCCTTGTCCAGGAGCTTGCCTGGTCCAGGAGCTTGCCTGGTCCAGGAGCTTGCCTGGTCCAAGAGCTTGCCTGGTCCAGGAGCATGCCTGGTCTAAGAGCTTGCCTGGTCCAGGAGCTTGCCTGGTCTAGGAGCTTGCCTGGTCCAGGAGCTGGCCTGGTCCAGGAGCGTGTCTGGTCCAGGAGTGTGCATGGTCCAGGAGCGTGCCTGGTCCAGGAGCTTGCCTTGCCCAGGAGCTTGCCTGGTCTAGGAGCTTGCCTGGTCAGGAGCATGCGTGGTCCAGGAGCTTGCCTGGTCCAGGAGCTTGACTGGTCCAAGAGCTTGCCTGATCCAGGAGCTTGTCTGGTCCAGGAGCTTGCCTGGTCGAGGAGCTTGCCTGGTACAGGAGCTTACCTGGTCAAGGAGCTTGCCTGGTCCAAGAGTTTGCCTGGTCCAAGAGCTTGCCAGGTCCAGGAGCTTGCCTGGTCCAGGAGCGTGCCTGGTCCAGGAGCGTGACAGGTCCAGGAGCGTGCCTGGTCCAGGAGCTTGCCTGGTCCCGGAGCTTGCCTGGTCCAGGAGCGTGCCTGGTCCAGGAGCTTGCCTGGTCCAGCAGCTTGCCTGGTCCAGGAGCTTGCGTGGTCCAGGAGCTTGCCTGGTCCAGGAGCTTGCCTGGTCCAAGAGTGTGCCTGGTCCAGAATTGTGCCTGGACTAGGAGCTTGCCTGGTTCAGGAGCTTGCCTAGTCCAGGAGCTTGCCTCGTGCAAGAGCTTGCCTGGTCCAGGAGCTTGCCTGGTCTTGGAGCTTCCCTGGTCCAGGAGCTTGTCTGGTCCAGGAGCTTGCCTTGTCAAGAAGCTTGCCTGGTCCAGGAGCGTGCCTGGTCCAGGAGCTTGCCTGGTCTAGGAGCTTGCCTGGTCCAGGAGCTTGCCTGGTCTAGGAGCTTGCCTGGTCCAGGAGCGTGCCTGGTTCAGGAGCTTGCCTGGTCCAGGAGCTTGCCTGGTCCAGGAGCTTGCCTGGTCCAGGAGCATGCCTGGTCCAAGAGTGTGCCTGGTCCAGTATTGTGCCTGGACTAGGAGCTTGCCTGGTTCAGGAGCTTGCCTAGTCCACGAGCTTGCCTCGTCGAAGAGCTTGCCTGGTCCAGGAGCTTGCCTGGTCTAGGAGCTTGCCTGTTCCAGGAGCTTGCCTGGTCCAGGAGCTTGCCTGGTCAAGAAGCTTGCCTGGTCCAGGAGCGTGCCTGGTCCAGGAGCTTGCCTGGTCTAGGAGCTTGCCTTGTCCAGGAGCTTGCCTGGTCTAGGAGCTTGCCTGGTCCAGGAGCGTGCCTGGTCCAGGAGCTTGCCTGGTCCAGGAGCTTGCCAGGTCCAGGAGCTTGCCTGGTCCATGAGCATGCCTGATCCAGGAGCTTACCTGGTGAAGGAGCTTGCCTGGTCCAGGAGCTTGCCTGGTCCAAGAGCTTGCCTGGTCCAAGAGCTAGCCTGGTCCAAGAGCTTGCCTGGTCCTGGAGCTTGCGTGGTCAAGGAGCTTGCCTGGTCCAGGAGCTTGCCTGGTCCAAGAGTGTGCCTGGTCCAGAATTGTGCCTGGACTAGGAGCTTGCCTGGTTCAGGAGCTTGCCTAGTCCAGGAGCTTGCCTCGTGCAAGAGCTTGCCTGGTCCAGGAGCTTGCCTGGTCTAGGAGCTTGCCTGGTCCAGGAGCTTGTATGGTCCAGGAGCTTGCCTTGTCAAGAAGCTTGCCTGGTCCAGGAGCGTGCCTGGTCCAAGAGCTTGCCTGGTCTAGGAGCTTGCCTGGTCCAGGAGCTTGCCTGGTCTAGGAGCTTGCCTGGTCCAGGAGCGTGCCTGGTCCAGGAGCTTGCCTGGTCCAGGAGCTTGCCTAGTCCAGGAGCTTGCCTGGTCCAGGAGCATGCCTGGTCCAAGAGTGTGCCTGGTCCAGTGTTGTGCCTGGACTAGGAGCTTGCCTGGTTCAGGAGCTTGCCTAGTCCAGGAGCTTGCCTCGTGGAAGAGCTTGCCTGGTCCAGGAGCTTGCCTGGTCTAGGAGCTTGCCTGTTCCAGGAGCTTGCCTGGTCCAGGAGCTTGCCTGGTCAAGAAGCTTGCCTGGTCCAGGAGCTTGCCTGGTCTAGGAGCTTGCCTGGTCCAGGAGCTTGCCTGGTCTAGGAGCTTGCCTGGTCCAGGAGCGTGCCTGGTCCAGGAGCTTGCCTGGTCCAGGAGCTTGCGTGGTCCAGGAGCTTGCCTGGTCCAGGAGCATGCCTGATCCAGGAGCTTACCTGGTGAAGGATCTTGCCTGGTCCAGGAGCTTGCCTGGTCCAAGAGCTTGCCTGGTCCAAGAGCTAGCCTGGTCCAAGAGCTTGCCTGGTCCTGGAGCTTGCCTGGTCCAGGAGCTTGCCTGGTCCTGGAGCTTGCCTGGTCCAGGAGCTTGCCTGGTCCAGGAGCTTGCCTGGTGCAGGAGCTTGCCTGGTCTAGGAGCTTGCCTGGTCCAGGAGCTTGCCTGGTCCAGGACCTTGCCTGGTCCAGGAGCTTGCCTGGTCCAGGAGCTTGCCTGGTCCAAGAGCTTGCCTGGTCCAGGAGCTTGCCTGGTCCAAGAGCTTGCCTGGTCCAGGAGCTTGCTTGGTCGAGGATCTTGTGTGGTCCAGGACCTTGCCTGGTCCAGGAGCTTGCCTAGTCCAAGAGCTTGCCTGGTCAAATGGCTTGCCTGGTCCAGGAGCTTGCCTGGTCCAAGAGCTTGCCTGGTCCAAGAGCTAGCCTGGTCAAGGAGCTTGCCTGGTCCAGGAGCGTGCCTGGTCCAGGAGCTTGCCTGGTCCAGGAGCTTGCCTGGTCCAGGAGCTTGCCTGGTCCAGGAGCATGCCTGGTCCAAGAGTGTGCCTGGTCCAGAATTATGCCTGGACTAGGAGCTTGCCTGGTTCAGGAGCTTTCCTAGTCCAGGAGCATGCCTCGTGCAAGAGCTTGCCTGGTCCAGGAGCTTGCCTGGTCCAGGAGCTTGCCTGGTCAAGAAGCTTGCCTGGTCCAGGAGTGTGCCTGGTCCAGGAGCTTGCCTGGTCTAGGAGCTTGCTTGGTCCAGGAGCTTGCCTGGTCTAGGAGCTTGCCTGGCCCGGCATGAGGAGAACTCACCACCCCCTGACAGCCGATTTTCACTGAGTTCCCTGCAATGTCCTTTGCCGCCTTTCTCCTCATCCACTTTGCCTATGGGGGTGTGTCAAACTTATTGTCAGAACTATATTGTAGGCTGTAGTGGGGTAGACAATATGGGGTACAACTCTTGTAGGTTTTCATACTTGTACCCACCTGCTTCCTAGTTCATTCATTCCTCGTTATTATTCTCACATGGTATTAGAGCAGAATCGTTCCTAGGGCCCACCGAACGTTCCGCCCTGCCCTAACTGAAAATTTATTTTTAGCTGCCCCTGCAGCCGCGCTGCCCTTGCAGCCCGCGTGCTGCCTCTGCGACCGTGCTGCCCCTGCAGCCGTGCCTGCCCCTGCAGCCGCGTGTCGCCCCTGCAGCCCGTGGACGCTGCCTCTGCAGCCCGAGCGCCGCCCTACCGAGCCGCGTGTTGCCCCTGCAGCCCGTGGGCGCTGCCTCAGCAGCCCGCGCACCGCCCTGCCGAGCCGCGCGTAGCCCCTGCAACCCGTGGGCGCTGCCCCTACGACCTGCGCGCCGCCCTGCCGAGCCGCGCGTCGCTCCTACTCGTCGCGACGCCCCTGTGGGACCCGCGCGGCATCCCCCCCTGCTCGTCGCGGCGCCCCCTGGACGCCGCCCCTGCTCGTCGCGGCGCCCCCGGGGCGTCGCCCCTACTCGTCGCGGCGCCCACTGGACGCCGCCTTTACTCGTCGCGGCGCCCCCGGGGCGTTGCCCCTGCTCGTCGCGGCGCCCCCGGGGCGCCGTCCCTGCTCGTCGCGGCGCCCCCTGGACGTCGCTCCTACTCGTCGCGACGCCCCTGCGGGACCCGCGCGGCGTGCCCCCCCTGCTCGTCGCGGCGCCCCCTCGACTTTGCCCCTGCTCGTCGCGGCGCCCCCGGGGCGTCGCCCCTACTCGTCGCGGCGCCCCCTGGGCGCCGTCCCTGCTCGTCGCGGCGCCCACGGGGCGTCGCCCCTGCTCGTCGCGGCGCCCCCTGGGCGCCGTCCCTGCTCGTTGCGGAGCCCCCCTGCAACAGCTGCCGCGGAGCCCCCTGCAGCAGTCGCGGCCCCGCCCTGCAGCAGTCGCGGCCCCGCCCTACAGCAGCTGCCGCAGAGCCCCCTGCCGCAGTCGCGGCCCCGCCCTGCAGCAGCTGCCGCGGAGCCCCCCTGCCGCCGTCACGGCCCCGCCCTGCCGCTGTCGCGGCCCCGCTCTGCAGCTGTCGCGACCCTGCCGTCGCCGCCGTCGTGCGCCTGCCCTGCTCGCCCGGCGAGCGCCTGCCCTTCCCGCCACTGGTGAGCACCTGCCCTCCCCGCACTTCCCACGCGCTTGCCTTACTAGCGTGCTGCCGCGCGAGCCTGCCTGCCAGCCGAGCCGCTCCGCCCAGCTGAGCCGCGCTGCTCAGCCGCGCCGAGCCGCCGAGCCGAGCCGCGTCGTGCTGCCGAGCTGTGCAGCCCTGCTCCACTGAGCCTCACTGCTGCTACTGCTGTTCCTGCTGTTACTGCTGCTACTACTACTACTACTGCTAGTGCTGTAACTGGTGGTGGCCAGATGCAGCTTCAGCGACGTCCGCGCGAGTCTCTCACGCCCCAGCAGCTTCGTGAGTGGTACGCTAGTTGGGGGTGTGGCGGTGGCCGTAGTGGCTGTCGCCCTGGAGCTGGTCAGTCGAGAGCATCTGGCAGTGGCCAGATGCAGCTGCAGCGGCGTCCGCGCGAGTCTCTCACGCCCCAGCAGCTTCGTGAGTGGTACGCTAGTTGGGGCTGTGGCGGTGGTCGTCGTGGTTGTCGCCCTAGAGCTGGTCAGTCGAGAGCGTCTGGCAGTGGCCAGATGCAGCTGCAGCGGCGTCCGCGCGAGCCACTTACGTCACAGCAGCTTCGTGAGTGGTACGCTCAGAGTAGAGGGTCTCGGAGTACCGTTCGCTGCCCGTACATCATTCGCACAGGTGATCGGGCTGGTCAGGCTTGCGGGACGGTTGGTCACACGCAGTCCCGCTGCTTCGCCCGTCTGAGCGACGCCTGGCGTACCGAGTTTGGCGACGAGGCTGAGCTCCCCACCTGGCTGGAGCTGCTTAGGCAGAGGGTAGATATCTTTGCTCTTGACTATGATGCTATCCTCACTGCCATGTATGCATTGCCTACTAGTGCTGAGGGTGCCTGTTACTTGTGTGTGCCGCCTGACCCAGGTATAGAGTCTGCTGCTCTAGGTGCTGGTGAGGCTGCTGCTCTAGGTGCTGGTGCGTCTCCTGCTCCAGGTGTCGGTGAGGCTGCTGCTCTACGCGCTAGTGAGTCTGCTGCTCCAGGTGCTGGTGAGTCTGCTCTGTCTGATACTACGCCTGCTGCGGCCTTGCACACTTTCACCCTTGACTCGGGTGCTTCCCGCTCCTTCTTTCGCGACTGCACCACACTCTCGCCGCTCAGTCGGCCAGTGGCAGTCTCTCTGGCTGACCCCTCTGGGGGTCCGGTCCTTGCACACTCCTCCACGGTTCTGCCGTGTCCGGCGGTCCCGTCTGGCTCTCTGCCTGGCCTCCACCTCCCCTCGTTCTCCACGAACTTGGTGAGTGGAGCTGACCTTCAGGACGCGTGGGTTGACCAGTTCACTCATGGAGGTCAGCGGGCGACCCACTATTCGTGTACTCGGACGGGCCGGCACCTGGCCACGTTCACCTGTCAGCCTAGGTCGAGCCTGTACACCCTGCCTACCGTGTCTCCTCCGGTTGCTGAGTCTGGTCATGTAGCCGCGTCGGGTCAGGTGTTTGCTGCAGCGTCCCGGTCTGGTCCTGAGTCTGCCCCCTGCTCGTGTCGCCTCCTGTCTCACCAGACTCTCCTCTGGCACCACCGCCTTGGTCACCCCTCCCTGCCTCGTCTCCGAGGCATGGCCTCCCGTGTCCTTGTCACTGGTCTTCCCCGGTCTCTCCCTCCCCTCCCCCCGGGGCCTGCGTTCCTTGCGTCGAGGGGCGGCAGCGCGCCGCTCCTCACTCCTCCGAGTTCCCTCCGACGGAGGCACCCTTGCAGACTCTTCACATGGACGTGTGGGGCCCAGCCCGCGTCCGTGGACAGGGTCACGAGCGCTACTTTCTGCTGGTAATTGACGACTACTCGCGTTACACCAGAGTCTTCCCCTTGCGCCGCAAGGGTGAGGTCACTGAGGTGCTGATCGACTGGATCCGCGCTGCCCGTCATCAGCTCAGCGAGAGTTTCGGCTCGGACCTTCCTGTTCTGCGTCTGCACTCCGACAGAGGTGGAGAGTTTTCCTCCGACCTTCTGCGAGCCTTCTGTCGTGCGGAGGGCATCCGCCAGACGTTCACGCTTCTGGCCTCTCCACAGCAAAATGGGATTGCTGAGCGCCGCATTGGCATGGTCATGGACGTCGCTCGTACGTCCATGATCCATGCGGCTGCTCCCCATTTTCTGTGGCCGTTCGCGGTTCAGTACGCGGCGCATCAGATTAACCTCCAGCCTCGGGTCTCCATGCCGGAGACCACACCTACTCTGCGGTGGACGGGGAAGGTTGGCGATGCATCTGCGTTCCGTGTCTGGGGATCTCGAGCTTTCGTCCGCGACTTGTCTGCGGACAAGCTGTCCTCCCATGCTGTTCCCTGCGTCTTCCTTGGCTTCCCCCCTGACGCGCCTGGTTGGCATACCACCCCACCTCGCGCCGTGTTCTGTCCTCTCAGGACGTCACGTTTGACGAGTCGGTTCCTTACTACCGTCTCTTCCCCTACCGCACTGCCCCCCTCCCCCCCCCCCGCCGCTCTTCCTTGCGCCATGTCCCCCCCCGGTAGATCCCCTCCCCCCTCAGGGTCCTTCCCCCTCAGGTGTGTCCCAGGTAGACGCAGTCGAGCCTGTCGAGGTAGCTGTTGACTCTGGTGCTGCTAGGGGTGCTGAGCCTGCGGGTGCCGGGTCTGGGGGTGCTGAGCCTGGGGGTGCGGAGCCTGCGGGTGCTGAGCCTGGGGTTGCTGAGTCTGGGGGTGCTGAGACTGGGGTTGCTGAGCCTGGGGTTGCTGAGTCTGGGGGTGCGGAGCCTGAGGGTGCTGAGCTTGCGCGTGTGGAGTCTGGAGGTGCTGAGCCTGGCGGTCCTTCGGGTGCTTCGTCCCGTCGGGAGCCACTCTCTCCACAGCAGCTGCGCGAGTGGTTTGCTCGGCGCTGGAGCCGTGCTGCTGGAGCTGGTGGTGCTACGGGCGCTGGAGGTCCTGCTGCTGCTGGAGGTCCTGCTGCTGCTGGAGCTGCTGGGGGTTCTGGAGCCACGGGTCCCGGAGGTGCTTGTACTGGAGCTGCTGGGCCTGGTGGTGCTGCTGGAGCTGGAGCTGGTGGAGGTGCTGGAGCTGGCGGTGCTGCTGGAGCAGGTGCTGCTGGAGGTACTGGAGCTGGAGCTGCTGGAGCTGGAGCTGCTGGGACTTCTGGTGGTCCTGCTGGAGCTGGAGCTGCTGGAGGTGCTGGAGCTGGAGGTGCTGCTGGAGCCGGTGCTCCTGTGGGTGCTGGAGTTGGCGCTACTGGAGCAGCTGGAGGTGCTGCTGGAGCTGGTGGTGCTGCTGGAGTTGGAGCTCCCGTTGGGGGTGCTGGTGCTGTCCCTGCTGGTTCTGGAGGCGCTGCGCGGCCGCGGCCGTACTACGTTCCGCTCCTTCAGCAGGTTCTTGGTCTTCCGCCTTCTACTGGTCCTGCTCCTTCCTTAGAGTGTCCACCGCCTGTCCAGTCGCAGTCACAGTTGCAGCCCGCCTCCCCACTGCCTGCTCCTTCTCCTTACACTGGTCCGACTGGAGGGCTTGCTTAGCGTCTTGAGCCTGGGTCTCGTCCTGCGTCGCCTGTTCGTGCTGCTAGCACTAGTCATCGTGGTTCGCGTCAGCGTCCTCCTCCTGTCCCTGGCACGCACCGGATGGCTCTGCGCCCTTCCACTGCTCCGCAGCGTGTCCTTCTGCCGTCTCCTCCTGTGTCCTCTCTTCCTGCCCTTTCTGACCCGGAGTCTGACTCCCTTCGTGCTGCTAGTCCTACTGTCACGCGTCTCCTGGCCACTGTTGTCACTGACCCTTCCTTTGAGTCCACTGCTGCGTCTGCCTTAGTTGCTGAGCTTGTCGACTTTGCTGCTCACTGTCGTCTAGACTACGCCGCGAGTCTTGTTGCAGAGTCTAAGTCTGTCTGTCCTCCGTCCGTCGGGGGTGAGTGTGCTCTTGGCACGGACGTCCTTGAGGACAGGCAGGAGGACTTTGAGTGCTTTGCAGCCGCTGTACCTCATCTCGTGTCCATGCTGATTGCACCTGAGGGAGACCCGGATGCACCAGACATCCCGACCCCGCGCTCTTACGCAGAGGCGATAGAGGGGTCCCTACTTCTCTCAGTGGCAGTCAGCCATGGACGCAGAGATGGCATCCTGGAAGTCCACAGGCACCTACTTCGACGAGGTTCCCCCTCCTGGGGCGAACATCGTCAGTGGCATGTGGATTTTCAGGGTGAAGCGGCCGCCGGGTTCTCCGCCTGTCTTCAAGGCGCGTTACGTTGCTCGAGGCTTCAGTCAGCGACAGGGAGTTGACTTCTTCCAGACCTTCTCCCCGACCCCGAAGATGACCACTCTTCGGGTTTTGCTGCACGTCGCTGCTCAGCGTGACTACGAGCTTCACTCTCTTGACTTCAGCACTGCTTTCCTACTGGGCAGCCTGCACGAGGAGATCTGGCTGCGCCGCCCACCTGGCTTCACTGGGTCGTTTCCTCCTGGTACCCAGTGGAGCCTCCGGCGGCCAGTCTACGGTCTCTGCCAGGCGCCCCGCGAGTGGCACGACACACTGAGAGACTACGTTTGCGGCTCTTGGGTTTGCTCCTTCCACTGCTGACCTGCCGCTGTTTCTACGCACCGACACTACTTTGCCGCCGTTCTACATCCTCGTGTACGTCGACGACTTGGTTTTTGCTACTGCTGACACTGCTGGACTGGCCCACGTGAAGTCGGAGCTGCAGAAGAGACACACGTGCACAGACCTGGGTGAACTGCGCAGCTATCTTGGCTTGCAGATAACCCGGGACAGAGCACGGCGCACCATTACCTTGACTCAGTCACACATGGTGCAACAGGTCCTTCAGCGCTTCAACTTCACGTACTCCTCGCCTCAGGCCACTCCTCTGTCTACTCGCCACTCGCTCTCAGCTCTGCCTTCGGATGAGTCCGTAGAGCCGAGTGGCCCGTACCCAGAGCTTGTTGGCTGCCTCATGTACCTGATGACCTGCACTCGACCTGACTTGGCATACCCTCTTAGCATCTTGGCACGCTATGTTGCTCCTGGGAGACACCGACCAGAGCACATGGCTGCAGCTAAGAGGGTGTTGCGCTACCTGTGCAGTATGTCGGGCATGGGGCTCTTGCTTGGAGGACGGGCTCGAGTTGTCCTCACTGGTCACGCAGACGCTTCTTGGGTTGACGACTTGGCTACGCAGCGGTCGTCACAGGGTTACACCTTCAGCCTTGGTTCCGGCTCTGTTTCGTGGCGGTCTACCCGCTCTTCCTCTGTTCTCAGCTCCAGTTGTGAGGCTGAGATCTACGCTGGGGCCATGGCTGCACAGGAGTTACGCTGGCTCACCTACCTGCTGACCGACTTGGGAGAGGTGCCTCGTTCTCCTCCAGTTCTGTACGTCGACAACAAGGCCATGCTGGCGTTGTGTCAGGAGCACAGGCTGGAGCACAGAACGAAGCACATTGCTCTGCGCTACTCCCTTGCTCGAGAGTTGCAGCAGCGTGGTCAGCTTTGTCTTGCTTACGTGGCCTCTCGGGCCAACACTGCTGATATCTTTGCCAAGGCACTTGAGCCTTGTGATCATCAGCGTTTCTGTACTATGCTAGGTCTTGTGCCTACCGGGCCTCACTTGCTTACCTCTTGACTTTGCCTGTACTGTGATCTATATATACCTGCACCTGCATGCTTACCCCTCCTAGGTTGAGATCACTGTCTTGCTTGTTCACCTTGATTTATAATCCTGCATGTGAACTGGCCTTGTGGCCTTGAACTTGTGCTCAGAATGTGTGGTGACGTTGTGATCCACCCTGGGCTTGACCTTGCCTTGTTCTCTTGTTTGTCCCCCATTTTGTTTATGGGGGTGTGTCAGAACTATATTGTAGGCTGTAGTGGGGTAGACAATATAGGGTACAACTCTTTTAGGTTTTCATACTTGTACCCACCTGCTTCCTAGTTCATTCATTCCTCGTTATTATTCTCACACTTATATGTGCTGCTTATTGTTTAGGCTGTAGTGGGGTAGCCCATAAGGGGTACAACCCAAATTAGGGTTTCCTACTTGTACCCATCCTGCTGTTAGTTCACACATTCTCGTTCGTTATTCTGACAGTTTCGGGATGGCTTTTCAACGTCAAAGTGTTCTCTAATGTAAATGATGATACCGCACACATAATTTTTGCAGTATCACTATTGCGCGGTGCTGCTTTGGAGTGGTGTCGCCGTACTCTAAAGTTTGAGGGGACTTCGACAGGGATGACACGCGCGAATGACGTGGATTCAACAATTGTCAAGCAACGAGGAGCATGTCAAATTGTAATTGTATGCTCTAGGCTGTAGTGGGGCATACTCTAGTGAGTACAACCCCTTAGGGTTTCCTACTTGTACTCACAACCCTAATCAATCCACACATTCATTCTTGACATGGTTTCAGAGTAGGTCCCGGTTAGGACCGTTTTTTTTTTAGGGCCCACCGTTAGTTCCGTTTGTTCCTGCCCGTAGCGCCCTTGCGCTGTCCTGCCCTGCCTGAAGAGAGTCGCGCTGCCCTGCTGCCACGCGCTCTGCCTGCCCTAGCGCGCTGCCTGCTGCACGCGCTGCTTGCCTTAGCGCGTCGCGCTGCCCTGCTCGCGCTACCTGCAAGTGCGCTGCCCGTGCTCGCTGCGCGCCCTGCCTGCACGCTGCGCCTGCTGCTCGCGCGCTGCCCCTGCTGCTTGCGCGCTGCATTTGCTGCCCGCGCGCTGCTCGCCCTGCCCGCGAACTGCCCGTGCGCTGCTGCGCCTGAGCTACTGCTGCCGCACGCGCTGCTGCGCTGTGCCCTGCCAACCGCGCTGCCGCGCACTGCTGCTGTTGCTGCTGCTGCTGCATACGCTGCTGCTGATTTTGCGCAGCTCCTGCCCACCGCACTGCCGCTGCTGCGCCTGAGCCGCCGCTGCGCCTGAACTGCTGCTGCCGCTCGCACTGCGCTGCTGCTGCTGCTGCGCCTGAGCTGCCGCTGCTGCACGCGCTGCTGCACTGTGCCCGCCGAGCCGCGCCGCCCTGCCCAAACAGCGCCGCACCGCGCCGCCCTGCCCGAGCCGCGCCGCCCTGCCCGAGCCGTGCCGTCCTGCCCGAACCGCGCTGCCCTGCCCAAGCCGCTCTGCCTTGCCCCTACAGAGCTGCACTGCCTTACTACTGCTGCTGCTGCTCCTGCTGCTGCTACTGCTACTGATGCTGCTACTGCTACTGTTCTACTGCTATGGCGACCCCTACGGTTCTCACCTTTGACGGAGAGGGTCACACGGTAGACTTCGAATCTTGGTTAGAGGATCTTCACTGGTACCTGCAGAGCCAGACTAGGGAGGATGTCTCGCTTTTTTAGCATACCTATGGGACCCTAGACGCCCCTGCTGCCATAGCTACCCGTGTAGACCAGTCCAGGTGGGCGTCTCGTGACTCTACTGCCGCTCTTTCTGTCCGTAGCCACCTTCCGCTAGACCAGCGCTCCCACTTTCGCCAGCTTAAGACGGCCAAGGCGCTTTACGAAGCTGTAGTCACACGCTACTCGTCCCCGTCGTCTGCCACTGTAGGCCGCCTAGCGCTGCCGTTCCTCTTTCCCGAGCTTTCGGACTTCACCACTGTAGCCGACCTCATGACTCACCTGTGCTCCCTTGAGACCCGCTACGCTGTCGCCCTCGAGCCCACCTTTAGGGCTGAGAACAAGCCACCTATTTATCTCACCCTCTACTTTCTCACGACCCGCCTCCCTGACTCCCTTCGTGCTGTATGCGACCACTTCCTCGCTCTAGACCCCACGAAGATCACCCTCGACATGTTCGAGTCCCGTCTCTTAGAGGTGGAGTCCGCTGCCCTAGCTGTTGCTGCCTCTCGTGGCACTCCCCACCCCTCTGTCTTTGAGGGGTGCTCCCCCTCCCTGCTCGCGTCGTCAGTTGCCTCTGCTGCTGCTGTTGACCTCTTCGGTGCTGAGGAGGTCGGTGCTGCTTCTGCTCCTAGTGGGAAGCGCCGCAGCGGCAAGGGCAAGGGTGGCAAGGGTGGGGGTGGCGGGGGCAGTGGTAGTGGCGGTGGAGGTGGTGGGGGGGGAGGGGGTGGAGGCGGCAGGGGAGGAGGCGGGGGTGGAGGGAGCAGTGGGGGTGGTGGCGGGGGTGGGGGTGGCACTAGGGGCGGAGCTGGAGGAGGAGGGGATGGAGGTCCGGCCACTCGTGGTGCAGCGGGGGGTGGAGGTGGCTCTGGGGGTGGTCAGCAGCAGCCGAGCCGCCAGGCGCAGCTCTCGCCGCAGCAGCTTCGTGAGGGGGCGATCCGCCGTGGCAGCTCAGGTGGCCCACCTCGCTGCGGGTACATCCGTCGCACAGGTCAGGCTGGAGCGACCTGCACTCGCACAGACCACACCGAGTCTCGTTGCTTCTTTCGCCTCGACGATCTGTATCGTGCGGAGCATGGTGAGCACATGAAGACTCCTGACAGGCTCGCTTTGCCGAAGCAGGACATAGATGTTTTTGCTTGTGATTGGGCTGTGATCCATGCTGGCATGTATGCGATGTATGCTGCTTCTGCTAGTGTAAAGGAGGACTGTTAATTGTATGTGCCTAGATTTGCTAGGGTAGAGGCTGCTAGTCTTGGTGCTTTTGACTCAGCTAGCACAGGTACAGAGCTTGAGGAGGCCTTGCACACTTTTACTCTCGACTCAGGCGCGTCTCGTTGCTTCTTCCGCGACAGCACCACAGTCACACCGCTCACAGTCCCTGTCCCTGTCACACTGGCCGACCCCTCTGGGGGCCCGGTAGTCGCGCGTGGCGCCACTGTTCTCCCCTGTCCGGCGGCCCCTTCCGGCCTCCTCACAGGTCTCCACCTCCCCTCGTTCGCTAAGAACTTGGTGGCTACCTCTGTCCTCCAGGACCAGTGGGTCACTGTCACCCAGCCTGGAGGCGAGCTAGTGGCGATTTGTACGGACTCGCGCACTGGTGAGCACCTCGCCACGTTCACTCGGAGGCCTGGGTCTGGCCTGTACACACTGACCACTGAGTCTGCACTGGTAGCCGAGTCAGGTCAGGTAGCTGCGTCGGTTGAGGTCGCCTCGTCTTGTTCGTGTCGTCTCCTCACGCACCAGACTCTCCTCTGGCACCACCGTCTTGGCCACCCCTCCTTGGCACGCCTGCGTGGCATGCACTCCCGTCTCCTTGTGTCTGGTCTCCCCAGGTCCCTGCCCCCGCTCCCGAGGTCGCTTGCACCGCCCTGCCTTCCCTGCGTCGAGGGGCGGCAGCGCGCGGCTCCTCACTCCTCATTTCCTCCTACCACTGCTCCTCTGTAGACCATGCACATGGACGTGTGGGGCCCCGCCCGCGTCACTGGAAAGGGTGGCGAGCGCTACCTTCTGCTGGTTGTCGACGACTACACGCGCTACACCACGGTCTTCCCCTTGCAGAGCAAGGCGGATGTCCGCGGTGTCTTGATCCGTTGGATCCGCGCTGTCCGTCTCCAGCTTCGCGCTCGGTTCCAGCAGGACCTCCCTGTCCTGCGGCTGCACTCTGACCGAGGTGGTGAGTTTTGCTCTCGCCTCCTCGAGGACTTCTGTGGTGCTGAGGGCATCGTCCAGTCATACACGCTTCCGGCCTCTCCAAAGCAGAATGGGATTGCCGAGCGCCGCATTGGTCTTGTTATGGAGGTTGCTCGCACCTCCATGATCCATGCGGCTGCTCCCCATTTTCTGTGGCCGTTTGCGGTCCGATACGCCGCTGAGCAGCTCAACCTCTGGCCCCGTGTCTCCCACCCGGAGACCTCCCCCACTTTGCGGTGGACGGGCGAGGTTGGTGATGCGTCGGCGTTTCGGGTCTGGGGTTCCCACTCTCTTGTCCGCGATTTGCCTGTGGGCAAGCTCTCTCCACGCACGCTTCGGTGCATGTTCCTTGGCTTTCCCACCGACGCACCGCCCTGGCAGTTTTACCACCCGGGCTCTCGTCGTGTGCTGTCCTCCCGCGACGTCACCTTTGACGAGTCCCCGTCTTCACCCCCACCGCAGTTCCCCGGTACCCCTCCCGCCTCTCTCCCTGGTGGACGACCCCCCCCCGGCAGCCCCCCTCCCTCCTCACGGTCCCGCTCCCTCAGGTGTGTCTCAGTTAGACCCACCCCCCTTGGTTGAGCCTTTGGAGGTCTCCTCAGACACCTCTGGCCCAGCTGAGGGGGGTGACCCGACTCCTGCTGCCACCGTGACCCCTCGCCGCTCTGCACGCTTAGCGGTCCCTCCTGGTTTTCCGCCTCGACCGTCTTCACCGCCGCTGCAGCCTGTCGCTGTGGACTCTGGTGCTGCAGGAGGTGGTACCACTGGGGGTGCTGGTTCTGGGGGTGCTGGTTCTGGGGGTGCTGGGTGTACTCTGGGTACAGGAGGTCCTGTAGGTACTGGTGCTGGTGGTCCAGCTACAAGTCGGCAGGAGGCTCTCTCGCCAGAGCCGCTTCGCGAGTGGGCTGTCCAGTGGGGCAGCCCTGGTGGTGGAGCTAGCCGTCTTAGAGTGAGAGGTGCTGGGACTGCTGGAGCTGGAGGTGCTGGCACCGCTGGAGCTGGAGGATCTGCTACTGGTGGTACTGGGGTTGCTAGTGCTGGTGGCACTGGTTCACGTCGGCAGGAGACTCTCTCGCCGAAGCGGCTTCGCGAGTGGGCTGTACAGTGGGGCAGCCCTGGTGGTGGAGCTTAGCCGTGCTCGCTCTCCTCGAGCTGGAGGTACTGGAAGTGATGTTGCTGTGGGTACTTCTGCGGGCAGTCCTGGTGGTGGCGGTGGACGTGCTGGAGCTGCAGGTTCTGGAGGTGCTAGCCCTGGAGGTGCTAGTGCTGGTGTTCCTGGTACTGGAGGCACAGGTGCTGCTGGAGGTGCTGGAGGTGCAGGTTCTGGAGGTACTAGCCCTGGAGGTGCTGGTGCTGGTGCTGGTGTTCCTGGTACTAGAGGCACAGGTGCTGCTGGAGGTGCAGGGACTGCTGGAGGTGCTGGAGGTGCTGGCACTGGAGGTACTACTGGAGGTACTGCTGGAGGTACTGGAGTTAGTGGTACTAGTCGGCAGGAGTCGCTCTCGCCGCTGCAGCTTCGCGAGTGGACTGTTCGTTGGGGCAGTCCCGGTGGTGGAGCTGGAGGCGCTGGTTCTGGGGGTGTTGTTGCTACTGGAGCTGGCGGTTCTGGGGGTGCGACTACACCGCCGCAGCAGTCTGTGCTTCGTCACCTTCTCAGTCTCCCGCCTGCTGCTACAGAGTTCCCGGTTCCTGGTTCTACTCCTCCGTTACTGTTCCAACCGACTGACCAGTCTCAGCCACAGCTACTGCCTGGTTCCCCGCTGCCTGCTCCTGCTCCTCACACTGAGGTCACTGCGTCCCTGACTGCGCGTCGTGAGCCTGAGACTCGTGCTTCCACTCCTGAGCGTTGTGAGCCTAAGACACGTGCTTCCACTCCTGTTCGCGGTCGTCGTGTTGTCCGTCCTCGTGCTCGCCGTGCCAGGCACTCACCGTATGGCACTTCGTCCTTCCTCTGTTCCACAGCGTGTTGTCCTGCCGTCTCCTCCTGCGTCTTCCCTTCCTCACGTTCCTGACCCTGAGTCAGACCTTGTCCGTGCTGCCAGTCCGACTGTCACTTGTCTCCTTGCCACGGTTGTGATTGACTCTTCCTTTGAGTCTGCTGCTACGTCTGCCGTAGTTGCTGAGCTTGTTGACTTTGCTGCTTTGTGCCGCCTTGACTACGCTGCGAGTCTTGTTTTTGACTCCTCCTGTCCTCCGTCCGTCGGGGGTGAGCTTGCCCTTGGCTGTGATGTTCTTGAGGACAGGCAGTTTGAGCTGGAATACCTAGCGGCAGCTGCACCTCATCTCGCGTCCACGATACTTTGCCCCGAGGGACACCCAGATGCACTGGACATCCCGACCCCGCGCACTTACACAGAGGCGATCACGGGTCCGTACTCCTCTCAGTGGCAGATAGCCATGGACGCAGAGATGGCTTCGAGGAAGTCCACAAGCACCTACGTTGACGAGGTTCCCCCACCTGCGGCGAACATAGTCGATGGCATGTGGATTTTCAGGGTGAAGCGGCCGCCGGGTTCTCCGCCTGCCTTCAAGGCGCGTTACGTTGCACGAGGCTTCAGTCAGCGTGAGGGGGTTGACTTCTTTCAGACCTTCTCCCCCACCCCGAAGATGACCACTCTTCGGGTGCTACTGCACGTTGCAGCACAGCGCGACTACGAGCTGCACTCCCTCGACTCCTCGACAGCCTTCCTGCAGGGCAGCCTTCACGAGGCTATCTGGTTGCGCCGCCCACGTGGCTTCACTGGGTCGTTTCCTGAGGGTACCCAGTGGAGTCTTCGGTGACCAGTCTACGGCCTACGACAGGCGCCCTGTGAGTGGCACGACACACTCAGGACTACACTTGCGGATCTTGGCTTCGCTCCCTCGACTGCTGACCCTTCGCTGTTTCTGCGCAAAGACACTTCTCTGCCGCCGTTCTACGTTCTCGTGTACGTTGACGACTTGGTTTTTGCTACTTTTGACACTGAGGCTCTGGCCTTGGTGAAGGCGGAGCTGCAAGAGAGACACACTTGCACTGACCTGGGTGAGCTGCGGAGCTATCTTGGCTTGCAGATCACCCGGGACAGAGCACGCCGTACCATCACCCTCACTCAGGCACACATGGTGCAGCAGGTCCTTCAGCGCTTCGACTTCACGTGATCCTCGCCACAGCCCACTCCTCTGTCTACCAGCCACTCGCTCTCAGCTCAACATTTGGAGGAGTCCGTAGAGCCAAGTGGTCCGTACCCAGAGCTTGTGGGTTGCCTCATGTACCTGATGACGTGCACACGACCTGACCTCGCGTACCCTCTCAGCCTCCTGGCTCGCTACGTGGCTCCCGGTAGGCATCGAAAGATGCACTAGGATGCTGCGAAGAGGGTATTGCGTTACTTGTACAGCACATAGGGCATGGGGCTCGTGCTTGGAGGACCGGGTTCAGTTGTTCTCACCGGCCACTCAGACGCTTCTTGGGCTGATGACCAGACGACTCACCGGTCGACACAGGGGTACAATTTCAGTCTCGGCGCTGGTTCTGTCTCGTGGAGGTCCACTCGCTCTTCTTCTGTACTTAGTTCCAGCTGTGAGGCCAAGATCTACGCTGGGGCTATGGCTGCACAGGAGCTCCGCTGGTTGACCTACCTGCTGACCGACTTGGGTGAGCGGCCTCGTTCTCCTCCAGTTCTGTACGTCGACAACAAGGCCATAATTGCCTTGTGTCAGGACCAGAGACTGGAGCACAGAACGAAGCATATTGCTCTCCGTTACTTCCTCACGCGAGAGCTGCAGCAGCGTGGTCAGCTTCGTCTTGCTTACGTGGCCACACGGGCCAACATTGCTGATGTCTTCACCAAGGCCCTTGGGTCTAGTGATCATCAGCGTTTCTTCTTGGGCTTGTGCACACTCTGCCTCACTTGCTTGTCTCTTAATCTTGCTCTTGTTGTACAATGATATATATGAGTATACATGCATGCTTACACTTGCTAGGTTGTGATCAGTGTACCGCTCTTGCTATTATAAACTCTGCATGTGAACTGGCCTTGTGGCCGCTTGCTTGTGCACAGAATGTGTGGTGATCTTCATATCCACCCTGAGCTTTGCTTTGCTTTGTTTTCTTGCTTGACTGGTCTTGTGACCGTTCGTTGTGTTTACTATCCCCCACTTTGCCTATGGGGGTGTGTCAAATTGTAATTGTATGCTCTAGGCTGTAGTGGGGCATACTCTAGTGAGTACAACCCTTTAGGATTTCCTACTTGTACTCACAACCCTAATCAATCCACACATTCATTCTTGACAGAGCATCAATATTCGGAGTGGCCACGATACGCACATGGAAGTAGTTGGGCTTAGCCTTGTGAACCAGATTCGAGCATGTATCCGCCTCGGATTCTGGTCGCATCATGCTGCGTACCTGGAAGCAGATGAATTGGTCCAATACTACACGGCTACATTCTGCGCCTTGGCCGACCAAGTGGACGACATGGGCGATGCGGAGCGACTCAATAAAGAAGCCGCGGGCCTCAAGTACAGAATGCAGTACGAGGTGCGACACACGCGACCGCGAGACTCTAACGACGCCGCCCAGCAGCGAATGCGCTAATGCAGTGGGCGAGAACGAGTTCTCGGAAGGGAAATCAATTTCGTGGATTGACTCAATAGCCCACAATCAACGGCGTGGATTCTCCGAGCCGAGGCTTAGGGCCCTGCTTTTTATGCAACCAGCTGGGTCACCTGAAGAGAGACTTCCTGAAGCTGAAGCAGGAGAAGAAGGACGACGGAGAAGGGTCGGGAGAAGTTACGAGTCAGTGACAAACAGGCGCCTTAGTGACGAGACTCTGTCGCCCGCCAATCAACATTCACCCCGAGTTGTGGTACCGTCACCCCCCGGATATGCCCCCATGGGGGGGTATAATAAAACATGATTTTTTAGGGGCGTGGGCTTATAATCGAGTAAATTTATAAGCGCCGGGGCTTATACAATGACATATATGAAATCTAGTTGTTTTCACTCCAAAGTGTTCATCTTGTCATTGCGATTTCAATCGAGTCAAGATTATAGAGGGTTGTGAACAAGAATCTCGCGTAAGTTTGCAAGCTGCCAACACACACAGTCAGAATGAGTAATTTCGCCCCATGACAGCTCATTCTGACTGGACGCGCAGTCAGTGAGTTGCGCGACGGTGAGGCAGTGGCGAGTCGCGCGAAAGTGAAGGGTCGAAATTTCAAAAGGATTCAAATAGTGTGTTTCTCTACAGAGATTCCAGTAACTTTATAAAAACTAATACAAATGGTGGCTCTTATAATACGTAAGCCTTCAGGGGTGGGCTTATAATCGAGGACCGGATATAAACGCCATATGCCAATTATAAGCGCCTAGCGCTTATCCGAGGGGTGCGCTTATATCCGGGGGGAGACGGTACCAATGCATGCTATCAACCCGACCGGATGAATACAGTGGATGAACACGTAGATCACCCTGTGCTGGTAGTAGAGAGGGTTAACGTCAATAAATATATATTTATTCATTGATGGCAGGGCTTGTCGCAGTCTCATCAACTTGTCAATGGCAAAAGATATTAAGCATCAATATGAAACCATTGAAACATATATACACTCCAACATAAACAATCACCATAATTTATTTCGAGTCTTCTCAAATGCTACAGTTTCCTGTTCGAGCCTTTTTCATATTCGGTGTGCAGATTCTAACCCCAGGTTTCAACTTTACACACTCGTACCCATTCATTCTCCGGTAACAACCTTTGATACTGTAGAAATACTTTAATTCAATGTATTTGCAGTCATCCCCAGGTGAGATGGTGTAGGTGCTGGTCCTCGAACAGATACCAGCTGTGAAGTTGGTGACACTGCCAATGCACACCTGCAGGCATAGGGAAGAAAGTGCAGATGGTAGAGTGAGGCTAGTGGTGGACACAAGGGGACGCGAGGGCATAACGCATTGCATCTGCAGCATAAAATGTGAAGCACGGCATTGTGTTCAATACGTTGCAATCACCAAACGGCGTGCACCACACTGCAAGCACCAAGACACCTGCACCTCACCTCAGCACCAAAGGTGGTGGCGGAGCGGGAGTTGTTCTTGAGGGGGATGAGCTGGTTGCAGTTGACGCCGGGGTTGAGGCGGTAGAAGTCCACGGGGCTGAGAGGAGGCTGGGCCAGCTGCCTGATGCTGTCGCACGTGTCGTTGAGGCGCGCCCGGTAGTACTGGTCGCACACCACTGTCACATTCGCCACCCCGGGGTCCCTCTCCATGCACACGGCCTGGGAGGGCCTCAGGGAGGAGCAGTCCACAGCGGGGTTGAGCGCCTGAAATGCCGCCTCACACTCCGCATCCGCCGCCGCCGCCCCACACAGCTCCACCTGCCGCCCCACCCCCGCACACGTGTCGCCCTGGGGGATCAGGTGGGACAAGGGGGGGGAGAGGGGGGGGGGGGGACGGAGGAGAGGGGAGTGGCAGGAGGGTGTTGTTTGGACCAGTGGAACGACAATGGGAGGAGACTTGAACATAGTGGTGCACTGAGATATTGATACAGAGTCGTTATGGACTCACCAGCACAGTGGTGTAGAAGACAGAGCATGCATCGACTGTGGAGTTGACCAGGAGGCTTGAGTTGATGCGCAGAGGAGCGGAGCATGAGATGCCCTGCGACACAAGCAGAGGATGGTGGCACATGCATGGGATGATGGCACATGCATGGGATGATGGCACATGCATGGGATGATGGCACATGCAGGGGATGATGGCACATGCATGGGATGATGGCACATGCATGGGATGATGGCACATGCATGGGATGATGGCACATGCATGGGATGATGGCACATGCAGGGGATGATGGCACATGCATGGGATGATGGCACATGCATGGGATGATGGCACATGCAGGGGATGATGGCACATGCATGGGATGATGGCACATGCATGGGATGATGGCACATGCAGGGGATGATGGCACATGCATGGGATGATGGCACATGCATGGGATGATGGCACATGCATGGGATGATGGCACATGCAGGGGATGATGGCACATGCATGGGATGATGGCACATGCAGGGGATGATGGCACATGCATGGGATGATGGCACATGCATGGGATGATGGCACATGCATGGGATGATGGCACATGCAGGGGATGATGGCACATGCATGGGATGATGGCACATGCAGGGGATGATGGCACATGCATGGGATGATGGCACATGCATGGGATGATGGCACATGATGAACCAATGTCATCAGCTCACAGATCCTTACATGGTACTCTCAAACTCAAGCATCTGCAGCAGGCGGAGGGTACCTTGTTCTGCTGCAGGAACTGGTCCAGTGTGAGGGCGAATATGGGATGCACATGGGAGCACCACACGTTGCTCTGCCGCACCGTGTACACCCCCCCTGCATCCCCTGCACCACGAACACAAATTGAAACGACTGATAATGAGTCTACTGCGCAGCAAGGGAAGAACTCATGTGCTTTCATCAGTGGAGTGGAGATCACCAAGTGGTGGGCTTCACAAATGGGGTTGCACTGCATGCTTCCACCACATGCCAGTGCTACTCCATTTAACGACACAGAACTTGTTCACACCATTGTGGCTGATACAGCCTCATTGGCAAAATCAGGATGTTGGACTATTATTTACGATTTTATCCCATCAACTTTAGTTGCACTGGACCTCCAATCCTTATGAATCACAACATCATGAACTCAAAAAGTACAAGTTAGATTCAAAATAAAAAAGAGACTGTCATCTCAAGAATCAAAGGTGAAACCAAGAAGTACAGGGAAAACCACACAAAGCAATCGACTCAGGGTTACACAGTGCACGAGCATGCATGGTTTCAAACGGATGGCAGCTTGTCTGAAGGTCATCGACATAAAAAATAAGTTGTAAAGAGGAGGAGGTAGCGGCAGAGTTGTGTTACCCGGAGCACAGGAGGCGGTGTTGGCAAGGGTGGTGCCTTGAATGAACCCTGGGGGACACACACAGGAGTAGCTGCCCTTGCCATCGTTCACACACGTGCCCACCACACACGGGTTGCGAGTGCTGGACCCACACACGTCCACTGGGGGCGAGAGAAGAAGAATGGGGCCGGCGTGGAAGCATACATGAGCATGGACGGATGGCATGAGGGTGTGTAGGGGGGGTGTATGCTGTGGGCGTGGAAGGAGGTAAGTGAGCAAGCATCAACGAGTAAGAACGAGCACGGGTAATGGCCAGGAGCAGGTTGAAGTCAAGCAAGCGGGGATGTGCTTTCCGAAATAGAAGAGCCCAGCGACATGCTGAACTGAATACCTTCTCAAGCGCAACTTCACTCGATGCACTAGTCCAAAACTTCCGGAATCACTCAGTGCACATGTACACTTTACCAGTGACCCTCTGTGGTGAATGTTACCATAGGCACAGGTGTACGACCCATCGGTGTTCTTGACTTGAGCAAAGCGGGCGTCCGTGCACTTGCAGCGATTGCTGGTGCCCTTCTTACTGCAGTTGAACCGGCCACATGGGTTGAAGGCGGGGCCTTGGATGCTGTACTGGAAGGAGCGTGACCCACACGGATCAGCACTGCCTGCGCGACACACCAGGTGGGAAGTGTTGACAACTATTGGGATCTAGAAGCTCAATGCACACCTTTAATCCACACTTAGTAGTCTCCACGGGGTCACCTCCAAGGGTCCTCGGATGCCTGGCAAAGCCAGCCTCTAACCAAGGGTCCGTGCTTGTAGAGGGACACACCAAGTGTAAAAGCAATCGTGTGCAATTGAGCACTCCCAAAACTCCTTGCGCAGCGTTATGACGACGAACTGGTCGTCTGCAGAAACATCTCTTCACGTCAATACGTTGATAGATAAAATATTCACTCAAAGGATTGATTACAACTTCGCACAAGCACACAATTTATATCAAAACATACGCACACACAAAGGAGACACAAAGCAGTTGTTTAACTAGACTTCAGGACTTCGCTAGACGCGCCAAGGAAAACGGTTGTCGAACTGCTTCGGAATTTGGCTTGGTTCTCCCCTGTAGAATAACTGTCTTCAAATTTCATGTCTGCCAAATTCCCCTGCTGACTCCTCTCACGAACATTCACGAACTCGGATGACTAATTATGAAGACTCGTGTGGGATTACCGTTTTCACGAACGTTTACAGTTGGAAAACGGATTTCACCGTTTTTTCCCCTGTATCGAAATTGTCCTTTTACGCGCGCGATATTTCTCGCGAAATTACCTGTAAGCCGAGTCAACGCGGGATTCGGTTTTTCAACCGTAATCCCGAGCACCCCCACGACTCCAATCATGCACGACCGATATGTCGGTCGTGCTGTACAGTGCACTGACGTGCGCTGTCCTGCGCGTGGGCAGGGTGATCATTCGCCCTGTCCTATTGCGATCGTGGGCCCTGCCACGCTCGCAACAGTGCGAGGCACACGCTCGGGCCTGAGGGCCCACACACGCGCAATCAGGACCACACGCGCGGTCAAGTTTCTCGCGACTTTGACCTTGACCACCACGAAATTATCTCGCGAACACTCGCGACTCTTCACGAACACAAACGAAAACAGAAAAACAAGAGCAAACACGAACGCTCACAAACATTCATGAAGAACGCACGAACCTCATGGAAATTCACGAACACAGAAATTCACGAACATAAAATCAACGAACACTCATGACAATTCGCGAGACAGCGCAAACGCACACGAAGTCTCGCAATCGCTCACAGACATTAACGAACTCTCATGAACACAACCTTTCACGAAAACGCACACAACTCATGAACCGTTGAGGCGATTCATGAAGCGTAAACACACAAACGCAGGTCACGAAAAAGCGCAACTCGCACACAACAAATTACATTCAGAACAAACACCTCACTTTCACTCAACGTCAACGAATAGGTGGTAGGTTGTCGTGCAAACCATGTATTGCACTCAACAGGAAGGGGGTGTGGGAAGCTATGTGACGGAAGACGCATCTAGCGCAAACACGAAGTAAATAGCTACTACTACATCCATACAATCACCAGGCCTCCTCCTTCCTACCTCTCCTCCTCCTACCTCTCCTCCTCCTCCTCCTCCTCCTCCTCCTCCTCCTCCACATCGTTCTCGTCCGCCTCCACCTCCCCATCCTCCTCCAATTTGTACCCCTCGGGGAGGGGAGGGGGGGTAATGTTCCCCTCCAACACCCCCCCCTTCCTTCCCACCACACTAGGCCCTGCGTCATCCGCACCCTTGTGGAAGCCGCGCACAAGGTCGCGGACCTTCTCCGACCCGAGCCGGTTCCTGCGCGCCGTATGCACGCCATCCCAAGTAGACCAGTTGCGCTCGCACGGGGAAGCGGAAACGGTCTGGGAAAGCGTGCGACGCGCAAGACGCGCCAGGTCAAGGTACTCCCATCCATTGTACTGCCACCACAGCATCACGTTCCCCTTCCCCAGCTGAATCGCCTTACGCCCCTCGATCGCAGTATCAGAGCCGAGTTTCCCTTCGCCGTTGATGTAGGCCGTCACCCCCTCGTGTAGCGGCCGCACCGGTCCCTTCTTGCCGCGGGCCTTCCCCCAGTATGTGTCTACGAAGACCTGCTGGCGCTCCAGCCACTCCTGCATGACCTTGGTGCACTCAGGATCCTGCAGAAAGATCCCCTCGTCCTGGTTGGCCGGGTTCAAGATCCGGCCTGCCACGTGGAGGGGGCATGCCAAGCTCTCGTCCCAACGCCTCCTCAAATGCTCCCTCACCTTCTCCTTATCCACCCTGTTCAGCTTGCACTCCCTCCCATCCAGCAGCTTATCCAACTCCCCCGTCAGCTGCAGCATGATGTCGTAAAGCTGACCCATCATCCCCTTCGCCGCTGAATCCGTCCTCCGCATCACGATGTAGAACACCTCCATCAGCTGCACAAAGAAGTCCACCTTCTTCCACCACACTGGGTCGCTCACCCACCCTTCGAAATCCGATCCCGTCAGCGTGTTCCCCCCCTTCTCCGCCCAGTCCTTGTGCGCCACCATCGCCTGCAGCTGGGGGCGAATGTCGCGCAGACGAGACACTGCGATGTACTGCGTTCCAAAGCGCGTGCCTGCCGGGCGGAGGGCCTGCAGCGATTTCTGCTCGCCGTGCAGCTCCGGGGGCCGCAGGAATGCGTGCGTCCACTGGTGCCCGTGCACGTAGTTGATGATATTGTCGGCCTGAGTCACGATCACCTGCGCCCAGTCCATCTTGCCGATGCCCTCCATCAGCAAGTCCATCACGTGCGTGGCGCAAGGAACGAGGTCGAGATGCGGCCACTGTGGAGATAACTCTATCAACGGGAACTAGACTACGGGCTAGGCACGGGGTAGGAGGGATCTCTGCGTTCGTTCGTTCCTTAGTCGTTTGCTTGTGCTTGCACTACTTGCTGGTTCACGGGGGAAGTTGGCAAGAGTTTCACTAGCAAAGGTTGAGAACAATAGTTCAGAATGATAGCAACAACATTGGCATGCAAGACTACATCAGACCTAGCAAAGCTGCTGGTCGACTTCCAGCGCAGCATGGTCGACCGCGTGCCAGCACGACTTGGTCGACCGCGCTCCAGCAGAGCAAAGTCGCGGCTTGCCAATATTGCAAGTCCATGGTGTGCCAACGCTGCAGCAAGTCGGCTGCACAGCGTTGCACTCACAGGACAACGGTGCACCTGCTTCGCAGGTGCGTGAAGCTGGTTGGTGCACTTTCCTTTGTCACGTGCACAGCGCAGACGCCCAGCTCGACTCCACGTCAGCGACTGCGCCCACCAGCCATGTCGACCTCGGGATACCACCACCGAGGTCGGTCTCGCCACTACCACCTGGGCGACAGTCGCACTCCTTCGCAGAACCTCGTCACCCAGGTAACCTGGTCGACCAGGCAACCACCATGTCGACCGTCTGCTTCCTCTTGTGCCCGTCGACCTCCCAAGTCGACGACCACCTTCAGTCGACCTCACCAGGTCGACCACAACCTTGGTCGACCAGCTCCAGGTCGACAACCCTCCTGGTCGACCAACTCCAGGTCGACCAGCACACCTGTCAGCCGACTACACTAAGTCGGCTTCCCCTGATGAAGTGTCCCAGCACCCAGGTCGACGTTCAGGCGCCTAGGTCGGCGTCTGGGTGCCCAAGACGCCGTGCAGACACCCAGGTCGGCGTCCAGGCGCCCAGGTCGGCATCCAGCCTCCCTGGACGCCGTCCAGGCGCCCAGGTCGGCGTCCAGGCGCCCAGAACGCCGTCCAGACGCCCAGGTCGGCGTCCAGCCTCCCAGGACGCCGTCCAGGCGCCCAGGTCGGCGTCCAGGGGCCCAGGTCGACGTCCAGCCTCCCTGGACGCCGTCCAGGCGCGCAGGTCGTCGTCCAGGCGCCCAGGACGCCGTCCAGACGCCCAGGTCGGTGTCCAGCCTCCCAGGACGCCGTCCTGGCGCCCAGGTCGGCGTCCAGGCGCCCAGGACGCCGTCCAAACGCCCAGGTCGGCGTCCAGCCTCCCAGGACGCCGTCCAGGCGCCCATGACGGCGTCCTCCTGCTCGGCGCCCTCCAGCTGAGCGCCCTCACTGCAACTACTGATCGGCTGCGCTCCCCGCACACCCGACTACGAAGACGGCTCCGCCCAAGCGAGGACGGGGCCAACCACAACTCCCGTTAACACTCCCCTGCCGCGTTCACGCTTGGGCCCCCAGCCCACACGGCAACACCACTCGGAGAATAGCCCGTCGGCGTGCACCCAACACACAGCACACCGGTCACCGCACCAGCCATGCAAGAGGGCATGGCACCTACTGCTGCACGTCGTTGTCACCGTCGCCCACGTCGACCAGGCGCACTTGGCCGATTGCAACGGAGCACCGGTTGAAGGCCGGGTAGTGCAGCGCCTTCGTCAAGAAGTCGGCTGGCTGCTCAGCGGTCGGGATGTACCTCAGTGAGAACTTCCCACGCTTCACCATGTGCTGCAGCCAGGCTTGTCACCGTTCCATGTGCTTGAGGTTGCCCGTCAACCCCATGCCCTCGGCGACTGTGATGGCCGACTTGTTGTCCACCCGAAGGACAGTCGGCGTCCCGGCGTCCAGCTGCCGGAATTCTGCAAGAAGAAAACGAAGTCGACGTCCCTCCTTGCCGGCTTCTGTTGCCGCCACATATTCCGACTCGGTCGACGACAGTGTCGCGCACTTGATGCGCTGGCTCGACCAGGAGACTGCGGCCCCTCCGTAGACGAACACGTAGCCGCCCGTGCTCGTCCGGTTCTGCTTGTCGCCGGCGTCGTCAGCGTCCACGTAGCCGACCAGCTTCAGCGACTCTAGTCCACCACCAAACTCCAGGGCGATGTCACGGGTGTTGGCGAGGTAGGCGAGGCAGCGGTCGACCTCGCGCCAGTGCTGGTCGCTCCTCACCGTGAGGCCGCTCCCCAGCTTGCTGCAGGCAAAGGCGATGTCCGGCCTTGTTGTTGTCGCCGCAAACTGCAGCGAGCCGACCTTCTGCCGGTACTCCTCCTCCTGGCGCTCCTGTGCCTCTTCGTCGTCGAAGGTGAGCTCAGCATAGGCGTCGACCGAGACCGGCGTCTTCGGGGTGCGCCCAGTCTGCTCCTTGTCGAGAAAACGCCTACGAAACTTGTCTGCATAGCCCTGCTGGTGGAGCCACAGCTTCCTCGCCGACCTGTCGCGCACGATCTCCAGCCCGAGGTACTTCTGCACCGGCAAGATCTCCCGCAGCTCGAAGGCGGCAGCAGCTCCTTCAGCTCCTTCAGCATCTTGGCACTGCTGCTGGCGGCGAGAAGGTCGTCGACGTAGACCAGCACCCAGCAGGCCACCTTGTCGACCTTGAAGTACAGAGCCTCGTCGACCTGGCTCTTCTTCCACCCGGCGCCGACCAGAACATCGTTGAGCGCCTTGTACCACAGCAGCGGCGACTGCTTCAGCCCGTACAGGCTCTTCAGCAGCTTACACACCCGGCCGGTCCCGTCACTGAAGTGGTCCGGCTGGTACATGCAGAGCACCCGGTCGAGCTTGATTTGCAGGAAGGCGTTCTTCATGTCGAGCTGCATCAGGTTGAGGTTGAGCACGACGACGATGCTGAGGAAGATCCTCAGCGTGACATAGCTGCTCACCGGCGCGTACGTCTCGTCGTAGTCGGCACCACACACCTGTGTGAAGCCCTTCACGACCAGCCTCGCCTTCTCGCGCTCGACGGTGTCGTCGATGCGGTACTTCATCGTCAGCACCCACCGGTTCTTCATGATGTTCACCCCAGGTGGGCGTTCGACCAGCTCCCAAGTTCCCATGCTGATGAGGCTGCGGATTTCCTCCTCCATGGCGGCATTCACCGCCTTGCCCTTCCAGCTTGCCAAGGCCTCCTTCACCGTCATCGTCGAGATGTCCCAGCGGTGCTCGGGGTCGGCGTGCATGTCGGGGTCGAGCTCTGGCAAGTCGTCGTCCTCCTCGGCGTCGTCGTACAACAGGTCGTCGTCGACCTCGTCGTACACCGTGGTGAAGGCAGCCGGGACGAAGAAGTCAGGCGGCCTCCGAAGTCGGCCTGTCTTCCGTGGTCTGACTTCCACCACGTTGCTGTCGGTGGACTCCTCGGCGTCCGCCTGCTCGGTTTCCTCTTCGCCGGCATCACCGCCCTCAGCATCCTGGTGCACCATAGCCGGCGTCCCTGCCGACTTCTCCCCTGTGGTCGGCTCTCCTGCCGACTGCCCTGTCGTCGACTGCTCCTTGGTCGACTTGGCTGCTGCCTGCTCCCCTGTCCGTTGGTGCCTTGCCGCTGCCCCCTTCGCAGACTTCACCACCGTCGCTTTACCTCGGCCTGCTCCTCTCCTGCTGGCATCGACTTCCCTCTCTTGTCGACTTGCAGAACGTCACATCGGCCACCGGCGATGCTCTTGGCCGGCGCTACAGGCGACGCCCCACTGCTCCCCTCATCGCCGGAGGCCGACAACGGAGTCAGCCCACGCAGGTCGGCCACGAGGGGAGGGGCAGGGTGTGCAGGGGGAGGGGAAGGAGGACGGACGACCTCGGCGTCCTCATCAGCAAGCTCACCGACCTCGGCAAGCTGAGGCAGCGTCGCCGTCAAGGTGTCCGTCGGCAAGATGGTCGACGTCCGTCCTGACGCCGGCCCGTGCTCCGACTTCCACACCTCCAACGACATGTTTTCGTAGAACACCACGTCCGACGTAGTGACCACCCGGTTGTCGGCGATGTCGAGGAGCTCCCAGCCCTTGCTCTCCTCCGACACGCCGAGGTGAAGGCCCCATCTGGCCTTCGGCTTCAACTTTCCACCACGCTGCTGCTCGGGGACCAAGAACTGCGCCATGCAGCCCTACACCCGTGCCAGCGACAAGTCGGGCTTCTTCCCGGTCAGCAGCTGGTATGGCGTCGTCCCCGGCGGCAACGTCAACCTCTCCAGGCAGTTGCGGACCCAGACGGCCTGTCGTAGAGCAAGGTGCCACCAGTGGTGCTGCACGCCCATGTGCAGCAGCATCGTCCGCACCGACTCCACGACCGTCCTCATCTCCTGCTCGGCCATGCCGTTCTGCTGCGGGGTGTACGGGCAGGTCAGGTCGTGGACTATCCCCTTGCCGTCCACAAAGTCGGTGAACTGCTTCCCGAGGAACTCCCCTCCCCGGTCAGAGCGCAGCATCAACACCGACTTCTTCGTCTGTCGCTCAGCAACTGCCAGCCACTGCACGAACTCCTGCAGCGCATCCGACTTCTTGGCGACCGGCCTCACCCACACGTAGCGGGTCTTGCGGTCCTTGAGCAGCAAGAAGTAAAGGCTGCCGTCCTTGGCAGCTACGCGGAACGGCCCACAGAGGTCGATGTGCACGACTGCCAGCACGTCGTCGGCGTCGGAGCCTTGGTCGGGGAAGGTGTGACGTGCCAGCTTCCCGCCGACGCACGAGACACACGGTGAGTCAGTGCCAGGCGTCGACTTGAGGTCCAGCCCAATGGCGACCTCGTGCTTGGCCGAGCTCCGGATGGTGTCCATGGCGACGTGAGCAAGCCTTGCATGTAGTCTGTCCGGGGTCGACGTCGTCGCCGAGACTATCGCCCTCAGAGCCACCACACCCGTCATGGGCGACGTCGACTTCGCCGAGCAGGGACGCAGGTCGGTGCAGAGGACCCGGCCAGTATAGGACGCCCTGCCAAGGACGTCCCCTGCCGCCGAGACGAGAAGCATCTCGTCGCCATCCTCCTGCAGCCTCACACCGTTCTCCTTCAGCTGGCCAGCCGACAGCAGCTTCGCGTGCACGCCTGGGACGTAGAGCACGTCGGGGATCAGCACCTGCTTCCCGGCGTTCCCTTGCAAGGCGACCGTGCCACGACCCTGGACGTCCTGCAGAGCCCCGTTGAAGCCACGCACGTGCTTCATGTCACCGCTCGGCTGCAGGTCGACGAAGACCTCTTTCGTCCCCATCAGGTGGTGGGAGCAGCCGCTGTCGAGCAGGACCACCGACGCGTTCGCCTGCACAGCTGCCGCCATCGCCTGGAAGTCCTCGCCAGCCTCAGGCGCCAACGAGACGGTCGGCTCCACGACGCCGACCAGCGAGCACGACGCCTCCTTGTCGCCTCGCCCCTTTCTGCCAGCAAAGGAGGAGGCGTCCTTCGCCGAGGTCGACGACTTGGTCGACTGCTTCTTCTTGCGCGGTTGGTTTCTGCTTCGACGGGGACGACGGCTGCCAGACCTCCCGCGGCCTCCCTTGGCGTCGTGGTCGTCGTCGGAGTCACTGCGGTCGGGGCACTCAAAGGAGAGGTGGTCGGGGTCGCCGCACAGCCAGCACTCCTGACGTCGACTTCCTCCTCCACGACCGCTATCCTTGGCCGACTTCTTCTTGTCGACTTCCTTGGTCGACTTCCAGCCACTGCTACAACCGCCGCTAGACTGCCCACGCTGCCCAGGTCGACTACCTTGCTTCACCGGGGCGACGTAGTTCACCTGCGCCAGGAGCTCCAAGGGCCGCTCAGCTTCCTGCATCGCCTCATCCTGCAGGATGTACGAGGTAAGGGAATCCTCGTTGAGTGTCGCCGTAGTACTCGGCGCCATAGACAGTCGTTTCAGCAGGTTGTAGTTGCTCGTGAGCCCTTTGATAACGTGCGTGAGGTACGACGCCGTCGAGTAGTGCACGCTGGCCATCCTCATGGTGGCGAGAATTCGCCGAACCCTGTTGCAGTAGTCAGTCGCCGTCTCCTCTTCGCCCATCCGTATGTGCGACAGCTGCTCCTCAAGTTGGCCGATGTACAGGTCGTCGGTGACCTGGTACGTCGACTCAATGAAGTGCCATGCCCGGTGGCCGGCGTCGAGGTACTCCCTGCACGACTTCAAGGCGATCTGCACGCCCGGCGAGCAGCACCGCGAGATGACCGTGAATGTCAAAAACTGCACGGCACGAAACTCCGCACGCAAGTCGGGGTAGTGTTCCTCCGGCGTCGCCACAGTGCCCCTGGCGAAGCCGATCAGCCCTGCCATCTCCAGCTGGGGCTCGATGGCTTCCTTCCAGGTGAGAATATCAGGTCGACCAATAAGCAGAGGGGTGACCGAGATCCTGTCCGGCGTAAACTTGAAGTAGCCATAGCTCGGTGCAATCCCTCCAGCTGTCACGTGGGTTGCCGACATCGGCGACTGACTGCTTCGTCGACCTCCGACGTCGCCTTGTGAGGAGCCTGCAGCCGCCGACGACCGCATTCCTCTCGCATGAACGCCGCCGACTTCATCGACGTGTATCACTCCTCGCTGCCTCGACGTGCCTCCCGCACTGCTGCCGACTTGGTCACCACTGGCGTTGACTCCCAAGTCGACGCCGTCCTCGTTGTTCACCGGTCGAGGAGAAGCTGGTCGAGAAGGGGGGTGCTCCGTCGCCCACACGGTGCGGAGTCCAGCCTCGACGACCGCCCAGGGGATAGCCCCGTACTCCTGGGCCTCATGGTGTAAGAGATTAAGGACGGAGTCTATGAAGATTAGGGGCTGAAATATCTCAAAATCGTCAACTACAATTCTGGACAGAAAAGTCGTCGTCACAAGAAACGTCGTCGACGAAAGGTCCACTGTTAGAATTCTTTCAAACTCGAGTATGTTGTAGCCCTTGACCGTGGCTATCTTTCCCAATTTGAATAGTATCAGAATATGGAGTATAACTCGAGTTATGAACTTCGGCGCACTAGGGGGTATGCTGCCATAGAAAACGTAACTCAATCACAATGATCTCACAAGTTCACACAAGAAAGTTAGAGTGGCAATAGAACCAGGTAGGAGGGGATGAGGAGGACGAGAGGGAAGGTCCCAAGAGAGTCCCCAACCAAGGAAACCCCATGCCATACAATTCCCTTCCCCATAGGCAACCCAACTTTGACCTTTGTCACTATCCCAACCTCCACAATCCACCTCAACCCAACTTGGCCACACTTGCCAACCTGGTTTGGTTTCTCCCAACCATTTGGCAGCAACTACAGTAGAAAAGACGAATTTCCCAACCCCCAAAAGTCTGTACCCCATATTGAGTCAACCCCACAACTTCCCATAGTCACCACAACCAAATATCAAAAGCATACGAACTCCAACGTTCGTAACTTTCTAGTTCGTGCTCCGATTGAAGCGATACTTGGTTCCTCGGAAAGCTCTTGAGCAGAGGAGTCACTTCAGATATCTGCTCAAGCCAAATAACATTCACACACACACTCAGAAAAACCAAACCGCACAAAACACAAATTCTTGCACACACTCACAACACGCATGCAACGCACGAACATATGATGGGAGGCAGACAGACGTGAATGCGAATGGTAGCATCACTCAACAAACTCCCCCTCTGGCTGCCAACCATCATCCCACATGCCATAGCTCAAGCATGCATCCTCAATGCACACTCATCCCAGCAAGCTTCATGCCCTTCCAATGCTCAGATTCAGCCAGGCGCTTGGTGAGAATGTCAGCCGCCTGCTGATGGGTCTTCACAATCTCCAGCCGCACCTCCATGTCCAGGAGCCTCCTCACCCAATGCCACTTAGGCCTGATGTGCTTCGTCAGCCCATGAAGGCAAGCATTCTTAGCAAGCTTCACAGCCGACTCGTTGTCACAGAAAATCACAGTTGGCTCCTTTTGGCACACTCCGATCTCCTCCAACAAACGCCTCAGCCACACCACCTCCTTTGCCCCATGATGCAGAGCCATGTACTCTGTCTCACACGAGGACTGCCCCACCTCGTTCTGCTTCTTGCTGCGCCAGCTCACTGCACCACCTCCAAACAGGCACACATAGCCTCCAATGCTGGTGCCATCCGCCTTCACAGAGTTGAAGCTAGCGTCGGTGTAGCAGGTCAGGAGCATCTGGTCTACAGACAGAGGGAGGCACAGCAACAAGACCAGCTGCTGAGTCTACTGAAACTCCTGCGAACCAGGCAACAGGCTTCGACCCAAGCATGATGGAGAAGTTCTTCTCCTTCATGTCCTTCTACGAGCAGCACCAGCAAGCAGCACCTGCTCAATCAAACAACAGCGACAACAATAACGGCGTTACTCCAATGAGTCTTGACGGCTCATCCTACGCGCGCGGAAACCAACAGCAACCGACCTTTGTTCCGTACGAGCCTCAACGTGGCTCCATCTGCTTCATGCCGCACCAACAGCCTCCACCTGGACAGGAGAAGACACTGGACGCACTTCAAGTTCAATCGCAGTTCGCACACGTCTTGAAACTACAGACATCGACACCCTTTGACGGAAAGGACTTCTATACCTGGTCATTTGAGTTTGAGCTGATGATGGAAGGCGCGCAGATTCTCGGATTCTTCGACGGATCCCTGCCATATCCAACACACGGGACGCAGTACGACAAGCAACAGTATACGTATCAGTCCTTGATGGCGTATACGATTCTCCTACGCAACATCACGCCGAACAAGCAGCAGAACATTCGGTCTTATCGTGGATACGGCAACTCCGCCGATCTCGCGTACAACCACTTGAAGAACCTGTATCAAGCAACAGACAGCGTCAATCAGAGTTGGTTAATGGCACAGCTGACAACAGTGGAAATGAAACCCAGCGAAAAGGGAATGGCGTATATCAGTCGTTGTCGCGGACTGCGCGACAGACTTCTTTGATGCGGCGGATCAATCTCCGAAGAAGCCTTCGTCACAGTCATCATCACTGGTCTCGGTCCTCATTGGCGCTCCACTCAAGCCATTCTTCGAGCTCACGGGAAGATCTCCGAAGCAGCACTCTGCGCCAAAATCCACGCCGAACAGCAGGACATGGACCTGCACAAAGAACGTCACAAGAAAAGAGCGTCAGTACCTGAGTTCGCGTTCCACACTCAACGGCGTTACAACAACAATCGACAGAACAAACATCAAGCTCAACAGTACGTACCGCCGTTCTGCCATCTCTGCAAGACGTCAGGACACCCTCGCACACACTGCCCGAGTCAGCAGCAGTCAACGCCGCCACAACGTCAACTTCGGCCCTCAAGTAGTCAAGTTACCTCTACACAAGCGCATCCCACCAGTCAAGTACAGTCCTCAACGACATCAACGACAAAACCTGCACAGGGCGCAAAAAACATCGTCAGCTGCATGGCAAGAATAACGGACTCCTGCATCACCGAATCGCCACCACACTACCCACCAGAAGAACTGCTCGATGAAAGCACTCCCCGCCGCGAATCACTGGAGCCCAACCCGACGTACGCAGCCATCGCCCAGAGCGAGCCGTCCGGAAAAGACACCTGGTTCTTGGACAGCTGCTGCGGACAGCACATGTGCTCATCGGGTCGCTTCGTTCAACGGGAACACCAACATCAGCGCGAGGTCGTCATCACCGTCGCCAACAATCAGAACCTGAGCACACGACGACAGGGGATAGTCCAACTTCAGTCTCGAGAAACCAACGTTATTCTGCAGATGTCAAAGGTTTTAATTGCAGAAGGACTCGGCCACAACTTACTCAGCGTCAGCCAACTAATGGCGAGGGGAATTCACCTTGAAGCAGACAGCACCACCCAGGAGTTCAAGCTGTACCACGGGAGAGGAGGACTCTACATCGGCAAGGCAGTCTTGAAGAACACCGTCTTCGTTCTTGACTTCGTTCCAGACCTAGGCACCGCCGACAGCGACGCCATCGTCAACTTCACATCTTGGACACACCCGCCAGACCTCGACCCCGACTTCAGTCCTGGAGGCTTCTGGTACTCACACACTATACCTGAAGCAGAACGAACGAGAGCGTTAGTGACAATTCAACAAACATCGGCAGCAGCAGAGACAACACCGGCAGCAGCAGAGAAAACATCGGCAGCTACAGAAACACCATCGGCAGTAGCAGAGACAACATCGGCAGCAGCAGAGACAACATCGGCAGCAGCAGAGACAACATCGGCAGCAGCAGAGACAACACAGGCACCAATCGCTGGTCCTTCAACAGCACCGGCCCTCATCGACGACAAGCCACCGACTCCTGCGCAACAGCTGACTCCCACTCCACGGGAAGTCCACAGAAGCGCAAACCTCACCGCAGGTTTCTATTCCAACTCCGACCTGTACAGACGTTCACCCGGACATCGCGCTAGCGAAGACATCTGGCATGCAAGGATGGGACACCCGAGCAACACAACGTTAAACAACACGATAAGAGCAGGTGTTCTTGATAAATACTCACTGCTTCTGCACGACGGCAGAGAACTTCAACGAGTCCGCGGAACGTGTTTTACCTGCCCTGAAGCCGACTTACCGCATCAGCCGTTCGTCTCTCACCACACCCCGAGCGCACCAGCATACGCACCACTGGAGAAAGTGTACAGCGACATACTGTACAATCGTGAACCCGGACAAGGAGCCTACAGCTACGTCATCACGTTCATCGACGCAGCCACACGATATGTCTGGCACCTCAACCTTCCGGGCCGCGACATGGCCTTCGAAGCTTTCGTCCCCTGGCTTCTAGTAGCAAAACGGGAATCAGGAGTGAAGCTGAAAAGCTTCCAGTCAGACGGGGGAGGAGAATACCAGTCACAGCCATTCACGCAGTACCTGGCAGAGAGAGGCATCAAGCGCCTCATCTCGCTTCCCTACGCCCATCAGCAACAAGGCGTGGCAGAAAGAATGAACAGGACCCTCCAGAACACCATGCGCAAACTGCTACGTGGCATGCGACTACCCAACCACCAGTGGCCCGAGGCAATGGACCACGCTGTCATGCTGCACAACTTGCTCTCGTCATCATCGCTCCCAAACAACGCATCACCGCACCTGCTGTGGACAGGAAAAGTGGGCAGCACAAAAATGTTACGAGTGTTCGGCTGCATGGTACAGTACCGACCCCCAGTTGCACGAGCCGGACGATTCTCGCAACGCGCACAATGGGGGCTACACCTGGGCATCGAGAAACACTACAACGCATGGAAGATTTTTGACGTCCACACAAAGGAAACAGTAGCAGCACGTGATGTCATTTTCTACGAACGACTCACACTTCAGACGTACCTGAACAACCTGGAAGCGGAACGAGATGTCACGGGCGGATTTCAAGGGGACCGAGCCTTCGCTTCGGCAGCAGATGAAGCTGATTGGGACGAGCAGAACGTGGACGGAGCTTCGGAGGAAGCCGGACCTCTTCTGTACTACTTAGTGGACATCCCCATGGATGACGACAGCCCTCGCGAAAGTGTCAACGCCGAAGTCTACTACGAGTTCGCCGACAACGGTTACGTTACACCTCCAACGGTCGACACCAACGTTTCCGAACGCATAGGGCCCAATTTCTTACCTGATCCAGAAGCGGGAGATGAAGCAGCTTATCCCGAGGACGCAAATCTCCCCCGCTACACACAGAGTGGGCTGCAGATACTGGGACTCGTCACCGCCGTCCACGGAGCAGAGCCACCTAAAGAGCCTGCCACAGTTCAGCAGGCTCTGGGGGGGGAGCACAGGGAAAAGTGGCGCGAAGCCATGGACAAAGAGTTAAAGGCGCTAGAAGAACGCAACACCTGGAAGGTCGTTCCCATCGGAGTAGCACGCAACAAGACGATACTCACCGGGAAGTGGGTTTTTCGCATGAAAACAAAGGCAGATGGAACCATCGACAAGTTTAAAGCACGCTGGGTCGTACGCGGCTTCGACCAAGAGCACGGACGAGACTTCACCGAAACATTTGCGCCGGTCAGCCGACACACCTCACTGCTGATTCTCCTCGCGATAGCTGCCATGAAGCGGAAGAAGCTCCGACAAATCGATGTCGCCAACGAATTTCTCTACACTCCCGTTGATGCTGAGATTTTCGTCGAGCAAGAAAGCTCTGTCAGTTGCTGAAGTCCCTGTACGGCATCAAGAAAGCTCCAAGGCTGTGGCAGCAGTACCTACACGCCCGACTAATCCGCATCAAATTCCGCCAACTACCGCACGACCAAGGCATGTACCGACTCACGAAAGGCACCGACTACATCCTGCTCATCGTCTACGTGGACGATCTGCTCTACATCGGCTCGACCGACGGCATCACGACCTGGTTCGAAGGGTGTCAGAATAGTAGGCACAAGTAGGAGCCATAGCTAGGGTTTACCTAGCTAGGCAAGAGAGAAATGAGCAAAGGAAATTTTTTAACTAGCAACAGTTGGGATACAAATAGGAAACCCTAAGGGGTCGTACTCACTACAGAGTACCACACTGCAGGCTAGACAAGCATTATAATCTGACACACCCCCATAGTCAAAGTGGGGTATAATCAGCACAGCAAGCAGGCATAGAGCAGGTTCACAAGGACAAGCAAGGTTAGAGGCATTCACAAAGGGCAAGTGAGGAGGAGGAGGCGGGACTGTAAGAGGAGAGGAGATAGGAGGCGACGGCTGAAGCTGCAGACACACGGGCAACAGGAGCGGCTGGCACAGTGGCTACCGGGACAGCACCCCGGACTACTGGAGTAACTGGCTCGGCGGCTACGAAGAGCGGCAGGAGCAACGGACCCACGGGCGACAGGCGCAGCAGGCTCTCTGGGCTACCAGGACAGCGCCCCGGACTACAGGTGCTGCGGACGAAAAGACAGCAGCCTCCGCTCAACCTCCCCCGACCGTCCCACACCCCTCTCACACACCCCCTGCTGAAACCCTAGCTCCACTCCCACGGCACCCCCCTTAAACCCTAAACCCTCGGCTCCCACACACCCACCCCCCTCAGCGGCAGCTGCAGCAGTGGGAGACGGAGGAGGAGGAGGAGCTGCAGATTACCCACACCGGTCACCCCCATGCCCGCCACCCCCAAACCCTAACGCAGGCAGGAGCGCGGGAAGCAGCAGGGGCGGTTCACGGAGGGAAAGGGAAGCGGCGGGGGGGTCTCCTGGGCGCCACGAAGGAGCAGGGCGCGGGCCCTCCGAGGGCGCCACGGCGGGTGACGGGAGGGGGGCCGCGCACGGGCCCCCGGGGGCGGCTCGACGGGCGACAGGAGGGGCCGCGCGCGGGCCCCCAAGGCGCCGCGACGAGGAGACGGGAGGGGGCGGCGCGCGGGCCCCCAAGGCGCCGCGACGAGGCGACGGGAGGGGGCGACGCGCGGGCCCCCAAGGTGCCGCGACGAGGCGACGGGAGGGGGGGACGCGCGGGCCCCCAAGGCGCCGCGACGAGGCGACGGGAGGGGCCGGCGCGCGGGCCCCCAGGGCGCCGTGACGAGGCGACGGGAGGAGGGCGACGCGCGGGCCCCCATGGCGCCGCGACGGGCGACGGGGGGCAGCGCGCTGGTCCCCGGGGGCGACGCGAGGGTCGACGGGGGGGCGCGCCATGCAGAAAACCGCCGCGCGCCCCGGGGCACACGGCGGGCAGAAAACCGCCATGCGCCCCGAGCGCGTGGCGGAAAGAAAAAATCGTCGCGCGCCACGGGGCGCGCGACAGACAGGAAGGCAGCAGAAGCAAGTGGGGCCCACAGGCCAGGACTTAATAGTCTCTGATTCCATGTCAGAATAGTAGGCACAAGTAGGAGCCATAGCTAGGGTTTACCTAGCTAGGCAAGAGAGAAATGAGCAAAGGGGGAGTTTGACTAGCAACAGTTGGGATACATTTTTGTTTTTTTTTTTGGCGCAAATAACATCTGTGAAAATAATTACAAGGGGTCTCAGCATTGTGGGGTCTCAGCTCCTTCCCACATCTGTGAAAATAATTACAAGGGGCCTCAGCATCGTGGGGTCTCAGCTCCTTCCCACATCTGTGAAAATAATTACAAGGGGTCTCAGCATTATTTTCACACGATGTCGTCTCAGCTCCTTCACGGCCCCTTCGCGGCTCCCGTTCATGCTGTGATTATATACCCTCCGCCTAAGCAGCTCCAGCCAGGAGGGGAGCTCAGCGTCGTCGCCAAACTCTGTACGCCAAGCGTCGCTCAGACGGGCGAAGCAGCGGGACTCTGTGTGACCAGGTGTCCGGCAAGGCTGACCAGTCCGGACACCCGTGCGAATGACGTACGGGCAGCGAGCAGTACTCAGTGACCCTCTACTTTGAGCGTACCACTCGCGAAGCTGCTGGGGCGAAAGGGTCTCGCGCGGACGACGCTGCAGCCGCACCTGGCCACTACACGAAGCTCCCGAACTACTCACTCCAGGACGACTCCCACTACGGCCACTCCGACAACCCCAACTAGCGTACCACGCATGAAGCTGCTGGGGCGTGAGGGACTCACGCGGACGTCGCTGGAGCTGCAGCTGGCCACCACCAGGAGTAGCAGTAGCAGTAGTAGCCGCAGTAGCAGCAGTAGCAGCAGTAGCAGCAGTAGCAGTAGTAGCCGCAGTAGTGTCAGAAAGAATGAAACAGGAATGATTGAACTAGCAGAGAAATGAGAACAAGTACGTAACCCTAGAATTGTGTACCCACTAAAGGCTAACCCACTGTAGCCTAAACAACTACAACATATATAATGTTTGACACACCCCCATAGGCGAAGTGGGGGAGAACAAGGGGTCACAAGACCAGTCAGAGCAAGGCAAAGCAAAAACAAGCTCAGGGTGGATCTCAAAGGATACCACACAAATTCCGAGCACAAGCAAGTGGTCACAAGACCAGTTCACATGCAGTTTGATAATATAACAAGAGGTACAGTGATCACAACCTAGCAAGTGAAAGCATGCAGGTATATATATATAGATCACAGTACAAGCAGAGTCAAGAAGTGAGCAAGTGAGGGAGAGTAGGCACAAGGCCTAGAACAGTACAGAAACGCTGATGGTCACAAGGCTGAAGCGCCTTGGTGAACACATCAGCAGTGTTGGCCCGAGTGGCCACGTAACGCAGATGAAGCTGACCACGCTGCTGCAGCTCTCGAGCAAGGAAGTAGCGTAGAGCGATGTGCTTTGTTCTGTGCTCCAGTCTGTGCTCCTCACACAAGGCAATGGCTGCCTTGTTGTCGACGTACAGCACTGGAGGAGAACGAGGCCGCTCTCCGAGGTCGGTCAGCAGGTAGGTGAGCCAGCGTAGCTCCTGGGCAGCCATGGCTGTGGCGTAGATCTCAGCCTCACAACTAGAGCTGAGAACAGAGGAAGAGCGTGTAGAACGCCAGGAAACGGAGCCAGAGCCAAGGCTGAAGGTGTAACCCTGAGACGACCGCTGCGTAGCCTGGTCGTCAGCCCAAGAAGCGTCTGAGTGTCCAGTGAGGACAACGTCGCGCCGTCCTCCAAGCACAAGCCCCATGCCCGACGTACTGCACAAGTAGCGCAACACCCTCTTAGCTACATCCATGTGCTCCTTCCGGTGACGGCCAGGAGCGACATAGCATGCTAGGATGCTAAGAGGGTAGGCTAGGTCAGGTCGAGTGCAGGTCATCAGGTACATGAGGCAGCCCACAAGCTCTGGATACGGGCCACTCGGCTCTACGGACTCATCCGAAGGCAGAGCTGAGAGCGAGTGACCGGTAGGCAGAGGAGTGGGCTGAGGCGAGGAGTACGTGAAGCGGAAGCGCTCAAGGACCTGGTGCACCATGTGTGACTGAGTCAAGGTGATGGTGCGCTGTGCTCTGTCCCGGGTGATCCGCAAGCCAAGATAGCTTGTCAGCTCACCCAGGTCTGTGCACGTGTGTCTCTTCTGCAGCTATGACTTCACGTGGGCGAGTGCCTCAGTGTCAGCAGTAGCAAAGACCAAGTCGTCTACGTACACGAGAACGTAGAACGGCGGCAGAGTGGTGTCGGTGCGTAGAAACAGCGACGGGTCAGCAGTAGAAGGAGCAAACCCAAGAGCAGCAAGAGTAGTCCTCAGTGTGTCGTGCCACTCACGGGGCGCCTGGCGGAGACCGTAGACCGGCCGCCGGAGGCTCCACCGGGTACCAGGAGGGAACGACCCAGTGAAGCCAGGTGGGCGGCGCAGCCAGATCTCCTCGTGCAGGGTGCCCTGTAGGAACGCAGTGCTGAAGTCAAGGCAGTGGAGCTCGTAGTCACGCTGAGCGGCGACGTGCAGCAGAACCCGAAGAGTGGTCATCTTCGGGGTCGGGGAGAAGGTCTGGAAGAAGTCAACTCCCTCTCGCTGACTGAAGCCTCGTGCAACGTAACGCGCCTTGAAGGCAGGCGGAGAACCCGGCGGCCGCTTCACCCTGAAAATCCATATGCCACTGACGATGTTCGCCCCAGGTGGGGGAACCTCGTCGACGTAGGTGCCTGTGGACTTCCCGGAAGCCATCTCTGCGTCCATGGCTGTCTGCCACTGAGAGGAGTACTCACCCTCCATCGCCTCTGCGTAGGAGCGTGGGGTCGGGATGTCTGGTGCATCCGGGTCTCCCTCAGGGGCAATCAGCATGGACACGAGATGAGGTAAAGCAGCAGCAAAGCACTCAAACTCCTCCTATCTGTCCTCAAGGACGTCCGTGCCAAGAGCACACTCACCCCCGACGGACGGAGGACAGACAGAATCAGACTCAGACTCAGCAACAAGGCTAGCGGCGTAGTCTAGACGACAGGCTGCAGCAAAGTCAACAAGCTCAGCGACCAGAGCAGACGCAGCAGAGGACTCAAAGGTAGGGTCAGTGACAACAGTAACAAGGAGACGCGCGACAGTAGGACTGGCAGCATGAGTAAGGTCTGACGGCGGGTCGGCAACGTTAGGAAGAGAGGACGCAGGAGGAGACGGCAGAGGGACGCGCTGTGGAGCAGTGGAAGGACGCAGGGTCATATAGTGAGTGCCAAGGACAGGAGGAGGACGCTGACGCGGAGCACGACGACCAGTGCGGGCAATGCGGACAAGCGACTCTGGACGAGACTCAGAAGACGCAGGACTGGACTCAGGCGACGGAGGACGAGACTCAGGCTCACGACGCTCCGTAAAGCTACCTGTCGGCGCAGTGTAAGGAGAAGGACCAGGCAGTGGAGAGGCAGGCTGTAACTGTGACTGCGACGGGACAGGTGGTGGACTCAGTAGGGAAGGAGGAGTAGGACCAGGAGAGGGCGGGAGACCAAGAACTTGCTGAAGGAGCGGAACGTAGTACGGCCGCAGTCGCTCAGCACCTCCAGCGCTAACCCCCTCAGCAGCTCCAGTCCCAGCAGCTCCAGTACCTCAAGTACGAGCACCTCCAAGACCGGCGGCTCCAGCAGCTCCAGCACCAGCAGCACCACCGCAGCACCAGCACCTCCAGCAGCTGCAGCAGCACCAGCACCAGCAACACCTCCAGCAGCTCCAGCAGCACCAGCAGTACCTCCAGCAGCTCCAGCAGCACCAGCACCAGCAGCACCAGGACCAGCAGCACCCCCAGCAGCTCCAGCAGCAGTACCTGGGTCCGCGACGCGAGGAGCGCCACTCCGGAGACTGCAGTGCCGAGCGTACCACTCGCGGAGCTGCAGGGGAGAGGGCAGCGCCCGCCTAGGAGGGGAAGCACTAGCACCAGCTCCAGCAGCGCTCCGAGCGCCAGAAGAACCTCTCCTGAGGCTGCAGTACTGTAAGTACCACTCACGCAGCTGCTCGGAGGAGAGAGCTCCTCCAGGTGTAGCACTCCCAGGCTCAGCACCCCCAGACTCAGCACCCCCAGACTCATCACCCCCAGTCTCAGCACCCCCAGACTCAGCACCCCCAGACTCCGCAACCCCAGGCTCCGCACCCCCAGGCTCCGCACGCTCAGGCTCAGCACCCCTAGCAGGACGAGAGTCGACAGCTACCTCGACAGGGTCAACCGGGTCTACCTGGGACACACCTGAGGGAGCGGCACCCTGAGGGGGGAGGGGGTCTACCACAGCAGCACCTGGCGCAAGGAAGAGAGGCAGGGGAGGGAGCGGGGCAGTGCGGTAGGGGAAGAGGCGGTAGTAGGGCACCGACTCGTCAAAAGTGACGTCCTGAGAGGGCAGGACACGGCGCGAGGTGGCGTGGTAAAACTGCCAACCAGACGCGTCCGGGACAAAGCCAAGGAAGACACAAGGAACAGCGCGGGAGGAGAGCTTGTCCGCAGACGTATCGCGGACAAAAGCTCGAGATCCCCAGACCCGAAAACGCGACGCATCGCCAACCTCCCCCGTCCACAGCAGTGTGGGCGAGGTCTCCGGCAAGGAGACACGGGGCCAGAGGTTGAGCTGATGCGCAGCGTAGCGGACTGCAAACGGCCACAGAAAGTGGGGGGCAGCCGCATGGATCAAGGAGGTACGAGCGACCTCCATGACCAAGCCAATGCGGCGCTCAGCAACCCCATTCTGCTGTGGAGAGGCCGGAAGCGTGAACGACTGCTCAATGCCGTGCTCCGAACAGTAGGCTGCCAAGAGGTCGGAGGAGAACTCACCACCTCTGTCAGAGTGCAGACGCAAGACAGGGAAGTCCGAGTGAAACCGCTCGCTGAGCTGGAGACGAGAAGCACGGATCCAAGGGATCAAAACAGCAGGGACCTCACCCTTGGTGTGCAAGGGGAAGACCGTAATGATCAGGAAGTACCGTTCCTGACCCTGTCCACGGACGCGGGCTGGGCCCCACACGTCCATGTGGAGCGTCTGCAAGGGAGCAGTCGTCGGGGGAAACGAGGAGGAGTGAGGAGCGGCGCGCTGCCGCCCCTCGACACAAGGAAGACAGGGAGGAGCAGGCGAGGGTGGTAGGGGAGGGAGTACCTGGGGAAGACCAGAGACAAGGTACCGTTTGTGTATGGCACGAAGGCGCTGCACGGACGGGTGACCAAGGCGGTGGTGCCAGAGGACAGTCTCGTGCGCCAGAGAGCGATACAAGCAGGGGGCAGACAACTGACCTGACACAGACGCAGACGCAGCTACCTGAGGGGACTCAGTGGTCAGTGTGTACAGGTCCGACCCCGGCTGCCTAGTGAAGGTAGCGAGGTGACGGCCCGTCCGAGCACACGTGCAGTGTGTCACGCGCTCGTAGGCAGGGGTGAACTGGTGGACACCCCCGTCCTGGAGCGCACAACCCGCCACCAAGTTCGTAGAGAACGAGGGGAGGTGGAGACCTGACAGTGTGCCCGACGGAACCGCAGGACAAGGAAGGACAGTGGAGGAGGTCGCAATGACCGGACCCCCAGAGGGGTCAGCAAGGGAGACAGCAACTGGCCGAGCAAGCTGCTCAAGGGCAGTGCGGTCACGAAAGAAACAGCGAGAAGCGCCTGAGTCTAGAGTGAAGGTGTGCAGTGCCTCAGTGGACTCAGTACCAGGGGGCGCAGACTCACTAGCACCTGGAGCAGCAGCCTCACCAGCACCTGGGGCAGCAGACACGTAAGCACCTAGCGCAGCAGCCTCACCAGCACCTGGGGCAGCAGACACGCAAGCACCTAGAGCGGCAGCCTCACTGGTGCGAATGCCCGGGTCGGGCGGAACACGCAGGTACTGATCACCCTCTCCACTAGTAGACAACACATACATGGCAGTGAGAATAGCATCAAAGTCAAGAGCAAAGACATCAATGTTCTTCTTCATCAGATCCCACCAGCGGGGCAGCTCAGTGGCAGTAGGGAACTGAGTGCGCCAAGCGTCGTCGAGGCGGGAGAAGCAGCGCTGCGTGGTGTGCGCCCTCCCACACGTCTGGCCAGTGCGCTCACCAGTGCGGATGACGTACGTGCAGCTAAGGCCACCCCCCCCCCCCCGTGCTGAGAGTACCACTCACGAAGCTCCTGGGGAGAGAGAGTCTGCTGTCCGCCAGCGCCACCACGACCACCACCTCCGCCGCCACCACCTCGACCACCACCGCCCCTGCCGCCGCCTCGTCCACCGCCGCCCCCACCACCGCCCCCACCCCGGCCACCTCCTCCGCTGCTGCCGCCACCACCCCCACCGCTGCCACTAGCCCCTCCTGCCCCGCCACCACCCCCACCGCCTCCACCGCCCCCACCACCGCCTCCTCCGCCGTCACCTCCACCTCCCTTGCCCCCTTTGCCCTTGCCGCTGCGGCGCCAGCTCGGAGCGGACGCAGTCCCGACCTGCTCAGTACCAACTAGGTCGACAGCAGCAGCAGAGGCGACAGAGGGGAGCAGGGGGGAAGGGGTACACCCCTCGAAGAACGGGGTGCGGGGGTCGCCACGAGAGGCAGCTACAGCGACTATGCTAGTCTCGGCTGCAAGAAGTTCCTTCTCGAGCAGGTCAACGGTGAGCTCAGTGGGGCAGCGAGCGAGGAAGTGGTCCCTGACCGCACGAAGAGAGTCAGGGAGACGGGTGACAAGGTGGTAGAGAGTGAGCCAGAGCGGGGGGGGGTGGGTGGCAAGAAACTCAGCGGGCATAGCGGCACGAAAGCGAGCCTCACTAGTGCGGAGGTGCGTGGTGAGGTCAGCAACTGTGGCGAAAGCGGACAGGTCTGGGAACAGGTAGGGGAGCGAGAGACGGCCTAGCGCAGCAGAGGCAGGTGAGGAGTAGCGTGCAACTACAGCAGTGTACAGTGCCTGTGCAGTCTTGTGCTGGCCAAAGTGCTCGCGCTCATCTACCGGCAAGGAGTTGCGAATAGCGAAACGAGCGTGGGCATCACGAGTCTGCCACTGTGAGCGGGCAGTACTGTCAGCAGTAACAGCAGGGGCAGCAGCGAGGCCTAGTGCGTGATCGTACAGCGAGATGTCCTCCTTGGCAGTGAGCTGGAGGAACAGGTGCAAGTCATCTAGCCAGATCTCAAACTTCACTGGGCGGCCCTCGGCATCAAAAGCGAGTACAGCGGGGCTAGCCATAGCAGCAGTAGAAGAAACAGTAGCAGGAGTAGTAGCAGCAGGCGAAACCCTAAAAACAGCAGTCAGCGCGACTCAGGTAGGGCGGCTCAGTCCAGAGAGGCCCGCTCAGTACGGGGAGGGCGGCGCGGCTCGGTTCGGGCAGCGCGGCTCGGCTCGGGCTGGGCGGCTCGGTTCGGGCGGCTCGGTTCGGGCGGCTCGGTTCTGGCGGGGCCGTGGCGGTCGCGCATGGGGCGGCTCGGTTCTGGCGGGGCCGACGGGGCCTCTAAGGGGCGAACGCGGGGCCGACGGGGCCGCTAAGGGGCGGCGCGAGGGGTCGACGGGGCCGTAGGGGGCCGATAAGGGGCCGTGCGCGGGGTCGACGGGGCCGTAAGGGGCCGCTAAGGGGCGGCGCCCTCTGTTGACGGGGCCGTAAGGGGCCGCTAGGGGGCGGCGCGCGGGGTCGACGGGGCCGTAAGGGGCCGCTAAGGGGCGGCGCGCGGGGTCGACGGGGCCGTAGGGGGCCGCTATGGGGCGGCGCGCGGGGTCGACGGGGCCGTAAGGGGCCGCTAAGGAGGGGCGCACGAGGGCGCTGGGGGGAGGCGCTCGAGGGGGCTCCGACAGTAGGGCGCACGAGGGCGCTAGTAGGCAGTCAGTGTGGTGGGCCCTTAAAAAAAAATCGGTCCTAGCGGAGGACCTGCTCTGAAACCATGTCAGAAAGAATGAAACAGGAATGATTGAACTAGCAGAGAAATGAGTACAAGTACCTAACCCTAGAATTGTGTACCCACTAAAGGCTAACCCACTGTAGCCTAAACAACTACAACATATATAATGTTTGACAAGTAGCAGCAGTAGCAGCAGTAGCAGTAGTAGCAGCGCGGCCACCCCTACAACCCCAACTAGCGTACCACTCACGAAGCTGTTGGGGCGTGAGGGACTCACGCGGACGGCGCTGGAGCTGCATCTGGCCACGCCAGGAGCAGCAGTAGCAGTAGAAAGAGCAGTAGCAGCAGGAGCAGCAGTAACAGCAGTACGGGCAGGGCAGTGCTCACCAGTGGCGAGAAGGGCAGGCGGACGACGGCGGCAACGACGAGGCCGCTACCACTGCAGGGCGAGGGCTCCGCGGCAGCTGCAGGGGCGGCTGCTCCAAGGGCCAGGGGCGGCTGCTGCAGGGGCCAGGGGCGGATGCTGCAGGGGCGGCTACTCCAGGGGCCAGGGGCGGCTGCTGCAGGGGCGGCTGCTCCAGGGGCCAGGGGCGGCTGCTGCAGGGGCGGCTGCTCCAGGGGCCAGGGGCGGCTGCTGCAGGGGCAGCTGCTCCAGGGGCCAGGGGCGGCTGCTGCAGGGGCCAGGGGCGGCTGCTGCAAGGGCGGCTGCTCCAGGGGGGGGGGGGGGCAGGGGCGGCCGTCCGAAGGTCGGGCGCGGGTTAGGGCAGGGCGCCGCGGCGGGCAGGGGCGACGCCGCGCGGGTCCCGCAGGGGCGTCGCGACGAGCGGGGGCGACGCCCGGGTCCCGTTGGGGCATCGCGACGCGCAGGAGCCGCGCCTCGCGGGTCCCGCAGGGGCGTCGCGACGAGGCGGGGGCGACGCGCGGGTCCCGCTGAGGCGTCGCGACGAGGCAGGGGCGACACCCGGGTGGCGACGGGGCGGGGCCGCGACTGGTAACGGGGCGGGGCCGCGAAGGGGCCGCGAAGGGGCCGCTAAGGGGCCGCGAAGGGGCCGTGAAGGAGCTGCGAAGGGGCCGCTAAGGGGCCGCGAAGGGGCCGTGAAGGAGCCGCGAAGGGGCCGCTAAGGGGCCGCGAAGGGGCCGCGAAGGGGGCCGCTAAGGGGCCGCGAAGGGGCCGCGAAGGGGCTGCTAAGGGGCCGCGAAGGGGCCGCGAAGGGGCCGCAAAGGGGGGCCGCGACGGGCCTCAGGAGCAGGGCAGGCCGCTAAGGGGCCGCGAAAGGGTAGGGCAGGTCAGAGCGCGAAGCGCGCTTCGGGCAGGTTAGGAAAAAAAAAAAATTAATGGTGGGCCCTTAGGAAGAAACGGTCCCACTAGGGAACCCGCTCTATACCATATGAAAATAATTACAAGGAATGGATGAACTAGGAAGGTGTTGGGTACAAATATGAAACCCTAGAAACCTGTACCCCTTAGTGTCTACCCCACTATAGCATACAAAGGCTAAGTCATATATATCTGACAAAGGGGAGCTGCAGCGGGATCTCACACTCACCGTCTCTTCCACCGTAACACAGTATCTCGGGATCAACATACAGTAAGGAGAGAACGCGATCTACCTCAGCGCCGCGAAATACGCCGACACCATCGCCAAGCGCTTCGGACTTACCCCAGCCGCTATCTCTACTCCATACCGCTACACCGCCGGAAATCACAAGGAAACAACAGCTCCGCTCAAACCCGCTGGCATACGCGATTATTAACGAAAGCTGGGATGCCTGCTCTTCGCAGCCGTCACCTGCCGGCCGGACCTATCATACTCAGCGAGCCAACTCGCTACCTACCTCAAGAAGCCTGAAGCAGAACACATGGCGGAGCTCGACCGCGCACTTCACTACCTCGTCAGCACCCCGACAATCGGCCTGACCTACCACAAAACCGAAACCACGACGCCCAAGCTAATCGGCTACGTGGATCCCAACCACGCCGGCGACTCCGACAATAGGCGTTCGCGCACCGGCTACATCTACCGACTCGAGCCTATCGGGCCTATCTCGTGGCAGTCGAGCAAACATGAACTAATCGCCCTCTCCTCAGCTGAAGCAGAATATATTGCACTCTGCTCAGCCACCAAGGAAGGACTGTACCTTCGCGAACTGCTGGAAGAAGTGAAGCTGGCCCAATTACCCAGCTTCTCTCTGTTCTGCGACAACCAATCTGCAATTCGCATAGCGAAAAAAAACAGGTTCGTGAACCGGACGAAGCATATCGCCCTGCGATACTTCTTCGTGAAAGACGAGATCGGAAGGGGAGACTCGAGCTATCCTACTGCCCCACGTCCGAGATGGCAGCCGATTAATTGACCAAAAAGCTCGGAAAGCAGAAATTCGAGTACTGCATGCTGCTGACTGGACAAGGCCACGTCACCAGCAACGACACTCCAGAAGCGAAGGGGAGTGTTGGAAACAAGTAATTTAACGCTTCCTATGTGTCGTAACATCGAACCGTAAATGAGGCAAGCTACAGCGAAGGAATGGCGAGTCAACCAAGGAGGTTGACAGAAAAGTAACAGCCGGAGGTTACGCGAAGGTCAAAGGTCAGCGACCTTTGACTCGACAAATACAGCGCGACAGCAAGGACAAACAACTGACTCGATACTGAGCAGTTGCCCGAGTCGTCACTGTATCGAACCGCAACAGCAACAGCAAAACGGTTATTGCATCCTTTCATGTTCCTTGTAATCTTATAAAAGCTTGTATTACTTCTTTATAGTCAATCTATCTTGCTCTCACACACTAGCGCAAGGTGGTTCAAAGTTCATTATTACAACGCTTCCGCAATACAACATTCTTATCAGAGTCTTAGCCTTGAAAGATCCTAAGGCCTTTTTTCAGCCCAACACCCTTAACCCCTGTTGCTTTCCCAAGAGGTGTGGTGAAATCATGTCGCCGTGTCCCATGCCGCTGGTCACTGGCACCGTGCCGCCACTGCCCTCACAAGCAGCAGTGCTGCTGCTGCCAGAACCGCGATTCTCACCCGCCGTGTCCCTGAGCGAAACGATGTAACCCACCGAATCATCTCGCTGCATGTTGGTGGTCTACGCAGGCCTAGCGCCGTCGTTGCTACCACTCGCACCCACCAGCCTTTTCTGTCGCTTGATCAGCTGCAGCACTCCAGCGAAGGTCAGTCTCGAAGCGCCATGAGCAGCAGCACCATGAATAGCACGGGCGGCAACGCCAGCGCCAGCACCTTGGCTCCCGAGCTGCTGGTCTGCCATGGCGTCGCCCTTTTCACCCGCATCCGCGTTAGAAAGAGCATTCCCATCAGCCGCGTAGGCGGCGTCGGCATCAGCCTGCCGCATGCTGCCGTGCCACAGGCGCGGCGGTGATTCAGATTCGGCAGTGACTCCCAGCCGCGCACTCTCCGTTTCCTGAGCAGTCTCGCCGCCTACCAGCAGCGTTTTCGACTCGGACGTCGTGTGCCAGTGGTGAGCCAATGCCGGATCCAGCTCAGCGAGATTCGCGGCGCGTGCCACGCGTACAGCTTCGAAAGGAAGCGCCGGCGGGATTGAAATGTGGACGAGGAGGCTGGAGAGATCATCGATTCGCCAGCGTGGAATGATTGCGAGTGGTCTGTCGTGTCGTTTTCTCCCAAGAAACCGTAGCCCATGGCATTTCCGTCATGACGAGGATCTATTTGATCTTCGAGGCGACGAGACGACTCGCTCAGCGATCTCCTGCGACTCGAGTCGTCGTCTGGTGACATGGCAGGAGATTTCCTGACGAAGAAACTGACACGTCGGAAGTTTCAGCATTACAGTTGTGAGATTACTCCGAGCCAACAGTCGGGAAAGTCAACGGCCACGACTGTTGACCATCTCACAACTGTAATCGGAGGTTACGCACTGCAACACGGTAACCCTGAAGGATCGCAATAGTCACTACAACTGTAGCGATGCTGGCAAAAATAGTTAATAAAGGAATGTACCCCTCAGAGTACAAGGCTAGCTAGAACAAGGCTATATAAACCACTTGCGATGTTATGCTTATCATATTGTTTCTTTACATTTCTATAAACAAGGTCATTTAAGACTTCCGTTGTCTTAAACTCCACTTGGCAAGGATTATCCTGTCCACTATGATTCTTCAGTTACATCAACACATATTTACCACACTACACCAGTATCATATGCGCGGACACCATATTTTGAACATTTGAATAAATATGATTCGGATCATATGACAAGGATCGCACATAACATTAGCGCTCGTCTAATGTGACCGGACAGTTACCTTAGCCTTGTGTTATACCACATAGTTTGTGACTTTCGCTCCACAGCGTTAGAGAGGACAGTGATAGACATCAAGCAATACTTCAGGATTGTCAAACTTATATCCTGCTTATTGTGTAGGCTATAGTGGGGTAGCCCATATGGGGTACAACCCAATTAGGGTTTGCTACTTGTACCCATCTTGCTGCTAGTTCATTCATTCTCGTTCGTTATTCCGACATGGTCAGAGCAGGTCCTAGCCTAGGACCGTTTTTTTTTAGGGCCCACCGAGTAGCGCTACCCCACCCGTCGCGCCGCTGTGATCGCGCCGCCCTGCCCTGCCCTGCGTCGCGCTGCCTGCGCACGCCCTGCCCTGCCCACACGCCGCCCACCGCAGCGCGCTCTTCTTTGCCCGCGCGCCGCCCGCTGCAGCGCGCCCTGCTTGCCCGCGCGCCGCCGCGCCGCCTCGCCCGCGCGCCCTGCTGACCCGCGCACCTCCTGCTGCAGCGCGCCCTGCCCTGCCCGCGCGCCGCGCCGCCGCGTCGCCCTGCCCGCGCGCCGCGCCGCCGCATCGCCCTGCTCGCGCGCCGCCCGCCGCCGCGCGCCCTACTCTGCCCGCGCGCAGCCCACCGCAGCGCGCCCTGCCCTGCCCGCGCGCCGCCCGCCGCCGAGCGCCCTGCCCTGCCCGCGCGCCGCGCCGCCGCGCGCCCTGCCCTGCGCGCGCGCCGCGCCGTGCCCTGCCCGCACGCCGCGCCGCTGCGCCGTCCTGCCCTGCCCGCGCGTCGCGCCGCCGCGCACCCTGCCCTGCCGCGCGCCGCTCGCTGCTGCGCTGCCCTCTCCTGCTGCCCGCGCGCCGCTCGCCGCTGCGTCGCCCGGCGCCGCCCTGCCTTGCCTTGCCTGCGTGCTGCCCTGCTGCTAGCGCGCTCGCCTGCCTAGCCCTGCCTGCGTGCTGCTCTACTGCTAGCGCGCCCGACTGCTCTGCCCACAATGGCCACGCTCAGTGTCCTCACTTTCGATCTGGAGGGCCGCCCGATAGAGTTCGATGCGTGGCTCGACGACTTACAGCTGTACTTACTGAGCGATTCCAAGGACCGAGTTTCACTGTTTGACTTCACGTCTGGCGCCTCTCTCGCCCCTGCCGCCACAGCTGACAGTGCGACTCGCTCACAGTGGCTTACCCGTGACGCTGCTGCTCGCCTAGCCGTTCGCAACCACTTGCCGTTAGCCGAACGCGCTCACTTTGGCCAGCACAAGACAGCTAGAGCCCTGTATGACGCTGTAGTCGCTCGTTACTCCTCCCCGGCCACTGCTGCTCTAGGCCGCCTTCTCCTGCCCTACCTGTTCCCAGAGCTGTCCGCCTTTGCCACAGTAGCCGACCTCGTCACTCACCTTCGCACTAGTGACACTCGCTACCGCGCTGCGCTTCCCGCCGAGTTTCTCACCAAGAACCCTCCTCCCACGTACATCACTCTCTACTTCATAGTCACCCGCCTCCCTGACTCTCTTAGCGCTGTCAGGGACATCCTTCTAGCCCTTGACCCCACCGACCTCACTGTCGACCTGCTCGAGAAGCACCTCCTAGCAGCTGAGACTAGCATAGTCGCTGTAGGCGCTTCTCGTGGCACTCCTCGCACTCCCTTCCTTGAGGGGTGTTCGCCCTCCCCCCTGGTCCCCTCCGTCGCCTCTGCTGCAGTTGTTGACTACCTTCGTGCTGAGGAGGTAGGAGCTGCGTCTGCCCCTAGTGGGAGGCGCCGCAGCGGCAGGGGCAGGGGAGGCAGGGGCGGTGGGGGTGGCAGCGGTGGAGGTGGTGGTGGGAGTGGTGGAGGCGGTGGAGGTGGCGGTGGTGGCGGAGGGAGTGGTGGTGGGAGTGGAGGCGGAGGTGGAGGTGGTGGTGGCGGCAGTGGGAGTGGTGGCGGCGGCAGTGGTGGCGGCGGTGGGAGTGGGGGAGGCGGCAGTGGTGGCGGCCGGGGTGGTACCAGCCAGAGGGGAGGCTTTGGCGGTGGTCAGAGGCAGCAGCAGCAGCGTCAGCGTGAGACCCCTTCGCCCTAGGAGCTTCGTGAGTGGTTTGCTCAGCGTGGGGCGTCTGGGGGTAGTGGTCGCTGCCCGTATGTCATTCGCACAAGTGACCGCTCTGGTCAGACATGCGGCAGCCTCACACACAGCACCGCTGCTTCTCCCGTCTTACCGACGCCTTTCGCGCAGATTTTCCCGACGCGACTGAGCTCCCCCGCTGGGCAGAGCTGCTTAGGCAGGGTGTGGATATCTTTGCTCTTGACTATGATGCGATCCTTGCTGCCATGTATGCATTGACTGTTAGTGCTGAGGGTGACTGAAGGATTACAGCTTGTCAAGAGCTTGTCAAGCTAGGAGATTCTTTTGTTACGATGATCCTGTTAACCGCAATGCGTGAAGGTCAACTCTACTCCTCCAAGAAATTGTTGTACGAAACATTAAAAGAGTATTTCGTGGCCTGCAACTTCGGTTTCAAAATAAAGGAGAGTAGGCCAAACTGAGCGCGAGCCGTCTCCATAAGTCTCCTCGGACAGTGCTGGTGGGTTCTGGCGTGTCCAAAAACTCCCCCCCCTCCCCCCCCCCCGCCCCCCCATCAGCCCATTGCTGCTCTCCTGTTGATTGGGACCGGTACGTCAATCGTGCAACGAACAAAGTGGCCTTTATCCAGCGTCATCATGGGAACATTGTTCATGCCGCACCACATCACCCTCCCGGAACGTATAAGGATCAGATTGCGTCGACAGGCGGGCCTCAAATCAGCTATCACCAATCATGGAGGTGGGTCATATAACTATCTGCTCGACATTTAACTGACCACATACCACTCCCCACCTACCCCGAGCTCGCCTTAGTACGAAAGTCGTTCTACGCAAACACTAGATTCATCGGCGCTAGTGCAGTTCACTATGTCAGGTCGTGAAGGTCATGGTAGAGGGAAGGCGGCAAAGAACACGCGCGGAGACACACTGTCTAGGAAACATGTGGGAAAACGTGATGGCAAAAACTTTGCCCGACGTAAACTCAGCAGAGGAGGATCATGCGAGATTGTTGCCGACAGATGACAATCTTCGTCGTAGTAGCAGGTTGAGATCAGCATTAACAAATACCACCTCTGACAAAGTACCGATCGCCACCCCATCTGAGGTGGTAGTTTTGGCAAAGGTAGCCGAGCACGATTATGGCGTTGAACACGAGATTGTGCCGCCATTCCCAGAATCCGCGCCTATCGACATCATCTCGCAAATGACTGATAAGTTTAAGATTACTTTCCTAGATTCTCTTGTAACGTTAGGCTCCATTGCTGGGAACCTTGTGAATCCCTACTTCCCCACAAAACAATTGCGCGATCATCACGGATCGACGGCCATTATCACCACTGCTGATACTCTGCATATCACCGACTGTCAGCCAATCATGCAACCACTCATTGACATTCATAACATGTGAGTGCACTACAGCCCATGTGTTGTCGCCAATTGTCAAAGGGAGTTGTGGTTGGCCCCGTCCTCGCTTGGGCGGAGACGACTTCGTAGTCGGGTGTGCGGGAGGTATAGCCGACCTGCAGCAGTGGGCGACGCCGACTTGGGCGAGCCGGTCGACGGGTTGGTCGACCTGCACGGGGCCACTGCGAGGCCGCCGACCTTGGGGGCGCCGACGGCCGACTTCAACACTGGGAGGTCGACTTGGGAGGTCGACCAGAGGAGGGCGTCGACTTGGGGACGCCGACCCGGTGATGCCGACTTGATGTGGTCGGCTGACAGCTATGCTGGTCGACCTGGAGCTGGTCGACCAGGAGTGTGGTCGACCTGGAGCTGGTCGACCAAGGGTGTGGTCGACTTGGTGAGGTCGACAGGAGGTGGTCGTCGACCTGGTGGTCGACGGGCACGAGGAGAAGGAGCTGATCGATTTGGTTGCCCGGTCGACCAGGTTACCCGGGCGACGGGGCTCTGCGGAGGAGTACGACAGTCGCCCAGGTGGTCTTGGCAAGGTCGACCTCGGAGGTGGTATCCCGAGGTCGACGTGGCTGATCAGGTGCAGCCACCAGCACATGGACGATTTGGTGTATGCGCTGTGCAGGTGACGAAGTACAGCACGCCAATCAACTACGAGCACCTGCGAAGCGGGTGCGCTGTTGTCCTGCGGGTGCAACGCTGTGCAGCCGTCTTGCTGCAGCGTTGGCACGCCGTCGACTTGCAGTGTTGGCAGGCCGCGAATTTGCACTGCTGGAGCGCGGTCGACCGTGCTACGCTGGCAATCGACCTGCATGCATGCTAGCATCCGATGTAGTCTTGCTTGCCAACATCATTCTGAACTATTTGTTGTTAATCTTTGCTAGTGGAACTCTTGCAAAATCTCCCAGTGGATGTGCAAGTAGAGAACACACAAGCAAACGACTAAGGAACGAACGCAGAGATCACTCCCACCCCGTGCCTAGCCCGTAGTCTAGCTCCCGATAAGTAAGTTATCTCCGCATGGTGCGGTGAGCGTGGACGGCACCGCTACTTACTTTCAGTCTAGTCGACTTAGTCCCAATTACCTATCGTGTTCGTAGGCCGGCAGCAGCGTGTTAGTCACTATGGTGTGTGCCGTAGGTGACGCAGGCGTAGTGGATACCCTGGAGACACGGCTGGCTGATGCGAGGAGGCGCCACGCAGATGGCGAATACGGGGAGACGCTCCCTTTGGCGGTCGTCGAGGTAGGCATCCGCGCCATGTGGGCGACGGAGCACTCTTCTCGACCAGTCTCTCCTCGACCGGTGAACAGCGAAGGCGGCGTCGACGTGGGCGTCAACGTCGGTGACCAAGTCGGCAGCAGTGCGGGAGGCACGTCGACGCAAAGAGGAGTCATCCACGCCGATGAAGTCGGCGGCGTTCAGGCACGAGGAATGCAGTCGTCGGCGGCTGCACGGTCCTCGCATGGCGACGTCGGAGGTCGACGAAGCGGATTGACGCCGTCGTCGGCGACGCACGTGACAGCGGGTGGGATAGCGCCGAGCTACGGCTACTTCAAGATTACGCCGGACAGAATCTCGGTCACCCCCCTGCTGGTTGGTCGACCCGACATCATCACGTGGAAGGAGGCGATCGAGCCCCAGCTAGAGATGGCCGGGCTGAAGTGCTTCGCCGACGGCACCGTGGCGACGCCGTCGGAGAACAACCCTGAGCTGCGTGCAAAGTTTCGCATTGTGCAGCTGCTGACCTTCACGGTCATCTCACGGTGCTGCTCGCCGGGCGTGCAGATCGCCCTGAAGCCGTGCAGGGACTACCTGGACGCCGGCCACCAGGCGTGGCACTTCATCGAGTCGACGTACCAGGTCACCGACGACCTGTACATCGGCCAGCTCGAGGAGCAGATGACGCATCTGCGGATGGGCGACCAGGAGACGGCGACCGACTACTGCAACCGGGCACGGCGACTTCTCGCCACCATGAGGATGTCCGGCGTGCAGTACTCAACGGCGTCGTACATCACGCACGTCCTAAAGGGGCTCCCGAGCAGCTACAACCTAATGAAGCGGATGTTGGTGGTGCCGAACACGCGGGCGACGCTCAACAAGGACTCCCTGACCTCATTCATCCTCAGGGACGAGTCGATGCAGGAGGCCGAGCGCTCCATGGAGCTCCTGCCGCAGGTGAACTACGCCGCCCCGGGGAAGCAAGGTGGTCGACCGGGACAGCGCGGGCAGTCTGGCGGCAGTTGAAGTGGTGGTCGGAAGCCCGCCAAGGAAGCTGACAAGAGGAAGTCGACCCAGGATAGCGGTCGAGGAGGAAGTAGTCTACGTCGGGAGTGCTAGTTGTGCCACAGCCCCGACCATCTCTCCTTCGAGTGCCCCGACCGCAGCGACTCCGACGACGACGACGCCAAAGGAGGCCGAGGGAGGTCGGCCGGGCGTCGCCCTCGTCGGGAGAGTAAGCCGCGCAAGGAGAAGCAGTCGACCAAGACGACGTCCACCTCGGCGAAGGACGCCAACTCTTCCGCAGGCGGCAAGGGGCGAGGCGACAACGAGGCGTCGTGCTCACTGGTCGGCGTCGTTGAGCCGACCGTCTCGCTGGCGCCGGAGGCCGGCGAGGACTTCCACGTGATGGCGGCAGCCGTGCAGGCGAACCCGGCGGTGGTCTTGCTCTACAGTGGTTGCTCACACCACCTAATGGGGACGAAGGAGGCCCTGTCGACTTGGGGCCGAACGGCAACGTCAAGCACGTGCGCGGCTTTAATGGGGCGCTGCAGACCGTCCAGGGCCGCGGGACCGTCGCCCTGCAAGGAGAGGCCGGGAAGCAGGTGCTCATCCCCGACGTGCTCTACGTCCCGGGCGTGCATGCCAACCTGCTGTCAGCTGGCCAACTGAAGGAGAGCGGCGTGAAGCTGCAGGACGAGGGCGACGGGATGTTGATCGTCTCGGCGGCCGAGGACGTCCTAGGTCGGGCAACATACACCGGCCGGGTCCTCTGCACCGACCTACGCCCGTGCACGGCGACGTCGACGTCGACCACGATGGAGACGGTGGCTCTGCGGACCATGGCCACGGCAACGAAGTCGACGCGGCCAGGTGGCACGTACGGATTGCTCACGTCAGCGTCGACACCATCACAAGCTCGGTGACGCACGAGGTCGCCACCGGCCTAGACGTCAAGCCGTCGACCGGCACCGAGTCTCCGTGTGTCTCGTGCGTCGGTGGGAAGCTGGTACGGCACACCTTCCCCGACAAGGGCCCGGACGCCGACGACGCCCTGGCTCTCGTGGATATCGACCTGTGTGGGCCATTTCAGGTGGCTGCCAAGGACGGGAGCCTGTACTTCTACGTGTGGGTGAGGCCGGTCGCCAAGAAGTCCGACGTGCTGCGAGAGTTCGGGAAGTGGCTGGTGGTGGTTGAGCGACAGACGAAGAAGTCGGTGCTGATGCTGCGCTCTGACCGGGGAGGGGAGTTCCTCAAGAAGCAGTTCACCGACTTCGTGGACGGCAAGGGCATCGTCCACGCTTTGACCTGCCCCTACACACCGCAGCAGAATGGCATGGCGGAGCGGGAGATGCGGACGGTGGTGGAGTCGGTGCGGACGATGCTGCTGCACATGGGCGTCCAGCACCACTGGTGGCACCTTGCTCTGCGGCAGGCCGTCTGGGTCTGCAACTTCCTTGAGAGGTCGACGCTGCCGCCGGGGACGACACCGTACCAGCTGCTCACTGGGAAGAAGCCCGACTTGTCGCTAGCACGAGTGTGGGGCTGCATGACGCAGTTCCTCGTCCCCGAGCAACAGCGTGGTGGGAAGCTGAAGCCGAAGGCCAGGTGGGGCCTTCATCTCGGTGTGTCGGAGGAGAGCAAGGGATGGGAGATCCTGGACCTCATTGACAACAGAGTGGTCACCACGTCGGACGTGGTGTTCTACGAGACAATGTCGCTCGAGGTCTGGAAGTCGGAGCACGGGCCGGCGTCGGGGCGGAAGCAGGTCAACCTGCCGACAGACACCTCGACGGCGACGCTCTCGCTGCTCGCCGAGGTCGGTGAGCTTTCTGATGAGGACGCCGAGGTCGTCCGCCCTCCTTCCCCTGCCCCCCCTGCCCCCCCTGCCCCCCCTGCCCCACCCCTTGTAGCCGACCTGCGTACGTTGACATTGACGCTGGTCAGCGGCGATGAGGGGAGAAGTGGGCCGTCATCTGTGGCGCCGGCCAAGAACATCGCCGGTGGCCGATGTGACGTCCAGCAAGTCAGCGTGGGAGTGAAGTTGACGCCGACAGGGGAGGTGCAGGCCGAGGAGGTGCAGCCGACTTTGGTGAAGCCGACGAAGGAGGAATCGGCAAGGCATAAGCGGACAGGGGAGCAGGCAGCAGCGAAGCCGGCCAAGGAGCAGTCGGCGACCGGGCAGTCGGCCGGGGAGCCGACCGAAGGGGAGAAGTCGATAGGGACGCCGACTGAGGTGCAGCAGGACGTCGAGGGCAGCGACGCCGGGGACGACGAAGGGGAGCCGTCCACCGACAGCGACGTGGTGAAGGTCCAGCCTGGACCACGACATACATGCCGAATTCGGAGGCCGCCCGACTTCTTCGTACCGGCCGCCTTCAACACGGTGTACGACGAGGTCGACGACGACCTGCTGTACGACGATGCCGAGGAGGATGAAGACCTGCCGGAGCTCGACCCTGACATGCACGCCGACCCCGAGCACCGTTGGGACATAGCGACGATGACGGTGAAGGAGGCGCTGTCGAGCTGGAAGGGCAAGGCGGCGAAAGCCGCCATGGACAAGGAGATCCGCAGCCTCATCGGCATGGGGACTTGGGAGCTGGTCGAACGCCCACGTGGGGTCAACATCATGAAGAACCGGTGGGTGCTGACGACCAAGTATCACATCGACGACACCGTTGAGCGCGAGAAGGCGAGGCTGGTCGTGAAGGGCTTCACGCAGGTGTATGGCGCTGACTACGACGAGACGCCCCGGTGCGCAGCTACGTCACGCTGAGGATCTTCCTCAGCATCGTCGCCGTCCTCGACCTCAACCTGATGCAGCTCGACATGAAGAATGCCTTCCTGCAGAGCAAGCTCGACAGGGTGCTGTACATGAACCAGCCGGACTACTTCAACGACGGGACCGGCCGGGTGTGCAAGCTGCTGAAGAGCCTGTACGGGCTGAAGCAGTCGCCGCTGTTGTGGTACAAGGCGCTCGACGACGTGCTGAGGGGCGCCGGCTGGAAGAAGAGCCAGGTCGACCAGGCGCTGAGCTTCAAGGTCGGCAAGGATGGTATGGCCTGCTGGGTGCTGGTCTACGTGGACGACCTGCTGGCCGCCAGCAGCAGCATGGCCATGTTGAAGGAGCTGAAGGAGCTGCTGGAGGCCGCCTTTTCGAGCTGCGTGAGATCTCGCCCGTGGAGAAGTACCTCGGCCTGGAGATCGTGCGCGACAGGCTGGCGAGGAATTTGTGGCTGCACCAGCAGGGCTACGCCGATAAGCTGCGCAGGCGGTTCATCGATGAGGAGCAGACAGGGCGCACCCCGAAGACGCCGGTCTCGGTCGACGCCTACGCCGAGCTGACGTTCGATGACGAGGAGGCACAAGAGCGCCAGGAAGAGGAATACCGGCAGAAGGTCGACTCGCTGTAGTTCGCGGCGACGACGACGAGGCCAGACATCGCCTTCGCCTGCAGCAAGCTGGGTAGCGGCCTCACGGTGAGGAGCGACAAGCACTGGCGCGAGGTCGACCGCTGCCTCACCTACCTCGCCAACACGCGTGACACCGCCCTGGAGTTCGGCGGTGGACCAGAGTCGCTGAAGCTGGTCGGCTATGTAGACGCCGGCGACGCCGGCGACAAGCAGAACCGGACAAGCACGGGCGGCTGCGTGTTCGTCTACGGAGGGGCCGCAGTCTCCTGGTCAAGCCAGCACATCAAGTGCGCGACGCTATCGTCGACCGAGTCGGAGTACGTGGCGGCAACCGAAGCCGACAAGGAGGGACGTCGCCTTCACCGGGGAGCCTGGCGCAGGCAGTAGACCGGTCGACGGAGGTGCCATTGAGTCCCCGGAGGAAAAGAGCCAGTGAAGCAAGGCGGACGCCGCAGCCAGATCTGCTCGTGCAGGCTTCCCTGAAGGAACGCTGTGGAGAAGTCCAGTGACCAAAGACTGTAGCGGGTAGCGGCGTAAGGTGCAGTCGCGAAAGAGACACCGAGACGCTCCAGAGTCAAGTTTGAAGGACAGTGGCGCAATGGTTTAGGTCGTACCTATGCCAGCGATAGAGGCATGTACTAGGCTAGAAGCAGCTGCAGCTCCTCCACATTGACCCTCGGAAGCAACTAGGCTAGACAAGCCGGAGAAGTGAGCCCAAGAAGCACGAGAGGCAGCAAGAGACTAGACAGGGGCAGTACGCAGATCACACAGATCCAGAGGAAACTCCTGGTAGCCCAAACTGAGTAGTGAGGCCCAGTGTGGGGCGGCTGTGGCAAGGCCGAAACGATGGTAGTAGAGGTCAATGAGGCGGCCAAAACACTGGCCAGGAGCGTGCAGACGTCCACAAGTCTGACCGAGGCGCCAACTGAACCTGAGTACGTACTGGCAGGGTTCGATAGGGGGAACTCGCAACTGCTGCTGCTGCTGCTGCTGCAGCATCCGCTGTCGCCACGTCAACATGGCCAGCTAGTACTAGTACTAGCAGCAACATTGGCGGAAGGAAGCGGTCTAGTGTAGCTAGGAGCGGTCAGGTGCGGTAGGGTGCGGTCGGGTGTGGTCGGGTATGATATAGTGGAGTGGAGAGCAGCTAGAAGCGGTCGGGTGCGGCTAGGGGTGGCCTGGTACGGCTAGGAGCGATCAGGTGTGGTAGGGTGTGTTTGAATGCGGTTGGGAGGGGTCTAGTGCGGTCGAGAGCGGTGAGGAGCAGCCGGGCAGAACGTAGCGAAGGCATGGGTGGCTGCTGCTGGCACTCTTGCTGGTGCTGCCCGCGCTAGCTGTTGCCGCTGGCGCTAGCTGCTGCTGCTGGCGCTAGCTGCTGCTGCTGGCGCTAGCTGCTACTGCTGGTGCTAGCTGCTGCCGCTGGCACTAGCTGCTAATGCTGGTGCTAGCTGCAGCTCTGCTGGCGGCGCGCTGCTGCTGTTGGCGCTCTGCAGATGCAGTGGCGGTGCACTGCTGCGGCTCGCGCTGGCGTGGGGTGGTGCGCTGCTGCTCGTGCTGGCGTGTGGAACGGTCGAGTGAGAGCGCACGGGGCTACTGGGTGAGCGCGGGCGGGGCTACGGGGTGCGCGCGGGGTGCGGGGTGCGCGCGAGTAAGGTGCGTACGGGGTGCGAGGTGCGAGCTACGGGCGGGACGGGCGGGGCGAGGCCGCGAGGGCTGCTAACGGGGGGGCGTGGGGCCGCTAACGAGGGGCCACAGGGGCCTTCGAAGGAAGGCCGCGGGGCCTTCGAAGGAAGGCCGCGGGGCCTTCGAAGGAATGGGGCGCGGGGTGCGAGTATGGCGCATATGGGGCGGGGTCACGGGGCCTTCTAATGGAGGCCGCGGGGCCGTCTAAGAGAGGCCGCGGGGCCTTCTAAGGGAGGCCACGTGGCCTTCTAAAGGAGGCCGCAGTGCCTTCTAAGGGAGGCCGCGGGGCCTTCGAACGAGCGGGGCACGGGGCGTGTATGAGGCGACGGGGCGCTCTCTAGGCGCTCTAAGGGACGGGGCGCGGGCTGGTGGGCCAATGGGAAAGAAAACTTGCTCTATATCATGTTAAACTAGGAACGGGAGAATGAATGACTAGAAATGAACAAACAAGGGTAGATATAGCTAACCCTAACCCTAACCCTAGAAAGAATTAGTAACACCTAGACTAGAACATACAAACCATATAGAATAAAGTTTGACAAGGGGGACGCAGTGTGCAGCATGAAGAGATCTGACGAAGGCTCCCAGGAGAACGTCACAAGACGTGCTCCAGTGGAAACGTCCTTACAGGTCGCAAACCTCTTGGGTGCAGGGAAAGTGACTGTGACCCCATAGTCCTGAAGATGTCCAACACCCACCAAGTTCCTGTGCTGGAGAACGAGGGATGTGGAGACTTGAGAGAGAACCAGAGGGGTCAACCGGACACGGGAGAGTGGTAGAACTGCGAGCAACCGCTGGTCCCAAGGTGGGATCAGCCAGAGCAACTGAGACTGGAATTGGCAGCTGTGTGACAGTGGTGTGGTCGCGACGGAAGCACTGGGACGCGCGAGAGTCAAGTGTAAAGGAAAAATCCGCGTCGGCAGTAGTCACACCTGGGCTAACAACTACACAAGCACCCATAGTAGAAACACAAACACCTACACTAGCAACATTTCATAGTACTAACTGTTGAATGAATGATTAGAAAAGACAATGACAAGGAAGCTATATGCAAACCCTAGCCAACCCCAGCCAACCCTAAACATAAAGGTACACCACCTAGACTAGCAAATACAAACTATAACAATTATAGTCTGACACAACACGCAAAGGTCCTAGTCTAAGTACACACAAAAGAATGCATGGCAAAATAAGAATCATCCATGATCATCTCAAACACATGGTAGCCACGACTGACTAATTAAGAGCTAAGGGAGGGAGCGGAAGCGTGGCAGGGAGGAACACCGATTCTCGATACCATGTCGTGAGGAGAATTGTGTGCATTACAGAATAGCATACAAGGGCATATAAGTGCTGGCCCTAAACCTAGAATATACGGTAGACCTAGCATACAAATACAAAACATAGAATTTGACAAAGTACCCTTTTGAATGACAACTCGGTAGAATCTCGGTTAGTGAACAGGTACATAACTGAAAAGGTATTCTTTTAGAACTATATATTTTCTTGTATTTTGTTTTATTTCCAATTCTTGTTCTCACTACTAGTACAGGAATTCATACCGCTGTAGTATTTCATCAAGTCTAGCCTCTACAAATATCTTAGGGCTTCACTCAGCCCAACAGCTTTAAGTTGAATACAATATTAATGGAAGTTCAGATTTGCGCCTACTTTATCATGCAATACCGCATGTGAGGCAAAAAAACAAAAACCCGTTCAGGTGGAATGCGTTTTAAACTATATTAACATCTAAAAACAGAAAAATATGGTGCATGCCTCCCTAAAAGCGTGCCATCTAACAAGGATATGAATATTTTTGTTTTGGCCTACGAGGGTCATATTTGAGATTCAAACATTTGAGGGGCTATTTTTCCTTGTAAATATGTATAATCTCATAGCACTAAGGGTGCGAAACCACTTTGATGGTTTCGGATCGTTTAACGAACCATAGTGACCGTGCAATGTCGCACACAAACGGTAACTGGGTATAGCGTTTGACCAAAATACGCGGGAAACCAACGAACAAACGGACACATAACCATCAAACGGACGGTTGCAAAATAGTTTACACTGGTTGGCGCACGGAGATCCATGGGACAAGAGTGATAACGCGCCTCTGACTTTCATCCAAATCGATGGGCGAAACGAAACACTCGCGGAGTCAAACCACAACGGGAGAGATTTGCAACAGAAACAGGTTTCTCAAAAATTCTATTGCACGCGTGGCGTTCATTTGCTCCAGTAGTAGACGATTGGTGCGAACATTGCAGTAGTAGTCGTGCCTGGCATTTCCCACAGTCCTTCATTTATACAGCAGATTACCCGATAAGGGTATTGTATCCCTTAAAATTTGTGTTCGCACTTGTATCATCATGTCGTTTAGTACCGTAATATTCCCCACCCGAAATTTTTGCCCTGTGTGGGTAGCGCGGACGTAGTACATGCACTGTTGAACTAAACAACAATTTTGTCGCACGTTCATCCCTGCGAAAGTATATGCCCGGGGAACACTTGATACTGTGCGACGGGTCTCACGCGTTCATATGGGTCACGGTCATATGAATGTTGCGCAGGATTGCTCAGGCACACATGCACGACCCTATATGACTACGCAGTTTACGACGCAAAAACCTATATGACCGTGCGCTTTACTCGCACACATCTATATGACCACGCACAAACCTATATGGGTGCCTCTGTCACATATATGGGTGCGCATGTCACATATGACCGCGCAAAACCGAATGCAATTTTGGAATCATATACAAAGAATCATATGGCGCCATACCTATATGATCGTGCATACATGTTGCCCGATGTATAGTTTTGCCACATTAGTTTGATAAGGTTTAAATATGTGGCGATTTGTGCATACCGTACATGTTGCATTCATATGGCATCGGTTTAGAGGTCTATGCCTATCTAGCTTTATGCCTGTCTATTTTGTTAATAAATGTTCAAAAGAGAGAGTATGGGTTCATGATGCAAGCAGTTTAAGGTTTCAAGCCAGTGTCTGCGCCTTTATTGTGGTGGATTACGAAGGAAGGCATCGATGATGTCATCAGGCATATTGATGGGGGTTACTGCACACGTTGATCAAACATTGCCATGAGTAGATTACACGAAATGAAAATATAGGTACAAGCATATGTTATTAGACCGTGTTCCAAAAAAAAAAAACAAACAAACAATCAAACAAACATACACCATCATAGTTCCCACTTGTTGGAAGCACGCTGGCCTTACCGGAGCGAGGTGAATTTGTTGTGGCATTGTTCAGTGATATAGACATGCCTAAGTTGTGCTGTGAATCGGCAAGGCCAGCAAACCTGTTATTGTCCTGAGCAGGTACCTCAATGGGGGGAACTTGCTGGGCATGTGGGTGAGTAAGTGTCTTAGCAGTGCTGAGTGCAACACTAGGTGCTTTACCAAGAACAAGAGGATGGGATGCTGTGTGTTATGCTCCAGAAAGGCATGCATTTTAAGATTATGGTCGTGGTTTGTGCTTGGCTGGGAGCATGGATAGGGGTGTGTGTGTGTATGGAATGTGTTGGGCAGCAAAATGCAGGTTGGGATGAGGAAGGCTTTGGGTGTAGGGCTTCCAACCGACAGGTGCTAGGGATGCATCTGCAGTTGGTGCAAGAGCTGAGGTCGGCGGGTGGTACTTGACTTGTGTACCTCCATCATGCTGGTGGGAAAGGTGAGGAGAAGCATGTGTGTGAACTGTGCCGTGTCCAGCTACTAGTGCAGGATTCAACGTTTGTGTATTCAATCCCCTGAAGCCGCTGAGTACATCTTTACAATTTCTCCTCTCTCACCAACGCTGGCTTCCACCAGATGGCCAACCAATTCTGGTGTAAGACCCTCCAGGCACTTTTTCTCATCCTCGCTCAACTCCACCATCTTACTGCCGCTGACCAATGGTCGGAAGATATGCGCGGCTACTGCATATGCCTTTGCGGCCTCCAAAAGATTGGTATACCGGCCTAGCGCTGGAAACTGCCACGATTAGTATCCACGCAGATTCTAGCCGACCACTTACCATCCTTTTTACTAACACTGGTATAACATGAGCTAGGAGCTCGTCCTCGTGCATTGTTGCGACTCGTCGTCGTCTCGGTCACTGCGCTGTGAGTGGACAACAAATCATCGTCCACGTTTGATGCTGTCACACCATGTCCAGTTCTTATGGCTACTCTGGCACCTTTGATCTCAATCGTCGTACCCAATGGGCCATTCTCACCTTTCTCACGCAAACCCACCTTCTCACCTTCACCCATCTCACCGTCAATCACAATAGCCTCACACATCCCTAGGGGTGCACCTCTGTTGCTGGCTTGGGTGCCAGCATTGACCGCACCCATGACTTCCACCTGTGCGGGTTCTCTAGGTCGTTCAAAAATAGCTCCACCTTCCACTCTCACATAACCATCATCCTTTGCTGCAGCACCACCGTCACCGCCATCCTTCTCGGCACGTGAAAGAGTCAGCTCACGCAATTGCCTCTCGAGTTTAGCGATAGCAACGGCCTGACTCTCATTTTAAACTCCCAGCCTGTGCATCCTTCCCTCCATCTCCGCTCTCCACTCCTTATCCTCCACCTCATCACCTATGACACAGACCTCAACAGGCGCAGTGATTGCGTTGCCAAGAGGTATCTCACAGTCTGCTGCCGTGAGCTCGGCGATCAGCCATCCTTTGGTGTGTGTGCAAATATCCCGCATTATCTTGCGTCGGTAAGCCAATGGGCTCCTACTAAACCGCACACCATTTTCAGAACCTTCAAAACAAGCTTCCACAAGTGCATGAATGGACTGGCACATGAAGATGTTGATTGTGTAGGTGGTTGTGGTATTTTGCTCTAGCTGGCTGTGGGCTAAGGGCTTGGGCAAAATGTGGTTGCTAGACTTGTTGCGGGCTGGAATTGAACTCGCACCCAACAAGCACCAACAAACCTTTGCTATTCACTACAACACCTTTGGTGTTGCTATTTTGGCACTTTGGGTTGTTGGGAATTGTTGTAGGGCGAGGGTTGGGTTGGTAGGGTTTGACAAACTCGTCACTTTGCAGAGCTGAACTCTTGCTAAAGCTACTTCCTTGATCTAATCCATGGCTGCCAAGTAATTCCGCCAGGATACCCCGTCGCACTTAAATCGCGATAGCGATCAGCCTAGATCTTGGTGGAAGGCGTGCGTTACCATTCTGGAAAGTAGAAATTAAGACCTGTCCAACGCGTACCTGTTCATAGTTTAAGGTTACGTGAGCTGCACGCAATATTCCGTCGCAGTCGGCGGACTTAATTTCTTGTACGCTCTCCAGATTCGCTCGCTTTCCATCAGTGGTATCAGAGCTGGTTAGGCCTGCGACATTCCTTTTTTCATCATATATCGAATTGGTTTAAGGACCTCCAGATCTAGGGCTGGTCATGGCCCGGAAATTAGATGGCCCTCCTAGGTTCACCGGCTCGGATTTTTTGCTATGGCGGTTCCAGTTTACGCTTTGGCTAGGTATTAATGACCTAGAAGGCGTTTTGGAGGGATCGGAGCGAAGACCTGGAGCTGATGAAGCAGAGGCATCTGCTGGAGTGTCTAGCCAAGAGGGAGCAGGGGCTGGGGGAGCCTCTAGCTCATCTATAAGTGAGGGAAGTGGAGGTGGATCAGCAGCACCGCGAACCGGAAGGCAACGGCTTAGTGCGGAGGAGCTACTTAAGGCACAGGAGGCGTGGGACCGCAAGGACAAGCAAGCGTTCCAGTACCTGTGTTGGGCTTTGGAAGGCCATTTAGAGCTCCTAAATATGCTGATTGGCCTGAAGGGGAAGCAAGGAGCAGCTGCCCAAGCATGGAAGAGAGTTCAAGATCGACATTTGCAAGCATACTCACCTGGAGGAAGCGGTTCTACACCATGGAACGCAACTATGGTGATGGAGAGACCATTGTGCAGTATCTCCAGAGGGTGGATGAGTATGTGAGGGCCTTGGAGGAGTTGAACTACAAAGTAGATGAGAAGGAGATCATCTACACCGCACTCCAGGGGCTGGACCAAGAGGCGAACGAGGCCCTACTGCAGTACCTTCACCTTGAGCAGCAGAAATGGACCAAGGCCTGGATATGGGAGGTTTTGGTTTCTGATGAGGCTCACAAACGTGATGCTGGTAGAGGAGTTGAAGGGGGAATGGGGGCAGGTGATAGAGCTGCCTCCAAGAAGTACCAGCAGCGGCAAGGAGGTGGGGGGAAGAAGAAGGAGCTCGACAAATGCCTCGTCCCTGGATGCAACCGGATGCACTCTTGGAAGGAGTGTTGGAGCCGACCAGATGGGTGGAAGCCTCACGAGTACCCAGGAGAGGCTCCACCTGTCACTAGGCCTGAGTGGGTGGAGAGGAGGATGAAGAATGGAGCATGGAACAAGAAGGGCAGCAAAGAGAAAGCGGCAGCGGCGGCGGCAAACGAGGATAAGAAGGGAAAGGAGGACTCATCGGATGATGGTTTCTCCTTCTTGTCCTTGGAGAAGGAGATGGTGCTTGCTGGTCGTGTGTTGGCTGACCCCAATCAGCTCATTCTAGAATCTGGGGCAACCTGTGGAATGGTACCTCGGCGCGACCTCTTCACCACCTATCACTCCCTCCCACCTAACTCCATAACTGTGATTGTGGGGAGCGAAGATACGCTGCAAGCAATCGGCATCGGCACCATCACCGTCAAGGGGAAGGAGGGGGGGGTGCTGAATGTGAAGGGTGTGCTTCATGTTCCTGGATTGGAAGCCAAACTTCTCTCATGCTCTCAGCTTGCGAGGCAAGAATACATATGCACCTTCACCATGGGAGGGTGCACGGTTCGCAAGGGTGGAGCTGTGGTGATGGAGGCCAAGTTAGAGAAGGGTCTATACCTTGTTCCAGTTTGTGTGCCTCAGGTGCAGAGGACACATGGTGTTGAAGCCGAGGAAGCCGCTTGTAGCACCCGTTGGAGCAGGTGACGGCAGATTTGCTGCACCTACGCATGGGGCATGCGGGAAGGCAGCAACTTGTGGAGTGTGTGAAGAAGGGGGAGCTGAAGGGTGTGGAGATCAAGGAGGGTGGTGGGCAGCCAAGCAAGTGCCCTGATTGCACGACCGAGAAGCTGCCAAGGACCTCCTTCCCTACCTCCACCACTAGAGGCTCCGCACCTCTTGAGTTGGTGCACACGGATGTGTGTGGCCCCATGCAAACACCGGATAGGGAGAAGGGCAGCAAATACTTCATCACCTTCTTGGATGACTTCAGCCGCCTAAGTTGGGTTACCTTGGTGAAAACCAAGGATGAGGTGGCCAAGGTCTTCAAGCGTTGGATACATTATGCGGAGAGGGAAGCCGGGGCCAAGGTGAAAATACTTAGGTCTGATCGGGGTGGGGAGTACATGGGGAAGGATCTGGAGTCTTTCCTTGAAGACAAGGGCATCACCCACCAGCTTTCAGTTGCCTACACGCCGCAGCAAAATGGGGCAGCGGAGAGGCTAAACCGGACCCTCATTGACCTTGCCCAAGCCATGCTTGCTCATGCGCAGCTGGACCATACTTGGTGGGGGGCAGCAGTGCAATATGCGAACTGGGTTAAGAACCAGATGGGCAGCAAGGGGCTAGGGGGCAAGAGCCCATACTTCATGTGGACCAGGAAGGTGCCTAGTGTGTCCATGGCACGAGTGTGGGGATGCATGGCGCAGTACAAAGTGCCCGACCAGCAACGGAGGAAGCTGGATCCTAAGGCACAATGGGGCATTTTCCTTGGGGTGTTGGAGAGGAGCAAAGCTTGGATGTTGTGGAGTGTGGCGGATCAGCGGGTGGTGGAAAGCCGGGATGTGGTTTTCCACGAGGGGCTGAGCTACAAGGGGTGGAAGGAGCATGGTGGTAGTACAGTTGGGAGCTCCCTCCAGGATCCCTACACCTCTTCCATCTTTGAGGGGGCATGGGAGGACCCTGGAGAGGAGGTAGAGGAGCAGCAAGAGGAACAAAAGGCAGCTGCACCTCACCATGAGGAGTCACCATCTGCTGATTCTACCCCTGACCCTAACGCACCAGCCCATGACCCGGAGCAGTGACAGGGGCAGCAGCAGCAACAAGAGAAGCCGCAGCAGCCACCACAGCAGGATACACCGCCTGTTCCTGTGGGTAGGTGGCAGCAACTACTGCAGCAGCAGCTGTCCAAGTCACCACGGTCCCCCATGAAGAGAGCGACTTGGAAGGAAAAGCTGCAAAGTTTGGAGCAGGGGGAGGCATCACCTCTGCGCCGCACCATACGCATCTCCCGGCCACCTGAGAGGTTCACACCAAGTGCACAGTATGCTTGCATGCATGATCATGAGGTGCATGATTTGGAGGAGTGCATGCTTGTGGATGCTGATGGGGGTGAGCATGGACTTGATTTTTGTCTTATGGGTCAGGTGCATGAGCCTAAGTCAGTCAAGGAGGCCTTGTCCCGTCCTGAGTGGGTCGAGTCCATGCGCGAGGAGCTTGAGTCCCATAAGGTGAACGAGTCCTTTGAGCTGGTTGATCCTGCTTGTGTGCCACCTGGTATGGAGGTCTTGAGGTGTCAGTGGGTGTGGAAGTACAAGCACAAGGCTGATGGTAGCATTGAGAGGCCTAAGTCCAGGTTGGTGGCCATGGGGAACACTCAAACATGGGGTGTTCACTATGACCAGGTGTTTACCCTGGTGGGTAAGCCTACTACCCTGAGAGGCTCCCTTGGGATGGCAGCCTCCTCGGGGTTTCACATCCATCACATGGATGTGACCACTACCTATCTTCATGGGGTCTTTGATGATGGGTCCGGCAGAGTTTGCCGACTCAGGAAATCAATCGATGGGATGAAGCAAGCTCCAAGGCAGTGGTACCTCAAGTTTGATGAAGCCCTGATGGACTTTGGCTTTGAGAGGTCGGAGTGTGACCCCGCCTTGTACCACTTGTTGAGGCGTGAGGGCAGTCTGTCCCTCTACCTCTATGTGGATGACATTTTGCTCATGTCTTCGAGCATGGTCTTGCTGGATGAGGTCAAGGGTCTCTTGTCCTCTCGTTTCCGCATGAAGGACTTGGGGGAGGCTAAGTACTATTTGGGGGTGCAGATTGAGCGTGATGAGAGTGGCATCTTGATTCATCAGGAGAGGTACATTCTCAACATGCTTGAGTCCATTGGCCTTTCTGAGGCTCACCCCGTGCGTACCCCTCTCCCTACAGGGTTCGATGTGCATGCACATGCTGAGGAGCCCTTGCTGAGAGATGAGCTGGTTCAGCTCTATCATATATGCAAGCACGACCACACAGCCCCAGATTGCTTATGCAGTGTCACAGCTGTCCAAGGTGGTGTCTTGTCCCAAGGCATCCCAACTGCAGGCTGCTAAGAGAGTGTTGAAGTACCTAAAAGGTTGTGTGAAGTCAGGTATCTTCCCTTCACACAGTGAGCCTCAGGTCGAGTTGGTGGCCTTCAGTGATGCTGATTATGCTGGAGATTCAGCTAATCGCAGGAGTCACACCGGCTATGTCTATTGCCTCAATGGTGCAGCCATCTCTTGGCAAAGCAAGAGGCAGCTGGTGGTTGCATTGTCCACCACTGAGAGTGAGTACATCAGTCTGTGTCAGTGCATTCAGGAGGGTGTGTGGCTGAAACGTTTGTTTGGGGAGTTTGGGCATGAGTTTGCTGGTGGTGTGCCTGTGTTTGTGGACAACCAATCTGCCATTGCCCTTGCACACATTGCATGCTTGCATGGCCGCACCAAGCACATGCAGGTTCGGTGGCATTTCATCAGGGAGATGGTGGCTGGTGGTGAGGTGATCCTCCGGTGGTGCCCAACCAACCGTCAAGCGGCACGGTGTGTGCATGTCCTTGATGGGGATGCAGCCCCATGTTGGCATGGTGCCTGAGCAGGTTGAGGGAGGGCTGGTGCTTCTCTGCCTTGACGACATCATGCTATGGACGGCGCCCCTCCCTGGGCAAGGGGGAGTGGAGTGAAGGATTTTGCCCAGTGGTGTTCAGCCACCTCCAGCACGAGCAAGGGGGAGTGTTGATTGTGTAGGTGGTTGTGGTATTTTGCTCTAGCTGGTTGTGGGCTAAGGGCTTGGGCAAAATGTGGTTGCTAGACTTGTTGCGGGCTGGAATTGAACTCGCACCCAACAAGCACCAACAAACCTTTGCTATTCACTACAACACCTTTGGTGTTGCTAGTTTGGCACTTTGGGTTGTTGGGAATTGTTGTAGGGCGAGGGTTGGGTTGGTAGGGTTTGACAAACTCTGTCACTTTGCAGAGCTGAACTCTTGCTAAATCTACTTTCTTGATCTAACCCATGGCTGCCAAGTACTTCCGCCAGGATACCCCGTCGCACTTAAATTGCGATAGCGATCGGCCTAGATCTTGGTTGAAGGCGTGCGATACCATTCTGGAAATTAGAAATTTAGATCTGTCCAACCCGTACCTGCTCATAGTTTAAGGTTACGTGAGCTGCACGCAATGTTCCGTCGAAGTCGGCGGACTTAATTTCTTGTACGCTCTCCAGATTCGCTCGCTTTCCATCAGGAGGTATCTCACAGTCTGCTGCCGTGAGCTCGGCGATCAGCCATCCTTTGGTGTGTGCGCAAACATCCCGCATTATCTTGCGTCGGTAAGCCAATGGGCTCATACTAAACCGCACACCATTTTCAGCACCTTCAAAACAAGCTTCCACAAGTGCATGAATGGACTGGCACATGAAGATGCCTTAGTTATCTCTTGTACGCTCTCCAGGAGGTATCTCGCAGTCTGCTGCCGTGAGCTCGGCGATCAGCCATCCTTTGGTGTGTGCGCAAACATCCCGCATTATCTTGCGTTGGTAAGCCAATGGGCTCATACTAAACCGCACACCATTTCCAGCACTTTCAAAACAAGCTTCCACAAGTGCATGAATGGACTGGCACACGAAGATGCCTTAGTTATAGTCGTTAGTCTGAAGTAGCATCTGCCATGACTGCAACACACCCGAAGCATATGCAGTGTAAATGAAACAATGGGGTAATCAACAGAATTGATAGTGGTCCAAGGTGGTAACTAGCTTGAACGGGCTAGTTGTGTGATGCCTAGACCCGGGCAAAATCAGGGCCATGGGCATCCCACAGTCACCCATTTCAGTATAGGGTTAGTGAGGCAGACAAGCATGGAAATCCAAAGTGCAGGGTATAACGCACCTCCATGATGTGACACTTGAATCTCCCCAGCCTAGTTTTCATCTCCTCTCCGCGCTTTCCATGTTCTTTCTCGAAAGCCCTGCCCAAAATTTTGTATTGGGCACGTATATGCGTGGTCCCGCATGGAATGATGTGGAATGCAACAAAAGATTCATAAGCATGCATCGAACGGATATGTGTGTTCCTACACGGAATGCAACTGTTGGCACAAACTTACGTTGTCATGTTCCTGAATGCATTTCCCCCCACAGCATGCATCCCATGGGAGTCATAGAGCAGCATTCACGCAGGTTGTGTGGTAATGTCAGAGTCGACCAGGAGAGCCACAACTCCCGGATTGATGACTATCATCACACTGAAGTGAAACCTGCAAGAATCAGTTATTGCACAACCAATGTTAGAGTTAAAGAACAAAATAACTGCCCAGGACTTGAGCACTTCAAAATGTATGTATTGAGAAAGCTTGCCTTCTGGTCCTTATAATTTGGCATCGTTTTCGTTACAACTGGCTTATTACTACATATGCATCGAGTTTAAACACATGCTAATACATGCAAAGTACTAGCTATGGGGCTATCCGTCCAAGCAGCCACGGTAGGGTCGGTCCTGAGGTGGGTGGTGGGGATGTTGATTGAGCCGTTGAAATTAGAAAAACGTGGGTGGAGGTAAATGAACTCCAACCCACGGTTTTTGTAGTTGGAGAAGGGCGTTTAGCACGCTTCGACGATGCCAAATATTCAGTACAAGCAGCTTCTCTTTCACAAGACACAATCTTGAAAAACACAAATGTGTTTAAAATTGATAATATTCAGAACTCTTTCTTTCTGGTCCTTATAATTTGGCATCGTTCTCATTGCAACTGGGGTCTTTGAGACATGGGCAGCAGGGACTTCCTGTTGCGTACCATGCTGTTCTGAGGACAATGCATGTGTCGGATCCTGTAGATCGCGGGAGGCCTTGATCAGAGAGGTTCGACTTATGGCGTGACGTACATCTCCTTAGCTGTGTCGCTTCGCGACCAACCTTTTAAAATTTCGGTCTACACCGGTGTTTGCTGCTATGGTAGCTGCGCCCTTTCAGAAGGAGTGTGTGCCGAGCTGCTGCTCTCCAGTCCAACTTTTGGGAAGGCTTCTTAGCACCAGTTTCGGATAGTCGTGTACGATGGTGGCCTGTTATGGCCCTCGTTGGTTGAAGCATGGCCAAAAACGCGAATTTGCGGTCCCTCCGAGTGCGGGCCATAGCCAGCAAGTTGGATGAAGCGTCGGGTGCAGCGCACGGGGCACCAAGGGTCCGTTGTTGCTGAGATGGGTATCCAGGTTCAGTGGCCAGCCTGGTCCGTCTTGGAGTGTGGTATGAGGATCCACATGACCTCGTCGTGGAATTGGATATCTTGCCATTTGATAGCGACCAGCTCGGAGTATCGCAGAAATCCAGAATACAAGAGGATAGGGAACAACCCCTTCTGAAATTCAGTAGGATTGTCCGACTGCAGGTAGCTCGCGGACAGGTCTCGAACTTGTTGGATCGACATGGGCTCCTTGAGACGACTGGGGCGAGTGCAGTGTCATTTCGCGAAGTCGCATACTTGGGTGGTGAAAGGTCCAAGGTCACTTCGGTCATGCGATGGGCGAAGCTGACTACTGAGCACGTGAGCTGCACTACGGACAAGGTCGCTTTGCATTGGATTGCGTACACCAGGCATAGGGCGAGGGTCATGTCGGACGCGGGAAGAAATGGGAGGTCCACCTTCGTGCAGAAGGCCCGAAACTTGGCCCAGTAGGGTTCATATGTTCGGATCGTCGAATTGGCACGAGATTGCGCGATCATGTTGATGAGTTGGTCGTGTAGCTTTGGGAGCAAATCTGAACACAAAGCGTATTCATCATAATTAGTCGAATGCCACTCGAAGTGCGATGATTGGGCTGTGCGGTAATCCAGCGCCTGAGAAGGCAGCGGTATGTGTTCCTGCTGCTAGGCACTGGCTGCCGTGTGTTAGGGGAATGTGCGCATGGATGTGGGACGCCCAGGTGCGTGGGAAGGGTTGTAGGAGTGGCCACCAATTTGCACCCGGCCAGTGTGGGACAATCAGTGTAAGCGATGCGTGGGTGCGGTGTGCGTGGTGGAGGACGGCTGGGACCAAATGAGGGGGGGGGAAAGGCAAAGCTGTTTTCTGATATCCACGCGAGCGAAAACGCATCGACTGCTGTGGCCTCTAGGTGGGGAATCTTCGTGCAGAAGCGTGACAGTTGGGAGTTGCGGGCGTTTGCAAAGAGGTTGATGGAATGGGGGGACCCCAACGATGTTCCGAGATGCGGGGCTCCGAGCGCCATGATACCCTTGCAGGCTGTGGTGAGGTCGGGGCTGCGAGAGCCGCCTTTTCGAAGGATGAAGAATACGCCCTGGTTGTCCACCCGCACGAGGACGTGTTTTTCTGGATCTTGTTGGCGTATGTTTGTAGCGCCCAAAGAACACCTTCGATCTCCCTCCGCGTGCTGGACGTTGCTTGCAGCAGTTCTGGCATGGTCGCCTGGCTTCTTCGAGGCCACCCGAGAATGTGGTCAGAGTTCCGCCCCAACTGTGAGAGCTAGCGTCCACATGGATTACAGCGTCGTAGCTGTTTCGAACGTGAAACGGTGCATCGTTGAATCGATCAAACTCTTCAAGCCATAAGTTGAGCACGCTGGTTTTCCATGAAGGTGCAACATTGATCACTTGTAACATAGCGTGGCTGAATGGGCGAGTTGTTGCACCAAGTGCGACGCCCATCGACACGAGCATGCCTGTGATTCTGGCCACGTGGCGGACGGGGACTGGTCAATGTGCCTTGCTTGCGCTCAATAAGTTCCGAATGGTCGCATGTAGTGAGGCTCGTTGGTCGAGACCGATGGAGAATTGGCCGGTGTCTGTGTCCAGCTCCACGCCCAAGGATCGCATGTGTTGCGATGGTGACAGCTGTGATTTCTTCACGTTTATCACAGACCCGCCGCTTTAAGGTCCACTATTACGCGATGGCATGTAGCTTGCACGTGGGCTTTCGACTGGCAGAGGAATAAAATGTCATCCACGTACGGCACTACTCTGATGCCTTGTTCTCGCCAGCGCCAGGCTAGCTGCTTGATGAGCTGTGTGAAGACAAATGGGCCGTCGCAAGGCTGAACGGCAATGACCGAAAAGAGTAAGTGTGCCCATCAAATTCGAAGCCGAGGAACTTCCAACACGAGGGATGGTTGTCGATGTGGTGGTACCCGGATTTGAGGTCAATGGAGAACATCATGTCCCCAACGCGTGCCAAGTCCGCACGCGGTTGAGCCCTTCATACTTGAATTTTGGGACGATTAAGTTGGCATTGACTTTTCGCAGATCAAGAATGAGCCTGCACTTTTCTCTTTGCTCGACCACGTTGAGTGGACTTATACATGTAAGCTCCCTTGCCGCCATCTCAACTGCCGCTCCGGCCTCCGCGAGTTCTTGGATGGCGGTACGTGTGAATGTAGCATGTGGGTATGCCCTATTGTGGTTGCCAACCGGCGTATGGCTCCCTCCGTGTCGGAATGATGGTGGCCTTCCTTCCCACGATAGGTTTCTTCTCTTTCTCTCTCTCTCTCTCTCACTCTCTCTTTGTGTTTTTGCCAACCAGCATATGGCTCCCTCCGTGTCATACGCCAAGGGTTACTGGCTCCATGAAAGCCAGTAACCCTTGGCGATTATGGAGAGGACGAGGATGCCAGGGCACCATGAGCTCCACCACGCAAAGGTCGAGCGAAGCCGACCGCACATTTGTGTGATGTTTTTGTCAGTGACGGCGAATTCGTAGGGGTCGTCATCGCGTGACACCTCGTATTGCCGTGCTCCAGTGCATTTTCGGCATGGTAGTGAAATGGGACAGGGGGTCGCATTCCATAGTTAAAACATAGGACTGACGTGTATATGCATGTGCCAAATATATCACATCAAGAAGGTTTGCCGTCATGCCATACACGGCTTGAACGGTTGTGTTGAGTGCCAACCGGCATATGGCTCCCTCCGTGTCGGAATGATGGTGGCCTTCCTTCCCACGATAGGTTTTTTCTCTTTCTCTCTCTCTCTCTCTCTCACTCTCTCTTTGTGTTTATTGTCATTTGGGAATATGCATACCTCTCTTGCTTGGCCCATGCCCTTCCGCATGACCCCTCTCTTAGAAGCCCTGCCACCCCCCCCTTATTTCTATTTTCTCATACGCTCCATGCTTCTTCTTGCCCTTTTAGGGCCTTCCCCCGATCGAACCAAGGCTGGTCGTTTGTGCCGTATATGGCGGCGGCAGTTTTAGAGAGGAACATGCATTGCATTTTCTCCTCTTTCTCCTCCTCCATTTCCTCCTTTTTGTTTTGTTTTGTTTTTTGTACTCCTTCACCACGCAATGGAGTTTTTTGGGTCAGAAATTATATCTCATGGGTCATACATCGCAATGCCTACTAGCATGCTTTTCATCCTATCGATTGGGGCATACGGGGGACCGAGAGGCATTCTTCCTCATCCCCAAAGCTAGGCCCAAGGCCCTTTTTTACTACCCTATCCTAGGGCTGGCCCATGGCCACCGCAAGCCCTAATAGGCTGCCCACGGTCTAAGCACTTGAGAGTGCGCCGTGCATCCGCCCAATGGCGCGCTTAGCCATATCACGATCCCTACACGATGGGTGCGGGTCCTTGGCCCCTGTGCCCGTTCCGAGGGCAGGCATTGGCGACATGGCCCGGCTGGCCGCAGCGTAAGCACGTGCCACGAAAACCTTAGAAGCTGCCCGAGGGCGGCGGGCCACGCTTTGGGGCGAACGCCATTGCGCCGTGGTTCCCACCGCGGTTGGAGCGAGCATGGGCGCCCGCCGCTCGGTCCATGGCAGCAACGTCCGCGACTGCTTGCTTGAATGGCCGCGACGTGAGAAGGCTTTTCTGCAAGTACATCTTGTAGCGCTTGGCGACGCGCTCGTCGGAGGCATGCTCGACTTGAAACATGTCGAAGCGCGCCAATATGTCGTCGAGGGCGGCGACGACCATTTCGAATCAGCCCGCCAAGTCGCCGTGCTGCAGCTTGTACTCCGTGTGTTTCAGGTAGGCCCTCATGTCCTTCCGGACCTCCGCTTTCGCCCGCCCGTCCGGACGATTGAATGTCGCCGCCGACCACGTGGTATTAGTGGTATAGGGGAGAGGGGGGAGGTGCTCCATGGAAATAAAAATCGGAGCATTGACTCGAGCCTCACCGTTGTCGTCGTCGGAGTCGTCGGTGTCATTGTCGGCAGCTGGCGCATGTGGGATAATGGCCGCTGCTTCCTTGTCGTGCCGGTTCGCCGCTGTTCCTCGCGCTCCTTTTTGTATTTTTGCAGTTTCCTTTTTTGCAGATGCAGAGGCCGCGGGCAGTGCAGTTTCCACAGCTGTAACGCTGACAGGCTGCTGCTGTAACAGGGACAGAAGCGCGACGACTTGGTCCGGGGTCAACGCCGGGGTCAACGCAGGAGTGTCGCGTCAGGCGAAGACGCCGTTCGGCGCCTCTGGCGCTGACGCGACGGTCCAGCCACAGGCGCTAGCGCGTGTTGTGCATCAGGCATGTGTGGCGCCACAGGTGCTGTAGGCGATTTCATCGCCACTTGCGCCACGGGTCCCTCAGGCGCCACTGGCGCCGAAGGGTGCTGCTCGAGGGGGGTGCTGGCGTTTTTGTTGACCTCGAGCCCGCCCAACAGCACGTCCACTGCATTCAGAGCGGGCGATCTTTCCTCTGCCCGCCGCTTGTTACGGCGTTCGCCCGTCAATTCTCAGGCGTTACGGTCGGAGTCGGAAGCCAGGCTGACAAATTGCCGCGGTTAAGAGTCGGCGTGGACGCCATAGTTGAGCGATTGTAGCTAAAAATCTCGCGCAGTAATGTTGAGGGTGGCACGTTTCTAGGAAGACTGCGAGTTCTAGCCAGCTTGGACGGAAGAAAAAACTACTCGAACGGAAATGTTGATTGAGCCGTTGAAATTAGAGAAACGTGGGTGGAGGGAAATGAACTCCAACCCACTGTTTTTTTAGTTGGAGAAGGGCGTTTAGCGCGCTTCGATGATGCCAAATACTCTGTACAAGCAGCTTCGCTTTCACAATACACAATTTTGAAAAAAACACAAATAGGCTTAAAATTTATCATACCTGCCAAATATAGGCATGGTTAAATAGTCGAAGCTTAGGATCGACTTTCCGATATTACCGCTCATAATTTGACCCTTTGAACACGGGTAATCGTAGCTCTGACTATCCAACGCGAGCCATGTCTTGTCGATACTCAACTTGGGCTGGCGGATGTTGAGCACTTTGCATAGCCATTGTCATTCAATATAACACCCAAATAGGTGAATCATCTTGCGAGTAACCACACACGGTATAGGAACTCTAATACTCGGGCGTTGGTGCGGAGATAACTTAATTAACGGGAGCTAGACTACGGGCTAGGCACGGGGTGGTCGTTTGCTTGTGTGTTCTCTGCTTGCACATCTACGGGGAGATTTTGCAAGAGTTCCACTAGCAAAGATTGACAACAAATAGTTCAGAATGATGTTGGCAAGCAAGACTACATCAGATGCTAGCATGCATGCAGGTCGATTGCCAGCGTAGCACGGTCGACCGCGTTCCAGCACGACATGGTCGACCGCGCTCCAGCAGTGCAAAGTCGCGGCCTGCCAACACTGCAAGTTGACGTCGTGCCAACGCTGCAGCAAGGCGGCTGCACAGCGTTGCACCCGCAGGACAGCAGCGCACCCGCTTCGCAGGTGCTCGTAGTTGATTGGCGTGATGTGCTTCGTCACCTGCACAGCGCATACACCAAATCGTCCATGTGCTGGTGGCTGCACCTGATCAGCCACGTCGACCTCGAGATACCACCTCCGAGGTCGACCTCGCCAAGACCACCTGGGCGACTGTCGTACTCCTCCGCAGAGCCCCGTCGCCCAGGTAACCTGGTCGACCGGGCAACCAGATCGACCAGCTCCTTCTCCTCGTGCCCGTCGACCACCCAAGTCGACGCCCACCTCCTGTCGACCTCACCAAGTCGACCACACCCTTGGTCGACCAGCTCCAGGTCGACCACACTCCTGGTCGACCATCTCCAGGTCGACCAGCACAGCTGTCAGCCGACCACATCAAGTCGGCATCACCAGGTCGGCGTCCCCAAGTCGACGCCCTCCTCAGGTCGACCTCCCAGTGTTGAAGTCGGCCGTCGGCGCCCCCAAGGTTGGCGGCCTCGCAATGGCCCCGTGCAAGTCGACCAACCCGTCGACCAGCTCGCCCAAGTCGGCGTCGCCCACTGCTGCAGGTCGGCTGTACCTCCCGCACACCCGACTACAAAGTCGGCTCCGCCCAAGCGAGGACGGGGCCAACCACAACTACCGTTGACACTCCCCTGCCGCGTTCACGCTTGGGCCTCCAGGCCACACGGCAGCACTGCTCGGAGAATTGCTCGTCGGCGTGCACCCAACACACAGCACGCCGGTCACCGCACCAGCCATGCAAGCGGGCATGGCACCTACTGCTGCACGTGGTCGTCGCTGTAGCCCACGTAAGCCAGACGCACCTGGCCGATTACGACGGAGCACCGGTTGAAGGCCGGAAAGTGCAGCGCCTTCGTCAGGAAGTCGGCCGGCTGCTCGGTGGTTGGGATGTACTTCAGCGAAAATTTCCCACGCTTCACCATGTCTTACAGCCAAGCCTGTCGCCACTCCATGTGCTTGAGGTTGCCCGTCAACCCCATGCCCTCGGCGACCGTGATGGCCAACTTGTTGTCCACCCGAAGGACAGTTGGCGTCCCGGCGTCCAGCTGCCGGAACTCTGCAAGGAGGAGTGGCACGACACTCTCAGCACGACCCCAATGGCAGTTGGCTTCCCGTCGTCTGATGGCCCATCACTCTTCGTTCACCGCACCACGACCCCGTTTTTTATCCTGGTCTACGTACCTGATGACCTGCACACGCACCTGTTCCCAGACCTTGCCGCCTTTGCCACAGTCGCTGACCTCATTACTCACCTCCGCACTAGTGACGCCCGCTACCGCGCTGCGCTTCCCACTGAGTTCTGTGCCAAGAACCCCCCCCTCCATGTACATCACCCTTTACTACCTAGTCACCCGCCTCCCTCACTCCCTTGCTTCAGTCAGGGACCACTTTCTCTCCCTTTGCCCCACCGAGCTCACCGTCGACCTGCTAGAGGAGCGCCTCACTGCAGCTGAGAAGAGTATCGTTGCTGTAGGTGCTTCTCGCGGCGACCCTCGCGTCCCTTTCTTTGAGGGGTGTTCCCCTGTCCCCCTTCTCCGCTCTGTTTCTTCTGCTGCTGCTGTCGACCTCGTTGGCACTGAGGAGGTCGGGGCTGCGTCTGCTCCTAGTGGGAAGCACCGCAACAGCAAGGGCAAGGGGGGCAAGGGTGGTGGAGGGGACAGTGGGGGCGGCGGTGGAGGCGGTGGAGGAGGCGGAGGGGGTGGCAGTGGAAGTGGGGGTGGTGGCGGGAGTGGGGGCTTCGGTGGCGGCGGTGGGGGTGGTGGAGGCAGCGGCAGCGGCGGTGGAGGCAGCGGCAGCGGTGGTGGAGGTGGCGGCGGCGGTGGTGCTGATCGAGGTGGAGCCGCGCAGCGTGGAGGCTTTGGTGGTAGCCAGCGCCAGCAGCAGCCGCGTTCCCGTGAGACCCCGTGGGCCCAGCAGCTTCGTGAGTGGTACACTGGGCGTGGGGGGTCTGGGGGTGCTGGTCCCTGCACTTACGTTCTTCGCACTGGCGGGCGCCGTGGGGAGACGTGCGGGCTGCCACACATTACGCAGCGCTGCTTCGGTCGTCTGACTGACGCCTGGTGCGCCCAGTTTCCTAACGCTGTTGAGCTCCCTCGCTGGGGTGATCTGCTTAAGCAGAATGTTGCTACCTTTGATCTTGATTTCGATGCTATCCTTGCTGCCATGTATGCTGTGACTGATAGTGCTGAGGGTGACTGTTACCTGTGTGTTCCGCCCGACCCGGGCATTGAGGCTGCTGCTCCAGGTACTAGTGAGTCTGCTGCTCCAGGTGCTGGTGAGTCTGCTCTCTCTGGTACTGCACCTACTAAGGCCTTGCACACTTTCACACTTGACTCTGGTGCTTCGCGCTCCTTCTTTCGCGACAGCACCACACTCACGCTGCTCAGTCGGCCTGTCGCAGTCTCCCTGGCTGACCCCTCTGGGGCCCAGTCCTTGCGCACTCTTCCACGGTTCTACCGTGTCCTGCGGCCCCGTCGGGCTTGCTGTCGGGACTCCTCCTCCCCTCGTTCTCTACGAACTTGGTGAGTGGAGCTGACCTCCAGGACGTGTGGGTTGACCATTCACCCCTGGAGGTCAGCGTGTGACCCACTGCACTTGCTCTCGGACGGGCCGCCACCTGGCCACGTTCACCCGTCGGCCTGGGTCGAGTCTGTACACACTGACTACTGAGTCTCCTCCTCCAGTTCCTGCGTCTGGTCAGGTAGCAGCGTCTGGTCAGGTGTTTGCTGCTGCGTCCAGGTCTAGTCCGGCGTCTGCCCCCTGCTCGTGTCGTCCTCTGTCACACGAGACTCTCCTTTGGCACCACCGCCTTGGTCACCCCTCCCTGCCTCGTCTTCGAGGTATGGCCTCCCGTACCCTTGTCTCTGGTCTCCCCCGGTCCCTCCCTCCCCTTCCTCCGGGGCCTGCCCCTACCTGTGTTCCTTGTGTCGAGGGCCGGCAGCGCGCCGCTCCTCACTCCTCCGAGTTCCCTCCGACAGAGGCTCCCCTGCAGACTCTTCACATGGACGTGTGGGGCCCAGCCCGCGTCCGTGGACAGGGTCACGAGCGTTACTTCCTGCTGGTTGTTGACGACTACTCGCGTTACAGCACAGTTTTCCCCTTGCGTCGCAAGGGTGAGGTCACTGAGGTGTTGATCGACTGGATCCGCGGTGCTCGTCGCCAGCTCAGCGAGAGTTTCGGCTCGGAACTTCCTATTCTGCGTCTGCACTCAGACAGAGGTGGTGAGTTTTCCTCCGACCTTCTGAGGGCCTTCTGTCGTGCGGAGGGCATCCACCAGACGTTCACGCTTCCGGCCTCCCCACACCAAAATGGGATTGCTGAGCGCCGCATTGGCATGGTCATGGACGTCGCTCGTACGTCCATGATCCATGCGGCTGCTCCCCATTTTCTGTGGCCGTTCGCGGTTCAGTACGCTGCGCATCAGGTCAACCTTCAGCCTCGTGTCTCCTTGACGGAGACCACACCTACTCTGCGGTGGACGGGGAAGGTTGGTGATGCATCTGTGTTCCGTGTCTGGGAATCTCGAGCTTTTGTCCGCGATTCTTCCGCGGACAAGCCGTCCTCCCGTGCTGTTCCCTGCGTCTTCCTTGGCTTCCCCCCTGACGCGCCTGGGTGGCAGTTTTACCACCCCACCTCGCGTCGTGTTCTGTCCTCTCAGGACGTCACGTTTGACGAGTCGGTTCCTTACTACTGTCTCTTCCCCTACCGCACTACCCCTCTCCCCCCCCCGCCGCTCTTCCTAGCACCAGGTGCTCCTCCGGTAGACCTCCTCCCCCCTCAGGGTCCTGCCCCCTCAGGTGTGTCCCAGGTAGACCCTGTCGAGCCTGTTGAGGTAGCTGTCGACTCTGGTACTGCTAGGGGTGCTGAGCCTGCGGGTGCTGGTGCGGGGCGTGGGGGTGCTGAGCCTGGTGTTGCTGAGTCTGGGGGTGCTGAGCCTGAGGGTGCGGAGCCTGGGGGTGCTGAGCCTGAGCGTGCTGAGTCTGGAGGTCCTACTGGTGCTGGAGCTGCTGGAGGTGCTGGAGCCGCTGGTCCCGGAGGTGCTCGTACTGGAGGTACTGGAGCTGCTGGAGCTGGTGGTGCTACAGGAGTTGGAGCCGCTGCTGCTGGAGGTGCTGCTGGTGCTGGAGCTGGTGGTGCTGCGGGAGTTGGAGTTGCTGCTGCTGGAGGTGCTCCTGGTGCTGGAGCTGTTGCTGCTGGAGGTGCTGCTGGAGCTAGAGCTGCTGGAGGTGCTGCAGCTGGTGGTGCTGCGGGAGTTGTAGCTGGGGATCCTGGAGCTGGGGGTACTGGTGCTGTCTCTGCTGGTTCTGGAGGCGTTGCGCGGCCCCGGCCGTACTACGTTCCGCTCCTTCAGCAGGTTCTTGGCCTCCCGCCTTCTACAGGTCCTACTCCTCCCTTACTGAGTCCACCGCCTGTCCAGTCGCAGTCGCAGTTACAGCCAGCCTCTCCACCGCCTCGTCCTTCTCCTTACTCTGGACCGACTAGAGGTCTTACGGAGCGTCGTGAGCCTGAGCCTCGTCCTGCGTCGCCTGAGTCTCGTCCTGCGTCGCCTGAGTCTCGTCCTGAGTCGCCTGTTCGCGCTGTCCCCACTGGTCGTCGTGTTCCACGTCAGCGTCCTCCTCCTGTCCCCGGCACTCACTATACGACTCTGCGTCCTTCCACTGCTCCACAGCGTGTCCCTCTGCCGTCTCCTCCTGCGTCCTCTCTTCCTGATGGTCCGGACCCGGAGTCTGACTCCCTTCGTGCTGCTAGTCCTACTGTCACGCGTTTCCTGGCCACTGTTGTCACAGACCCTTCGTTTGAGTCCACTGCTGCGTCTGCTCTAGTTGCTGAGCTTGTTGACTTTTTTGCCGCCTGTCGTCTAGACTACGCCGCTAGCCTTGTTGCTGAGTCTGAGTCAGAGTCTGTCTGTCCTCCGTCCGTCAGGGGTGAGTGTGCTCTTGGCACGGACGTTCTTGAGGACAGACAGGAGGAGTTTGAGTGCTTTGCCGCTGCTTTACCTCATCTCGTGTCCATGCTGCTTGCCCCTGAGGGAGACCCGGATGCACCAAACATCCCGACCCCGCGCTCTTACGCAGAGGCGATAGAGGGTCCCTACTCCTCTCAGTGGCAGACAGCCATGGAAACAGAGATGGCTTCCTGGAAGTCCACAGGCACCTACGTTGACGAGGTTCCCCCGCCTGGGGCGAACATCGTCAGTGGCATGTGGATTTTCAGGGTGAAGCGGCCGCCGGGTTCTCCGCCTGTCTTCAAGGCGCGTCGTTGCACGAGGCTTCAGTCAGCGACAGGGAGTTGACTTCTTCCAGACCTTCTCCCCTACCCCGAAGATGACCACTCTTCGGGTACTGCTGCACGTCGCCGCTCAGCGTGACTACGAGCTCCACTCTCTTGACTTCAGCACTGCTTTCCTACAGGGCAGCCTGCACGAGGAGATCTGGCTGCGCCGCCCACCTGGCTTCACTGGGTCGTTTCCTGCTCGTACCCAGTGGAGCCTCCGGCGGCCAGTCTACGGTCTCCGCCAGGCACCCCGTGAGTGGCACGACACACTGAGGACGACTCTTGCTGCTCTTGGGTTTGCTCCTTCTACTGCTGACCCATCGCTGTTTCTACGCACCGACACCACTCTGCAGCCGTTCTGCGTTCTCCTGTACGTAGACGACTTGGTCTTTGCTACTGCTGACACTGAGGCACTCGCCCACGTGAAGTCGGAGCTGCAGAAGAGACACACGTGCACAGACCTGGGTGAGATGACGAGCTATCTTGGCTTGCGGATCACCCGGGACAGAGCACAGTGCACCATTACCTTGACTCAGTCACACATGGTGCAGCAGGTCCTTCAGCGCTTTGGCTTCACGTACTCCTCGCCACAGTCCACTCCTCTGCCTACCGGTCACTCGCTCTCAGCTCCACCTTCGGACGAGTCCGTAGAGCCGAGTGGCCCGTATCCAGAGCTTGTGGGCTGCCTCATGTACCTGATGACCTGCACTCGAGCTGACCTTGCCTACCCTCTTAGCATTCTAGCACGTTATGTCGCTCCTGGCCGACACAGGAAGGAGCACATGGATGCCGCTAAGAGGGTGTTGCGCTACTTGTGCAGTACGTCGGGTATGGGGCTCGTGCTTGGAGGACGGGCTCGAGTTGTCCTCATTGGTCACGCAGATGCTTCCTGGGCTGACGACTTGGCTACGCAGCGGTCGTCACAGGGTTACACCTTCAGCCTTGGCTCCGGCTCTGTTTCTTGGCGGTCTAACCGCTCGTCTTCTGTTCTCAGCTCCAGTTGTGAGGCTGAGATCTACGCAGGGGCCATGGTTGCACAGGAGTTACGCTGGCTCACCTACCTGACCGACCTGGGAGAGCCGCCTCGTTCTCCTCCAGTGCTGTACGTCTACAACAAGGCCATGATTGCCTTGTGTCAGGAGCACAGACTGGAGCATAGAACGAAGCACATCGCTCTGCGCTACTTCCTTGCTCAAGAGTTGCAGCAGCGTGGTCAGCTTCGTCTTGCTTACGTGGCCACTCGGGCCAACACTGCTGATGTCTTCACCAAGGCGCGTCAACCTTGTGAACATCAGCGTTTCTGTACTGTTCTAGGCCTTGTGCCTACTGTGCCTCACTTGCTTACTTCTTGACTCTGCTTGTACTGTGATCTCTATACATATACCTGCATGCTTGCGCTTGCTAGGTTGTGATCATTGTATTGCTTGTTCTCCTTTATATAACTCTGCATGTGAACTGGCCTTGTGGCCATTTGCTTGTGCTCAGACTGCGTGGTGACGTCGTGATCCACCCTGAGCTTGCTTTGCCTTCTTGACCGGTCTTGTGACCTCTTGTTCTCCCCCACTTTGCCTATGGGGGTGTGTCAAACTTATATGCTATAGTCTGTGTAGGCTGTAGTGGGGTAGTTCATATAGGGTACAACACTTTTAAGTTTCCTACTTGTACCCACCTGTTTGCTAGTTCAGTCATTCCTTCCTTCACTATTCTGACACATTTCGCATCACACGAACGGTCTGCGCACATTTATTTTCACACTTCACTTCATTCGCCTTCATGGCGAGTTCATATTCATTCATGAAAGCTCACGACGAGGCATCGGGAATTTCCATGGGTATTCATTTAGTGTTCATGGCGAGGGAGCATTATGAAGATTCACGAGTTTTTCACGAGTCCCCACGAAGCGAGACTCATGAAGAGTCGCGAGTGTTCACGAGGAGTCAATTTTGACTTGTGAAAAATTCATCGCGTCAGTCAAGGTCAACTGCGCGGAAATATCAGGACCCGCGCTTGGGGTCCTGATCGTGCGTGTGGGCCCTCAGGCCCGCGCGTGTGCCTCGCACTGTTGCGAGCGTGCACTGTGGGCACGATCGCAACAGGACAGGGCGAATGATCGCCCTGCCCACGCGCAGCACTGTGCACGTCAGTGCACAGTACTGCACGACCGAAATATCGGTCGTGCATGATTGCGGGAAAGGACGAGTTCAGGATTACGGTTGGAAAACCGAATCCCGCGTTGACTCGGCGTACAATTAGCTTCGCCGGAAACGTCGTGCGCGTAACGCGACATTTTCGATACAGGGGGAAAACGGTGATAACCGTTTTTCAACCGTGAGACTTCGTGAAAACGGTAATCCCACACGAGTGTTCATAATTGCCAACGAGAATTCATGAGTACTCATGTGTGGACTCAGCAAGGGCATTTGGCAGACATGAAATTTGAAGACAGTTTTCTTCAACAGGCAAATCAAGCCAAATTCCGCAGCAGTTTGACAACCGTTTTCTTTGGCATATCTAGCGAAGTCCTGGACTCCAGTTAAGCAACCGTTTTGTGTGTTTTCCCTTCTGTGTGCTTAGGAGTTAATATAAAATGCATGCTTGTGTCAGAATGTTATTATTGTCTAGCCTGCAGTGGGGTACTCTATAGCGAGTACAACCCAATTAGGGTTTCCTATATGTATGCCAACTGCTGCTAGTGCAAACCCTCCTTTCTTCATTCTTGTTTCTCACTGCTACTTCTGACATGGTTTCAGAGCAGGTCGACCCCCTTGGGTCGATCCTGTGGGTGGGCCCACCACCTAACTGCTTCCACTGCTGTTCTGCTTCTCGCGCGCCTCGGGCGCGCGCTGTCTTCTTCCTGCCGTGCGCTCGGGGCGCGCGGCGAGTTTCTGCCCGCCGTGCGCCCCGAGGCGCGCGGCGGTTTTCTGCCGTGGGGGATCCGCGCGCGCCCCCCCCCCCCGCCATCCCGTCGCCCGTCGCGGCGCCCAGGGGGGCCGCGCGTCGCCCTGCCCGTCGCCCGTCGCGGCGCCCTGGGGACTAGCGCGTCGACCCCCCCCCTCCCGTCGCCCGTCGCGGCGCCCTGGGGGGCCGCGCGTCGCCCCTCCCGTCGCCCGTCGCGGCGCCCTGGGGGGCCGCGCGTCCCCCCCTCCCGTCACTCGTCGAGGCGCCCTGGGGGGCCGCGCGTCGCCCCTCCCGTCGCCCGTCGCGGCGCCCTGGGGGGCCGCGCGTCCCCCCCTCCCGTCACTCGTCGAGGCGCCCTGGGGGCCCGCGCGCCGCCCCGCTTCCGCTCACGCACCGCCCCAGCTGCTGCCCCCGTTTTTGCCCTACATTTGGGGTTATGGGGGTGGCAAGTATGGGGGTGGCGGGTGTGTGATCCGTCCCCTACTCCTCCTCCTCCTCCGTCTCCCACTGCTGCAGCTGCCGCTGAGGGGGGTGGGTGTGTGGGAGCCGAGGGTTTAGGGTTTAAGGGGGGTGCCGTGGGAGTGGAGCTAGGGTTTCAGCAGTGGGTGTGTGTCAGGGGGGTGGGACTGTTTGGGGAGGCTGAGAGGAGGCTGCCGTCTTGTCGTCCGCAGCACCTGTAGTCCGGGGCGCTGTCCTGGTAGCCCAGAGAGCGTGCTGCGCCTGTCGCCCGTGGGTCCGTTGCTCCTGTAGCTCCTCGTAGCCCGTGAGCCAGTTACTCCAGTAGTCCGGGGCGCTGTCCCGGTAGCCACTGTGCCAGCCGCTCCTGTTGCCCGTGTGTCTGCAGCTTCAGCCGTCGTCTCCCATCTTCTCTCCTCTCACAGTCCCTCCTCCTCACTTGCCCGCTGTGACTACCACTAGCTTTGCTTATAATTGTGAACTACTGCTATGCTTGCTCATTGTGCTGATTACACCCCACTTTGGCTATGGGGGTGTGTCAGAATGTTATTATTGTCTAGCCTGCAGTGGGGTACTCTATAGCGAGTACAACCCAATTAGGGTTTCCTATATGTATGCCAACTGCTGCTAGTGCAAACCCTCCTTTCTTCATTCTTGTTTCTCACTGCTACTTCTGACAGCTTGTACTTGCTTGAATCAACAATGCTGTTATGCTTTCACTCTGGAATTCTACTACTATGTATTGACGAGAGTAGAAACGCTCACATGGTGCTGCCAAAACGCTGCTCGACGAGATCTCTCACCCTACAAGCAAGCTAAGCATAACTACTCCCTTGTATGTTTTTCTAGGCCCTTGGCTGGGAGGTGACAAGCTGTCACACTCGGAGGGTCTTAAGGGAAGTTAAGTGTTGCTAAGTTTCAGCTTGTAGTGAAGTTTTAAACGCTTCCACATAGGCTATAGCAGTTAAAAGTCACCTCATAACCAAGGGCGTAGGAAAAAATAAAGTGAGTAGTTATGCCTTGCTTGGTTTCTGGAGTGAGTAATCTGGTCGAGCAGCATTTTGGCGTCACCACGTAATTTTTCTACTCTCGTCAATACGTAGTAGTAGAATTCAAGGCTTGAAAAGCGTAATAACATTGATTGACTTCAAGCAAATACAAACACACAGTTATATAAAGTCCTAAACACACAAAGGAAAGCATAAGACAGTTGCTTAACTGGATTCCGTGTCTTCGCTTTGCTGTAATAGAAAACGGTTGTGAAACTGCTGAAGAATTTGGTTCAATCTGCCTCATTAGAAATAACTATAATCCATTTGTGTTGAAGCCAAACTCCCCTGCTGACTCCCGTCATGAATACTCATGAGTTCTCCTGTGGAATCATGGATACTCGTGTGGGATTCCCTTTTCCCAGTTGAAAAACGGATTTTACCGTTGCTAAACGGAAGTTACCGTTTTGTACATGTAGGAAACTTGTCACGTTTAAGCATCGCAACTTTCTGGCGAAATCACATGCTTTCCAAGTCAGTTCGGTATACAGTTGGTCATCCGTAATCCCATGGCACCCCCGGTCAAGCAGGAAAAGCCGAACGCTGACGCGATCGTGCTTTGTCCTGCAAGGGACAGGGCATTAAATTGCCCTGTCGAAGTCGAGGGCTGGATCATCCCTTTCTCCGGGAGATACTTTTTTTTTTCATATCGCCAAGCTCTGTTGGGCTTAGCTGGTATGGTGCTCAGAACGTCGGCTTGGACCCCGGCTCTTCTACGATCTCGTGTTGGTGTGTCATGTATGACGGTAATTGATCGGGTAGATCGTCAGGAAGAACGTCCTGAAACTCTTCAAGGATTTTCTTAATTGCTGGCGGAAGTTCCGCGGACTGCTTCTCTCCGTCGCGTGCTTCATTGACTAATGCCAGAAATCCCGCCGTGGTCCGTTTTACGTCCTTTTCAAATCGTGCGAGTGTCTCCACTGGAATATTTCCAGTCTCGTCCCATTTGGGAAGCATTATCTTCCGTCCATTGTTTGTGATGTTCGCCGTCCGGTGAACCCAATTGATCTCGGGGTTGATTTTTTTTAGAAAGTCGTTTCACATAGGCTATAGCAGTTAACACGTGGTATCAGGCTATAGTCGTTTCAACGCACTAGACGATGGGACCGGCTGGAGAAGAAGGGAACTCAGCCCCCGCGAGCAGTGGTAATCAGGAATCTGGAGTCTCCGTGCCTAGGACAGCCCGGACGAGCCAGGGCCCACTGTTAAGGGAGGTGCTGAAAAACTTCTCCGTCGACAAGTTTAGTGGCGAAGGATATGATGACTGGTCGTGGAAGATGCAGCTGTACTTTCGGCAAATATGACTTCTCAAGTTGATGATCGGTAGTGAGAAACGCCCTAGTAACGCGGAACTTCAACATGATTGGGACGAACGTTCATCCGCCGGGTACTACATTTTCTCGCAGATTCTAGATCTCGCCCAACGTCAGCACATTATGCACCTGCTCCCGAAGGACGAATGTGGCCCCAAGGCATGGGCCGTGCTCAAGAACCTCCATGCCCCCACCTCGGTTGTTGACACACTCATGTTGGAGAGGGAGCTCTCCACCCTTCGTCTCAGTGAAGGAGAACCCGTCCAGCCCGTCTTGGACAAGATGAGGGAACTCTACGCCAAGCTCGCCATCGCCAGAATTACCTACCCCGAGCAAACCAAGTGTGTGAAGATGATGTCGCTGTTGCCGGAGTCATGGATGATCTTCACGAGCGGCCTCAGCCTTCCCCAAAACCAGGATCAGTGGACGTTGGAGTGGATCTGGACCAAGATCCTTGAGGATGACTTCCGGAGGCGTCAACTGAGGGGAGGTGACGAGGGGAGCAGCAGCTATGCCATGCAAGGAGGAATGAGGGGTAGCGGCAAGAAATGGCAAGGTGCTGGGAGAGGAGCTTCCAATGATGAGGAGGACTCCAACCAACAAGGCGGTAGAGGAGGAGGACGTGGCGGAGGCCGAGGTGGCCGAGGGGGATGAAGGGGACCTTGGAGAATGGATGGCAAGTGCTGGTATTGTGAGAAGGTGGGTCACCCATGGATTAAATGCAGAACTAAACCCTCTTGGTGGACCCCCTCCAACAGGTCACAAGATGGGAGCGGCGCCGGAGCGGTCGCCGATGAGGAACCGGCTGAACACGAGGAGAGAGAAGCCGGACAGTTCTTCCACGTTGGAGAGCCGGAAGAGGATGCGGTGATCGCCCATGCTGGAGACGAGCTGCACCCGCTCAACACGTGGATCTTGGATACGGAAGCGGCATGGACCATGACTCCAAGGGCCGAGCTCCTTGACAAAGTGGTGAGTGCACCCATTGCCGAGGTGAAGTCGGCTTCCGGCCACGCTCTCAAAGTGACGGGGGCGGGGCGTGCTGCATTCAAAGGAGCAGACGGCAAGCCGGTGGTGCTGAGCGACGTGCTGCTCGTCCCCGACCTGAAAGCTAACCTGATCTCCCTGCGGAAGCTGGCCAAGTGCGGGGTCAGCACCTCCACCGACGGTGCCAAGACATTCAAGGGGCAGCTGGGAGCAAGGATGTTGTGGGACCTACATGAGAGCCGTGACATTTGCAGGTCCATGTGGCAGCTGCCGGTGATGGCGCGGGGCAAGGGGAACAGTCCACAGGGGGAGTGCAATGCTGTAGCTGCAGAGGAGCTGAGGGTTTTAGCACGGGGTGGTGAAACGGACTGGATGACAGCACACCGCCGCCTCGGGCATATTGCAATGCCCGCACTGCAGCAACTGCAAAAGGAGGAAGGGGTTAAGGGGCTGAGGCTGATTGGTGCAGCAGTCTCTCACAAGTGTGAAACCTGCATGCTGAGCAAGTTCACACGCTTCCCGTTTCATGCAACCGAGGGTGGTGGCAAGAAGCTTCTAGAGCTCGTGCACATGGACGTGGTGGGGCCGCTGCCGGTGATAGGGGAACGAGGTGAGAAGTACTTTCTCACCATTGTTGATGATTGGAGCCGTATGACCCGGGCTTACCCAATCAAGAAGAAGGACCAAGTTCCGTCCATCATTCGTGACGAGTGGCTGCCATTGGTGGAGAAGCAATCCGAGCACAAGGTGATGCGGATAAGGACTGATAGGGGTGGGGAGTTTCTTGGGGAGGAGTTGACCACGTGGCTAAAGAAGCAGGGCATTATTCGTGAGCTCACCACCTCCTACACACCTCAATCCAATGGCGTAGCAGAAAGGGCAAACCGGACAGTGCTAGAGACAGCACGGGCACTTCTCATCGAGTCCGGATTGGGAAACTCCAAGTGGCCTCATGCTGTGCGCCACGCCACAGTGGTGAAGAACCGGGTGTTCACCAACGTTGGCGGTGAGTCATGGGTCCCCATGGAAAGGTGGCTTGGGAGAAAACCGCCTATTGATATGCTGCGTGTGTTTGGCTGCATGGCAATGGCTCACATCCCAAAGGCACACCGTAGCAAGTTGGGTGCAACGGCTGTTTGGTGTGTGCATTTGGGGTTGGCAGCAGAAAGCAAGGGGTGGCTACTGTGGGAGCCGAGCAAAGGAGTCGTTTTTGATAGCAAAGGAGCAAATTTATGGAAGGCATTGCCTACGCAAGCTGGTCCAAGCAGCCAAAGGAGAAGCTCATGCAGCAGCTGGAGCAAGCAACGATGGGGTTTGAAGCGGAGGAGTGGGTAGGAGAGGAAGGTGCAATGGCACTCGAGGGGGAGGGAGCAGCAGAGCTTCCCGTGGTTAAGGAAGTGGATCCAGCAGTTGCACCTGAAGAACCTCACCCCATAACACGTGTGATTCCCCCCACTCTTCCCCCACGAAGGACCCAATCCAAACCCCCGCCCACAGGTCGTGCTCTTTCACCCATGATCAAACGGCATATGCGAGCAGCCGCATTGAAGCTGAGAGGTTACGGAGGAGCAAGGGGAGAGCAACAGCAACACGACGCATTGCTGGTGCTTCAAAGTAGCTGTGACTCTGATGAAGATGAGGAGGAGAACGTCTACTGTTTCATGGCACCTGCACCAACCCAACCCCTGACCATGGAAGAAGCACTTCACGGACCGGACAGGGATAAATGGCTGGCGTTAAGGGATGCGGAATACAACAGTCAGATAGAGAACGGAACATGGGAGCTGGTGCCGCTGCCGGAGGGAAAGAAAGCCATACAATGTGGCTGGATTCCCAGGATCAAGACCGACAACAAGGGAGCTGTGTCAGTCTACAAAAGCAGGCTGGTTTCAAGGGGGTATCAGCAAAAGGAAAGGGAGGATTACAAGGAAACGTTTGCTGCAACAGCAAAGCCGCCAACACTTCGTGTCCTCCTCGCCGGTGCAGCTGTGTGTGGGTGGGTGATTGTCCAGATGGACATCACCACGGCTTTTCTCTACGGGCTTGTAGACAACGAGGTCTACATGACGCAGCCTCCAGGTTATGAGGACGGTAGCGGACGTGTGTGCAAGCTGATCAAAGCCATCTACGGCCTCAAGCAAGCACCTCGCTGCTGGTACAAGAAGCTGTCATCAGTGTTGGAGGAAATCGGCTTCAGGGCAAGCGCATGTGACGAGAGTCTCTTTCTCATGGGGGAGAAGGAAACTCTGGTCATGTTCCTCGTGTACGTGGATGATATCCTCCTGTTTGGGAGCAGCAAGCAGGAGGTGATGAAGGTGCAGCAGAAGCTGATGCAAAACTTCAAGTGCAAGACCTTGGGGGAGGCGAACTACTACCTTGGCATGCACGTGGAAAGGGACGTCAGCAACGGATGGGTGAAGCTGCATCAGGAGAAGTACATCAAGGAGATGGGAAGCAAGTACGAGGTTGAGGTCGGAAGGAAGACTGCCACACCACTTCCATCCGAGTTTAAACTCGTCAAGGCTGGCGAGAATGAAGGAGTGGATCAGCGGGAGCAAGCTCGTTTTCAATCAGTGGTGTGGAGCTTGCTCTATGAAGCAGTACACACTAGGCCGGATGTCTCTTTTGCTGTGGGGCAGCTGGCTAGGGTGGTGCAAAATCCCACCGAGGAGCAGGTGGATGCAGCTGACCGCATCATCAGGTATTTGAACTCCTATCCCACCGTTGGAGTTCAATACTCAGCTGCAGCTCAAAGGAAGCAGAATGGAGCCGAGGTTCTTAAGGAGAAGGAGGAATATCTTGGAGAAAGGGAGCTCTTCCTCACAGGTTTCTCATATGCATCATGGGCCTCGGAAAAGGAAGACATGTCCTCAGTGGGAGGATATGTGTGTGTGATTGGTGGTGGGCCCGTGAGCTGGGGGTCAAAGAAACAGGTGGAAACGGCGGGTTCATCTGCTGAAGCTGAGTACATGGCAATGTATCATGCAGCCAAGGAGTTGATTTGGCTGAGGAAGCTGCTGGAGGAGATAGGGCATGAGCAGAAAACTGGTACTTCACTTTTTTGTGACAACTCCAGTGCCATTGCGATGTCCAAGAACGCTGTGCTGCATGGGCTCACCAAGCACATGCAGATCAAATGGCATTGGCTGTGGGCTCAACCTATCTACGTGAAGACTCAACAGCAGCCAGCATATTTTTTCACGAAGCGGCTGGCTGAAGAACCCCACTGGCGTTGTGCCAAGCTGTGTGGCATGAGCATTAACTAGGCTCACGCATGAAGGGGGAGTTGGGAGGCAAGCAAGCGACTGCTTGAGGGGGAGTTTGTTGGGTGCAAATGCTATTTTTGCACGTCAAGCAGCCGCCTACATATCATTTCGCATCACACGAACGGTCTGCGCACATTCATTTTCACACTTCACTTCATTCGCATTCATGGGGAGTTCATATTCATTCATGAAAGCTCACGACGAGGCATCGGGAATTTCCATGAGTATTCATTTAGTGTTCATGGCGAGGGAGCATTATGAAGATTCACGAGTGTTTCACGAGTCCCCACGAAGCGAGACTCATGAAGAGTCGCGAGTGTTCACGAGGAGTCAATTTCGACTCGTGGAATATTCATCGCGTCAGTCAAGGTCAACTGCGCGGAAATATCAGGACCCGCGCGTGGGGTCCTGATCGTGCGTGTGGGCCCTCAGGCCCGCGCGTGTGCCTCGCACTGTTGCGAGCGTGCACTGTGGGCACGATCGCAACAGGACAGGGCGAATGATCGCCCTGCCCACGCGCAGCACTGCGCACGTCAGTGCACAGTACCGCACGACCGAAATATCGGTCGTGCATGATTGCGGGAAAGGACGAGTTTGGGATTACGGTTGGAAAACCGAATCCCGCGTTGACTCGGCGTACAATTAGCTTCGCCGGAAACGTCGTGCGCGTAACGCGACATCTTCGATACAGGGAGAAAACGGTGAAAACCGTTTTTCAACTGTGAGACTTCGTGAAAACGGCAATCCCACACGAGTGTTCATAATTGCCAACAAGAATTCATGAAAACTCATGTGTGGAGTCAGCAAGGGCATTTGGCAGACATGAAATTTGACGACAGTTTTCTTCAAAAGGCAAATCAAGCCAAATTCCGCAGCAGTTTGACAACCGTTTTCTTTGGCATATCTGGCAAAGTCCTGGACTCCAGTTAAGCAACCGTTTTGTGTGTTTTCCCTTCTGTGTGCTTAGGAGTTAATATAAAATGCATGCTTGTACTTGCTTGAATCAACAATGCTGTTATGCTTTCACTCTGGAATTCTACTACTACGTATTGACGAGAGTAGAAACGCTCACATGGTGCTGCCGAAACGCTGCTCGACCAGATCTCTCACCCTACAAGCAAGCTAAGCATAACTACTCCCTTGTATGTTTTTCTAGGCCCTTGGCTGGGAGGTGACAAGCTGTCACACTCGGAGGGTCTTAAGGGAAGTTAAGTGTTGCTAAGTTTCAGCTTGTAGTGAAGTTTTAAACGCTTCCACATAGGCTATAGCAGTTAAAAGTCACCTCATAACCAAGGGCGTAGGAAAAAATAAAGTGAGTAGTTATGCCTTGCTTGGTTTCTGGAGTGAGTAATCTGGTCGAGCAGCATTTTGGCGTCACCACGTAATTTTTCTACTCTCGTCAATACGTAGTAGTAGAATTCAAGGCTTGAAAAGCGTAATAACATTGATTGACTTCAAGCAAATACAAACACACAGTTATATAAAGTCCTAAACACACAAAAGAAAGCATAAGACAGTTGCTTAACTGGATTCCGTGTCTTCGCTTTGCTGTAATAGAAAACGGTTGTGAAACTGCTGAAGAATTTGGTTCAATCTGCCTCATTAGAAATAACTATAATCCATTTGTGTTGAAGCCAAACTCCCCTGCTGACTCCCGTCATGAATACTCATGAGTTCTCCTGTGGAATCATGGATACTCGTGTGGGATTCCCTTTTCCCAGTTGAAAAACGGATTTTACCGTTGCTAAACGGAAGTTACCGTTTTGTACATGTAGGAAACTTGTCACGTTTAAGCATCGCAACTTTCTGGCGAAATCACATGCTTTCCAAGTCAGTTCGGTATACAGTTGGTCATCCGTAATCCCATGGCACCCCCGGTCAAGCAGGAAAAGCCGAACGCTGACGCGATCGTGCTTTGTCCTGCAAGGGACAGGGCATTAAATTGCCCTGTCGAAGTCGAGGGCTGGATCATCCCTTTCTCCGGGAGATACTTTTTTTTTTCATATCGCCAAGCTCTGTTGGGCTTAGCTGGTATGGTGCTCAGAACGTCGGCTTGGACCCCGGCTCTTCTACGATCTCGTGTTGGTGTGTCATGTATGACGGTAATTGATCGGGTAGATCGTCAGGAAGAACGTCCTGAAACTCTTCAAGGATTTTCTTAATTGCTGGCGGAAGTTCCGCGGACTGCTTCTCTCCGTCGCGTGCTTCATTGACTAATGCCAGAAATCCCGCCGTGGTCCGTTTTACGTCCTTTTCAAATCGTGCGAGTGTCTCCACTGGAATATTTCCAGTCTCGTCCCATTTGGGAAGCATTATCTTCCGTCCATTGTTTGTGATGTTCGCCGTCCGGTGAACCCAATTGATCTCGGGGTTGATTTTTTTTAGAAAGTCTCTCCCGAAGATCACGTCAAGCCCTTTAATATTTGTGACGGGGAGAGCAGGCTTCCACCGCTTCCTCATCCGGCTCTCCAACGTGGAAGAACTATCCGGCTTCCCTCTCCTCTTGTTCAGCCGGTTCATCATCGGCAACCGCTCCGGCGCCGCTCCCATCTTGTGACCTATTGGAAGGGGTCCACCAAGAGGGTTTAGTCCTGCATTTGAACCACGGGTGACCCACCTTCTCGCAGTACCAACACTTGCCCTCCATTCTCCCGGGTCCCCTTCCTCCACCTCTGCCATCTCGGCCTCCACCACGTCCTGCTCCTCTACCGCCTTGCTGGTTGGGGGGCTCCTCCTCCTTAGAAGCTCTTCTCCCAACCCCTTGCCATTTCTTGCCTCTACCCCTCTTTCCTCCTTGCATGGCGTAGCTGCTGCTCCCCTCGTCTCCTCCCCTCAGTTGGCGCCTCCGGAAGTCTTCCTCAAGAATCTTGGTGCGGATCCACTCCAAGGTCTAGGAGCTCTGGTTTTGGGGAAGACTCAGGCCACTTGTGAATATCATCCATGACTCCGGCAGCAGTGACAGCATCTTCAGACACTTGCTTTGTTCGGGGTAGACGATTCCAGCGATGGTGAGCTTGGCGTAGAGCTCTCTCAGCTTATCAAGGACGGGCTGAACGGGTTCTCCTTCACTGAGGCGAAGGGTGGAGAGCTCCCGCTCCAGCATGAGGGTAGCTACGACTGATGTGGGGGCATGCAGATCCTTGAGCACTTTCCATGCCTTGGGTCCACAATCTTCCTCCGGGAGGAGGTGTATGAACGCTCGTCCCACTCGTTCTGTTGCTCCGGGGTACTAGGTTGTTGCTCGGTGCCTATCATCAGCTTTAGAAGGCCTATATGCCGAAAATACAGCTGCATCTTCCAAGACCAGTCGTCATAACCCTCTCCACTAAATTTGTCGACTGTTAAGTTCTTCAACACCTCCCTTAGCAGCGGGCCCTGGTTCGTCCGGGCTATCCTAGGCGCGGAGACACCAGATTCTTGGCTACCACTACTCGCGGGGGCTGAATTCCCTTCTTCTCTAGGCGACCCCATCGATGGACGTTGAGAATGGCTAAGTACCAGCTCTGATACCACGTGTTGACTCTAAGTACTATGCGGAAGCGATTATAACTGAGCCACGAACTCAAATTTGGCAACACTTAACTTCACTTTAAACCCTCCGAGTGTGACAGCTTGTCACCTCATAGCCAAGGGCGAATGAAAAAATAAAGTGAGTAGCTATGCCTTGCTTGGTTTGTGGAGTGAGTAATCTGGTCGAGCAGCATTTCGGCGTCACCACGCAATGTTTCTACTCTCGTCAATACGTAGTAGTAGAATTCAAGGCTTGAAAGGCGTAATAACATTGATTGACTTCAAGCAAATACAAGCACACATTTATATAGAGTCCTAAACACACAAAGGAAAACGTAAGACAGTTGCTTAACTGGAATCCAGGTCTTCGCTTTGCTGTAATAAAAAACGGTTGTGAACATGCTGAAGAATTTGGCTCAATCTGCCTCATTAGAAATAACTATAATCGATTTGTGTTGAAGCCAAACTCCCCTGCTGACTCCCGTCATGAATACTCATGAGTTCTCCTGTGGAATCATGGATACTCGTGTGGGATTCCCGTTTCCCAGTTGAAAAACGGGTTTTACCATTGTTAAACGGTAGTTACCGTGTTGTACCTGTAGGAAACTTGTCGCGTTTAAGCATCGCAACTTTCCGGCGAAATCACCTGTTTTCCAAGTCAGTTCAAGATACGGTTGGTCAACCGTAATCCCGTGGCACCCCCGGTCAAGCCGGAAAAGCCGAACGCTGACGGGATCGTGCTTTGTCCTGCGCGGGACAGGGCATTAAATTGCCATGTCTTGTTGCGATCGTGCAACTGTGCACGGTCACAACAGTTGCAACACACGCGTGGGCCTTGTGGGGCCACACGCGCATGTCAGGACCACACGCGCGGGTCCTGGCAGTCACGCGCTTTTTGACCAGTGCGAAACTGGTCAAAGGGCCGAGTCAAGAAAACACTCGAGCCCCACTCCCCCGACACACTCGACTCTCGCCATGAGCGCTCAGGAAAATTCATGAGCTTTCATGACGCTCGCAACTTTCATGAACGCTCATGGTTGTTCATGAGAAATCACGAACGTACATGAGTCGTCATGAGAATTCATGACCCGTCATGATCCGTCATGACTTGTCATGAGCTCACAGCAAAAATGCATGAAACTGAATGCAGAAACGAATGGGCACAGAACACACACAAAATGCGTGACTTCATGCAGGCGGCTGGTTGACGTGCAAAAATAGTGTTTGCACCCAACACACTTCCGAGGGTCCTAGGTTGCCTGACTAAGGTCAGCCCCTATCCAAAGGTTTGAGTGTGTGGAAAGAGCAGTTCATGCAGAGCAGAGTTGCAGTAGTGAAGATCCTTCTGTTGACGTAGGCAGAGCTTCCTTGGAGTAGCGTGAGAGAGTGATTTTGATAGCCAGCATATTTTTCATAGTTCAAGACATACAGTTATATAGTTTCCAGCTTTTCCTAGTGATATCTGTCTAACATCACTAACAGCTCCTATTGTTAACGCAACGCGAAAATTTTCGCGTTTCCCCCGTTTTTATTTCGTGACTCAGCGAGGTCGCGGTTTGCCGACGAAACATTTTTAAAATGTTCGCGCGGGTCTTTTATTGACAGTCTTGATCCGAGATAGTTTTTCGGCCACTTCAATAATGGCCTGGATGCACCCGTTGGAATTGTTCCATGCCGTCCATGCTAGCCCTGAGTTTTGCTCTCTCATTCCTATTATCCGCCTTTTCTACATAACACCTTTCGACCTCAAATACCGGGTGGGTAGGGGAGTGACCACGATACATTCTGAGAGCGGCACCCGCCCGAGCTTAGCCCTTTTCCGTATGCACTCACACAACGCATGGACTTTGAGCCTGTACTACTTGAGCCATACCTACGTGCTGGGTCCTCCATCTACAGTGCTACACAGCTTCACAGAGACCGCGAGACACTTGCAGTCCAGCCAAACAAGTATCTCATATACCACAGAGATTCTGCCATTTCCAGGGATGTGAAGGCTGTGAGAGTATATCGGCTACCCTTACCCATGATTACTTTACCTTGCATTATCTTGTTGATTACAGAAATACCTTTTCTGTAATTCAATCTGCCGATTTAAGGTTATGATTCAGGTTTTGTAACTGCAGCTGAATGGAGCGGCGAGTCTGGTACAACCGAGGTGAAGTATAGGCTGGTCTTGACCAATGGGAGCGGTTGGTGGTGTTCAAGGGGTGAGTCTGACTTTTTGGTTTTGAGCGAGCTGTTTTGGAGGTTCTGATTGGCTGCCGTTCGAAATGGTAGTTGCTCATGAGTTCGAGCGAGCAGCTGCTCGCACTGCCACTGTTCGAGGAGCGAGATTGGTCCTTGCTCGTGGAACGTGTTCGTTAGCGTGTTCGTGAGCGTGTTATTAGCGTGTTCGTGAGTGTGTTCATTAGCGTGTTAATTAGCGTGTTCATTAGCGTGTTAATTAGCGTGCTCAGTAGCGCGAGCGTCATATGCTCGCGAATCGTTTCTCAGCGCAGGTGGGTAGATCACCGAGATTTCGAGTAAGTTCGGTGACTCACATTTTATAGCAGCACTGATAGTTCGGATCAAAAGTAAGTTCGGAACGAGGGCACGTGGCGAGCAGCAGTTGAGCGATCGAATGCAATGCTGGTCGCCACCGACATTTCGACTCGTTCAGGTTTTGAACGGACTTCATCGCAACCGTTCGAGATTGGCGCGAAGTGAAATTATCGGATCGGCACCGTCAACAATGGTCGCGCGCGAAAGACAAAACATTTCGGCGACGCATCGAGTGCGCGCCAGGTCACGAAGGGAATGGGAGGGAACCTGAAAATCTGCTCGCGCTACGAGGTGTGAATTTGAAACACCTAGATCAAGGTAGGAGTAGAATTATTTAGCTTAGTATAAAACTGGTTGTTCTTGTTGTTCCAATATATAACTTGAGTAGAAAGTTTCCCCATGCCTGCTACCAGAACGCTGCCAAGTATACCATTCGTTTGACTACGCCGAGAAAGTGACGAACGCTGCTGTAACTCAGTGACCTCTACAACTCTCTCTACAAACTCGGACCCTTGGATAGGGGCTGACCTTGGTCAGGCACCCAAGGACCCTCGGAGGTGACCCTGAGGAGAGAGTTATAGTAGTAGCTGAGGCTATTAAGCGGGTGGATTAGTGTGTATTCTTAGTAACATATCTTGCATATTTATATTTTCTTATGCTTGCTTTTGCTCGTTTTCTTAGAATCGTTGCTTTACTATATTTATTTTAGTTATAGTACCGATTTAGGTTGCATGCACCGAATCCTGTGACATTTCGATTACCTCCGCGTGAGTATGCGCTCCGCGTGATTTCAACGAATATCTTCTACTGAATTCGGGAAGGTCCCGTTTCCGATGGTTCCCGAGGCCCGGTACCTTCTAGTAACACCTGTGTTACCTGCCTTGTATCGTGCCTATAAATAGCCACTTTGTTGTACTCTGGATTCATCATTAAAAACCTCAACTGGATTGTTCGATCCTCCCACTTGGTAATAAGAGCTTGTTTGCCTGCGAAGTTCTTCAACCGCTAAAACCCAGCCTTTAAAAAACCGCGGGGGCGACGACGAAAAGCGCCGATCCGGGTACGTAAACGAGTTCCGCGCAATTTTTTTAGTCCCCCTTGAACCGGTTTCTGAACAGGCATGTCGGGTATGGAGGGGCAATGCGACAAATTCGTGCAGGATATCGCCGCACTTCGTGCCGAACAGGAGCAGACTCGCACGACGCTTCAACGACTTTATCAGCGAACAGTCAGCAGTCGCCACAGCAACAAAAAACGCAGCAGCAACGGCAGCAACGGCGGCAGCGACACCGTCATTTCAACATGCGACGGCCTCACAAGCTACAGTGAATCTCGAAGCAACTCGTCCGAGGCTACTGGAGGCGTTCGATCCGAGCGCGAAAGGAACCGACGTCAGGAGATTCATCGCTACACATGAAATCTACTTTGAGGCCGTTGGATGCACGACCCCGATCCACGACGCGATGCGGATTCGGCTCGCAGCGACATTGTTACGAGGCCCAGCACTGGGGTGGATCTACAGTAGTGAAATCTGAGGCGAATGGTCGTGGGCGCGGTTTCAGGCAACCCTAATTCAGCATTTCGAACCAATTAATAGTTCGTACATTGCGCGGCAGCAGATTCACCGACACCGGCAATTCGGCAGTGTGGCGCAGTTTACGCAGCAGATGGAGGCATTTTTTTATACAATCGAGGACTTAAGTGAGGGCCTGAAAATGCAAGCGTACACCGCCAGGCTGAAAAACGAAGTTCGCCGACAGGTCATCGCGGCGAATTACAACGACTACAAGGATATGGTGTGTTCCGCTGAGAGGTTCGATGCTTTGACCAAGGGTCAACACGAAACACAACGCAACATGACGAAGAGGAATTTCGGCACGGAGCGATCGGCACCCCCCACGACTGCTGACCCGATGGAAATCGACAAAGTCGACGCGAAGTAGCGGCCGGCGGAAAATGAAACGTGGGAGTTTTGTGGCGCAGCAAGGCATTGGATTTTGTCGTTCTGTGAAATGAAAAAAACCCGTGCGGGGTTGTAGGGAAGGAACCGTGCAGCACCCCCGAAGTAAAAATATGAGAATTGCTAGCAGCCGTGGATCGAGCTGGCGATCACAAAAAGATCTGAAAAGGGAAAAGGGTGACGACGTGGCGACTTAGGAGCGGGCGAAAAAACTTCATGACCGGCCGGCACCAGGGGAAATCGCCGATACAAAAGGAGACTCAGCGAAAAAAAAATACATTGCTCCGACCGAGAAACTCCAGCCGAACACCCCCGAGAGTAAGAATTTATTGAAATTATCTTATAGGGATACTTTAACTTAGAATATTTCAAGCCTTTAAAAAAATCAAGGAAGAGTTAGAGGCTAAGAGAAAGGATTTAGAAATAGTACCGGTACCAGAAAAGTTGGGGAACCAACTCTAGAGCGTAGAAAATTTGTCGAGCGTTTCGAGGAGTTAATATTCTCTCCCAGTAGCACAGAATGAAAGCTCCCCGTTCCCCACAGGTGAAGCCTACACAGCTGCAAAGGCTTTGGGGAAGGTTCCAGGCCAAGGAGAAGCTCTCGGAAAAATCCTTCTACCCCCCAGGTGAAGTTGGAACTAGAAAGTGCAGCTTCCGGAGTAGGGAACAGGAATGATACTTTGATGTACCCTATGACCCTATTAATGAGACCATGTTTGGCTACTTGGAGTTGCAGCAGCCACTACTCCTCGAGGTGCTCTGCAAAGGGCCACGCCTCCAAGCAATGGTGGATAGTGGAGCGTCCGACTCGGTGTGCGACCGCGGGACGTTGGAGAAGATTGGGGAGTCCTTGGAGGAGACCCAGTTTACAGCAACAATGGTGGACAGCAGCAAACTTCCCATCTACGGCGAGTCAACGCTGCAGCTGCCAATAGGTGCGCTGAGGTGGAAGCCGACACTGCATCTCACGAACATCAAGGGTTTAGATTTCATCTTGGGGCGAGATTTCTTGAAGCGATTCAATCCCGAGATTGACTGGGTCAACCGGAAGGCCTGCATCTACAACAACGGGAAGCCTGTGGAGCCGCAAAGCAGGACGGATACAGGGGATATCTTGGAGAGAACACTTGCGCAGTTCGAGCAAACAGTGAAGGAGGGTAACTCGGGTTACCTGGCGCCAGTAATGGCAACAGCAGAGGAGGAGAATCCATACTCGGAGCTACCTGCAGCAGTACAAAAGGTGTTAGTGGAGTACAAGGACATCATGCTAGACGACCTGCCTACATGAGTACCTCCAGCGCGAACCCACGAACACGAGATTGTGGAACAGCCAGGTGCGAAACCAGTCTCACGTGCACCATAGCGCCCCAGCCCAACCGAGCTAGCAGATAAGATCAAACAGATAGAATACCTGCTCGACCGGAAACTTATCTGACCATCCACCTCTCCCTACGGCGCACCGGCTCTCTTCACTCCAAAGTCAGACGGTAGTTTACAGATGTGCATTGACTACCAGGTACTGAACAAACAGAGAGCTAAAAACAAATACCCCATACCGCGCATAGACGATCTTCTAGACCAACTGTGTGGTGCAACAGTATTTTTCAAGCTGGACCTACACTCGGGTTACTGGCAGATTAAGATGGCAGATAATTCGATCCACAAGACGGTTCCGTACCAAATATGGCTCCTACGAATATTTAGTGATGCCGTTCGGACTCTGCAACGCACCAGCGACATTTCAGGCGGAGATGAATCACATCCTACGGCCCCTGCTAAAACAAATGCACAGTAGTGTACCTGGACGATATCCTGATCTACTCAAAAAAACATGAAGGAGCATGTGGAGCATCTGCGGAAAGTCTTCGTGATCCTGCGGGAGAACTTGTTCTACGTGAAGCTGCCAAAAATCGACTTCACCTTGAAGAAGGTGCAGTTTCTTGGGCACATGGTGAGTGCCGAGGGCGTATACGTGGACCCGCGGAAAATCGAAGCCGTCAAGAAGTGGAAAGTACCAGAGAACGTCAAGGAATTGCAGCAGTTCCTAGGCTTCGCCAACTACTACAACAGGCTCATGCCACAGTATTCTAAAATAGCAGCGCCACTGACGAACTTAGTGAAAAAGGATACGCCATATAAATGGGATACTCGTCAACAACAGGCCATGGAACAGCTGCAGACAGCACTGACTATTGCCCCAATACTCATCCTACCGGATCCAGAGAAAGATTACGTGGTGGAAGTAGTCGCTAGTGACCGGGCAGTCGGAGCAGTATTGATGCAGGATCACGGACGCGGTTTGTAACCCATCCCATACCTCAGTAAGAAGCTACACTGAGCAGAACTGAATTACCCAATCTATGACAAGGAAGCCTTAGCGATATTCAAAGCCTTCAAGGTGTGGAGGTGTTACCTAGAAGGATCCAAGACCACAATATACACTGACCACTGCAGTCTTATATACCTCAAGTTGCAGCCTACGCTCTCACGACGACAGGTGCGGTGGATGGACTTCCTCGAGACACATTTGCACTTCGACATCGTCTACAAGCCAGGTCTACACAACAAAGCCGACGCACTGAGCCGCCCAGGGCATGTAGCAGGCATCCAGGTCGACGGGATGAACCCTCTGCGCAAGGGTCTATTCCAACATGGGTACTATGTGGACGCAGAAATCGCTACAACAGAGAAGCAGAAACTGTTACAGTGGGAGAAAGACTTAGCTGTAAGAAAGTGTTTAAGAAATATTTGGGTAATGAACTATGCCCTGCTTTGACAGACCCTACTGGAGGAGTTTCACGACGTAGCGTATGCGGGACATTTCGGGAGCAACGAGACGTTAGCGGGAATGGCGAAGTATTACTACTGTCCCCGGATGGGAGCAAACGTCCAGCAGTTCGTCACCTCATGCGACACGTGCCAGCGGATGAAGAGTAGCAAGCAGAAAAAAACAGGGTAACTTCGGCCTCTACCCGTACTGGAGCAGCCATGACAAGTCATTAGCCTCGATTTTATCACTGCGCTTCCTTCGACCTCACTAGGGCATGATGCTATACTCGTGGTGATTCACAAGTTCTATTAAATGTGACACTTCATACCGACCAACGCCACGGCTATAGCTGCAACTGCTCGCCTCTTCTTCGACCGCATTGTCACCATCCATGGTATCCCCGCTTCACTAATCTTGGACAGGGACCCAAAGTTCACAAGTATGTTCTGAAGAGAACGCATGGGCTTGTTTTGTGAAAATGAAGAACGAGAATGAGTGAACTATGAAATGAAGTGAGTACAAATAGGAAACCCTAATTGGGTTGTACCCCTTATGGGATACCCCACTATAGCCTACACAACAGCATAAGCTATATAATGTTCAGACACACCCCCATAGGCAAAGTGGGGGAGAACAAGGGGTCACAAGACCAGTCAAGCAAAGCAGAGCAAGCTCAGGGTGGATCACAAAGTCACCACACAGTCCGAGCACAACGACAAGGCCACAAGGCCAGTTCACATGCAGGAGTACACATATATATATAGAGCTAGACAAGCAAGAGCAGGTATATATATGTAACAGTACAAGCAAGGTCAAGAAGAGAGCAAGTGAGGCAAGACAGGTACAAGACCCAGCTGGGTGCAGAAGCGCTGATGGTCACAAGGCGCAAGTGCCTTGGTGAACACATCAGCAGTGTTGGCCTCAGAGGCCACGTAAGCAAGTCGCAACTGACCACGCTGCTGCAGCTCACGAGCAAGAAAGTAACGGAGAGCAATGTGCTTCGTTCTGTGCTCCAAGCGCTGCTCTCGACACAAGGCCAGCATGGCCTTGTTGTCTACGTACAGCACTGGAGGAGAACGAGGCGGCTCTCCAAGGTCAGTCAGCAGGTAGGTGAGCCAGCGAAGCTCCTGTGCAGCCATGGCCCCGGCGTAGATCTCAGCCTCACAACTGGAGCTGAGAACAGAGGACGAGCGAGTAGCCCGCCACGAGACAGAGCCGGAACCAAGACTGAAGGTGTAACCCTGCGACGACCGCTGTGTAGCCTGGTCGTCTGCCCAAGAAGCGTCCGCGTGCCCAGTGAGGACCACTGGACTCCGCCCTCCAAGCACTAGCCCCATGCCCGACGTACTGCACAAGTAGCGCAACACCCTCTTAGCTGCAGCCATGTGCTCTGGTCGGTGTCTCCCAGGAGCAACATAGCGTGCAAGAATGCTAAGAGGGTATGCAAGGTCAGGTCGTGTGCAGGTCATCAGGTACATGAGGCAGCCAACAAGCTCTGGGTACGGGCCACTCGACTCTACGGACTCATCCGAAGGCAGAGCTGAGAGCGAGTGGCGAGTAGACAGAGGAGTGGCCTGAGGCGAGGAGTACGTGAAGCCGAAGCGCTGAAGGACCTGCTGCACCATGTGTGACTGAGTCAAGGTAATGGTGCGGCGTGCTCTGTCCCGAGTGATCTGCAAGCCAAGGTAGCTGCGCAGTTCACCCAGGTCTGTGCACGTGTGTCTCTTCTGCAGCTCGGACTTCACGTAGGCTAGTCCAGCAGTGTCAGCTGTGGCAAAGACCAAGTCGTCGACGTACACGAGGACGTAGAACGGCGGCAAAGAAGTGTCGGTGCGCAGAAACAACGACGGGTCAGCAGTAGAGGGAGCAAACCCAAGAGCAGCAAGCGTAGTCCTCAGTGTGTCGTGCCACTCACGCGGTGCCTGGCGGAGACCGTAGACTGGCCGTCGGAGGCTCCACTGGGTGCCAGGAGGAAAAGTCCCAGTGAAGCCAGGTGGACGGCGCAGCCAGATCTCCTCGTGCAGGCTACCCTGCAAGAAAGCAGTACTGAAGTCAAGAGAGTGGAGCTCGTAGTCGCGCTGAGCGGCTATGTGCAGCAGCACCCGAAGAGTGGTCATCTTCGGGGTGGGAGAGAAGGTCTGAAAGTAGTCAACTCCCTGCCGCTGACTGAAGCCACGAGCGACGTACCGCGCCTTGAAGACAGGTGGAGAGCCCGGCGGCCGCTTCACCCTGAAGATCCACATGCCACTGACGATGTTCGCCCCAGGAGGGGGAACCGCGTCAACGTAGGTGCCTGTGGACTTCCAGGACGCCATCTCTGCATCCATAGCTGCCTGCCACTGAGAGGAGTAGGGACCCTCTACGGCCTCCGCGTAAGAGCGCGGAGTCGGGATGTCTAGTGCATCCGGGTCTCCCTCAGGGGCAAGTAGTACGGACGCGAGATGAGGTGAAGCAGCAGCCAGACACCGGAACTCCTCCTGCCTGTCCTCAAGGACGTCCGTGCCAAGAGCACACTCACCCCCGACGGACGGAGGACAGACAGACGCAGACTCAGCAACAAGACCGGCAGCGTAGTCTAGACGACAGCGAGCAGCAAAGTCGACGAGCTCAGCAACAAGTGCAGACGCAGCAGTGGACTCAAAAGAGGGGTCAGTGACGACAGTAGCAAGGAGACGTGTGACAGCAGGACTGGCAGCACGAAGAGAGTCCGACTCCGGGTCAGGAAGAGCAGGAAGAGAGGACTCAGGAGGAGAAGGCAAAGGGGCACGCAGAGGAGCAGTGGACGGACGCAGAGACATCCGGTGCGTGCCAGGGACAGGAGGAGGACGCTGACGCGAACCACGACCACTAGTGCGAGCAGCACGGACAGGCGACGCAGGACGAGACGCAGGCTCACGACGCTCAGCAAGACCTCCAGTAGGACCAGTGTAGGGAGAAGGAGTGGGCAGTGGGGAGGCCGGCTGTAACTGGAACTGTGACAGGACAGGCTGTGGACACTCTAAGGGAGGAGGAGGACCAGTAGAAGGCGGGAGACCAAGAACCTGCTGAAGGAGCGGAACGAAGTACGGTCTAGGCCGCGCGGCGACTCCAGACACAGCAGGGACAGCACCAGTACCCCAAGCGGGAGCACCAGCGCCAGCAGCACCTCCAGCTCCAGGACCTCCAGCAGTACCAGTAGCACCCCCAGCAGGACCGCCTCCAGGACCGACAGCAGTAGCCTCAGCGCCAACACCCTCAGCAGCTCCAGCTCCAGCACCTCCGGGACCCGCGGCACCAGCACCCTCAGTAGCCGAAGAACCTCCAGCTCCAGCAGCACGCCTCCAGCGCCGGGCAAACCACTCGCGCAGCTCCTGTGGAGAGAGGGGCTCCCGCCAAGGCGAAGCACCCGGAGAACCGCCAGGTCCCGCACCGCCAGACGCCACAAGGGGAGGTCCAGTGGCCGCAGGCTCCGCAGCTCCAGGCTCAGCACCTCCAGACGCAGCACCCCCTGGCTCAGCACCCCCAGTAGCAGCACCCCACGGCTCAGCACCCCCAGACTCCGCACCCCCAGGCTCAGCACCCCCAGTCGCAGCACCCCCAGGCTCAGCACTCCCAGACTCCGCACCCCCAGGCTCAGCACCCCCAGTCGCAGTACCCCCAGGCTCAGCACCCCCAGACTCAGCACCCCCAGGCTCAGCACCCGCAGCAGGACCAGAGTCACCAGCAACCTCGACCGGCTCGACTGCGTCTACCTGGGACACACCTGAAGGGGCAGGACCCTGAGGGGGAAGGGGGTCTACTGGGGGGGGACCTGGCACAAGGAAGTGCGGTGGCGGGGGGAGGGAAGGAGTGCGGTAGGGGAAGAGGCGGTAGAAGGGGACTGACTCGTCGAACGTGACGTCCTGGGAGGACAGAACACGACGAGAGGAGGGGTGGTAGAACTGCCACCCTGGAGCGTCAGGGGGGAAGCCGAGGAAGACACAGGGAGCAGCACGAGGGGACAGCTTGTCCGCAGACAAGTCACGGACAAACGCCCGAGATCCCCAGACACGGAACGCAGACGCATCGCCGACCTTCCCCGTCCACAGCAGAGCTGGAGAGGTCTCCGGCCGGGAGACCCTGGGGTGAAGGTTGATCTGATGCGCCGCGTACCGAACCGCAAACGGCCACAGAAAATGGGGGGCAGCCGCATGCATCATGGACGTACGAGCGACGTCCATGACCATGCCAATGCGGCGCTCAGCAATCCCATTTTGCTGTGGAGAGTCCGGAAGCGTAAAGGTCTGGCGGATGCCTCGTGCACGACAGTAGGCTCGCAGAAGGCCAGAGGAGAACTCTCCACCTCGGTCAGAGTGCAGACGCAGAACAGGAAAGTCCGAGCCGAAGCTCCTCCTGAGCTGGAGACGAGCTGCGCGGATCCAGTCGATCAACACCTCAGTGACATCACCCTTGCTGCGCAAGGGGAAGACTGTGGTGTAACGCGAGTAGTCGTCAACCACCAGCAGGAAGTAGCGCTCGTGACCCTGCCCACGGACGCGGGCGGGGCCCCACACGTCCATGTGAAGCGTCTGCAGAGGAGCCTCTGTCGGGGGAAACTGGGAGGAGTGAGGGGCAGCCCGGAGCCGCCCCTCGACACAGGGGACACAAGAAGGTCCGGGTCCCGAAGGAAGGGGAGGGAGAGACCGGGGAAGACCAGAGACAAGGACACGGGAAGCCATGCCCCGAAGACGAAGCAAGGAGGGGTGGCCAAGACGGTGGTGCCACAGGAGAGTCTCGTGAGACAGGCGGCGACACGAGCAGGGGGCAGACTCAGGACCAGACCTGGACGCAGCAGCAAACACCTGACCCGACGCAGCTACCTGGCCAGACGCAGGGACAGGAGGAGACTCAGTGGTCAGGGTGTAGAGACTCGACCCCGGCCGACGCGAAAACGTGGCCAGGTGTCGGCCTGTGCGGGCGTCCGAGCAGTGGGTCACCCGCTGACTCGCAGGAGTAAACTGGTGAACCCCCGCATCCTGCAGGTCAGCACCACTCACCAAGTTCGTCGAGAACGAGGGGAGGTACAGACCAGACAAGGTGCCCGAGGGGGCAGCCGGACACGGGAGGACAGTGGAGAAGTGAGAGAGGACAGGACCCCCAGAGGGGTCAGCCAGGGAGACTGCAACCGGCCGGCCAAGCGGCGTGAGTGTGGAGCGGTCTCGAAAGAAGGAGCGAGAAGCCCCTGAGTCAAGTGTGAAGGTGAGGGAGGCCGAAGCCGACGCAGTACCTGAGAGCGCAGCCTCACCAGTACCTGAGAGTGCAGACGCACTGGCACCTAGAGCAGCAGCCGCAGAAGTACCTGGCGCAGCAGTACCAATGCCCGGGTCGGGCGGGAAACACTGGTAACAGTCACCCTCCTCACTAATAGTCACAGCATACATGGCAGCAAGGATAGCATCAAAGTCAAGATCAAAGACAGCTACGCCAGCCCTAGACAGCTCTCCCCAACGGGGAATCTCACTGGCCTCGGGGAACTGCTGACGCCAAGCGTCCGTCAGGCGGCCAAAGCAGCGCTGAGTGGGGTGCGCACCCCCACACTGCTCACCCGCTCGGTCACCGGAACGAAGGACGTAGGTGCACGGACCAAAACCCCCACCCCGCTGACGCTGCGTGTACCACTCACGGAGCTGCTGGGGCGGGGGGATGTCCCGCGAACGCTGCTGCTGCTGCTGCTGCTGCTGACGCTGGCCACCACCAGGGCCGCTACGCAGCGGGGCACCACCCCGACCAGCTCCACCCCCTCCGCCACCGCTGCCTCCACCTCCACCACCACCGCTGCCTCCGCTCCCACCGCTGCCGCCACCACCGCCTCCTCCTCCGCTGCTGCCACCGCCACCACCGCCCCCGCCACCACTCCCACCGCCACCCCCACTCCCTCCTCCGCCTCCACCGCCTCCTCCACCGCCCCCGCCAGCTCCACCCGCGCCCTTGCCCCCCTTGCCCCTGCCAGGGCGGCGTCTCCCGCTAGGGGCAGACGCCGCGCAGACCGACTCAAGACCAAGCAGGTCGGCAGCAGCAGCAGAGGCAACAGAGGGCAGCAGGGGGGAAGGAGAACACCCCTCAAAGATGGGGGTGCGAGGGTCACCACGAGAGGCTCCTACAGCGACGATGCTCTTCTCCGCCGCCAGGAGGGACTTCTCGAGGAGGTCGACAGTGAGAGTGGTGGGACAGACCGAGAGGTAGTGGTCCCTGACTACGCGAAGGGAGTCAGGGAGGCGTGTGACTATGTAATAGAGAGTGATGTACATGGGGGGGGGGGTTCTTGGCGCAGAACTCAGCAGGAAGGGCGGCGCGGTAGCGAGTGTCACTAGTGCGGAGGTGCGTAATGAGGTCAGCGACAGTGGGAAAGGCAGTAAGGTCAGGAAAGAGGTACGGTAGCATGAGGCGGCTCAGGGCAGCAGTGGCAGGGGAAGAGTAGCGCGCAACTACAGCGTCGTACAAGGTCTGAGCACTCTTGTACTGACTAAAGTGCGCGCGCTCAGTGGTAGGCAGGTGGCGACGCACAGCAAGACGTGCAGCAGCATCGCGGGTGGCCCACTGAGAGCGAACAGTGGGGTCAGCATCAGTAGCAGGGGCAGGAGAGGCGCCAGAGGTGAGGTCAAAGAGGGAAAGACCGTCTGCCCTATCGCACTGTAAGAACAGCTGCAGGTCGTCGACCCAGACCTCAAAGTCAATGGCTCGACCCTCAGCGTCAAAAGCGAGGACACTAGGGGTAGCCATGACGACGACAGACGAGCAGTGCAAGCAGTAGGGGAAGGGCACGCAGTGACAGTGGGGCTGTGCTCACCGGACAGGGCAGGTCGGGCGGCTCGGCAGTAGGGCGGCTCGGCTGCTCAGCGGCTCGGCGGCAGGGCGGCTCGGCTGCTGGGCGGCTCGGCTGTTGGGCGGCTCGGCGGCAGTGCGGCTCGGCTCCCGGGCGGCTCGGCGGCAGGGCGGCTCGGCTCCCGGGCGGCTCGGCTGCAGGGCGGCTCGGCTCCCGGGCGGCTCGGCGGCAGGGCGGCTTGGCTCCCGGCGGTTCTGCTGCTAGGCGGCTCCCGCAGGTAGGGCGGCGGTAGGGCCGCAGGTTGGGCGGCGGTAGGGCCGCAAGGAGGGCGGCGGGCGGGCCGCAGGTAGGGCGGCGGTAGGGCCGCAAGTAGGGCGGCGGGCGGGCCGCAGGGAGGGCGGCGGTAGGGCCGCAAGTAGGGCGGCGGGCGGGCCGCAGGTAGGGCGGCGGGCGGGCCGCAGGTAGGGCGGCGGGCGGGCCGCAGGTAGGGTGGCGGGCGGGCCGCAGGTAGGGCGGCGGGCGGGCCGCAGGTAGGGTGGCGGGCGGGCCGCGACGTGAGGGCGGCGGGGCCGCTGTAGTGGGGCGGCGGGGCCGCTTAGCAGAGAGCGGCGGGGCCGCGTGAGCAGGGCGGCGGGGCCGCGTGAGCAGGGCGGCGGGGCCGCGAAGCAGAGGGCGGGCGGGCCGCGACGTGAGGGCGGCGGGGCCGCTGTAGCAGGGCGGCGGGGCCGCGTAGCAGAGGGCGGCGGGGCCGCGTGAGCAGGGCAGCGGGGCCGCGAAGCAGAGGGCGGCTGGGCCGCGCGAGCAGGGCGGCGGGGCCGCGAAGGAAGGGCGGCGGGGCCGCGTTAGTAGGGTGGCGGGGCCGCGAAGGGAGGGCGGCGGGGCCGCAAGGGGCGACACGGAGGGTCGCTAAAAAAAAGGAAAACGCGCCTCGGGGCGCGCTTCGGTGGGCCCTAGAAGCAGTCCCTAGGAGGGGACCTGCTCTGATTCCATGTGAAAATGAAGAACGAGAATGAGTGAACTATGAAATGAAGTGAGTACAAATAGGAAACCCTAATTGGGTTGTACCCCTTATGGGATACCCCACTATAGCCTACACAACAGCATAAGCTATATAATGTTCTGACATGTTTGGGACTAAGCTTGCGATGTCTTCAGCATACCACACTCAGACTGACAGACAGACAGCGCGACTCAATCAGGTGGTTGAAGAGTTACTGCGTACCGCATGCAAGGACGACATCAGCTACTGGGATCTACTGTTACCGACGCTTGAGTTCGGCTATAACAACATATCACATGCGGCCACAGGGAAAACTCATTTTCTTCCTGTGTTACGGGCGTGAACCAATCACACCGCAGCAGCCAACCACACCGGCACACGTCCAAGCCGCACATGACTTCATCACCACCATGCAGCAGTTATAGGATTAGCCTCAGCGATGTCTCACCACTATGCAGATTACCCAGAAGCAGTATGCAAATCGACAGCGACGAGATCACCGGGTAGTAGTCGGAGATCGGGTTCCTTTGGACACAGGCAACTTGGGCTTGTCTCATCTACCGTCCCAGCTCCGGCCTCGCTTTTGTGGTCCTTTTTGCGTTGAGACAATGGTGACACCAGTTACATTCCGCTTGCGCTTACCATCTGCGTGGAAGCTTCACAACGCTTTCCATGTCCAACTACTGAAGCCCTACAAGGACCCCAACCAACGGTTCATGTGACGAAAGCTACCGCCACGACCACCTGTTCTCGTACAGGATGAACCAGAGTACGAGGTGGAACGTGTCCTCGCTCATCGACGCAGACGCAACAACACGATCGAGTTCCTGATACGCTGGAAGGGATATGACCCATCGGACGACAGTTGGGTTGCCGAAGCTGAATGGGCAACGCACGTCGTGCTCTCAAGAATGATCTTGTCAAGCAGGGTGTTTTTCACGCCACCCAGCTTTGAGGGGGGGACGTGTGAGAGTACGGCGGCTACGCTTACCCATAATCACTATACCTTGCGTTATCTTGCTTATTTATATTTTCTTATGCTTACTTTTGCTCGTTTTCTTAGAATCGTTGATTTAATATATTCATTTTTTTTTGCCACCGATTTTGGTTGCGTGCACCGAATCCTGTGGCATTTTGGTTATCTCCGAGTGACTATGCGCTCCGCGTGATTTTACCAAATATCTTCTACCGAATTCGTGAAGGTCCCGTTCCCGACGGTTCCCGAGGCCTGGTACCTTCTAGTAACACCTATGTTACCTGCCTTGTGTCGTGCCCAAATATGGCCACTTTGTTGTACTCAGGATTCACTATTGGGAGAGCACGCGACAGTGGCCCACCTACTATCGACATGTGTTAGCACGCGACCACAGTACCTGGCGAGGATGGTCCATCCAACACCAGCGGTGCATGCCAGTTTTGCACAGTGGGATGCACGATTGGGAGAGACATTTGAACAGCTCCTGATGCCCGGGACTTGGGCATGCAGCGTGGACATCTGGGACACGGCCATATACTAGATATTTCTTCCCATACGCCTAGGGGGTTTTGGCATTCCTCGCACGGAGCGCATGGCCCCGGTGAGATTTTTGTGTTCCTGATACAGTGCGCACCTTTCCGTTGCTCCTGCTTGGTGTGTGGCATGACTTTTCAGCAAAGTTTCGCATATGATGAGGTTGACCAGATCAATCAGTCTCTGCGGAGGGCGCTACAGGGCCTACCACATGGCATTCTCTCTCTCTTTCCCTCTTGAAACTCTTGTATCTCTGGTGCCCCCATTCACAGGAGTGAGCCTCGTCCTGGAGGCACATGCCTTAGAGTCAGTGCGTGCCCGCCACACTGATCCCTGGCACCTTGGCCCGTTTGACTTTCTTTCAGGGTGCAGGTGTAGGCGTGTGTTGACGGCAGTGCCGTACGCAGACTCCCTGCGGATTCCGGAGGTGCAGTGGCAGGTAGCTTCATCATTCCGTCTTGGTCTTCCTACCCCCCAGCTAGCCCTCGCAGGCCGGTGTTCTTGCGAATTGCCGATCGACGATGACGGTACCTCATCACGTGGTGCAGAGTCCTGTTTCAGTGTCACCACATTCATCCATGACACCATGAAGTACATGCTTTGAGAAATTGCACCATACTGATCCCACACGTGGAGGCAGCTCGAGAGCAACTGAAGGGACTCCCAAGGGTGGGGGGATGGATACAAGCTAGGGGGGTGTCAGGGCCAGCAGGCGGCGCGGGACAGCCGGGTGGAGGGGTCCTACAGCGACATCAGCAGCGGAAAGGTCGGGACGAAGGCGAAACGGGCACAGGGACGACATGAGGGGCAGGTGAGTAGGGGATAGGAGAGGGGGGGCAGCGGCAGGAGAGCCAGCAGTGGTAGGAAGGGCTCCAGGTCCAAGGGCTCCAGGTCCACCTTCAAGTTCAGGCTTGGTGGGTGGAGCTTGGCCGGTGGAGAAGGGTAAGCTGAAGATGGGAAGAGGCTGAGCACAGCCAGAGTAGTGCGCATGGTGTCGTACCACTCACGAGGAGCCTAGCTCAGACAATAGACAGGCCGCCTGAGGGTCCACTGGGTCCCTAGAGGGAAGATCCCAGTGAGGCCAGGTGGGCGGCGGAACCAGATCTGCTCGTACAAGCTGCTCTGGAGAAGGGCAGTGGAGAAGTCAAGTGAGTGGAACTCGTTGTTGCGTTGCGCCACGATGCGCCCATCTTCGAGGTGGGGGAGAAGTTATGAAAGAAGTCAACTCCCTCTCGTTGACTAAAGCCCCTCGCTATGTAGAGCACCTTGAAAACAGGCGGCGCTCAGGTGGCCACTTCACCTTGAAGATCCACATGCCATCGACAACGTTCACCCCAAGGGGAAGAACAGCGTCAACGTAGGTGCCTGTGGACCTCCAAGATGAAACCTTAGCGTACAAGGCTCCTATCCATGGAGAGGCCCAGGGTCCCAAGACGGCCTTAAAGTGAGTGCAAAAGGGTCGGGATGTCAAGAGCGTTTGGGTCGTTCTCAGGGGCTAGTAGCGTGGCACAGGGATGAGGAGCAGTGGCCGCAAGGAAAGCCAGTTCCAACTGCCTGTCAGCTGGGACTTCAATGCCAAGGGCAGGAGCACAACCGACAAACGAAGGACTGGCATGAGCAGTGACATGAGTGGCGTAGTTAAGGCGGTGGGTGGAGACAAAGTTTGCAACAGTAGTGGGAAGGGTAGAGACAGACTGAGAAGGAGTAGTCAAATTAGTAACAAAGAGGAAAGGACACAAGAGACAATAGGGCGAGCAAAATGGAGGAGCGGAGACAGCAAGAGATGACTGAGGTTGTAACAGGAGAGCAGGAGGTGGGAAAGCATGAGGGGTAGGGAACGGAGTATCATAGCGTGAATGCTAGTAAGGGGAGAGGAGGCGCGAGCACAAGCAGGACGAGAAGACCAGCGGGGAGAGGCAAGGGACGGGCCAAGAGACAGAGGAGGAGACTGCAGTGAACAAAGTAGGAGAACGAACTGGAGACGAGTCCCGGGGAGGAAACGTGGGACCGTAAATATATAGAGACGGTGAGCGGTCAGATGAGGGTACGGGAGACCAAAAAGTAAAAGTGCAGTCACTGGCGGCGATGCTTACTGTTGTGGCTGTCGCTACTGTTGCTACTGCTTCTGTTACCTTGTCAAACATCGCGAGCCTGTGGCACCCCTAGGGCCCGAACCTCCTGCTTAAGCACCCCCTAAAGCTAATACCTCCAGTATCAGCACCCCTAGAACCAGCACCCTCTGCAAATGCACCCCCGAAACCAAAACCTCCAGCTGCAGCACCCGTCAGCAGCTGCTGGTTGTGGGAGAGCATCGGTCAGGGTGGGTTGAATAAGTCCAATGCGTGGATGACCACTAGCCATGGAGGAGAGCGCCAGTCACGTCGGCTTTTCGAACCGTGGTGTAGCGGGAGAAGTCTTCCACAAATACAAGGAAGTAGTGCTCCCCGTGTGGCCCGGAGACAGGGGCATAGCCCCAAACATCCATGCACAGGGTCTAAAGGTGGCGTGAGACAATGAGGAGGATTGAGGGGCGGCGTTCTGCCACCCTTTGACACAAGGAGTGCAAGACGGCGTAGACACAGGAGGGGAGGGGGGGAACGTCGACGGCAGAACTGAGGTAGAGAGCAGGGACGGAGTGCAGCCCTCAAAATTGGGGGGACAACTGTAACAGAGCAAGATGGAATAGCACGTATACAGGTCTCGATCTCAATGAGACGCATCGCAAAGAGACCAACAGTGAGGGTCATGTGGTGCATAGCTATGAAAGCGGCACGGGTAGGCACGAGGCGCTCAATGAGGCATGCTGTGAGGAAGTACATGTTGACGGGAATTGAGTGTTGGCCCCGCCCTCGCTTTCGCAAAGCCGGCTTTGTCTGGTCGGGTGCGCGGGAGGTGCGGCCGATAAATCTTCAGAGGTCGACACCAGCCTGTGCGTGCAGGTCGACGAGGCAGTCGACCTGCGGGCGACCACTGCGATGCCGCCGTCGACGGGAGCCGGCGGCCTACTTCTACGGGGAGGTCGACGAAGGTGGTCGTCGACCTACGTGGGTTTGTCGAGGGGCCGTCGACGATGGGAGTTCGACGGCAGCAGCTGAACGAGCTGGTCGACGGAGGGGTTCGTCGACCAGAGTGGGCTTCGACGGGAGTGGTGGTCGCTGAGGAAGGTCGTCGACCAGGGCACTGGGGACTCTACGAGGTTCTGCAGAAGCGTCGAAGCTGCTGTGGGGAAGGCCACCTTGGGCTGGTATCCTGAGGTCGACGTGGCCCTTCAGGCGCAAATGTCGGCACTTGGCCAACTTGGCACCTGCGCGACGGTGCACAACGTGCTTGACCGTCGCCGCGCACCTGCACTACTGTCACCTACGGATGCAACGTTGGCAAGTCGCTGACTTGCTCTATTGGTAGGCCTTTCTGCAACGCTGGCGCGGTGCCTCTACGCAACCCTGGCAGATTGGCAGCCTATAGTAGTAGACGAAGAAGTGGAGTAGCGAGCCACGACAGCGTCAAAACACTCCTTTGGCGTCTCCACGCAGCTCCTGCTCGGCCTGCGAGAGGAGGCTACCAATAGCAAAGCGCGCAGCAGCGTCGTGCGCCTCCCATTGTGTGCGCTCCCATCGAGCTACGTGGTACTCCTCCTTCTGCGCTGATGTGGTGTCAGTAGGAATACCAGAAGGATGCAGCGGGCCCGTAGCTCACCTGAAACATGGTCATATGGGGGGATGTTATGTTGAAGCTCGCCACATCAAACAGGAAAACAGAGGCAGACGTCACAACAGTAGACGACATGGGAACAGTTGCAGCACGAGTATAAAATCAAAGGAGGAGGAGGAGGAGAGAGGCAACAAGAAACCCTAACCGCAGGGGCAGGCATGGCATTGGGTGCAACCGCAGGCGCACGCCACTAACGGCAATGACACAGGTGTAGATGACCATAAATGAGGCATTCCACCCATTGTTAGATATGTGAGTGATAGTGTACTTAGACCACATCCTCGTTTACAGCCGGGAAACGCAGCAGCACTTAGCACGTTAAGAAATATTGCATGCAATATCAGACGAGCACCGCCTACTGACGAAGGGTTCCTAGTACGAGTTTTTTTCTGGACCACTTAGAGTTTTTAGGTAACGCCATTTCAAAGGCTGGAGTTAAAATTGACCCAGAAATTTTGGATATAGTAAAAGCATGCCATCCCCCAACAAACATTTTGGAGCTTCAGATTTCTTGGGGTTTGCAAACTATGTGTGTCGGTTCGTCCTCGACATGGCCAAGTTAACTACCCCACTAACGAACATACTAAGTAAGGGGGTCGCTTTTACATGGGGAAAGAAAGAGCAAACTTCCTTCTCTGCCCTGAAAATGTACTGTGCTCACCACCTGTCTTACAGATCGCCGACCCACCTTTGAAGTCATCACCGACGCTTACAACATTGCGATTAGGGAAGTACGGTTACACGCCTTCGGCAACGAACTGCAACTAATCGCATAGGAGTCACGGAAGCTGCAACTCGCGATATTTCATGTGTTCAAAATTTGGCAATGTTACTTGACCGACGTAGACGTGACTGTATGGAAAGACCACCAATTACCACAGTACGTTTGCGCACAGCCTCATCTCAGCCCATGACGGATTCGTTGGTTGGATTTTATTATAAAAATCTCCACTATACGGTCTCCTTCAAAAAATAAGCTTCAAACATTGTCGACGAACTCACTCACCCAACTGCTCATTTTCACGCCATACTACTCGGCCAAACTAGCCCACTGCACACAGGCCTATTTACCCACGGGTATCAAACACAGTATTTCGCAGAAACACGATGGATGTAGTATTATGTAAAATCTGGCACCAGCCGCATCTAGGTACAGGACAACTCCTTACAGCGGGAGCTGCTCCTACATAAGGCACATGATGGAATTGTTAAGGCTAATTACTATGCGGAAGCGATTAACTCAGTACCACAAACAAAAACTAGGCAACACTTAACATCACTTGTGAACCAAGTGAGTAGTTATGCCAAGCTTAGCTTGTAGAGTGAGCGTTCTGGTTGAGAAGAGTTTCGGCAGCAGTTCGTTGTGTATCTACTCTCGTCAATACGTAGTAGTAGAATGCACTCTTGAAATCATAAAACAGTGTTAAATCAAAAGCAAATACAGGAACACATATATGAAAGGTCCTAGGCACACAAAGGAAACACACAAGGCAGTTGTCTAACTGTCGTCCAGGTCTTCGCCTTGCTGTCATTGAAAACGGTTGTTTAACTGCCCTTGAATTTGGCTTGATATGCCACTGTAGAATAACTATCTTCCACTGCACTGCTGCCAAATTCTGCTGCTGACTCCCCTCATGAACATTCATGATCGCGCATGTACAAATCATGAACACTCGTGTGGGTTTCCCGTTTTTCAGTTACAAAACAGGCTTTACCGTTTTGTACCACTATTGAAGTAATGACGCAAAGCAGCGCGACTTTCTGGCGAATTTTCCTGCACGCCAAGTCAGCGCAAAATCCCGTTAGTCAACTGCAGAATCCCGAGTGCCCCACGTGCCCCACATGCCCCTCATCACGACCGAGATATTTCTCGGTCGTGCAGGACAAAACACTCGCTGACGCGATCGTGCGTTGTCCTGCACGTGACGAGGCGATCATGTCGCTTCGTTCTGTAGCGATCGTGCGTACAGTGCACGATCGAAACAGTTGCGACACACGCGCGGGCCCTGCACGGCCACACGCGCATGTCAGGACCCCACGCGCGGGTCCTGACTTCGCGCACTTTTTAGTTGACCAGCGCGAAATGGTCAACGGGGCTGGTCAAACAATCGAGCCCCACACCAAACACACTCGACACTCACAACAGCACTCATGAAAACAACTCGACATTCATGAAATACAGAACACTCATGAAACACATAACTTTCATGAGCGCACATGTTCGTTGATGAAAACAAACATGAGCGTACATGAGCCGACATGAACGAACATGAGCCGACATGAACGAACATGACTCGTCATGATCCGTCATGACCGAACATGATCCCACAGCAACAACACATGAAACAAAATGTGAAAACGAATGCACACAGAACACACACAAAATGCATGACATCATGCAGGCGGCTGGTTGCAGTGCAAAAATAGTATTTTGCACCCAACAAACTCCCCCTCAAGCAGTCGCCTGCTTGCACTCCCTTTGCGTGAGCCTAGTTAAGGCTCATGCCGCACAACTTAGCACAGCGCCAGTGGGGTTCTTCAGCAAGCCGCTTCGTGAGAAAATCTGCCGGCTGCTGCTGCGTTTTCACATAGAGGGGCTGGATGGATCCCCTCTGCACCTCCTTGCGCAGCCAATGCCATTTGATCTGCATATGCTTGGTGAGCCCATGCAGCACAGCATTCTTGGACATTGCAATGGCACTGGAGTTGTCACAAAACAGCGGTGTAGCAGTCTTCTGCTCGTGCCCTATCTCCTCCAGCAGCTTCCTCAGCCAAATCAGCTCCTTGGCTGCATGGTACATTGACATGTACTCTGCTTCAGCTGATGAACCCGCCGTTTCCACCTGTTTCTTTGACCTCCAGCTCACGGGCCCACCACCAATCACGCACACATATCCTCCCACTGAGGACATGTCCTCCTTTTCAGATGCCCATGTTGCATCAGCAAACCCCGTGAGGAATAGCTCCCTCTCCCCGAGCTGCTCCCCCTTCTCCTTGAGAACCTCTGCTCCCTTCTGCTTCATCTGAGCCACGGCTGAGTATTGAACTCCAACAGTGGGGTAGGAGTTCAGATACTGGATGATACGGTCTGCTGCATCCACCTGCTCCTCGGTGGGATTTTGCACCACCCTTGCCAGCTTCCCCACAGCAAAGGAGATGTCCGGCCTGGTGTGTACTGCTGCATAGAGCAAGCTGCCCACCATGGACTGAAACCGAGCCTGCTCCCGCTGATCCACTCCTTCGTTCTCACTAGCTTTGATGAGTTTAAATCCACATGGAAGAGGTGTGGTGATCTTCCTTCCGACCTCTATCTCATACTTGCTCCCCATGTCATTGATGTACTTCTCCTGGTGCAGCTTCACCCATCCATTGCTGACCCACTTTCTCACAATACCAGCACTTGCCCTCCATTCTCCCCGGTCCCCTTCCTCCCCCTCTGCCGCCTCGGCCGCCACCACGTCCTGCTCCTCTTCCGCCTTGCTGGTTGGAGGGCTCCTCCTCCTTGGACGCTCCTCTCCCAGCCCCTTGCCATTTCTTGCCTCTGCCCCTTTTTCCTCCTTGCATGGCGTAGCTACTGCTCCCCTCTTCACCTCCCCTCAGTTGGCGCCTCCTGAAGTCCTCCTCGAGAATTTTGGTGCGAATCCACTCCAAGGTCCAGGAGCTCTGGTTTTGAGGAAGGCTCAGGCCGCTTGTGAAGATCATCCATGACTTCGGCAGCAGCGACAGCATCTTCATGCATTTGGTTTGTTCGGGGTAGACAATTCCAGCGATGGCGAGCTTGGCGTAGAGGTCTCTCAGCTTGTCAAGGACGGGTTGAACGGGTTCTCCTTCACTGAGGCGAAGGGTGGAGAGCTCCCTCTCCAGCATGAGGGTAGCAACAACTGATGTGGGGACGTGTAGATCCTTGAGCACTCTCCATGCCTTGGGTCCACACTCTTCCTCCGGGAGTAGGTGCATTATATGCTGGCGTTGGGCAAGGTCCAGGCTCTGTGAAAGGATATAATATCCAGCTGATGAACGTTCATCCCAATCACCCTGAAGCTCCGGATTGCGGGGGCGCTTTTCACTACCGATCATGACTTTGAGAAGTCCTATCTGCCGAAATTAAAGCTGCATCTTCCAGGACCAGTCGTCGTACCCTTCACCACTGAATTTTTCAACTGTGAAGTTCTTCAGCACTTCCCTTAGCAGCGGGCCCTGGTTCGTCCGTGCTCCCCTAGGCGCGGATACTCCAGATTCCTGGCTACCACTGCTCGCGGGGGCTGAGTTCCCTTCTTCACCAGTCTCTCCCATCGTCGGGTACGTCAGGAACGACTAAGGACCAGCTCTGGTACCACGTGTTAAGGCTAATTACTATGCGGAAGCGATTAACTCAGTACCACAAACAAAAACTAGGCAACACTTAACATCACTTGTGAACCAAGTGAGTAGTTATGCCAAGCTTAGCTTGTAGAGTGAGCGTTCTGGTTGAGCAGAGTTTCGGCAGCAGTTCGTTGTGTATCTACTCTCGTCAATACGTAGTAGTAGAATGCACTCTTGAAATCATAAAACATTGTTAAATCAAAAGCAAATACAGGCACACATATATAAAAGGTCCTAGGCACACAAAGGAAACACACAAGGCAGTTGTCTAACTGTCGTCCAGGTCTTTGCCTTGCTGTCATTGAAAACGGTTGTTTAACTGCCCTTGAATTTGGCTTGATATGCCACTGTAGAATAACTGTCTTCCACTGCACTGCTGCCAAATTCTGCTGCTGACTCCCCTCATGAACATTCATGATCGCGCATGTACAAATCATGAACACTCGTGTGGGTTTCCCGTTTTTCAGTTACAAAACAGGCTTTACCGTTTTGTACCACTGTTGAAGTAATGACGCAAAGCAGCGCGACTTTCTGGCGAATTTTCCTGCACGCCAAGTCAGCGCGAAATCCCGTTAGTCAACTGCAGAATCCCGAGTGCCCCACGTGCCCCACATGCCCCTCATCACGACCGAGATATTTCTCGGTCGTGCAGGACAAAACACTCGCTGACGCGATCGTGCGTTGTCCTGCACGTGACGAGGCGATCATGTCGCTTCGTTCTGTAGCGATCGTGCGTACAGTGCACGATCGAAACAGTTGCGACACACGCGCGGGTCCTGCACGGCCACACGCGCATGTCAGGACCCCACGCGCGGGTCCTGACTTCGCGCACTTTTTAGTTGACCAGCGCGAAATGGTCAACGGGGCTGGTCAAACAATCGAGCCCCACACCAAACACACTCGACACTCACAACAGCACTCATGAAAACAACTCGACATTCATGAAATACATAACACTCATGAAACACATAACTTTCATGAGCGCACATGTTCGTTGATGAAAACAAACATGAGCGTGGGAGGGCTACAGGCGCGGCCTGGGGGGTTATGGGTGTGCTACCCACCATACAAACATGCCCTTTTAACCCAGTCGGTAGCAGGCTGGGCCAACAAGTGGTATCAGAGCCCCTTGGAGCAGTTTCGACAATGTCTGGACCTGAGGAAAGGGGTGGCAGAGGTGCTGGTGGCAGTGGAGAAGCTCAAGCTCAAGGCCAACCCCGTGATTCAGCCATGGCGCCCATGCAACCAAGTCTTGGCCCACCTAGGGATGAGCCTAGGGTGTTTGGGCTTGACAAGTTCAACGGTGACAACTTTGCTGAATGGTCCTTCAAGATGGAGAACATCTTTGACCACTATGACCTGCTGGAGGTGATGGAAGGAACGGAGAAGCGCCCCGAGAACGACCCGGAGAAGAGCCCGTGGGTGCGGAAGAGCGCACAAGGCTATCTCTTACTTGGGCAAGCGTTGGGGAGCAGTCAGATCCGTCACATCAAGCCATTCCAGCGTGAACCAGAGAAAGGACCAAAGGCATGGGCTGCTCTCAAGGGTGTACATGCTCCTGCAACAGCGGCGGTAGCGGTGGTGTTGGAACGGCAAATGGCGGCACTACAAATTGAAGAAGACGAAGCGGTTGAAGAAGGGGTGCAGAAATTCTTCGACTTGTTGACGCGGCTTGAGGGAGCTGATTTGAACTACAGTGAGCTCCAAAAGAAGACCAAGTTGCTGGCCTTACTCCCAGAGTCATGGTCCTCGCTCATCATCAACCTTAATCGCAACTTGCCCCGCCTCTCGCTTGAAGACGTGAAGCGAGCTATCCTTCAAGAGGATTTCCGCCGCCGTGAGTTGGCGAGTGCGGATGGCGCTGGGGCAGCGAGCATCAGCCGTGGATATGGTCGAGGAAGAGGCAGAGGACGAGGGGGAGGAAGGTTTGGTGGCAGCAACTTCGGCGGAGGCCGCAGGAGTGGCGGTTACGGCAGCGACGACAAGAGCTACGGACGCGGTCGCGGCCGATTCGACGGCGAGTGTCACTATTGCCACAAGAGCGGACACATGTGGCGCGACTGCTACAAACTCCCTGATGGTTAGACCCCTGCTCAAGGCCAAGAGGGTAGAGGAGCAGGAGGAGGGAGAGGACGAGGCCGTGGAGGCCGTGGCGGTCGCGGTGGCGGAGCTGCAAACATGAAGAGCGGAGACAACGACAAGGACCCGAGCGACGATCGATACCCGGGTCTATTCTACTTCGTGTCGACGCAAGTACCGGCTGGTCCAGAGAAGGATGAAGGCTTTGAGGAGCCAGCAGCTGTGGGGAAGGTGACCCTACACCCCCTGGACTATTGGGTGATTGATAGTGGCGCTACCTATAGCATGACACCTCGCCCGGACTTGCTCACCGAACTCGAGCCGTCACCGGTGAAGCATGTCACATCGGCTTTGGGGCAGCGAGCAGAGGTGAAAGGCATGGGCAAGGCCATGTTCAAGGGTGCTGATGGGAAGATGGTGGGCCTCAAGAACGTGCTTTGGGTGCCCAGCCTTGGTGCAAACCTGATTTCCGTGCGGCGGTTGGCAAAGGCCGGCATGGACACGAACTCGAAGGGAGCCAAGACCTACACCGCAAGGCTTGGCGATCGAATTCTTTGGGACCTTCATGAGGACAGGGATGTCTACAACGAGATGTGGCAGATCCCAGTGGTCCCTATGCCTAAGGAGAGGCAAGTGGCAGCAAGCATCAGCACCAAGGATGGAGCGGTCGGTAGCGACGATGGCGCGAACGGTCGCGCTAAGGAGAATGAGCTCAAGAAGAGCAAACCTGGAGGGACCAGCAAGTTCAGTGAACCTAAGGAGAGTGGTGCAGCAACCAAGGAGCAGCAAAAGGGTGAGGAGAACCCAGAGGCAGCAGCGGAGGAGGACTACGGAGAGAGTATGTGGGGCGCTATTGCGAGCGCGGCATTCTCCAATCCAACTTCGGCTACGGGGGAGTGTGATTGGCTCACCTTGCATCGGCGCATGGGGCATGTGGCCCTGCCCATCTTGCAGCAGCTAGTGAAGAATGAGATGGTTGCTGGCATACGTGTGAAGGGGGAGCCCGATGAGGTGCTTGGCTGCCCGACGTGCATTCAAGCCAAGTTCACCCGGTTTCCGTTCCCTAGTTCGGAGGCAACGGCAAAGGCACCGCTTGATGAGGTGGTGATGGACGTGGTGGGCCCCCTGAAGCTTGGAGCTGCTGGAGCCGAGTATTTTCTCACCATTGTCGACGTCTACACCCGCATGACTTGGGTGTACGTGCTGGCCAAGAAGAGCGACGTGGCTGAAACGTTGAAGACGGATTGTTTCCCGATGGTGGAGCGGCAACAAGACCGTCTAGTCAAGTCAATCCGCACCGATCGAGGGGGAGAGTTCCTGAGCAAGGAGTTTGGGTTGTGGCTGAAGAAGAATGGTATTCGGCACTCCCTCACCATGCCATACTCCCCTGCAATGAACGGCATCGCCGAGCGAGCGAACCGCACAATCACGGAGGCGGCACGCGGGTTGCTCATTGAAGCCGGGCTACCCGACTATTTCTGGCCTGATGCGGTGCGGAGCGCGTGTGTGGCCAAGAACAGAGCCTTGACTCATGTGGGAGCAGACAAATGGGTGCCCTATGTGGAGTGGCTAGGAAGGAAGCCAAAGGTGGATATGCTTCGGGTGTTCGGGTGCATGTGCATGGCGCTCGTGCCTAAGCATCTTCGGCACAACAAGCTTGGTGCCAAGGCGGTGTGGGCCGTGCACTTGGGCATGGCTCAAAACAGCAAGGGATGGCTTCTTTGGGACCCATTCACCAAGAAGTTCTTGGTGAGCAGGGACTGCAAGTTCATGGAGAACTTCATGTACAAGGATTGGAAGGCGGTGAATGAGGCGAAGATAGGCGTGCGGTTTGGGGAGGTGAAGAGTTCCGGTTTGGAGCATGTGGAGCTGCCTTTGGAGCTGAGCAGCGGCAGCACAACCACAAGGCAATCCTCCCTTGTGAATGGGGGAGAGGAGGCCAATGATGCAGAGGAAGAAGAGGAGGAGGTGCAGCAAGTGAGCGAGCGTGCACCGTCACTCCCTTCCCGTACTACGAGTGCTCCACGGATTCGAGCCACACCGCAGCAACGCCAAGGCCTTCAAGTCCCTGCAGCTGAGGAGGAAGGAAGGGGGAAGAGGAGAGTTCAACCCCCTAATAGGCTGACCTATGATGCGCCGGGAAATCAGGGCAAGACAGCCCTGGCCGGAGCGGCAATGATGGTCGGAGACGACGAGGAGAGTGACTACGAGGAGTGTGCCTTCGCGTTCTTCTCTCCGGTGGAGATGCGGGGAGAACCAGCAACTCTCAAGGAGGCTTTGGAGAGTAGTGATGCTGAGGAGTGGAAGAAGGCCATGGAGAGTGAGCTGAAGAGCATTGAGGAGAATGACACGTTTGAATTGGTGGAGCTACCGGAGGGGCGTACGGCGATAACGTCCAAGTGGCTCTTCAAAATCAAGTCGGATGCCGACGGCAAGATCGAGCGCTACAAGTCTAGGCTTGTAGCCAAGGGGTACCAGCAGAAGGAGAAGGTGGACTTCAAGGAGCTGTTTGCCCCTGTGGTGAAGCCGACGACGCTGCGAACCCTATTCGCGGGAGCCGCCATCAAAGGATGGGTAGTAAAGCAAATGGACATCGTAACGGCATTCCTTAACGGCATCCTTGAGGAGGAGATTTTTATGGCGCAGCCAGAGGGGTTTGATGATGGTAGTGGCAGAGTGTGGAAGCTGAAGAAGGCCCTCTATGGGCTGAAGCAGGCCCCTAGGCAATGGTACATGAAGCTGCGCGAAGTGTTGGAGGGGATCGGCTTCACTCCCTCAACGGCCGATCACTCCTTGTTCATGCTTGGCGAGGGGGAGCAGAGGAGTTTCATGGTGGTTTATGTGGATGACATCCTCATTTTCTCACCCTCTTCTGACCTTGTGAAGGAGGTGATGCTGAAGCTTCAAGACAAGTTCAAGTGCAAGGCCCTTGGTGACGTGAGCTTCTACCTTGGGCTCCACATCGAACGAGATGTGGAGAAGCGGTGCATGCGGGTGCATCAACGAAAGTACCTGGAGGCATTGGCTGCCAACTTTGGGCAGAGTGAAGGCCATGTGGCTACACCCTTTCCCTCTGGTTTCAAGTGTGTGAAGGGACCAGAGGAGGAGAGTGTTGGTGAAGAGGAGAGGCGCCGATTTCACTCGTTGGTGGGCAGCCTCATGTATGCGGCGGTAAACACCCGACCGGACGTCGCGTTTGCTACCGGGCAGCTGGCTAGGGTTGTGCAATGCCCTAATGAGGAGCAGGTAGCAGCTGGAATGAGGGTGGCCAAGTATCTTGGCCAAACACCGACCGTTGGGCTGCAATACTCGGCGGCGGCACAAAGGCGCCAAAAGGGCGCGGATGGTGTTGAACCCGGGCGTTTGTTCCTCACCGCCTACTCGGATGCTTCATATGCATCAGAACCAGAGGACATGACAAGTGTGGGAGGCTTCATATGCTGTGTTGGTGGAGGCCCAACTGCTTGGGAGAGCAAGAAGCAGGTTGACCAAGCTTTGAGCTCGGTGGAGTCCGGGTACATGGCACTCTTCCGTGCCGTACGGGAGATTGTGTGGCAGCGGCGTTTGTTGGCTGAATTGGGGGAGGAGCAGCAAGGACCTACCCCACTGTACTGTGACAGCCAGGGTGCCATTGCTCTTGCTAAGAACCCTGTGTTGCATGGACTCACGAAGCACATGAGGGTGAAGTGGCATTGGACGAGGAGCATGGTAACCGCGGGTGAAGTTGAGTTGCGCTACGTGAAGACCACGGGGCAGCCGGCTGACATGATGACCAAGAGGCTGGTGGAGCAGCAGCATTGGAAGTGTTGCAAGCTGGCTGGGATGGCTCTGAACTGAGAGAGCAACATATCCTAAGGCCAACAATCCGAGGGGGAGTTTGTTGGTGCAACCCTACGGTTTGCACTCGGCTTGTTGTCCGTGTGCGTGAATGTGTGTGTGTATGGAATGGTATGAGGGCATGGGATAATATATATTTCATGCTTATAATTGTGTGTGAATGTTGAGTCATGATGTCGAGTGTGTGTGTCGAGTCAATAGCGAGTTATCGCTAGACGCGTGTTACGCGGTCGTTTGTGTCTCGCGCGCGGTTTCTATTTTGTCGTGCGCGGTTTCTATTTTGTCCTGTGTCGAACGTTCGGCGTGTCGCAGGTGTGTGCAGCAGACCCATCAAGAACTCAAGGATGAGTTTGTGATGAAGAGCCCGAGCCTTGGTGTCAAGCCTCAAGTGATTTCGAAGCTCGCCAAAAAGGGTACACCTCAAGATATTGAAGATATTTACATTACTTTGTGTAGTGTAACATTTCACTTGGTGTAGGCCCTAGTGAAGGGTAGTTTCGAGACCCTTCGTGGTTGGGGACAGTGTGGCACTGTTCCACATCACTGTACCTCGGCTCTTGGGGTTTGTAGGAGCTGGGAGTCATTCCCAACTCGTAACTCTTCCTATCTTGTGTTCTAAGACTATAGTGGCTGCCATAGTACCGTTCGTTCAAACCGACTCTGTGTCGTCAATTCTTTATCAAATCGTGCAATCTAAATTGCTAATTGTAGACGACGTAAAGACGCTCCAGATCCAATTTGAATCAGGTCATTTGCAGCTGTGAGCAGAACGCTATCAACGTTTGAAGCCGCTGTGCAGAAATCCGTCTGTGCTCTCTATCTTTCGTTTTAGGCACATTCAAGCCTATTGTGACTATAACAAGTGGTATCAGAGGGAAAGGTCTCCGGTTCGAATCCCAGTATGCGCCAAGCGAGCGCCAGTGCCCAAACGAGCCCCAAGTGAGGGGGAGACGACCCCAGTGAGGGGGAGATTGTTGGTGGGGCACTGGGATCGTCCCGAGTTGAGTGTGGGAGGGCTACAGGCGCGGCCTGGGGGGTTATGGGTGTGCTACCCACCATACAAACATGCCCTTTTAACCCAGTCGGTAGCAGGCTGGGCCAACACGTACATGAGCCGACATGAACGAACATGAGCCGACATGAACGAATATGACTCGTCATGATCCGTCATGACCGAACATGATCCCACAGCAACAACACATGAAACAAAATGTGAAAACGAATGCACACAGAACACACACAAAATGCATGACATCGTGCAGGCAGCTGGTTGCAGTGCAAAAATAGTATTTTGCACCCAACAGGAATTACCGCAGGGCATTTTGGGGTTGGAAAAATGCAACAGCGGCTGTGGAGTAATTGATACTAGCCAGAAATGTTGAATGCCGTACCGAGGCACGTGGCAACGTGCCCCACTAGCCAGCTCATGAAACCATCACAAAAGAAATTGGTGAAACAGTTGCAACCGATCCCACCCCCATAGCGTGCTTCGCAACAGGCGACGTCACGTGATTATCAAATGGGGCAAGCGGTAACGTCGCAATCCTCGTGGTCGTCAACCGGCTGACAAAAGTGGCACACTTCACAGCTTGCAAAAACTCCATCTCAACCAAAAAAACAACTCAGCTCTTTATCTCCACCGTTGTTTGCCTACATGAGATACCAGCAGCGAGCATCAGCGACCGCGACACGAAATTTACAAGGAGGAATTGTGGCAGCATTTCCGGACCCGTCTACTGTCCAGTTCGTCGTACCACCCCAAAACTGATGGATGGACTGAGCGCACAAACCAGACCATGGAGCAGCTGATTCGCGGCACGTATGATGATCCGGCAACTTTGGAACAACAGCTGCCACTCATCAAATTCGCCTACAATAACTTGACATCCGCCACCACCCAACACACGTCGTTCTACCTCAACTACAGACAGAACCCGGCCGTACCAATAACGCCAAATCCCGACAACCCCGTCCCCCGCACACAAAAATTCGCAGAGTTTTTACAGGTAGCCCAAACCCGAGCAGCAGATGCCATAAACAAATTGAAAATCATCACTAAACGCAACGCCGATTGCCATCACCGAACCCGTCACGTACCAGCCCAACAACATGGTCTTACTCGGCACTCATTACCTCCGCTTGCCCGTCACAACAAAATTGCGCCCAATATATTGCGGGCCTTTTCGAATCAGTCATATTATCACTCCCGGCACCGCACATAAACTCCTCCCTGCTGACACGTTCCACGTGTGCCTCCTCCGACCATATGTCCCATCCACGAGTCAACTCCCACGCAACTAACAATCCAGCATGACACGACCACCCACAGAGCCAATTATTGCACTCGAGATAATCCTCAGTCACCGAGATTTCGACCCACGTGGAGTCTGCCGCATCGAACTCCTGCTTCGTTGGAAGGGCCAAACACCAATCAAGGACAAGTGCGCCCCCTAGACAAAATTGAGAACCACCTTGTTTTCAATTTGTACCCCTACGCAGCAGAAACTTCTGCGACATCCATGCGCTTTCATAAGGGCTCCCTTGGGGAGGTGGGTAATTTAGGAAATAAACGTTCCTTACTTCGCATCACCACCTCTACAGCGTACAACACTATTCCCGCCACTTTCATCCAAACAGTGTCCCATCACCACTTTGCTTACACACTGTTCCCGCCACCACCACTGTCGCGCCCGAATTATATGGGTTGGGTGGTAACCCGCGGCTCGCCCCTACGCCTTGACATTTCCCAAACCTTGGTACTAGGCCCGGAGGGCACCCTTTGCAAGCGCTAGCTACTGTTGCCATTGTTTTGTTATTCAACATTTTGTTCATGCCCTTGCTCATTGCACTATTTGCTTCGATAAAGCAATCCTCGCTCGATCAATCGACCACACTCATGATAGTAACAATAAAAACACGCGCGGTCCCCAAGCTATTTCAAAACTGCCCTCAATTCGTGCGACGAGGCATGTGAGTTTTTATTCCAACCACATCCAAAACTCTTCATGACATGGAAGCTTCTGGTGTAACGCCTGCGGGGCTTACACGTCAAGGATGAGTAGCGAGGGCATGGAAGGGAGTGTGGGGATGGACGAAGCACCACGGTGAGCCGCCACGCAGGGTGGCATGAGTCCACATGCACGATGGCACATGTACTCGCACGCACCTCATAGGGTAGGAAGAGGTCGACCTACCCTGCATCGCAACTATTTATTTTTGCACGTCAACCAGCCGCCTGCATCGCATTTTGCATTTTTTTTTTGGCGCAATTTCATTTTCATTTTGTGATGTTCTGTGCGCATTTTCATTTGCATTTTTTTTGTTTCATTTTCATTCGTAATTGCATTTTGTGTTAGTGCGTTTTCATTTGTGTTTTCACTGTTCTCATGAAGCGCTCAAATGAGCCTCTCATGAAGCGCTCAAATGAGCCTCTCATGAAGCGTTCAAATGAGCCTCCAATGTCGTGCTCAAATGAAGACCCTATGGAGCTCAAATGAAGCTCGCATGGGACTTCAATGTTTCATGCGAGGTTCATGCGAGCAACCCATGAGTTTCGAATGTGTAATGCGAGGCTCATTGAAGTCCCATATGCCTCGAATATTTCATACGAAGCTTATGTGAGTGAGTGGTGTGCTGGGGGGGCTCGAATGTTTGACTGGTCAAGGGGGGTGCCTTGACTTTTTTCGCGCAGGTCAAAGGCGCGAAAGTCAAGACCCACGCGTGGGTCCTGGCACGCGCGTGTGGCCCCTCAGGGCTCGGGCGTGTGCCGCGCACTGTTGCGAGAGTGCTGTACAGCACGATCGCAACAAGACAGGGCACGTTTCGGCCATGTCCCGCACTGTACACGCGCATGATTGCGATCATGGCGCGCTGTACAGCACGACCGATAAAATATCTCGGTCGTGCGTGTGGCATGAGGGGGTGCTCGGAATTTCAGTTGAAAAACTGTTTTGACTCACGGGACGGGAAACTTCTCGCAAATGTCACGCCGCTTTGCGTGATCATTTCGCCACAAGTACAAAACGGTTATTCCGCTTTCCAAACGGTAAAAGCCGTTTTACAACTGTGAGCTCGCATGAACTCATGAGAGCTACATTGGAGTCACATGCGAGTCTCATGAGTGTACACATTTGAGTCAGCAGGGGCAACTGTTACAAGTGCAATTTGAAGACAGTTTCTAACAAGAGGGGGATATAGCCAAATGTTCAAGGTGTTGAACAACCGTTTTCAAATACAGCTTGGCAAAATCCTGCGACCTAGTTAAACAATTGTTTTATGCTTGCTCCTGCCTGTTTGTAGAATTTATATAAATGTGTATGCTTGTACCTGTCGAAATTAGTCCAATGCATTCGCGTTTTTTCAAGCTTGAATTCTACTACTTCGTATTGACGAGAGTAGAAACGATCACGGTGCTGCCGAAACTCTGCTCGACCAGTTTACTTGTTCTACAAGCATAAGCAAGGCATAACTACTCACTTGCATTTTTATTACGCCCTTGGCTAGGAGGTGACAAGCTGTCACACTCGAAGGGCTGCAAGTGATGTTAAGTGTTGCTAAGCTTTTTTTGTAGTTCCAGTTTAATCGCTTCCGCATAACGTTATATAAGTCAACAACATGTACTCGCACGCACCTCATAGGGTAGGAAGAGGTCGAGCTACCCATCACAACTGAGTGATGTGAGTTCATATCATACTCAGGATGAGCGGTGTGCATATTTGCGAGCAACGGGGGGAATTTGGGGGATGGTATGGACAGAGCAGGTTGGGGAGCGTGCAGATGCACCGCAGCAGCATGCGACAGGAAGCAGGGGGGGGGGGGGGGGGGGGGGGGGGGGGGGGGAAGGAGGGGAGTATTTATGTCAGGATGCACTCAGATGTGCAGCAACACTCACCACAACAGACGTGGCACCACCCGGTCCGCCTTTCCCCCCTTTCCCCTTCCCCTGGCCACCCGCTGTTCCCCCTCTCCCCCCTCCCCTCCCCCTCGCCCCTTCAAAGGAGTGGTATTCGTGCTGCCCCCTTGACCTCTGCTCCCCTCGCCCTCCCCCGCCCCTCCTCCCACCACTTCCCCCCCTAGCTGCCCCCCAAAGTGGGACCTCCCCTACCCCTCTGACGCTTGACTCTAGTGCGTCGTGGTGCTTCTTCCGCAACCACACCGACCTCGCGCCACTTCCTGCACCAGTCCTAGTCGCGTTAGCTGACCCCTCTTTCGGACTAGTCGTCGTGCAGCGCTTTTACTCTCCCATTTCCAACAGTCCCCTCTAGCTCCCTCACAAATCCACACATCCCCTTGTTCTCCAGGATTTTGGTGGGTGTCAGCTTTCCTCAGTGTCACCATCATGTTTCAGGACACGAGCGGTTTGTGACCTATACGAACCCTACCACTGGGGCACCTTTTGTCACGTTCGCTCGAAAGCCAGCGTCGGGTCTGTTCACGACCCGCACTGCATCCCTGTAGGTTGTACGTTTGGTCAGGTGGCTGTGTCATGCTCGAGTCGGTCGCTCACCCACCCGTTGCTCCTGTGGCAGCACCGTCTAGGTCACCCTGCTCTAACAGATCTCCGTGACATGGCCCGGCTTGGTCTTGTCTCAAGTCTCCCGTCGTTATAACCCTCGTCTTGACAGGATGTGTAGCGAGGTGTAATATTGGTCTCAGAGCCTAGGGTTTGATTCCCAGCTGGACACAGTTTCCGCTAATAGCGAGAAGTTGAATGTGGTAACCCATTTGCAAACCCAACAAACGATCCGCCACTGGCCTGGCCTACCAGCGAAGTCGCTGAAGAGCGAGGTTGAGATCCTTGCGAGGGCCCAACGAAGACGTTGGCACTAGAGGGTGACGAGGGTAACGCATGCGGGGATTAGGGCATGTGTCATTTGGCACGACAAGATTTGTAGGTCACCATGTGTAACCTACGTGCCATTTGCGATGTTTTCAAAATGTGTGCCGCTGATGTTCGTCCGCTCGCAAATTTTGCATATTTGTCGGACTTGGCCAAAAGTGCACACGTTTGGAAAAACTTCAAGCAAACGTTCAATCATATATTAGACCCCAGTTCCGTGTTCTTGAGTGTGTCATTGATGTGGTCAAATGTCGAAGAATGTCGTGAACAACTCTTGCAAAATTTGCGAAACCTGTTACCATCTAAAGTGAAAATGTTATGAGTTATAGAGTGTGCCCCCCCCCCCCCCCCCCCCTTTTAAAAAAGGCGGTCGATATATGGGGCATGTCGGCGGGTCAAATAATACCGTAATACCAAATGTCCCTGTAGCGAGTCGGAAGTGACACATGTGTCGTCTTCACTCGTGCGATCTGCCCATCGGAGGAGGAAACCGATGCAGCGTCCTATTGGCGTTAGGTCCACTCGATGATTGAATATCTTCCACGGTAGGAGTTTCGGTTCTGCCATCGGCCAAAAAATTGGCGCGAGATTCAGGCGTGCGATGTCGGACGGCAGGGGAGCGACATATTGTCGCACTAGACTGACGTGGAATGCATCGTGTATGCGCCAGTCATCCGAGAGCAGCATGTGACAAGTGTCAGCATTTTGACAGGCCCCACATATATGGGACGTAGTTTCGCTAGCCGCGGCAGCCAGAGGTTCTTGGTGTCCAGGAGGACTAATTGCCTGGCGGTGAAGGTTAAATCCCTTGGACGTTTTATCAGCGATGCGAATGGCAGTGGTATGCGCCTTGCAAATAATGATGGCAGTCTAGTAACGAAATCTATCATTACTTGTTTCCACGGTCGTTCAGGTGGCTCGAGGGGCTGCAGCAGTCCAGCTAGCCGTTGTCGCGACAATTTCATGGCTTGGCAAGTCGGGCAGGTATTCATGTAGTGCTGTACATCGGACAGCATGTCGGGCCAGTAGTAATTGCGCTGCAACAACTTGAAAGTCTTGTCAATGCTGAAATGTCTGGAGAGGTTAGAGTCGTGAACCTCCTGCTTTAGCAGCTCTCGTAAGGGCCGGTATGACGGGACCCAAATCCGGTTCGTATCGGCATCTAGGTTATGTCAGAAATGAGAAGTGTTTGAACTAGGAACAAATGGGAGTACAAGTACCAAACCCTAGAGTAGTGTACCCCCTAAAGGCTAACCCACTGTAGCCTATATAGCTATAACATATATAAAGTTTAACACACCCCCATAGGCTAAGTGGGGGGAGAGCAAGGGGTCACAAGACCAGTCAAAGCAAAGCAAAGCAAAACAAGCTCAGGGTGGATCTCAAGGATACCACACAAATTCCGAGCACAAGCAAGCGGTCACAAGACCAGTTCACATGCAGTTTGATAATATAACAAGAGGTACAGTGATCACAACCTAGCAAGTGTAAGCATGCAGGTATATATATAGAGATCACAGTACAAGCAGAGTCAAGAAGTGAGCAAGTGAGGGACAGTAGGCACAAGGCCTAGAACAGTACAGAAACGCTGATGATCACAAGGCTGAAGCGCCTTGGTGAACACATCAGCAGTGTTGGCCCGAGTGGCCACGTACGCAAGACGAAGCTGACCACGCTGCTGCAGCTCTCGAGCAAGGAAGTAGCGCAGAGCGATGTGCTTCGTTCTGTGCTCCAGTCTGTGCTCCTGACACAAGGCAATGGCGGCCTTGTTGTCGACGTACAGCACTGGAGGAGAACGAGGCCGCTCTCCCAGGTCGGTCAGCAGGTAGGTGAGCCAGCGTAACTCCTGTGCAGCCATGGCTGTGGCGTAGATCTCAGCCTCACAACTGGAGCTGAGAACTGAAGACGAGCGTGTAGAACGCCAAGAAATTGAATCAGAGCCAAGGCTGAAGGTGTAACCCTGAGACGACCGCTGCGTAGCCTGGTCGTCAGCCCAAGAAGCGTCTGAGTGCCCAGTGAGTACAACGTCGCTCCGTCCTCCAAGCACAAGCCCCATGCCTGACGTACTGCACAAGTAGCGCAACACCCTCTTAGCGGCATCCATGTGCTCCTTCCGGTGACGGCCAGGAGCGACATAGCGTGCTAGGATGCTAAGAGGGTATGCAAGGTCAGGTCGAGTGCAGGTCATCAGGTACATGAGGCAGCCCACAAGCTCTGGATACAGGCCACTCGGCTCTACGGACTCATCCGAAGACAGAGCTGAGTGCGAGTGACCGGTAGGCAGAGGAGTGGGCTGAGGCGAGGAGTACGTGAAGCGGAAGCGCTGAAGGACCTGCTGCACCATGTGTGACTGAGTCAAGGTGATGGTGCGCTGTGCTCTGTCCCGGGTGATCCGCAAGCCAAGATAGCTTGTCAGCTCACCCAGGTCTGTGCACGTGTGTCTCTTCTGTAGCTCCGACTTCACGTGGGCGAGTGCCTCAGTGTCAGCAGTAGCAAAGACCAAGTCGTCTACGTACACGAGAACGTAGAACGGCGGCAGAGTGGTGTCGGTGCGTAGAAACAGCGACGGGTCAGCAGTAGAAGGAGCAAACCCAAGAGCAGCAAGAGTAGTCCTCAGTGTGTCGTGCCACTCACGGGGTGCCTGGCGGAGACCGTAGACTGGCCGCCGGAGGCTCCACTGGGTACCAGCAGGGAACGACCCAGTGAAGCCAGGTGGGCGGCGCAGCCAGATCTCCTCGTGCAGGCTGGCCTGTAGGAAAGCAGTGCTGAAGTCAAGAGAGTGGAGCTCGTAGTCACGCTGAGCGGCGACGTGCAGCAGAACCCGAAGAGTGGTCATCTTCGGGGTCGGGGAGAAGGTCTGGAAGAAGTCAAATCCCTCTCGCTGACTGAAGCCTCGTGCAACGTAACGCGCCTTGAAGACAGGCGGAGAACCCGGCGGCCGCTTCACCCTGAAAATCCACATGCCACTGACGATGTTCGCCCCAGGTGGGGGAACCTCGTCGACGTAGGTGCCTGTGGACTTCCAGGAAGCCATCTCTGCGTCCATGGCTGTCTGCCACTGAGAGGAGTAGGGACCCTCTATCGCCTCTGCGTAAGAGCGCGGGGTCGGGATGTCTGGTGCATCCGGGTCTCCCTCAGGGGCAATCAGCATGGACACGAGATGAGGTAAAGCAGCGGCAAAGCACTCAAACTCCTCCTGTCTGTCCTCAAGGACGTCCGTGCCAAGAGCACACTCACCCCCGACGGACGGAGGACAGGCAGACTCAGACTCAGCAACAAGGCTAGCGGCGTAGTCTAGACGACAGGCGGCAGCAAAGTCAACAAGCTCAACAACTAGAGCAGACGCAGCAGTGGACTCAAAGGAAGGGTCAGTGACAACAGTAGCGAGAAGACGCGTGAAAGTAGGACTGGCAGCACGAGCAAGGTCTGACGGCGGGTCAGCAACGTCAGGAAGAGAGGACGCAGGAGGAGACGGCAGAGGGACACGCTGAGGAGCAGTGGAAGGACGCAGAGTCATATAGTGTGTGCCAAGTACAAGAGGAGGACGCTGACGCGGAGCACGACGACCAGTGCGGACAGCGCGGACAAACGACTCTGGACGAGACTTAGGCAACTCAGGACGAGACTCAGGCGACGCAGGACGAGACTCAGGCTCACGACGCTCCGTAAGACCTCTAGTCGGCCCAGCGTAAGGAGAAGGACCAGGCAGTGGAGAGGCAAGCGGTAACTGTGACTGCGACTGGACAGGTGGTGGACTCAGTAGGGGAGGAGAAGGACCAGTGGAGGGCGGGAGGCCAAGAACCTGCTGAAGGAGCGGAACGTAGTACGGTCGCGGCCGCTCAGCACCTCGTGAACCAGCAGAGACAGCACCAGCACCCTCAGCCCCAGGGTCTCCAGCGACAACTCCCGCAGCACCACCAGTAACCCCAGCACCTCCAGTACCTCCAGCTCCAACCCCCGCAGCAGCTCCAGTCCTAGCAGCTCCAGTACCTATTGTACGAGCACCTCCAGAACCAGCGGCTCCAGCAGCTCCAGCAGCAGCAGTACCTCCAGCAGCACCTGCACCAGCAGCACCTCCAGCAGCACCAGCAGCACCTCCAGCACCAGCAGCGCCTCCAGCAGCTCCAGCACCAGCAGCACCTCCAGCACCAGCAGTGCCTCCAGCAGCTCCAGCACCAGCAGCACCTCCAGCAGCAGCTCCAGCTCCAGGGTCCGCTACACCAGCACTAGCTCCAGCTCCAAAGTCCAAGACACCAGTAGCGCCACTCCGGAGACTGCAGCGCCGAGCGTACCACTCTCGGAGCCGCTGGGGAGAGGGCGGCTCCCGCCTAGGCGGGGAACCACGAGCACCAGCTCCAGCAGCACCCCTAGCCCCAGAAGCGCCCCTCCTGAGGCTGCAGTACCGCGAGTACCACTCCCGCAGCTGCTGTGAAGAGGGAGCGCCTCCTGGCGCAGCACTGTCAGTCGCAGCACCCCCAGGCTCAGTACCCTCAGACGTAGCACTCTCAGGCTCAGCACCCCCAGACTCAGCACTCTCAGGCTCAGGACCCCCAGACTCCTCACGCTCAGGCTCAGCACCCCCAGGCTCCTCACCCCCAGGCTCCGCACCCCCAGGCTCCGCACGCTCAGGCTCAGCACCCCTAGCAGGACGAGAGTCGACAGCTACCTCGACAGGCTCAACCGGGTCTACCTGAGACACACGTGAGGGAGCGGCACCCTGAGGGGGGAGGGGGTCTACCACAGCAGCACCTGGTGCGAGGAAGAGAGGCGGGGGGGGGAGTGGGGCTGTGCGGTAGGGGAAGAGGCGGTAGTAGGGGACCGACTCGTCAAAGGTGACGTCCTGAGAGGGTAGGACACGGCGCAATGTGGCGTGGTAAAACTGCCAACCAGACGCGTCCGGGACAAAGCCAAGGAAGACACAAGGAACAGCGCGGGAGGAGAGCTTGTCCGCGGACGTATCGCGGACAAAAGCACGAGATCCCCAGACCCGGAACACCGACGCATCGCCAACCTCTCCCGTCCAACGCAGTGTCGGCGAAGTCTCCGGAACGGAGACACGGGGCCAGAGGTTGAGCTGATGCGCAGCGTATCGGACCGCAAACGGCCATAGAAAGTGGGGGGGCAGCCGCATGGATCAAGGAGGTACGAGCGACCTCCATGACCAAGCCAATGCGGCGCTCAGCAACCCCATTCTGCTGTGGAGAGGCCGGAAGCGTGAAAGACTGCTCAATGCCCTCCCCACGACAAAAGTCCCGCAAGAGGTCGGAGGAAAACTCACCACCTCTGTCAGAGTGCAGGCGCAGTACAGGAAGGTCCGAGTGGAACCTCTCGCTGAGCTGGAGACGGGCAGCGCGGATCCAAGGGATCAAAACATCAGGGACTTCACCCTTGGTGCGCAAGGGGAAGACCGTGGTGTAGCGCGAGTAGTCGTCAACAACTATCAAGAAGTACCTCTCGTGACCCTGTCCACGGACGCGGGCTGGGCCCCACACGTCCATGTGGAGGGTCTGCAGGGGAGCAGTCGTCGGGGGAAACGAGGAGGAGTGAGGAGCGGCACGCTGCCGCCCCTCGACACAGGGAAGACAGGGAGGAGCAGGCGAGGGCGGGAGGGGAGGGAGAACCCTGGGAAGACCAGAGACAAGGTACCGGGAGTGCATGCCACGAAGGCGCTGCACTGACGGGTGACCAAGGCGGTGGTGCCAGAGGACGGTCTCGTGCGACAGGGAGCGACACGAGCAGGGGGCCGACAGCTGACCTGACGCAGACGCAGACGCAGCTACCTGGGGGGACTCAGTGGTCAGTGTGTACAGGTCCGACCCCGGCTGCCGAGTGAAGGTAGCCAGGTGGCGACCTGTCCGAGCACACGTGCAGTGTGTCACGCACTCGAAGGCAGGGGTGAACTGGTGAACACCCCCGTCCTGGAGCGCACGACCCGCCACCAAGTTTGTAGAGAACGAGGGGAGGTAGAGACCTGACAGTGTGCCCGACGGGACCGCAGGACAAGGAAGGACAGTGGAGGAGGTCGCAATGACCGGACCCCCAGAGGTGTCAGCGAGGGAGACTGCAACTGGCCGAGCAAGCTGCTCAAGGGGAGTGCGGTCACGAAAGAAACAGCGGGAAGCACCCGAGTCCAGTGTGAAGGTGTGTAGTGCCTCAGTGGACGCAGTACCAGCAGGCGCAGACGCACGAGCACCTAGAGCAGCAGACTCACTAGCACCTAGAGCAGCAGCCTGACCAGTACCTAGGGCAGCAGACGCACTAGCACCTAGAGCAGCAGCCTGACCAGTACCTAGGGCAGCAGACGCACTAGCACCTAGAGCGGCAGCCTCTTTGGTCCCAATACCCGGGTCTGGCGGTACACGCAGGTAAGAGTCACCCTCAACACTAATAGTCAATGCATACATGGCCCCAAGGATAGCATCAATGTCAAGAGCAAAGATATCAATGTTCTTTTTCATCAGATCAGCCCAGCGGGGCAGCTCAGTGGCGTCAGGAAACTGTGCACGCCAGGCGTCGTCGAGACGAAAGAAGCAGCGGTGTGCCGTGTGGAACCTCCCACAGGTCTGGCCAGTGCGGTCACCTGTGCGGATAAGGTACGGGCAAGTACCTCCACCCCCAGACCCCCCACGCTGAGAGTACCACTCACGGAGCTGCTGGGGGGACGGGGTCTCGCTGGGACGCTGCTGCTGCTGCCTCTGGCCACCACCGACCCCTCCACGCTGCACCGCTCCACCGCGCCCGCCACCAGCTCCACCGCCGCCACCACTACCACCACCACCCCCGCCACCCCCACTACCGCCGCCGCCACCACCCCCGCCTCCACCACTGCCCCCCCCCCCCCCACCAGCACCACTCCCACCACCGCCACCAACCCCGCCTCCTCCACCCCCTCCACTACCGCCGCCCCCGCCTCCACCTCCGCCACCCTTGCCCCCCTTGCCCTTGCCGCCCTTGCGCCTCCAACTAGGAGCAGACGCAGCCCCGACCTCCTCAGCACCGAGGTAGTCGACAGCAGCAGCAGATGCAATGGAGGGGAGAAGGGGGACGGGGGAACACCCCTCAAAGAAGGGAGTGCGAGGGTCGCCACGAGAGGCACCTACAGCTACAATACTCTTCTCAGCTGCAAGGAGCTCCTTCTCGAGCAGGTCGACAGTGAGGTCAGCGGGAGAGAGGGCGAGAAAGTGGTGCCTGACAGCGCGAAGAGAGTCAGGGAGGCGAGTGACTAGGTGGTAGAGTGTGAGGTACATCGGGGGAGGGTTCTTGGCGAGGAAATCAGGAGGAAGCGCGGCACGGTAGCGGAGATCACTAGTACGGAGGTGAGTGATAAGGTCAGCTACAGTGGCAAAGGCGGACAGATCGGGGAAGAGATAGGGCAGTGAGAGACGGCCTATCGCAGCAGTAGCGCGCAACTACAGCATCGTACAGCTCCTTAGCGGTCTTATGCTGGCCAAAGTGCTCGCGCTCATCTAACGGCAGGTGGCTGCGAACGGCTAGGCGAGCGTGAGCGTCACGGGTCTGCCACTGTGAGCGAGCTGTACTGTCAGCGGTAGCAGCAGGTGCGAGAGCTACGCCGGACGTGTGGTGAAACAGGGAAACATCGTCCTTGGCAGTGATCTGGAGGAACAGGTGCAGGTCATCGAGCCAAACGTCAAACTTAATCGGACGGCCCTCAGAGTCAAAAGTGAGAACGGTAGGACTGGCCATAGTGGCAGTAGCAGCAGTAGCAGTAGCAGTAGCAGTAGTAGCAGTAGCAGTAGTAGCAGTAGTAGCAACAGAACAGCAGGTGCTGCAGGTGGGGCACAGTAGGGCGGCGCGGCTCGGTCAGGGCGGCGCGGCTCGGTTCGGGCGGTGCGGCTCGGTTCGGGCGGCGCGGCTCGGGCGGGGCGGCGCGGCGCGGCTCGGACTAGGCTACGCGGCACGGCACGACGGTGGGCCTGCGCGTGGGCGGCTGTAGCGGGCGGGCCGCGGCTGTGCGTGGGCTGCAATTGCGCGCGGGCGGCGGCCTACAAGGGCGACGCGGCGGCCTACGGGCGGGGCTGCGACGCTCTGGACGGCCAGGAGGGCCGGTCGACGGGCGGCTAGTGGGCTGCTCGTGGGCGGCGCTGGTCGCGCGGGCGGCTAACGGTCGGCGCGCGCGCAGAAAAGGCCGCGCGCGGGCTGCTAGCGGGCTACGCGCGCTAAAAAAAGGGCCGCGCACGGCACTAGCGAGCTGCGCACGGGCAGCAGGAGAAGGAGAGGCGCACGAGGGCGCACTAGGAGAGAGGCGCTCGAGGGCGCTAAGTCGATAGGGCGCTCGAGGGCGCTTCTAGCGGAACGGTGGGCCCTTAGGTAAGTGGTCCTAGGTTCCTAACCTAGGCTCGTAATACCATGTCAGAAATGAGAAGTGTTTGAACTAGGAACAAATGGGAGTACAAGTACCAAACCCTAGAGTAGTGTACCCCCTAAAGGCTAACCCACTGTAGCCTACATAGCTATAACATATATAATGTTTGACAGGTTATACTTCCCGTGTTGTGTCATGGCCCGGTGGTGTTGATTTCGCTTAAAGGAGCGATCGGTCCTGTACCCGTAGGTGAATAGTCCTAATAATGCGGGTTGGTTTGGGCGATACGTACGACAATGGTCTGCATCGATGGTCAGGAGAGGGCGCCGTCCTCTTTGTACGTGATGACGTAGCGGAAGTTGGAGTTAAAAAATCCAACCACCTGATTATCGCAGGGTGAGTTATGGTTGGGCTCGCAGGTACTGTAGTGACTTATGATTTGTTCGTATCGTCACGTCGGCTCCCGTCAGGTAGCAGCGCCATGTACAAAATGCATGGACGATGGCCAACATTTCTTTGTCATGAACCGTGTAGTTGCGCTCGGGTGGCGGCATCTTGCGTGACTCGTACGCGATGGGTTGAACCCCTTTGCCGAAATCCAGTAGAAGGACGGTGCCGATGGCGAAATCGCTGGCGTCTATTACGACTTCGAACGGTCGAGATGGGTCCGCCAACCGAAGTACCGGGGATGAACTCAGAATGTTTTTAGCTCGTCGACGACCGACTGTTCCCTCTCCCCCTACAAGAAAGAAACGTTCTTGTGGAGAACGTCAATTAAGGGCTTGGTTACCCCCGCCATATTCGGTACAAAACGGCAGACGTAATTCACAAAACCGAGGAAACTCTGTAGCTCCGCGATATTCGTCGGTGGCTTCCACTATGAAAATGCCGTCACTTTGCAAGGGTCAGTTTCAATACCCTCCCCTAAAGCCACGTGTCCTAGGAACTCCAGTTCCGACTTCAGGTACTCACACTTAGAGCCCTTCGTAATCAGTCGGCTCTGTTGTAAACTTTGGAACACCTCATCCAAGTCCCGAAAATGTTCCTCCCGAGTTTTGCTGTACACCAGGATGTAAACCTGGTGCCCCCTTACCGATCGCTCACCGCATGGTGACAGGGTTGACGCGTGTCGTCACCAACCCCGACTCCGTCCATTTCGAAAGCATCACTTGCCCCATGTTGCCGCGTACAGCACATGCCCCCATCATCTAGTCAATCGTCAGATTAAATCGTTGGAGCCAATCTCGCCCCAGCAGCACATCGCAGCCGTCCAATGTTGTCGCAAGCATCTTTATGCCGTACCCAAAATTGTCGCCACACATCATCCGATTTTTTCATGCTTCATCTCGGATGGCCAGCGATATCTTGTCCACCAGTTGCGCATCAATCACTGGCACACATGTTGGAGTTACTCCTCTTCTCACGCTCACTTGTCCCTACTTCTTTCTTGTCTCCTCTGTTCACACCTTCTTGCCTTCCCTCTAGCCCGGCCTTCCCCCACCTTGTGCAGTCATCTTTTCCTCAGCCACTCCCAGAGAACATGTCTGCCATGCTAAGCTAGGCTACTTGTGTATGACTACCCAGTCGCGAGATTCTCAGTGTGATGGGTTGAGCCCAAGCCGCCTGGGCCTTGGATTGGCCCTTGCCGGATTTCCTGTCTCCCGAGGTCCTTGGAATTGTGTCCGAAGCGCCCTGCAACACCCAATGCCACCAACTCCTCGCTTCTCCCAATAACTCAACTACCCCACATTCATATTGAATAACAATTGCTACAACACTTCTACACCCCAATTAGTATATGTACTGAATATGATGTACTCACCGTTATATTCTGTGACACACATCTGTTCAGCTTCACCCCTTTTTTTTTTGCCGTTGATAGAGGCTATGAATAGCCACGCCTTCAACAAATATTTTATATGACAGTTAACCCCCCCTACCACAAGCACAATGTGATCCACGTATTGGTCCACGGGAACTCGCTCTCGCCCACTGCATTAGCGCATCCGTTGATTCGGCCAGCTAGATGGCATCGTTAAAGTCGCGCGGTCACGTGTGTTGCACCTCGTACTGTATCTCGTACTTGAGGCTAACAACATCGATCCGGTCGGTCTGTGTCGCTCATGTCGTCCACTTGGTCGGCCAATTTGCAGAATATCGCCATGTAGTCTTGGACCGAAATCAGCTCCTTCCAAGCACGCAACTTTATGCGAGCAGAGTCTGAGGCGGATACATGCTCGAATCTTTTCTGCAGAGCGGCGCCCCACTCCTTCCATATGCGTATCATGGCCATTCCGAAGATCGAAGCTGCTCGTTGCGTGACAAGTGTTGAACCTCCGTCGTTCGCACGTGTCGTCCCTGCCGAAGTCCCCTCAGATTGCAAACAATGAAACTGCAAAGTTACTGCGGGCAGTATCCTCATTCATAGCTTCTCTTATGCAACATTCATAGCCTTCAAGCTCACTGAAGTCGGCCTCGTTCGGCGTAGTGCTACTACTTGCTTCTTCCATGAAGGGCAACCCCCGGCACGCTTCACCACGCGCCTGCCGTAGCTCGGCGTTTTCTTCCCTCAGGCGCTCGACCTCCGCACTAAATGGATGCATCCCTAACGCGAAGATGACTGCAGCGAGGACGAAGGCCGAGCCACACAAACAGTTATTGAAGACGGCTGAAAGCAGGAAGAATTCGAAGTGCAAGTGCGGGAAATGCATTCAAACGGTTACCGTGGCGCGCATCGTTACCAAACCGCACGGTTGGCATTTCCGATATAGATTAGCCCTAAAGGGAATGTATCCCCTCAGAGTACATGGTTAGCTAGGACCTTTCGTATACCCCTGTATTCCTATATAAACCCTTGTACCGCACTACAATATTCACTTCTGTCGATATTCGAATCTCCTTCTTCTGACAAGGTCCGTACCCGGCTTCACTAGCAAACTTCCGCTGCTACACTCCTTCGCGATCAACCTGAGACGATGCTATAAATCTGTTATTTCAGATTGTGACAACATCATCTCGTTCAGCTCCACCTGGTCCATAATTCTCAGGCTTCGTCGAAAGCGCAGAAAGTTATTAGCGTTTTTTTTTTTTTTTTTTTTTTTTTTTTTTTTTTTTTTTTTTTTACTTTTGATGAAGGCGCGAACGCTATGATAGTCGGAGTGAAATCGATCTTTTTCATAGGCCGACTACTTCGCATCCCACCAAGTCTATCGCTCCCCTTTCACAAACTACCACAGAAATGCGATGGTAACATAGGAAAATAGCTCTAATACAAAGTTTTATGAGTTGTACAGTTTTACCACCCCACCTCGCGCCGTATCCTGCCCTCTCAGGACGTCACGTTTGACGAGTCGGTTCCCTTTTACCGTCTCTTCCCCTACCGCACTGCCCCTCTCCCCCCCCCCCGCCGCTCTTCCTCGCACCAGGTCCTCCTCCGGTAGACCCCCTTCCCCCTCAGGGTCCTGCTCCCTCAGATGTGTCTCAGGTAGACCCTGTCGAGCCTGTCGAGGTCGCTGTCGACTCTGGTGCTGCTGGGGGTGGTGCTGCTAGGGGTGCTGCGTCTGGGGGTGCTGAGCCTGAGCGTGGTGCTGAGCCTGAGCGTGCGGAGCCTGGGGGTGCTGAGCCTGGGGTTGCTGAGTCTGAGGGTGCGGAGCCTGGGGGTGCTGAGCCTGAGCGTGCGGAGCCTGAGGGTGCTGAGCTTGGGGGTGCTGAGCCTGAGCGTGCTGCGCCTGGAGGTACTTTGTCTGCTGGAGGTTCTCCGGGTGCCTCGTCACGGCGGGAGACTCTCTCTCCACCGCAGCTGCGCGAGTGGTTTGCTCGGCGCTGGAGCCTGCGGAGTGGCGCTGCTAGAGCTGGGGGGCCTGCCGCTGGAGGCCCTGGAGCTGGAGGCACTGGAGCTGCTGGTCCTGGAGGTGCTGGAGGTGTTGGAGCTGCTGGTCCTGGAGGTGCTGGAGGTACTGGAGGTTCTCCTGGTGCCTCGTCACAGCAGGAGCCTCTCTCTCCACCGCAGCTGCGCGAGTGGTTTGCTCGGCGCTGGAGTCTTCAGAGTGGCGCTGCTGGAGCTGGGGGGCCTGCCGCTGGAGGCCCTGGTCCTGGAGGTGCTGGAGGTGTTGGAGCCGCTGGTCCCTGAGGTGCTCGTACTGGAGGTACTGGAGCTGCTGGAGCTGGTGGTGCTGCAGGAGTTGGAGCCGGAGGTGCTGGAGCTGATGGTCATGGAGTTACTCGTACTGGAGGCACTGGAGCTGCTGGAGCTGGAGGAACTACTGGAGCTGGAGCTGCTGGAGGTGCTGGAGCTGGTGGTACTGCAGGCGTTGGAGCTGGAGACCCTGGAGCTGGGAGTACAGGTGCTGTCGGTGCTGGTTCTGGAGGCACTGTGCGGCCGCGACCGTACTTCCTCCTGTCAGAATAACGAACGAGAATGAATGAACTAGCAGCATGCAGGAGTACAAGTAGTAAACCCTAATTGGGTTGTACCCCTTATGGGCTACCCCCACTATAGCCTACACAATAAGCAGCATATAAGTTTGACACACCCCCATAGGCAAAGTGGGGGAGAACAAGAGGTCACAAGACCGGTCAAGAAAAGCAAAGCAAGCTCAGGGTGGATCACGACGTCACCACGCATTCTGAGCACAAGCAAATGGCCACAAGGCCAGTTCACATGCAGATTCATATAAAGGAGAACAAGCAGTACAGTGATCACAACCTAGCAAGAGTAAGCATGCAGGTATATGTATATAGATCACAGTACAAGCAAAGTTAAGAAGTGAGCAAGTAAGACCAAGTAGGCACAAGGCCTAGAACAGTACAGAAACGCTGATGATCACAAGGCTGAAGTGCCTTGGTGAAGATATCAGCAGTGTTGGCCCGAGAGGCCACGTAAGCAAGACGAAGCTGACCACGCTGCTGCAACTCTCGAGCAAGGAAGTAGCGCAGAGCGATGTGCTTCGTCCTGTGCTCCAGTCTGTGCTCCTGACACAAGGCAATCATGGCCTTGTTATCGACGTACAGAACTGGGGGAGAATGAGGCGGCTCTCCCAGGTCGGTCAGCAGGTAGGTGAGCCAGCGTAACTCCTGTGCAGCCATGGCCCCTGCGTAGATCTCAGCCTCACAACTGGAGCTGAGAACTGAAGACGAGCGGGTAGACCGCCACGAAACAGAGCCGGAGCCAAGGCTGAAGGTGTAACCCTGTGACGAGCGCTGCGTAGCCAAGTCGTCAACCCAAGAAGCGTCTGCGTGACCAGTGAGGACAACTCGAGCCCGTCCTCCAAGCACGAGCCCCATGCCCGACGTACTGCACAAGTAGCGCATCACCCTCTTAGCGGCCTCCCAGTGCTCTGGTCGGTGTCTCCCGAGCGCAACGTAGCGTGCCAGGATGCTAAGAGGGTAAGCAAGGTCAGGTCGAGTGCAGGTCATCAAGTACATGAGGCAGCCCACAAGCTCTGGATACGGGCCACTCGGCTCTATGGACTCATCCGAAGGCAGAGCTCAGAGCGAGTGACCGGTAGGCAGAGGAGTGGACTGTGGCGAGGAGTACGTGAAGCGGAAGCGCTGAAGGACCTGCTGCACCATGTGTGACTGAGTCAAGTTAATGGTGCGCTGTGCTCTGTCCCGGGTGATCTGCAAGCCAAGATAGCTGCGCAGCTCACCCAGGTCTGTGCACGTGTGTCTCTTCTGCAGCTCCGACTTCACGAAGGCCAGTCCAGCAGTGTCAGCAGTGGCAAAGACCAAGTCGTCGACGTACACGAGAACGTAGAACGGCGGCAGAGTGGTGTCGGTGCGTAGAAACAACGACGGGTCAGCAGTAGAAGGAGCAAACCCAAGAGCAGCAAGAGTAGTCCTCAGTGTGTCGTGCCACTCACGGGGTGCCTGGCGGAGACCGTAGACTGGCCGCCGGAGGCTCCACTGGGTACCAGCAGGGAACGACCCAGTGAAGCCAGGTGGGCGGCGCAGCCAGATCTCCTCGTGCAGGCTGGCCTGTAGGAAAGCAGTGCTGAAGTCAAGAGAGTGGAGCTCGTAGTCACGCTGAGCGGCGACGTGCAGCAGAACCCGAAGAGTGGTCATCTTCGGGGTCGGGGAGAAGGTCTGGAAGAAGTCAAATCCCTCTCGCTAATTGAAGCCTCGTGCAACGTAACGCGCCTTGAAGACAGGCGGAGAACCCGGCGGCCGCTTCACCCTGAAAATCCACATGCCACTGACGATGTTCGCCCCAGGTGGGGGAACCTCGTCGACGTAGGTGCATGTGGACTTCCAGGAAGCCATCTCTGCGTCCATGGCTGTCTGCCACTGAGAGGAGTAGGGACCCTCAATCGCCTCTGCGTAAGAGAGCGGGGTTGGGATGTCTGGTGCATCCGGGTCTCCCTCAGGTGCAATCAGCATGGACACGAGATGAGGTAAAGCAGCTGCAAAACACTCAAAGTCCTCCTGCCTATCCTCAAGGACGTCCGTGCCAAGAGCACACTCACCCCCGACGAACGGAGGACAGACAGACTCAGACTCAGCAACAAGACTAGCAGCGTAGTCGAGGCGACAGGCGGCAGCAAAGTCAACAAGCTCAGCAACTAGGGAAGACGCAGCAGTGGACTCAAACGAAGGGTCAGTGACAACAGTGGCTAGAAGAAGTGTGACAGTAGGACTGGCAGCACGAGAAGGTCTGACGGCGGGTCAGCAACGTCAGGAAGAGAGGACGCAGGAGGAGACGGCAGAGAGACACACTGTGGAACAGAGGAAGGACGAAGTGCAGTCTGGTGCGTGCCTGGGACAGGAGGAGGACGCGGACGTGGAACACGACGACCAGTGCGAACAGCGCGAACAGGCGACGCAGGACGAGACTCAGGCCCAGCGTAAGGAGAAGGACCAGGTAGTGGGGAGGCTGGCTGTAACTGCGACTGCGACTGGTCAGGCGGTGGACACAGTAAGGGAGGAGTAGGGCCAGTAGAAGGCGGGAGACCAAGAACCTGCTGAAGCAGTGGAACGAAGTACGGTCGCAGCCGCACAGTGCCTCCAGAACCAGCACCGACAGCACCAGTACTCCCAGCTCCAGGGTCTCCAGCTCCAACGCCTGCAGTACCACCAGCTCCAGCACCTCCTGCAGCTCCAGCTCCAGTAGTTCCTCCAGCTCCAGCAGCTCCAGTGCCTCCAGTACGAGTAACTCCAGGACCAGCAGCTCCAGCACCTCCGGCTCCAACTCCTGCAGCACCACCAGCTCCAGCAGCTCCAGTACCTCCAGTACGAGCACCTCCGGGACCAGCGACTCTAGCACCTCCAGCACCTCCAGGACCAGCAGCTCCAGCACCTCCGGCTCCAACGCCTGCAGCACCACCAGCTCCAGCAGCTCCAGTACCTCTAGTACGAGCACCTCCGGGACCAGCGACTCTAGCACCTCCAGCACCTCCAGGATCAGCAGCTCCAGCACCTCCGGCTCCAACGCCAGCAGCACCAACATCTCCAGCAGCTCCAGTACCTCCAGTACGAGCACCTCCGGGTCCAGTGGCTCCAGCAACTCCAGCAGCTCCTGCTCCAACGCCGGCAGCACCTCCAGCTCCAGCAGCTCCAGTACCTCCAGCTCCAGGGCCTCCAGCGGCAGGCCTCCGAGCTCCAGCAACGCCGCTCCGAAGGCTCCAGCGCCGAGCAAACTACTCGCGCAGCTGCGGTGGAGAGAGAGTCTCCCGCCGTGACGAGGCACCTGTAGGACCTCTAGTCGACTCAGCACCCCCAGGCTCAGCACCCCCAGTCTCAGCAACTGCAGGCTCAGCACCCCCAGGCCCAGCACCCCCAGGCTCATCACCCTCAGACTCAGCAACCTCGGGCACAGCACCCCCAGGCTCCGCACGCTCAGGCTCAGCACCCCCAGGCTCCGGACGCTCAGGCTCAGCACCCCCAGGCTCCACACGCTCAGGCTCAGCACCCCCAGGCTCCGCACGCTCCGGCTGAGCACCCCCAGCAGCACCACCCTCAGCAGCAGCACCAGAATTGACCGCGACCTCGACAGGCTCGACAGGGTCTACCTGAGACACACCTGAGGGAGCAGGACCCTGAGGGGGGAGGGGGTCTACCGGAGGAGGACCTGGTGCGAGGAAGAGCGGCGGGGGGGGGAGAGGGGCAGTGCGGTAGGGGAAGAGACGGTAAAAGGGAACTGACTCGTCGAACGTGACGTCCTGAGAGGGCAGGACACGGCGCGAGGTGGGGTGGTAAAACTGCCAGCCAGGCGCGTCAGGGGGAAAACCAAGGAAGACACAGGGAATGGCGAGAGCGGAGAGCTTGTCCGCGGACGTATCGCGGACAAAGGCACGAGATCCCCAGACCCGGAACACCGACGCATCGCCAACCTCTCCCGTCCAACGCAGTGTCGACGAGGTCTCCGGCAAGGAGACACGGGGCCAGAGGTTGAGCTGATGCGCAGCGTATCGGACCGCAAATGGCCACAGAAAATGGAGGACAGCCGCATGGATCATGGAGGTACGAGCGACCTCCATGACTAAGCCAATGCGGCGCTCAGCAACCCCATTCTGCTGCGGAGAGGCCGGAAGCGTGAACGTCTGGCGAGTGCCCTCCCCACGATAAAAGTCCCGCAGAAGGTCGGAGGCAAACTCACCACCTCTGTCAGAGTGCAGACGCAGGACGGGAAGGTCCGTCTCGAACCGCTTGCGGAGCTGGAGACGGACAGCGCGGATCCACGGGATCAAAACATCAGGGACCCCCCCCTTGCTGCGCAAGGGGAAGACCGTGGTGTAACACGTGTAGTCGTCAACAACCAGCAAAAAGTAGCGCTCGCGGCCCTGTCCACGGACGCGGGCGGGGCCCCACACGTCCATGTGGAGAGTCTGCAGGGGAGCAGTCGTCGGGGGAAACGAGGAGGAGTGAGGAGCGGCGCGCTGCCGCCCCTCGACACAGGGAAGGCAGGGAGGGGCAGGCGAGGGTGGGAGGGGAGGCAGAGACCTGGGAAGACCAGAGACAAGGAGACGGGAGTGCATGCCATGGAGGCGCTGCACTGTGGGGTGACCAAGGCGGTGGTGCCAAAGGAGGGTCCGGTGCGACAGGGCGCGACACGAGCAGGGGGCCGCTAGCTGACCTGATGCAGACGCAGACGCAGCTACCTGAGGAGACACAGTAGTCAGTGTGTACAGACTCGACCCAGGCCGACGGGTGAACGTGGCTAGGTGCCGGCCAGTCCGGGAGCACCTACAGATCGCCACACGCTGCCCTCCTGGATTAAAGGTGTCAACCCATACATCCTGAAGGACGGCGTTGCTCACCAAGTTCGTAGAGAACGAGGGGAGGTGAAGACCTGACAGTGAGCCAGACGGAACCGCCGGACACGGGAGAACAGTGGAGGAACGAGCAAGGACTGGGCCCCCAGAGGGGTCAGCCAGAGAGACAGCAACAGGTGCTGGGAGCGGTGTGAGTGCGGTACTGTCGCGAAAGAAATAGCGGGAAGCACCTGAGTCAAGCGTGAAGGTGTGCAAGGCCTCAGCAGGCGCAGTACCAGAGAGAGCAGACTCACCAGCACCTAGAGCAGCAGACTCACCTGCACCTAGGGCAGCAGACTCACTAGCACCTAGAGCAGCAGCCTCTATACCTGGGTCGGGCGGCACATATAGGTAACAGTCGCCCTCACCACTAGCAGGCAATGCATACATGGTAGTGAGGATAGCATCATAGTCAAGAGCAAAGATATCCACCCTCTGCCTAAGCAGCTCCTCCCAGCGGGGGAGCTCAGCCGCGTCGCCAAACTCTGTATGACAGGCGTCGCTCAGACAGGCGAAGCAGCGGGACTGTGTGTGACCAACTGTCCCGCAAGTCTGACCAGCCCGATCACCTGTGCGAATGATGTACGGGCAGCGAGCAGTACTCCGAGACCCTCTACTCTTAGCGTACCACTCACGAAGCTGCTGGGGCGTGAGGGACTCGCGCGGACATCGCTGGAGCTGTATCTGGCCACCGCCAGAAACTCCCCACCGAACAGCTCCACCGAGACTGCCACTACGGCCGCCGCCACCACTCCCACTGCTGCCACCACCGCCGCCACCACTCCCACTGCTACCACGAAGAGACGTCATAGTGGGAAAAGGAAGGAGATGTGCGACCAGCACAGCAGCACGCAGGGAAGGCAGGGCGGCGAGCAGGCACTAGGGTAAGTCGGGGCGGTGCACGGTCAGGGAAGGGCGGCGCGCGGCCAGAGTAGGGCGGCGCAACTGGTAGGGAAGGGCGGCGGCCAGCCGGGCGGCGCGCAGGCAGGGCAGGGCCGGGCGGCGGCCAGTAGGGTGGCTCGCGGGCAGGGCAGGGCTCGCGGCGGCGAGCGGCACGCGGGCAGGGCAGGGCGCGCGGCGGCGAGAAGCGCGCGGGCAGGGCGGCGCGGCGCGGCGAGCGGCGCGCGGGCAGGGCGGCGCGGCGCGGCGAGCGGCGCGCGGGCAGGGCGACGCAGCGGCGCGTGGCGCGCGGGCAGGGCAGGGCGCGCGGCAGTGAGCGGCGCGCGGGCAGGGCGGCCCGGCGCGGCGGGCGGCGCGCGGGCAGGGCGACGCGGCGGCGCGCGGGCAGGGTAGAGCGCGCGGCAGTGAGCGGCGCGCGGGCAGGGCGGCGCGGCGCGGCGGGCGGCGCGCGGGCAGGGCGACGCGGCAGCGCGCGGGCAGGGCAGGGAGCGCGGCAGTGGGCGGCGCGCGGGCCGGGCGGCGCGGCGCGGCGGGCGGCGCGCGGGTAGGGCGACGCGGCGGCGCGCGGCGCGCGGGCAGGGCAGGGCGCGCGGCAATGAGCGGTGCGCGTGCAGGGCGGCGCGGCGCAGCGGGCGGCGTGCGGGCAGGGCAGGGCGCGCGGCAATGAGCGGCGCGCGGGCAGGGCAGGGCAGGGCGTGCGCGGGCAGCGCGACGCAGGGCAGGACAGGGCAGCGCAGCACTAACAGGGCGGCGCGACTCGTGGGGTAGCGCGATTCGGTGGGCCCTAAAAAAAACGGTCCTAGGAGAGGACCTGCTCTGAAATCATGTCAGAATCCCAACCACTAGACCATTGGGATAAAAGGGCTTGTTTGTGTAGCGGGTCCGTGCGCCCATAACCCACCAGGCGAACGCGCCTGTAACCCCCCCTAGGATCAATCGGGCATCCACAGTGTAGATCTACTGATACCCCCCCACACTGGGAGGCCCAGGACTGAGCACAGCGGCAACGGCCTACATGTGCATAACCCGAGACCACTCTGATACCACGTCAGAATAACGAATGAGAATGAATGAACTAGCAGCATGAAGGAGTACAAGTAGTAAACCCTAATTGGGTTGTACCCCTTATGGGCTACCCCACTATAGCCTACACAATAAGCAGCATATAAGTTTGACACGTCCCACTGCTTCAGCAGGTTCTTGGTCTCCCGTCTTCTACTGGCCCTACTCCTCCCTTACTGTGTCCACCGCCTGACCAGTCGCAGTCGCTGTTACAGCCAGCCTCCCCACTGCCTGCTCCTTCTCCTTACACTGAGCAGACAGACTCTCTTACATAGCGTCGTGAGCCTGTGTCTCGTCCTGCGTCGCGTGTTCGTGCTGTTCGCACTGGTCGTCGTGTTCCGCGTCAACGTCTTCCTCCAGTCCCAGGCACGCACCAGATGGCACTTCGTCCTTCCTCTGATACCATGTCAGAATAATGAACGAGAATGGTGAAACTAGCAGCATGCAGGAGTACAAGTAGCAAACCCTAATTGGGTTGTACCCCATATGGGCTACCCCACTATAGCCTACACAACATGATAGTTTGACATGAAAGAGTGCGCATAATGCAATCACGCGGAAGCGATTATAACTAATGATATAGCGAAAGGCCAGCTAGGTGGGTACGTGGGGTCGCGATGGTTGGGTGCTGGTTCGGGGTTGCCAAAGCCCGAAGGCGATGCGGAGTATGTTCGGAAGGCGAGGTCATCAAACCGAGCATGAATATCCGAAAGTTGGAGTTGTACGCGTACGGAGTGACCTAGTAAGGAATTAGGAAAATTCCTTACATAAAACATGTTCTTCGAACTGTGGGCAGAAATGACACACATCCAAGGGAAAATATGTCAATGGTAACTTACATGGGGCATTATAACGAGTACGGTACCGATTTCAACGCGTTTGGTAACTCGCTTAACGCGTTTGGTAACTCGCTTAACACGTTTGGTAACTCGCTTAACGCGTATGGTAACTATACACTAGCAGCCCATCACGCGAATGGTAACTAGAAGAAACCCTCGCCCAAAATGACCCTGATTCTGGTTTTTCCCGCTCGCGTCAGACAAAATTGACGAATCTTGAAGCAGAAACCTCTGACACACCCTCCGAAATTCTGACACAATTTTCCGAAATTCTGACACACTTTCCGAAATCCTGACACACTTTCCGATATTCAAGCTAATTGCAAAAACGTAAGTGTTGTGAAAACGACTGTTCATACATAACTGATATTGTGGCGCTCTTTCCGCAAACTGTTTGTACTTCATTCTATCGTGCAGCCGGGGCAAACAAATATATACCCCTTTCAGATGGCAAATGAATTTGAGAGGAAACCCTAAACTCCTTGCGACAAGGCGTTTATGGTTCTTTAAAAAAAAAATGAAACATGTAATTCTAAAGAGGTGTATTTTTCCCACATGAAAAAAATCTCCAACGTTGCAGTAATTAAAGCACCGAGGTCCTTTCGGGTAATGTCTTTTTATCATTTTGCAAGTTCGCAATCATGCTATTAAAAATATGATTTTAACCGTTTTTGTACGAGGTACATATATATTTAAAACGGCTCTGAAACTTTTCGGTCCGTGGTAATAGAACAAACGGGGTCCTTCAAAGTCGCGGCGGGACTTGTTCAAGAAAGATAAAACTGTGCGTAAAAGCTTTCAAACTCGATAAATTCCTCGTTGTCAGGATCATTTCGGCGGGAGTTTCATGTAGTTACCATTCGCGTGATCACTCGCCTGTGTTGAGTTACCAAATGCGTGATGCGAGTTACCAAACGTGTTAAGCGAGTTACCAAACGCGTTAAGCGAGTTACCAAACGCGTTGGAATCGTTACCGTACGCGTTATAGTGCCCCATGTAAGTTACCATTGACATATTTTCCCCACATCCAAACGTGAGGGGTAAGGATGCAAATGCATGATGATAGTGCATACATCCAAACGTGGTGAGGATGTGTCTCAAATGTTCTGGTCCACGTGGGTCCGACACGGACCTGCTCCAGCTCACCAACCATCACAGACGGGACCAAAATTCGGACTCACACTATAACGTTCGAATGGCACTACAACGGTGCCATCGATTTTCTCTCCATACCAGTCCGTGCCTTCATAACATTTGTTTTGCGTAGTCTCTTCCCGTTCGTTATTTTCGCGCTAGACAGGATGGAGAGATCTCAGAGGGCACAATAATACAGTAACTCGGTTTCAGCATGTCTGATTTTCGTCGTTACTGTTGTGATTCGCAAATACTATACAGCCCGAGTCGCGATTAGTCCGGTACGTGTCTGGTCCACGACTGGTCCACTAAGTGGGTCCGTCGGACCAGAATTCCGGACCAGGCTTATGAATTCTAGTGACGGATCAGCACGGACCACTCGCATGAGACCCCCTCTTTAGTGCCTCCGCAACGCCTCAAATATAACCCTCGTTTTGACCCAGTGGGTAGCTGTAACAAGGGGCACCTGCACTGGAGCCAGCGTGAAGCGCACAGGAGGCAGCGACATGCAGCAGCCGCGTGCAGCTGCAAACGTGGGCAGCAAGGGGGCGGAAGTATGCAGGACGTGGGGGACCCACGTGAGGAGGACGAAACACAGGTTTCGTGCCTTGACTGACTTGGGGGGACTTCCGCGTGGGACAGGTGGCGAAAGTCCAGATTTGGAGGAATAGAAATGTAACACGTGTGTGGGTGCAGTGAGGTGTACAAATGTGAGTAGAAATATGGAATGCGGCTCGATGTGGGGCTGGCCACCCAAATCGACATTACGAGCCGCATGTCTGAATTGTAAATGTACTGTACATATAAAAATGCATTCGTAGGAATTAGAGAGTAGTTGCTGTTTCTCTTTCTGTTTGTTCTTCCTTGCTTCTAAGGAAATTCTCTTGGGAAGAATTCTCAGCCAGAAAACAACTTGAACAAGCCCAAGTGCTGTGAGCTTGTTCCATTTGGTCTCAGAGCCTGTTTTTTCCTCGTGAGTTGCTGCCGGGTTATTTTTGCACCATGGCCGATTCAGAGCGTGATGCCGCGGTTCGAGAGCTCGTAGCCAAGGAGGTGCAGGCTGCCCTGCAGAACGCAGCTGCACAGCAAGGAGTAGCTACAGCTCCGGGAAGCGTAGTGGGATCTATTTCCCATGTGAGAGCATCGATGCCGGACACGTTTGTTCCAGGGAAAGGACAACCGGTGGTTCGACGATGGCTCTTCCTAGTGGAAGAATATCTACGCTTGAGCCACGTGGCTGGTGAGGAGTGGGCGCCGTTCGCTGGAACCCTACTCAGAGGCTCTGCGGTTGCATGGTGGCAATCGGTGCGACCTGTTATCCAAACCTGGCAGCAATTTAAGGAAGCTCTCGTTGCGTCATACGAACCTATCAACGCGATGGCAAGGGCGCGTGATCAACTTGCGAATCTGCGGCAGCGTACTTCTGTAGCGGATTACATCGCTGAATTCCGTAACATCTCCACCGAAATTTCAGACCTTTCAACGGCTGAGGCGCTGGACAAGTTTAAGCGCGGGTTGAAAGACGACGTTAGGACGGAGGTGAAGGTGCAGGGCTGTAGTTCGCTTGAGGAGATGGCGCGTGTCGCTGAACGTTACGATGAGATTCACTTCGGTAACCGTCGCAACCGTTTCAATCGTGGGATGCGGTTCAGCCCGAACATGTTCCAGCCTATCCATGGGGAGCAGCGTGGTGGTGCAGGACCGACGCCGATGGAGCTGGACACGATTGATAAGAACAAAGAGAAGCGGAAGGGCTTTGGTGGAAATTGTTTCAAGTGTGGGAAACGCGGTCACAAAGCACTCAACTGCCCTACCAAGCCAAGCAGCCGGGAAACAAGCCTCACCAGTAGCTTCGGGGCGAGTTGCTGGTGGTGAGGAGTGCCCCACCTTGCTGACTCCATCCTCAACGCCACTGCAGCAGAAGTCGGAAGGAGCCATAGTATTTTGGGGGCAGATTCGTGGTAAGGAGGTAAAGATGTTGCTGGATAGTGGTGCTTCATCTAATTTCATCTCTTCACGGCTGGTGCATGAATTGCAGTTACCTGTGCAGAGTGGTACAGTGGAGAGTACGGTGCGCATGGCAGATGGTGTAGTGAGGAGCTGTGGACCTGAGTTGTACCCGGTCAACTGCAACATGGGGGAGTTTCATGGGAAAAATCGTTTTCAACAGATTTGGCTTGACAGTCATGATGTCATCTTGGGCAGGAGCTGGCTGTCTGCGGTGAACCCTCAGGTGGATTGGAGAACCAGGGAGGTGAAGGTGCTGTTTGGGGGGAGGTTTGTTCGCCTACCAGTGGTGCAGCAGCAGGAGGCGATGACCTTGCAGCTGATTAGTGCGAAGCAGTTTGGTAAGGCCATACGGGGGGAGGAAGCCGTTTTTCTAGGTCTCATCACAGAGGTTCAGCCTACATCGCCTGAAGCAGCAATACCAACAGTTTCAGCATCACATGAGGATGAGGAGTTAGCACGGGGTGTGGAGAAGCTGCTGGAAAAAAATTCAGGGGTGTTTCCGGAGGACTTACCGGCTGGACTTCCTCCTAAGCGAGCTGCAGATCATAGGATAGAGCTGATTCCTGGATCTACCCCACCTGTTCGACCTACCTACAAGATGAGTGCAGTGGAGCTGAAGGAGCTAAAGAAGCAGTTAGAGGATCTGTTAGCTAAGGAGTTCATTCAGCCTAGTTCCTCTCCGTACGCTTCTCCGGTGCTGTTCGTGCGGAAGAAGGACGGTTCTCTACGGATGTGTGTAGATTACCGTGGCCTGAACAAGATAACAGTGAAGAACCGGTACCCACTGCCACGGATTGATGAGCTGTTTGAGCAGGTTGGTGAGGCACGGTACTTCTCCAAGGCATGATGCAGAGCATTTTCAGTGATTTCATTGACAAGTTTCTGGTGGTTTTCATTGATGACTTGCTGGTTTACGGTCGCACTCGTGAAGAGCACCTGAAACACCTTGAGCTGGTCCTTGCACGACTGAGAGAGCACCAACTGTTTGCCAAGCGTTCCAAGTGTGAGTTTGGCAAAACTAAGCTCTCATTTCTGGGTCATGTCATCTCTCATGGGAAGCTAGAGGTGGACAAGAGTAAGGTAGCAGTGCTGAAGCAGTGGAAGCAGCCAAGTACAGTGAAGGAGGTGCAGGCGTTCTTGGGGTTAGCAAATTACTACCGGCGGTTTGTGAAGGGATTTGCAGCAGTAGCAGCACCTCTTACCGATCTCTTACGGAAGGACTCTTCATTCTCTTGGGGACTATTGCAGCAGCAAGCTTTTGAGCAGCTCAAAACTTCTCTTACTTCACCCCCTGCCCTAGCAGTACCGAATCCAGAGCTCCCGTACTTCATTTGGTGTGATGCATCAGACGTTGCCCTTGGAGCCATTCTCTGCCAGGACCAGGAAGCTGGGTTGCAGCCAATAGCCTTTGAGTCAAGGAAGCTGACTGCTGCAGAGCGAGCATACCCCATTCACGAGAGGGAGGCACTTGCTGTGGTGCATGCACTGAAGAAGTGGCGCTGTTATGTGGAGATGCAGCCCGTTACAGTCTTCACCGATCACAGAACACTGGAGTACCTGAAAACACAGTCACAGATTACACCACGGCAGGCACGGTGGGTTCAGTTTTTGGAGCAGTATGTCCCCAACCTTCAGATTGTGTACAAACCAGGGCGCTTCAATCCAGCGGATGTTCTGTCACGGCCAGCAGCAGAGGAGCTGAATGTCATGGGTGTGGTTACATGGGACCGCAACTTCATCACTCGTTTCAGCCGGGGTTACAACCGTGATCAGCTGTACCAACAGAAAGCCCCGCATGACCCATCCTTTCTTTTCAGCAATCCCTTTTGGACCCGTGCAGATTCTGGTGCTGTATGTGTACCTGATGACTCCAGGCTTCGCCAACTGCTACTACATGAGTACCATGACAACCGGTCACACTTCGGCAGTGACAAGACGTATGCTGCCATTTCCCGTGACTACTACTGGCCTGGACTGTCCCGGAGTGTAGCAGAGTATGTTTCTTCATGCCCTACCTGTCAGGTCAACAAGGCTCGCACCACTGCACCGGCTGGTCTGCTGCAACCATTGGAGATACCCACAGCCCCCTGGACTTGTGTTTCTCTGGATTTTATCACAGATTTACCCCGCACCCCTACAGGCTTTGATAGCATTTTGGTGGTGATTGACAAGTTGTCCAAGATGGCTCATTTCATCCCTACAACTGGCACAGTGACTGCTGCTGAAACTGCCAAGCTGTTTTTCACACACGTGGTGAGGCTACACGGACTGCCCTCAGCCATAATCAGTGACAGAGACACACGGTTCCTCAGCAACTTCTGGACTGCACTGTTTCAACTGCTGGGCACTCAGATTCGACTCTCTACAGCCTACCACCCTGAAACTGACGGTCAGACAGAGCGCATGAACAGAACCCTGGAGGATGCGCTACGCTCGTGTGTAAACGCCATCCAAACTGACTGGGATCAGCACTTGGCAGCAGTAGAGTTTGCCTACAACAGCAGCCCCAACATTGCCACAGGAGAGCCACCGTTTCTGTTAGCTACCGGACAGCTACCACGCTCAGTCACATCCCTCCCTCACTCTCTTCATTCCCATAACCCCACAGCAGCAGATTTCATCTCTTCTCATCACCGCATTCTTCAACTTGCCCGAAGGAAGCTTCAGCTTGCACAAGAGCGCCAAGTTCGCTATGCCAACCAGCATAGGCGTCACACCACTTTCAGAGTTGGTGATTTGGTGCTGCTTTCAACGGCTAACCTGCCCCTGCTGAATGCTGGAACTTCTCGCAAGCTCGCTCCCAGATTCGTTGGACCATTCCCCATCACCAAAGTTCTCTCACCGGTCAGCTACCGCCTTCAACTCCCTCCTCACATGACCATACACCCTGTTTTCCATGTTCACCTTCTCCGTCCTTACCGTACTCCCTCTCACCCATTCCAGCCCCGCCCACCCATGTTCTCTGCCCATCCGGACCTGCATGAGGTCGACACCATCCTCTCACACCGTGACACTCCGGTTGGCCGTGAATACCTCATTCACTGGAGCAACACCTCAGCATCTGAAGACTCATGGGAGCCGTTTTCCAACCTCAGCCGTGCGCCTCGTGCCATTGGAGTGTATCTTGCCTCGTTGGCACCGAGGACGGTGCCTTCAGGGAGGGGAGGTAATGTAACAAGGGGCACCTGCACTGGAGCCAGCGTGAAGCGCACGGGAGGCAGCGACATGCAGCAGCCGCGTGCAGCTGCGAACGTGGGCAGCAAGGGGGCGGAAGTGTGCAGGACGTGGGGGACCCACGTGAGGAGGACGAAACACAGGTTTCGTGCCTTGACTGACTTGGGGGGACTTCCGCGTGGGACAGGTGGCGAAAGTCCAGATTTGGAGGAATAGAAATGTAACATGTGTGTGGGTGCAGTGAGGTGTACAAATGTGAGTAGAAATATGGAATGCGGCTGGATGTGGGGATGGCCACCCAAATCGACATTACGAGCCGCATGTCTGAATTGTAAATGTACTGTACATATAAAAATGCATTCGTAGGAATTAGAGAAGTAGTTGCTGTTTCTCTTTCTGTTTGTTCTTCCTTGCTTCTAAGGAAATTCTCTTGGGAAGAATTCTCAGCCAGAAAACAACTTGAACAAGCCCAAGTGCTGTGAGCTTGTTCCAGTAGCGAGGCGTTATATTTGGGCTGAAAACGATAGATTCATTCTGGGCCAAGAAACATGCTCGCATCGCATCTCGTTTGGACCTAGTGCCGATGACCTAAGGGGTTTACCCTCTTACCTGTATGACGCGCTGAAGACCGGGGGCGATCATCTCTCCCTTCTGCTCCTCACACGCTCCCCCTATTTTGCGCGGCTTCCCTATTCCGCGCGGCTCCCCTGTTCGCGCGGCTCTTCTATTCCGCGCGGCTCCCCTGTTCGCGCGGCTCTTCTATTCCGCGCGGCTCCCCTGTTCGCGCGGCTCTTCTATTCCGCGCGGCTCCCCTGTTCGCGCGGCTCTTCTATTCCGCGCGGCTCCCCTGTTCGCGCGGCTCTTCTATTCCGCGCGGCTCCCCTGTTCGCGCGGCTCTTCTATTCCGCGCGGCTCCCCTCCAGTCACTGCGGCTCATCCTCACCACCACCGCACTCCATGGCGGACGCTTCCGCCGATCCGCTTCCCCCCGTCCCGCCGTCCCCGCCAGTGGCGCCCGTCTGCGCGCCCCTCACGACCCTCGACCAGCTGCTCCAATGGCGCCCCGGCAGCCCCGCCACGGGCGGAATCTACAACCGCGCCACCGCGCCCTTCCGCGCGCGGAGCGCGCCCGGCGCGGCGCGCGGCGAGCTTCCGCGGCGGCGGCGGCAGCGGGTGTTAGCGTGCCACGACATGATGGGGGGGTACGTGGAGGACGAGCGCGCGCAGGGGAGCGCGTGCAGCGAGGTGTACCGCGCGTGGGAGTGGGACGCGGTGGACGTGTGGGTGTACTTCAGTCACCACCTGGTGACGCTGCCTCCCGTGGCGTGGAGCAACTGCTGTCGCACGCACGGCGTGCAGGTGCGCGTGGGGGTAGGGATGCGGGTAGGGGCGACGGGGCAATGGTGAGGCATGCGGGCGTGCGTAAGTGCGCTTGCGGTGGGGGAGCGCGGAGGAGAATTTGGAGAGGGGGTAGGCGGGATGGGGCGGCGGAGGACAATAGGACGATCAAAGGCATGCACCATTTGCTACCTATCACCATGCCACCATGCCACCATGTTCATCAACCCTGCCACTGTCAACACACACCACTCCACTGCCATTCCACAACCTTTTGTTCCTGGCATACCCAAGCAACCCATGCACGCTTCCTCCCTTACTCTTGAATGCGCCTGTGTGTAACCTCGCATGGCATGCTCACATCCCCTCCCCCCCTTCTCTTCCCCTCCCCCCCCTTCTCTTCCCCTCCTCCCCCTTCTCTTCCCCTCCTCCCCCTTCTATTCCCCTTTCCCCCTTCTTCTTTCCCTCCCCCTTTCGCTTCCCCTCCCCCTTTCGTTTCCCCTCCCCCCTTCTCTTCCCCTCCCCCCTTCTCTTCCCCTCCCCCTCCCCCCGTTCTCCCCCCCCTCCCCCCCTCCCCAGGTACTGGGCACGTTCATCACGGAGTGGGGGGAGGGCGCTGAAGTGTGCCGGCAGCTGCTCGCCTCGCGCGCCACTGCCGCCCGCGCTGCCCACCAGCTCGCCCTCGCTCACTGCCACGGCTTCCATGGCTGGCTTGTACGGCTGGGTTGCTGGGGGGGAAGGGGAATCGGGGGGAGGAGAGAGGGAAGGGGAAAGTGGGGAGTTTGTGGGCGTGGGGCTTGTGGGGCAGGAAGGGGGTGGGTGGGACCGTGGGACGAGGTGGGGCGTGGGGTGTTGTCTGATGGGTGAGGTGGGTTTGTTTTAATTGGGTTGGGGGTGCCTGTGGGGGATGGGATGGGACAGTGTTCAGTGCTCCTTGCTGCTGCCTTTCTTCTGGGCCACCTTGCCATGTTGCCATGCTGCACTCTGCACACGTTAGGACGAGTCTCCCCTCACAAGCGGTGCGCTTGGCACTTGCATTGCATCACGTGCATTGCATTATCTCGGCTCACACCAGATCCCGCCATGCACTTCCCTGCTCATTCCTCATCATCACCTCACATCAGCAAGCATCCCTGACACCCCATTGCACCCGACCCCACCGCACCCTACCCCACCGCATGGCACGTGGCAGGTGAACATAGAGAACGCGGTGGAGAAGGAGAGGGTGCCCACGATGCTGCACTTTCTGAGCGCCCTCACCCGCCACATGCACGCCCTCTCGCCCCACGCCCTCGTCCTCTGGTCACCTGCCCGCCCTGTCCACCCTGCTCGTCATGGCCGCCCCATTCCCCTCTGCATCAGACTGCCTTTTGTCTGCTCTGCCATTTGTTTTCCTTGGCTCTGCTGGCTTCACCCCGTCCCTTTTCACCCCCCACCCACCACTTGCTTTATGTCTAATCGCTGAAGTGCATCACTTCTCCATCTTCCCTCTCAACGATCTCTCGTTCTCTCCTTTTCTCCCCTCTCTCACCCACTCTCACTCACCTTCTTCCCCCCTTCTCTCCCCCGTCTCTCCCCCCTTGTCTCCCCATTGTCTCCCCCATCTCTCCCCCTTCTCCCTCCCTTCTCTCCCCCGTCTCTCCCCCCTTGTCTCCCCCTTGTCTTCCCCTTGTCTCCCCCCTGTCTCCCCCGTGTCTCCCCCTTATCTCCCCCTTCTCTCCTCCTTCTCTCCCCCCTTGTCTCCCCCTTGTCTCCCCCTCATCTCCCCCTTGTCTCCCCCTTGTCTCCCCCTTGTCTCCCCCTTGTCCCCCCCTTGTCTCCCCCTTGTCTCCCCCTTGTCTCCCCCTTGTCCCCCCCTTGTCTCCCCCTTGTCTCCCCCTTGTCTCCCCCTTGTCTCCCCCTTGTCTCCCCCTTGTCTCCCCCTTGTCTCCCCCTTGTCTCCCCCTTGTCTCCCCCTTGTCTCCCCCTTGTCTCCCCCTTGTCTCCCCCTTGTCTCCCCCTTGTCTCCCCCTTGTCTCCCCCTTGTCTTCCCCTTGTCTCCCCCTTGTCTCCCCCGTGTCTCCCCCTTATCTCCCCCTTCTCTCCTCCTTCTCTCCCCCCTTGTCTCCCCCTTGTCTCCCCCTCATCTCCCCCTTGTCTCCCCCTTGTCTCCCCCTTGTCCCCCCTTTGTCTCCCCCTTGTCTCCCCCTTGTCTCCCCCTTGTCTCTCCTTGTCTCCCCCTTGTCTCCCCCTTGTCTCCCCCTTGTCTCCCCCTTGTCTCCCCCTTGTCTCCCCCTTGTCTCCCCCTTGTCTCCCCCTTGTCTCCCCCTTGTCTCCCCCTTGTCTCCCCCTTGTCTCCCCCTTGTCTCCCCCTTGTCTCCCCCTTGTCTCCCCCTTGTCTCCCCCTTGTCTCCCCCTTGTCTCCCCCTTGTCTTCCCCTTGTCTCCCCCTTGTCTCCCCCGTGTCTCCCCCTTATCTCCCCCTTCTCTCCTCCTTCTCTCCCCCCTTGTCTCCCCCTTGTCTCCCCCTCATCTCCCCCTTGTCTCCCCCTTGTCTCCCCCTTGTCCCCCCTTTGTCTCCCCCTTGTCTCCCCCTTGTCTCCCCCTTGTCTCTCCTTGTCTCCCCCTTGTCTCCCCTTGTCTCCCCCTTGTCTCCCCCTTGTCTCCCCCTTGTCTCCCCCTTGTCTCCCCCTTGTCTCCCCCTTGTCTCCCCCTTGTCTCCCCCTTGTCTCCCCCTTGTCTCCCCCTTGTCTCCCCCTTGTCTCCCCCTTGTCTCCCCTTGTCTTCCCCTTGTCTCCCCCTTGTCTCCCCCGTGTCTCCCCCTTATCTCCCCCTTCTCTCCTCCTTCTCTCCCCCCTTGTCTCCCCCTTGTCTCCCCCTTGTCTCCCCCTTGTCTCCCCCTTGTCTCCCCCTTGTCTCCCCCTTGTCTCCCCCCTCTCGCCCCTCCACAGGTATGACAGTGTGACGGAGGAGGGCGAGCTGAGGTGGCAGGACGCGCTCACCCCCGCCAACCACTGCTTCTTCCACGCCTGTGACGGCATCTTTACTAACTACTCCTGGAAGGTGCACTACCGCTGCCACCTGCTCTATTGCTGCCAGCTGCGCCGCTCCCCTGCTGCTCTGCTGTCCTACTGCCTTGCTGCTGTGTTTCTTCCGTTCGCTCCCCCCACTCACTTCCCAGCCCCTCTTGCCCCACTCCTCCACTCCCTCATGTCTACACACACACCACATGACAGTGTCATGATGACACTCCACGCTCCACGCCTCTCAAGCGCCCATCACCCGCCCTTGCGGCAACCACCGCCCCTCCCTTCCCTGCCATGCCCTCCCTCCCCACCCTGCCCTCCCTGCCCCCACCACCACACCACCCACACCAGGACCCCGCTAAGGTGCTGTCGTCCGTGGCCCTTGCGGGCAGCCGTGCGCCCGATGTGTTCATGGGCGTCGACTGCTTTCTGGCACCGGGCCGTGCCGCCAGGGGCTTTGACACGGGGCAGGCGGTGGGCGTGGCGCTGCAGGGAGGGGCGTCTGCGGCCGTGTTTGCACCCGCGTGGGTGTATGAGACTCGCCAGGAGGCGAGCTTTGACGCGGCGCAGTAGAGGTGATGGCGGGAGAGGGGTGTGGCGTGGCGTGGCATGGCATGGCATGGCATGGCTTGGCGAGGGACACTCGTTGGGGGGAAGGAGTGGTGGGAAGGAAAGAAGGGTGTTGTGTCACAGGTGTCATTGCTACTTTCCATGCTCCTATTGCCATGCCATGCCTCATGTGTGCTGTGCTGTACTGCATCCATGCACCCTTGTGGTGCAACTTCACAAGTCATTTTCCTCGCACAGTATGCTGCCAACCTACCCTCCATGCATCGTGTCCACTCCCTCCCCCTCTCCCCCCCCGCCCCGCTGCCTGCTTCCGTTGCCCACTTGTCCTTCTCTTTCCCCTCCCTCTGCCCACTCTGCCCCCCTTCCCCCACCCCCTGTTCCACCCTTTGCCACCTTCCCTTTCCCCCTCCCCCTGCCCCTCCCCTTGCCCTTCCCCCCACCCACCAGGCTATGGCACGGCATTCGCACAGCCCTCCACTCGCACCGCTCCCTGCACCCGCACCAACCCTTGCCACCACCCCTCCCACTCCTCTCCTCGCAAGCACAGCAGGGCGGGCAGGGGGATGGGGCAGGGGGGATGCAAGGGACAGAGGGGGTGCAAGAGGGAGACAGGGAGGCAGGTGGAGGGATGAATGGGGCAGGGGAGAGTGGGGACCGGGGAGCTGTGGCAGGCATTGGTGTGTGTGCAGGGGGCGTAGCAAGCGAGCGCAGTGTGGAGTGTGTGGGGGAGTGCGAGAGTGGCTTCCCCCTCTCTCTGCCTCTCTTCACTGCCTTCGACCAGGTGTGTGCACCCGTGCAAGTATGCACCCCATGCAACTGTGCACACGTGCACACCTGCACACCGCATGGCCCATACCATGCCTCTCCTCGCCCATCGCTGAATTTTCTCCAACGTCCCTCCCTTCCCCGCCTCCGTGTCTGCATCACCTCCCCTTCCCCCCTCCCCATCGCTTCCTGCCACTTGCTTTCCGCCCATCGCTTCGCTCCACTCAATCCCCCCCTCTCGATTCCCTCTCCCTCCTCCCTACTATTTCCATCTTCGCCGATCTTTCCTTCCCCCCTGCTCTTTCCCCTCCTCACATCTAACACAACACTCACAGCATTCCCACGCCGCCTCTACCCCCCTCATCCTCTCCTCCCCTCCCTCAGGGCGTCGGCACCAACATGTGGCTGGCTGGCCGCCATGTGGCGAGCTCCCATTGGAGTAACTTCTCCTGCCAGACGTTACGGGTAGGAGGAGCGAGGGAGAGTGACAGGGGGGAAGGAGGAGAGGCAGGCGCGCAGGGCATGGGACAAGGGACAGTGAGAGTATCAGAGTTTAGTGCGTGGGGGTTAGGGTGGGTTGGAAGTTTGCGACAGGGGCTTGGGAGAGGGGAGAGGGAATCTGGGGAGATGCAGTGTGGGGGGGATGGGTCTGGGGTTGGGGGAGGGAGAAGGGAATGTGTATGGTGCAGTGCCGGCGCTGCCAGTGCTGCCAGTGCTGCCAGTGCTGCCAGTGCTTCCAATGCTGCAGGGGGGGGTTGGGGTGGTGAGCAGTGCAGCACCTGTGTGTGTACATGCGTCACACTCCTTGTGACCCTGTCCCCACTTATCCCCATGAGAACACTCCCTGCAATTCCCGACTTCCACGTTCACCATCTCATCAGCTGCCCCCCTTCCCACTCCCACCTGCATTGCTGCTCCCCCCTCTCCCTTCCTCCCCCTCCTCCGCCTCTTCCCCTCCAGCCAGTGCACATGCACACGTCACGGCCACTGCTCTCCACCGAGCCTGCCCATCCCTCCCGCTCCATCCACTGTTCCCTCTGGTACCCTCTCACACACACACACTCCCACCCACCTTGCTTGTCGCACCGCATGGTCGTGTCTGTAGGTTTCAGTGTTATGCCTGCTCATGCTTTTATGGGAACTCGTGTTTGCGCTTCCTGGCACCATGCTGAACGTGTGGCACTATGCGGCATGCATGGTACCATGCGGCATGCATGGCATCGTGCGGCATGCATGGCACCACTACCCTTTGGCGTGGCACCATGGCCTCCCTTCAGCATACATGCTCGCAGTCTCACCCCATACCATTTGCCAGCCCTGCCATGTGCCACAGGCTTCATGGGATGACTATCTCCTCGCCCTCCCCTCACCCACCCCCAACAGGCACGGCACAGCATGGGAAGGCTCTGCTGCCCTCCTCCTCTCCCTCTCCCCTTCTCCGCCCCCCAGGGTAGTTCCTGATTCTCTGGCCAACCAGGCCCCGCCAGATGTGCAGCCAGGGCCAGCCACGTCGGCATGCGTGGTGGATGTGTTTCGGCCGCACGTGCATGTGCAACCAGGCACCACTCTGCATGTGTCGTACTCTGTGAGTGCACGCATGGGAGATTAGGCGAGCAGACATGTACGTGGGTGGGGGGTTGAGCAGATGGGCAGGTGAGCGGGTGGGCAGGTGGGCAGGTGAGCGGGTGTGTTCCATGTCATCTGTGCCCGCATGCATGGTTCGAATGAACGTGGGCTTTCCATCTCACCGCCCATCCATCCCCATGCGTGTATGTATCATCCTGTTCACACTCTCTCCACACCTCACCCTTCATTACTCATTTTCCCTTTCCTCCATGTGTCTATTCAACTCGTCCGTATCTCCCTCCCTGCCGGGCCCATCTCTCTCACTCCCTCTCTGTCTCTCTGCTCCCCTACCACCGACCGACCCACAGGTGGTATCGCCCCCTGCCTTCATCGCCTGTCTAGCCCTCTCCTTCACCCGCGTGCCAACTCACCAACCTAATCACCACCGTCCCACCGACCCCACACCTCCCGCTCTCACCGCCCCAGACTCTCCCCCTCCCTCCACCATACTGCTCCTTCCACCGCCACCACACCCACCTTCCCTCCCTCACCCTTTCGCCCCGCCATCCCTCTCCTCCCTTTCCGCCTCCCCCTCCGCCTCCCTCATCTCGTGCCTCTTTCCCACAGCCATCCGCCCTTCCCCCTCGCACCTCACCCCCCCCACCACCACTGCTAGCGAGACTCCACATCCTCTGTGCGCTTCCCACTCTGGGGAACGCGGGAGGGAAGAGGTGGAGAAAGGAGGCACACAAGGAAGAGCAGGGGAGAGTGCGGAGGAGCGTGGGGCAGGGAGGGAGCAGGGGGGATCAGGAGGGGCGGTATGGGAGGTGCGCGAATTCGAAGTGCCGTGTATAGCCAATCACGTGCTGACAGGTGTACACGTGCTGCTGGTGGGTGTGGGTGATGTGGGTGATGTACCTGCTGGTGATGCAGCAGCAGGCAGAGGGGGTGACAGGGAGCATGCACCATGTGACACCGTGGATAAGGAGGTGATGTCTGGGGGACACAAGGGCGCTTCTGATTGGCTCGTGGATGTGTGCAGGGCGGCATGGATTGTAGGGTCCTCCTCGCTTGCATCTTCACCTGTGGCTGTGGGGGGTGGGGGTGGGAATGGGGATGGGGATGGGGATGGGGATGGGGAACGGGGTGGGGGTGGGGATGGGGTTGGCGTGTGCGATAGTGATGATCCAGCTGCCACTGATACTGGCGAGCCCACATCAGCAGCACCTGTTGCCTCAGCAGCACGGGAAGCAGCAGGTCCAGCCGCGCCCACCCCAGAGGGCTCAGAGAACAGAGAGGGCGGAGAGGCGCCAGCCCCAGCAGCGAAAGCCCCTGCACATGCTGCCCTGCCGTGCCCCCGCCCTGCTGTGCTGCCAGCAGCTGCAGCAGCAGCGGTGGGGCATGTGCGCGTGGCAGCAGAGGCTGAAGCTGCGTGTGTGGCTCGATGGAAGGTGGGAGAGGTGCACGCTGAGCAGGTGTGGTGGATTCGGGGGGAGGTGAGGCAACACGATGGAGTGGAGAGGACAGGAGGAGAGGAGAAGGCGGGGAGAAAGGAGGGAGGGGGGAGAGAGGAGGAGGCGGGGAGTGGCGGGGCAGAAGGCAAGGCAGAGGTGGGCTTACAAGGGGAGGTTGAGGAGGATGGTGAGTGCGGGGAAGGGAATGAGGCGGAGGGGAATGAAGGAGGGAGCAAGGGGGCGTTCTTGAGCATGGTGCTGCACTGGACTCCCGATGGTGGTGCCATGGACTGTGAAAGTGCAGGCGATGCCATGCTGCAGCAGCAGCAACAGCAGCAGCAGCAGGAAGGTACCTGGAAGCTGTGCAGTGACCATGGACCCGTGAGCTGCAGGTATGATGTGCTGGCAGCGTTTGATTGGCTGGGGGCTAGTAAATCGACTGGAGGCGGAGGGCAGCAGGTTGAGCAAGAGAAGTTACCTGTCTCAGATTCAGCATCAACAACGGCAGCAGCATCAGCACCAACCACAGCAGCAGCAACAGCACACACAGCTGCCCCTGCTCCATCTACGAGTGCAGTTGCAAGCGCAGGAGCAAGGCTTGCAGACTCCCCCTTGGCAGCGCGGCTGGCCTCTCTGCACTGGCAGTGGCTGGGAGCGGCTCATGTGCCGTCCTTTGTTGTGGACTCACTGCCCCTGCCACCTGCAGCTGTTACAGCTGACGGGGGAGAAGGGCCGGGTGAGGGGGAAGATGGAGCAGCAGCGAAGGATGAGGGGAGTGGGGTGTCAGTGCCAGTGGTGCCGGTGGTGCTGGTGGTGGTGCGCCCGCGCTGCCTGCTGTGTGGTGCTGCCCCGGCTGTGGAGGACTGCCCCTGGCTGCTGCTCCACAGGCCATGAGCATCGAGGAGATGCCTCAACGCGCCTGTCTCCTTATACCTTGGGCATCGGTTACGGTATGATCTAGTCTAGTCGACTGTCTACCGCCGCTTCGAGGTGTCTTCGCGCACAAGCTTCACTTGGAATAAAGAGATGAGTACGAACATCTGCAATAGTGTCTGTACATGCCATGCCATGAATACACGCCTACCTATTGATCCCAACATATTTACAGAGAATGCACATTGCCACTGAGGTGTAAAATATAGCCGTGAATAGCAATCGAGCACATGTCCTAGTAGAAACAATCTCCAATTCGAGCACCGTCATAGTTGGGTAGGCACACTTTTGTCCCAGGCGTCATACTATCAACGCATTCATACCCATTGATCTTCCTATAGCACCCCTTGATGGACTGAAATTGCGTGACTTGGACACTTTGGCAGGTGTCGGTTGGCTTGAAATAATACTCGTTGTCCGTTGGACATGTTCCAATGGCAAAAGAACTGGAGCTCCTGATGCAGATCTGCATTTGCAAAAACAAGGAAAATGATTTCCTTCAACATCAGAATGCTGCAACCCACAACCATACCAGCAACACAACCCCGCACAACCAAACAGGAACGTTCCATTCAGCAAGACAACGTACCAGTATCTCCCGCTCAAGGGGCCGCTGGAACTCAAAGTTCTTTGCTGGAATGGGCTGGTTGCACTTGATGCCGGGGTTGAGCCGGTACAGCTCCATGGGGTTGAGCGGAGGTACGGCCGTGTTCCTGATGCTGTCACACGTGTCGTTTGCCCACGGCCGGTGGTACTCCTCACACACTGCTATGCGGTTTGCCTTGGCGGGGTCCCTCTCCATGCACACAGCCTGGGAGGGCCTCAGGGAGGAGCAGTCCACAGCGGGGTTGAGCGCCTGAAATGCCGCCTCACACTCCGCATCCGCCGCCGCCGCCCCACACAGCTCCACCTGCCGCGCCACCCCCATGCACGAGTCGCCCTGGGGATGAGGTGGGCGAGAAGAGGAGGGGGGAGGAAATGGGGGTTGGGGGGGGGGGGCGTTTATAACTACAAGAGTCAAAACTGGTGGGGGAACATCCAATGCATTGGCGCAGTCAGGGGTCCTCCCACTGACGCAGCCGTTCCTACTAACTCGCTTGCTGTAAGGGATGGCACCCCACTGACTCGAGTTGTAAGGGAAGGCATGTCTACTACCGTATTGTGCAGTTGCGGAGAAGATATGGGCCAGAACAAAGTAGAGTACGGAGGAAGAGCAGAGGACGCAGAGAGGGAGGGGGTTTACTGCGTTGGTGCTGTAGAAGACACTGCAGTCACGGACGCTGGGGATCACATAGACCTCGGTGTTGATGCGTAGGGGCTTGCCACATGAAACTCCCTGCACGTGTGGCAACTCGAGAGAAACAGACATGGACAAGTTAAACTGCAGTGCTCATGTGCCATAACATATCGTGGGCGGATGAAATGAGAGATGTGAGTAGGCATTCCTCGTGTGTGTGGTGGTGATGTGTGACGGTGCTGACCTTGTTGAGCAGCAGGAATCTTGTGAGTGAGAGGCTGAAGACAGCTGTGATGTGCGAGCACATGATGTTGTCCGCTAACACTTTGTACTTGCCCTGCGCCTGACCTGCAAATACATACACAGGAATACACATGGAACAAATCAGACGAGTTGGAAAACAAGCACATGGTTGAAGAAAGCACTGCATGGTGAATCCAATATGCCCCCCTATGAGGGATCTCCTATGCATGCGGACGCATCTGGGGCACTCCGAACATAAATTATATAACAAGAGCATTTGAGGGACATACGAGTGCAATTCATGGCCGTGGAGTGGATGCAAGCAGAAAAAGGAAGCACGATTGTTACCAGGAGTGCATGAGAAGCCTCCACCGACCATGGTGCCTTGAATGAAGCCCCATGGACACACACAGGAGTAGCTGCCCTTGCCATCGTTCACACACGTGCCCACCACACACGGGTTGTGACTGCTGGACCCACACACATCCACTGGGGGGAAGCGCCATGGGAGTATATATGGATGAGGGTGTGGTATAAGCATGAGGGTATATGCATGAGGGTGTGGTATAAGCATGAGGGTATATGCATGAGGGTGTGGTATAAGCATGAGGGTATATGCATGAGGGTGTGGTATAAGCATGAGGGTATATGCATGAGGGTGTGGTATAAGCATGAGGGTACATGCATGAGGGTGTGGTATAAGCATGAGGGTATATGCATGAGGGTGTGGATGACAAATGTGTAGACGCCGCCAATGCCATTGAAATCAGCTGAATTCAATGGCAGCAACAGTGCAGACACTGCCTCAGCTTGAGTGAACTTGATAGCAGCATGCATGTATGTCACGAAAGGAGGCGGAAGCATAGTAGGTAGAAGGGGTTGCAGTCTAAGGAAGGTAGAAACTTAGATAGAAACAAGGCACTGGCATAAAATGACAAGCCCTCCATTCTGCAAGAAGAGACACTGGCTGGCAGTCCAACGTAGAAATGACAACCGAAGTAAGATACTTCGATGCGGCCTTGCGTGGAAGCACTGTACAAAAGTAAGCACAGTGCTACAACAGTGTGTGAACAGACTTACATAACCGTGAGACCACGTATAAACAATGAGGACAGTGCCTTGAGCAATACATCACCATAAAAACATGTACACATTACCAAAAGAAAAGGTGTACATTACCATACACACAGTAGGACATTACCATAGGCACAGGTGTACGACCCATCGGTGTTCTTGACTTGAGTGAAGTGCGCATCAGAGCACATGCAGCGATTGCTGGTGCCCTTCTTGCTGCACGGGTACTGCCCACATGGGTTGAATGCGGCGCCCATAACCGAGTCCTTGAATGACCGCGACCCACACTGATCCGCATTGCCTGCATGGCAAGGGTTGTGCAGCAAGACGCGTGGCATGGTTTTTTATTACGATGGATCAGCACTGCCTGCTTACTTGAGCGTGGTGCATGGGTGTATGTACAGCATGGTGTGTGGGGCAAGAAGCCATGGGATAAAGGTGATGGGCATGGTGTGCGCATGGGTAAGTATGGGTATGGGAGAATGAAAGGAGCAGTCACTATCCTTGGTGATAGGTTGAATTGAACCCGCACACGAATCACTAACCTGGCCTTGTGATCCATACCATAGGCGGGGGCAGGAGGCATGACCCACATCCCCATCAAGGCAAAGTGGACTGAAATCATAATTACACAAAGGTACTTTTGACAGGGCACGTGGTCAAGTCCTCACTTCTGACGACAGGGAAGAGGCCCGGGAGAGTGTTGATGCCGCAGATGCCGTCGCCACTGCGAATGTCCATGCGCATGTGGCCCTGGTCGCCCCACCCTGTGCCCCATGAGTTGCGGATGACCCAGAAGGGCGGCGGCAGGTCGGGCTTAGCAGGGTCGACTCCAGATACCAGATAGCCCACTACCAACACCGCATGGTTGAGATGCTCTGTGAAACACTCCTCATCAGCGTATTTGTCGCTCTGAAAGGAAGGATAGCAGGGAACGAGCGCAAGGGATGACCGCCAGCGGGTCACAGAATATAACATCAGTGTGAGGGATTATAACACCTCCTCACTGCCGAGAATTCAGTATTCTACTCCCTAATACCACTGGCAGGTAACATGTCAAACCAATCCGTCCTCTTCACACTCCTCCCCAGTAGCTGAAACCACCGACTTAAAGCTCCAGTATACATTTGTCAGTGGGGTTTATGGTTTGTATTGTGTGCCTCACAGTTCTGGGGCAACTTTTCAAATTTCTAAAGATTTTGAACCCTTTCTTTCAAATGTATACTGAAGCTTTAATCATCCTCTACTTACCCTATCCATCTCAGCAGCGAGATCCTACTACTCATAGCCTCTCCCCTCAATCCTTCCTGTCTTCCTTTGCTAAACTCCACCCAGCATTTGCTGGCAACTTTGTTCAAGGATGGCAAAGTCCTCACAGCCTCGCACTGTGGACATATTCTTCCTCGCACTATACAAATACACGTTTGAGGTCCAGGTTATCTTCGCTTCTTGCGTTAAGCACAACATTAAGAAGTCTTCAACCCATAAATTCTGGTCATATTTAGATTGAGGGTGCATTACCTTACCTGGACTTAAAAGGAGGGTGCCTTACCGCATCGTAGTCTTGGAAGGAGGGTGCCTTACCCCATCGTAGTCTTGGAAGGAGGGTGCCTTACCCCATCGTAGTCTTGGAAGGAGGGTGCCTTACCCCATCGTAGTCTTGGAAGGAGGGTGCCTTACCCCATCGTAGTCTTGGAAGAAAGGTGCCTTACCCCATCGTAGTCTTGGAAGGAGGGTGCCTTACCCCATCGTAGTCTTGGAAGGAGGGTGCCTTACCCCATCGTAGTCTTGGAAGGAGGGTGCCTTACCCCATCGTAGTCTTGGAAGGAGGGTGCCTTACCCCATCGTAGTCTTGGAAGGAGGGTGCCTTACCCCATCGTAGTCTTGGAAGGAGGGTGCCTTACCCCATCGTAGTCTTGGAAGGAGGGTGCCTTACCCCATCGTAGTCTTGGAAGGAGGGTGCCTTACCCCATCGTAGTCTTGGAAGGAGGGTGCCTTACCCCATCGTAGTCTTGGAAGGAGGGTGCCTTACCCCATCGTAGTCTTGGAAGGAGGGTGCCTTACCCCATCGTAGTCTTGGAAGGAGGGTGCCTTACCCCATCGTAGTCTTGGAAGGAGGGTGCCTTACCCCATCGTAGTCTTGGAAGGAGGGTGCCTTACCCCATCGTAGTCTTGGAAGGAGGGTGCCTTACCCCATCGTAGTCTTGGAAGAAAGGTGCCTTACCCCATCGTAGTCTTGGAAGGAGGGTGCCTTACCCCATCGTAGTCTTGGAAGGAGGGTGCCTTACCCCATCGTAGTCTTGGAAGGAGGGTGCCTTACCCCATCGTAGTCTTGGAAGGAGGGTGCCTTACCCCATCGTAGTCTTGGAAGGAGGGTGCCTTACCCCATCGTAGTCTTGGAAGGAGGGTGCCTTACCCCATCGTAGTCTTGGAAGGAGGGTGCCTTACCCCATCGTAGTCTTGGAAGGAGGGTGCCTTACCCCATCGTAGTCTTGGAAGGAGGGTGCGGACGCCTCGATGTGCACAATGACAGGCTGGCGCTGCACTGCCAGCATGAGCCCAAACCACCCGTAGAACCCCGTGCGCTCGATGCCGCGGATGCCATAGTACGTGGGTGTGCTCGCCTGTAGGCAGGGAAGAGGCACCAAGGGAGGAGCGAGAGGTGGGGAACGGAAGGAGAGCATCACAAGAGTAGCAAAATCACAATGGCACCCTAAAAGGTGCACCAGTAGCAGCTCAGCTCACGAACCAGTGATCTGCCCTTGAGGGGGAGGCCTTGAGAGTACGCAGCCTCCTCCAGCAGCCCCTTGCCGTGCGCGGTGGCGTTGAGGAGGAACTGCAGCGCCTTGGTGGGCGAGCCACCGTCGCAGTTGGAGGAGAGGGCGAGGCGCAGATGCTCCACCGACAGCACGGGGGGCTGCGCCCAGTTGCTCGCGATCCTGTAGGCTGCCTCCACCGCTGCCACCACTGCGTATGCCCATGAGTCCGCTGCCAGTAGAAGAAAGACGGGAGAAATAAACAATGTCATTACTGTGCTAACAAGCGTGGAAAGTGACTGCTAGAATCGGGCTGCAAATTTGCGTACTCAAATCTGTTTATCAATCTATTATGTGTGAATTTCTTTTCGAAGCGGCTCGGCATGGGCATCAAGTCGAGCTGCAGCACGATCTGTCTGGCCTAGACACCTGGCAGGCAAAATGCGAACTTGAGAGGCGCAAGCTGGTGCGCATCTGGTGGGTAGGCAGGGTTGCCTCAAGCTGACCAGCTAGGCTTTAGGTGGGCCTGAATCGACCCCATCTTATGGGGCCCCACTGAACCGGCTCAGTTTGGCTAGGTCGACTGGATGACGAGAAGGGTCCGGCTCGAACCAATCCAGGCTCAGCCCAGCTGGTCCTCAGTCTGATCTTTACCTTCTAGAACATTTTGACCTTACAAGGCGAGAGATTGGAACAAACGCATTCCCAGTGTACCCCTGTCAATCTAACCTACTGCTCACTCATGCGCGCCACATGGCAGATGAGAATGCACCCGAATGTTTACCTTGCCTGTATGCCACTCACCGCAACCCTTCTGGTTCTTGACAGGCCACATGGCCTCGGGCAAGACCCAGGTGCTGTAGGACCTGACAGCCCAGGCGGGGCTGTTGTCCTGCGCGGGGTCGAAGCCCGCACTGGCGTAGTGGAAGGAGTTGAAGCCCTGCGATGAGAAGGAGTCCTCGTCCAACACAAACCCCAACGCCAGGTCTGGTGGTGCGATTGAGAAGATTAGCACACATTAACATACACATGTCGAGCGATGCTTGATGTGCGGGAGGTGCCAAAAGGGCAGTGCATTGTGCAATACTGTAATAAAACGTCCGGGACGACAGACATAGAGCTGTGCATCTACAGGTGCATGGTGAGCAGAGAAGAAGGCCACACTTCGACATGCTATGTCCCCCCCAGTTAACAAACTCTTATCAACTCAGTCATGCCCCCCCACTCAATTATGCTGCCCCATTCAGCTAAGCTAACATACAAAAAAAAAAAAAAAAAAAAAAAAAAAAAAAAAAAAAAAAGAGAAACGAATGCGAGAAGCCATCGGATGTTAGTTACCTTGAGCATTGAGAGAAGGCCGTCGTGGTAAGCCTGCAATTCGACAGGACGCAAGGCAAGAATGTGAAGCCTTAGTGCAATCAGCACAAAATGAGAAATAATTTCTTATACGCATTGTTATCACACACTTCAGCTGCAAGAGAAGCAAAACATGAGCGTATGCGTTAACAGGTCCATGCCTAGCGTGTTTCTTTAAACGGCAGATGGTTGTTGCTGTGTATACAGTGTGCGTGTGTGTGTACACGTGTGTGTGTGTGTGTGTGTGCGTGCGTGTGTGTGTGTGTGTGTGTGTGTGTGTGTGTGTGTGTGCATGTGTGTGTGTGTGTGTGCTTATGGTTGTGCTATTGCAAATTTGCACTCCAAATGCCGTGTCGATGAGTTATTGACTGTGTAATTAGGTGATAGACCATACCTGTAAGCATAGCAAAATATCTGACCAGTGTATCTCGTCTCCTGCACAAGGGTCAATGACCCAACTAACAGGTGATCAAACCCCACCTTCCTTCATGGCAATAATCCGCACCTGTCACGATTTCCCACTTCAAGATGACGTTTTCTTGGGCTGCTTCCGTATTTGATGCTACGAAGCTGAAAAAGAAGTTGGTCTCCACAGCAGTTGGCTGCAGAATGGAGCAGAGCGACACTCGAGCTCGGAGGGTGGGGGTGGGGGGCTGCTGGGGGTCGGAGGAGAGGAAGACTCGGAGGGTGCCGCCACTGGTGGGGTCGTAGTGGATCCAGGCGTGCTTGGTGTGGGCGTCGTTGAGGATGAGAGGGGCCGTGGCAGAGGCGAGGGACACAGGTGAGCCGCCCACATTGACGCCCACGTGGTTGTCGTTGGGGTCGCTGTGCTTCACACTCAGCACCGAGTCAAACTCCACCGCCACACTCCGCTTCCCCACCCCTCCCATCCCCACCCCTGCTGCAGCCCCCTGCGGTGCCACCGCACTCACAACAAACGCCAGGCCTTCTCCCGCCATGCCCGGGCCTCCTGGCGTCACAGCCTTCATGGCAAAGCTTAGGGAAACGTTGAAGGCAAAGGGCGTGCCGCACGGGCCAGGGCTGTCAATGAAGTGGAAGAGGCGGATGGGCTTCTGCAGAACGGCTGCTCCTGATGTGTTGGCGGCTAGTGGGGTGAGGATGAGGGTGCCGTTGAATAGCTGTGTTGCTGCTGCGGTTAAGGAGACCGGCGTTGATTGTGACGACTCCGTTGACGGGAGGACTGCAGGCATCAGGCATCAGACATCAGGCATTGAGGGCGTATCCCTGGGTGGTGGCAGGGCCACTGTAGATGGCAGCCTGCCACGAACCCCTAAAACGCCAAGTTGGTGTCAGGAAAATTGGCGCGCAAATACACGTTCGTGATTGGGCAATGTCCCAGAAATGTCATTTCAATGCCACCAATTTCGGGTCGCGCGCGCTTCGGGCAAAATGTTGGTGGCATGCGGTTTTCCCGCATGCCACCAACAGTGCCTGCTACAGTGGCCCTGCCACCACCCAGGGATACGCCCTGAGAAGGCATTGTTGCAATGAGTTTTGTACATGGGGAATCGTACACTGAGAGGATAACGGCAAACAATTCTTCACAAGTGTCCAATGCATACCACTGTAGGCGCAGGAGTGGGGTCCCGCCTGGTTGTCAAAGTTGCTATCGCACGTGCACGCCGATTCCTGCACAGACGCATTGAAGGAGCACACGCCATGCCCGCTGCACAGGGGCTTGGTGTCCCCAGCTGCAACCCCACAGAACGCTGCACACTCCTCTGCACTCCTCTGGCGCTCATATTCCCCAGCCACCATGGATGCATTGAGGAGACAGTTCTGAAAGGCGTTTGAAAAGAAGGTGAGGTTATTCTTGGGCGGAACGACAGTGCCGTGGGTGAAGTAGTTGCGGTGGGCGTAGTAGAACTGCAGGCGGGGTGATGGGGGTGCAGGCAGCCGCCCCGTGAACTGGTTGCTGGAAATGTCGCTGTGAGGGAGGCAGGAAAGTGAAGTGAAGGGCGGTGAGGAGGAGAGGAACAGATGGAGTATTGTGCGAGAAACCAAAGTCATAATTAGCGGGGCTTTGCAGGCCTCGCAGAAGAAGCAGTGGGTCGCACACACAAGAGATCAAGGATTGCTTGCCAGAGTGATTCAAGGATTGCACTGGAGCACTGAAGGGTATGGGATCAAGTAGAGTGTCAATCAGTTTATCGTATCACAACACAACACAGTCAATCAGTTTGTTGACTGAGAGGTCCCCATGCTTCTGCTGCACTGATGCTCTTGCTGTACATGGTATTTTCCCTCTCTCTGTTGGATGATCTGCCATGCTGGCCCTCCCGTATGCACTCACAGTGTGAGCAGGTTGGTCATGGTGCTGGTGATGCCATACATGTCGCCTGAGAGAGAGTTTCTGTTCATAAGGCTGATGGGTTGCACGCCAGATGGGAAGCAAACGGCAGACAGAGTGCACCGCAAGTGATGCTTCAGACTCTTACTCAGCACTGTATGACTCTTAGGGAGCACCAGAAGCTGCAGTGAAAAATGCAGAATGATGCAGCTACCATACTGAAAGCTAGTCTGGCCCGCACTTACAGGAGGCCTAGACTCTGCAGGTTTGAGTATGATCTGGGAACGGTGCCGGTGAGGTGCATGCTCTCCAGGTACCTGCGGGCCACAAACACATACCATATCAATCGTGCTGCATCAGCAACTAATCCGACAAGGCTATCCGGGATGTGATGTGAAGCAAAAGAAATCTTCAGTGCAAGCACATGTGGTATCCCCAACACAGCTTGTTCATATAAGAGATTCGTTATACTCTGCTTTTTGCTGTTGCAATGTACTATAAACCGGACATGGTTATGTGAAATAGCTGCCCAGAAGCAGAGCAGATGTGAAGGGCGCATGGAAGTGGGAAGGGACACCAAAGACAACAGGAAGGTTAAGAAGAAAAGGCTGCGTTACGAAAAAAATCAAGATGAAAAAATGAAACGGAGAGGGCGGTTATGAGGTTCGCACATGACATCAAGGCGAGTGAGGCTTCCAATTGATGAAGGCAGGGTCCCAGATATGTTTGTCCATGCCAACTGCCTGTGTTGGTGCGAGTCGCAGAAAGGGAGTTACCAACTGAGTTGCCTCTCTCATAGTGTATATTGACTTTTCCATGCATTTTTGTTACGCAAGGAGCTGTTATCTTGTGTAACGTTTCTGCTCATAGCAGACTGGAAAACATAGTAGTATCCTCTTAGTGTTTCAAATGGCTCAGCAGAAATCACCAACAAGAATCTACGCTGCAATAATCGTTTTTTTACACCTTCATGTGAAGGCGCACTTGAAATAAGCAATACCATCGGGAGAATAGTCGCTTCAAACGTTGAGGCAAAATGAAAAGTTGCTTCGCTACGCTGCTGGCAACAGCATGTTCACATCTCACAGGGTGCGTAGCCGGCTGAGTGCTCCTAGTGAAGCAGGAATAGTGCCATTCAAGCTGCTTACTCCAAGATTGCTGACCAAATTGGTAGGGGAGATAAAAGACAAAGATAGGCAGGGGTAGGGGGGCAAGGCAAGAGGAGGACCTGAGAGACACAGAAGCGGGGGACAGTGATGAAGAGCTATGGTAAGAATGAGGTGGATGAGATAATGCTGCTATTACACTACACATTCACATCACATGGCAGGGCAACCAACTCATACTAAAGAATTGGCAGACAGGCAAATTAGGCCAGAGCTCCAGCCACCAACAAGTTCGTCACAATGGCAAAAGATGGTAGACGGAACGGAACACCCGCCAAACTCATCATTTCCCAACACCCCTTCCTTCGCCCCCCTCTCTTCCCCTTGAAAAATTCGCTGCACACTTGCTAACCTCCCCCCAGCAGAGCCGGAGCCCGCTTGTTAGGAGACACCTGCATGGACCTTCACCAAATCCATGGGGCCTCTGCTGACGACACTGTGATGAATTCTAGCTGCATCCACCAACTTACAGTTCCTGTGATGGAATATGGTCGCATACGTATGGGAATTCTCACTCTCTCAGTACCTGCTCCTTCACTGAATACCAGGTCTCTTCCTTTGGGGCATCACTGTATCTGTATGTGGATGTGCAGTGAAGAGGCACCGCCTCTTCCTCCCTGCGTTGCTCCCATCCTCACTTGCATGAACGCCACTCTTTGGGTTATGACTCACAGTGCTTCCAGGTTCACTAGGCTGAAGAGCTCTGCAGGAATAGACCCTTCAAGGAGGCGGTTCTGTCCAATGTCACTGCATACACGAAAGTAGAATTTCAGAATGGATGGTTTCAGAAATGAGGTATTTCCAGAACGGGTGGTTTCCAGCTGGTGCTGAGTGCAATGCAAGTGCACAAACACCATGGGAGGAACATTTGAAACCAAGCGAAAGGGCCCTGTAACCCTGTGCTGTAACGCAGTGGTGCAATATCTCACAGGATTCATTACGCTTTGATGGAAGCCTTGACAAGTTCGTAGTATTCGTGAACGTACAGTGTGGTAAGTTGTGTCAGGCGGCTAAGTGAAGCTGGTATGGTGCCATTTAAATAATTCCCTCGTATCTGGCTGCAAGGTAGGGTTTCAAGAGAGATATGTGGAAGAACAACTTTCAATACCTCGAGAAAGCAGCTCTCTCAATGCTTGAGAGGTGCTGGTGCCCAAATTCGTGCCATGGAATGGAGCAGAGATTTTCTTGTGTGCACGCAGGAGCTGGGTGAAACAGCAAAGATCAAACTCTTGAAAACAGGAATCAAACTGTATGCAGGGAATGATCCCTCTCTCTTTGTGGCTGGGGATTAAGGCTTCAGAGGCACTAAAGCGGTTTGAAAAGACCAGAACATCACCCGCGGGGCGTGTTGGCAATGTGAATCTGTGAGAGGCATGAGCGTTGATGGGCATGGGCACGTACAGGCTACTCAGGCTGGGCATTGTGGATATCCAATCAGGAATGGTCCCATGCATGCCCGTCGCACTTAGGTCCCTGTGCACCTCAGCACAACGAGGGGGGGAGGAGCGGGGGAAGGGGAGAGGGGGGTGAGGGAAGGGGAAAGAGGGTGCGGATCGGAGGGGGGAAGAAGCAAGGGATGGTAAAGAGCATGCATATTCCGCTCAATGTGGCAGCCAGAGACACTATGGTAGGAATACATACACTGCAATGCAACGCCTAGGTTCATACAAGGCAATGCTAGGTTACAGAAGCACTACAAGTTCTTTGAAAGAAATCATCCGATGAACGCAAAGCATCATTTCATAATGAATGAATGAAGCATCCACGTGCTTACCAGGCTAGCTAGGGTGTCAGACTCACAACTTCTGGAGGGTGGTGATAGAGCCGATAACAGAGGGGATGGTTTCCATAAGCATATTTCCCACGAGGTTCCTGGTCATGGGCCACACACACATGCTCCGGTGAGTGCTTTTCTACTTTATGTATGAGCACTGGCGCAAGTGCTTTGTTGATTGAGAATCAATGTAATGGCACACGATACCATCTGACTTCTTTAGTATGCTTGTCCGTTGTCCCCGCAACAAAACCAATGCCTCATGAACTTTTCCATTGCCAGCACAAGCCTAACCTCTGCCCACGCTCTATGAGCTCAAACCTCTCTACTTTCAACTGGTTCAAACCACAAGTGTGCACATTACAGCGATATGAGTTGGCCGAGGTGGGAAAGTGCCTCGGGTAGCGGTCCAAACAAGTAGTTCTCGTTCAGGTTGCTGCAGACGACCGTCGATGCCATGCGTGCACAGTATAGAGGGATGGATTGCAGAGTGAGTGCGACAAGACGGCAAACGAGAGCGGGCATGGTAACAATGCACCGGACCAAGCGAGAAGCCCATGTTATGCAAAAAATAAGGAGCAACTACACAGTGGTTGTGTGGCGGCACTGACAGGTATGTGAGGCGTGAGAGCTTGCTGATGCCGTCTGGTATGGCACCGTACAGAATATTCGTGCTCAGCTGCCTGCTCCCATGCGCACACAGGGATGGGCAGGCACGGAGATGGATGGGGGGTTGGGAGTGCGATGGTGAGGTACAAGGAAGCAGTGGGAAGCAGAAGGAAGCAGAAAGGTGTCAGAGACGAGGAAGAGGAAGGGGGAGGGAGGAGGAGGGGAATGGGGGAGGAGGGGGGATTAGACGGTCAGACTGACAAGGGTATGCAGACAGAGATCTGTTACAGATAGCGATCAGTAGGACATGCGTGGTATAACGAGAGGAGAATGTGTTACAGGTGGTGCAGGAGGAGCAGGAGGTGGTAGTGCTGCATGCACACTGTAGTGCGAGTGATGGCAGCAGCAGAGTCCCACCTCAGTGTGAGGACTCATCAGCTCCTTCAGGGCACCCGAGTTGCACTGCAGGTCCAGTGAGAACCATGGTCGTCCAGTGACTGCCATTTTCCCTCCCACCTATCATCATCACGTTCGTTTCTGTTCTACCTCTTCACTCCTTTCCTTGGAATAGCAGGCTCAATCTGCAACTGCAACAAACCCTAATTCCGGCCACTGCCTACATGCACTGCTCCAATCCCCAGCCCCTGGAGAGGCACCCAGACGCAGAGAGCACCCAGCGAGCACGCAGAGAGCACGCACAGAGCACGCAGTGTGCACGCACAGGCCCTTGAGAAGTGGTAGGTTGAAGAGGCCCGAGGGAAGGTAGCCCACTAGATGACTGGCCGTGATGGATCTGACGCACAGGGAGGGGTGGGGGTGGGGGGGGTGGATGGGACGAGACACGGGAAAGGCGGGAGGAAGGCGCGATGACACTCAAGGGAGCTGAAGTGCATCGACTAGTAGGCTATACTAAAAAAAGACCGAATGAGTGGATGAAAGAGAATGCAGGAAACTACCTAGAGAACGTGCAGAACAGAGGTCTGGGAATGCGTGAAACTACTCAGTGCCCGCGGTAGCCCGCAGCAGCCTTTTGCAGTCCATGTGCACTTTGCACTTCTTCCCGTAGCCTAGCTTGTTTGTTTGTTGCTGTTCCACTCCATACTCACAAGCCACGACCACTTACAGGAATGTGAGATGCTGCAGGCCGCTGATTTCGTGTGGGATGAAGGCCCGCAGGTCGTTGCTTGATGTTGACCTGATGACGCACATCATGTTGAGTACAAATCATGTCATGTCATGTTGCACACAGTGACGCACATCCTGGTGCCTGATGTTGAACTGATGATGCACATCACGTCGAGTAAGGGCGTATCTTTGGTTCGGGTCATGCACTGTTTGGGTCATCCGAGATTCTTGGAAGACCAATCAGGCGCATTTTAAATACACTACTCTAATCCCATTGGTCCTCCCATGACCCCAAAGTGTACTGATGACCCAAAGTGGCCTTATGACCCGAACCAAAGATACGCCCTAAAGTAGTATCCCTGACTTTAGATGAGCGCTTGTGCTAGTGGGGTGTGTGCAGAGTAACATTGGCTACCGGATCCAACATTGCATGTGTGGCAAAGACAAAATGTGTTAACGCAGTATACAGGACGTGACATGCAATGAAGCATGAGTTGGGAGGGATAAGTCTGCACGATTACTCACAGTGAGACCACATAGCCATTGGTATCGCACGTGATGCCCTGCACTGTGGAGCAGTCGCTGTTGGGCGACCACGTCTTACCGTCCGCAAAGCCATTCCACGCCTCCAGCAGCTGCTCCAGCACGCTGACTGAGCGCGTGGGAGGCACGGAGAGCAACATGGGGCAGGAGGAGAAAGGTGACGTATAGGCATGGAGACAGACAGATGGACGAGTAAATGCTAACAAACAAGCCCGGTGTGATGGACTGACGGGTGGACGGATGGATGTGCGTAACAGACGGGTGGGTGGACTTATGGACGGATGGGCGGGTGAAGTGAAAGGACGGGCAAATGGACGGGCGGAGGGACGGAGAAATGGATGTGCAAATCAGGATTGAGGGAGTGAGGGCGGGCCGTAAGCAGGCGGTACACCCGCAGATGGGAACGTCTAATTTTGGACCGACATTCCCCCGGAGGGAAGATTGGATTGTTTTTGGTATTCAAATTAAGGAGGGTGGGAGGGGTGGATGGGAGGAGGGAGGGGTGGATGGGAGGAGGGAGGGAGAGAGAGGAGCAAGACATGTTGGAGGAAGAACGTGGAGGTGGTGAAAGAGGATAGCGAGGAAGGCGTACAGTGAACAGTGAAATCGTTTCACCAAGTGCATGATGCACTCCCGCCCCGCCCAAGTGCATCACCAACACAAGGTATAAAGTGATTCCTAAAGACTAGGTTCTTCACCTGTAATACTCCTAGAACATGCGTGTCCGGAATAAACACATGATAATATGTTGTAGAGACAACTTCCACGAGAGACTTTGAAAAGGAGATGAGCTAAAAATGAAGAGAGACGATATATGGGCAAGATAACGACGCAAGCCAAGGAAATGCTGAGTTTCCTAGCCTCAGCGGTCACACCGCGCCGCCGCGAGGTTCACGTGCATCCCTTGCCCGCACTCACAGTCTGAGGCCTGTATTCGCCGCGCCGTCGCCACTGTCGTGCCATTCGGCGAGCAGGTAAGCAGCAGAAGAAGCAAAAAAAGGTTCTGCACGGGGAGGGGCTCGGGAGTGGGTGAGACGGAGCATGGCGAGGACACCGGAGCAGACGCTTAGTTTCCGCCGATAGTCGCGAATTCATGCGTAGTAACGTCATAGCGCAGTAGGCTCGAGGCAAGGATGGGGCACCGGGGGAACGGGAGGTGGGAGTCGGTGAGTTACACCTCGACGTGACCTCGCTGTGGGGGGGGTTCGAGGGGAAGGTAAGAGGCACTCCACGCGCCGCACCTACTACGACGCAGTGGCATCATAGTACTACGAGAACCGTCGCATCAGGACCACCCAAAACGGACCTTCATGGCGCATGGTAACGTCGAACGATGCTGGTCAAACGGCGGGAGGACAACGCGCGGAACTCGGGTGGTGCGTCGAAGGAGTACTACTCGTAACTACTAGTGACCATTAACAACAGTAGTGGTCCTCGTACCAACGCTGATAGAAGCCAACAACACTGATTGAACCAACGCCATCGACGAGCTAGCGATAAAAAAAAGCTATTACCAATCAGCAATAGTACACGCCTAGCGAATTCTAGAGGTCATGACTTAGTTGACTTCCATGGATTCCTGATGTGCTGTCAGATATTTTGGTAGGCCTTTCCCTGCTGGAGTTCGGTGCACATGATTCTCGCTATGATAGTTCATGTTCCTTGTTACGGGTGTACTTGACTTAGCGAGCGAGAACTGCAATATCGAAGCAAGAAAGCACAAGGAGTGCACCTCAAAACTCGTATATAGGAAAAAATGAATGCAAGCGCAAACTTGCTCTAAAAACCCCTCAGTTGCGTGCATTAAAGCACGTGATAAACGCACAAATCTGCCTCAAACCACTCCCGATGCACCATTGCTCATTCGCCACCTTCCCGAGCCTCGTCTAGCCCGAGGTCATCGCCTAGCTCATTCGTACCTATTTTAGCATCGTTTTTATACTTTCATATGACATTATGTAGTTCCGACCTCAAGCGAATTTCAGTTCGTTTGCGAAACCCGTGCTCCCATGACACTTGGTATTCAAAGCATTTTTCAAAGCCAATAGCTTCCGCTTGGCCAAAAATCCTTTCTTTGTGGGTGTAAGGGGGGGGGGGTGGTGGGGGGGGAGGGGGAAAGGGGAGAGGGAAGAATAGCCTGATGTCCATGAGTTGCACGACGGCCGGCCGGGAGCACGACTTTGACTGCTCCTTGTGGGAAGGTTGCGAGTTCTCTGTGCGGAGAGTCACTCTACAACGGGAGTTGGACCACGGGGAAGGCACGTGTTGTAGGAGTGATCGTTGCGTTCCTCCGTGTTCTCTATCACTTGTGCGTTCAGAGGACAATTTGTCAAGAGTTTCACTAGGGAAGTTGCATTGCAGAATGATTGAACACGGAATGGCAAGAATGACTACATCAAAGATTAGCAACCTAGGAGGCAAGCTGGTCGACCGCCAGCGCAGCACGGTCGACAATCTGCCAGCGTTGCGTAGAGGCACCGCGCCAGCGTTGCAAAAAGGCGACCTGCCAACAGAGCAAGTTCGCGGCTTGCCAACGCTGCACCATGGCGGCGTGCCACCGCTGCAGCGAAGCAGCCTGCCAGCGTTGCACCCGCAGATGACAATAGCGCAGGTGCGCACCCATTTCGCAGGTGCGCGACGACGGTCGAGCACGTTATCTACCGTCGCGCAGGTGCCAAGTCGGCACGTGCCAACGATCGCGCTAGAAGCTCCACGTCGACCTCGCGATACCCGCCCGAGGTCACATTCGCCATCGCAGCCTTGACGACGGTCGCGCGCCCCCGCAGAACCTCGTCGAGGTTACCTGGTCGACCGGGTCAACGACACAGCGCGAGCCGTGGTCGACGATCGCCCTCGTCGACCGCCGCGCCCGTCGAAGACCAACCTGGTCGACGGAATCCTTCGTCGACCAGCTCGACACGCTGCGGTCGAACTGACATCTTCGACGACCTCCTCGACAGTCCCGCGCAGGTCGACGACCACCTTCGTCGACCACACCCAAGGCAGGTCGACGAACCCCTTCGTCGACCACGCCAGTCGAAATTCGCCATCGGCTTCCCATCGTCGGCGGTTCTGCAGCAGTCTTTTGCAGGTCGACCAACTCTGTCGACCTGCACGTGTCGACCTCTGCAGATGGTCGGCCGCACCTCCCGTGCACCCCACCACTACGTCGGCTTCGCCCAAGCGAGGGCGGGCCCAACACCATGTTCTCGTCAACACTCCCCTCTCGCGCTCACGCTCAGGCACCCAACCCGTACGGCAGAACTATACGGAGAAAACTCATCGTCGGCGAGCACCCAACACACAGCACGCCGTCACCGCACCAGCCATGCAAACGGGCATGGCACCTACTGCTGCACGTCGTCATCCTCGTCGCTGACGTCGGCCAGATGAACTTGGCCGATCGCGACGGATCACCGGCCGCAAATTGGAGCGCCTTTGTCAAGAAGTCGGCTTGTTGCTCGGAAGTCGGGATGTACCTCACCATGAACTTCCCGCGCTTCACCATCTGTTGCAGCCAGGCGTAACGTCGCTCCATGTGCGTGAGGTTGCCCTTCAACCCCAAGCCCTCAGCGACAGTGATGGCCGAATAATTGTCCACACGAAGGACAGTCGGTGTCCCAGCGACGAGCATTTGAACTCTTCAAGAAGGAAGCGCAGTCGACGAGCCTCCTTGCCGGCTTCCGTGGCCGCAACGTACTCCGACTCGGTCGACGAGAGCGTTGCGCACTTGATGCGCTGGCTCGACCAGGAGAGCGCGGCCCCTCCGTAGACGAACACCTAGCCTCCCCTGCTCGTCCGGTTTTCCTTGTCGCCAGCGTCGTCGGCGTCCGCGTAACCGTCCAGACACAGCGACTTTGGTCCACCGCCGAACTCCAGGGCGGTGTCACGGGTTTCGGCAAGGTAGGCGAGGCAGCGGTCGACCTCACGCAAGTGCTGGTCGCTCCTCACCGTCAGGCCGCTGCCGAGCATGCTGCACGCGAAGGCGATGTCCGGCCTCGTCGTCGTCGCTGCAAACTGCAGCGAGTCGACCTTCTGCCGGTATTCCTCCTCCTCGCGCTCCTCATCTTCCTCGCCGTCGAACGTCAGCTCGACTTAGGCGTCGACGGAGACCGGCATCTTCCGAGATTTGCCCAGTCTGCTCCTCGTCGATGAAGCGCCTGTGCAGCTTGTCGACGTACGATTGCTGGTGCAACCACAGCTTCCTCGCCGGCTTGTCGCACATGATCTTCAGCCCGAGATACTTCTCGACCGAGCTGATCTCGCGCAGCTCATAGGCTGCCTCCAGCACCTACTTCAGCTCCTTCAGCATCGCGGTGCTGCTGCTGGCGGCGAGCAGGTCGTCGACGTAGACGAGCACCCAGCAGTCACTCCATCGTCGCCAACCTTGAAGTAGAGTGCCTCGTCGACCAGGCTCATCTTCCAGTCAGCGCCAGTCAGCACGTCGTTGAGCGCCTTGTACCACTACGGCGGCGACTACTTCAGCCCGTACAAACTCTTCAGTAACTTGCACACCCGGTCGGTCCCATCGTCGTAGTAGTCCGGTAGGTACATGTACAACACTCTGTCGAGCTTGCTCTGGAGGAAGGTACTCTTCATGTCGAGCTGCATCAGGTGCAAGTCCACGACGGCGACGATGCTGAGGAAGATCCTCAGCGTGTAGTAGCTGCTGATCGGAGCGTACTTCTCGTCGTAGTCGGCGCCATACACCTGCGTGAAGCCCTTCACGACCAAGCGCGCCTTCTCGCGGGCAACCGTGACACTTCGTCATCAGCATCCACCGGTTCTTCATGATGTTCACACCGCACGGGCGTTCGACTAGCTCCCACGTGCCGTTGCCGATGAGGCTGCGGATTTCTTCGGCTATGGCGGCCTTCACCGCCTTGCCTTTCCAGCTCGCCATTGCCTCCTTCACCGTCGTCGTCGCAATTTCCTTGCTGTGATCGGGGTCGGCGTGCACGTCTGGGTCGAGCTCGGGCAGGTCGACATCAGCCTCAGCGTCGTCGAGCAGTATGGTGAAGGCGGCTGGTGGCAGACAGGCGTGGAAGCTCAGCCGCTCGGGCGGCCGTCGAGCTCGACCTGAACGTCGCAGCTTAGGCATCTCGACCGGAACTCGTCCCATCTGCTGCTCCCTTGTCGGCGTCACTTCTGTTGCTGCCTCCTTTTCCACCAGATACCCTGTCTGCTGCTCCCCCGTCGACGACCGCTTCACGCCCTCGTCAACAAGATTGGCGTTTCGTCGGCCAACAGCGATGCTACTGGCTGGCGCCACAGGCGCCGCCTCACTGCTCCCCTCATCGTCGGAGGCCGACGACCGGGTCGACACAGGGACGCCCGCGAGGAGGGGTGGGGTAACCAGAACAAGAGGAGGAGGAGGTGAGACATCATCGACGTCCTCATCAGCAGGCTCGTCAACCTCGGCGAGCAGCGGGAACGTCGCCGTCGAGATGTCCATCAGAGGGTGTGCTTGCGTCTGCCCCGACGCCGGCCCATACTACGTCTTCCACACCTCCAGCGACAGCGTGTCCTAGAAGATGACCTCGATCGACGTGACCACCTTGTTGTCCGCCAAATCGAGCAATTCCCAGCCCTTGCCCTCCTAGATAAATGCCCCAGCGAGCCTTGGGCGCCAGCTTTCCACCGCGCTGCTGCTCGGGGACCATGAACTGCACCATGCAGCCCCACACCCGCACCAGCGTGAGGTCAGGCTTCTTGTCGGTTAGCAGCTGGTATGGCGTCATCCTCGGCGGCAGCGTCGATCGCTCTAAGAAATTGCGTACCCAGACGGCCTGCCCCAGGGCGAGATGGCACCAGTGATGCTGCACTCCCATGTGCAGCTGCATCGTCCGCACCGACTCGACCACTATCCGCACCTCCCGTTCTGCCATGCCGTTCCGCTGTGGAGTGTACGGGCATGTCAAGTCGTGGACGATGCCCTTCCCGTCAACGAAAGCGGTGAACTCCTTCCCGAGGAACTCCCCTCCTCGGTCTGAGCAGAGCATCAGCACCAATTTCTTCGTCTGTCGCTCCACCACCAGCAGCCACTTCTAAAACTCCCGCAGCACGTCGCTCTTCTTAGCGACCGGCTTCACCCATACGAACCAAGTGTGGCGATCCTTCAGCAGCAGGAAGTACAAGCTGCCGTCCTTGGCAGCCCCCCGGAATGGCCCGCACAAATCATTGTGCACGACAGCTAGTGCCTCCTCGGGGTCCGAGCCTTTGCCGGGGAAGGTGTGTCACGCCAGCTTCCCGCCAACGCATGAGATACATAGCAAGTCAGCCCTGGTCGACGGCTTGATGTCGAGGCCGGTGGCGACTTCATGCTTCGCTGAACTCTTGATCGTGTCGACGCCGACGTGCGCGAGCCTTGTGTGCCACCTGTACGGTGTCGACTTTGTCGCTGAAGCGATCGTCCGCAGAGCCACCACCTCGGTCGACTTTGACGACGGATTCGTCGAGCAGGGACGGAGGTCGGAGCAAACGACACGGCCAGTGTAGCGTGCTCGACCAAGCACCTCGCCTGCACTCGACACGAGCAGCATCTCATCGCCGTCGTCCTGCAGCTTCACACCGCTCTCTTGCAGCTGACCGGCTGACAGCAGGTTCGCCTGCATGCTCGGAACGTAGAGCACGTCGGGGATGAGGACCTCTAAACCCAAAACGTAGAACCCTAAACCCCTTGCAGAGCAATAGTGCCGCGGCCCTCGACGGTCTACAGAGCCCCGTTGAACCCGTGCACATGCTTCACGTCACCGCCCGGCGCCATGTCGATGAAGACCTCCCTCATCCCCATGAAGGTGGTGGGAGCAGCCACTGTCGAGCAGCACTATCATCCGGTTCGCTTGCACGGCAGCCGCGACCGCCTTGAAGTCCTCCTCGGCTTCAGGCGCAAGCGAGAGTGTCGGCTCCACAACGCCGACCATCGAGCACGACGCCTCCCCGTCGCCTCGACCCTTGCCGCTGGAGCTGTCGACGTCCTTCGTCGACGACGTCTTCTTCGACGTCTGCTTCTCCTTGCGCGGCTTCTCATCTCGACGTGGGCGACGACTGGCCGTCCGTCCATGGCCTCCCTTGTTGTCGTCCTCGTCGCTTCAATCGCTGTAGCGACATTCGAAAGAAAGGTGGTCGGGGTCGCCGCAGATCCACCACTCCCGCCGTTGTGAGGATTGATAGGATCGAGTTCAGAAAAGAGCGAATGTATTGAATGATCACGTGGGTACAACACGAGGCTATATATAGTCTCGACACAAGGCCAATAACCCAGGTGTAACGCGAAGGTTCCGAGTGTCGCGAAGCGTCCCGAACAGATCCTTCCCGAATTCGGTAGAAGGCAATTCGGTGGCAACCAAAAGGCCGGGAATTCGGAACACGCAACTTGGTTCGGTGCTAAAACTATGATAAAATATAGGAAAGCACCTAACCTAGGAAATCACGCAATAGCATGCATGATAAAATAAACCTAAGCTAGAAATAGCAGAATAAAGTAGAGGCAAGCATGGAAAGCTAGCATAAGCCTAGCAAAGCCGTCGTACTCTCACATGTCCCCCCCCTCAAAGCTGGGTGGCGTGAGAAACTCCCTGCTTGACAAGATAATCATTGAGAGCACGGCGTGCGTTGCCCATATCAGCTTCTGCAACCCAACTGTCCTCCGAGGGGTCGTATCCCTAAGCTAGAAATAGCAGAATAAAGTCAAGTCAAGCAAGCAAAGCTAGCATAAGCCTAGCAAAGCCGATGTACTTTCACAGCCGTCGACCACCGCCGTTTCGACCGCTGTCCCGAGCCGACTTCTTCTCGTCGACGTTATTCGTCGACCGCCCACCTCCGCTACCACCTCCGCTTGGCTTCCCTCGCTGCCCCTGCTGTCGACTCTGCTTCGTCAGGGCGTCGTAGTCCACCTGCGGAAGGAGCTCTGTGGGCCGTTCCGCGTCCTGCATTGCCTCATCCTTGATGATGTGGCTAGTAAGAGTGTCCTCGTCGAGCGACTCCCGCATGCCGGGCATCACCAACATCCGTCGCATAAGGTTGTAGCCGCTCAGGAGACCCTTGACAACGTGTTTGATGTAGGACGCTGTCGAGTAGTCGACGCCCGCCATCCTCATCTCGGCGAGGATCCCTCGAGCACGGTTGCAGTAGTCCGTCGCCAACTCCTGCTCCCCAAGCACAAGGTCAACCCCGTGATTCAGCCATGGGGCCCGTGCAACCTACTCTTGGACCTTCTAGGGATGAACCAAGAGTGTTCGGGCTTGACAAGTTCAACGGTGACAACTTTGCTGAGTGGTCCTTCAGAATGGAGAACGTGTTTGACCACTATGACCTGCTGGAGGTGATGGAAGGAACGGAGAAGCGTCCCGAGAACGACCCGGAGAAGAGCCTGTGGGTGCGGAAGAGCGCACAAGGCTACCTCCTACTTGGGCAAGCGTTGGGGAGCAGCCAAATCCGTCACATCAAGCCATTCCAGCGTGAACCAGAGAAGGGACCAAAGGCATGGGCTGCTCTCAAGGGTGTACACGCTCCTGCAACAGCGGCGGTAGCTGTGGTGTTGGAACGGCAAATGGCGACACTACGAATTGAAGAGGATGAAGCGGTTGAAGAAGGGGTGCAGAAATTCTTCGACTTGTTGACGCGGCTTGAAGGAGCTGATTTGAACTACAGTGAGCTCCAAAAGAAGACCAAGTTGCTGGCCCTACTCCCGGAATCGTGGTCCTCGCTCATCATCAACTTGAACCGTGATCTGCGCCGTCTCTCGCTTGAAGATGTGAATCGCGCGATCCTTCAAGAGGACTTCCGCCGCCGTGAGTTGGCGAGAGCGGATGGCGCTGGGGCAGCGAGCGTCGGCCGTGGACGAGGCAGAGGACGAGGGGGAGGAAGGTTTGGCAGCAACAACTTCAGTGGAGGCCGCGGGAGTGGCGGATACGGCAGCGACGACAAGAGCTACGAGCGCGGTCGCGGCCGATTCGACGGCGAGTGTCACTATTGCCACAAGAGCGGACATATGTGGCGCGATTGCTACAAACTCCCTGATAGTTGGACCCCTGCTCAAGGCCAGGAGGGTAGAGGAGCAGGAGGAGGGAGAGGTAGAGGCCGTGGAGGCCGTGGCGGTCGCGGAAGTGGAGCTGCAAACATGCGGAGTGGAAATAACGAGATGGACCCGAGCGGCGATCGGTACCCAGGTCAATTCTACTTTGTGTCAACGCAAGCACCGGCTGGACCAGAGAATGATGAAGGCTTTGGGGAGCAAGCAGCTGTGGGAAAGGTGACCCTACACCCCCTGGACAATTGGGTGATCGATAGCGGCGCTACCTACACCATGACACCTCGCGCGGACTTGCTCACCGAACTTGAACCGTCACCGGTGAACCATGTCACATCGGCTTTGGGGCAGCAAGCAGAGGTGAAAGGCATGGGCAAGGCCATGTTCAAGGGTGCTGATGGGAAGATGGTGGGCCTCAAGAACGTGCTTTGGGTGCCCAGCCTTGCTGCGAACCTGATTTCCGTGCGGCGATTGGCAAAGGCCGGCATGGACACGAACTCGAAGGGAGCCAAGACCTACACCGCAAGGATTGGCGAGCGGATCCTTTGGGAACTTCACGAGGATAGGGACGTCTACAACGAGATGTGGCAGATCCCAGTGGTCCCCATGCCTAAGGAGAGGCAAGTGGCAGCAAGCGTCAGCACCAAGTGTGCAGCGATTGGTAGCGGAGATGGCGCGAACGGTCGCGCTTAGGAGAACGAGTCCAACAAGTGCAATCTTGGAGGGACCAGCAAGTTGTGTGAACTTAAGTAGAGTGGTGCAGCAGCCAAGGAGCAGCACAAGGGTGAGGAGAACCCCAAGGCAGCAGCGGAGGAGGACTACGGAGAGAGCATGTGGGGCGCTATTGCGAGCGCGGCAATCTCCAATCCGACTTCGGCTACGGGGGAGTGTGATTGGCTCACCTTGCATCGGCGCATGGGGCATGTGGCCCTGCCCATCTTGCAGCAGCTAGTGAAGAATGAGATGGTTGCTGGCATTTGTGTGAAAGGGGAGCCCGATGAGGTACTTGGCTGCCTGACGTGCATGCAAGCCAAGTTCAGCCGTTTCCCGTTCTCGACTTCGGAGGCAACGGCTAAGGCACCACTTGATGAGGTGGTGATGGACGTGGTGGGCCCCCTGAAGCTTGGAGCTGCTGGAGCTGAGTACTTTCTCACCATAGTGGACGTCTACACCCGCATGACTTGGGTGTATGTGCTCTCCAAGAAGAGCGAGGTGGCTGAAACGGTGAAGACCGATTGGTTGCTGATGGTGGAGCGGCAACAAGACCGGCTAGTCAAGTTAATTCGCACCGATCGGGGGGGAGAGTTCCTGAGCAAGGAGTTCGGATTGCGGTTGAAGAAGAATGGGATAAGGCACTCCCTTACCATGCCATACTCCCCTGCAATGAACGGCATTGCCGAGCGAGCGAACCGCACAATCACGGAGACGGCACGCGGGTTGCTCATTGAAGCCGGGCTACCCGACTATTTCTGGCCTGATGCGGTGCGGAGTGCGTGTGTGGCCAAGAACAGAGCTTTGACTCATGTGGGAGCAGACAAATGGGTGCCCTATGTGGAGTGGATCGGAAGGAAGCCCAAGGTGGATATGCTTCGGGTGTTCGGGTGCATGTGCATGGCGCTCGTACCTAAGCATCTTCGGCACAACAAGCTCGGTGCCAAGGCGATATGGGCCGTGCATTTGGGCATGGCTCAAAACAGCAAGGGGTGGCTTCTTTGGGACCCATTCACCAAGAAATTCTTGGTGAGCAGGGACTGCAAGTTCATGGAGAATCTGATGTACAAGGATTGGAAGGCGGAGAATGAGGCGAAGATAGGCGTGCGGTTTGGGGAGGTGAAGAGTTCCGGTTTGGAGCATGTGGAGCTGCCTTTGGAGCTGAGCAGTGGCAGCACCACCACAAGGCAATCTTCCCTTGTGAATGGGGGAGAGGAGGCCAAGGATGCAGAAGAAGAAGAGGAGGAGGTGCAGCAAGTGAGCGAGCGTCCACCGACACTTCCTTCACGCGCTACAAGTGCTCCAAGGATCCGCGTAACTCCGCAGCAACGCCAAGGCCTTCAAGTCCCTGCAGCTGAGGAGGAAGGAAGGAACAAGAGGAGAGTTCAAGCCCCTAATAGGCTGACATATGATGCACTGGAAAAGCAGGGCAAGACAGCCTTGGCCGGAGCGGCAATGATGGTCGGAGACGACGAGGAGTGTGCATTCGTGTTCTTCTCTCCGGTGGAGATGCCGGGGGAACCAGCAACTCTCAAGGAGGCCTTGGAGAGTAGTGATGCAGAGGAGTGGAAGAAGGCCATGGAGAGTGAGCTGAAGAGCATTGAGGAGAACGACACATGGGAATTGGTGGAGCTACCGGAGGGGCGTAAGGCGATTACGTCCAAGTGGCTGCTCAAGATCAAGTCGGACGCCGACGGCAAGATCGAGCGCTACAAGTCTAGGCTTGTGGCCAAGGGGTACCAGCAGAAGGAGAAGGTGGACTTCAAGGAGCTGTTTGCTCCTGTGGTGAAGCCGACAACGCTGCGGACCCTACTCGCGGGGGCTGCCATCAAAGGATGGGTGGTGAAGCAGATGGACGTGACAACCGCGTTCCTCAACGGCATCCTCGAAGAAGAGATTTTCTTGGCGCAGCGAGAGGGGTTTGATGATGGTAGTTGCAGAGTTTTGAAGCCGAAGAAGGCCCTCTATGGGCTGAAGCAGGCCCCTAGGCAATGGTACTCGAAGCTGCGAGAAGTTTTGGAGGAGATCGGCTTCACTCCCTCAACGGCCGATCACTCCTTGATCATGCTTGGCGAGGGGGAGCAGAGGAGCTTCATGGTGGTGTACGTGGACGACATCCTCATCTTCTCACCCTCCTCTGACCTTGTGAACGAGGTGATGCTGAAGCTTAAGGACAAGTTCAAGTGCAAGGCAATTGGCGACGTGAACTTCTACCTCGGGCTCCACATCGAACGCGACTGGGAGAAGCGGTGCATGCGGGTGCACCAACGGAAGTACCTGGAGGCGTTGGCTGCCAACTTCGGGCAGAGTGAAGGTCATGTGGCTACACCCTTTACCTCTGGGTTCAAGTGTGTGAAGGGACCAGAGGAGGAGAGCGTTGGTGAAGAGGAGAGGCGCCATTTTCACTCGTTGGTGGGCAGCCTCATGTACGCGGCAGTCAACACTCGGCCGGACGTTGCTTTTGCTACCGGGCAGTTAGCTAGGGTTGTGCAATGCCCTAATGAGGAGCAGGTAGCAGCTGGAATGAGGGTGGCCAAGTATTTTGGCCAAACACCGACCGTTGGGCTGCAATACTCGGCGGTGGCGCAAAGGCGCCAAAAGGGCGCGGATGGTGTAGAACCCGTGCGTTTGTTCCTCACCGCCTACTCAGATGCTTCATATGCATCGGAACCAGAGGACATGACAAGTGTTGGAGGGTTCACTTGCTGTGTTGGTGGAGGCCCAACTGCTTGGGAGAGCAAGAAGCAGGTGGACCAAGCATTGAGCTCGGTGGAGTCCGAGTACATGGCACTCTTCCGTGCCGTAAGGGAGATTGTATGGCAGCGGCGTTTGTTGGCTGAATTGGGGGAGGAGCAGCAAGGACCTACCCCACTCTACAGTGACAGCCAGGGTGCCATTGCTCTTGCTAAGAACCCTGTGTTGCATGGCCTCGCCAAGCACATGAGGGTGAAGTGGCATTGGACGAGGAGCATGGTGGCCGCGGGTGAAGTTGAGTTGCGCTACGTGAAGACCACGGGGCAAACAGCTGACATGATGACTAAGAGGCTGGTCGAGCAGCAGCATTGGAAGTGTTGCAAGCTGGCTGGAATGGCCCTGAACTGAGAGGAGCAGATCCTAAGGCCAACAATCTGAGGGGGAGTTTGTTGGTGCAACCTACGGTTTGCACTCGGCTTGTTGTCCGTGTGCGTGCATGCGTGTGTGCATGGAATGGAATGAGGGCATGAAATATTATATATATATTTCATGCTTATAATAGTGTGGGCATGAAGAGTCATGATGTCGGGTGTGTGTGTGTCGAGTCAATAGCGAGTTATCGCTAGTCGCGTGTTACGCGGTCATTTGCGTCTCGCGCTCGGTTTCTATTTTGTCGTGTTGGGAATGACTCCCAGCTCCTACAAACCCCAAGAGCCGAGGTACAGTGATGTGGAACAGTGCCACACTGTCCCCAACCACGAAGGGTCTCGAAACTACCCTTCACTATGGCCTACACCAAGTGAAATGTTACACTACACAAAGTAATGTAACTATCTTCAATATCTTGAGGTGTACCCTTTTTTTGGCGAGCTTCGAAATCACTTGAGGCTTGACACCAAGGCTTGGGCTCTTCATCACAAACTCATCCTTGAGTTCTTGATGGGTCTGCTGCACACACCTGCGACACGCCGAACGTTCGACACAGGACAAAATTGAAACCGCGCACGACAAAATAGAAACCGCGCGCGAGACACAAACGACCGCGTAACACGCGTCTAGCGATAACTCGCTATTGACTCGACACACACACTCGACATCATGACTCAACATTCACACACAATTATAAGCATGAAATATATATTATCCCATGCCCTCATACCATTCCATACACACACACATTCACGCACACGGACAACAAGCCGAGTGCAAACCGTAGGGTTGCACCAACAAACTCCCCCTCGGATTGTTGGCCTTAGGATATGTTGCTCTCTCAGTTCAAAGCCATCCCAGCCAGCTTGCAACACTTCCAATGCTGCTGCTCCACCAGCCTCTTGGTCATCATGTCAGCCGGCTGCCCCGTGGTCTTCACGTAGCGCAACTCAACTTCACCCGCGGTTACCATGCTCCTCGTCCAATGCCACTTCACCCTCATGTGCTTCGTGAGTCCATGCAACACAGGGTTCTTAGCAAGAGCAATGGCACCCTGGCTGTCACAGTACAGTGGGGTAGGTCCTTGCTGCTCCTCCCCCAATTCAGCCAACAAACGCCGCTGCCACACAATCTCCCGTACGGCACGGAAGAGTGCCATGTACTCGGACTCCACCGAGCTCAAAGCTTGGTCAACCTGCTTCTTGCTCTCCCAAGCAGTTGGGCCTCCACCAACACAGCATATGAAGCCTCCCACACTTGTCATGTCCTCTGGTTCTGATGCATATGAAGCATCCGAGTAGGCGGTGAGGAACAAACGCCCGGGTTCAACACCATCCGCGCCCTTTTGGCGCCTTTGTGCCGCCGCCGAGTATTGCAGCCCAACGGTCGGTGTTTGGCCAAGATACTTGGCCACCCTCATTCCAGCTGCTACCTGCTCCTCATTAGGGCATTGCACAACCCTAGCCAGCTGGCCGGTAGCAAACGCGACGTCCGGTCGGGTGTTTACCGCCGCATACATGAGGCTGCCCACCAACGAGTGAAATCGGCGCCTCTCCTCTTCACCAACGCTCTCCTCCTCTGGTCCCTTCACACACTTGAACCCAGAGGGAAAGGGTGTAGCCACATGGCCTTCACTCTGCCCAAAGTTGGCAGCCAATGCCTCCAGGTACTTTCGTTGATGCACCCGCATGCACCGCTTCTCCACATCTCGTTCGATGTGGAGCCCAAGGTAGAAGCTCACGTCACCAAGGGCCTTGCACTTGAACTTGTCTTGAAGCTTCAGCATCACCTCCTTCACAAGGTCAGAAGAGGGTGAGAAAATGAGGATGTCATCCACATAAACCACCATGAAACTCCTCTGCTCCCCCTCGCCAAGCATGAACAAGGAGTGATCGGCCGTTGAGGGAGTGAAGCCGATCCCCTCCAACACTTCGTGCAGCTTCATGTACCATTGCCTAGGGGCCTGCTTCAGCCCATAGAGGGCCTTCTTTAGCTTCCACACTCTGCCACTACCATCATCAAACCCCTCTGGCTGCGCCATAAAAATCTCCTCCTCAAGGATGCCGTTAAGGAATGCCGTTACGATGTCCATTTGCTTTACTACCCATCCTTTGATGGCGGCTCCCGCGAATAGGGTTCGCAGCGTCGTCGGCTTCACCACAGGGGCAAACAGCTCCTTGAAGTCCACCTTCTCCTTCTGCTGGTACCCCTTGGCTACAAGCCTAGACTTGTAGCGCTCGATCTTGCCGTCGGCATCCGACTTGATTTTGAAGAGCCACTTGGACGTTATCGCCGTACGCCCCTCCGGTAGCTCCACCAATTCAAACGTGTCATTCTCCTCGATGCTCTTCAGCTCACTCTCCATGGCCTTCTTCCACTCCTCAGCATCACTACTCTCCAAAGCCTCCTTGAGAGTTGCTGGTTCTCCCGGCATCTACACCGGAGAGAAGAACGCGAAGGCACACTCCTCGTAGTCACTCTCCTCGTCGTCTCCGACCATCATTGCCGCTCCGGCCAGGGCTGTCTTGCCCTGCTTTCCCGGCGCATCATAGGTCAGCCTATTAGGGGGTTGAAGGCCTTGGCGTTGCTGCGGTGTGGCTCGAATCCGTGGAGCACTCGTAGTACGGGAAGGGAGTGACGGTGCACGCTCGCTCACTTGCTGCACCTCCTCCTCTTCTTCCTCTGCGTCATTGGCCTCCTCTCCCCCATTCACAAGGGAGGATTGCCTTGTGGTTGTGCTGCCGCTGCTCAGCTCCAAAGGCAGCTCCACATGCTCCAAACCGGAACTCTTCACCTCCCCAAACCGCACGCCTATCTTCGCCTCATTCTCCGCCTTCCAATCCTTGTACATGAAGTTCTCCATGAACTTGCAGTCCCTGCTCACCAAGAACTTCTTGGTGAATGGGTCCCAAAGAAGCCATCCCTTGCTGTTTTGAGCCATGCCCAAGTGCACGGCCCACACCGCCTTGGCACCAAGCTTGTTGTGCCGAAGATGCTTAGGCACGAGCGCCATGCACATGCACCCGAACACCCGAAGCATATCCACCTTTGGCTTCCTTCCTAGCCACTCCACATAGGGCACCCATTTGTCTGCTCCCACATGAGTCAAGGCTCTGTTCTTGGCCACACACGCGCTCCGCACCGCATCAGGCCAGAAATAGTCGGGTAGCCCGGCTTCAATGAGCAACCCGCGTGCCGCCTCCGTGATTGTGCGGTTCGCTCGCTCGGCGATGCCGTTCATTGTAGGGGAGTATGGCATGGTGAGGGAGTGCCGAATACCATTCTTCTTCAGCCACAACCCAAACTCCTTGCTCAGGAACTCTCCCCCTCGATCGGTGCGGATTGACTTGACTAGACGGTCTTGTTGCCGCTCCACCATCGGGAACCAATCCGTCTTCAACGTTTCAGCCACGTCGCTCTTCTTGGCCAGCACGTACACCCAAGTCATGCGGGTGTAGACGTCGACAATGGTGAGAAAATACTCGGCTCCAGCAGCTCCAAGCTTCAGGGGGCCCACCACGTCCATCACCACCTCATCAAGCGGTGCCTTTGCCGTTGCCTCCGAACTAGGGAACGGAAACCGGGTGAACTTGGCTTGAATGCACGTCGGGCAGCCAAGCACCTCATCGGGCTCCCCCTTCACACGTATGCCAGCAACCATCTCATTCTTCACTAGCTGCTGCAAGATGGGCAGGGCCACATGCCCCATGCGCCGATGCAAGGTGAGCCAATCACACTCCCCCGTAGCCGAAGTTGGATTGGAGAATGCCGCGCTCGCAATAGCGCCCCACATACTCTCTCCGTAGTCCTCCTCCGCTGCTGCCTCTGGGTTCTCCTCACCCTTTTGCTGCTCCTTGGTTGCTGCACCACTCTCCTTAGGTTCACTGAACTTGCTGGTCCCTCCGGGTTTGCTCTTCTTGAGCTCATTCTCCTTAGCGCGACCGTTCGCGCCATCGTCGCTACCGACCGCTCCATCCTTGGTGCTGATGCTTGCCGCCACTTGCCTCTCCTTAGGCATAGGGACCACTGGGATCTGCCACATCTCGTTGTAGACATCCCTGTCCTCATGAAGGTCCCAGAGAATTCGATCGCCAAGCCTTGCGGTGTAGGTCTTGGCTCCCTTCGAGTTCGTGTCCATGCCGGCCTTTGCCAACCGCCGCACGGAAATCAGGTTTGCAGCAAGGCTGGGCACCCAAAGCACGTTCTTGAGGCCCAACATCTTCCCATCAGCACCCTTGAACATGGCCTTGCCCATGCCTTTCACCTCTGCTCGCTGCCCCAAAGCCGATGTGACATGCTTCACCGGGGACTTCGAGTTCGGTAAGCAAGTCCGCGCGAGGTGTCATGCTATAGGTAGCGCCGCTATCGATTACCCAATAGTCCAGGGAGTGTAGGGTCACCTTCCCCACAGCAGCAGGCTCCTCAAAGCCTTCATCCTTCTCTGGATCAGCCGGTGCTTGCGTCGAGACGTAGAAGAATTGGCCCGTAAACCGATCGTCCCGCGACTCGCTCTCATTGCCGTCACTCTTCATATTTGCAGCACCACCTCCGCGACCGCCACGGCCTCCACGGCCTCTTCCTCTCCCTCCTCCTGCTCCTCTACCCTCTTGGCCTTGGGCATGGCTCAAAACAGCAAGGGGTGGCTTCTTTGGGACCCATTCACCAAGAAGTTCTTGGTGAGCAGGGACTGCAAGTTCATGGAGAATCTGATGTACAAGGATTGGAAGGCGGAGAATGAGGCGAAGATATGCATGCGGTTTGGGGAGGTGAAGAGTTCCGGTTTGGAGCATGTGGAGCTGCCTTTGGAGCTGAGCAGCGGCAGCACCACCACAAGGCAATCTTCCCTTGTGAATGGGGGAGAGGAGGCCAAGGATGCAGAGGAAGAAGAGGAGGAGGTGCAGCAAACAAGCGAGCGTGCACCGACACTTCCTTCACGCGCTACGAGTGCTCCACGGATCCGAGTCACCCCGCAGCAACGCCAAGGCCTTCATGTCCCTGCAGCTGAGGAGGAAGGAAGGGGCAAGAGGAGATTTTAAGCCCCTAATAGGCTGACCTATGATGCACCGGGAAAGCAGGGCAAGTCAGCCTTGGCCGGAGCGGCAATGATTGTTGGAGATGACGAGGAAAGTGATTACGAGGAGTGTGCCTTCGTGTTCTTCTCTCCGGTGGAGATGCCGGGAGAACCAGCAACTCTCAAGGAGGCCTTGGAGAGTAGTGATGCTGAGGAGTGGAAGAACGCAATGGAGAGCGAGCTGAAGAGCATTGAGGAGAATGACACGTGGGAATTGGTGGAGCTACCGGAGGGGCGTAAGGCGATTACGTCCAAGTGGCTCTTCAAGATCAAGTCCGACGCCGACAGCAAGATCGAGCGCTACAAGTCTAGGCTTGTGGCCAAGGGGTACCAGCAGAAGAAGAAATTTGACTTCAAGGAGGTATTTGCTCCTGTGGTGAAGCCGACAACGCTGCGGACCCTACTCGCGGGGGCTGCCATTAAAGGATGGGTGGTGAAACAAATGGACGTGACAACCGCGTTCCTCAATGGCATTATCGAAGAAGAAATTTTCTTGGCGCAGCCAGAGGGGTTTGATGATGGTAGTGGCAGAGTTTTGAAGTTGAAGAAGGCCCTCTATGGGCTGAAGCAGGCCCCTAGGCAGTGGTACTTGAAGCTGCGGGAAGTGTTGGAGGGGATCGGCTTCACTCCCTCAACGGCCGATCACTCATTGTTCATGCTTGGCGAGGGGGAGCAGAGGAGCTTCATGGTGGTGTATGTGGATGACATTATCATTTTCTCACCCTCCTCTGACCTTGTGAAGGAGGTGATGCTGAAGCTTCAGGACAAGTTCAAGTGTAAGGCCATTGGTGACGTCAAATTCTACCTCGGGCTTCATATCGAACGTGACATGGAGAAGCGGTCGATGCGGGTGCATCAACGAAAGTACCTAGAGGCCTTGGCTGCCAACTTTGGGCAGAGTGAAGGCCATGTGGCTACTCCATTCCCTTCTGGGTTCAAGTGTGTGAAGGGACCAGAGGAGGAGAGCGTTGGAGAAGAGGAGAGGCGCCATTTTCACTCGTTGGTGGGCAGCCTCATCTACGCGGCAGTCAACACTCGGCCGGACGTTGCTTTTGCTACGGGCAGTTAGCTAGGGTTGTGCAATGCCCTAATGAGGAGCAGGTAGCAGCTGGAATGAGGGTGGCCAAGTATCTTGGCCAAACACCGACCGTTGGGCTGCAATACTCGGCGGCGGCGCAAAGGCGTCAAAAGGGCGCGGATGGTGTCGAACCCGGGCGTTTGTTCCTCACCGCATTCTCCGATGCTTCGTATGCATCGGAACCAGAGGACATGACAAGTGTGGGAGGCTTCATTTGCTGTGTTGGTGGAGGCCCAACTGCTTGGGAGAGCAAGAAGCAGGTGGACCAAGCATTGAGCTCGGTGGAGTCCGAGTACATGGCACTCTTCCGTGCCGTAAGGGAGATTGTATGGCAGCGGCGTTTGTTGGCTGAATTGGGGGAGGAGCAGCAAGGACCTACCCCACTCTACTGTGACAGCCAGGGTGCCATTGCTCTTGCTAAGAATCCTGTGTTGCATGGCCTCATCAAGCACATGAGGGTGAAGTGGCATTGGACGAGGAGCATGGTGGCCGCGGGTGAAGTTGAGCTGCGCTACGTGAAGACGACGGGGCAGTCGGCTGACATGATGACCAAGAGGCTGGTGGAGCAGCAGCATTGGAAGTGTTGCAAGCTGGCTGGGATGGCTCTGAACTGAGAGCAACAGATCCTAAGGCCAACAATCCGAGGGGGAGTTTGTTGGTGCAATCCTACGGTTTGCACTCGGCTTGTTGTCCGTGTGCATACATGCGTGTGTGCATGGAATGATATGAGGGCATGGGATAATATATATTTCATGCTTATAATAGTGTGTGAATATTGAGTCATGATGTCGAGTGTGTGTGTCGAGTCAATAGCGAGTTATCGCTAGTCGCGTGTCACGCGGTCTTTTGTGTCCCGCGCGCGGTCTCTATTTCGTCGTTTGTGTGTGTCGCGCGTTTTCTATTTTGTCGTGTGTGGAACGTTCGGCGTGTCGCAGGTGTGTGCAGCAGACCCATAAAGAACTCAAGGATTAGTTTATGATGAAGAACCAGAGCCTTGGTTTCAAGATTCAAGTGATCGCGAAGCCCGCGAAAAAAGGGTACACCTCAAGATATTGAGAATAGTTACAGTACTTTGTGTAGTGTAACATTTCACTTGGTGTAGGCCCTTGTGAAGGGTAGTTTCGAGACCCTTCGTGGTTGGGGACAGTGTGACACTGTTCCACATCACTGTACCTCGGCTCTTGGGGTTTGTAGGAGCTGGGAGTAATTCCCAACTCGTAACTCTTCCTAATTTGTGTTCTAGGAATATAGTGGCTGCCACAGTGCCGTTCGTTCAAACCGATGCAGTGTCGTCAATACTTGGTGAAATCGTGCGATCTAAATTGCCTATTGTAAGTGACGTTAAGGCGCCCCAGATCCAAGTTGAATCAGGTCATTTGAATCCGTGACCAGAACGCCATGAACGTTTAAAGCTGCTGTGCAGAAATCCGACTGTGCACTCTATCTTTCGTTTTAGGCACATTTGAGCCTATTGTGACTATAACAACGCTCACGCGTAAGGAAGGCCGGAGGATCAAGAGGGCAAAATAACCCGACGGCTGGAGCCCAAGCCAATCTGGTTGCAAGCTCCGAGACGACGATGACGATCGTCTACGTCCTACCCAAACAACTGCTTCAGCGACTATCAACTTTGGACCAAGGACTCTAGACATAGCGGAATGGCGACACACGAACCTCCTCCCAACCCTCTCAACCGGCCACGACTGGATGCAATACTGCCCCGCAAACCTTCTGCCTCGACACAAATGCATCAACGCCAAAAATCTCTTGCCCAAGCGATGACACAATTCTCTTAGCTTAGTCCAAATTCTTCAACTTTTCAAAAGTACTACCTTTGACGGCAAGGATTTTTATACGAGGAGCTTTGAGTTGGAATTGCGATTTCCGCGGAAATCTTCGTCACCGTCGTGCTCGCAGGACTCGACCCCGAATGCCGACCCTGTACAGCGCTTCTCCGGCAACAGGGTGCTATTTTGGAAGCTTCCCTTTGGGCCGCCCTTCTCGGCCAACCCCAAGACACGGACATGTACATGGAACGCCCCGTGCCGCGACGAGAACGACCCGCCTTTTACACTGACACGAAAGAGCAACGACTGCTGCATCTCTACTCTAAATTTTGCAAAACGTTCGGGCATACTGCGGAGCGATGTAAATCCAGCTCCAGCAACGCCAGCCCAATCCAAGCATTTTCGTAGGCCGACAAGACGTGCGGCAAGATACGCGCCAAGCCCAGGGCTTTCAGCCCGCACCGTGCAACACGAACCCAATGGTTCAACACCAACAATAGCAATCGGCACAAACAGGAGGCTCACGCAACGTCATCAGTAACATGGCGATGCGTCACGCACGAGGAACCCGTCGTCGCCTCGTACGCACACTGTCACCAGAGCATACGACGCAACCGATCCACACATTCGAGAAAAACAATCCCTTCAGCTCGGACCACAACTAGAACGACGACAATGATCAGGACTAGAACGCACCACTCCCGCTACTTGAAACCCCCCCGCACATGCATGACCCCAGGCTTGCGCCCACCAACTAAATTGCATGCGAACAATTTCTGAAGTACGACACGCCGCACATTGTTACACCGCGACTCGCGCTCCTTGCGCATAATGACGATAAGCATTAAAATACCTGGTATCTTGATAGCTGCTGCGTGGAGCGCATGGTAGGCTCCAGGCGTGTCATCTCGAACGCCATTGCCACCCCCACGGTCATCTGCATCATCGTGGCGAACAACGAGTGCCTGCACACAAGCGCGCAAGGGATTATCGTCCGGAAAGCACACGGGAGCAACACGCAGATCACGCTGAATGATGTGCTCACCGTGCAGAATTTGCAGTTCAACTAACTCTCGACGTTGCAACTGACGGGCTATAGCGTGCAACTCAGCACCACCTGACAAACCAAGAAAATTCCTTGGACGCGCACGCGCCGACAACGGTGGTTACGTCCTGGATTTCGACATCCCGGACTGCTGCGGCAACTTGAACAATCTCATCGACCTCGTGCCGCTCCGCTTAAGGTGTATCCACCGCTCTCAGTGGAAATACCCTGACGGCAGACTATTGGTGCCACATCACCCGCATCCACGTGAGACGTTATTGCACGACCCCGACCCTGACGGCATCTGCAGGAATTACTGCTCCCCGACTGCTTCAACCAGCGCCAACATTGTCAAACTGTTATAATGTTTAGGTTGTGTAGGCTGTAGTGGGGTAGCCCATAAGGGGTACAACCCAATAAGGGTTAGTACTTGTACCCACTTTCTTCCTAGTTCATTCATTCCCGTTCAGTATTCTGACATGGTATCAGAGCAGGTCCTGTCCCAGGACCGTTTTTTGTAGGGCCCATTGTATAGTTCGCTGCCTGTAGCGCGTTACCCTGCCCGTAGCACCCTACCCTGCCCGTCGCGCTGCCGCACCAGTCGCGCCGCCCTGTATTGCCCTGCCCGTCGCGCCGCCCTACTAGCCGCGCGCCGCCCTGCCCTGCCCGTCGCGCCGCTCTGCTGGCCGCGCGCTGCCCTGCCCTGCCCGCGCGCCGCCCTACTGGCCGCGCGCTGCTCTGCCCTGCTCGTCGTACCGCCCTGCTAGCGCCGCGTCGCCCTGCCCTGCCCGTCGCGCCACCCTCCCCTGCCCGTCGCGCTGCCCTGCTAGCGCCGCGCCACCCTGCCCTGCCCGCGCGCCGCCCTACTAGCCGCGCGCCGCCCTGCCCTGCCCGCGCGCTGCCCTGCTGGCCGCCGCCCCGCCCTGCCCTGCCCGCGCGCTGCCCTGCTGGCCGCCGCCCTGCCCTGCCCAGCCCGCGTGCCGCCCTGCTGGCCGCCGCACCGCCCTGCCCTGCCCGCGTGCTGCCCTGCTGGCCGCCACCCTGCCCTGCCCTGCCCGCGTGCCGCCCTGCTGGCCGCCGCCCTGCCCTGCTGGCCGCCACCCTGCCCTGCTGGCCGCCACCCTGCCCTGCCCGTTGCGCCGCCCTGCCTTAGCCGTGCGCCGCCCCGCCCTGCCTTGCGCACTTCCCTAGCGCTTGCGCGCCGCCCTGCCCGTCGCGCCGTCCTTGCTTGCGTGCTTCCCTGCTGCTCGCGCGCCACTGCTGCGTCTACCCTAGTTGCTGAGCTTGTTGCCTTTGCTGCTGCGTGTCGTCTCGACTACGCCGCTAGTCTTGTTGCTGAGTCTGAGTCTGTCTGTCCTCCGTCCGTCGGGGGTGAGTGTGCTCTTGGCACGGACGTCCATGAGGACAGGCAGGAGGACTTTGAGTGTCTTGCAGCTGCTGTACCTCATATCGTGGCCATGCTGCTTGCACCTGAGGGAGACCCGGATGCACTGGACATCCCGACTCCGCGCTCTTACGCAGAGGCGATTACGGGTCCCTACTCCTCTCAGTGGCAGACAGCCATGGACGCAAAGATGGCATCCTGGAAGTCCACTGGCACTTACGTCCACGCATTTCCCCCTCCTGGGGCGAACATAGTCGATGGCATGTGGATTTTCAGGGTAAAGCGGCCGCCGGGTTCTCCGCCTGTCTTCAAGGCTCGTTACGTTGCTAGAGGCTTTAGTCAGTGACAGGGAGTTGACTTCTTCCAGACCTTCTCCCCTACCCCAAATATGACCACTCTTCGGGTGCTGCTGCACGTTGCCGCTCAGCGTGACTACGAGCTTCACTCTCTTGACTTAAGCATAGCTTTCTTACAGGGCAGCCTGCACGAGGAGATCTGGTTGCGCCGCCCACCTGGCTTCACTGAGTCGTTTCCTCCAGGTACCCAGTGGAGCCTCCGGCGGCCAGTCTACGGTCTCCGCCAGGCGCCTCGTGAGTGGCACGACACACTGAGGACGACACTTGCGGCTCTTGAGTTTGCTCCTTCGACTGCTGACCCGTCGCTGTTTCTGCACACCGACACTTCGCTGCCGCCGTTCTACATCCTTGTGTACGTCGACGACTTGTTTTTTGCCACTGCTGACACTGAGGCACTGGCCCTTGTGAACTCGGAGCTGCAGAAGAGACACACGTGCACAGACCTGGGTGAGTTGCGCAGCTATCTTGGCTTGCAGATCACCCGAGACAGAGCACGGCGCACCATCACCCTGACTCAGTCACACATGGTGCACCAGGTCCTTCAGCGCTTCGGCTTACGGTTCTCCTCGCCACAGTCCACTCCTCTGCCTACCGGTCACTCGCTCTCAGCTCGACCTTCGGACGAGTCCGTAGAGCCGAGTGGCCCGTATCCAGAGCTTGTGGGCTGCCTCATGTACCTGATGACCTGCACTCGACCTGACCTTGCCTACCCTCTTAGCATCCTGGCACGCTACGTTGCGCGCGGGAGACACCGACCAGAGCACTGGGAGGCCGCTAAGAGGGTGTTGCGCTACTTGTGCAGTACATCGGGCATGGGGCTCGTGCTTGGAGGACAGGGTCCAGTTGTCCTCACTGGACACGCAGACGTGTCTTGGGTTGATGACTTGGCTACGCAGCGGTCGTCACAGGGTTACACCTTCAGCCTTAGCTCCGGCTCTGTTTCCTGGCGGTCTACCTGCTCGTCTTCTGTTCTCAGCTCCAGTTGTGAGGCTGAGATCTACGCATGGGCCATGGCTGCACAGGAGTTACGCTGGCTCACCTACCTGCTGACTGACTTGGGAGAGCGACATCGTTCTCCTCCAGTTCTGTACATAGACAACAAGGCCATGATTGCCTTGTGTCAGGAGCACAGACTATAGCACAGGACGAAGCACATCGCTCTGCGTTACTTCCTTGCTCGAGAGCTGGAGCAGCGTGGTCAGCTTCGTCTTGCTTACGTGGCCACTCGGGCCAACACTGCTGATATATTTACCAAGGCACTCCAGTCTGGTGATCATCAGCGTTTCTGTACTGCTTTAGGCCTTCTGCCTACTTTGGCTCACTTGCTCACTGCGTGACTTTGCTTGTACTGTGATCTCTATATATATACCTGCATGCTTACACTTGCTAGGTTATGATCCACCCTGAGCTTGCTTGCTTTTCTTGACTGGTCTTGTGACCCCTTATTCTCCCCCACTTTTCCTATGGGGGTGTGTCAAACTGTTAGAAAAAATAGGTTGTGTAGGCTGTAGTGGGGTAGCCCATAAGGGGTACAACCCAATTGGGGTTAGTACTTGTACCCACTTTCTTCCTAGTTCATTCATTCCCGTTCAGAATTCTAACAAACATCACCGACAGAGGACTCCCGGCGATCGCCGAAGTAGAGCGATACACGCCGCTTGACGAAGGCATGTGAACACTTGATCTTGAGGGCGTGATGCGCCGCGTTTTTGGCACGCCAGAGGAACCGCTTTCCGGCTCCATGAATGAACGCTTCCAATGGATCATTCAAGGGCGAAGGTGCAGATCCTACGACGAACGCGGCGAACCACACCCCTACAACAATTAAACATTCCTCCAGTACTACCCCCACTGGCACGATCCGACGAAGAAATTAAGTGTCGAAGAAGAAGAACAGTTGGTGCGTCGTGAAGCTGAGGAGTTACGTTGCAAGAGCATCGCATAGGCGTGCCATACCTTTGCATGCAGCGCTTGGGGCAAATCCGCCGGAGAAGTTTCCTCCAATGGAGGGGGGTGGGAAAGCAACAACAGATGGGGATCCACTAGCAGCGGAACCTGGGGCTACGCCGAAGACACCTAGGCAACAGCAGGAGGCGATTGGGGCACCGCGACTTGCGAATGGGGTGTCACCAGCGACGGATGGGGAGAATTTGGCTATGGCTGGGGCACTTTGCGCAGCCAAGAAGAACAAAGGGGGGGGAACCAAAGAGACCGAACCACCAATTGTTCCCCTCGGCCGCCCTCCATGCTTACCTGCACTTCCACCGCTCCCCGCTGATATTCCGCTACATCGTGACCCTTGGGACACGATCGTATGGGGCATCGAAGTGTCGATCCAACATCCCACGGTTTACGGCCCCGATCCTGAGCCGCGCAAACCCACGCTCATCCCCGGAAAAATTCCCAAGACAAGCATCCCACTCATCCCAGACAAGGATTTTCAGGGTTTAGCCGGGAAGCAGGTGCTCATCCCCGATGTGCTCTACGTCCCGGGCGTGCAAGCGAACCTGCTCTCGGCTGGCCAGCTGAAGGAGAACGGCGTGAAGCTGCAGGAAGATGGTGACGCGATGCTCCTCGTCTCGGCGGTAGGGGAAGTACTCGGTCGAGCGTCCAACGCCGGCAGGGTTCTCCGCACCGACCTGCGTCCCTGCTCGGCGAATTCGACGACGCCCACGACGGAGGTGGTGGCCCTGCGGGCGATAGTCTCGGCAACAAAGTCGACGCCGGGCAGGTGGCACGCGAGGCTTGCGCATGTCACCGTCGACACCATCACAAGTTCGGCGAAGCACGAGGTCGCCACCGGCCTGGACATCAAGCCGTCGGCCACCACCGACTCTCCGTGTGTCTCGTGCGTCGGCGAGAAGCTGGCGCGGCACACCTTCCCCCGCACGCCCTGGCTGTCGTGCACATCGATCTGTGCGGGCCGTTCCGGGTGGCTGCCAAGGATGGCAGCCTGTACTTCTTGCTCCTGAAGGACCGCAAGACCCGCTTCGTGTGGGCGAGGCCGGTCGCCAAGAAGTCCAACGTGCTGCGGGAGTTCGCGCAATGGCTAGTGGTGGTTGAGCGGCAAACGAAGAAGTTGGTGCTGATGCTGCGCTCTGACCGGGGAGGGGAGTTCCTCGGGAAGCAGTTCACCGACTTCGTGGACGGCAAGGGGATCGTCCACAACTTGACCCGCAGAACGGCATGGCGGAGCAAGAGATGAGGACGGTGGTGGAGTCGGTGCGGACGATGCTGCTGCACATGGGCGTGCAGCACCACTGGTGGCACCTCGCTATGCGGCAGGCCGTCTGGGTCTGCAACTGCCTTGAGAGGTCGACGCTGCCGCAGGGGAGAACGCCGTACCACCTGCTCACCGAGAAGAAGCCCGACTTGTCGCTGGTGCGAGTGTGGGGCTGCATGGCGCAGTTTCTGGTCCCCGAGCAGCAGCGCAGTGGGAAGTTGAAGCCCAAGGCCAGGTGGGGCCTTCACCTCGGTGTGTCGGAGAAGAGCAAGGGCTGGGAGCTCCTCGACCTCGCCGACAACCGGGTGGTCACCACATCAAACGTGGTGTTCTATGAGACAATGTCGTTTTTAGGAGTGGAGGTCGGAGCAGGGGCCGGCGTCGGGGCGAACGCTGGTTAACCCGCCGACTGACACCTCGACGGCGACGCTCTCTTTGCTCGCTGAGGTTGGTGAGCTTGCTGATGAGGACGCCGAGGACGTCCGCCCTCCTTTCCCTTCCCCTGCCCCTCCTGCCCCACCCCTTGTAGCCGACCTGTTGCCACCGGCGTCGGCCAGCGGCGATGAGGGGAGAAGTGGGGCGTCGCTTGTGGCGCTGGCCAAGAGCATCGCCGGTGGCCGACGTGACACCAAGCCAGTCGGCGTCGGAGAGAAGCCGCCGACGACGGGAGAGCAGCAGGGAGAGGAGGTGCATCCGACTTCGGTAAAGTTGGCAAAAGAGGTGTGTGCAGGGAAGCCGCCGACAGGGGAGCAACCAGCAGTGAAGCTGACCAAGGAGCAGTCGGCGACCAGCAGTCGGCAAGGGAGCCGACGGCATGGGAGAAGTCGGCAGGGACGCCGACTGCGGTGCTGCAGGACGCCGAGGGCAGCGAAGCCGGTGAAGATGGAGGGGAGAAGTCGGGTGCCCAGGACTCCACCGACAGTGATGTGGTGGAGGTTCAGCCTGGACCATAGCGTCCGGGCAGAGAACGGAGGCCGCCTGACTTCCTGTCCTACCACGCGTGTCTGCCGCCGGCTGCCTACACCACGGTCTACGACGAGGTCGACGATGTCCTGCTGTACGACGACGCCGAGTCGACATGCCAGAGCTCGAACCGGACATGCACGCCGACCCCAAAGACCGTTTGGACATCGCCACAATGACGGTGAAGGAGGCGTTGGCGAGCCGGAAGGGCAAGGCGGTGAAGGCCGCCATGGACGAGGAGATCCGCAGCCTCATCGGCATGGGGACTTGGGAGCTGGTCGAACGCCCGCGCGGGGTCAACCTCATGAAGAACGCTTACCTCCTGAGCAAGCTGGACTGAGTGCTGTACATGTACCAGCCGGACTACTACAACTACGGAACCGGCCGGGTGTGCAAGCTGCTGAAGAGCCTGTACGGGCTGAAGCAGTCGCCACTGCTGTGGTACAAGGCGCTCAACGACGTGCTGGTCGGCGCCGTGTGGAAGAAGAGTTAGGTCGACGAGGCTCTGTACTTCAAGGTCGGCGGAGATGGTGTGGTCTGTTGGCTGTTGGTCTACATCGACGACCTGCTGGCCGCTAGTAGCAGCACCGCGATGATGAAGGAGCTGAAGGAGCTGCTGGAGGCCGCCTTCGAGCTGCGTGAGATCACGCCTGTGGAGAAGTACCTCGGGCAGGAGATCGTGCGCGACAGGCCAGCGAGGAAGCTGTGGCTGCACCAGCAGGGCTACGCCGACAAGCTGCGCAGGCGGTTCATCGACGAGGAGCAGACCGAGCGCACCCCGAAGACGCCGGTCTCGGTCGACGCCTACGCCGAACTAACTTTCGACAAGGAGGAGGCACATGAGCGTCAGGAGGAGGAGTACTGGCAGAAGGTCGGCTCGCTGCAGTTCGCGGCGACGACGACGAGGCCGGACATCGCCTTCGCCTGCAGCAAGCTGAGGAGCGGACTCACGGTGAGGAGCGACCCGCACTGGCGCGAGGTCGACCGCTGCCTCGCCAACCTCGCCAACACGCGTTACACCGCCTTGGAGTTTGGCGGTGGACCAGAGTCCCTGAAGCTGGTCGGCTACGTGGACGCCGATGACGCTGGCGACAAGCAAAACCGGACGAGCACGGGCGGCTACGTGTTCGTCTATGGAGGGGCCGCAGTCTCCTGGTCGAGCCAGCGCATCAAGTGCGGGACGCTGTCGTCGACCGGGTCGGAGTACGTGGCGGCCACAGAAGCCGGCAAGGTGGGACGCCGTCTTCGCTTCCTCCTTGCAGAGTTCCGGCAGCTGGACGCCGGGACGCCGACTGTCCTGCGGGTGGACAACAAGTCGGCAATCACGGTCGCCGAGGGCATGGGGTTGACGGGCAACCTCAAGCACATGGAGTGGCGACACGCCTGGCTGCAGCACATGGTGAAGCACGGGAAGTTTTCGCTGAATTAGATCCCTACCACCGAGCAGCCAGCCGACTTCCTGACGAAGGCGCTGCACTATCTGACCTTCAACCGGTGCGCCGTCGCAATCGGCCAAGTGCAGGCTGGTGCGAGGACCGGCGTGCTGTGTGTTGTGTGCACGCCGCTGAGCTATTCTCCGAGCAGTGCTGCCGTGTGGGCTGGGGGCCCAAGCGTGAACGCGGCAGCGGAGTGTCAACAAGAGTTGTGTTGGCCCCGTCCTCGCTTGGGCAGAGCCGACCTCGTGGTCGGGTGTGCGGGAGGTGCAGCCGACCTGCATCAGTGGGCGAGCTGGTCGACGGGGCTGGTCGACCTGCACGGGGGCCACTTCATGGGCGCCGACTTTGGGAGGGCGCCGACTTTGGGAGGTCGACTTCGGAGGTCGACCAGTGGAGGGCGTCGACTTGGTGACGCTGACTTGGGGCAGCCGACTTGGGTGGTCGGCTGACAGGTGTGTTGGTCGACCAGGAGTGTGGTCGACCTGTAGCTGGTCGACGAGGTGGTTGCCCTGTTGACCAGGTTACCCGAGCGACGGGTTTCTGCGGAGGCACGCGACGGTCTCCCAGGTGTTTGTGGCGAGGCCGACCTCGGTGTGGTATCCCGAGGTCGACGTCGCTCATCAGGTGCAGTCGTCAGCACGAGGACGATTTGGTGTGTGCGCAGTGCAGGTGACAAGGCACAAGCACTCCAATCATCTGCGAGCACCTGCGAAGCAGTTGCGCTGCTGTCCTGCTGGTGCAACGTTGGCACGCCGTTGACTTGCAACATTGGCACGCCGTCGACTTGCAGCGCTGGCGGGCCGCGACTGTGCACTGCTGAAGCGCAGTCGACCGACTTGCATGCTAGCATCTCATATATGTCAGAACATATATATAGCTTATGCTGTTGTGTAGGCTATAGTGGGGTATCCCATAGGGGGTACAACCCAATTAGGGTTTGCTATATGTACTCACTTCATTCATAGTTCATTCATTCTCGTTCTCATTCTCACATGGAATCAGAGCAGGTCCCCTCCTAGGGACTGTTCCTTGGGCCCACCGAAACGCGCCTCGAGTCGCGCCTGCCCTTTTTTTTTTAGCGGCCCGTCGAGTCGCACCTAGCGGCCCGTAGTGCCGCCCTTACGGTCGCGTCGAGCCGCCATAGCGGCTGCGGCGCGCCGCCCCTTTTCCCGGCCCGTCGCCGCCCTTACCCGCGGCTTTACGCCGCCCTCACCGGCGGCTTCGCGCCGCCCCTTACCTGCGGCCCCGCCGCCTCTCTCGTTGCGGCCCCGCCGCCCGTCTTCGCGGCCCCGCCGCCATCTCTCGCTGCGGCCCCGCCGCCACTCACTGCGGCCCCGCCGCCCGTCTTCGCGGCCCCGCCGCCTCTCTCGCTGCGGCCCCGCCGCCTCTCACTGCGGCCCCGCCGCCCTACTCAGCGGCCCCGCCGCCCGACTTCGCGGCCCCGCCGCTTCTCTCGCTGCGGCCCCGCCGCCTCTCTCGCTGCGGCCCCGCCGCCTCTCTCGTTGCGGCCCCGCCGCCCTTCCCTGCGGCCCCGCCGCTTCTCTGCAGCGGCCCCGCCGCCCGTCTTCGCGGCCCCGCCGCCTCGCTACGTCAGCGGCCCAGCCGAGCCGCCCAACAGCAGCGCAGCCGAGCCGCCCAGCAGCAGTGCAGCCGAGCCGCCCTGCTGCCGAGCCGCCCTGCCGCCGAGCCGCCCGGGAGCCGAGCCGCCGAGCCGCCCTGCCGCCGAGCCGCCCTGCCGCCGAGCCGCCCAGTCGCCGGGCCGCCCTACTGCCGAGTCGCCCGACCTGCCCTGCCTGGTGAGCACAGCACCACTGTTACTGCGTGCCCTTCCCCTACTGCTTGCACTACTACACTGTCGTCGTCATGGCTACCCCTAGTGTCCTCGCTTTTGACGCTGAGGGTCGAGCCATTGACTTTGAGGTCTGGGTCGACGACCTGCAGCTGTTCTTACAGTGCGATAGGGCGGACGGTCTTTCCCTCTTTGACCTCACCTCTGGCGCCTCTCCTGCCCCTGCTGCTGATGCTGACCCCACTGTTCGCTCTCAGTGGGCCACCCGCGATGCTGCTGCACGTCTTGCTGTGCGTCGCCACCTGCCTACCACTGAGCGCGCGCACTTTAGTCAGTACAAGAGTGCTCAGACCTTGTACGACGCTGTAGTTGCGCGCTACTCTTCCCCTGCCACTGCTGCCCTTAGCCGCCTCATGCTACCGTACCTCTTTCCTGACCTTGCTGCCTTTCCCACTGTCGCTGACCTCATTACGCACCTCCGCACTAGTGACACTCGCTACCGTGCCGCCCTTCCTGCTGAGTTCTGCGCCAAGAACCCCCCCCCCATGTACATCACTCTCTATTACATAGTCACACGCCTCCCTGACTCCCTTCACGTAGTCAGGGACCACTTCCTCTCAGTCTGTCCCACCACTCTCACTGTCGACCTCCTCGAGAAGTCCCTCCTGGCGGCGGAGAAGAGCATCGTCGCTGTAGGAGCCTCTCGTGGTGACCCTCGCACCCCCATCTTTGAGGGGTGTTCTCCTTCCCCCCTGCTGCCCTCTGTTGCCTCTGCTGCTGCTGCCGACCTGCTTGGTCTTGAGTCGGTCTGCGCGGCGTCTGCCCCTAGCGGGAGACGCCGCCCTGGCAGGGGCAAGGGGGGCAAGGGCGCGGGTGGACCTGGCGGGGGCGGTGGAGGTGGCGGTGGAGGCGGCGGAGGGAGTGCGAGTGGCGGTGGGAGTGGTGGCGGGGGCGGTGGTGGCGGTGTCAGCAGCGGAGGAGGAGGCGGTGGCGGCGGCAGCGGTGGGAGCGGAGGCAGCGGTGGTGGTGGAGGTGGAGGCGGCGGTGGCGGAGGGGGTGGAGCTGGTCGGGGTGGTGCCCCGCAGCGTAGCGGCTCTGGTGGTGGCCAGCGTCAGCAGCAGCAGCAGCAGCAGCGTTCGCGGGACATCCCCCCGCCCCAGCAGCTCCGTGAGTGGTACACGCAGCGTCAGCGGGGTGGGGTTTTTGGTCCGTGCACCTACGTCCTTCGTTCCGGCGACCGCGCGGGTGAGCAGTGTGGGGGTGCCCACCCCACCCAGCGCTGCTTTGGCCGCCTGACGGACGCTTGGCGTCAGCAGTTCCCCGAGGCTAGTGAGATTCCCCGTTGGGGAGAGCTGTCTAGGGCTGGCGTAGCTATCTTTGATCTTTACTTTGATGCTATCCTTGCTGCCATGTATGCTGTGACTATTAGTGAGGAGGGTGACTGTTACCGGTGTTTCCCGCCCGACCCGGGCATTGGTACTGCTGCGCCAGGTACTTCTGCGGCTGTTGCTCTAGGTGCCAGTGCGTCTGCACTCTCAGGTACTGGTGAGGCTGCGCTCTCAGGTACTGCGTCGGCTTCGGCCTCCCTCACCTTCACGCTTGACTCAGGGGCTTCTCGCTCCTTCTTTCGAGACCGCACCACACTCACGCCGCTTGGCCGGCCGGTTGCAGTCTCCCTGGCTGACCCCTCTGGGGGTCCTGTCCTCTCTCACTTCTCCACTGTCCTCCCGTGTCCGGCTGCCCCCTCGGGCACCTTGTCTGGTCTGTACCTCCCCTCGTTCTCGACGAACTTGGTGAGTGGTGCTGACCTGCAGGATGCGGGGGTTCACCAGTTTACTCCTGCGAGTCAGCGGGTGACCCACTGCTCGGACGCCCGCACAGGCCGACACCTGGCCACGTTTTCGCGTCGGCCGGGGTCGAGTCTCTACACCCTGACCACTGAGTCTCCTCCTGTCCCTGCGTCTGGCCAGGTAGCTGCGTCGGGTCAGGTGTTTGCTGCTGCGTCCAGGTCTGGTCCTGAGTCTGCCCCCTGCTCGTGTCGCCGCCTGTCTCAGGAGACTCTCCTGTGGCACCACCGTCTTGGCCACCCCTCCTTGCCTCGTCTTCGGGGCATGGCTTCCCGTGTCCTTGTCTCTGGTCTTCCCCGGTCTCTCCCTCCCCTTCCCTCGGGACCCGGACCTTCCTGTGTCCCCTGTGTCGAGGGGCGGCTCCGGGCTGCCCCTCACTCCTCCCAGTTTCCCCCGACAGAGGCTCCTCTGCAGACGCTTCACATGGACGTGTGGGGCCCGGCCCGCGTCCGTGGGCAGGGTCACGAGCGCTACTTCCTGCTGGTGGTTGACGACTACTCGCGTTACACCACAGTCTTCCCCTTGCGCAGCAAGGGTGATGTTACTGAGGTGTTGATCGACTGGATCCGCGCAGCTCGTCTCCAGCTCAGGAGGAGCTTCGGCTCGGACTTTCCTGTTCTGCGTCTGCACTCTGACCGAGGTGGAGAGTTCTCCTCTGGCCTTCTGCGAGCCTACTGTCGTGCACGAGGCATCCGCCAGACCTTTACGCTTCCGGACTCTCCACAGCAAAATGGGATTGCTGAGCGCCGCATTGGCATGGTCATGGACGTCGCTCGTACGTCCATGATGCATGCGGCTGCCCCCCATTTTCTGTGGCTGTTTGCGGTTCGGTACGCGGCGCATCAGATCAACCTTCACCCCAGGGTCTCCCGACCGGAGACCTCCCCAGCTCTGCTGTGGACGGGGAAGGTCGGCGATGCGTCTGCGTTCCGTGTCTGGGGATCTCGGGCGTTTGTCCGCGACTTGTCTGCGGACAAGCTGTCCCCTCGTGCTGCTCCCTGTGTCTTCCTCGGCTTCCCCCCTGACGCCCCAGGGTGGCAGTTCTACCACCCCTCCTCTCGTCGTGTTCTGTCCTCCCAGGACGTCACGTTCGACGAGTCAGTCCCCTTCTACCGCCTCTTCCCCTACCGCACTCCTTCCCTCCCCCCGCCACCGCACTTCCTTGTGCCAGGTCCCCCCCCGGTAGACCCCCTTCCCCCTCAGGGTCCTGCCCCTTCAGGTGTGTCCCAGGTAGACGCAGTCGAGCCGGTCGAGGTTGCTGGTGACTCTGGTCCTGCTGCGGGTGCTGAGCCTGGGGGTGCTGACTCTGGGGGTGCTACGCGTGGGGGTGCTGAGCCTGGGGGTGCGGAGTCTGGGGGTGCTGAGCCTGGGGGTGCTGCGACTGGGGGTGCTGAGCCTGGGGGTGCGGAGTCTGGGGGTGCTGAGCCTGGGGGTGCTGCGACTGGGGGTGCTGAGCCAGGGGGTGCTGCGTCTGGAGCTGCTGAGCCTGGAGCTGCGGAGCCTGCGGCCACTGGACCTCCCCTTGTGGCGTCTGGCGGTGCGGGACCTGGCGGTTCTCCGGGTGCTTCGCCTCGGCGGGAGCCCCTCTCTCCACAGGAGCTGCGCGAGTGGTTTGCTCGCCGCTGGAGACGTACTGCTGGAGCCGGAGCTCCTTCGACTGCTGAGGGTACTTGTGCCGCTGGTCCCGGAGCTGCTGGGCCTTCGGGTCCGCCTGGAGCTGGAGCTGCTGCGGGTGTTGGTGCTGCTGGTGCTGCTGGAGGTCCTGCCCCTGGAGGTGCTGTTGGCGCTGGTGCTGCTGCTGAGGGTGCTGTCCCTGCTGTGTCTGGAGTCGCCGCGCGGCCTCGGCCGTACTTCGTTCCACTCCTACAGCAGGTTCTTGGTCTTTCTCCTCCTGCAGCGTGTCCACCGCCTGTTCAGTCACAGTCCCAGTTAGAGCCCGCCTCCCCACTTCCTGCTCCCTCTCCTTACACTGGTCCCACTGGAGGTCTTGCTGAGCGTCGTGAGCCTGCGTCTCGTCCTGCGTCGCCTGTTCGTGCTGCTCGCGCTAGTGGTCGCGGTTCGCGTCAGCGTCCTCCTCCTGTCCCTGGCACGCACCGGATGTCTTTGCGTCCGTCCACTGCTCCTCTGCGTGCCCCTTTGCCTTCTCCTCCTGAGTCCTCTCTTCCTGCACTTACCGACCCAGAGTCCGACTCTCTTCGTGCTACCAGTCCTACTGTCACACGTCTCCTTGCTACTGTCGTCACTGACCCCTCTTTTGAGTCCACTGCTGCGTCTGCTCTTGTTGCTGAGCTCGTCGACTTTGCTGCTCGCTGTCGTCTAGACTACGCTGCCGGTCTTGTTGCTGAGTCTGCGTCTGTCTGTCCTCCGTCCGTCGGGGGTGAGTGTGCTCTTGGCACGGACGTCCTTGAGGACAGGCAGGAGGAGTTCCAGTGTCTGGCTGCTGCTTCACCTCATCTCGCGTCCGTACTACTTGCCCCTGAGGGAGACCCGGATGCACTAGACATCCCGACTCCGCGCTCTTACGCGGAGGCCGTAGAGGGTCCCTACTCCTCTCAGTGGCAGGCAGCTATGGATGCAGAGATGGCGTCCTGGAAGTCCACAGGCACCTACGTTGACGCGGTTCCCCCTCCTGGGGCGAACATCGTCAGTGGCATGTGGATCTTCAGGGTGAAGCGGCCGCCGGGCTCTCCACCTGTCTTCAAGGCGCGGTACGTCGCTCGTGGCTTCAGTCAGCGGCAGGGAGTTGACTACTTTCAGACCTTCTCTCCCACCCCGAAGATGACCACTCTTCGGGTGCTGCTGCACATAGCCGCTCAGCGCGACTACGAGCTCCACTCTCTTGACTTCAGCACTGCTTTCTTGCAGGGTAGCCTGCACGAGGAGATCTGGCTGCGCCGTCCACCTGGCTTCACTGGGACTTTCCCTCCTGGCACCCAGTGGAGCCTCCGACGGCCAGTCTACGGTCTCCGCCAGGCACCGCGTGAGTGGCACGACACACTGAGGACTACGCTTGCGGCTCTTGGGTTTGCTCCCTCTACTGCTGACCCGTCGTTGTTTCTGCGCACCGACACTTCTTTGCCGCCGTTCTACATCCTCGTGTACGTCGACGACTTGGTCTTTGCCACAGCTGACACTGCTGGACTAGCCTACGTGAAGTCCGAGCTGCAGAAGAGACACACGTGCACAGACCTGGGTGAACTGCGCAGCTACCTTGGCTTGCAGATCACTCGGGACAGAGCACGCCGCACCATTACCTTGACTCAGTCACACATGGTGCAGCAGGTCCTTCAGCGCTTCGGCTTCACGTACTCCTCGCCTCAGGCCACTCCTCTGCCTACTCGCCACTCGCTCTCAGCTCTGCCTTCGGATGAGTCCGTAGAGTCGAGTGGCCCGTACCCAGAGCTTGTTGGTTGCCTCATGTACCTGATGACCTGCACACGACCTGACCTTGCATACCCTCTTAGCATTCTTGCACGCTATGTTGCTCCTGGGAGACACCGACCAGAGCACATGGCTGCAGCGAAGAGGGTGTTGCGCTACTTGTGCAGTACGTCGGGCATGGGGCTAGTGCTTGGAGGGCGGAGTCCAGTGGTGCTCACTGGGCACGCGGACGCTTCTTGGGCTGACGACCAGGCTACGCAGCGGTCGTCGCAGGGTTACACCTTCAGTCTTGGTTCCGGCTCTGTCTCGTGGCGGGCTACTCGCTCGTCCTCTGTTCTCGGCTCCAGTTGTGAGGCTGAGATCTACGCCGGGGCCATGGCTGCACAGGAGCTTCGCTGGCTCACCTACCTGCTGACTGACCTTGGAGAGCCGCCTCGTTTTCCTCCAGTGCTGTACGTAGACAACAAGGCCATGCTGGCCTTGTGTCGAGAGCAGCGCTTGGAGCACAGAACGAAGCACATTGCTCTCCGTTACTTTCTTGCTCGTGAGCTGCAGCAGCGTGGTCAGTTGCGACTTGCGTACGTGGCCTCTGAGGCCAACACTGCTGATGTGTTCACCAAGGCACTTCCGCCTTGTGACCATCAGCGCTTCTGCACTCAGCTGGGTCTTGTACCTGTCTTGCCTCACTTGCTCTCCTCTTGACCTTGCTTGTACTGTCACATATATATACCTGCTCTTGCTTGTCTAGCTCTATATATATATGTGCACTCCTGCATGTGAACTGGCCTTGTGGCCTTGTCGTTGTGCTCGGACTGTGTGGTGACTTTGTGATCCACCCTGAGCTTGCTGTTCTTTGCGTGACTGGTCTTGTGACCCCTTGTTCTCCCCCACTTTGCCTATGGGGGTGTGTCAGAACATATATATAGCTTATGCTGTTGTGTAGGCTATAGTGGGGTATCCCATAGGGGGTACAACCCAATTAGGGTTTGCTATATGTACTCACTTCATTCATAGTTCATTCATTCTCGTTCTCATTCTCACAATATAGTCGTTCTTGCCTTGCCATTGTGTACCATTCTTGTCAACTTTTCCTAGTGAAACTCTTGCCAACTTCCCCCGTGAACAAGCAAGTAGTGAGAGCACAAGGAAACGACTAAGGAACGAACGCAGAGATCACTCCCACCCCGTGCCTAGCCTGTAGACTAGGTATCGTTGCTAGAGTTATCTCCGCAGCGTAGTCCACTGGCTTCGTGACGATGACGCGCCACCAGTCCATGGCGGGTCCTCGCAGCAGTGACACGGCATATCGAATCTTCGCCGAGTCCTCATCAACATAGTTGGCGTCGAAGAAGACGTTCGTCGTGAACAACCACGCTTGAATGGTAGGACCACCCCGTTGACTTGGGTCAAAGCAAGGCGGACGCTGCGGCTTCAGCGGCATCGGCGACGGCAGTGCTGACTCGCCGGTCGGCACCGAAATTGTGAAACGAGGTTGGCTTCTGGCCGCATTTATCGCTTCGGGGTGTGACGTGCCGTGGTCGTCGTCTCCGTCGTTGCGGGCGATGCCATCACTAGCCGCGCTCGAAGGTTGCCCCACACTTCCGTGTTGTGTTGCCTGACGTGCGTGTTGTCCGTGCGTGCCTTGTGTCTGTGATTGTGCTTGTTGTGCTCGTGCGACGTCATTCCGTAGAGACGTGCGTTCGGCCGTTAGCGCCGCGATTTCTTCGGAACATTCGCGTAGCTACTGCAGCAGTTCGTTAAGGCGATCATGCGTGAGTGTCGTGACGTTAATGTGCTCATCCATTCCGAAGGGCGTCGGCTCGTCCTAGCTCTAGGCGCAGTCGTGGCTGCACGCGTTTACGAGAGAACGCGAGGACAGCGGCTCCTAGGTGCTAAGGGGCGAGAGTCCCTTCGAGTGCAAAAATCAAAATTTGATTTATTTGGGTGCGGAGATGCGCTGTCCGAAAGAAAGTGGCACTGAATACCAAGTGTTACGGGTGCAATGGAACGAGATAACAAGGATACTTATGAGCGAAGGTATGAGGGAATACTTATGTGCGAAAACATGCAACGGTTACGCAGTGCGTACGAGCTAGCTAGTGCTAGGCTGGCATCGAGGTTCAGGCTAGTCCCGAAGCGTAGGCCGGCTCGGCCAGGCCAGCAGTGCATGGTTTGGTAAAATAGTGCGCGAGAAGTTGGCGAAGCCCCGTTAGTAGTACCGGGCGAACAACGGCTGCTGCTGTACGCGACGTTGACGGTCGCGGTAAGGCTTGCTGAAAATTTCCTTAGAATGACATATTTTCCTCCCAAGTTACAGCCTTGCTGTGGGTTTGGCCGATTTTGGATTGCTGGATTGAAGGGAAGGAATTTATCCATGTTGACAAATTTCTCCACCAAATGGGAGCGTTGCATTGCTGTGCAAACAAAGCTCTAAACGCGTGTTACAGAACGGTGTATTCTAAATATCATATGGTAACTCGTGTTTGGGCATGTCAAACCTGGTCCTTCGCAGTCTCACCTGGCCGGGCCAGACTTTCTTGTTGCCAGCGTGCTATGTCGTGTTTTGGTGACGCACATTACTGTGCCCGCGAATGTCGGTCCACCGAGGCAGGGGAATTGGGGTTTCTTATGTTGTGTTGTCATCCGGCTCGACTCGTTATAGGCTGGTTGTGTGCCCCGTTGGATTTACAACATTCATCAGATGTACAGTATATCCCCTGTGGATGTAATCGGACGTACTCTTCGGACCCACCCTCAGAAATATCCGTGGGGAGCGCAACGCGCAAACCGAACAGTACAGCGCGGTTTGACGGGTTGTAAGAGTTTGTTACAACGAGGTGCTTCCAGTACACCACCTGCACAGACCCAACCTTCCAAGTTTTAAAGTTAGCAGGAACAACTCCTCGACGAACACGCCGCGCCTGACAATCATACTCGAGATAGTGGGCACTCGATGGGTAACCGGAATAGAGGCAGTAGCAGTGGCAGTGCAGCACTGGGATGGCCACTGTTAAGGACATCACGAGCAAACGAGCGGTGGGCGACGTGGGGCGGCGTGGCGAGAGCGGCGGTGATTGCGCTCGTTGTGGCGCGCTGCTGCATGATGCCGCCCGCAGAAGCCGTACCCGTGCTGGACCCTGACAGTAAGCGGTGGCCGTGCCTGTACTATGGATGACTCATCGGATGACCCGGGGTCCCTGCCATCGGAGTACTGCATTGTAGATTTTAAAATCTACATACAGCCGTGCCTTAACAGTGGTACTGGCATGAAACGAGCCTCGGGCACTTTTGGTTCGCCTTGTACCTTTCGCAAAATGACATGCGAAGTCTACTATACATGAGAAGTTCTCGCGAGGTGTAACGCATTCTTATATTGGGTGTGTCTGCACTGCATGACATGTGATGGTATGGAATGGCATGATGGCATCTGGCATGGTTGGTGAATCATGACGGCAGTGGGCGTGTTGGAGAGGCTGGCATCGGCATGGAGAGGCATAACAGGCAGGGACACGTGGATTAGAGGCAGGGATTGCGACACCATGTCTACAGTCAAGTGTGACGTCAACGACCACGCCATCTTGATGTGAGCAACATGATGTGTTCGACACTACGAGAGTGAAAGCCTCTTGATGGCACAGCGTTGTTCAATAATCGAGACCATTGCCACTGCGAGGTACATCACCACATTTAGTTTCTCCTGGCATCGCAAGTAACTTGAGCTACCACTGTTTCTTACTAAGACTTTATTTTTGCGAGACGAAAGTAACCCTAAAGTGACGGGGAAGTAACTTTTCAAATGTTTTTCGCCCTTCCCTTTTCCGCGATGACGAGGCTGTTAGGATCGTAGACGCCTTGGTCGACAAAAGTCTGCTTGCTATTGTCGATGGCGTTCTCCTCGTTCTCTCGATTCCAACGATATGCGCAGCGTTTAATTCTGTCAATGTTTCACTAATGTTTGACTGTTTTCTGTCTCACCAACGCTTGACTGGCGCTTCACTGGCGCTCTGCGGAGGAATTCGGTTCGCGATTCCTTCACTAGTGTCTGGCGAAGCTTTCACAGATGAATTCGAGTCACTAGTGCCTCGCGGGGCCTTCGCGAATGCTTTCGCGGGGATTTGACGGAGATTTCACTGTACTATCACAAAAGTGTCACCAATGAGATTTTAACACTGGTTTTCACCAAGTGTTGTTTTCAGCTGACTAGTACAAATTCTTTATACTCTACCCAATGCACCCAGTAACTGAAACAAAACGTGTCCCACAAGCTACATCCCCTTGTAACCAAACTTGTCCCACACGCAATGTGTCACGTCGAGTCGCACACGCAACCGACGTTTCTTCCTCGAACGCACCCCAAGTCTGAAAGTCAGAAACTTGTGGACCACGCTATGTTTCTAACCCCAATTCTAATCCCGTCAAGCACATTCTTCCCCTCTACTCCTTTCTTCACCATTCTTCCTCACGTTTCTTCCCATCTTCATCTCCCGTAGCCCATAACTTAGCACACACGCCAAGTCACTTTAGGAACTTCTTAGCTTCTTCGTTTATCTCTTTCCACACGCCACCGCCATAATGCCGCCACCGGTCCAGATTTTCACCGTCGTTAGTGTGGTTCGCGGAACCATCTCCAACAGAGGCGGCACTACCATTCTCACCCGCACTACCAAGCAGGCCTCTCTTTCACCCCTCCGCTCCTCAGTGACGTGGCATATGGAAGCCCAATAGTAGCGGCCACCATTCCAGAGGCCATCGTCGGCTTGAAGAACCTGTCGTATCTGTGAGTGGCTCGGCCGTTGTGGCACCCTACGCTTGGTCTGGTATGACCGCACTAGTGGTGATGTGGATCTGCATGTAAAGAGTTCCTTGCAGGGCGCATACGCCCTTTCATTCACGCTGCTTTGCCTACACGACCACAAAGTTTGGCAACCCAGTCTACTCCATACCCGCGTTCCTTGCTCTACTGTGTGACTCCTAACCGTGTTTCGGTCCCTGCCTTCCCACCCCAGGAGCATCACGTTCAGTGATCTGAGAGGCTCCTTGCCCGCTGCTCTCTTTTCGCTGCCCAACCTGAAGGAACTGTGAGTGTAACGCCTGCGGCGCTCACACGTATGGTTGAGTGCATTCGCCGCACCTCGATAACACCCTCGATTTGACCCAGTGGGTAGCGAGGCGTTAAAGTGAGCCTCCATGCCGCGCTCTGCGGCTTTGCTGCAAAGCCGCGGCTCTCCACTTGACCCACTATCATGTGATGCGGATTGGCGAAGTTGCCAATGCGATCGAAGGTCCCGAATGCCCGCACCTATCATTTCACATCACTACGTGTGTGCACCACATGCATAGTGCATGTGCCCCACAGATTTGATACAATCTACACACATGCCCACGAATGTTGATTACCCATCCATGCGGCATGGTCCTGGTGTGCAGTTTTCTCAATAACAATCGGCTCTCGGGCAGCATCCCCAGCTCAGTACAAGCTGCCACACGCCTCCAGTTTCTGTAAGTGTCCTCTGCTAATTTTCACCACCACCTTCCCAAATTTCCCACCCATATCTGCCTGCTCTGCTTGTTTCAACTCCCCTTTCAGCCACCCAGCCCTCCTTTCACCGCAAACCGAATGATGTCCACCCAGCCCAGAGCGTGCATACGCTTCTTGTACCGCACACGTGTCCTGTTCTTATTGCTCCACGGTCTCCAATGCCTGTGACTTGCAGGAATCTTAACTCTAACAGGCTCACCGGCACGCTTCCGTCCTCCCTGGGCAACCTCCCTGAGCTCCTCCTTCTATGAGTTTGCTGATAAGCGCCTCATCCCTTTGCCAGTCTATGCCAACATATGTGTGGGGAGAACGCACGTGGGCACATGTACTGCGTCAGTAATGCGTGCAAGGAATGCTTTTCTGCCGGAAAGTCATTGCATGGTAACTGAACACGTCCAAGTCTCTCCAACCCAAATCCTCTTTCAGAAACGTGGGCAAGAATGGTATATCGGGCTCCATTCCAGAGTCACTCACCAATCTGCAGAAGCTCAAGATTTTGTGAGTGGCATGCAGATGTTGAGGTCGGAGGCTTTCCCATGTGCGCTGCACAATCACACTGCATACAGGTACGAAAACAAGCGTATGAACTGAACCCTTACACCATAATTGTGTACTTCCTTGAAACCCCTGGCAGAACACTTTATAATTGATAGTTTCTGTTCATCATGGAAGACGTTTGTTGTTTTGCCACATTCCGTTATCTTCAGTTCAGTTTCTGGTCTTCTACCACCCTGGTCTCCAGGTACTTGGATTACAACACCTTCACTGGTGCCATCCCTGCAAGTTTTGGAAACCTCCGTGAAATTTCAGATCTGTACGCTGCTGATTGCCCTTTACACACAGCCCAACGCGACGTCAGCCATCACCATCTCTTCCCCCCCTACATTTGCTGGGATCCTCTCGTTCTGACCTCAAAGCTCTAGCTCCCTACCATGGCCTTCTTGTCTGCAATTGCCTGGCTTTCCTGCACACCTCTGTGCCTCATGCTCCTCCCCTCCACCACTCTTCCCTCCCACCGGTCCAGTGCTCTTTCTGGCAATCTCTTGATAGGGACGATTCCAAGCTCCCTTGGATTGCTGACCATCCTTCAGTTTCTGTGAGACAAAGGGGCACAGTACTGCACGGCCAGAAATGGATGCTGGATGACAGGAGGTCATAGATTGCTGGCAAAAGGCTTCTGTACTCTCCTATGTGCAGAATCGGGTGGCCAGAGATTGTGATTTTGTTCTTATTTTCGTTACAAGCGTTACAACCCTCTGTTGTGCCCCTGCTTCTCTTGTCAACTCTCTTGCCACCCACCTCCTTCTCCGAATCTGCTCGTGCCCATCCACCTGATATCTTCCCCGTATCCGCCTTACGAATCCGCTCCTCCCTCTCATTTCCATTCTTGTGCCATTCGTACACAACGATCCACTTCAAAAGGGCTGTGAGGGGCAACCAGTTGTCCAGACCCCTTCCACCATCGCTGGGCAACTGCTCCTACATCGTCGAGTTGTGCGCTCGATGTGGCCCCTTGAGTCCCACTCTTCATTTATTGATTGACACCTCACATCACAGTTCGACTTCACAGTTCGACCTTCTCCACCCACTCCACGCATCCGAGTGACTTTTGAGTCGACTCAAAAGTCACCCCGTTTCACTCTTACCTCTACCCACTCCACGCATCATCAAGAGGCAATATTCACTATACGCCCTCTTGCAAAGTCTAATTGATCACCCCACTTCCACTTTGCTTACCTTCAGTTTGCTATCCTTGGCCTACTCTGCTTCTTCCCATGCTATCTCCCCTCCCTCCACTATGCAAAGATTTGGGTACAAACAACCTCTCGGGCACCATCCCCTCCTCCCTTGGCAATCTGCGTTACTTGATGAACCTGTGCGTCTCAGAAGGGATGGGGGAATCCAGAAGGGACGGGATGTGTCCGAGAAAGCAGGGCGTGGAAACCGTTGAGAGAAGGATTGTGGTATGAGAATGAGTGCAGGAGATCTTTGAGACACCCTTTGGTTGATGTGTGAAACAGGGCCAGTGACCCTTGCTGCCAGGAGTAACTGGAGATGTGTGCTCTCTTAACTGGAGATGGATGGAGGCAGTGGATCCGTGCGCCTTACAAACATGGGGTTCCAATCCAATCTGACATTATGATGTTGATGTCACCTACATGCAATGCAAACCTGCGGATGGTGTGCATCTAACTCACTCATATGCACACCTCACTGAAAGAACGGAATGCACTAGCTGGTTGCGACAAATGGACATACGATATAGTGGATCATTGCGTTGCGACAAGTGTGCACACTTATAAGCGTTTGTGGCAAGGCAAGAGGTGCTGGCCTTCACAGATCACAAGGACTAGCATACCAGATGCCTTGCCTTGACACTTCCATGCCGCCAATTCCAATTAGGCATGAGAAATCATGTACTGAAGTGTAATATTTGTTGTCGAGTTTTGTTCGACTCGAAGAGGTCCCAGATCGAGTTGAACCATCTAGCCTAGAGACTCTGCGAAGCACAGCGAACGAGGTCCATTGTTGTATTCACAGGCTGACAATACAAGTCTAGCATCACTTGGCTAGATGCAAAAACGAACTTTGCTCGTTGCTGCTTCGCAACGGAGCATGTCCCTATTCATTGGCTAGTAAAGGCACTTAGTTCATGGCTTACCATCCAATCGCACTTGACATTCAACGTCACCTCATTTTTCCGTCAAACATAGAGGATCCATCCATGTGGTCGTTGGTAAAATTCTTCCTCATTCCTCCTGGCACTACGGGTGGTAGTACCCGGCCGAGATTGCAATCACATGGTCTACAGTACGTGGTGACAGAGCGGAAAAAAAGCATCTCATATATACTAAGCCATGCTCAACACCCCCAAATCGCCTCACAAGCATCGGGAGGTGAATGGTCTCTCTGGCTCCATTCCCGACTCCTTCAGGAACTTGAAGGACCTCATGGACATGTGAGTAACACACCTCACCAGGGAGGGAGGTTTAGCCAGCCCTGATGCATGTGATGTCAACTCCGTGTGAGTTACTGACTGAAGCAGTATCAGCTAACTGTTGTCTGTATGTCACTGATGCTGCTTAATTCTCATTGCCATCACAAGCAACCACCGCTGTAATGAAATGAGGTGCATTCTACACTGAAAAAACATATGCCCTCCTCTACAATCCTCACTTTGAACCCCTTTCATATGTCTCCTGTGCACTCACATATATCGTCACTCCCATACACGCACATCTATGATGCTACCTCCTCAACACTCACATCAATATTCCCGTCTCTTCACCCACACCACACGTCCATGTTCCCTGTGCACAGCTCCTTGGGGAGCAATGCCCTGTCCGGATCCATCCCAGCTTTTCTCGGAAACGCAACAAGGCTCACATCCATGTACCCGCCCCTCTCCCTCGCCCCCCAGAGTGTTTCACACTTCCTACCGTTGTTCATCAATTGCCGTCATCATCATCCACACGTTAATATTCCGTCTGCACCCCTCTTGTTGTCCCTCTACCACTCTCTTTTCCTTGCTTTCAACCACTGGAGCTTTGTACACTTCTTTCAGTTTTTCATCGACCTTGCTCTCCCGCCTTGTGCTGCCACGGTCTTGTTTCAGTTCTCTAGTGAGCAATCAAATTTCAGGACATATACCCGAGTCATTGGGGAATTTGACCAAGCTTGAAAAGCTGTAAGTCTGGTCCACAGGGCATGCAGGAATGCAAAGCATGTCAGACTACGTGACGGATTGAGTGAAGCAAGGCGGGGAGGGGTGGGGTAGGGGGGTCGGGGGAGGGGGGAGGGGAGGGCGGGGGAGGGAGGGTTTGGTTTTTGAATGGAACAGCCATGGGCAGCACGAGTATTGGGCCAGTGTGTGAAATTGATAAGCTGGATGGTTCTTAGGACCGTACATGATGCCAACCGTGGCTCCGACTAGTCTAGACTCTGGAGATCCTTTGATCCTTACCCTTGTACGCATGCACTGATGCACACACAGTGCAACCTGACCCTCTGTGCGGTCTCCTTTCCTCTCACAACACCTTTCACTCGAGAATCCTTGTTGTTCTTATTTCAAGCTAACATTTAGTGAGATGGCATCTAATAACGTTTATACTAACAATGCCGCTTTGTGTTTCGACCGAGACAGACCACCCCTTCTGCCACGTTTAATTTGTGCCCTCTACTATTGCATGCAGGGACCTGGGAGCCAACTACTTATCAAGGTCCATCCCGGCCACCTTTAGCAACCTCCGAGCCTTGAAATACCTGTGAGCTCAAACGGAGGTGGAGGATGTCAGATTACGTATGGTTAATGAATGGGAAGAAAAGAAGAGTGGGAGGGAGCGACAAGAGTATGTTCTGAATGAGTTGATGCCTAATGATGGAAAATCTAGGTTATTGGAACAAAGGATGGGTAAGCGTTTGTTTCCTGTTTGGGGAGCACGTGGGGGATTGCCTCTAGCGGCGAGCCTGCTTTGCAGCCCGTCAATAAAAGTTTCTCTCATCCACTCCGTATCTTCATGTATTACTATCTCCCTTCTCTCCCCCCTCCCCACCCCTTTTCTTCCCCCCGGAACGCAAACCCTCCATCCTCTCGCTCCCGCATTCGCTCCATATTCTTCTCTTGCTTTGGGAACCCGTCTGCACGCAATACTTCTCTACTCGGCAGATATTTGAGCCCAACCAGCTGAGCGGCACCCTTCCGTCCTCTTTGGGCGCCCTCTCTGGGCTCGTGCACCTGTGAGTTATCTTAGGTTCACTTTATGACGTAGAAATTATTGTGCAGTCCTGTTGTATCGGTATTGACGTGGGTATGGATGGATATACAAGGCCGCAAGGCATTCACATGTACTGGGATAGTTTTGTGTGACATTAATGCTCGCAACGACAACCAATTGTTGTAAATCAACAAGCTTATCCCCATTTCCACAACCGTGGTGAGATTCGCTGCACGCACGGGTAGGTTGCAACGTCATGTATCACATTCATCTCTGTAATCTACGATTCCCTGACGTGAAGGGAGCAAGAAGGGCCTGCAATACAAATTTAGCAGTCGTCAGATTCAAGACACAGCACATGTATTACGGGTTCAAGCATGAACGCACTTGTCAGATTGGAGTACTTCTTCGGTTAACAAGTCACTACATTAATCAAGGAATATCGAGGTATACAGAAAGTGACACACCAACGCATGCTGATCCGCACTTGGCTATCTTGCTTGAGCCAAAGATCAGGTGCTGAATTCTTGAGCACCCAATCTCCTGCACCCAAGCCTCGTTTCCAGTTGCCTAGGCCTGTGCAACCTGTGATGTGTTCCATTGATTTGAAACACGTACCATCCATACCACCCCTGCTGTCTTTCATTGCCTCTGCCATCATCCATCCACCCCTCCATCCCTGGTTCCTTCTGGTGTTGTTCTTTCCCCTGCCACCTTGCCTGTACACTCTCATGGCTACGCCTCAGGCTCTTGAACAGCAACCAGTTCACAGGACAGATTCCAGGGTCGTTCAGCAATTTGTCCAATGTGATATCACTGTAAGTTCATAAGCTAGGAAGAAAGGGATGTGTAGCAATGTAACAACGCAACAACAGAGTATTCCAAAGGTTAGGGGATGATGGAAATAGAATTGAAGTATCCTATCCCTGTGCTCGCTGACACCCCGCCTAGTGCAAAGTGACATGTAAAGCGTGTGAGTGCTTCCTACCCACAGATTTCTCTACTCCAACCAGCTGAGCGGCCCCCTCCCTTCCTTCTTGGGCAACCTAACATCACTCTATCAGCTGTGAGTTCCCTCTTGGGTGCTTCACCATGCGGGTATGCCAAGTGGAAAAATCCCTATAGCAGTGCATGCCTGTGGATATTTGTGGATGTGTGCATATGGGTGTGCGTGCATGGCATGCATTCCGTTCAGTAGGCACGTGGTTGCCGGAAGCTGCATGGACGTCGAGGAGTTAGAAGCCTCATGGTAAGATAAGATGTGGTGAATCAAATTTTGTTGATGGTTTGAAACGTACACCCAACACAAACTTGGAGAAGTATCGCTAAGAGGATACATGTTCTGACTTGGCTGAGCTCCTTCCCAGTCGCCTCGCCTCAGTGACAGTCCTTAACTCGACGACCTGCCAGTGCCGTAGTCATGGCTCATCGTATCCATTTCTGCACACATCTTAGTCCTCACTCACCCCCCACTACTTCCGTTCCGCCCACAGGAGGTTCTTTTCAACCTGCTCACTCACCTCACTTCACCTGTGCATTGTAGATTCCAACTGTGAATAGAGTTGAAGCTTTTGGTGATTCTTACACCTCAAGGGTGTTTGTCTGTGCCTCTGTCCTTGTGCGTCTCCCCCTCTCCCTATCCCTCTTATCATTTACACGACCACTGCGATGTTTCAGCTACATAGGGCACAATCAATTCGTAGGGCAGATACCCATTTCTCTAGGCAATCTGACCAATCTACAGGCACTGTGAGTCCAATGGGAAGGGAGGGCCAGTGCTACGAATTCTTAAGTGCAAAAAATGTGTGTTTCCGTTGTCACCCTTTTTCTTCTTGAACGATTTTCTTCTAGCATCTTTCATCCAAAATTAATCACTTCCCAATTCATCTATCCTAACTCTCTAGGGCCCTGGAGGATAACTACTTGACCGGATCTATACCATCTACACTGGGGAAGCTGTCGTCCATGGTTCTCTTGTATGTTCAGGAACTTATCTCTTTTCTCAGCTTCTTGTTTTTTTCGGCAATATATTGCCTGCCCCTTGGTGTAGCAGTCTCAATGTCTTCCTCTAGACCTGCTTCCAATATCCATTCTCTCTACTAGACTCAAAACTCAGCGTTTACCTCATTGAATAGTCACGTGTCATTTCAGATTATGTTCCCCCCAATGTCCAATGGCTCCCAAACCCCTTTTCCCCTGCAGTTTTGCATTGACACACGAGCATTACTCAGATTCGCACACTCGACAGCCTAACATGGAGCTTTTAGCACATCTGTTTTCACTTCAGGGATCTGAGTCAGAACTACTTATTAGGGACTATCCCGGCCATCTTTAGCAACCTCCGGGCCTTGAGTTACTTGTAAGCTTAAACGGCACACCATGGCATTAGTACGGGTGGGACTGGAGGGAGACAAGGCAAGAGCAGGAGAGAACGAGAGGGATATTTGTCAGGTACGTACTGTCCCTATTTGGGCTTTCCTCTGATGCTACAGGGCAAGCAGCAGCAGTGTGCTTGAAGTGCCCTATAAGGGTGACTGAATACCCTGCATAGCACCACTCACTCAATTCTCTGCAGCCTGCACTAACTAACTATTTTAATGCTGTGAAAAGTTTTCGAAATCGTATCATTTTCCTTGTATTGTGTCCTCACATGTGAGCTGCTCATTTCCCCCAGAGCCTTGAAATCCAACCAGTTGAGCGGCACCCTCCCTTCCTCCTTGGGCAACTGCTCTTCCCTTGCTTTTCTGTACGTTCACCTTCTGGTAGCAAGCAAGCAAGCATAGCAAGCATGAGGGTGGAGTCTCTCGGCGACATGCTCTTCCAAGAGAGCTGCACGTCGACTGGTTTTCCGGAAGCTGCAGGCATCTCGATCACAGCGCACCAAGTCTGGCTGGAGAGGTGCAATGCGGTCTTCCGGGGCAGCCGCTTTCAGCCAAAGAGGGCACTGCGGCGCATAGCAGTTGGCTTTACAAGGCACGTGAAGATATACAGCAGAGCTCGGAAACGGATGGCTGGGAAAGGTGATGCAAAAAGGACAGGTGACTGGAGTCACTTGACTGCTGACGAGGCGAACGTCATGCGCAGACTGTATGAGAATGAGGCCTCAATGACGTGGAGGGCAGGCTTCAAGGCAATTTGGGAAGACGGAGGGGTAGCCTTCCAGCCTCCATAAAGAGGACGGGGTGGGGCGTTGTTACCCGTATACACTCTTGCCCTCCTAGCATCAGTTACGACTGCGGATGTATGTATACATGTTGTGTACTTATATCCACCACAAATAAAAAAATAAAAAATTATGAGTGTATGGGTACACCGTACACGTGTCATGCAATGTGACGCAATGTGATGATGCCCGTTCAAGCGATGGAGAAGATTGGTTGTTGTCGTGCGTGTTGGCTGGCAGTAGCAATCAGTTGTTCGCAGGTCACTGACGCCCCACTGGCTTGCAGGAACGTATGTATGGCACATGTTCGTCTTTGTCAATTAGAACTACAGAGCCCTATGTGGTTCCAGTGGTGCCTTTCCTCCACCTGTGTCCACCCTATTACACGCGTGCACCCCTTTCAGCCGCAGGCAAGCTTCTCACAGGTGCGCAAAATCCTTTTCTGTGTTCCAGTGTTTCAAAATACATCCTTACCATGACCGCAAACTCTTCTATCCATGCTTCCCATAATTTTATAATCTTCAGCCCATGCATGGCTCCTTCTGTAGCTCTTGTCCTTCCCTGTGCCTCTCACTCCCCGTCAGCCTCCTCAATAATAACCAGCTCTCAGGGTCTATTCCAGACACCCTATGGAAACTGTACAACCTCCAAAAGATGCAAGTTCAAATTATATGATAAACCATTGAAAGATGGTTAGCGGTTAAAATAGGAGCAATGCAAATTTCTTTAGGGCATAGTGTTTGGTGCAAAGGAAACAAGGTCTGGCAGGTAGAAGGTATTTCCCTTTGCACCGTGCTGTGATCTCTAATGCATATAAAGAGCTTGTTGGTAACAGCTACGTTTACACCAACCAGCTGGGCGGCTCCATTTCTTCCTCCTTGGGCAACCTCACTGCACTCACGCACCTGTGAGTTACCTCCTGCACATTTCTCCACCTCGTTCGTACACCACTCAATTATCTTTGCCTACATGCATCTGTGGGTGCGTCTGTTGCCCGACGTCCACAAGCCACTGTTTCCCTGCTGCCTTGCACTACAAAATCAAGTATGGGACATTGGTGTTTTAGTCATTCTTTGCACATAAGACAAATTGCGATCAGAAATAAATATCCAAACGCATCTTGCAGACCACGTAATCAGGCTGTAGCTGCGACTATCAAAGCAGAGCTGCGGCTCATCTTACACATTGGGCACATGATAATCTCTCAGGCCTCCCTTTATTCTGAAAATATCTCATGCATGCAGAGAAATATATTTATGGTGAAATATCAGGCTTGGGATGCTAATGTACACTTCCAGGACTACAATGGGAGAGTTAGTGGCATGCTTTCCCTGCATTTACAGAGAATCCTTGCAACTGGTACCACTCCTACTACTGGTACTGGACTGGACCCTCACTCACCTCCTTCATTCTCCTCTTCCCTGTGTCCTCACTCCCTCCTCGTGATGCCATGGCATGTCCCAGCCTCCTGCACTACAACCAGTTTACAGGACAGATACCCGAGTCACTGGGAAGATTGACCAACCTTCAAGCGCTGTGAGTGTAGACCATACAGAGTTTAGGGTTTAGGTATGTGTCTACTGACCATACAGCGCTGTGAGCGAGGCTGCAGGGCATCAGGCTACGGTACCAATGGAGGGAAATGGAGTCTGACACAGGAAATAAAGGCGGGACAAAGGCATGGGTACAGAGTGTACAGAGGCTACAGAACTTGTAATGGTGCTATAGATTTCTCGCGTGGCCAAGTTTCCTTCACATCCCTTCATGTTCCGTTATCACTCTTCTTCTGTGATGCCTAAAGAGCTTTTATTCTTTTCCCAGGTTATTATCCTTTGAATCTTGACTCTTGTTGTTGACCTCTCTCCACTGTCAACCATCTCGTGTTCAAAACAATACACCTTCACAGGACACTAAAAAGCAATTACTTCACGGGACCCATGCCATCTACATTGGGCAGATGGACATCTATGACTTACATGTACGTGTGACCCTTTGCATCCATGAGAAGAAGGTTCTTTCAAATTCCTGTGTCATTGGTTGTGATTTATCTTCCGTTGGTGACATTGAATGAAACCTCTTTTGTTTCCGAGCAAAACAATCTACTTTAGGTGCAACATTGTCCGCTTCAAGCGTGCACTTGTGTGGAATTCAGCCCAGCCCCATGTCGCCCTTGATTTTCATGCCCCAACTGAGGTACGCCAGGCCCTTTCGTAATTCCAATTCTCTTCTTCTGTATGCAGGGATTTAGGCCTCAATCAAATATCAGGGTCCATCCCGGACATCATTGGCAACCTACGAGCCTTGAAATACTTGTGATCTCAAACAATGGATGATGGACATGGTAGGTTCACTAATGGGGAAAACAGCACAAGCGGAAGAGCGAGAGGAGGATTAGAAACGTCCATACAGGATATTCCTCCGCAATGTTTTGGCCACTCGACTGGCATAAGATTAGCCGTTCCACAGCTTTCATGCCCCTCCACTTATTTGGTAGCATTTGACCTCTGTTGTCCATGCTCTATGCCACTTCTCCTTGCACCCTGCCTCATGGACAGGAACATCTGATGCCTGTTGAGTACACTCCCTATTGCCTACAGATATGTAAACTCTAACCAGCTGGGAGGCAGCATCCCCTCGTCTATGGGAAACCTCTCTTTGCTAGTCAATCTGTAAGCTTGCTCCTGCTTGTAAATCATGCACCAATAGAGACAAAGCATTCAATGAACATGGTATGCATATGTATACGATAGGAGAATGTCTCGTACATTAACTACATGGGTCTTAGATGCCAATGCTGCTTGCAAAGTTGCACATTCATGGCTCATGGCAATCCAACTCTTCTTTTAGTAAATACTGAACACATACTAAAGAATCGAATAGACCATGTAGTGGGGGGAAAGCTTCGAAAATAAATAACTACAAGGGAATGGAAGATGACAACTATGGTGATGCAGGAATTGCTGGTACGAGTATGAACCTGGCACTTTCATAACCTCCGTGTTTCTTTTTTCCATGTTTCCCCCAATGCGGCCATGACATCATCCCAGAGTTCTTGAATACAATCAACTCACGGGGCAGATACCAGAGTCACTGGGCAGTCTGACCAACCTCGAAGTATCGTGAGTGAGGATAACCACATTAGGCTATTGAGGGTAGCAGTGGTGGTACAGAGGGGCAGGGGCTGGGAAAAGCATGAGTACAGCTAGCCATGTTCGTTTTGTTTCTCCTGTCGCATGCATACTCCACATGACCAAGCCTCCTGCAGATTCAACCCTTCCTAACCCATCGTTGTGCACCTACTCCATTGGATTCATTCTGTAAGAGAAGGCGTCCATTTCAATATTTGCAGTAAGGCCAGGAATGCTGCGATCCGCAATAACAAGCTTCCCATTACATTACATTGTTTGCAGTTCTGCAAAACTCAACTACTTGACAGGAATTATACCATCATCATTTGGAAAATGGGCGACTATGACCTACTTGTAAGTATAGATTGTAGCATGGACGAGGCAATCTACTGTTGTTGCTTCCTATTGTCTTGTCTGCCACATCTTCCCGATCAACATTGACTAGTTCGTCAATATCCCACCAAACCCTCGTCATGGCTATCCCTATCTGTTTGGCTATTAATCCAGATGTGGCCACTTTTGTGCCGCTGCTAAGCTGGACTGGCCTGTTGCTTCCTCCTTTCCCCTTGTAATCCTCTCTGCAGGGATTTGAGTGTTAACAACATTACAGGGTCCATCCCTGACACTTTCAGCAACCTCAAGGCCATGAAGTACGTGTGAGTTCTATTCTTGGATGACAGAAGCTGGCAGATACAAAGCAAGAGTGGGCGAGAGGATGCTAGATAGGTGAGTGCAGTGCGAAGTTGGTTGTGGGATAAGTGAAGTGACTGATTACCCCTTGCTTTTCTACCGCTGGCTGATCCTTTTCATTACATTTCACCACTCTCATCGTCACCTGCCATCAAACCATCCAGCCAAACCAATGCGGCTTTTCCTCCCTTTTACTCCTACTTGACTGTGTGTACACCTTGTGACATCTACAGATTTGCTTACGCCAACAAGCTGACAAACAACCTCCCTTCCTCCCTGGGACAACTCACTGCTCTCGTCCATCTGTGAGTTCCAACCAGCCCACTGATACACTATACAGGGAATAGGGAGTTAGTTCACTGGTCTGTGTGTGCGCATGCATTGTGAATGACATGACATGAGCCGAGCCAAGAAATTCATAGCTCCGGCGCAAGCCGGGTGGAGCGAAGCTGAGTTGTCTGGATGAACCTTGGGCCGATTCGACTCATTCCATATTTTTCACCACACATATATTGCCAGGCAAATTATGTTGACTTGTCTTCATGTTACAATGTATGTCACCTCTTACACTGCATGCCTCGACTATAACGATATAACATCTACACATACTTTGAGAAGGTGTGTGCTGAAAGCCTTTCAGTGAGAGGTATCGACATTGTGTAGTGTACTACCAAAAAGCAAAAAACAACGGGTTTTTTTTTTAACCACATGTGACTAATTCCTGCAAACAAGAAATGAGGTCAAGGCGATGAGGTCAAGGTGATGAGGTCAAGGTGATGAGGTCAAGGTGATGAGGTCATGGTGATGAGGTCAAGGTGATGAGGTCATGGTGATGAGGTCAAGGTGATGAGGTCAAGGTGATGAGGTCATGGTGACGAGGTCAAGGTGATGAGGTCAAGGTGATGAGGTCATGGTTGTGCGAGCATCGAATGCAAGGCTCTAGCTCCTACTACATACAGCTTGCATACAAATTTGTCCATGCACTTCCCTCTCCTTCAACCTACCAACTCATTTTGGACCTCAACCGTGCAAAGGTTTTATTAGAGAAGGATAAACATGTCCGTTAAAGGCTCTGGGCTGCTCGGGCTGATATGGAGTGAAGCACCACCAAGTGCAACCTAAAGCGCAATGCCTTTTTGTGAACCACCCATTGCTTCCGGGTCTTTGTCGTTATGAGGATGCTACTAGTAAATAATATTGAAATCAAGTGATGTGTTGGTACTACTACAGCAGATTCCTGTTCAGAAACATAGTATGGAACAAGGTAGGTTGCACCATTATACTGTTTGTGGATCTGTCAGTGCCATTCTCTACAACACCGTCATATCAAGCCCTGCCAATTCCACACAAGTTTTCCTGTCGACTCCTAGGGGTAAAGGCTGATTACTAATAATATGCACACACCCCTTACGTTGACACCACCTCTGCTGTCGTGCCTCTCTTGAGATCGTGCTTCAGCCCCTGGCTCATTCATGTCTATCATGACCTCCCCTGTGCCTATCCATCCACTCCCTTCGTGCTCTCGTGGCCATGCGTCAGGATCCTGAGCAACAACCAACTCTCAGGGCAGATTCCAGAGTCCCTAGGCAATCTAGCCAGCCTTGAAGTACTGTGAGTGCAAAATCCAAGTGCAAATGGCATAACGGTGTTGCATTGGATAGGTTCAAGGACGGATGGTATAAGGTGTGGGAAGAAGGCACACACACATAAATAATGGCAAACGCTTGTTGTTGGAATTGTGTTTTGAGGAGAGCAATGACTGGCCTACACTTTAACACCTCTTGCTTCTACACTTCAACAGCTCTTTCTTTCCTATGAAAAGGTTATTCTGTCCCTTGCCATAATGTACACTCTGATTCATATATTATCCACTCCCAGTTTCTCTCCTCAGACCCTTTTGGTTCGTCCATTCCCCTTGTGATCTTCTCTACAGAAAATTAAATCACAACAACTTTGCATGAACTATTCCTGCCACTTTGAGCAACCTCCAAGCCTTGAATTTTTTGTAAGCTCAAACAGAAGCTGGTAGTGGTCAGGTCAGAGTTTTCCTGTGAGAGCTCATCCATAGGGATTGGAGTAGATACATGGAGGTAGAGTGGTGAAGAATGCTGTGTATTATACTGGAATCATATTTTCGTTAGGAATATTGAAAAGGTATAGCGCGGCTCCTTTATAAACTCGCACTTAAAGCTGGCACTTAAGAGGTAATTTCATCAATTAGTTGCTAGCTCTCCTTGCTTACGGCTACCTTGAGCGTCTAGAAGAATGTTTCACGGCTTCAAGTTGCTGTGACAGCACATGTGTGTGAGGGGAGACTACAATGGAGGGGGGAAAGAGCAGAGATAACAGGCGAGAGATTTATATTAGGCAGTGTTTGAGATGGGAGGAACGAAAGGAGTTGACACTTTAAAGCTGACATGACACAAACACGTGGTGCTTCATGAACTGACACAAGCTGACCTACATGGCTGGGTCATGGCTGATCGTGTCAAAAAGTAATGAGGCACGGGTTGTTTCAGATTCAGCCAGCAGTCCATTCTTTGCCGCCCACAAACGATGTGGCTTCCCTTCTAGGAGGATATCACACTCACCTTTTCCCACCTCCACGACTCCACTCTCTTTCCTCCCGCACCCTACCTCCGTCCCCACAACTTCTCGTTGCGTCTCCTGCAGGGTTGGCGTACAACCAGCTAGTGGGGATGCTGCCCTATTTGGAGCTCATGCCCTCACTCAAGTTCATGAACGCAGGCTACAACTTCCTCACCAATGTAGCAGTTCCCACACCAGCCTGCCCCACGTATCAGATTTTTCTGCATTTCAACTGCTTTCCCACAAACCTGACCATTTGCACGTACCAGCAGTACCAGAAGAATGCCACCTGGTGCACGTCGTTCTGTGGGAACGGACCCTCCAGTCCGCCCTGCAGTGGCCATGGAGTGTGTTCCTACTTGCCTCCAAGCACAGACGCCACGTGCGCTTGTGACTATGGCTATACAGATGGAACCGCCAATGCCACATGTGTCCCGCAACAAGGTAAGCAATCTATTGCGCATTTGATATATGTGATCCCTCTTCGTGTATTTGAGCAAAGAAGCTCGTCCAAAACACCATCCTTGTACCTTTCGCACAAGCTTCCCCTCATGGCAAAATACGTTTTCCCACGTTGCGTCTCTTGAAGTTCATTGCCATCTCAACACTTCAATTCAACCATATGTGCCCCATGTGTTGCCTGTTTCAGGGACGTACCTTCCTCCATACCTCTCCTCCTACTCACAACCGATAAATCTGTCGCAGACCGCCTCCGCTGCCCCCAATGGCTCCATCTTCCTCTCTTCTCCATCCTCCAATACGTCATGGGGAGCGGCCTTCATACAGAGGCCCATCACCCTATTCTTCTCTACCAACAAAAATACCCCCTGCGACCCACCCATAGCCTTTTCGGTTTTGTTTGCATTCCGAATGGCCCCTACTTCTCCTGGTGGCTCATCCACAGCAGGCGAGGGTCTGGCGTTTGTGGTGACGTCTGCTGCACCGCATGGGGCTGTCACAGCGGGGGTGGGGCTGGGAGGGGTGGGGAAGTGGAGTGTGGCGGTGGAGTTTGACTCGGTGCTGAGTGTGAAGCACAGCGACCCCAACGACAACCACGTGGGCGTTAATGTGGGCGGCTCACTTGTGTCCCTCGCCTCTGCCACGGCCCCTCTCATCCTCAACGACGGCCATACCAAGCACGCCTGGATCCGCTACGACCTCACCAGCGGCGGCACCCTCCGAGTCTTCCTCTCGGCCTCCAGGCAGCAGCCGTCCAAGGCTGTGGTGACGGCGAGAGTGTCTCTGTGCAGCGCGCTCAAGCCCACCATTGGCAATGCCTCCTTCCTCTTTGGCTTTGTGGCTGGCTCTGCAAACAGCACTCAGAGGCATGACATTCTGTGGTGGAACATTGCCACAGGTGAGATGAATGATGTTTTTGCTTATAGCGCATCATATTCTGTCCGCAGGAGCTGTTAAGAATACAACTCTATTCACATATAATGTTTTTCTCATGATGCTACCTTTCTTTCTATCGGATCACTTGTAAAAGCTTATCACCTACAGTGCGTGTGTGTGCGCGCACGCGTACGTGCGTGCATGATTGTGTGTGGGTGTGTGTGTGTATGCACATTCCTTTGTGTGTGGATGGGGGGAAGGGGGGGGGGGGGGGGGGGGGGGGAGGAGGAGGGTGGGGGGGGTGTGAGAATGAGAACGAGAATGAATGAACTATGAATGAAGTGAGTACATATAGTAAACCCTAATTGGGTTGTACCCCCTATGGGATACCCCACTATAGCCTACACAACAGCATAAGCTATATATATGTTCTGACACACCCCCATAGGCAAAGTGGGGGAGAACAAGGGGTCACAAGACCAGTCACGCAAAGAACAGCAAGCTCAGGGTGGATCACAAAGTCACCACACAGTCCGAGCACAACGACAAGGCCACAAGGCCAGTTCACATGCAGGAGTGCACATATATATATAGAGCTAGACAAGCAAGAGCAGGTATATATATGTGACAGTACAAGCAAGGTCAAGAGGAGAGCAAGTGAGGCAAGACAGGTACAAGACCCAGCTGAGTGCAGAAGCGCTGATGGTCACAAGGCGGAAGTGCCTTGGTGAACACATCAGCAGTGTTGGCCTCAGAGGCCACGTACGCAAGTCGCAACTGACCACGCTGCTGCAGCTCACGAGCAAGAAAGTAACGGAGAGCAATGTGCTTCGTTCTGTGCTCCAAGCGCTGCTCTCGACACAAGGCCAGCATGGCCTTGTTGTCTACGTACAGCACTGGAGGAGAACGAGGCGGCTCTCCAAGGTCAGTCAGCAGGTAGGTGAGCCAGCGAAGCTCCTGTGCAGCCATGGCCCCGGCGTAGATCTCAGCCTCACAAGTGGAGCCGAGAACAGAGGACGAGCGAGTAGCCCGCCACGAGACAGAGCCGGAACCAAGACTGAAGGTGTAACCCTGCGACGACCGCTGCGTAGCCTGGTCGTCAGCCCAAGAAGCGTCCGCGTGCCCAGTGAGCACCACTGGACTCCGCCCTCCAAGCACTAGCCCCATGCCCGACGTACTGCACAAGTAGCGCAACACCCTCTTCGCTGCAGCCATGTGCTCTGGTCGGTGTCTCCCAGGAGCAACATAGCGTGCAAGAATGCTAAGAGGGTATGCAAGGTCAGGTCGTGTGCAGGTCATCAGGTACATGAGGCAACCAACAAGCTCTGGGTACGGGCCACTCGACTCTACGGACTCATCCGAAGGCAGAGCTGAGAGCGAGTGGCGAGTAGGCAGAGGAGTGGCCTGAGGCGAGGAGTACGTGAAGCCGAAGCGCTGAAGGACCTGCTGCACCATGTGTGACTGAGTCAAGGTAATGGTGCGGCGTGCTCTGTCCCGAGTGATCTGCAAGCCAAGGTAGCTGCGCAGTTCACCCAGGTCTGTGCACGTGTGTCTCTTCTGCAGCTCGGACTTCACGTAGGCTAGTCCAACAGTGTCAGCTGTGGCAAAGACCAAGTCGTCGACGTACACGAGGATGTAGAACGGCGGCAAAGAAGTGTCGGTGCGCAGAAACAACGACGGGTCAGCAGTAGAGGGAGCAAACCCAAGAGCCGCAAGCGTAGTCCTCAGTGTGTCGTGCCACTCACGCGGTGCCTGGCGGAGACCGTAGACTGGCCGTCGGAGGCTCCACTGGGTGCCAGGAGGGAAAGTCCCAGTGAAGCCAGGTGGACGGCGCAGCCAGATCTCCTCGTGCAGGCTACCCTGCAAGAAAGCAGTGCTGAAGTCAAGAGAGTGGAGCTCGTAGTCGCGCTGAGCGGCTATGTGCAGCAGCACCCGAAGAGTGGTCATCTTCGGGGTGGGAGAGAAGGTCTGAAAGTAGTCAACTCCCTGCCGCTGACTGAAGCCACGAGCGACGTACCGCGCCTTGAAGACAGGTGGAGAGCCCGGCGGCCGCTTCACCCTGAAGATCCACATGCCACTGACGATGTTCGCCCCAGGAGGGGGAACCGCGTCAACGTAGGTGCCTGTGGACTTCCAGGACGCCATCTCTGCATCCATAGCTGCCTGCCACTGAGAGGAGTAGGGACCCTCTACGGCCTCCGCGTAAGAGCGCGGAGTCGGGATGTCTAGTGCATCCGGGTCTCCCTCAGGGGCAAGTAGTACGGACGCGAGATGAGGTGAAGCAGCAGCCAGACACTGGAACTCCTCCTGCCTGTCCTCAAGGACGTCCGTGCCAAGAGCACACTCACCCCCGACGGACGGAGGACAGACAGACGCAGACTCAGCAACAAGACCGGCAGCGTAGTCTAGACGACAGCGAGCAGCAAAGTCGACGAGCTCAGCAACAAGAGCAGACGCAGCAGTGGACTCAAAAGAGGGGTCAGTGACGACAGTAGCAAGGAGACGTGTGACAGTAGGACTGGTAGCACGAAGAGAGTCGGACTCTGGGTCGGTAAGTGCAGGAAGAGAGGACTCAGGAGGAGAAGGCAAAGGGGCACGCAGAGGAGCAGTGGACGGACGCAAAGACATCCGGTGCGTGCCAGGGACAGGAGGAGGACGCTGACGCGAACCGCGACCACTAGCGCGAGCAGCACGAACAGGCGACGCAGGACGAGACGCAGGCTCACGACGCTCAGCAAGACCTCCAGTGGGACCAGTGTAAGGAGAGGGAGCAGGAAGTGGGGAGGCGGGCTCTAACTGGGACTGTGACTGAACAGGCGGTGGACACGCTGCAGGAGGAGAAAGACCAAGAACCTGCTGTAGGAGTGGAACGAAGTACGGCCGAGGCCGCGCGGCGACTCCAGACACAGCAGGGACAGCACCCTCAGCAGCAGCACCAGCGCCAACAGCACCTCCAGGGGCAGGACCTCCAGCAGCACCAGCAGCACCAACACCCGCAGCAGCTCCAGCTCCAGGCGGACCCGAAGGCCCAGCAGCTCCGGGACCAGCGGCACAAGTACCCTCAGCAGTCGAAGGAGCTCCGGCTCCAGCAGTACGTCTCCAGCGGCGAGCAAACCACTCGCGCAGCTCCTGTGGAGAGAGGGGCTCCCGCCGAGGCGAAGCACCCGGAGAACCGCCAGGTCCCGCACCGCCAGACGCCACAAGGGGAGGTCCAGTGGCCGCAGGCTCCGCAGCTCCAGGCTCAGCACCCCCTGGCTCAGCACCCCCAGGCTCAGCACCCCCAGACTCCGCACCCCCAGGCTCAGCACCCCCAGTCGTAGCACCCCCAGGCTCAGCACCCCCAGACTCCGCACCCCCAGGCTCAGCACCCCCACGCGTAGCACCCCCAGAGTCAGCACCCCCAGGCTCAGCACCCGCAGCAGGACCAGAGTCACCAGCAACCTCGACCGGCTCGACTGCGTCTACCTGGGACACACCTGAAGGGGCAGGACCCTGAGGGGGAAGGGGGTCTACCGGGGGGGGACCTGGCACAAGGAAGTGCGGTGGCGGGGGGAGGGAAGGAGTGCGGTAGGGGAAGAGGCGGTAGAAGGGGACTGACTCGTCGAACGTGACGTCCTGGGAGGACAGAACACGACGAGAGGAGGGGTGGTAGAACTGCCACCCTGGGGCGTCAGGGGGGAAGCCGAGGAAGACACAGGGAGCAGCACGAGGGGACAGCTTGTCCGCAGACAAGTCGCGGACAAACGCCCGAGATCCCCAGACACGGAACGCAGACGCATCGCCGACCTTCCCCGTCCACAGCAGAGCTGGGGAGGTCTCCGGTCGGGAGACCCTGGGGTGAAGGTTGATCTGATGCGCCGCGTACCGAACCGCAAACGGCCACAGAAAATGGGGGGCAGCCGCATGCATCATGGACGTACGAGCGACGTCCATGACCATGCCAATGCGGCGCTCAGCAATCCCATTTTGCTGTGGAGAGTCCGGAAGCGTAAAGGTCTGGCGGATGCCTCGTGCACGACAGTAGGCTCGCAGAAGGCCAGAGGAGAACTCTCCACCTCGGTCAGAGTGCAGACGCAGAACAGGAAAGTCCGAGCCGAAGCTCCTCCTGAGCTGGAGACGAGCTGCGCGGATCCAGTCGATCAACACCTCAGTAACATCACCCTTGCTGCGCAAGGGGAAGACTGTGGTGTAACGCGAGTAGTCGTCAACCACCAGCAGGAAGTAGCGCTCGTGACCCTGCCCACGGACGCGGGCCGGGCCCCACACGTCCATGTGAAGCGTCTGCAGAGGAGCCTCTGTCGGGGGAAACTGGGAGGAGTGAGGGGCAGCCCGGAGCCGCCCCTCGACACAGGGGACACAGGAAGGTCCGGGTCCCGAGGGAAGGGGAGGGAGAGACCGGGGAAGACCAGAGACAAGGACACGGGAAGCCATGCCCCGAAGACGAGGCAAGGAGGGGTGGCCAAGACGGTGGTGCCACAGGAGAGTCTCCTGAGACAGGCGGCGACACGAGCAGGGGGCAGACTCAGGACCAGACCTGGACGCAGCAGCAAACACCTGACCCGACGCAGCTACCTGGCCAGACGCAGGGACAGGAGGAGACTCAGTGGTCAGGGTGTAGAGACTCGACCCCGGCCGACGCGAAAACGTGGCCAGGTGTCGGCCTGTGCGGGCGTCCGAGCAGTGGGTCACCCGCTGACTCGCAGGAGTATACTGGTGAACCCCCGCATCCTGCAGGTCAGCACCACTCACCAAGTTCGTCGAGAACGAGGGGAGGTACAGACCAGACAAGGTGCCCGAGGGGGCAGCCGGACACGGGAGGACAGTGGAGAAGTGAGAGAGGACAGGACCCCCAGAGGGGTCAGCCAGGGAGACTGCAACCGGCCGGCCAAGCGGCGTGAGTGTGGTGCGGTCTCGAAAGAAGGAGCGAGAAGCCCCTGAGTCAAGCGTGAAGGTGAGGGAGGCCGAAGCCGACGCAGTACCTGAGAGCGCAGCCTCACCAGTACCTGAGAGTGCAGACGCACTGGCACCTAGAGCAGCAGCCGCAGAAGTACCTGGCGCAGCAGTACCAATGCCCGGGTCGGGCGGGAAACACCGGTAACAGTCACCCTCCTCACTAATAGTCACAGCATACATGGCAGCAAGGATAGCATCAAAGTCAAGATCAAAGATAGCTACGCCAGCCCTAGACAGCTCTCCCCAACGGGGAATCTCACTAGCCTCGGGGAACTGCTGACGCCAAGCGTCCGTCAGGCGGCCAAAGCAGCGCTGGGTGGGGTGGGCACCCCCACACTGCTCACCCGCGCGGTCGCCGGAACGAAGGACGTAGGTGCACGGACCAAAAACCCCACCCCGCTGACGCTGCGTGTACCACTCACGGAGCTGCTGGGGCGGGGGGATGTCCCGCGAACGCTGCTGCTGCTGCTGCTGCTGACGCTGGCCACCACCAGAGCCGCTACGCTGCGGGGCACCACCCCGACCAGCTCCACCCCCTCCGCCACCGCCGCCTCCACCTCCACCACCACCGCTGCCTCCGCTCCCACCGCTGCCGCCGCCACCGCCTCCTCCTCCGCTGCTGACACCGCCACCACCGCCCCCGCCACCACTCCCACCGCCACTCGCACTCCCTCCGCCGCCTCCACCGCCACCTCCACCGCCCCCGCCAGGTCCACCCGCGCCCTTGCCCCCCTTGCCCCTGCCAGGGCGGCATCTCCCGCTAGGGGCAGACGCCGCGCAGACCGACTCAAGACCAAGCAGGTCGGCAGCAGCAGCAGAGGCAACAGAGGGCAGCAGGGGGGAAGGAGAACACCCCTCAAAGATGGGGGTGCGAGGGTCACCACGAGAGGCTCCTACAGCGACGATGCTCTTCTCCGCCGCCAGGAGGGACTTCTCGAGGAGGTCGACAGTGAGAGTGGTGGGACAGACTGAGAGGAAGTGGTCCCTGACTACGTGAAGGGAGTCAGGGAGGCGTGTGACTATGTAATAGAGAGTGATGTACATGGGGGGGGGGTTCTTGGCGCAGAACTCAGCAGGAAGGGCGGCACGGTAGCGAGTGTCACTAGTGCGGAGGTGCGTAATGAGGTCAGCGACAGTGGGAAAGGCAGCAAGGTCAGGAAAGAGGTACGGTAGCATGAGGCGGCTAAGGGCAGCAGTGGCAGGGGAAGAGTAGCGCGCAACTACAGCGTCGTACAAGGTCTGAGCACTCTTGTACTGACTAAAGTGCGCGCGCTCAGTGGTAGGCAGGTGGCGACGCACAGCAAGACGTGCAGCAGCATCGCGGGTGGCCCACTGAGAGCGAACAGTGGGGTCAGCATCAGCAGCAGGGGCAGGAGAGGCGCCAGAGGTGAGGTCAAAGAGGGAAAGACCGTCCGCCCTATCGCACTGTAAGAACAGCTGCAGGTCGTCGACCCAGACCTCAAAGTCAATGGCTCGACCCTCAGCGTCAAAAGCGAGGACACTAGGGGTAGCCATGACGACAACAGTGTAGTAGTGCAAGCAGTAGGGGAAGGGCACGCAGTAACAGTGGTGCTGTGCTCACCAGGCAGGGCAGGTCGGGCGACTCGGCAGTAGGGCGGCCCGGCGACTGGGCGGCTCGGCGGCAGGGCGGCTCGGCGGCAGGGCGGCTCGGCGGCTCGGCTCCCGGGCGGCTCGGCGGCAGGGCGGCTCGGCAGCAGGGCGGCTCGGCTGCACTGCTGCTGGGCGGCTCGGCTGCGCTGCTGTTGGGCGGCTCGGCTGGGCCGCTGACGTAGCGAGGCGGCGGGGCCGCGAAGACGGGCGGCGGGGCCGCTGCAGAGAAGCGGCGGGGCCGCAGGGAAGGGCGGCGGGGCCGCAACGAGAGAGGCGGCGGGGCCGCAGCGAGAGAGGCGGCGGGGCCGCAGCGAGAGAAGCGGCGGGGCCGCGAAGTCGGGCGGCGGGGCCGCTGAGTAGGGCGGCGGGGCCGCAGTGAGAGGCGGCGGGGCCGCAGCGAGAGAGGCGGCGGGGCCGCGAAGACGGGCGGCGGGGCCGCAGTGAGTGGCGGCGGGGCCGCAGCGAGAGATGGCGGCGGGGCCGCGAAGACGGGCGGCGGGGCCGCAACGAGAGAGGCGGCGGGGCCGCAGGTAAGGGGCGGCGCGAAGCCGCCGGTGAGGGCGGCGTAAAGCCGCGGGTAAGGGCGGCGACGGGCCGGGAAAAGGGGCGGCGCGCCGCAGCCGCTATGGCGGCTCGACGCGACCGTAAGGGCGGCACTACGGGCCGCTAGGTGCGACTCGACGGGCCGCTAAAAAAAAGGGCAGGCGCGACTCGAGGCGCGTTTCGGTGGGCCCAAGGAACAGTCCCTAGGAGGGGACCTGCTCTGATTCCATGTGAGAATGAGAACGAGAATGAATGAACTATGAATGAAGTGAGTACATATAGTAAACCCTAATTGGGTTGTACCCCCTATGGGATACCCCACTATAGCCTACACAACAGCATAAGCTATATATATGTTCTGACAGGGGGGAGGGGGGTGTGCGCGTGTATGCGTGTGTGCATGTATATGTCAACCGATCTGTATGTGCACGTGCACATATGTGCAGAGACGCCAAATGTAATTGTGGAATGGCCGAATCAGACTCCTGGTAAGAGCGTCATCATTGCCTTTCATTTCCCACGATCCACAATAGGATCTTAATCAACCTATTAAAGCCTTAAAACTTGTGGCCTCCTTTTCGAAGTTACTCATGGGTAGGCATGAAAGGGCATCAAAGTTACTCATTCAAACATCAAAGGAAGAGGTCACAGCCAGCAGCAACATTGTGCCCTCATCGTTCCACTATGCCAGCCTAGCCTTCCTTCCCAATGCGGATGTGCTGCCTTCGTGGAGCCTCCCCTCCTTTGTCTCGTGGATGTGGGATGAGTCAACTTGGCCCGTGAAGAACCAGCATGGATGCTGTATGGCATGGATGGGGTATGGCATGGCATCAATGCTGTAGGGTATGGCATGTTTGGTGTTATGAATGGTATGACATGAAAAGAACACAGCATGATGTGGACGTATGAAGGCATCTAATGGGAGTCGTGTTACGGGGTAGCTATGTTCTCTGCTCAAGCTTGAGTCCGGGCCTAGGATTTTGCACACGCAGCTTGCACAATGAAAATCATACTCTATGAGGCTTCCGAACTATTCGGTTATCCTCTCACCCCTGCTCATCACAGCCCCCAATCATTCCCCTTCCCCCTCTTGAACACTCTCCTCCTCCACGGTGCTGCAGCCGAATCCTCAGCATACGCGGTGGTGGCGGCTGTGGAGGCAGCCTACAGCATCGCCAGCAACTCATATAGCCCTCCCAGGCTGTCGGTGGACCAACTGCGGCTGGCCCTCTCCTCCAACTGCGACGACATGCCTCCGCGCGATGTGCTGGCCTTCCTGGTGGCTGCCACGCGCAAGGGAGGGGGGCTCGTGGATGACGCAGCAGCAGCGGCCGCCAGTCCACACAGCATGGCGTCCGCCGGCCGGCGGGAGAGACTGGCCGCGGTGAGTTGCAGCGATTGGACGATCAATGAAGTTGCAAGCAAGTGGTGATGACGAATGATGATACACGCGAGTGGCAGTGATGAATTATTGGAAATGCATGGAGAACAAGGCGAACAGGAAGGCATTTGCACCACACACAAAAACACTGGAGAGCACTCACACCTCACCCTCTTCCGCTTTGGTGTTGCAGAAGGTGAAGTATTACGGAGTTCAGGGCTTTGAGGAGAGCTCGTTTGGAGGCTGGCTAGGCCTTTTGTTGGCAGTGCATCGGCAGCCAGTGATTGTGCAAATTGAGGCGTCTGCTCCATCATTCCTCGACTACAATGGGGTGAGATGCCATTGACCTTCACACCATGGCTATGTACCAGCGAATGTTTGAAAGGCCACGGTTGTTTCCAGTGACCAACACCATTGCATACGTGCATCCCTATTCCATTCAACCATTTTACCTCCCAGACTCGGAAGTACTCTGATGCCAGCTGCTTCCAAGATGGAGTGAACCACGCTGTTCTGGTGGTGGGATATAGTATCAAGGGGGACCCGTCCAGCCCTTTCAGGCTGCCTGCGCCCCTCTGGGTGATCCGCAACTCATGGGGCAGCGAATGGGGGGCTGCAGGGCACATGTTCATGGACACGCAGAGCGGGCCGGGCGTTTGTGGCATCAACACACTGCCAGGCATCTTCCCCATCCTCCGATGTACGTACCAGACTACATAGACGCCAGTGAAATGGTTGAGGGAGGTTCTAACGATTTTGGAGCTATTTTGGAGCTAACCATTCTGAACTTCTGCTGGTCACTATTATCATGTCGCAGCATAGTCTCCTGCACAAGACGTTCTCTGCATCCTCCTGCTCTAGCTACGCAGCTTCCCTCATCTGTATGTGGTGCGTGGTGTGTGCATGGCAGCTACTACTGACCCGTGTGGCAGCAAGTCAGTAATGCTGGAAGGCTCATCAGAAGTGCCAGCAAGCAACGCGTTCAACCCGTGTGGGCAGTTCAAGTGCTCCAAGGCCAGAGCATCCAACCGCTGTGCCTGTGCTGCTCCCCACTTTGTCCAGGCCTCCCACCCCGACGGCTCCAACACCTGCGCCTATGGTGAGTTGCTTTTGAGTCAACTCCGAAGCACCTGCGCGAGCCCATCCCACCCTCATGCCCCCTTGCACTATTCTGCTGCTCTTTCCATTTGCCAATCATCCCCCAACACACACCCCCCATGGTGCGCCTATGGTGAGCCCAGCCCACCCTCACATTTCACTCTTCCGACTGCTCTTTCCAAATTACTGCTTACCTAAACACATCCTCCCCTTAACTGCCCTGCCTGCCGCTGCCAGTAGACGCCTGTGGGCTGGCAGGCAGCAACCCGTGTGTGGTGGGCACGTGTGTGAACGATGGCAAGGGCAGCTACTCCTGTGTGTGTCCCCCGGGGTTCATTCAAGGCACCACCGCCAAGGGAACCCTCTCCTGCGCTCCTGGTACCATTCATCCTCTTCCATCATCTGTTGCATCTACCATTCTCCCTCCTACTTCTCATTCTCTTCTGGCTGGAAAGGATCTAAACATCATTGTGTCTTTTCACGTGATGATAAAAGCACACGTACACCTCACACTCGTTTCACAAACTAAAACATTTGGTCTCGTTAGCGGAAGCATCTTTTAAGTTGTATCTTGTAAGTACACCTTTCTAGCTTTCCAGGAAATGCAAGTTGGCTCCTGATGAGGAAATATAAACAGTACGAGTTATGTGTTCTTAAAAAAAAAAAAAAAAAATTTAGAACCTATATGGTATTCATTCTTACAAAGTGTCGCTGGATAACGGATTCTCGTATGGTATGCTATGCTGGCATTTGTTTTGTGCTGATGTGCATGCTGTGCCGAGACTGGCAGGCGATAGCAAGGGCAGCTACACTGTGCGTGGCAGCAACGTGTGGTGCCCTCACTTGGTGCCCGTGCTTGACCTCACCCTGGACGAAATTAAGCAGCAGAACAAGGTTGGTTTCAACGTATGTTTATCAAACACTCAAATCATGTCGTCTACCACTAGAGCTGGCACAACAAGTAACATCTATCCCTGGAGTTCCTTTCTTCCTCCATGCCTGCAGAAGCTCTCCTGCTCCAAGCCCATCCCACTGGGCTCCAAGCTGACCGTCGTATCGCCTCAACTTCTTCCCAGTTCCTCGCTCATCTACACCACCCACCTTGTGAGTGCACCAAGCCAGCAGTGCATCTGGCATCTCACCCTGTTGCTGCGTCACCACATTGGACTGCAACTGTGTGTTCATAGACTGTGACACTAAGTGCTTTCTTGACTGTAACATCTTGTAACTTGATTGAATGAAAACTGGTAACTGGATGTGCGTACAGGGCGACAGCTGTGCATCGATTGCTTCGCTCTTCGGTTTGAGCAAGGGGTGCCCTGTGGAGGGCGAGGCATGTGAGGAGGCGTTGGTGGGGCTCAACCCCGGGCTGGACTGTGGAGCACTCACGGGCAGGCAGGCTGTGTGTGTGGAGCGGGAGGAGAGCAAGGCGGGGATGGTGGCAGTGTGTGACCAGCAGTATGAAATGGGGGGAGGTGATGGCTGCGATTCTGCAAGAATGGACGTGAATCCGCCTTTGAGCCCTCTGGAGTTCTATCGCCTCAACCCAGGCATCAACTGCAACAACCGCCTGCCGACTGCCACGATCCAGGGCTTCTCATAGCGCAAGGTGGGGCATTTGTGTCCCTAGTTGGGTTCAGAATTGGGACATGCCCAGGGGGCACATACAACATTTCAGCTGGAGACACCTGTGCCAAGATTGATGTGCTGGGCTTTTCCAGCATGAAGGGTTGCTACAGGAAGATGAATGGATTTGAGTGTTTGGAGAAGACACCTGCTGGGACAATTGTTTGCACTCCCAACGCTTCTAGTGCCAAAATGGGGATATGTTCTGCTGGTGTATAGGTAGAATTTCAGCATAATGCCTGTGCACTTATTTAGGTATGTTACTGTAATCACCCGGACATACCACCGAGGGGTCTTGTGGTACTTTAAATACAAGTAAAATGCGGCTTGTCTTGTCAGTGGCAAAGGCTCAATTATACCTGGGTGCATTTATGAAATCTGAGTCGTATAAGGGGAGTGTTATAAAGATTCATCCCAAAGGTAGGATATAACGAAAAGGGGCCAACGTAAAGCATCCACCCGCACAAGCAACCTGGGGGTCTTTAATTTTAGCGGGTGGAACGTACGGGTGATTACGGTAGTACTAGAGCATACCATAATTCCTACGGCCCGCTGGAGAGAGAGTCCTCAAGACTCTCATGCCAAAGAGGGTCTATGATTATGGTATATATCTGAGAGGAGAGGATCCCCCTGTTGCTATACCGTATATTGAACCCCTTCGTTGTATACTCCATTGCTTTAATGCCTTTGTCTGTGATTGCGCGTCAGATTTTAGAGGAGCGATTTTAGAGGCGCGTCAGATTTTAGAGAATACATACTGGTATGACGGTTCCGTGGTCAAAATACGGTAATGTGTTAACAGGATGTCCATTGGAATCAACGTAGTGTGCTATAATGTCCTTCCTAGCAATTGTTTAGGGATCTGTAACAAGCCCCCGTATGCCCACTCTTCCCCGAACATAAACCTTAGAAGCACTTTGCCTTTTTGTCAGCCAATTGTTTTGCTATTCACTTAGCTCACATGACTATCTTAAATATTGAAGTCTCAAACTTGCACTGAGTTGCGTGTATTCATTTTGTTGAAATAACTTAAAGTTTTGTACAGCAATCCAGAATGTATCAGATCAGCGCACCACCTAATAGTGAAGCCGCGCCTATACCAGTACTACGTTAGCTCATATAGAGCACGCAGGTCAGCGGTCACGAGTCAGCTGTTGCGAGTGTTGACCAACCTGAACTAGAGGTGTCAAATGTCATATCTGCTACAGTTTGTTTAGGCTGTAGTGGGGTAGTTACTATGGGGTACAGTAACTTTAGGGTTTCCTACTTGTACCCAACTCTTTCCTAGTGCAATCACTCTCTTCCTACTCTTGCTGACCCGGAGTCTGACTCCCTTCGTGCTGCTAGTCCTACTGTCATGCGTCTCCTGGCCACTGTTGTCACTGACCCTTCCTTTGAGTCCACTGCTGCGTCTGCCTTAGTTGCTGAGCTTGTCGACTTTGCTGCTCACTGTCGTCTAGACTACGCTGCGAGTCTTGTTGCTGAGTCTGAGTCTGTCTGTCCTCCGTCCGTCGGGGGTGAGTGTGCCCTTGGCACGGACGTCCTTGAGGACAGGCAGGAGGAGTTTGAGTGCTTTGCCGCTGCTGTACCTCATCTTGTGGCCATGCTGCTTGCACCTGAGGGAGACCCGGATGCTCCAGACATCCCGACCCCGCGCTCTTACGCTGAGGCGATCGCGGGTGAGTACTCCTCTCAGTGGCAGACAGCCATGGACGCAGAGATGGCATCCTGGAAGTCCACTTGCACTTACGTCGACGACGTTCCCCCTCCTGGGGCGAACATCGTCAGTGGCATGTGGATTTTCAGGGTGAAGCGGCCGCCAGGTTCTCCGCCTGTCTTCAAGGCTCGTTACGTTGCTCAAGGCTTCAGTCAGCGAGAGGGAGTAGACTTCTTCCAGACCTTCTCCCCTACCCCGAAGATGACCACTCTTCGGGTGCTGCTGCACGTTGCCGCTCAGCGTGACTACGAGCTTCACTCTCTTGACTTCAGCACAGCTTTCTTGCAGGGCAGCCTGCACGAGGAGATCTGGCTGCGCCGCCCACCTGGCTTCACTGGGTCGTTTCCTCCTGGTACCCAGTGGAGCCTCCGGTGGCCGGCCTACGGTCTCCGCCAGGCGCCACGTGAGTGGCACGACACACTGAGGACTACACTTGCGGCTCTTGGGTTCGCGCCTTCTACTGCTGACCCGTCGCTGTTTCTGCGCACCGACACTTCACTGCCGCCGTTCTATATCCTCGTGTACGTCGACGACTTGGTCTTTGCCACTGCTGACACTGAGGCTCTCGCCCACGTGAAGTCGGAGCTGCAGAAGAGACACACGTGCACAGACCTGGGTGAGCTGACAAGCTATCTTGGCTTGCGGATCACCCGGGACAGAGCACGCCGCACCATCATCCTGACTCAGTCACACATGGTGCAGCAGGTCCTTCAGCGCTTCGGCTTCACCTGGTCCTCAGCACAGGCCACTCCTCTGGCTACAGGTCACTCGCTCTCAGCTCCACCTTCGGACGAGTCCGTAGAGCCGAGTGGTCCTTACCCAGAGCTAGTTGGCTGCCTCATGTACCTGATGACTTGCACTCGTCCTGACCTCGCGTACCCTCTTGGTCTTCTGGCTCGCTACGTGGCTCCTGGTCGGCACCGACCTGAGCACATGGCTGCTGCTAAGAGGGTACTGCGCTACTTGTGCAGTACATCAGGCATGGGGCTAGTGCTTGGAGGGAGGAGCTCAGTTGTTCTCACTGGGCACTCAGACGCTTCTTGGGTTGACGACCAGGCTACTCAGCGGTCGTCACAGGGTTACACCTTCAGCCTTGGCTCTGGTTCAGTTTCTTGGCGTTCTACTCGCTCGTCTTCAGTTCTCAGCTCCAGTTGTGAGGCTGAGATCTACGCCACAGCCATGGCTGCACAGAAGTTGCGTTGGCTCACCTACCTGCTGACTGACTTGGGAGAGCCGCCTCGTTCTCCTCCAGTGCTGTACGTCGACAACAAGGCAGCCATTGCCTTGTGTGAGGAGCACAGACTGGAGCACAGAACGAAGCACATCGCTCTGCGTTACTTCCTGGCTCGAGAGTTGCAGCAGCGTGGTCAGCTTCGTCTGCGTTACGTGGCCACTCGGGCAAACACTGCTGATATATTCACCAAGGCACTTCAGTCTGGTGATCATCAGCGTTTCTGCACTATGCTAGGGCTTGTGCCCACTTTTCCTCACTTGCTGTAGGCTTTGCTTGTACTGTGATCTATATATATATACCTGCATGCTTGCTTTGCTAAGTAAAGATCACTGTGCTGTTTGTGTTGCATATATGCCTCTGCATGTGAACTGGCCTTGTGGCCCTTTGCTTGTGCTCAGAGTGTGTGGTGACGTTGTGATCCACCCTGAGCTTGCTTTGCCTTTCTTGACTGGTCTTATGACCCCTTGCTCTCCCCCACTTTGCCTATGGGGGTGTGTCAAATGTCATATCTGCTACAGTTTGTTTAGGCTGTAGTGGGGTAGTTACTATGGGGTACAGTAAGTTTAGGGTTTCCTACTTGTACCCAACTCTTTCCTAGTGCAATCACTCTTGTTCATTCTGACAAGAGGTTGCAAACTGCCTCTTCGGTCGCAACCGTCTCAGAGGTTACCATATCACCCCGTATATAAGCACATGTGCGTTTATGATCAAATTGGTTTTTTGGGGGGGTATGCTTATAACTGAGTAACATGTATAAGTGCATGCGCTTATGTCATGACAAATACAGAATTGTATTTTTAACGCACCAGATTTTACATCTCATCCCTGCAATTTCAATCAAGTAAAAATGTTAGAGCGTCACAAATCAGAAGTTCGCACGGGCGATTCTTTGCCGGTGCACAGTGGCAAAGGCACGTCACTTTGCAAGCGTGCCAGCTCATCCTGACTGGACGCGCAACCAGTGAGGCCCTCGAGAGTCCAACGAAGTGAAAATGGATGTGGAATCGCTGCAAAATCGAAATCATTGCCGTTTTAAACAGGATTCAAAGAAATTTAAAATACATGCGCTTTTAATAAACCAGGGTTCTATAGAAGGTGCGCTTATAATCGAGGACCGGCCAGCGCAGTGCTCCAGATAGAAGCGCATGCGCTTATCATAGGCCTGCGCTTATATCCGGGGCCTTTTGGTACGAACTGCAACAAGGAAACTGCATGTATCACATTAGTTGCTACAATTGTAATGATGCCCGTACAGTTGATAAGGGAATGTACCCCTCAGAGTACATGGCTAGGTAGGACTATATAATGCAATGTAATAATTATTATTATTATCTTGTCATTTACATTCACTATAATCAAGGTACTTTTGCAAAGACGTCCGTTGTTTCTTCTACTTTCTCCTAGCAGACTTATCGTGGTTAACAAATATCCTTAAATTATGCTAACATGGTAGGAGAGCTAGTTTGGATTATACGTTCCTGCTAGTACAAGTTCCACCATTAAATTTTCTATAAATACTCCTTAATACAAGGGTATACATCATGTCAAGCGCAGATTGCAGTGAAATAAGAGAAAATCCAAGTTTCCTCATACCTCCAATATTTCCTCAGGACTGGCATCATTCGATCCTGCTCTCATCGACCGACTCATCTTCTCCATCAGCACCTTGGAGAGCCAACATCAGTGTGAGAGTATGATGTCTGTTCTACCTTGCTTTCATTTTTTGTTTTTTTCTGCACTTATCCTATTCATTTACTATTCTATTTCTTATTTCGGTTATATTCACCGTGCTGTTTGGTTAGTAGGAATTCTGCCAAACACAGTTAAGGCCTGAGCATCTGGATTTACTATATTAGTTTCTCTTTGGACGATGGAGTCATAACGGTTTTGGACATGCCATGATATGTCGCTAAGACCATACCACTGCCGAAAAAACTGTTGAAATTATGGTTAATTCGAGCTGCTCCAGTAAACATATACATAGTGTTGGATCTACAATATTGTAGTGTAGAATACATTGGTTGGGTTGGGAGAGCTTGTGGAGAGGACCACCTCCCAAACCCTATAGGTTAGGTTTCTCTCTTATTGGAACGACGGCAGAGAAGTGTCTGTGCGCAGAAAAAGCGAAGGGTCGGCAGTCGAGGGAGCGAAGCCAAGAGCCGCAAGTGTAGTCCTCAGAGTGTCGTGCCACTCGCGAGGTGCCTGTTGGAGGCCGTAGACTGGTCGCCGAAGACTCCACTGGGTACCCTCAGGAAACGACCCAGTGAAGCCACGTGGACGGCGCAACCAGATAGCCTCGTGAAGGCTACCCTGCAAGAAGGCTGTCGAGAAGTCGAGGGAGTGCAGCTCGTAGTCACGCTGTGCTGCAACGTGCAGTAGCACCCGAAGAGTGGTCACCTTCGGGGTGGGGGAGAAGGTCTGAAAGAAGTTGACCCCCTCACGCTGACTGAAGCCTCGAGCAACGTAACGCGCCTTGAAGGCAGGCGGAGAACCCGGCGGCCGCTTCACCCTGAAAATCCACATGCCATCGACTATGTTCGCCCCAGGTGGGGGAACCTCGTCGACGTAGGTGCCTGTGGACTTCCAGGAAGCCATCTCTGCGTCCATGGCTATCTGCCACTGAGAGGAGTACGGACCCGTGATCGCCTCTGCGTAAGTGCGTGGGGTCGGGATGTCTGTTGCATCCGGGTCTCCCTCAGGGCAAAGTAGCGAGGACGCGAGATGCGGTGCAGCGGCCGCGAGGCACTCCAGCTCAAACTGCCTGTCCTCAAGAACGTCACAGCCAAGGGCAAGCTCACCCGCGACGGACGGAGGACAGGAAGAGTCAAAGACAAGACTCGAAGCGTAGTCAAGGCGGCACAAAGCGGCAAAGTCAACAAGCTCAGTGACTAAGGCAGACGCAGCAACAGACTCTAAGGAAGGGTCAGTCACAACTGTGGCAAGGAGACGAGTGACAGTCGGACTGGCAGCACGAACAAGGTCTGACTCAGGGTCAGGAACGTGAGGAAGAGAGGACGCAGGAGGAGAAGGCAGGGCAACACGCTGTGGAACAGAGGAAGGACGAAGTGCCATACGGTGAGTGCCTGGCACAGCGGGAGCACGAGGACGGACAACACGACGACCGCGAACAGGAGTGGAAGCACGAGTCTCAGGCTCACAACGCTCAGGAGTGGACGCACGAGTCTCAGGGTCACGACGCGCAGTCAGGGACGCAGTGACCTCAGTGTGAGGAGCAGGAGCAGGCAGCGGGGAGCCAGGCAGTAGCTGTGGCTGAGACTGGTCAGTCGGTGGGAACAGTAGCGGAGGAGTAGTACCAGGAACCGGAAACTCTGTAGCAGCAAGTGGGAGACTGAGAAGGCGACTAAGCGCAGACGGCTGCGGCTGAGTAGTCGCTCCCCTAGAACCTCCCGCTCCAGTAGCAACAGCACCCCTAGAACCAGTGCCTCCAGCTCCAGTAGCAACAGCACCCCCGGAACCAGTGTCTCCAGCTCCAGTAGCAACAGCACCCCCAGCACCTCCAGAAGTACCTGCACCTCCAGCACCTCCAGCAGCGCCTGTGCCTCCGGGACCAGGAACACCAGCACCAGCACCTCCAGGGCTAGCACCTCCAGAACCTGAACCTCCAGCACCTCCAGCAGCACATGTGCCTTTAGTACCAGGAACACCAGCACTAGCACCTCCAGGGCTAGCACCTCGAGAACCTGCAGCTCCAGCACGTCCAGCGCCACCACGAGGACTGCCCCAACGGACAGCCCACTCGCGGAGCCGCTCCGGCGAGAGAGACGCCTAGCGACGCACACCAGGACTACCCGCAGCAGCACCCACAGCAGCAGCACCTCCAGTACCTCCAGCCCTAGGAGAGCGAGCACGGCTAGCTCCACCACCAGGGCTGCCCCACTGGACAGCCCACTCGCGAAGCCGCTCCGGCGAGAGAGTCACCCGCCGACGTGCACCAGTGCCACCAGTACTAGCAACCACAGTACCACCAGTAGCAGAACCTCCAGCTCCAGCAGTCCCAGCACCTCCAGCTCTAAGACGGCTAGCTCCACCACCAGGGCTGCCCCACTGGACAGCCCACTCGCGCAGCCGCTCCGGCGAGAGAGCCTCCTGCCGACTCGTAGCAGGACCACCAGCACCTCCTGTACCCAGAGGACACTCAACACCCCCAGAACCAGCACCCCCAGTGGTACCACCTCCTGCAGCACCAGAGTCCACAGCGACAGGCTGCAGCGGCAGTGAAGACGGTCGAGGCAGAAACCCAGGAGGGACAGCCAAGCGTGCAGAGCGGCGAGGGGTCACTGTGGCAGCAGGAGTCGGGTCACCCCCCTCAGCTGGGCCAGAGGTGTCTGAGGAGACCTCCAAAGGCTCAACCAAGGGGGGTGGGTCTACCTGAGACACACCTGAGGGAGCGGGACCGTGAGGAGGGAGGGGGGCTATCGGGGGGGGGTCGTCCACCAGGGTGAGAGGCGGGAGGGGTACCGGGGAACTGCGGTGGGGGTGAAGACGGTAGAAGCAGACGGACTCGTCAAAGGTCACTGCCTGGGAGGACAGCACACGACGAGAGCCCGGGTGGTAAAACTGCCAGGGCGGTGCGTCGGTGAGAAAGCCAAGGAACACGCACCGAAGAGTGCGTGGAGAGAGCTTGCCCGCAGGCAAGTCGCGGACAAGAGAGAGGGAACCCCAGACCCGAAACGCCGACGCATCACCAACCTCGCCCGTCCACCGCAAAGTGGGGGAGGTCTCCGGGTGGGAGACACGGGGCCAGAGGTTGAGCTGCTCAGCGGCGTATCGGACCGCAAACGGCCACAGAAAATGGGGAGCAACCGCATGGATCATGGAGGTGCGAGCAACCTCCATGACAAGACCAATGCGGCGCTCGGCAATCCCATTCTGCTGCGGAAGCGTGTACGTCTGGCGGATGCCCTCAGCACCACAGAATTCCTCAAGGAGGTGGGAGCAAAACTCACCACCTCGGTCAGAGTGCAGCCGCAGGACAGGGAGGTCCTCACGGAACCGAGCGCGAAGCTGGAGACGAACAGCGCGGATCCAGCGGATCAAGACACCGCGGACATCCGCCTTGCTCTGCAAGCGGAAGACCGTGGTGTAGCGCGTGTAGTCGTCAACTACCAGCAAAAAGTAGCGCTCGCCACCCTGTCCAGTGACGCGGGCGGGGCCCCACATGTCCATGTGCAGGGTCTGCAAAGGAGCAGTGGTAGGAGGAAACGAGGAGGAGTGAGGAGCGGCGCGCTGCCGCCCCGCGACGCAGGGAAGGCAGGGCGGTGCAAGCGACCTCGGGAGCGGGGGCAGGGACCTGGGGAGACCAGACACAAGGAGACGGGAGTGCATGCCACGCAGGCGTGGCAAGGAGGGGTGGCCAAGACGGTGGTGCCAGAGGAGAGTCTGGTGCGTGAGGAGACGAAACGAACAAGACGAGGCAACCTCAACCGACGCAGCTACCTGACCTGACTCAGCTACCAGTGCAGACTTAGTGGACAGTGTGTATAGGCCAGACCCAGGCCTCCGAGTGAACGTGGCGAGGTGCTCACTAGTGCGCGAGTCGGTACAGATCGCCACTAGCTCGCCTCCAGGCTGGGTGGCAGTGACCCTCTGGTCCTGGAGGACAGAGGTAGCCACCAGGTTCTTAGCGAACGAGGGGAGGTGGAGACCTGTGAGGAGGCCGGAAGGGGCCGCCGGACAAGGGAGAACAGTGGCGCCACGCACGACTACCGGGCCCCCAGAGGGGTCGGCCAGTGTGACAGGGACAGAGACTGTGAGCGGTGTGACTGTGGTGCTGTCGCGGAAGAAGCAACGAGACGCGCCTGAGTCGAGAGTAAAAGTGTGCAAGGCCTCCTCAGGCTCTGCACCTGTGCTAGCCGAGTCAAAATCACCAAGACTAGCAGCCTCTACGCCACCAGGTGCCTGTGCACCCCCAGCACTAGAACCCCAAGCTCCGCCACCAGGGCTGCCCCACCGGACAGCCCACTCACGAAGCTGCTGCGGGGAGAGAGTCTCCGGCTGACGCTGCTGCCGCTGCTGTCCACCCCCAGAACCTCCGCGTCTACCAGCGGCACTACCAGCAAGAGTAGACTCACAGGGACCTCCAGTAGTAGCACACCAGGCTCCGCCACCAGGGCTGCCCCACCGGACAGCCCTCTTGCGAAGCTGCTGCGACGAGAGCGGCTCCCGCCGACGAGTACGAGGACCGCCAGCACCAGCACCTCCAGCCCTAGCACGGCTAGCTCCGCCACCGGGGCTGCCCCACCAGATAGCCCACTCGCGAAGCTGCTGCGGCGAGAGAGACTCCTGCACACTCGGTTGCTGTTGACGTAGGAGAGTGGTAGTGGCCATGGCAGGCAGTGGCAGCTAGTAGCAGCAGCTGCGTAGCAGTAGTAGCACACGTGTGGCAGCAGCACCTAGGGCAGCAGCAGCAGGCGGTAGCACCTAGGGCAGTAGCAGGCAGTAGCTCCTAGGGCAGCAGCACCTAGGGTTTTTTTTTTTTTTTTTTTTTTTTTTTTGGGTTTAGCAGGGCGCGCTTGGCGCTGGGCAGCGGGGCGCGCTGGCGCGCTGGGCAGCGGGGCGCGCTGGCGCGCTGGGCAGCGGGGCGCGCTGGCGCGTCGGGCAGCGGGGGCGCGTTGGCGCGCTGGGCAGCGGGGCGCGCTGGCGCGCTGGGCAGCGGGGCGCGCTGGCGCGTTGGGCAGCGGGGCGCGCTGGCGCGCTGGGCAGCGGGGCGCGCTGACGCGTCGGGCAGCGGGGCGCGCTGGCGCGCTGGGCAGCGGGGGCGCGCTGGCGCGCTGGGCAGCGGGGCGCGCTGGGCAGCGGGGCGCGCTGACGCGCTGGGCAGCGGGGCGCGCTGGCGCATCGGGCAGCGGGGCGCGCTGGCGCGTTGGGCAGCGGGGCAGCTGGCGCGCTCGGTAGCGGGGCGCGCTGGCGTGCTGGGCAGCAGGGCGCGCTGGCGCTGTGGGCAGCAGGGTGCGCGTGCAGAGCGCGCGGGCAGGCAGGGCGGCGCAGCTGCAAACAGAGCGCGCGCGGGCACGGCGGCGCTCAGGCAGGGCAGCAGGGCGCTCAGTAGCAGGGCAGCTGGGCGCGCGCAGGCAGTGCAGTAAGGCGCGCGCTGGCGCTAGGCAGCAGGGCAGGAAAAAAAAGTTTCAAGTCCGGGCAGGGCGGAACGTTCGGTGGGCCCTAAGGAACGTACCTACTCTAATACCATGTCAGAATCAGGAAACATGAATGAATGCATTAGGGTTTGGGAGAATACAAGTAGGCAACCCTAGAAGTGCTGTACCCAATATGGGCTACCCCATTATAGCCTACAGACATGCAATTGTATTTTGACAGTGGCGATGGCGGGGCTGGCGGCGCAGGAGGATTCGGAGGCGCAGGATGCGAGGAGCGGTGCCAAAGGTCATCATGGCTGCCACGACAAACACCAGGCTTTGGGGGCCTTCTAAAGAGAAACGCCGAGGCAGGCAGTCCCGCCATGGCGTGAGCTATGGGACGGGCCTTGGAAGGAAACGAACGCTTTCAGGCGTGGAATGAAGATGATTATGAGGACCCCCTCAAGACCCCTGTCAAGAAGGCGACCCGGGTTCCTCATCGAGCACCTGTGGAGCGTCCACGTGGTACCCGCAGAGGAACCAGGTGTCAAAGCGAGGGGGATAGGAAGGGAATCTTGCTGCATTCCCTTCCTATTGGACCGCCCTTGTTCAAACCCTGCCTTGTTGGCATGAATTCAAAGAACATGGACTGCCCCCCCCTCCCCCGCCGCACACCTCACTCCTCCACCCGCTGGCATCATCATGCGCCGCCTGGTGAGGCGATTGGCCAGAATTTGGCCACACTGGATGCGCTGGCGCATGGGCATTTTCTCGAACTTTCGCCACTGAACCAATTGTGTTCTCTTCGCTAATGAAACCGCAATCACGAGCTCTACATTTTTATGTCTTTAAAACAAATTTTCGTAAGTGTCATTTATTTCCCCCATGGGGTTATACAAAATGCCACATTATAAGCGCACCCACCATTTTTCCAGGTTTTTTTACACCCCCACCTCGGGGTATATCCGGGGTATGACGGTACATTTCCACATGGACCAGATTCGTACGGTATTCAAGTACAGGTTCATTTTTGCTACAGGCCTTGGGGTCATACTACATCCAAGGGATTACGGATACGCTTTCACCTGAAATTAAGAAAACAAGAAGAACAAGCAAAGAACCGTTCGTACACCAACCCTCTGGTATCAATCTCTTGTGAAAGGGTAAACTGAAGAGGGGGGTGCTGTCATAATGTGTGTGGGAGTGGGGTCACAGTGGTGGTGGTGGTAAGTGCCTTGATCAACCATTCCCGGTCCAAGCCCAAGAAAAGGGATGGGAGAGGGACCACCGACTGAGAGAGGGACAGGGAAAGGGGTGGTTACAAGCATGGGCGTGGGAGTGAAATGGGTAGAGTGCTTCGTGGCAGCAGCCATGCTGCAATGCTGCTGGAATTGAGGGGGGTCAGTGGGGGGAACATGCTCCGTTTGGTATTGCTGCTGCTGTTGCACTTGCGGTTGCGGTGGTGGCAAAAATGTATGGGGTTGCTGTTGTGGTGGCTGCTCGGGCACAAATGAAGGAGTTGGCTGAAGAAATAAAAGCTGTTGTGGCACCTGCTGCTGCAACTGCTGCTGGTGTTGCTGCTGCAACTGCTGCTGGTGTTGCTGCTGCAACTGCTGCTGGTGTTGCTGCTGCAACTGCTGCTGCAACTGCTGCTGCGTCTCAACAGCACTCGGTGATTCTTTGCCTGCACTGTAAGCCTGAATGCTCCCCACAGGGAACACACCAGGTACAGGAACAGGCCTGTATGCTGTCACGGCCACAGGAGCACCACCCAATGTTGCTGCACTGGAACTACCATTTATAAAGGCACTCATGCTTCCTTCACCCAACACCTGGTTCACTCCCTGCTGCCACTGCTGCTGCTGCTGCTGCTGCTGCTGCTGCTGCTGCTGCTGCTGCTGCTGCTGCTGCTGAGGGGGGGTGAGTTGAGTCCCAAGACTGCCCCCCCATGGCAGAAACCCCTCCCTCCCTTGGCCCCTCTCTGACAGCCGTGGCCCCAACCCAGGGCTACCCAGCAGCGCACTGCCTGCATGTGATCGAGGCGCCAGCACACTGAACGCGCCCTGTGGCGGGCCTGGCCTTAAAGCCCCTCCCGCCTCAGCTGCTGTTGGTACCGCTGCTGTGGCTACTGTTGCTGCTGCTGCTGTTACTGCTGCTCCTGTGGCTGTGGCTGGAACAGCAGGTGGAGCGGGAAGAGTAGCAGCAGAGGGACCTGGCACGGACACGCCTGCTGCCGCTGAAACTCCGTGCTGCGACGATGCCGTTCCGGCTACTACTGCTGCTGCTGCTGGTACTAGCGCTCCTCCTGCTTCAGTCCCTCCCGTTGTTCCTCCGGAATGCCTTATTGAACCCTGGCTGGAAACGGGTTCCGTCCCACCGGCAGCTCCTGCTGCTGCTCCTGATCCTGCCCCAGCTACCAGGCCCCCTGCTGCTGAAGAATTGGTATCAGGCGGCGGGCGGAAAGAGGCGGGTGGAACGGCATACGGGGTTGGGAGAGTTGGGAAGAAGGGAGAAGGGGGGAACCAAGGGGGTGGAAGAGGGGTAGCGGTGGGGAGAGATGGGGCTGCAGTGACAGAGGCAGGTGGAGCAGAGAGAGAGGTTGATGGGGCGGAAGGGAGGGAGGAAGCGGGAGGGAGAGAGAGAGTGGGTTGGGGTTGAAAGGTGGTAGCGGACAGACCTAAAGGGAGCAACCCACCACTACCAGCACTGCCACCAACAGCAGCACCAATAGCCCCACCAGCAGCAGCAGCAGTACCGGCAGCAGCAGCACTAGCAGCAGCAGAGGAAGGCACAAGTGCAGGACCCACAGAGCCAGAGGTTCCCGGAGGTGCATTAGTGGCCACTGGTCGGATTGCAGAGGATGTGAGCCACGCGGGAGCTCCTGCTCCACCTGCTGCTGCTGCCGCTGCTGCTGCTGCTGCAGCGGCCGCTGCTGTGTGAATGTGCACGAACTGAGGGGGAATGTCCATAGGCCTGGGGACGGAGAGGGGCACCGGCACTGGCACTGGCACTACTGATGGCACTGGCACTTGCATGGGCACTGGTGCTTGGGCTTGTCCTGGTGTAGTTGCAAAAGGAGCAGTAGCAGGGGGCGGATTTGGCGCAGCAGCAGCCGCCGCTGCTGCTAAGGCCCAGTGGGAAGAGAGGAAGGCAGAGTGGGTGGAGGGAGGAGCAAGAGGAGGAAGCGAGGGTCCAGAGGCGAGAGAGGAATTCTGAGAATTCTCAAAGGCAGCGGGTGCGGAAGATGAGGTGAATGGAGGTGGCGGCAGGGAGGAAGGAGGCACGGCAGGTGTTGCCCCGGACAGGGGCACGGAGGCAGTGGGAGGGAGAGGAAAAGGAACGGGTGTTGGAGAGGCAGTGAGGTTGAAGGGATGAGCGGCAGGACCAGCGGCAGCAGCAGGAGCAGTACCAGCAGCAGCAGTAGCACCCGAAGCAGCACCTACACCTGCAACAGTAGCAGCAGGTTTGCTGGTGGTAGATGCCGCAGCAGCAGCTGCTGCGGCGACAGCAACAGCAGCAGCAGCAGCGACGCTGGTGGAGGTGACAGAGGGGACCGAGTAAGTGTTGTTTGAGTAAGTGTTGTTTGAGTAAGTGCTATTCGTGTAAGCGTGAGAGGGAGTGGCAGTGACAGGTGGGTAGAACGGATATGGTGCCATGAATACAGCTGGAGCCGAAGAGGCAAGGGCAGGGGAAGGGGAAGGTGCAGCGGAGGGTTGCTGGGAGGGATTTGTGTGGGATGCCTGAGGGATGGTAGGTGGTGGTGCGGACGGAACTAGCGTTGTGAGAGGTGATGGGTATGGCATGCCTCCTGTAAGAGGATGAAACTGCTGCTGCTGCTGCCATTGCTGTTGTTGCTGCTGCTGCTGCAACTGTTGTTGTTGCTGCTGTTGCTGTTGCTGCTGCAACTGTTGTTGCTGCTGTGCATCTTGCCAAGATGGTTGTGGTTGGATGAACTGGGGAAGAGGCTGCTGCTGCTGCTGCTTCTCCTGAGGCGAAGAATGTTCCTGCTGTTGTTGATGCATCTGTTGCTGTGCTTGCTGCTGTGCCTGCACAAAAAAGTTTGTCTGTTGCTGCTGCTGCTGCAGCATTTGTTGCTGTTGCTGCATTTGTTGCTGTTGCTGCTGCTGCTGCTGCTGCTGCTGCTGCTGCTGCTGCTGCTGCTGCTGCTGCTGCTGCTGCTGCTGCTGCTGCTGCTGCTGCTGCTGCTGCTGCTGCTGCTGCTGCTGCTGCTGCTGCTGCTGCTGCTGCTGCTGCTGCTGCTGCTGCTGCTGCTGCTGCTGCTGCTGCTGCTGCTGCTGCTGCTGCTGCTGCTGCTGCTGCTGCTGCTGCTGCTGCTGCTGCTGCTGCTGCTGCTGCTGCTGCTGCTGCTGCTGCTGCTGCTGCTGCTGCTGCTGCTGCTGCTGCTGCTGCTGCTGCTGCTGCTGCTGCTGCTGCTGCTGCTGCTGCTGCTGCTGCTGCTGCTGCTGCTGCTGCTGCTGCTGCTGCTGCTGCTGCTGCTGCTGCTGCTGCTGCTGTTGCGGCTGGTGCTGCTGCTGCTGCTGCTGGTGGTGGAAGAAGTACGACGGCAGCTGTGTTTGCTGGAAGCTTTGTGGTTGAAACTGTTGCAATGGTTGCTGTTGCTGCTGAAATGACTGCTGCTGCAGAAACTGTTGCTGTTGTTGCTGCTGCTGCTGCTGCTGCTCCTGCTTCTGCTGCTGATGTGGCTGCTGTTGCTGTTGCTGGTATTGCTGTTGCTGCTGCTGATGAAACTGTTCGTGCATCAGTTGTGCTTTGTCATCTGAAGCAACAACAGCAGCACTACTACCACTGACGCCAGTACAAGCATAAGCAGCAGCAGCAGCAGCAGCACCACCACCACCACCACCAACGGCACGCCTCTGTTTATGGCTAGTGGGGGAGTGAACCTCAGGGGAAGAAACAGGCGACAGAGGACCTACACCCTGGTGCCCCTTTGCTCCATCCACCACCTGTCCCTCCAACAACAATAGCTGAGGAGCAGCAGCAGCACCACCACCACTGCCACTACCGCCACCCACCCCGCCCAAGCTCCCCACCGCAGGGTCTGGAGGGTTGAAGAACCCAGCCTCCCCAGCAGCGGCAGCAGCAGTGGAGGGTTGGGTGGGGGAGGAGGCAGAGGTGGGGAAGGCAGGGGGTGCGGCGGGAGGAGGAGCATAGGCGAAGAGCCCGTTGGGGGAGGAGGCGGAGGGGGGCAGGCCGGGCAGGGCCATCTGGAGGTTCGTTTCGAGCCTGCGAGGAGGGGGGGAAGGGGGAATGGGGCAGTGGGAGAGGGAGGGAGGAGAAGGAGGAGGTGGGGAAATGGAAATAGAGGGGGCATTGGAGGAAAAGAGGGAGTGAGAAAGATGCATGACATTGGATTTTAAGAAAGGCTGTGCCTGAGTTGGCCTACAGAGGTTCCGCTGGGAACTGCTCACCACCCACTATTCACCACCCACCACCCACTGCCCCCCGCCCTCTGACCCCTGCCCCACCCCTCCCTGCACACCCACCCCCGCTCCCCCCCCCTTGCCCCCCGCCCTCTGCCCTGTGTGCCCACCTGGAGGGGAAGTTGAGGAAGGCCTTGGAGCCTCTGAGTCGGAAGGCAGCGACGTCGTAGGCCTCTGCTGCTGCCTCGGCGCTGTCAAACGTGCCCAGCCATATGCGGCTGCGCTTGCCCGGCTCCCGGATCTCCGACACCCACTTGCCCCACTTGCGCAGCCGCACCCCCTTCAGCCGCTGCTGCTGCTGCTGCTGCTGCTGCTGCTGCTGTTCTTGTTGCTGCTGCTCTTGTTGTTGTTGCTGCTGCTGCTGCTGCTGCTGCTGCTGCTGCTGCTCTTGTTGTTGTTGCTGCCGCTGTTGCTGTTGCTGCTGCTGTTGCTGCTGCTGCTGCTGGTACTGTTGTTGCTCGTGCTGCTCTTGTTGCACGTGCTGCTGTTGTTGCTGCTGCCGCTGCTGCTCTTGCTGTTCCTGCTGCTGTTGTTCTTGCTGCTGCTGTTGCTGCTGTTCTTGCTGTTGTTGTTGCTGCTGCAGCCATTGCTGCTGCTGCTGCTGCTGCTGCTGCTGCTGCTGTTGTTGCTGGTGCTGCTGCTGCTGTTGTAGCTGCTGCTTCTGCCGTTCGCCTGCTTCCATCCAACTCGCTGCTGCACCCATGCTCTCACATCCTGTGCTTGCTTCTCTTCCTCCTCGGTCTGCTGCTTCCGTTACAACTGCTGCTGCCACTGCCACAGGGACGACTGGTGAGGCCAGTGCTGTCGCTGCTGCTGCTGCTGCTGCTGCTGCTCCTCCCGCACCTCCTCCTGTTGTGAGTGTTGTACCTTGTGTGCTCCCATAGAATTCGTATGCTCTCTGCTGATGCCGTTCATGTTCGCTCACAGCAACAGCAGGCGGAGACAGAGCAACACCAGCAGCAGCGGCGGAAATGGCAGATGCTGGTTCCGTCCCTGCTGTTCCTGCCACCAATGCCGGTGCTGCTGTTGCAGCTGGTGCTGCTGCTGCTGCTGCTGCCGCTGCTGCAGTTGCAGCTGTGAGAGCAACTGGGTGCAAGGGCCACATTGCCATGGGTATGGGAGTGGGCGTCAGCATGGGCATGGGCGTCAGCATGGGCATGGGCGCTGGTGTGGGCACTGGCACAGACATTGGCACAGGCATTGGCATGGCCATGGCCATGGGAACAGGAACCTGCTGTGGAGATGCATACTGTGATGTTGATGTTGATGTTGCTGCTGCTGGTGTTGCTGCGGCTGCTGGTGCTGGCGCTGCTGCTGCTGGTGTTGCTGATGCTGGCGGTGCTGCCGCTGCCGCTGTCGCTGCTGCTGCTGCTGGTGCCAGTGCCGGTGCTACAGGTGCTGCTGCTGCTGCAGCAGCGACTCCCAGGTCTGCCATGGGGGAGCAACCACCTCCCATCTGTGCCCTTGCTACCCACGCCTCTTTGACCTCTGCCCTGCCCACCCCCACCATCTCTGCGGCACCAGCAGGTGCCACTTGCGTGTGAGTGCGTGCACCCTCTGTACCTCCAGCAGCCGCTGCTGGTGCTTGTGCTGCTAGGGTTGCATCAGCAGGCATGGGAGCAGCCTCCTCGGTTGCCTGTTCCCTCCGCGCCTCTGCTTGCACCTCTGCTTGCACTTTTACTTGTTGCTCACTGCAACCTTCAGCACCATCACCAGCGGCAGCAGCACAAGAAGCTTCCCCTCCTCTCCCCGCCTCGCACCCACCACCGCTCCCCACAACGTCCCCTGCACTCTCCTCCTCCCTCCCTCCTTTCTCACCCTGCACACCATCTTTCCCCATGGAAACCCCTCCACTCTCCCGTGACTTTTGAGTCCACTGTAAAGTCGCGTCACCCTGCACATCATCTTTCCCCATGGCAAACCCTTCATTCTCCCGTGACATGCCAGGTGCGGCACCGGAGGTAGCAATAACTGCCTCTCTCGCCCCAACCACCGGCACTTCCCTCTCCTCCTCAATACGCTTCTCCACAACGCATGCCTCTGCTGCTCTTGCCGTTCCTTCTTCTGCTCCCCCTGCTGCTCCCTTTGTTGCTCCCTCTGTTGTCCCTCCTTCATGTGCCCTTGCTCCAGCAACACCCGCTTCCGCCCTCATGTCTCGTGGTATTGCCTCTGCCCCCATCACCCCGCCATCCTTACTTCGATCTTCTCTCGCAGGCATCGAGTTTTGAGGCACCTCAACCTCAACAGTCGCCGCTATGTCGTCCCATGGAGTCGATTCCGCGCTCGTCACCCCGCCATCCTTACTTCGATCTTCATCCGCAGGCATCGAGTTTTGAGGCGCCTCAACAGTCGTCTCTACGTCTTGTGGAGTTGCCTCTGCGCCCATCATCCCGCCATCCTCACCTTGACCTTCGCTCACAGGAAAGCAGGCAGTGGCACACTCAAGCGTCTGCACAGCACCAGCAGCACCAGCGGTAGCGGCCGCAGCGGCAGCAGCCGTAACAGTGGCAGCAGCGCCTTTGATGTCGCATTCTGCACTTAGTCCCTCTCTCTCACACCCCTCCTCTTTCTCTCCTCCCTCGCCGCTCCCTTCCCTCCCCCCTCCTTCCTCCGCCCCTGCCATAGTCCCCTCTGCTTCAGCTCCTCCCCCCCTCTTCTCCCCTGCATCTCTCTCCACACCTCTATCTCTCTCCACACCTCTATCTCTCTCCACACCTTCATCTCTCTCCACACCTTCATCTCTCTCCACACCTTCATCTCTCTCCACACCTCCATCTCTCTCCACACCTCCATCTCTCTCCAGACCTCCATCTCTCTCCTCCACGCCTCCACCGCCCACAGCCCTTGAATCATCCACGTCCATCCCATCCACCACATCCTTCCCCACCTCCCCCTCCAGTCCCCGCTCTCCCTCCCCTGCGCCTTGCTCGCCCCCCCTTGCCCCCTGCTCTCCATCCCCCCTCCCGCTCTCCTCCCCCTCCCCCTCCTCTCCCCCCTTCGCCTTCCAGCCAACCAGCTCCGTCCCTTCTCTCCCCGCCGCACCTGCCCCACCCACCACCAGTCCCGCCCGCTCCTCCCGCTCCTCCCGCTCCCCCGCAACCCCACTCCGCGCCCCCTCCTCCGCGGCCGCTGTCTCTCTCAGTCGCTTGCCCTCTCGCCCGTCGCCCTGCATCCCATGGTGAGCCTCCGCCTGCGTCTCTCCCCACAGGCCTCCTGAAAACGCCCTCGCTCTCTTGCCCGCTGCACCCCTCTCCCTCTCCCTTTCCCTCTCCCTTCCCGTTTCCCTCCCCCGTCTTCCTCCCCCTTCTCTCTCGTTCGCACCCTCCGCCTGTGCTGCGCAAGTCGCCGCCACTACTGCAGCCACTTCCGCACCTGTGCTGGGTACCGAGGCTTCCGCACTCGCACTCGCCACCGCCGCCGCTGCCGCCGCCACAGACGCAGTAGCTGCTGGGGTTACCGTTATCTCTTCCGCGACACCATCTCGACCACCACCACAAGCACCACCACCAGCAGCACGACCAGCAGCGGCAGGAGCGGCAGGAGCGGCAGGAGCTACGGCAGGAACAGTCTGACAGTCAGGACGTGAGCCAGCCGCCGCCTCTTCTGCCTCCCCATCGTTACCCCCCCCTCCCCTCTCTGCATCCCGCCCGTCCCCTTGCCCTCGCGCCGTCGGCTCATACCCATGACTGTCTCTCGAGACACCTCCCCCGCCAGGGTACTCACTCCCCCACTCCCCCTCGTCCTCCGCACTACCTTCCGCCAACCTGCTTCCGCCACAGCCCCGCACAAGCGCCCCTCCCCCTTCCTCCCTTCCAACCGCTTCTTCTTCCCTCCCGTCGCATAAAGCCCCTTCATCCTCCTTACCATCTCCCTCTATATCATGCTCCTCCTCCTGCCCTTCATCCTTCATCCCATCCCCCCTCCCAACACACAGCGCTAAACCGACGACCCCAAAACCCCCGCGCTCCGCTGCGCCTAGCGCTTCCCTCCTGTCTTTAAAACCGCTGCTCTCTGCGAATACGTCAGCACTCCCCGCCCGCGACCCGTCGCCGCTCCGCGCAACCGCCACTCCCCCGCCTTCGTCCGCAGCCTCCCGCGCGCCTCCCCCCATCGTCCGCGCGCAGGGGGGCCGTTGGGCCGACCGCGCGCCTCCGCGCGTTGAAAGACGCCGCTCTAAAAAATGCGCGCAGGCGAATTCGTCGTGACGGGCCTGGGGCTACGACTTCGCCCAACGTCGCCGTCGCGTGTCGCCTGTCGCCTGTCGTCTGTCGCCTGTCGCCTGTTGCCTGTCGCCTGTCGCCTGTCGCCTGTCGCCTGTCGCCTGTCGTCGCAAACAACACTAGTCCCTCCCCGCAGGCTAGCGTCGCAATCGAGCAGTTGCCGAACCGCACGGCGGTCGGAGGGAAAGTCAGCCCGAAACCAGACAAAAATCAGTCCCAGGTTCGACTGAACCAAAAATCAGGTTGCAAGCGCGCGGGTGCACTGCATGGCGCGTAAGAGGCGGCGGTAGCGGCGGCGGCGGTGACAGCGGCGGCGTTGCTTATTGCCAGATGAGGACGACAAAAGAGTTACCGGCACGTTCAGTATTTGCGATGGCGATGGCGATGGCGACGGCGACTGCTATAGCTTCTACAGAGCGACGCTCCAGGTGCTACTACTACTACTACGGCCGCATGTCGCGCTGCGAGCCTCGCGATGGAAGCGCACAACGACAGGGGGAGACGGTGGCAGTGGTTGTCAGGAAGCGAGAACGGGGGGGCGGCGGCATGGGAGGGTGGATGGGAGCAGGAGGGGAGACGGAGAACTGGGAAAAGGGGCAGCGGGTGCGAGGGCGTTGAGGGTGTGGTGTGGGGTGTTACATATGTCGATGTAGCGTAAAAAGCGGGAGGCGGAAACGATGTGTGAAGCGATGCCGGAAAGATAGCTCCGCGCCTTGCGATCTCGCTCGAACCGCGAGTCCGAAGCACAAGGACAGCGCACTCTGCGTTCCCTGCTAGAACAGAAGAATAGTTGCGTTGCGACGCCCATGCAAGAAAATATCGAACAGCGATCGTCGCGCGGCTGTCGCTCTCACCCGTGCGAGGAAGAGCGGGAATGAAACGCGGCTAGGTATTTAGCAGGCATGCGCGCAGGAGCAGTGCTTGAAAACGACCCAAAGTGTACTAATCGGGAAGAGCGGTGCTAAGGTCGTGAAACATGAACAATCAGTGACGAATAACGTGGAAATAGAATCGGTTGAATGCGGTGTAGGGGAGTAAATCCAGCACAAGCACAACAGCTGCTATGCGCGCCGACGAACATCAACGGATTTGCGCGAGGTCAAAAAAGCTCTCGGAAGGGTGGCTCCTCCTGGTCTAGTTGCTCCCTGCCTTGCTTGCCCCCTCCCATCCCATCGCATCGACCCCTTGCACGCACGCACGCCCAACTCAAATCCCCGCACCTCTTGTTGCATTGCCAGAGCCTGATGTTTGCCCACCAGCTGACCACAACCGAAACCCAACCCCCCGCTGAGTCACCCCCGCAACCCCCCGGCCCCCTTCTTCTTCCCCTTGCCAAGCCAACCCCTCCCCGCTGATGATATTGATGGGTTCCGCCTGTCACACCGCGCCCGTCCATCCTTCCATTCGTCGCCTTGCCCCGGGGGGTGCTTGATAGCGCGGAAGCGGTTGCTGATGGGCAGAGTGCCTTCCAGAACAGAATTTGGAGAACTGGCCCGTGACGGACACTAACACATTTGTTGTCAGTTGCGGTGTAGCCATGGTCCTCTGTGGAATCCGAACTCTTACTTTCTCTGGGAATTTGCCGTTCGCTACAAGCCAAAAAATAGAATCTAAAATTTGGAGAAAAGCAGACTGCCCGTCTGAGCAAGAGCGCCTATCCGACGGCTCAGATCAGCAGATTTTACTCCTCCACAAGGAACCCCCTCAAGGGGCTCTGTTTCACATCCGCTGTGCTTTTCCCCCTTGACGTTTTGGCCGCCAGACCTCCGAGGGGAGGGGAGAGAGGGGGGAGAGGCCGGCCTAGCTGCAAAAACCTATCGGGTGCGCGCGTGTGTGTCCCATCCCATGTGAAGCGATGGCGGGTCAGCAAACTGCACGCAAGAGCCCCAGCCAACAGCGACGCTTCATGTTTAGCCAGCCTGGCAGAATTTGTGGCTTTCATTGGATAAAGCAACCAGATTGAGTGGCTGCATGTCGGTGAGTGACAATTGCGCTTCTTCGACCGACTTCTCTCATGCAGGGTTGATGTGGTGTGGATTGGGGTTACACCAAATATCGACGGCGTTCCTTCAAAGCCCACTTTTGTTGGATGCATCTGCTATCGATTTTAACACATGGCGGATGAGCTGACAAATGTAGCTGACATGGCTGTATCTAGGCATCAAGCGAAAACTGACAAAATGGGTGTCGGTCGCACGGACACCTCAGAAATGCATTTGAAGCACCACATAACCACAATAACTACAGTACATGTACAACTGGTAATTGGTCTCTCTATCACGTACACACGATGCAAATATTGAGAATCGGCACACAAATGCATAAACACTAGAAATAGACATTGGTCTTCCCTTTCCAGTTTGAATAACTTCTCCATGAATTCATTGTTAGAATAAAAAGGGATCTTGGACAGTATAGGTCTGCTAGAGTTGGTAACGGAAGTGTTTTGTATTAGTGGGAACCTTGATCATAATGAATGTAAATGACAAGATTGCTGTTATAACTGAAGGATCGTAGTGGACAGGATAAGTCTGTCAAGTTTGAGAGAAGACAATGAAGTCTCTGTAATGACCTTGTTAATAAAGTTGAAAGAGAACAAGATAATTATAAGATAGGAGTACAAAGGTATAAATAGCAATCCTAGCTATTCATGTACTCTGAGGGGTACATTCCCTTATTAACTGAATTACATTGCTACAGTAACCACGACTATTGCTCTTCTTGACAGTTACCATGTTGCATCGCGAAACTACCAAGTGCGGTTACTGGACGGTCAAGAGTCATGACCGTTGACTGTCTTCGACTGTTGACCTTCGGGTGACTCTCGATCTTCCGCATGCTCTATATGAGCTATTGCGGTACTGGTACAGACGCGTTGCTTCGTTATGAAGTGACGCGTGAGTGGAGATCCTTCGGGAATGTTACTATAACCTTTCGGTTATTCCAACACTCCCCTTCATTCCTGAAGGTGAGCCACGTGGGATTTCTTCGAGATCCCGCAGAGGTCGGTGCAGTGCTGAAACTTCTGACGTGGCAGCTTCTTGGTCAAGAAATCTGCTGCCATGTCACCAGTTGGGTGACCTTGCCCTTGTCGATCTCGTCCTTGACGAAGAAGTAACGGAGTGCGATGTGTTTCGTGCGGTTCACGAAGCCGGGCTTGTTCGCGATCTTGATCGCGCTCTGATTGTCGCAGAGTAACGTGAAGTGCCCGTTCATCGTCACTTTCGCTTCCTGCAGGAGCTCCATCATGTACAGTCCTTCGCGAACAGCTGCACTGGCAGCGATGAACTCGGCTTCAGGTGACGAAAGTGCGATGAGTTCCTGTTTCTGGGAGTTCCAAGAGATGAGTCCAGCAGGTTGGAGTTGGAAAATGAATCCTGTGCGGGAGTGTCTGTTATCAATGTCTCCCGCATGGTCCGCGTCAACGTAGCCGTGAAGCTGCAGGGTAGCGGTGAGGTTAGCTTCGTAGGTGAGTCCGACGTCAGGAGTAGAGACGAAGTATTGAAGTGCTCGGCGTAGATCAAGTAGATTCTCCCCTTCAGGTCGCTTCAGGTACTGTGCGAGCTGGCTTGCGACGTAGGAGAGATCGGGCCGGCACGTGACGGCGGCGAACAAGAGGCACCCCAGCTGCTGCTGATAGAGCCGATGATCTTCGATGGAGAGCGGTGTGGTATCTGGTTTGTAATTAGGAGGAGGAGTGCGGAAGGGGGTGGTGAGGTTGATCGGTGCGACGACGAACTTCTTCGCGAGTGTTTCCACGTATTTGGCGGCGGAGAGGTGGCTGGAGGTGGCGGACTGGGTGATGTTGAGGCCCAGAAATTGCGTGACGTTGTGGTTGATGGTCACTTCAAGCTTCTCCTTGATATCTGCCTCGAACCGATCCAGCAGCTCCGTGTCGTCGCCGGTGTAGAGTATGTCGTCGGCGTAGGCGACAAGGAGAATGAACTTGCCACGCGACTCCTTACGGTACATTTTGAGATCATGTGGCAGCTGAGTGAATCCGAGCTCCGTCAGGACGGTGTGCAGGTACTGGTGCCACAGTCGAGGCGCCTGCTTGATCCCATTGAAGGATTTTTGAAGGAAGCAGACGGCGCCGTCGGTTTTCTCGAAGGCATGCGGCTGCTCGACGAAGATGATTGCGTCGACGGGAGCGTACAGGAATGCACTTCCGACGTCGATTTGATGAAGCGAGCGCTGTTTAACGGCTGCGATGCAGATGAGGATGCAGACCGAGGTTTGTCTTCCGACGGGCGCGTAGGTGAGGTCGAAGTCCACCATGTGAGTTTGCTCGAAGCCGCGTACCACCCATCTCGCTTTGTACTTGTCGATGGAGCCATCCGCAAGTGTTTTATTTCGAAAAACCGATTTGCCGCTGAGAAATTTTCTCCCCTTCGCTGATGATCGTGGGACCAGCTTCCACGTTCCGCGGCTCTTTAGTGCCGCGACTTCTGTTGCCATGGCTGCCTTCCATTTCTCACTTTCGGGGCCAGACAGGGCCTGGCGAACAGTGGTAGGTTCCTTGGGGGAGGCGTGGCGAACAACAACTGCGAGCCCGAGGATACGGAGACCGGTTTCGTTGGTCTTTTCGTAGTGGAGGCGATCGTAGTCGTGGAAGATGGTTACTTCGACGACGTCGTCGTCGCTGTCGTTGTCGAGACGGAGGGTGTATTGCGAGGTGTTTGGTGGTGGAAACTCGGTATCTGGAGAACGTCGCGCTTCACTGTTGTAGTTGTGGGCTTCGCGAAGTGTATCGGCGGGATCGAATTGATGAACGGGAATGTTGGAGTCTGGAGTGGGCTTGTAAGGGGGATGTTGGGATATGGATCTGTTGGTGCGTTGTCTGCTACGTCAACATCCTCTGCCATGTCTGCTTCATCGTGTGATGTGGCGAAGCTGCGATGCCCCTCAAAAACCCTTTCTGGTGCCTTGTCAGCTTCGCGGTGCTCCTTGAACAGTGGCAGAGTCAGCTTCTCGTAGAAGATGCAGTCACGTGATTTTGTGACTTCGTGTGTCGCGTAGTCCAGCATGATCCACGCCTTGTATTCTTTTTCGATCCCGAGGTGGATGCCCCAGCGTGCCCGTTCAGCAAAGTTTCCGGTTCTTGCTGTATGTGGCCTGTACTGTACCATGCAGCCGAACACTCGAAGCAGACGTGTGTCCGCTTTTCTGCCCGTCCAAGCCCTGTAGGGAGAGTTGTTGTTCTCGAGGCTTCGGGAGGACAACAAGTTGTGCAGCCGGACAGCGTGGTTCATCGCGAATGGCTAGTACTTGGTTGGGACGGCCGACTGTTTCATCAGGGCCCTCATCCTTGTGGCGAGGCTCCTGTTTGTCCGTTCTGCTACTCCTTGCTGCTCGTGAGCGTAGGACAGGGACACCAGGTGCTCAATCCCCTTCTGCTTGAAGAGTTCCTTGAACTCAGTTGAGAAGAACTCCAAACCCCCGTCTGTCTGGTAGGTTTCCAGCTTCAGTCCAGATTGACGTTCAGCCCGCTTCATCCACGCTACGAAGCACTCAAAGGCTAAGGAGCGGCAATCGGTGTTGATGGCCCAGACGTGGCGTGTGCATGCGTCGATGAAGGTAAGCGTGTAGTACTCGCCGTCGAGCCCTTCTTGACTGAGAACCATGAAGTCGCTGTAGACTTTATCGAGCGGCTTGTAGCGTTCGTAGCCGGGAGGTAAGTCGGGAAAGGGTTTGTGGGCGAGTGACGCAGTCGGGCACACGGTACATGGCGGGTCAGCTGATTCTGCTGTGAGGGAGCCTCCTCGAGGAAGGAGCAGCGCGTCGTCGTCAAAGACACCGGCCTTGAGGGAATTCTTGAGCGTGGTGTGTGAGGGGTGTCCGAGTCGCTGGTGCCATGTTTCTGGTTCCGCACGATATCCGACAGTCTTCTGATAATATTTGTGCCTTTTCGCTTCGTCGTTCTGCTTCTTTTCAGGTCCTTTGTCGGTGGCGGCGTCGGCGTCTGTTGCGAAGGCTCGAACGGAGTATCGTTCTAGGAGGGCGTCGGGAAATCCGATGATGTCATCTGTATCAGCGGCATGAACTTTCTCGCCGGTGACGGGCAGATACGAGGATGGTGGCGCTTTAGGCCAGTCGGCGACGGGGAGTCCTTTCATTGGGATGCGAAAGTAACTGTACTCGTCGCCAATGGCCTCAATTTGTTGGGGCCCTAGTTCTGGCAGCGGCGCTTCCTCAGTAGGTTCCGGTAGGTCCAGTGCTCCTTCGAAGAACTCGTAAGTTGCTTCTTCTTCTGACTCCTCTTGCACGTTCTCTGGTGTGTCAGGAGCATACTGATCCGGAAGAGGAGGTCCGCCCCAGCTGGTGCCGCGTGTTGCCCAGTATGGGTCGATTTCGGCGGTAGGTTCGGGGGGAAGGCCCGGAGCTTCTGAGTAACCCCATTCGTTGCGGGAGGTGGAAGTTCCCCAGCCGCCTTCGCCAGTAGCGCCCATCGGCACTGATCCCCATCCTTCTTATTCTGTTGTTTCGGCGCCACCTAGGTCTCATTCAGCGGTGCCTTCTGCTGCCTCCTCTGGCGCTCGAAAGGCATCCCAGCCGCCTCCTGGTGTTGTTTGGGGTGGTTCAATGACTCCCCACGGCCCGATCGTAGGAGTAGGAGTTCCCCAGCCAGTTCCTGGTGCTGGAGTTGTTCCCCATCCTCCGGTGTCAGCTTCTGCAGTTGCTAGACCTCCGTTGTTTTCGTCTTCCTCCATTGTTGCAGGTCTGGTGTCGCCTGGATTGGAGGTTGAGGCGGTTGGGACGGCGCGCAGGCGGAGAAGTCCATCCGAGGCAGGACGCTCGAGGTCCATCTCATCGGGGTGTGACCAAATCGGTGCTTCGGTGGGAGTCGTTTTCAGGAGTAGATTCCGTTCGGAGTCGCCTGTCGTGCCTTCTGCCGTGGAGTTTAATACGAAGACTCCCTCGTCGTCGACGGCCTTCCCGATGTAAGTGTTTTTGTAAAATAGTTCGAAGGTATTGTCTTCGCAGTTGCTCCGAATGTCGACTCCGCACCTCATGAGTTGCGCCGAAGAAAGAAGATTGTGTTGCAGATCAGGAACAACCAGCACGTCTCCGATGTGAATGGTGAAGTGGGTGTCTTCAGCCTCAAGGTAAATCTCCCCGATTTCGTAAGCCTTGAGACGGTTGTTGTTGGCGACTGTGATTTCGCACGGTCACCGCATGCGCTTAGATTCGCTAATGAACGTCGGTGATCCCACCATGTGTTGACCACAGCAGCTGTCGAGATACCAGGTATTGTAGTTTTCCCGGTTCCGACGCGCAATTCCCGCGATCTTCGGAGTGATGATGCGGTCGAAGTCTCCAGTGTACGGCGAGAGATCGATGTATCTTCTCACGGGAAAACTAGGAGGAGACTCTGGAGTGCTTGGAGGTAGTTCGAAGTCAGGTGGGATGTCGGTTGGTTGATTCGTCCAGCTGCTGAGAGTGGGGTCATTGTTTGGACTTGGCCTGATGGGATTGAGGGGCGCGATTAGTGGGTATTCGATGTCGTCCTAGTATCGGATGCCTCTGCGACGTCGCGCCATGCAACTCGTGATTGATCCCTTGCCTTTGTCCTTGGACGTGATGCGCGCATGAGTTTGCGAGGTGCTTGCGACGGAAGGCGGTGACATAGTTGTTGTCACAGTAGGGGAAGCCGAGGGTGCCGAAGGCTACTGATTGGAGGAGTTGTTACACCTTTCGTCAGCGGCTTTTCGCTTGTAGCAGCGATCAATAGTGTGCCCGGGCTTCTTGCAGTATTTGCAGAATGTCCCCTTCTTTCCATGCTGCTCCCCTTCAGTCGCTCCAGTGAAGAACACTAACTTTTCCCGCTTGCTGTTCTTCTCATTGTACCGATCAATCTCCTTCTGCTCGGAGAGAAGCGTGGCGCACAGGGCAGACTCGGAAATAGTTGCTCGAGCGCGGAGCAACGACTGGCATTGGCGCCAATCGGGTCCAAGGCCGGAGAGAACCATCGAGACGAACATGTCGTCGGGGACAGTTCCGCCGCACTTCTTAATGTGATCGCGCAGATTGCGGCACCGGTTGATATATGGTCCCGCTTTCTCCCCTTGTTGCATTTTAACCGATGTCAGTTGGCTGAGTAGGCGACTCATTGTAACGGGAGCTGTTGCCATGTATGAATTTTTCAGGTGCTCCCAAGATGTATACGCGGGTGCCCACTCTGACTTGTAGGAGCGAATGCCAAGCTGCTCGGAAGGGGAGAGGTTTCGGAGAAGAGTGGTGTACGCGAGAAGAGATTCGTGGTAGTATTGATGCTTCTCCTGGATGGTTCCTTCCGATGGGAAAGGTAAGCTTCCGTCGTAGTACATCCAGATCTGAGCGGTTGTTGCGAGGAGTTCGAATTCGAAGCTCCACGTGTAGAAATCCTTGCCGTCGAAAGGAATTGAGGTCTTCAGCTTCGAGGTCAACACGAACTTTGTTTGCAGGGCCGCGATTGTTTCTGAATGCACTCGTTGTTGACTCTCTTGTGCAGGAGCTGAAGCTTGACGTTTGTCAAAGGTGAAAGACCTCTCGGAGTTGATGCGGCGGTCTTCTCCAGGGAGAAGGAGTCCAGCAACTCCTCTTGCGTAACTTGAGCCATCGATGCTCATGGCTTGATGGATCTCAAGAGCGTTGATGCGGGCGACAAGCTGATCAACGAGAGCGGCGCTGACGGAGGTTATCGCTGATGGCGCAGTAGGCATTGCTGGTGGTGGGCCCGGAGAGTCTGCAGTGGCTTTTCCTTCGGGAGCCATTGTGATGCAGAGTTGTGTAGTTTGTAATGAGTATTTTAAAACGAGTTTGTTCTAGGAAGAACAAGAACTTGACAGGCCTTATAATCCACTCTTGCTCTCATACCATGCTGTTATAACTGAAGGATCGTAGTGGACAGGATAAGTCTATCAAGTTTGAGAGAAGACAATGAAGTCTCTATAATGACCTTGTTAATAAAGTTGAAAGAGAACAAGATAATTATAAGATAGGAGTACAAGGGTATAAATAGCAATCCTAGCTGGCCATGTACTCTGAGGGGTACATTCCCCTATTAACTGAATTACATTGCTACAGTAACCATGACTAAAGCTCTTCTTGACAGTTACCATGTTGCATCGCGTAACTACCAAGTGCGGTTACTGGACGGTCAAGAGTCACAACCGTTGACTGTCTTCGACTGTTGACCTTCGGGTGACTCTCGATCTTTCGCATGCTCTATATGAGCTATTGCGGTACTGGTAGAGACGCGTTGCTTCGTTATGAAGTGACGCGTGAGTGGAGATCCTTCGGGAATGTTACTATAACCTTTCGGCTATTCCAACAGCATGGGGAACAACTCCAGAAATAGACATTGGTCTTCCATTTCCAGTTTGAATAACTTCTCCATGAATTCATTGTTAGAATAAAAAAGGATCTTGGACAGTATAGGTCTGCTAGAGTTGGTAGCGGAAGTCTTTTGTATTAGTGGGAACCTTGATCATAGTGAATGTAAATGACAAGATTGATTCAAAATAAAACATTACACACATCATATAGATCCCAGCTAGCCATGTACTCTGAAGGGTACATTCCCTTATGCAACTGTAATACAGACGTCGCTACAGTGCTAGTGACTATTGCGATCCTTCAGTTACCGTGATGCTGTTTGTAACTGTAGAGACAGTTGCGACCGTTGAAATCCATTGCAACTGTTCGGTCCAGGTTAGTCAACAGTCGCGACAGTTGACCCGCAACTGTTGACCTGCGTGCCCTATATGGGCCAGCGCAATAGTGGTACAGGTGCTACTTCGATAGTAGCGGGTGCCATACATTGTCAAACTATGTTTGTAGAAATAGATATGCTGCAATGAGTTGCATGTTAGGGGGTACAAAAGTTTCTCGGCACTTAGCTTGTATCCCCCTCCTTGACCTAGTCTGAAACCATTATCTCCATCTCTACTAAGTTAGTTTCTAAGATGGTATCAGCAGTAGGTTCGTTCCTAACCTAAGAAAACGTGCCCGTCCCGCCCCGTAAAGTGCCTCGCCCTGTTCCTAACGCGCCTTGCCCTGTTCGTACCGCGCCTCGTCTGTAGCGCGCCCCGTAATGCCCCGTCACGCCTCTTAACGGGCCCCGCCCTAGGCAAACGCGTGCGAAGCAGCTAATGCCCGCACGCACGCGCGCATAGGCCGCCGCGCGCTGCCCCGCCCCTTTTTCGCCCCGTCCCGCGCCCTGTCCTGCCGCGCGCATGCGACTGCAGCACGCATAGCCGCGTGCGCAGCCAGCAACACGTACAGCCGCGAGCAGGCAGTGCGCACAGCAACAGCAGCTGCGACCGTGCGCACCAACGCACGCGCACGAGCAGCAGCCGCCGCCACGCGCGCAACACCTGCCGCCGCGAGCACAGCAGCACCCGTCGCCGCGAGCGCAGCAGCCGCCGCCGCTAGCCCTGCAGCCGCCACAGCACGCCACTGCATCCCCTACCCGCGTCCCGCCCCGTCACGTGCTGCGCCCTGCCCTGCTGCCTGCGCGTAGCCCCACGTACGCCGCCGCACGCTAGCAGACGCGCGCGGCAGCAACTGTACGCGCACCCGCAGCTCCCTACGCACTAGGAGCCGCGATCAGCAGCAGCAACTGCTCGTGCCTTCGCCACACACTGCTGCCCGTGCTCTGTGACAGCCCACCCGTTCCCCACGTCACTAGACACTTCCTAACCGCTACTGACCGCTCTCCGTTGTGCGCGGGACTGCACTCAACCGCACTCAACCGGACAAAACCGCACACAACCGCACTCAACCGCACTCGACCGCTCTCGACCGCACCCGACAGCTGCATTTCGATACGTACCTACTGTCTCTCCAACACGCCTCTTACCATAGGCATTTCTCACGGCGGCTGGCAACCGCAGTCACCTCTCCCGGCGAGTCTTACGCTTCTAACCTAGTCGTTCCTTATGTTAGGCTCCGCATTCCGTTCGCCACCCTCTTCACCGGTTTCTAGACTAGTCCTCACGCCACGTTTTCGTGTCCGACTGTTTCTAGCTCACGCCGCTCTCACGCTCCTCTGGCTTGTGCCATGGAATCCGTTAGGGTTCTGCAGCAGCAGGCCCAGCCGCAGCGGCAACATCAGCAGCACTTCCAACGGTGGGGACCTGATTGTCCCAGCTACAGTACAGCCAGCTGGGCGCCTGGCCGCGGTGGTCGCGACGTCGGCCACTGCCAGTACCGGCTCCTGACTGGCGCTGGTGCTGGCTCTACCTGCTTGCGTCCTGACCACTCCTCGTTCCGCTGCTACCGCCGCCTCGACGACCTCTACCGTGAGAGCTTTGGGCCTGACTCGCCTCTTCCGCACTGGCCTACTCTGACTCGCCGTGGTTATGTTATTTATTGTATGTATATGCATGAAGGTTATAATGTCATGTATGCTGGTAACTTTAGTCATGTCGGACCTATTGATTTGCATATGCCTAGCTTAGGACTTCAGCCACCTTCTAGTGTAGGTGCTTGTGTAGTTAGTAGCCCAGGTGTACCCGCGGTCGACGCGTTTCTCTCATTCACACTGGACTCTAGCGCGTCTCAGTGCTTCTTTTGCGACCACAACACAGTTACACCGCTTTTTCTGCTCCAGTCACAGTTGCCCTGGCTGATCCTACTTCTGGACCAGTAGTCGCTCGCAGTTCAACCACCCTCCCGTGCCCCGCTGTCCCCTTTAGTGTCCTCACTGGTCTACACGTCCCCTCGTTCTCGCGGAACTTGGTGGGTGTCGGATATCTTCAGGATCGAGGGATCACCGTCACCTTTCCTGCGGACAAGCGGATTGCGCACTGTACGATTTCCATCGGGGCAATTCTTGCCCCACTTGGGTCTGTTCTTTCTGCGCACTGCGGCCCCCCAGGTGGCAGCGTCTAGTCAGGTAGCTGCGTCTGGTCAGGTCGCTGTGTCTAGTCAGGTCGCTGCGTCTAGTCAGATCGCTGCGACTGGTCAGGTCGTTTCGTCTAGTCAGGTTATTTCGTCTGGTCAGGTTGCTGCGTCGTGCTCCTGTCGGTGACTCTCCCACCCGACACTCTTGTGGAACCACCGTCTTGGTCACCCGTCCCTCCCACGCCTCCGCAGCACGGCTAGCTATCGTCTTGTCTCAGGTCTTGCACGTCTTTTCGTCGCTCCCCCCTTCGCCTGCGTCGCCGTGCACTCCTTGCGTCGAGGGTCGGCTGCGTGCCACTCCTCACTCCTCATCCCTTCGTCCGGCCACCGAGTCCTTCAAGACTCTCCACTTGAACGTATGGGGCCCCGCATCTCACCCTGGGCCTGAGAGGGAGAGCTTCTTTTTGGTGGTCGTTGACGACTACTCCCGTTACACCATCGTGTCCCCGCTGGCGAAGAAATCAGACGTGAATTCTACGTTGATCTGGTGGTTGTTGGCAACTGAGAGCACTCGTGGCCGTCGTGTCAGTTGTCTTCACTCCGACAGTGGGGGTGATTTTTGCTCCGGCATTCTTCGCGGATTCTGTAGCGAACAGGGCATCACTCAGTCCTGGACGCTTCCAGAGTCCCCACAACAGAATGGGGTTGCTGAGCGCCGCATAGGCTTGGTCATGGAGATCGCCCGTACCTCCATGATCCATGCCCGTACGCCCCATTTTCTGTGGCCCTACGCGGTTCGCTACACCGCCCACCAGCTGAACCTCTGGCCTCGTGTCTCTCGGCCAGGGGCTTCACCGACAAGTCTTTGGACCGGGTCCCCTGGTGTTGCGTCGGAGTTTTGTGTCTGAGGCTGCCTTGCGCTTGTCCGCGACACCTCTGCGGACAAGCTCTCGGCTCGCGCCATCCCCCGTGTCTTCCTTGGTTTCCTGGTGGACTCCTCTGACTACACCTTTTACCACCCACCCCTCCACCGGTTCCTTGACTCTCGCGACGTCACTTGTGACGAGTCCGTGTCTTACTACACTTGGTACCCCTGTTGAGGTCTCCCGGTTCCACCCCCTCCCTTTTTCCTTGCCCCCACTCCTCCTCCTGACCTTGTTCCTCCGGTACACCCGGTCCCCCTTGGTCCTGCCCCGTCTGGTGTGTCTCACGCTACCCCTCTCCCCTCTGTAGCACGCCAGGTACTGTCTCCTTCCCCAAAGTCGTCCTCACGGTCACCACAGCGGCCTTCGGAACTACCGCGACAGGTTGCAGTTGACTCTGGGGGTCTTGGTGTTGGAGGTGCGGGCGCTGGGGGTGCTAGTACTGAGGGTGCTAGTTCCGAGGGTGCTGGAGCTGAGGGTGCTGGAGCTGAGGGTACTGGCACTAGAGGTGCCCGTTCCGGGGGTGTTGGAGTTGGAGGAGCTGGCATGGAGGTGCTAGCTCTGAGGGTGCTGGAGTTGAGGGTGCTGGCACTGGGGTTGCTCGTTTTGAGGGTGCTGGAGCAAGCACTGGAGGTGCTAGTTCTGGGGGTGTTGGAGCTAGAGGTGCTACTTCCGAGGAGACTAGAGCTGGAGACAGTGCTACTGCGGCAGCTGCTCCGCCTCCTCACCGCTACCCAACGCGTCACTAGGCTCTTCTTCGACTTGAGCGTGAGGAGCAGGAGAGGTTGGCGCAGGAGAGGCTATAGCTGGAGCAGTGGCAGCAGGAGTTGCAGCGTCTGAAGCAGGAGCTGCAGCAGCAGCTGCTGCCGCAGCAGTCGCCGCCCTTGTAGTCGTTGTCCCCACCTGTGAGTGGCTTTCGCGCCCTTGGTCTTCCTTCCCCTCCTCCAGACCGCTCACTGTCTCCTCCTGCTTACGGTCCTACGTTTCCCCCCCCGGACTCCTCTCCGGCTGTTTACTCTCCTCCTCGGTCACAGTCGTCTCCTCTTGTTGTCCCGCACGACTGGACAGTTCGCTGTCCCGCTCGTGCACGTCCCTCGTCTCCTCTTGACGACCTCCGCATTGTCTTACTTCGTTCGAGTCCTTGTCGTTCTCCGCCTCAAAATGTTCTAACGTCCCTCCTGAGTCGTCTCTTATAGCCTCCACCTCTTCCCCTATCACTGACTACTACCGTGCCACCCGTCCTGTTGTCACTCGTGTTCTCGCCTCTCTAGTCACGGACCCTCGTGCCTCTCCGTCGTCTATCTCGGCTCTTACTGCCGCTATCGCTGACTTTGCCTCCACCCGCTGCCTTGACTACGCCACCCGAGTGGTGCCTGCCCGTCCTCTGTCCGTCGGGGGTGAGTGTGCCCTTGGCTAGAGGACAGGCAGTTTGAGCTTGAGTTCTTGGCAGCCGCTTCTCCCTATCTCTGTGCCATGCTGTTAGCTTCTGAGGGAGACCCTGACGCCCTTGACATACCGACTCCTCGCACATACCGTGAGGCAGTGTCAGGGCAGTGTGACTCTCAGTGGATAGCAGCCATGGACTCAGATGGCGTCTTGGAGATCCATAGGCACCTACGTCGACGCAATTCCCCCACCTGGGGCGAACGTAGTCGACGTCATGTGGATCTTCAAGGTGAAGTGACCGCCTGGATCGCCGCCTGTCTTCAAGGCACGCTACGTGGCTAGAGGTTTCAGTCAGCGTGAGGAAGTTGACTTCTTCCAGACCTTCGCCCCGACCCCGAAGATGACGACTCTTCGAGTGTTACTTTACGTTGCAGCACAGCGAGACTACGAGCTGCACTCCCTCAACTTCTCCACCGCCTTTCTCCAGGGCAGCCTGCACGAGGAAATCTGGTTGTGTCGTCCTCCTGGCTTCACTGGCACTTTCCCGCCTGGGACCCAGTGGAGCTTGAGGCAATCAGTCTACGGTCTCCGCCAGGCGCCCCGTGAGTGGCACGACACGCTGCACACCACTCTTGCTGCCCTCGGGGTTTGTCCTTCATCCACCGACCCGTCGCTGTTCGTTCATTCCAGGCCCACACCTTTCTTCGTTCTCGTCTACGTCGACAACTTGGTCTTCGCTATAGCAGACAGGGCTGCTTTGGCTGAGGTGAAGTCCGAACTGCAAAAGAGACACACGTGCACTGACCTTGGTGAGCTGCGCCGCTACCTTGGCTTGCAGATCACCAGGGACAGAGCCGCTCGCACCATCACACTCACTCAGTCACACATGGTGCAGCAGGTCTTTCAGCGGTTTGGGCTTCAGCACTCCACCACACTGCCCACTCTTCTTGCTGTTGACCACAGACTCACCGGCCTTTTTCCCGACGAGCCCTTTGAGTCCAGTGGTCCCTACGCAGAGCTTGTGGGCTGCCTCATGTACCTGATGACTCGTACTCGTCTGGACCTCGCCTTTCCCCTCAGCGTCCTCTCTTTGTTTGTTGCGACTGGGAGACACCATCCTGTTCACTGGACATCTGCTGTGAGGGTGGCGAAATACCTAGCGACTACATCAGGCATGGGGCTTGTTCTTGGAGGGACATAGCCAATTGTTCTAACTGGTCACTGCGACTCTTCCTACGCCGACAACCTGGAGACATAGAGGTCCACTCAGGGTTACTGTTTCAGCTTGGGCGCTGGAGTTGTGTCATGGAGGTCTACTCGGTCGTCGTCTGTGGCTTCGTCTAGTGCCGAGGCAGAAATCTACGCCGGTGCCATGGCTGCGCGGGAGCTTCGTTGGTTGATCTTCTTGCTCACCGACCTTGGCAAGCGGCCGAGCTCTGCACCGACCTTGTTCACTGACAACAAGGCCATGATCCTCCTGTGTCGAGGGCCTTGACTGGAGAGCAGAGTGAAGCACATCGCCGTCAGGTACTTTCTCCTGCGAGAGTTGCAGCGTCGCGGCCAGGCACGCTTGGACTTCGTGGCCTCAGAGGCCAACACTGCAGACATCTTCACCAAGGCCCTTCCGCCTGGTGACCACCACAGGTTCTGTCTGCAGCTAGGTCTTGTTGACGTAGGCCGTCATCTACATTAGTCTTGCCTCTAGTTGCTTGTTTTACTTATATATATACATATATCTGTAAACTCTTGAAATGGGCTTATGGCCCCTTGTTTGTGCTCCGAATGTGTGGTGACTTCGTGATCCACCATGAGCTTGCTGTGTTTGTTCTCTAGACTGGTCTTGTGACCACATGTCTGTCGTGGTTGTTTTGATGCCCCTCTAATAGCCTATGGGGGTGTGTCAAACTATGTTTGTAGAAATAGATATGCTGCAGTGAGTTGCATGTTAGGGGGTACAAAAGTTTCTTGACACTTTGCTTGTATCCCCCTCCTTGACCTAGTCTCAGACCATTCTCTCCATCTCTACTAAGTTAGTTTCTAAGATACAACTGCACCTTCTAGAAATGCTTAAGGTAATTCCCTTCTTACTCCAACATTCATTTTGTCAAAACCATTTTTTATCCGCCTTATCTGCTGTGATAAACCAGATATCATCATCTTGATGTGCAAATATCCAGCCCAAATACAATATACCCGAACAATATTATGTTGGCTTACTGAGAGTTGGACCGTATCACCAAGTGCACGATATTCATTTTCAGTTCGCAATATGATATTTCCATGCTTTCAAAGAGGTGGATGGAGATTCTGGTGTATAGCTGGTCGTCAATATAGAAGATCGGGAGAATGCAGTTGCCATGAAATTCGAGCACATATATAACTTATCCATGCACGGACTCTTGGAAGTCGTGGGAAGGAAAGACAGTGTTAAAGTACAGCTGCCAAAGGGCAGGTGCTTGTTGGATAAAGGCATAGGGTTGTTCGACATAGATTACGACTTTGACAAGCACGTAGAGAAATACATTCTTGACGTCGATTTGGCAAAGCCCAATATGATTTCCAGCGGTGGCATAGAGGAGAATGCAGATTGCATTATGTTGGCGAATGAAGTGCGCGTTGATATCAGCGACAGTGCGAAAGGAAGGGAGGCCAGGAAAGAGGAAGGGCAGGATGTGGCAGCCTAGCGTAGTAGTAGAGGGAGTGGAATAGTGTGCAACAATAGCATCCAGCAGTTCCTTCGCCGTCTTCACTTGAGTGAAGAAATCCCGCTCAGTCTGTAAGAGGAGGTGAATGATAGCAAGGCGAGCAGCAACGTCATGCCCCCTCCACTGGGAGAACCTCAGACGGGCCACGGCGTGCTCCTCAAGCTGCTTAGCAATAGTATTTGTAGGAGGGGAATCGAGAGACAGAGGGGCTGGGAGCTTACCAAGAGCATGCTCGAAGAGAGGGATCTCCTGCTGAAACTGACTATGAAGTGACACCCTCTACCAGCCACGACTCGAAATCTACCACGCGACCCTCTACATCAAAGTGCATAAGAGAATCAGACGCCATAATGAGAAGAAAACTAGAGGAAGCAAATAGAAGAGGAGGACAGAGCGAGCTACGAGAACCCTAGAGGGGGAGGCACTGTGGCGTGAAAGGCTCGGGCGCCAAGGGCCGCTCAGATGGCTACAACCGCTAGGGCGGCTCGGGCGACTCGGGCACGTGCTCAGGCTCGGGCTGGAGTGGCTACGGGCGGGGCGGCAAGGGGCGGCAAGGGGCGGCAAAGGGCGGCAAAGGGCGACAAAGGGTGGCAAAGGGCGGGAGAGGGCTGCGGAGAGTCACTCTACAATGGGAGGTGAACTGCGTTGGAGGTCACAGGTTGTACGGGGTGATCAGGCTGGTGCATAAGTCTCACTACGGGCTGTATTCGTAGAAAAAATTGGCAAGAGTTTCACTAAGAAAATTGAACAATGGCAAGGTTAAGTCGATATAGCAAAAACACACTTCAACACAGCAACAAACCTAGCAAGGAGACTTCAAGTGCAACACGAAGGTGGCATGTCAACGCCGCAGGAAGGCAGTGTGCCAACGCAGCTGGAAGGCGGTGTGCCAACGCTGCAGCAAGGCGGCTTGCCAGCGTTGCACCAATGCGGCCTGCCAGCACTGTAGTCGCAGGTGAACACGTGAGCACATGTGCGTCACCTACCAAGTAGGTGCAGGTCTGCTCAACAGACGGTCGCGTGCACGTCGTGCACGTGATGCACATTGCGCATGTGCCAGGTTGTAGAGCATGTGATGCTCGTCTCGTAGGTCGACTTTTGCCAAAACCGCATGGGGCGAAATTCGCGCACATGCAAAATTTTGCCGACCAGAGATGGTTGGTCGACCAAAAGAGGCCACTGAGCCAATGCCGACAGTAGACGGTCGATCGACATCCATAGGTCGGCGCCATGTCGACGATCACTTTTGTCAACCGCCTAGGCTCGACATCGTCCGCAAACTTCACTTCGTCGACCAACATCTCGTAGGCTTGGTCGTGGTCGGCTTCGCTAAAGTCGACTAACTAGGCCCACTGACTTCCTCCTCCAAGTCGGCACTGACCAATAAGCCTAGCCAACTGCAGACCTTGCGCACCTGTCAACGAAATCGGCTTTGCCCAAGTGAGGGCGTGCCCTTTTCTTGTCAACAAGGGCGGCTAAGGGCAACTAGTTGGGTGCGTATGCGCATGGCAGTCCACGCCACCTGGAGGGCAATAATGCAGGCAACAATGCGGCTGCTCACGATGTCTTGCTGGTAGCGCGCGTCTAGGGCAGCGGGGCAGCAAGGTGACGGGAAGGGAAGGGCAACGGGGCGGGCTAACAAGGCCGTGCGAGGCGACGCGGTGGCCTTACGCGGGGCCCGCGGGGGCCGTCCTAAGCGCGATGAAGGTGGCCTGCAGGGGGGCTTCCCTGAGTGCAACGCAAGGGACCTATGCGCAACGGGACAAGGGACTCATGCGCAACGGGACAAGGGCCCGCGACGGGCTGCGAACGAGGCCCTTCTAAGCACCACGTGGCGGGACCCGCGAGGGTCTTTCCTAAACGCGACGGAATGGAATCGCGCGGCTCTTGCCTAAGGACGACGTGAGGGACCCGCGGGGGTCGTCCTAAGGGGCGTCGAGGCGCACTAGGCTAGGTGCTAGGAGCTAGCATTCTGCTAAGGGGCGGGCTTGGGGAGCGGGGGGGAAGTGTGGGAAGGGAAACAGTATCAATCTATACCATGTGAGAGGTGTAACGAAATAGGAGTGATTAACAAAAGGGAACATATGATGGATAAGTAGAAAACTGTAGCATGCCTAACACACAGTATTGTCAACGCGAGTTGTGTGTTGGCCCCGTCCTCGCTTGGGCGGAGCCGCTTGGGCGGAGCCGACGTCGTTGTCCGGTGTGCGGGGAGCACAGCCGACCTGCTGCAGTTGGCGACACCGTCCTGGGCGCCTGGACGCCGACCTGGGCGCCTGTACGGCGTCCTGGGCGTCTTGACGCCGTCCTGGGCGCCTAGACGCCGACCTGGGCGTCTGGACGCCGTCCTGGGCGCCTGGACGCCGACCTGGGCGTCTAGACGGCGTCCTGGGCGTATGGACGCCGTCCTGGGCGCCTGGACGCCGACTTGGGCGTCTGGACGGCGTCCTGGGCGCCTGGACGCCGGCCTGGGCGTCTGGACGGCGTCCTGGGCACCTGGACGCCGACTTGGGCGTCTAGACGGCGTCCTGGGCGTCTGGATGCCGACCTGGGCGCCTGGACGCCGACCTGGTTGCCCGGTCGACTCAGTTACCGGGGCGACGGGCACTGCGGGGTGCGCGAGAGTCGCCCAAGAGGTTCTTGCGAAGCCGACCTCGGTGTGGTATCCCGAGGTCGACGTGGAGGATCAGGTGCAGCCGTGGCACATGGTCAGCCTGGTGTCTGCGCTGTGCAGGTGACGAAGCAGCACGCGAATTAGCTGCGAGCACCTGCGAAGTAGGTGCGCTGCTGTCCTACAGGTGCAACGCTGTGCAGCCGCCTTGCTGCAGCGTTGGCACGCCGTCGACTTTCAGCGTTGGCAGACCGCGACTTTGGAGCGCGGTCGACCTTGCAGTGCTGGAGCGCGGTTGACCGTGCTACGCTGGCAGTCGCTCTGCATGCTTGCTAGCATCTGATGTAGTCAGTGTTGCTATGTTGTTGTTAATCATTGTTGTCAATCTTTGCTAGTGAAACTCTTGCCAAATTTCCCCGTGAATGCGCAAGTGGTGTGAACACGAGCAAACAACTAAGGAACGCAGAGATCACCCCTAACACCCCATGCCTTCCCCGTAGTATAGCTCCCGTTGTTAGAGTTATCTCCGGATGGTGCGGTGAGCGTGGACGGCACCGCAACGACACCTTTGGTTTAGCCTACTTAGACACGCGTTACCTATTTCGTTCGTGGGCCGGCAGCTGCGTTAGTCACCATGGTTGGTCCCGTAGCTGACGCGGGCGTAGTGGATACCTTGGAGACGCGGTTGGAGGATGCGAGGAGACGCCACGAGGCTGGCGAGTTTGGGACGGCCCTTCCCTTGGAGGTCGTCGAGCTGGGCATCCGCGCCAAGTGGGCGTCGGAGCACCCTTCCCGACCTGTTTCTCCTCGACCGGTGAACGAAGGCGGGATCGGCGAGGGCTCCGACGACGGTGACCAAGTCGACAGCAGTGCGGAAGGCACGTCGAGGCAGAGAGGGGTGTTCCGGACGGCCGACGGTGAAGTCGGCGGCGTTCAGGCGCGAGGGCTGCAGTCGTCGGCGGTTGCGGGCTCCTCGCAAGGCGACGTCGGTGGACGTCGAGGCAGCGTGATGCCGGCGTCGGCGACACACGTGACTGCAGGAGAGATCGCGCCGACCTACGGGTACTTCAAGTTCACGCCGGATAAGATCTCCGTCACGGCGCCGCTGGTCGGTCGTCATGACCTTCTCACGTGGAAGGAATCCATCGAGCCCCAGCTGGAGATGGCCGGGCTGATGTGCTTCGCCGACGGCACCGTGGAGACGCCGCCCGAGAGCAACGCCGAGCTGCGTGCGGAGTTTCGCGTTGTGCAGCTGCTGACCTTCACGGTCATCTCGCGGTGCTGCTCACCGGTGGTGCAGATCGCCTTGAAGTCGTGCCGGCTTCACCTGGACGTCGGCCACCGGGCATGGCAGTTCATCACGTCGACGTACCAGGTCATCGACGACCTATACATCAGCCAGATGGAGGAGCAGATGACGCACCTGCGGATGGGCGAGCAGGAGACGGCGGCCGACTACTGCAACCGAGCTCGGCGTCTTCTTGCCTGCATGCGGATGGCCGGCGTCGAGTATTCGACGGCGTCGTACATCACGCACGTCATCAAGGGGCTCCTGAGCAGCTACAACCTGATGAAACGACTGATGATGGTGCCGGGCATGCGGGAGTCGCTCAACGAGGACTCGTTGACCTCGCACATTGTTAGGGACGACGCCATGCAGGAGGCCGAGAAGTCCACAGAGCTCCTGCCGCAGGCGAACTACGTCGTCCCAACGAAGCAAGGTAGTCGGCCGGGGCAACGCGGCAAGCCTGGCAGCGGTGGTAGCGGAGGTGGGAGGCCGGCCAAGGATGCCGTCAAGGCAAAGTCGGCTAAGGATGGCGGTCGTGGAGGCGGAAGTCGGCGTCGGGAGTGTTGGCTGTGCGGCGACCCCGACCACCTCTCCTTCGAATGCTCCGACCGCACCGACTCCGACGACGACGATGCCAAGGGAGGCCGAGGGAGGTCGGCCGGTCGTCGCCCACGTCAGGAGAATAAGCCGCGCAAGGAGAAGCAGTCGACCAAGTCGACGTCGGCGAAGGACGCCGACTCCTCCTCTGGCGGCAAGGGACGAGGCGACGGGGAGGCGTCGTGCTCGTTGGTCGGCGTCGTGGAGCCGACCGTCTCGCTGGCGCCGGAGGCCGGCGAAGACTTCCAGGCGGTGGCAGGAGCCGTGCAGGCGAACCCGGCGGTGGTCCTGCTTGACAGCAGCTGCTCGCACCACCTGATGGGGACGAAGGCGGCCTTCGTCGACTTGAAGCCGAGCGGAGACGTCAAGCACGTGCGCGACTTCAATGGGGCGCTGCAGGACGTCCAAGGCCGAGGCACTGTCGCCCTGCAAGGAGAAGCCGGGAAGCAGGTGCTCATCCCCAACGTGCTCTACGTCCCGGGTGTGGAGGCGAACCTGCTATCCGCCGGCCAGTTGAAGGAGAGCGGCGTGAAGCTACAGGACGACGATGACGGGATGCTCCTCGCCTCGGCGGCGGGGGACGTTCTCGGTCGGTCTGCGGGCGATCTCCTCGGCGACGACGTTGACGCCGGCCAGGTAGCACGCGAGGCTTGCTCACGTCGGCGTTGACACCATCACGAGCTCGGCGAAGCACGAGGTCGCCACCGGCCTGGAAATCAAGCCGTCGGCCGGCACCGACGCTCCATGTATCTCGTGCGTTGGCGGGAAGCTGGCGCGGCACACCTTCCCGGACAAGGGCTCGGACGCCGACGACGCCCTGGCTGTCGTGCACATCGACCTGTGCGGGCCGTATCGGGTGGCTGCCAAGGACAGGAGCCTGTAATTCTTGCTTCTGAAGGACCGCAAGACCCGCTACGTGTGGGTGAGGCCGGTCGCCAAGAAGTCCGACGTGCTGCGGGAGTTGGAGAAATGGCTGGTGGTGGCTGAGCGGCAGACGAAGAAGTCGGTGCTGATGCTGCGCTCTGATCGGGGAGGGGAGTTCCTCGGGAATGAGTTCACCGACTTCGTGGACGGGAAGGGAATCGTCCACGACTTGACTTGGAGGAGCGAGAGATGCGGACGGTGGTGGAGTCGGTGCGGACGATGCTGCTGCTGTTACAATGTAATGATTGACTAAGGAAAATGAGAAACAACCAAGATATAGCAAGCATAACCCTAACCCTAGGAAAACATAAAGTACACCTAGACTAACACAAATAAGCTATAACAAATATAGCTTGACACACCCCCATAGTCTAGGTGACGGTAGTCCTGTAGAAAGCAACACACAACAAGGGTCACAGGACCAGTTCACAAAAAACACAACAAATCTCGGGGTGGATCTCAAGATCACCACACAGTCCGAGAACAAGCAAGGGGCCACAAGGACAGTCCACATGCAAGGATATAGCAAATATAGAAGATGCAAGAGTACACGACAAGCATCTCTACAGAAGCAAAGGGCCACAAGGCCAGTCCACATGCAGATATATATAGCAAATATACAGAGATGCAAAAGTACAATGCAAAGCATCTCTACGCAAGCAAGTGAGGGCCTGTAGACACAAGGCCTAGCTGGGTGCAGAAACGCTGGTGGTCACAAGGCGGCAACGCCTTGGTGAAGATATCTGCAGTGTTGGCCTCAGAGACCACACGTACCACGCGGGCCTGGCCACGCTGCTGCAACTCGCGCAGAAGGAAGTAACAAAGCTGGATGTGCTTCGCCTTCCCAACCAGTCGGGGCTCCTCGCACAACAGGACAGCAGACCTGTTGTCGGCGAAGAAGACTGGGGGAGAGCGAGGCCGCTCACCAAGGTCGGTGAGGAGGAAAGACAGCCAGCGAAGCTCCTGGGCGGCCATGGCCGCAGCATACACCTCTGCCTCACAGCTGGAACTGGAGACTGACGACGCCCGAGTCGACCTCCACGAAACAGCTCCGGTCCCAAGACTGAAGCAGTAACCCTGTGTAGACCTCAGCGACTCTGCGTCGTCGGCCCACGACGAGTCCGAGTAACATGTAAGTGTAACTGGCTGCTTCCCTCCAAGGACAAGTCCCATGCCTGATGTACTCGCCACATACTTTGCCACCCTCTTAGCCGCGTATCAGTGGGAAGGTCGGTGTCTCCCAAGCGCGACAAAGCGCGCCAGGACGCTAAGAGGGTAAGCTAGGTTTGGGCGAGTGCAGGTCATCAGGTACATGAGACAACCCACCAACTCAGCATATGGACCGCTGGACTCAAATGGCTCGTCCGAAGGTGGAGCCGTGAGCCCATGATCCACTAGGGGTGAGCTGTACCTTGGAGAACGGGAAGCGGAACCGCGTGAGGATCTGCTCGACCATATGCGACTGCGTCTGCGTAATGGTGCGAGCTGCCCTGTCCCTGGTGATCTGCAGGCCAAGGTAGCGCTGCAGCTCACCAAGGTCAGTGCAAGTGTGTCTCCTCTGCAGTTCCTCCTTCACGGAGGCCAGTGCGTGTCGGTCGGGAGTGGCGAAGACCAGGTCGTCAACGTAAACAAGAACAAAGAACAGGGTCAAGCCACGGCGGACGAAGAGCGACGGGTCTGCAGACAACGGAAAGAAGTCAAGCGCGGCAAGTGTCACGCGAAGTGTGTCGTGCCACTCACGGGGAGCCTGGCGCAGGCCGTAGACCGGTCGACGCAACTGCCACTGGGTCCCAGGAGGGAAAGAGCCAGTGAAGCCAGGCGGGCGACGCAGCCAGATCTGCTCGTGCAGGCTCCCCTGAAGGAACGCTGTGGAGAAGTCCAAGGAGTGTAACTCGTAGTCGCGCTGAGCTGCAATGTGCAGCAACACCCGAAGAGTAGTCATCTTCGGGGTGGGAGCGAAAGTCTGGAAGAAGTCTACCCCCTCGCGCTGACTGAAGCCTCTCGCCACATAGCGCGCCTTGAACACCAGTGGTGATCCAGGCGGCCGCTTCACCTTGTAGAGCCACATGCCACTGACGATGTTCGTCTCAGGTGGTGGGACGGCGTCAACGTAGGTGCCTGTGGACCTATAAGATGCCATCGCTGCCTCCTCAGCTGCTATCCAGTACGAGGCCCAAGGTCCCGAGACCGCCTCAGCGTGATTGCGAGCGATGAGGATCCCCCTCAGGGGCAAGCAGCATGGCGCAGAGATGAGGAACAGCGGCCACAAGGAAACCAAGCTCGAACTGCCTATCCTCCAGGACCTCCAGGGGAAAGACAGGAGCACCCCTAGAGGACGGAGAACGAGCAGGGCCACTCACCAGATGAGCAGCGTAGTCAAGGCGGTGGGAAGAGGCAAATCCAGCGACAGTGGTAACAAGCGCTGAGACAGACGACAGGGGTGCAGTCGGGTGAGTGACCAACGCGGACAAAACACGTAAGACGGCAGGGCGGGAGGCACGGAGGTAGTCGGACAACGGGTCGTGAAGCACAGTGAGGGACGACTCAGGAGGCTGTGGAAGGACCGGAGGAGGTGGAACACGAGAGCGGAGAACAAGGTGAAACGGGCCGTCTGCACGGTAACGAGACCGACGGGGCTCTGGAGACACAGCACGAATGAGGGGAGAACGACGAGTCCATTGGGACGAGGAAAGAGACTGGACGGGGGGAACAGGAGGGGACGGTAGGGGACCACGAACCAAGCGTGCAGGTGCTGGGTCGGGCAGGTCGAGCAGTCGTAGTCGCTGCCGCTCCGCCTCCTCTGGCGTCTGCTGCGACGGTACCTGCCCCTGCTGCTGCTCCTGTGGCTCCTCCTCTGCCCTCTCCTGCTGCGGTCGCAGCTGCACCGGCTGCTGCGACCGGGACTCCTGCGCTACCCTCTCCTGCTGCGGCCGCAACTGCACTACTCTCTCCTGCTGTGTCTGTAACTGCACCTGCTGCTGCGGGCGGGACTCCTGCTCTACCCTCTCCTGGTGCGGCCGTGACTCCTCCTCTACCCTCTCCTGCTGCGACTGCAACTGCACCCGCTGCTGCACTCGTGACTCCTCCTCTACTCTCTCCTGCTGCGGCTGCAGCTGCACCAGCTGCTGCAGGCGTGACCCCTCCTCTGCTCTCTCCTCCTGCTGCTGTGACTCCTCCTCTACTCTCTCCTGCTGCTACGACTTAGACTGTCCCTGCTGCTGCTGCTGCTGCTGCTGCTGCTGTGCCCTCTCAAACCGCTCACGCTCCTCCCTCTCCAACTGGAGGAGACGCTGCTCACGGGTCAGGAAACGTACAGTGCGCGGTGTAGGCGCCACAGTGCCAGTGTCTCCAGCTCCAGCACCCCCAGAACCAGCACCTCCACCACCGACACCCCCGGGGCCTCCAGTACCTCCCGCAGGAACACCCCCAGGGTCCGCAGCAACCAGCCGCAGAGAAGAACGAGGAGGGAACTGCGGGACGGACGGGAAGCCAGGGGGTGACGCGGGGCGAGGCCGCCGACTCGAGGCTGCCGTGTCCTCCACGGGAGTGACCTCCACGCCCACACCCCTTGCACCCCCAGAGCCAACACCACCAGCTCCTGCAACCCCAGTACCCTCACCCTCCGCAACTGCACCTCCCGCACCCCCAGACAACTGGACGCTGCGGGGGGGACGACTGCGGAGTGACGTGCGACACACCTGACGGGGCCGGACGCGAAGGGGGGGGGGCTACCGGGGCGACTAGGGGGGGCTCAAGGGTGAGGAACAGCCGGGGGGAAAAGACCTCAGTATCTCGGTGGGGACGCCTCCTGTAGTAACAGACAGACTCGTCGAACGTGACGTCCTGAGAAGCGAAGAACTGGTAGGTGACCGGGTCGTAAAACACCCAGCCGGCGGTGTCTAAAGGGAAGCCAAGAAAGACGCAGGCACGAGTGCGAGGAGACAACTTGTTCGCGCCAGGGGCGCAAACGTGAGCTTGAGAACCCCAGACACGGAAGTCAGCTGCTACGCCCGGAGAACCTGTCCAAAGGGAGACCGGCGTCACCCGTGGCCGTGCGTCACTGGGCCACAGGTTCAGCTGGTGCGCGGCGTAGCGGACTGCTTGAGGCCACAAAAACTGGGGGGCACCGGCATGGCACATGGAGGTCCGGGCAACCTCCATGACCAGGCCGATGCGTCGCTCGGCTACCCCGTTCTGCTGCGGCGAGGATGGTAGCGTGTAAGACTGTATGATCCCCCGACCCTGACAGAACGTCTCCAAGCGAGTCGAAGAGAACTCACCACCACGGTCCGAGTGTAGGCGGAGCCCACACTGGCCCTGGGCGCCACCCCTCGCTAGTAGCCACGGCTCAAGGACGGTAGGCCCGTCGGCCTTCCGTCGCAAGGGGAAAACCGTGGTGTAGCGGGAGTATTCATCCACCACAATCAGGAAGTAGCGCTCCTGACGTGGGCCAAGGACCGGGGAGGGGCCCCAGACATCCAAGTGCAGGGTCTGGAAGGGAGCCGTGGTGGGGGGGAACGAGGAGGAGTGAGTGGCAGCGCGCTGCCGACCCTCGACGCAAGGAGTGCACGGCGGCGCAAACGAGCGAGGAAGCGGGGCAAGCGACTCTGGGAGACCTGAGACCAGACGGTAACGTGCCATCCTACTGAGACGTGGGAACGACAGGTGACCTAGACGGTGGTGCCAGAGGACAGACGGGTGGGTGAGTGAGCGACAGTCGCACGACACAGCAGCTACCTGACCTGACCTGACCTGGCCTGACCCAGTGCGGTGGGACCCTGTGTGTAGTGAGTACAGACCAGAGCCCGGCTCCCTGTGAAAAGTGGCCAGAGGGGCCCCAATGGTACCGACTGTGCAGGAAGCAACAGGCTCGTCCAGTGGGAAAGTGGTGACTACACCTAGGTCGTGGAGGTGACTGACACCCACCAGGTTCCTAGAGAACGAGGGGGTGTAGTAACCTGTAAGAAACCCCGAGGGAGCCGCCGGACACGGGAGAGTGGTGGTGCTGCGAGCATCTACAGGTCCCACAGAGGGGTCAGCCAAGACAACAGTGACTGGAGTGCGTAGTGGTGTGAGGTCAGTACAGTCGCGAAAGAAACAGCTGGACGCTCCAGAGTCTAAGGTGAAGGAAAGTTGTGCAGTCTGTGAGGTCGCACCCGAGCCAGCGACAAAGGCTGGTGCTAGACTAGTGGTAGCTGCAGCTCCTACACAAAAACCCTCAGAGGCGCCTGGACTGGAAACAACACACGCACCAAGACTAGAAACACAGGTCTCTACTCGTGCACTCGGAAAAGGTCCTAGACCAGGCAGGTGAGACTCAACTGGTGCAGCAGTGCGTTGGCGAAGACGCGAGGGCCAGTGCGGTGTAATAGCGTGAGGACCAAAACGCTCACGGTGAAGGTCGTCGAGTCGACGGTAGCAGCTGGACGCAGAGTGGTAAGGACTCCAGCAGGTAGTGCCAGCACCAGGGCCTGTCAGGGCCCGGTACCCGCAAGGGCCGACGTCTCGCCCACTGCTAGCTGAGCCACTGCTGGGGGCGCCACACTTTGGACCCGCAGGTCCCCACTGCCGGGAGTGCTGCGGCTGGCCCTGCTGCTGTAGAACTCTAGTACACGCCATCTGAGGAGCAAGATACGGGGGGGGTGCGCTGGTGGTAGCCTAAGCTGCTGCTGGTGCGCTGGGGGCAGCCTAAGCTGCTGCTGGTTCTGCTGGGGGCAGCCTACTATGCTGCTGCTGGTTCTGCTGGGGGCAGCCTAAGCTGCTGCTCGTTCTGCTGGGGGCAGCCTATGCTGTTGCTGGTTTTGATGGGGGCAGCCTAAGCTGCTGCTGGTGCTCTGGGGGCAGCCTATGCTGCTGCTGGTTCTGCTGGGGGCAGCCTACTATGCTGCTGCTGGTTCTGCTGGGGGGGGGGAGGTGGGGGGGGGGGGGGCAGCCTACGCTAGCACATGTGGAGTGCGGTTCTTTGCAGTTCTGTGCGGTTGTGTGCGGTTCCAGGGGAGCTAGCACGGGTGGAGCGCGGTTCTGTGCAGTTCCAGGGGAGCTAGCACGGTGGAGTGCGATTCTGTGCGATTCTGTGCGGTTCTGTGCGGTTCTGTGCGGTTCTGTGCGGTTCTGTGCGGTTCTGTGCGTTTCTGTGCGGTTCTGTGCGGTTCTGTGCGGTTCTGCGGGTACGGGTGGTAGACTCTGGTTTCCAGGTGTTGCTAGTTGGTGGGGCTGAGGCTAACTGGTGGGGCGGCGGGTGAGGCAGCTCGTGGGGCAGCGGGTGTCAGGTGGGGCGGCGGGTTTCAACTCGTGGGGCGGCGGATTTCAGGTGTGGTGGCGGTTTCAGCTCGTGGGGCGACGGGTGACGGGTGGGGCGGCGGCTAACAGATGGGGCGGCGGGTAAGGCAGTGGTTAAAGGGTGGGGCAGCGTTTAAGGCGGCGGGTAACGGGTGGGGCGATGATTTGCACGTGCGCGTGGCTGCTGCTGTGCGTGCGTGCGACTAACGACGGGACCGCGGGGCCCGCTATCGAAAGGGCCGCGGGGCCCGCTATCGAAATGGCCGCGGGGCCCGCTATCGAAATGGCCGCGGGGCCCTCTAACGGTCAGCCGCGAGGCGCGCTCGTAAATCGACGGGCGACGGATGACGGGGAGAAAACGGGCAACGCGCGACTGGGGGAAACGGGCGACGGGCGACGTCGGGGGGGGGGGAACCAGGCGACGGGCAGGCTAAGCGCGCTACGGGCGAGTGTCTCGTACGGGGCGCGTCTAGGTGGGCCCATAACTTAGTCGAGAGATTTTCCTAAGGGGAAAAATCTCGCTAGGGTGAACCAAGCTCAATACCATGTTACAATGTAATGATTGACTAAGGAAAATGAGAAACAGCCAAGATATAGCAAGCATAACCCTAACCCTAGGAAAACATAAAGTACACCTAGACTAACACAAATAAGCTATAACAAATATAGCTTGATAGCTGCACATAGGTGTGCAGCACCACTGGTGGCACCTCGCTCTGCGGCAGGCCGTTCAACTGCCTGGAGAGGTCGACCCTGCCGCCGGGGACGACGCCGCACCAGCTGCTGACCGGCAAGAAGCCGACCTGACGCTGGCCCGTGTGTGGGGCTGCATGGCACAATTCTTGGTCCCTGAGCAGCACCGCGGCGGAAAGCTGAAGCTGAAGGCCATGTGGGGCCTTCACCTCAGTTTGTCGGAGGAGAGCAAGGGCTGGGAACTCCTCGACCTCACCGACAACAGGGTGGTCACCACGTCGGACGTGGTGTTCTACGAGACTATGTCGCTGGAGGTGTGGAAGTCGGAGCACGGGCCGGCGTCGGGACGGACGCAGGTCAACCTGCCGACGGACACCTCTACGGCGTCGTTTCCCCTGCTCGCCGAGGTCGGCGAGCCAGCTGATGAGGACGCCGAGGACGTCCTCCCTTCTCTCCCTTCCCCCGCTCCTCCTGCCCCGCCCCTCGTTGTCGACCTGCAGAAGCTGACGCAGGCGTCGGCCTCCGGCGATGAGGGGAGAAGTGGGACGGCGCCTGTGGTGCTGGCCAAAAGCATCGCCGGTGGTCGACGTGACGCCAAGAAAGTCGGTGTGGGAGAGAAGCCGCCGACGACAGGGGAGCAGCGGGTGGAGAGGAAGCAGCCGACTTTGCTGAAGTTGGTGAAGAAGGTTGCGGCAGAGAAGCCGCCGACAGGGGAGCAGCCAGCAGGGACGCCGACCAAGGAGCCGTCGGCGACCGGGCAGTCGGTAGGGGAGCCGACGACAGGGACGCCGACTTTGGTGCAGCAGGACAGCGAAGGCAGTGAAGCTGGCGACGATGACGGGGAGCAGTCGGACGCCGGGAAGTCCACCGACAGCGACTTGGTGGAGATCCAGCCTGGACCACGGCGTTCAGGCCGACTTCGGGGGCCGCCTGAGCGGCTGACCTACCATGTCTACCTCCCGCCGGCTGCTTTCACAACGCTGTACGATGACGCTAATGATATCTACTCTACGACGACGCCGAGGATGACGTCGACCTGCCAGAGCTCGACCCCGACATGCACGCCGATCCTGAGCACCGCTGGGACATCGCAACGATGACGGTGAAGGAGGCGTTGGCGAGCTGGAAGGGCAAGGAGGTGAAGGCCGCCATGGACGAGGAGATCCGCAGCCCTATTGGCACGGGCTATACGGGCTGTACAGCCTGTAAGCCGCTATTGTGGTACAAGGCGCTCAACGACGTGCTGGTCGGCGCCGGCTGGAAGAAGAGCCAGGTCGACAAGGCGTTGTACTTCAAGGTCGGCGACGACGGAGTGGCTTGCTGGGTGCTGGTCTACGTTGACGACCTGCTCGCTGCCAGCAGCAGCACCGCGATGCTGAAGGAGCTGAAGGAGCTGTTGGAGGCCGGCTTCGAGCTGCGCGAGATCTCGCCGGTGGAGAAGTACCTCGGGCTGGAGATTGTGCGCGATAGGCCAGCGAGGAAGCTGTGGCTGCACAAGCAGAACTACGGCGACAAGCTGCGCAGGCGGTTCATCGACGAGGAGCAGACTGGCGCATCCTGAAGATGCCAGTCTCCGTCGACGCCTACGCCGAGCTGACGTTCGACGAGGAGGAGGCCCAGGAGCGTGAGGAGGAGGAGTATTGGCAGAAGGTCGGCTCGCTACAGTTCGCGGCGACGACGACGAGGTCGAACATCGCCTTCGCCTGCAGCAAGAAGGAGAGCGGACTCACGGTGAGGAGCGATCAGCACTGGCGTGAGGTCGACCGCTGCCTCGCCTACCTCGCCAACACCCGAGACACCGCCCTGGAGTTCGGCGGTGGACCAGAGTCGCTGAAGCTGGTCGGCTACGTGGACGCCGACGACGGCGACAAGCAGAACCGGACGAGCACGGGCAGCTACGTGTTCGTCTACGGGGGGGCCGCCGTCTCCTAGTCGAGCCAGCGCATCAAGTGTGCGACGCTGTCGTCGACCGAGTTGGAGTACGTGGCGGCCACAGACGTCGGCAAAAAGGGATGTCGCCTTCGCTTCCTCCTCGTAGAGTTCCGGCTGCTGAATGCCGGGACGCCGACCGTCCTTCGGGTGGACAACAAGTCGGCCATTACGGTCGCCGAGGGCTTGGGGCTTCAGGGCAACCTCAAGCACATGGAGCGGCGATATGCCTGGCTGCAGCACATGGTGAAGCGCGGGAAGTTCATGCTGAAGTACATCCCGACCACCGAGCAGCCGGCCGACTTCCTGACGAAGGCACTGCACTATCCGGCCTTCAACCGATGCTCCGTCGCAATCGGCCAAGTACGACTGGCCGACGTCGGCGACGGTGACGACGACGTGCAGCAGTAGGTGCCATGCCCTCTTGCATGGCTGGTGCGGTGATCGGCGTGCTGTGTGTTGTGTGCACGCCGACGAGCTGCTCTCCGAGTAGTGCTGCTGTGTGGGCTGGGGGCCCAAGCGTGAACGCGGCAGGGGAGTGTCAACGGGAGTTGTGTGTTGGCCCCATCCTCACTTGGGTGGAGCCGCTTAGACGGAGCCGACGTCGTTGTCGGGTGTGCGGGGAGCGCAGCCGACCTGCTGCAGTTGGCGACGCCGTCCTAGGCGCTGGACGCCGACCTGGGCGCCTGGACGCCGTCCAGGGTGCCTGGACGACGTCCTGGGCGCCTGGACGCCGACCTGGGCGTCTGGACTGCTTCATGGGCGTCTGGACGCCGCCTGGTCGCCAACCTGGGCGTCTGGACGCCGTCCTTGGCGCCTGGACGCCGTCCTGGGCGTCTGGACGCCGACCTGGGCGTTGGGACGCCGTCCTGGGCGCCTGGACGCCGACCTTGGCGTCTGGACGACGACCTAGGTGCTTGGACGCCGACATGGGCGTCTAGACGGCGTCCTGGGCGTCTGGACGCCGACCTGGGTGTCAAACTATAATTCTATAGTTTGTGTAGTTCTAGTCTAGGTGTTCTCCCTTGTGTTATTTTGTACTTGCACTAGGGTTAGGTTTTGCATATATCTTGTTTGTACTTTCTGTTTTAGTCAATTTTACATTGTGACATGGTATAGAGCTAGGTTAACCCTAGCGAGATTTTCCCCTTAGGAAAAATCACTCGACTATCATGGGCCCACCTTGTCGCGCCCCGCCCTAGACCGCCCGTAGCGCGCTTACCTTAGGCCCCATCGCCCGTAGACCCCCCCCCCCCCCCCCCCCCCCCCCGCCCCTCCCGTCGCCAGACGCCCGTCGCCTGTTTCCCCCCGTCGATCGCGGCCGTTTTCCCTTTTTTTTCCCGTCGCCCGTCACCCGTCGCGGCTGTTAGTTAACGGGCCCCGCGGCCTTTTGTTAGCAGGCCCCGCGACCTTTCGTTAGTGGGCCCCGCGGCCCTTCGTTCGTGGGCCCCGAGGCCCCTTCGTTAGCGGGCCCCGCGGCCCCGTCGTTAGTCGCACGCACGCACAGCAGCAGCCGCGCGCACGAGCGACCCGTCGCCCCACCAGTTCCTCACCGTCGTGAAGGAGGAACTGCAGAGGAGACACACTTGCACTGACCTTGGTGAGCTGCAGCACTACCTTGGCCTGCAGATCACCAGGGACAGGGCAGCTCGCACCATTACGCTGACTCAGTCGCATATGGTAGAGCAGATCCTCACGCGGTTTCGCTTCCCGTTCTCCAAGGTACAGCCCACCCCTCTTGCTGTGGATCATGGGCTCACAGCTCCACCTTCGGACGAGTCATTTGAGTCCAGTGGTCCATATCCTGAGCTGGTGGGTTGTCTCATGTACCTGATGACCTGTACTCGCCCTGACCTCGCTTACCCTCTTAGCGTCCTTGCGCGCTTTGTTGCGCCTGGGAGACACCGACCGTCCCACTGGTACGCTGCTAAGAGGGTGGCGAAGTATGTGGCGAGTACATCAGGCATGGGACTTGTCCTTCGAGGGAAGCAGCCAGTTACACTAACAGGTTACTCAGACTCGTCGTGGGCCGGCGACGCGGAGACGCGTCGGTCTACACAGGGGTACTCCTTTAGCCTCGGGACAGGTGCTGTTTCGTGGCGGTCGACTTGGGCGTCGTCCGTCGCCGGTTCCAGCTGTGAGGCAGAGGTGTACGCTGCGGCCATGGCCGCTCAGGAGCTTCGCTGGCTGTCTTTCCTTCTCACCGACCTTGGTGAGCGACCTCGCTCACCCCCAGTCTTGTTCGCCGACAACAGGTCTGCTGTCCTGTTGTGTGAGGAGCCCCGACTGGTTGGGAAGGCGAAGCACATCCAGCTTCGTTACTTCCTTCTGCGTGAGTTGCAGCAGCGTGGCCAGGCACTCGTTCGACGTGTTGTCTCTGAGGCCAACACGGCAGATATCTTCACCAAGGTGTTGCCGCCTTGTGACCACCAGCGTTTCTGCACCCAGCTTGGCCTTGTGCCTGCCCGTCCTCACTTGCTTACGTAGAGATGCCTTGTCCTGCATGTCTTGTACTCTTGCGTCTCTTTATATTTGCTATATACCTGCATGGGGACTGGCCTTGTGGTCCCTTGCTTGCTCTCGGAGTGTGGGGTGACTTTGAGCTCCACCCAGAGATTTGTCTTGTTCTTGTGCACTGGTCTTGTGATCGTTGCTTGCTCTTGTTGTTTCTACAGGACTACCGTCACCTAGACTATGGGGGTGTGTCAAACTATAATTCTATAGTTTGTGTAGTTATAGTCTAGGTGTTCTTCCTTGTGTTATTTTGTACTTGCACTAGGGTTAGGTTTTGCATATATCTTGTTTGTACTTTCTGTTTTAGTCAATTTTACATTGTGACACTGGGCGCCTGGACGCCGACCTGGTTGCATGGTCGACTCAGTTACCCGGGCGACGGGCACTGCGGGGTGTGCGAGAGTCGCCCAGGAGGTTCTTGCGAAGCCGACCTCGGTGTGGTATCCTGAGGTCGACGTGGAGGATCAGGTGCAGCAGTGGGCACATGGTCAGCCTGGTGTCTGCGCTGTGCAGGTGACGAAGCAGCACGCCCATTAGTTGCGAGCACCTGCGAAGCAAGAGCCTCATGGGCGACTCATGAGGAACCCCTGTAATCGCTTCAGGGCAAAGCTCACTAGACAAATGATTGCACTAAGGCCACAGTGTGCCTAAAATGGAAACCTTGTAAGGTCAGGGGAAATCTAATCCCCAGAAAAAAAAAAAAAAAACACTGGGCCAAAAGTGTGACCATCAAAATTCACCCTGATTATCAAGGTATCAGGGAAATCCGTCCGAATGGTGGGAAGCCCCGTCCGAACTTCGGACAGAAGCAAAAAACGTTACGCGCTCTTTGACACCATCCTAACAGTAATCAAAATCAAAATCTGTATCAACATGCGTCATATTTTGTCTGCAAAATTGCAAGTTGTTATGAGTTGTACAAAATAAGAATGCGCTTAATGCAATATCGCGGAAGTGATTACAACAACTGAGCAAACAACGAGGCCCAGGACTAATATAGCAATGCTAGCTAGGCCGAGGTCGCGGAGTCGCGAGATGGTTGGGTGCAGGTTTGGGGTTGGGAAACCCGAAGGCGACGCGAGGGACGTTCGGAAGGCGAGGTCGTAGGACCGAGCCTGAACTCCGAAAGTTGGAATTGTACGCGCACAGAGTGCCTCAGTAAGGAATTAGGAAAAATCCTTACACTACCTTCCACTTTAAGAAAAGTGGTCAACATCAGGCACGCGTCGGCGGGAAAGGTAATCCCGTAGTACCGAGTGGCCTTGCAGTGAGTCAGCGGGGACTCACGTTTCATATTCACTTGTGCGATCCACCCAGCGTAGGAGGAAATCGACGTGGCGTCCAGCTGGCGTCGCACGTATGCGATGGTTTAAATTCTTCCAGGGCTGCAGTCTCGGATCTGCCACAGGCCGAACACTTGGTGCGATGTTGGGGTGGGCGATGTCGGACGACTGCGGAGCCACGTAATGGCGGAGCAGGCTGACGTGGAAAGCGTCGTGGATTTTCCAGTCATCCGGTAGCAATAATTTCGCCGTGACCGGGGTCAACATCCGAATTATGCGGAAGGGTCCCACGTAGCGGTGACGTAGTTTCGCGGGTTGGGGCAGGCGAAGATTCTTCGTGTCCAGGAGGACCATATGCCCGTCACGGAAGGGTAAGTTCCGTCGATGCCTGTCAGCGTAGCGGCTGGCAACAGTATTAGCCTTCCGGATAAATTCTGCTGCTTCGTCGCGGGCTGCTTGAAGTTCTGAGACGAACTGCTGCGACCGTGGTACCGGGTTTTCGGGGGTCGTTGAAGAGGGTACCACGGGGTCTATCCCGTAATTGAGGTAGAACGGCGACTGATTGGTTGTCGCAGACGGTGCGTTGTTGTACGAAAATTCCAGCATGGGGAGTAAATCTTCCCACTTGGTGAGGTCGGGGCAGTTCGTGCGAATTAACTGCTCCATAGTCTGATTTGTCTGCTCTGTCTGACCGTCAGTTTGCGGGTGGTAAGATGACGAAAACTGTAGGCGGGTGGCGTACTGTGCCCACGTCTCCTGCCAGAACTTCGACGTAAATTTCAGGTCTCGGTCGCTGATGATCGCCGAAGGTAACCCGTGTAGTCTGACGACGGTCGAGATGAACAGCTTCGCAGTTTCTTCGGCGGTGATTGTCGCGCAACATGGTGCGAAGTGCACCATTTTCGTTAAGCGATCGACGATGACCAGCACTGAATCGTTGCCACTTGCGCCAGCTGGTAGCCCCGTGACGAAATCCATCGTCACCTGTTGCCACGGTTGTTCGGGTGGCTCGAGGGGTTGCAGCAACCCAGCTGGGCGTTGTCGCGACGACTTCATCGCTTGGCAGGTCGGGCATGCTGACACGTAGCGCTGCACGTCCGACGCCATGTCGGGCCAGTAATAATTCCGCTGCAGCAGCTTCAATGTTTTGTCGACGCCGAAATGCCCGGATAGGTTAGAGTCGTGAACCTCCTGCGTCAGCAGCTCTCGTAAGGGTCGGTAGGAGGGTACCCAAACTCGGCTGGTACCGACTTTTAGGTGATAGCTCCCGTGTGGCGTGGTGACCCGGTCGGTTCTGTATCCGTGCTTGAAAATTCCTGCCAATAATGGGTTAGAATGGGCGATTAGTACTACTGTGGTCTGCATTGATGGGCGGGTAAGGGTGTCGGCGATGTTGTTGGCGCCCTTTTTGTACGTGATGGTGTAGCGGAAGTTTGACCCGAGATAATCGAGCCACCTGATTTGTCGCGGGTTGAGCTGTGGTTGGCTGCGCATGTACTGTAATGACTTGTGGTCTGTCCTGATCGTGACGTCGGCTCCCGTAAGATAACAGCGCCAGGTACGAAATGCATGCACGATGGCGAGCATTTCTTTGTCGTGTACAGGGTAGTTGCGCTCGGGCGGCTGCATTTGCTGTGACTCGTACACGATTGGTTGCAGCCCGTTGCCGAAATCCTGTAGAAGGACGGCGCCGACGGCGAAATCGCTGGCGTCCGTCACGACTTCGAACGGCCGAGATGGGTCTGCCAGCCGAAGCACCGGGGGTGGACTCAAAAATTTATTGAGCTCATCGAAGGCCAACTGTTCTCTCTCCCCCCAAAGAAATAGCACGCCTTTGTGCAGTAGATCGGTTAACGGCCTGGTTACCCCCGCCATATTCGGTACAAAACGGCGGACGTAGTTAACGAAGCCGAGGAAACTCTGCAACTCCGTGATGTTCGTAGGCGGCTTCCACTCCGAAATCGCTGTCACTTTGCGAGGGTCAATTTTAATACCCTCCCCTGAAACCACGTGCCCCAGGAACTCCAGCTGCGGCTGTAAGAACTCGCACTTAGAGCCCTTCGTAATCAGTCGGGTTTTCTGCAAGCGCCGGAACACCTCCTCCAAATCCCGTAAATGCTCTTCCCGAGTCTTGCTGTACACCAGGATGTCGTCCAAGTAAACGATGATTTTTTTGTCCAGCATGTCCCGAAGCACCCCGTTCATGGTGAGCTGGAAGGTCGAGGGCGCGTTCATCAACCCGAACGGCATCACTGTATACTCGTAACTGCCGTAGCGGGTGCGAAAAGCAGTCTTCGGGCAGTCGTCGGCGAACACGCGAATTTGATGGTAGCCACCTCGCAAGTCGATTTTCGAGAAGAAGCGAGCCCCGTGAAGCTGATCCAGCAGGTCGTCCGCTCGCGGAATCGGGTAACGCGACTTGATTGTGATCCGATTCAGCGCTCGATAGTCGATGCACATGCGTAGGCCTCCGTCCTTTTTTCGCGTGAATAGTATCGGGGCGGCGAATGGTGACGTGCTCGGCCGGATGAATCACTTCGAGAGCAGATAATCCAACTGCTTCCGCAACTCGTCGAGCTCCGGTTGGCTGAGCCGCCACTGGGACCAAACAGTTGGTTGCGCGCCTGGCTCCAGCTCGATCCTGTGGTCCTCTGGTCGTTGAGGTGGCAGCCCATCAGGCAGGTCATCCGCGAAAATTTCGGGATACCTTCGAATTATGCTCGCCACATCGTCAGGTACAGCAGCGCAGAGCGTGTCAATGTCGGCGATTTTATCGGACGCAAACACCTCGTACAGCTGTACGGCGTAGCCTTGCGCTCCCCTTTACATCGCTCGCTTCAGCTTTATATCGCGTTGACACGTGTCGTCATCGGCTCCGGCTCCGCCCATTGCGGGGCCAGAGGTTGAGCCGATGCGCAGCGTACCGGACCGCAAACGGCCACAGAAAATGGGGAGCAGCCGCATGGATCATGGAGGTACGAGTGACCTCCATGACTAAGCGAATGCAGCGCTCAGCAACCCCATTCTGCTGCGGAGAGGCCGGAAGCGTGAACGACTGGCGAATGCCCTCCCCACGACAAAAGTCCCGCAAGAGGTCGGAGGAAAACTCACCACCTCTGTCAGAGTGCAGACGCAGGACAGGAAGGTCCTCACGGAACCGCTCGCGGAGCTGGAGACGGACAGCGCGAATCCAAGGGATCAAAACATTAGGGACCTCCCCCTTGCTGCGCAAGGGGAAGACCGTGGTGTAACGCGAGTAGTCGTCAACAACCAGCAGAAAGTAGCGCTAGCGGCCCTGTCCACGGACGCGGGCTGGGCCCCACACGTCCATGTGGAGAGTCTGCAGGGGAGCAGTCGTCGGGGGAAACGAGGAGTGAGGAGCGGCGCGCTGCCGCCCCTCGACACAGGGAAGGCAGGGAGGGGCAGGGGAGGGTGGGAGGGGAGGCAGAGACCTGGGAAGACCAGAGACAAGGAGGCGGGAGTGCATGCCACGGAGGCGTGGCAGGGAGGGGTGACCAAGGCGGTGGTGCCAAAGGAGAGTCTAGTGCGACAGGAGGCGACACGAGCAGGGGGCTGCTAGCTGACCTGACGCGGACGCAGGCGCAGCTACCTGAGGAGGCTCAGTAGTCAGTGTGTACAGACTCGACCCAGGCCAACGGGTGAACGTGGCCAGGTGACGGCCCGTCCGTGTACACGTGCAGATCGACACACGCTGACCCCCAGGAGTGGTGGTAGTGAAGATCCCATCCTGGAGGGCAGCGGTACTCACCAAGTTCGTAGAGAACGAGGGGAGGTGAAGACCTGAGAGTGAGCCGGACGGAACCGCCGGACACGGGAGATCAGTGGAGGAACGGGCAAGAACTGGACCCCCGGAGGGGTCAGCCAGTCTGGCAGCAACAGGTGCAGGGAGTGGTGTGACTGTGGCACTGTCGCGAAAGAAACAGCGGGAAGCACCTGAGTCAAGCGTGAAGGTGTGCAAGGCCTCAGCAGGCGCAGTACCAGAGAGAGGAGACTCACTAGCACCTAGAGCAGCAGCCTCTATACCTGGGTCGGGCGGCACACAAAGGTAACAGTCACCCTCAGCACTAACAGTCAATGCATACATGGCAGCAAGGATAGCGTCATAGTCAAGAGCAAAGATATCCACACCCTGCCTAAGCAGCTCTAGCCAGCGGGGGAGCTCAGTAGCGTCGGGAAACTCTGCGCGCCAGGCGTCGTCAAGACGGGAGAAGCAGCGGGACTGTGTGTGACCAACCTTCCCGCATGTCTGACCAGCGCGGTCACCTGTGCGAATGACGTACTGGCAGCGAACACTACCCCCAGACGTCCCACGCTGAGCAAACCACTCACGGAGGGGTCTCACGCTGACGCTGCTGCTGCTGCCTCTGACCACCGCCAGAACCTCCCCTCTGACCGGTTCCACCCCGGCCGCCACCACTGCCGCCGCCACCACTCCCACTGACGCTACCACTGCCGCCGCCACCACTCCCACTGCCGCCACCACCGCCGCCACCAACGCCTCCACTCCCACCTCCACTCCCTCCTCCACCACCGCCACCTCCACCGCCTCCACCGCCCCCACCACCGCCTCCACCGCTGCCACCCCCACCACCCTTGCCTCCCTTGCCCTTGCCGCTGCGGCGCCTCCCACTAGGAGCAGACGCAACCCCGACCTCCTCAGCACGAAGGAAGTCAAAGCAGCAGCAGAAGCGTAGGAGGGGGCAAGGGGGGAGGGGGAACACCCCTCAAAGAAGGGAGTGCGAGGAGTGCCACAAGCAGCACCTACAGCAACTATGCTAGCCTCAGCTGCAAGGAGGTGCTTCTAGAGCAGGTCGACAGTGAGGTCGGTGGGGTCCATGGCGAGAAAGAGGTCCTTGACTGCGCTAAGAGAGTCAGGGAGGCGGGTGACGATGAAGTAGAGAGCGATGTACATGGGGGGAGGGTTCTTGTCTAGAAACTGGGTGGGAAGCGCGGCGCGGTAGCGAGTGTCACTAGTACGAAGGCGGGTGACTAGGTCGTCGACTGTGGCAAAGGCGGACAGCTCGGGAAAAAGGTAGGGCAGTATAAGGCGGCCGAGAGCAGCAGTGGCAGGGGAGGAGTAACGAGCGACTACAGCGTCGTACGGGGCTTTAGCAGTCTTATGCTGGCCATAGTGAGCGCGTTCGGCTAACGGTAGGTGGTTGCGAACGGCTAGGCGAGCAGCAGCGTCACGGGTAAGCCACTGTGAGCGAGTCGCACTATCAGCTGTGTCGGGAGGGGCGAGAGAGGCTCCAGACGTGAGGTAAAACAACGAAACTCCGTCTCTAAAATCGCTCAGTAGGAACAGCTGTAAGTCATAGAGCCACGTATCGAACTGGATCGGACGGCCCTCAGGATCGAATGAGAGGACGCTGAGAGTAGCCATAGCGGGCAGAGCACGGTGGCGCGCGAGCAGCAGGGCAGCATGCAAGCAAGGACTGCGCGACGGGCAGGGCGGCGCGCAAGCGCTAGGGAAGCGCGCAGGGCAGGGCAGGGCGGCGCACGGCTAGGGCAGGGCGGCGCACGGCTAGGGCAGGGCGGCGCAACTGGCAGGGCAGGGCGGCGGCCAGCAGGGCGGCGCGCGGGCAGGGCAGGGCAGGGCGGCGGCCAGCAGGGCGGCGCACGGGCAGGGCAGGGCGGTGCGGCGGCCAGCAGGGCGGTGCGGCGGCCAGCAGGGCAGCGCGCGGGCAGGGCAGGGCTGTGCGGCGGCCAGCAGGGCGGCGCGCAGGCAGGGCAGGGCGATGCGGCGGCCAGCAGGGCGGCGCGCGGGCAGGGCAGGGCGGTGCGGCGGCCAGCAGGGCAGCGCGCGGGCAGGGCAGGGCGGTGCGGCGGCCAGCAGGGCGGCGCGCAGGCAGGGCATGGCGACGCGGCGGCCAGCAGCGCGGCGCGCGGGCAGGGCAGGGCGGCGCGGCGCAAGCAGGGCAGCGCGATGGGCAGGGGAGGGCGGCGCGCGACCAGCAGGGTAGCGCGATGGGCAGGGCAGGGCGACGCGGCGGCCAGCAGCGCGGCGCGCGGGCAGGGCAGGGCGGCGCGGCGCTAGCAGGGCGGCGCGACGGGCAGGGCAGAGCAGCGCGCGGCCAGCAGGGCAGCGCGACTGGTGGGGCAGCGCGACGGGCAGGGTATGGCGCTACGAGCAGGGTAACGCGCTACGGGCAGGGAACTATTCGGTGGGCCCTACAAAACGGTCCTGGAACAGGACCTGCTCTGATACCATGTCAGAAGTACTGAACGAGAATGATAGCATTGAGAAGAAAGTTGGTACAAGTACTATCCCTAATTGGGTACAGCCTACACAACTTAAACATTATAACAGTTTGACAGAAGTCCCCTCTGTCAAAAGCGTTTGCCGTACAGCCCGACGGGATGATTGCCGGCACGCAGTTCATCTCGCAGAGCTTCTCCTTCACCCCTTCGGTGAGGTGACCGCGGTAAGAATCCAGCACCACCATCGAGCTCTTGGCTTGCCGACCGAACCGAGGCTTCAAGAAAGGCTTGACGCACTCCTCAAGCCAGCGAATGACGCCCTTGGAGTCCATCCACCCGTTCTCATGGCAAGCCACGACCACATCTGCACGAAACATCATCGGGTGGTTAGAATTCGAACTCAGAAAAAAACGCATCGAACGTACCCTAGACCTCATGACTTACCGGGCGGGAAATCGCCCTTCGGCAACGTCTTCCGCTTGAAGAACACCCACGGCTTGAGCTTCATTCCGTCCGCCGTGCACGCCAACATCACGGTCACTCGCTGCTTCTGATACCCCGCGCTCCTGATAGGCACCGAGCGAACACCTGTTTCCTCCACGGTGGTGGTGGCGGGCATCTCCAGCCAGAGCGGTGTCTGGTCCGCGTTGATGATCCACGCGGTGTCGATGCCGCACTCGCGACGCTTGGCACGGACGAACTGCCAGAAGCTCTTGCACTGCTCAGCGACATTTGTACGGCGGTGGAAGAGAGGACGGACACAGACGGAGGGTGTTAGTACAAATAAACAAAAAACACGTGGCAAAGTACACGGGGTAATTCTTACGCGCGGCGGTCTTCTGAGCAACCCTTGTCTTCATGCGCACGCTCAGATTCCATCGCCGCCGAAAGCGCTCCGACCACCTCTGGCTTCCTTTCCAGTTCACGTCGGGGTACAGAAGCTTCATGAACTCCCGCGACCACTCCTGCAGGCGGCCGACGGACACGGCGGTTCCCTTGCGGCGCCAGTCGAGGATCTTCCCGTACACCTTCAGCTCCATCGGCCGGTACCACGACGCTCGCCCGCGGCCGTGCATGCGCTTCCGAGTGGAGTCAACGTCCTTGAGGAATTCCGCCGCCGACTTCCAGTTGGTGAGGCATTAGCGGTGGATTCCACTCTCGCGAGCCAAGGCGCGCACCGACACCGCCACATCAAGCAGCACAACCCACTTCAACTTCTCCGCGGCGGTATAACCCTGACGCTTGTGGTCGGTGACCTTGTGCCTGGGAGAGGGGGGGCGGGCATCACGGTTCTGTGAAGAGGGGTGGGGTCGCTTGCGATTAATCGGAGGATAGGATGGTATGGGCAGTTTCTCGGGTAGCCCGTCGCGTGACCAGTACTCCACGCCGTCGACATCATCGTCGCCCGTAACACCTTCTAGAAACACATCCTCAGCGGTGCCGCCCTCGGCGGTAGCCTCCGTGCTACCCTCGGCGCCGTCAGCGCCACTCGCTTCCTCAGCGTCGGCGCCGACTGCAGATTCGTCCCAAGGGCAATCGTCGGGCTGTCCCCAACGTGCTGCCGGCGCGTACTCCACGTCCACGTACTCATCTGGGGCCTTGTTGGAATCTGGCTCGGAGAGGTATTCGTCAAACGCCGATGGGAGCAGCAGCGTGAGCACGGGCTGATTGCCAGTGTGTTGCAGAGACACCGGACCCTGAGTACACGGAGGAACAGGAGGAACAGGAGGCGCAGGAGGTGCAGGAGGCGAAGGAGGAGCAGGAGGCGCAGGAGGCGCAGGAGGCTGTGGTGGCTCTGGTGGTTCTGGTGGGATACGGGAGTACCACCCGTCAGCGTCTACTCTAAACGCGGGCCTTCGCGTAGGTTTTTTCTTGAACAAGAAGTGTGTGCCGCTGAATTCCGCCATGGCTTCCGCAGCCAGGCGGGAGTGACCAAGAAACTGAACGAGAAACTGAGAGAACGGGAGAACAAATGAGAGATTCAAAGGGACGAACATGCTGCGCTGGCAGGGCATTCCAGCCCCTTCTCGATGGTTCGGGTGCAATGCAGCTGCCTTCCAGCGCATGAAAGCCTGATTGGGCCGCATGGCAACTTTTACGTCAGCGCTGGCAGGTGCGCTGCTCCTGGACGGGCTTTGTGCGGTCGGAAATCGAAGCGCGGCAGTTTTCGGCGGGATTTCATGCATGATCCCACGCGCACGTTACACAATTGTGTTCGCCTTATTGCGGGCTTCGATTTGGTACATATAAATAATAAATTCATATTTGCCATTATATAAGTGTCAGCGCTTATGGCCGTTACTCAATTACAAACGCCGCCCCTGAAAAAAACGAATTTATTATAAGTGCATATGCGCCTATATCCGGGGTAATACGGTACTTTCTTCGTCCACGACGGGCGACTCCTGGCGCGCTTCACCTCGCGCCTGGCGTAGTTCGGCCTTTTCCACCCTCAGGCGCTCCAACTCGCCAGACATAGTCTGCATGTTGGCTTGCATCGCCCGAAAGTCCTACATGAAACGGTTAAACTCGGCCTGGTCCATGTTTCTCAGGCTCCTCCTAACGGGCAGGGGGTTAACAACGATTTTTATGACTTTGATGAAGGCGCAAACGCTATTAGTCGGAGCGAAATAATCGTATCTATTTCTCAACCGACCGCTTTGCAGCCCACCAAGTCTATCGCACCCCTCTACTAAACTACCCCGGAAACTGGTGGGTAACATAGGAAAGTAGCTCTGATACCAAGTGTTATGAGTTGTACGAAAGAAGAATGCGCAGAATGCAATATCGCGGAAGTGATTACAACAACTAAGCAAACAACGAGGCCTAGGACTAATATAGCAATGCTAGCTAGGCCGAGGTCGCGGAGTCGCGAGATGGTTGGGTGCAGGTTTGGGGTTGGGAAACCCGCAGGCGACGCGAGGGACGTTCGGAAGGCGAGGTCGTCGGACTGAGTCTGAACTCCGAAAGTTGGAATTGTACGCGCACAGAGTGCCTCAGTAAGGAATTAGGAAAATTCGTTACACATGTACTGTAATTTTTTTTTTCTTTTTTGTAAATACATTAACAAACGTAGATACATCCTCAACCGTAACTGTATTCTTGGAGGGTCTATGCCTCGCTAAGAGAGCGATGCATTTCCCCCCTATAAAACCTACGGCGGTTGGAAGAAAGTGCGCGGATTGCGCCATATGGATAAAAATTCAGCCATCCATATCGTTGGCCCCTCCGCACTGCAGATGCCCTGTAGCTGCTTCCTTTCATCAGCCGCCACCTGGCACCACCGATCCGACTTCCACCTGTCGCTCTGCTCAATTTCCGTCGCCGCCCTCGTCCTTGACGCCAGCACAACTCTCGCATGCGTCATGAAGTCCAAGATGGTGCAGCATCCCACCCTTTTCCGCTCAAAACTGACCGCACGCCATGCTGCATCGCACCTTGCCAGCCACACCTGGCGAAGCACCGTCGCGATCAACGTCATCTTGGGGAAGCCTGATGATGTGCCTCCTCTTTCGAAAAGCAGGTCCCCCAACGAGTTCATGGGCCTGCCCGGGTTCAGCAACTGTAGTGACCTCTTAAGCGTGCCGATGACCAGCTGTATGACCGGGCAACTATACAGACAGTGGGCTAGGGTTTCCTCTGCCCCACAGTGTGCGCAGCAGATCCTGTTTTGGAAGAAATCGAGCCTCCCTCCCACCTGGAGGTTCATACTGTGAACCCTGAGGAGGACATCTCTTGCCTTGAGGGGGACACACACTGAGTCTCAGACAGTAATAGCGCGTATCCAGTCAACCTTCTTGCCCCACATCGTTTCCCATTCGGCCTGCCTCCAAGAACGGCCCTACACCTTAGACAGCGCGGCCCATATTTTGCGCAGCGGTTCCAGCTTCCCACCAACGAAGAGCCCCGACTTAGTTAGCAACCTTGTCTTAGGATCGCCCACCGGTCCCACCAGTATATTCTCCCGAACCACCATCGGCTGAACTCTGCACGCCTCGAAACAGCCACTGATTGGCTTCCAGTGCGCCCTCTTCATTGAGTAGCAACAGCGCGACATTGAGCTTGGTACCTGACACATCCTTAACCGCCCACGGGAGCTCCGACGGTTGTCCCCGATTGACATATCTCACCACCCCCGCCACTGCTTGCACCGCCACCGCTGTCACCGGTTCTTCCACCAGCGCCCTCCATTCTGGCAGAGCCGCCTTGTATGCTTTCACCGCCATAGCCGCCGCCTCCGTACTTCCAAGCTCCAGAGCCAGCACCTCCTCCTCTTTCAGCAGACGGCGCCCCCCGGCCCCTTCAGTGATCAGGTCCCGTATCCGTGTGTTGAGTAGTCCTTCTGTGCCTTTCTGATGACCGAAGGGGTTCTCCCCCCTGTGCATAATCCTTCGGTTGAAACATAGCATTTCCTCTTCCACCTCCCATCTGCTCGCAGGCTCCGGTAAGGACGCAAACGGCGACTTCCAGAATATTTTCACCGCAGCATTCCACCTTTCGCTCCCCTGCTCCCAGCGTTTTCCTGCCGACGGGTGCACATGCAGCGTCGCCAAGCCTTGTGGGAAGCACGCCGCCTTCTCCGCCAACCACCGACGTGTAGCATCCGGTTCGGACAGGAGCTTGCCGATCCTGCGGACCGCCAGGCCGTCGAGGCATACCTTCGGGTCCAGCTGCCCAAGGCCCCCGTCCTTCCTCAAGAGGCAAACCAGGTACGCACTCCATAAAATGAAAATCTTCTCCTCTGATGCCTCCCCACCCGAGACAAAAGCGTGGCAGAGCTTCCTGATCCGGCGGTGAGTACACCTGCGCTTGGAACATCAGCACCGGAAGCACGTAGCAGCTAACAACCGCCAATCTGGCTGTCGTTGTGAGATACGGCGTTTCCCACTTCTTTAACTCCTCCTTTATCCTTTCATAAGCCTTCTCCCAGGACGGCCCCGCGTCTCCGTTTGGCGTGATCCATACCCCCAGAAGCCGCTCCGGTTCCTCGTGTTCCGCCCACTTGAAAGGGACCCCAGACGGCGCCGATCCCCCCCGATTGCTCCCCAGCGGTATTACCGCCGACTTGTCGCAATTCACCTTCAGTCCTGACTGCTTGTCGAAGACTTCCAGCACTTCCACCGCCTCCCGCAGCTGGTTCTCCCCACTCAGCAAGAAAGACGTGTCGTCTCCATACCCGACGTACGACAGCGGTTCCACATTCGCCGGCCCTACGCCCAGCTTCCTTCGGCTTGTTGCCCTACAGAGCGGCTCAAGCACGCAGAGGAAAAGGTAAGGTGCCAGGGGGCACCCCTGCCGCACTCCTCTGTCCATTTCCACTTTGTCACTCAGCCAGCCGTTGACGATAACCTTCGTACCCGCTCCTGCGTGCAGGCCCCTGGTCCAACCGATAAACGCCGCCGGCACCCCGAGCTCATGCATGACTCTGAAGAGGTACTCCCGCGCGACCGTATCATACGCCTTCTGGAAGTCCACGAGCAGCAACAGCCAGTCTTCTTTCCCGTTGTTCGCCGCTTCCACTGCATCCGCAACCACCGACACGGCATCCGCCAGGCTCTTCCCCGGTAAGAAACCGTGCTGCTCCTTCGACAACACCTTGCCCAGTACCTTCTTAAGCCTCGTGGCCATGACCTTCGTGATGACCTTGTACATTACTGACAGCAGCGTAATGGGTCGGTAATTTCCCAGTTGGTCTGTTGGTCCTTTCTTGTGAAGCAGCACCGTCACGGCAGTCGAGAGGTCCTCCGGCATCAGCGCCGTCCGCTCGAAGTCTTTGACAAAGGCCATCTCGTGCCCCCTCAGCAACTCCCAATGGGTGATGAAAAATTCCGCCGGCAACCCGTCCTGCCCCGGAGATTTCCCCTTCGGAAGACTCTCCAACGCCTCTTTGACCTCCGACTCCGACCAATCCGCACCGAGCTGCGCCGCCTCTGCTTCCGAAAAGGTCGCCCCTTCCGAGAAAACCTCCCAGTCCACCTCCGCCTCCGGCTTCACCTCCTTGAAAGCCGACCTGAAGTGATCCGCCGCGGCCTTCAGCACGCTCTTCGTCCCACGGTACACCGCACCTTTATGCGATACCTCCTGTATCACCGTCCGCTTTTTCCGCATCTTTATCTTTGCCGAAAGGTAAGGCGAAGGTACCTCACCCGTCAGCTACGCTCTGATGCCCGCGAGGACTTGCAGGCTTTCTTTGCAACTAGCCAGGTAAGCCTCCAGATGCGCCTCCTTGCATACCAATTTGTTCTGCGCCCTTCTGTCCGCCGGGTACCTCATCACTCGGTGCCGGAGAAGCTCCACCTCCCTTTCAAGATGAGTCACCGTCGCTCTCACCCTTTTCCTCTCTTCTCGTGAGTATGCTCTCAAACCCATACTGATCAGCTGCAGCTTCTTGCCAAGGGCCACCCCCTCCTCCTGCGCAAGCTTTTTCAGTACATTTGCTGTCACTGTTCTGACACCTTTCCGCTTTGCTTGTTTCGCCTGCAGTCTCCACAATCCAGGTCCCTGGTCCAGAGGAGACGCCACCGCAAGCCCAACCTTGACCGCGAACCAGTGGTCTGACAGCCCTTTCGGCACCCTGACGTGCCGCGCTTCCGCCAATACCCCAAGCATCGAGAAGGACACCAAGCCCCTGTCAATACGTGTGCTGGCTTTTGTTGCCCTGTCCCGGAACGTGTACTCCAGATCCGACGGATGTAGTGTTCTGAAGGCATCGCAAAGGTCCATTGTCGGCCAGAAACTCAACAGCCGTTGGTTTTCTCTCCCTGAGCCTGACCGTGACGTCCGATCCATGTCCGGATCCTCCACCAAATTCAAATCCCCCATCACCACTAGATGCGCCGCCGGTGGTTGCGCATGTACAAACTGCTGGAGGCAGCTCCGGAAGAAAGTGGCCCTGGCGCACGCCTGTGCAGGCAGATACATCGCCACCAGCCTAAAGGTGATCTGCGCACTGGTCACCGTGACTCCCACCAGCCTGCCTGAAGGGTGTTTAACTACGTCGGTAAGTTTTACTTCTTCATTGAAGGAGAGTACAGCCACCCCTCCTGTTCTCTCACTATTCCCTACTACTGCCGCTGACGACGGTTTTAGTTGAGTCCAGAAATTGTGATCTTCACCGACCCTTGTGTCTGTCAGCACTACCACGTCTGCCACCGTTTTGATCCATTTCCCATGTGATGTGCGTTTGCCGTTGCTTCCGAGGCCGTTGACATTGACCTCGCATAAGGTGATGTTGTGGTTGTTGTTACCCATTAATCCACTGGTCAAGAGCCCCATCGCATCCACGGGCTTGGTACAGAAATCCGACACTTATCCAGAACTGTCTATCCATGTCAGGTGCCTGCACACCACACAACTGCACCACACCTACATCTGACAACCGGAGACTGCCACCGAACAGGACGGACCAACCAGCTCCCAACTGATCCCCTCTCTTCTCTCTTACATGCCGAACTCCTTGCGAACAGGGATAACCTTCAGCTTCCCTTTTGCTTGCACGGCTGGCAGCCCCCCTCTTCAGGAGCGCAGTGCAGTGCTGGACGGATTTCACATGGGCCTCCGCCTGGGTGAAACTGGTGCCGTGGGCCTTGCCGCACTCTTCCTGCACGCAAATCCAGTCCGACTCCCCCCTGTGGAGATCAGTGTCAACGCCGGGTCGCGCAGGATCTTCTTCATGCGCGCGTCGATCGCGTGAGATGCAGCTGCTCACGTAAGAGGCGACGAAGCCGTCAGCGAACCCATCCGGGACCCCGACAGCCTGAGAAACAAGGTTAGTACTTGAGTGTTTACCGTTGATCGCATGCAGGCGCTGCAGCGTCAGATTCCACTTCGCGATATTGTCCTTCCGCTCCGTGATATAGTCATCATGAAATTTTGACATATGCATGCCGGTGCAAAACTCGCAGGAAAGTGAAGGATAATGCACGAGGAGTTGCTTATGATGGACCGTATCAGTCAGCAGATGCCACCAGCGATACTTATCCCCCGGGTGCCTTTTGACCAGGCCCTTGATCTTGTCGGTATCCGCACCCGTCACAGGATCCACCACACGGTGAAAGGCAGCACCGCTGAGAAAGGGGGTACGGCGACGCTTCTCCAACTCCGTGTTCACCAGGTACTCGAAAACCATCTCTGGAGTGATCGCGGCCGGAACGCTCTTCAGCAGCACCTCGATCGAGTCTGGGTTCGTTGCACGCTCGTGAGTATACGCCGGATTTTCCGGGTGTTGCCAGTCCAGGAAGATGCTCTTGTCGTTCATCATCTTATGCTCGATTCTGCGACACCAGACGTAGTTGGCGTCTGACGCCTGCTGGAACGTGACTTGCATCCTCCCATATCGCTTCTTAGACAGGTACGTGGGGAGCAGAACCTGACACCTCGTTGTTGTCAGAACGTGCGCCGACATGTACTTCCTCCACAACGTGATGAGTCCCTTGACTGTGTCCATTGTTCTCGGTACTTCGTCTTCGAACTTGATCGGGATCAGCAGCGTAATCGAAAAACCAGCACGAGCAGCGATCTCCCCGGCCTTCACCGGATCAAGCCGCTCCTCCGGATCGTTGCTGAGATATCCGTCGTCCTCTTCCTCGTCCTCTTCCTCCCCTCCTGCAGGAGCCTCTGGGACAATCGCCGGCGGCGACACCTCATCTTTGTTGTCCTCTTCCTCCGTAGCATTTGCATCCCCTCCCACAGTCGGCTTCTCCGGATTCGGGAACTTCAGCGCTGCAAGCTTCTTCACCAGGGAGATTCGCGTCTCGTCTGCAAACGGTCACTCCCCGAATCTCAGGTAGTCCAAGCTTACTCTCAAAGTCTGATGCATAAGGAGTAAAGTTGTGGTTGGCCCCACTGTCAATCCACCACCCCTCTCACGGCTGCTCCTCTCCTACTGCTGCAACTGCCTCACCAACCGCTACCTCTGCCTTGTCATCCTGCTCCTCTCATCCGCCACATGTGCCTTGCTAAAATTTCTCCTTTAGGTCAATGAGGACACTACTGCCATGCATGTCCCTCATCCCAACAGCCATGACACAACCCCCTAGGAGCCATGCCCTTGGACCCCCAAAGGAATTAAGCACTCCTGCTTTGCCTTTTCCCTGCCCCCATCTGCCCGAGTTGGTGCCGCTGCTGCTACCGCTGCCTCCATGCTTTCCTCCCTTGTCCCAATTTCCCGTGTCGTTGCTTCCCACTTTCATGGCAGCTCCAAAAGTGGCTACTCCATCCGATCTTGGTGTGACACCAATCCGCATCTCCTCGCTTCCCAAGGAGGTAAGCAGCTGGTCTTTGGTAAGCAATGATGATTGGTTGTTTAGCACCACATTCAGCATCTCGAGGTGAGGCGGTAGTTATTCGGGCACCCTCATCATCCACTCCTCAACCTCCTCCTTCCCCCCTGCAGCCAAGTACTTGGACCTCAAGTCCTCGGCACACGCCCGGTATGCAGCTACTCCCTCCCCCTCTTGCATATTTTAGGAAGAGAGCTCCTCTGAAAGTGCGATTAGGTTGCTCAAACCATGATGAAGGTAGAACTTCCTCACTCGTATGCATGCCGCTGCTGTGCCTGCAGGAACACGGGTGACCGTTCTTGCTGTACCATCAACAGGTGCGTCGCCCAACTCGGTCTTGCCGCCAAACTCCCGTACCAAGCGAATCAGCTCATCCGGTACCAAGGCGTCACAGAATTGGGCGAATGCCTTCTGATTTCTCCTCTCCCAGTTCCTCCGTGCATCACCCGAAGCAGGCCGATCCTCCGATCCATCAAAGTACCCACACATGTCGTGGGTCTCTGCCCATGGTTCGAAGTGGAAGCTCCAAGTCCAATAGTCGCTCCCGTCAAAGTTTGGCGCACTTTCCAGCTTCCCTTCACCCGAATCATGATCCATGTGCGGCAGCGACAGTGAGGATCGAAGTTCTGGTGGTGGTGGAGGCGATGGCGGTGGCGGTGAAGACGACGTGGGCTGATTCACCCCCTCTTGGTTTTGGGAGCGTAACTCCGTGCCCGAACCTCCGAATGACAAATCGTTTGAATCAGCCGAATCCTCGTTCCAAGTCCAATTCAATGATGTGTTGCACTCTCGGATCCCACGCCCGAGCTGTCTGCTTAAACTCGCCAAAGTTTGCTGATTTTCTCCCGATTTTCGGCTTGTTGGATGCCTCTTGACGTCCTCTCTTGGCGTGTGACCTCCAATCCCCTTTCCGCGCTGTAAATCTTCCCCGATTCGTGGTTTTCCAGTTCGGCCGCCAACTGTATTTCGTGAATTGCGTCCGATACGCTCAGTGATTGATGATGACCCCGAGGCAACTGTTGTAGATCGTGTTGAGACCTTTTTAACGATGCGCTGCCCGTTCTTATTGGCCGAAGTTGACCGAGCGCCTCCGTGAATGAATGTCGTTCCTCTCGTCCTCCCGAGCAGATCCACACGATTTCTCGCGGGTTTCTCCTCTCCTCCTCCCCTCCTACGTCCAGAATCCGCCACGATGCGATTTCGGCAGCCATTCGGGAGGGACGGAAGCTATTTAGCTTGCACCAAAATCTTATGGCCCGATGCGTAAAATAGCTCCTAATTCCAACTCATTGCTAGGCCCTCCTAGCTCTGATACCATGTTAGAATGGTCCAAGATACTAGCGGAAGCTGTCGTAGTCTTAAAACCTCCTTCTAGAGCCTAGTAATCTTACGAGTTAACTTGGGCATGAACCATGCAAGAACCAAGAGAGTTTCCAAGAAGTGAGTTCAGAAAAGAGAGAACCCTAACCTAAAGGGTTTGAGAGGTGGTCCACTCCAAAGAGAGTACACCACAAGTTCTCCCATCCCAACCAATGTATTCTACATTACTATATTGTAGATCTAACACTACATACATGTTTGTTGGAGCAACCCGAATGAACCATAATTCCAACACATTCCTTATCATGCATCTCAACATCGCCCATAATCCTTGAGAGCACGGCGTGCGTTGTCCATATCAGCTTCTGTAACCCAACTGTCCTCTGATGGGTCATATCCCTTCCAACGGATCAGGAATTCAAGCGTGTTGCCGTGTTTGCGTTGATGAGCGAGGATACGTTCCACCTCGAACTCTAGTTCATTCTGTACAAGAACAGGTGGCGGTGGCGGTAGCTGACGTCCCTTATACTGTTGGTTTAGGTTTTTGTAGGGCTTCAGTAGTTGAACATGGAAAGCGTTGTGAATCTTCCCCGTGGTATGTAAGCGCAAGCGGAATGTTACTGGTGTCACCATAGCCTCAACGCGAAAAGGACCTCAGAAGCGAGGCTGGAGCTTGGACGGAAGATGAGACAAGTCCAAGTTGCGAGTGTCTAGAAGAACCTAATCTCCGACTCCTACCGTGTGATCATGTCGCTATCGACCTGCATACTGCTTCTGAGAATTCTGCATCGTGGTGAGGCGTCGCTGAGTCTTCTCCCATAGCTGCTGCATGGTGGTGACGAAGTCGTGTGCCGCTTGGACGTGTGCCGGTGTGGCTGGCTGCTGTGGTGTGATAGGTTCACGTCCGTAACAGAGAAGACATGTGATTTCCCTGTGGCCGCGGGTGAAGCGTTGTTGTAAGCGAACTCTAGGGTCGGTAACTGTAGATCCCAGTGGCTGATATCGTGGCTGCATGATGTACGCAGTAGCTGTTCAACCTGTTACAACTCTGACTTAACTAGGAAACGGGTTTAAGCTAGGGCCTAGGCTTAGTAGCCTAGGCCAAGCGGGTATCGAGGGTCAAGGCCAAGGGAGTGTCGAGAATGTTGACCAAAGAAGTGAGCTTCACTAAAAGCAAAGCATACAACATATAGTCGAGAAACTAGGAAACAAGAGGTGCACCACCAACTGCAAAGTACAATAACTACAGTAACTACAGCAAGCAGGATATATCTTAAATATAACTTTGACACACCCCTTAGCCTGCTTGCAGTAGGAACTAGTGTAGTCAACACCCCCTAAAGGGGTATAGCTGGCGTAGTGGATGACGACAGAGAGGAAAGTGAGGAGGAGGCGAGAGAGAGAGAGAGAGGAGAGGAGAGGAGATAAGAACAAAGGAGGAGGTGATTGAGGGATGAGGAGAGGACGTGGGGGGGTGGCCGCAGCGTCCCCTCTTACTAACCCCCTTTTACGATGGGGTGGTTGAGTGGGGGATGAGGAGAGGAGGTGGGGGGGTGGCCGCGGCGTCCCCTCTTACTAACCCCCACATCCCCACCCCCAATCAACCAACCCTCTTTAACCTCACCCCCCATTTCAACCGCCCCCTGGAACCGCACTCCCTCCCCCCCCTTTCTTCCTCCGGACCCCTCCCCACCCACGATGGTCCCTGTAAAGTCCTTCACAGGTGGGGCTGCTGGTCACAGGTGGGGCTGCTGGTCACAGGTGGGGCTGCTGGTCACAGGTGGGGCTGCTGGTCACAGGTGGGGCTGCTGGTCTTGGTGCCTGGTGCTGGCGTGACGGCGCTGGTGCCGGTGCTGGTGCTGGTGACTGGCTTCGGTGCTGGTGCTGGTGCTGGCGGCTGGCGCTGGTGCTGGTGCCTGGTGCTGGCGGATGGCGCTGGTGCTGGTGCCTGGTGCTGGCGGCTGGCGCTGGTGCTGGTGCCTGGTGCTGGCGTGACGGCGCTAGTGCTGGTGCCTGGTGCTGGCGTGACGGCGCTGGTGCTGGTGCCTGGTGCTGGCGTGACGGCGCTAGTGCTAGTGCCTGGTGCTGGCGGCTGGCGCTGGCGGCTGGTGCTGGTGCTGCTGGCGCTGGCGACTGGCACTGGTGCTGGTGCCTGGTGCTGGCGGCTGGCGCTGGTGCTGGTGCCTGGTGCTGGCGTGACGGCGCTGGTGCCGGTGCTGGTGCTGGTGGCTGGCGTTGGTGTTCCGCCGCCACTCCCTTCCCCCTTTTCCTCTCTCCCCCACAGCATTCCGCCGCCACTCCCTTCCCCCTTTCCCTCTCCCCCCCACAGCGTTCCGCCGCCACTCCCTTCCCCTCCTCCCTCTCCTCCCCACAGCGACCGCCGCTGCACACGCGAACAGTCGCGACGGAGGGGGTGACGAGCAAGGGGCGGGGGGAATGCGATGGGCACAGCGACGGCGGGCGAAGGAGCGGCTGGGGCGACGTGAAGCAGGGGGTAGGCGCGGGCAGAGGGGGCGACGGGGGGGGAACGCGACGGGCTGACGACGAGGGAAACGCGACGTATTGGCGACGGGAGAATCGCGTCGGGCTGGCGACGGGGGAAAACGCAACGAGCTGGCGACGGGCTGCCGACGAGGGAAAAAAAAAAACGACGGGCTGGCGACGAGGGAAACGCGGCCATTTCGCCGCCGCGCCCGTCGCAGCGAGCGCCGTACCGCGAATGGGTGGGCCCATTAACTTAGGTCAGGAACTTTATGTTGGTGCAACCCTACGGTTTGCATTCGGCTTGTTGTCCGTGTGCGTGCATGCGTGTGTGCATGGAATGGTATGAGGGCATGAAATAATATATATTTCATGTTTACAATAGTGTGTGTATGATGAAGCATGATTTTGAATGTGTGCGTCGAGTCAATAGCGAGTTATCGCTAGTCGCGTGTCACGTCGTCGTTTGCGTGTCGTGTGCGGTTTTCTATTTTGTCGTGTGTGGAACGTTCGGCGTGTCGCAGGTGTGCGCAGCAGACTTCCAAGAACTCAAGGAAAAATTTACCTTGAAGAACCAGAGCCTTGGTTTCAAGATTCAAGTTATTTCGAAGCTCTCCAAAAGGGTAAACTTTAAGATAGTGAGAATAGTTGCATTACTTTGTGTAGTGTAACATTTCTCTTGGTGTAGGCCCTTGTGGAGGGTAGTTTCGAGACCCTTCGTGGTTGGGGACAGTGTGGCACTGTTCCACATCACTGTACCTCGGCTCTTGGGGTTTGTAGGAGCTGGGAGTCATTCCCAACTCGTAACTCTTCCTATCTTGTGTTCTAAGACTATAGTGGCTGCCATAGTACCATTCGTTCAAACCGACGCTGTGTCGTCAATTCTTTATGAAATCGTGCAATCTAAATTGCTTATTGTAGGCGACGTCAAGACGCTCCAGATCCAATTTGAATCAAGTCATTTGCAGCTGTGAGCAGAACGCTATCAACGTTTGAAGCCGCTGTGCAGAAATCCGTCTGTGCACTCTATCTTTCGTTTTAGGCACATTCAAGGCTATTGTGACTATAACAAGTGGTATCAGAGCCCCTTGGAGCAGTTTCGACAATGGATGGACCTGAGGAAAGGGGTGGCAGAGTTGCTGGTGGCAGTGGAGAAGCCCAAGCTCAAGGCCAACCCCGTGATTCAGCCATGGCGCCCATGCAACCAAGTCTTGGCCCACCTAGGGATGAGCCTAGGGTGTTTGGGCTTGACAAGTTCAACGGTGACAACTTTGCTGAATGGTCCTTCAAGATGGAGAACATATTTGACCACTATGACCTGCTGGAGGTGATGGAAGGAACGGAGAAGCGCCCCGAGAACGACCCGGAGAAGAGCCCGTGGGTGCGGAAGAGCGCACAAGGCTATCTCCTACTTGGGCAAGCGTTGGGGAGCAGCCAGATCCGTCACATCAAACCATTCCAGCGTGAACCAGAGAAGGGACCAAAGGCATGGGCTGCTCTCAAGGGTGTACATGCTCCTGCAACAGCGGCGGTAGCGGTGGTGTTGGAACGGCAAATGGCGGCACTACGAATTGAAGAAGACGAAGCGGTTGAAGAAGGGGTGCAGAAATTCTTCGACTTGTTGACGCGGCTTGAGGGAGCTGATTTGAACTACAGTGAGCTCCAAAAGAAGACCAAGTTGCTGGCCTTACTCCCAGAGTCATGGTCCTCTCTCATCATCAACCTCAATCGTGACTTGCCCCACCTCTCGCTCGAAGACGTGAAGCGAGCGATCCTTCAAGAGGATTTCCGTCGCCGTGAGTTGGCGAGTGCGGATGGCGCCGGGGCAGCAAGCATCGGCCGTGGATATGGCCGTGGAAAGGGCAGAGGACGAGGAGGAGGAAGGTTTGGAGGCAGCAACTTCAACGGAGGCCGCGGGAGTAGCGGATACGGCAATGACAACAAGAACAACGGACGCGGTCGCGGACGGTTCGACGGCGAGTGTCATTTTTGCCACAAGAGCGGACACATGTGGCGCGATTGCTACAAACTCCCTGATGGATGGACTCCTGCTCAAGGCCAAGAGGGTAGAGGAGCAGGAGGAGGGAGAGGAAGAGGCCGTGGAGGCCGTGGCGGTCGCGGAGGTGGTGCTGCAAGTATGAAGAGTGCCGGCAACGAGAGCGAGTCGAGGGACGATCGCTTCCCGGGTCAATTCTTCTTCGTGTCCACACAAGCACCGGCTGGTCCAGAGAATGATGAAAGCTTTGAGGAGCCAGCAGCTGTGGGGAAGGTCACCCTACACTCCCTGGACTATTGGGTGATCGATAGCGGCGCTACCTATAGCATGACACCTCGTGCGGACTTGCTCACCGAACTTGAGCCGTCACCGGTGAAGCATGTGACATCGGCTTTGGGGCAGCGAGCAGAGGTGAAAGGCATGGGCAAGGCCATGTTCAAGGGTGCTGATGGGAAGATGGTGGGCCTCAAGAACGTGCTTTGGGTGCCCAACCTTGCTGCCAACCTGATTTCCGTGCGGCGGTTGCAAAAGGCCGGCATGGACACGAGCTCGAAGGGAGCTAAGACCTACACCGCGAGGCTTGGCGAGCGGATTCTTTGGGACCTTCACGAGGATAGGGATGTCTACAACGAGATGTGGCAAATCCCTGTGGTCCCCATGCCTAAGGAGAGGCAAGTGGCAGCAAGCATCAGCACCAAGGGTGAAGCGGTTGGTAGCGGCGATGGCGCGAACGGTCGCGCTAAGGAGATAAAGTCCAAGAAGTGCAATCTTGGAGGGACCAGCAAGCTCGGTGAACATGAGGAGAGTGGTGCAGCAGCTCAGAAGCAGCACAAGGGTGAGGAGAACCCCAAGGCAGCAGCGGAGGAGGAGTACGGAGAGAACATGTGGGGCACTATTGCGAGTGCGGCATTCTCCAATCCGACTTCGGCTACGGGGGAGTGTGATTGGCTCACCTTGCATCGGCGAATGGGGCATGTGGCCCTGCCCATCTTGCAGCAGCTAGTGAAGAATGAGATGGTTGCTGGCATACGTGTGAAGGGGGAGCCCGATGAGGTACTTGGCTGCCCGACGTGCATGCAAGCCAAGTTCACACGTTTCCCGTTCTCTAGTTCGGAGGCAACGGCTAAGGCACCACTTGATGAGGTGGTGATGGACGTGGTGGGCCCCCTGAAGCTTGGAGCTGCTGGAGCTGAGTACTTTCTCACCATTGTGGACGTCTACACTCGCATGACTTGGGTGTACGTGCTGTCCAAGAAGAGTGACGTGGCTGAAACGGTGAAGACCGATTGGTTGCCGATGGTGGAGCGGCAACAAGACCGGCTAGTGAAGGCAATCCGCACCGATCGAGGGGGAGAGTTCTTGAGCAAGGAGTTTGGATTGTGGCTGAAGAAGAATGGCATAAGGCACTCCCTTACCATGCCATACTCCCCTGCAATGAACGGCATCGCCGAGCGAGCGAACCGGACAATCACGGAGACGGCGCGCGGGTTGCTCATTGAAGCCGGGCTACCCGAATATTTCTGGCCTGATGCGGTGCGGAGTGCATGTGTGGCCAAGAACAGAGCTTTGACTCATGTGGGAGCAGACAAATGGGTGCCCTATGTGGAGTGGATTGGAAGGAAGCCAAAGGTGGATATGCTTCGGGTGTTCGGGTGCATGTGCATGGCGCTCGTGCCTAAGCATCTTCGGCACAACAAGCTCGGTGCCAAGGCGATATGGGCTGTGCACTTGGGCATGGCTCAAAACAGCAAGGGGTGGCTTCTTTGGGACCCATTCACCAAGAAATTCTTGGTGAGCAGGGACTGCAAATTCATGGAGAATCTGATGTACAAGGATTGGAAGGCGGAGAATGAGGCGAAGATAGGCGTGCGGTTGGGGGACGTGAAGAGTTCCGGTTTGGAGCATGTGGAGCTGCCCTTGGAGCTGAGCAGCGGCAGCACCACCACAAGGCAATCTTCCCTTGTGAATGGGGGAGAGGAGGCCAAGGATGCAGAGGAAGAAGAGGAGGAGGTTCAGCAAGTGAGCGAGCGTGCACCGACACTTCCTTCTCGCACTACGAGTGCTCCACGGATCCGAGTCACCCCGCAGCAACGCCAAGGCCTTCATGTCCGTGCAGCTGAGGAAGAAGGAAGGGGCAAAAGGAGAATCCAAGCCCCAAATAGGCTGACCTATGAGGCACTCGGAAAGCCAGCCAAGTCAGCCTTGGCCGGAGCGGCACTTATAGTTGGAGAAGACGAGGAGAGTGACTACGAGGAGTGTGCCTTCGCGTTCTTCTCTCCGGTGGAGATGCCGGGGGAACCAGCAACTCTCAAGGAGGCCTTGGAGAGTAGTGATGCTGAGGAGTGGAAGAAGGCAATGGAGAGTGAGCTGAAGAGCATTGAGGAGAACGGGTTTAAGCTAGGGCCTAGGCTTCGTAGCCTAGGCCAAGCGGGTATCGAGGGTCAAGGCCAAGGGAGTGTCGAGAATGTTGACCAAAGAAGTGAGCTTCACTAAAAGCAAAGCATACAACATATAGTCGAGAAACTAGGAAACAAGAGGTGCACCACCAACTGCAAAGTACAATAACTACAGTAACTACAGCAAGCAGGATATATCTTAAATATAACTTTGACACAACCACCTGATTGAGTCGCTCTGTCTAACCGTCTGTATGAAGGTGGTATGCCAAAGACATCGCAAGATTTGTCCCCGAAAATTCCATAAGTTCCCTCCAGAACTTACTGGTAAACTTCGGGTCTCAATCTGATAGGAGTGTGGCGGGACTAGCGTGGATGGTGACGATGCGGTCGAAGTTGAGGCGTGCTGTAGCTTCAGCTGTAACCGTGGCGTTGGTTGGGATGAAGTGTCCCATTTTATAGAATCTATCGATCATTAAGAGCATAGCATCATGCCCTTGTGTGGTCGATGGCAGTCCAGTGATGAAGTCTAGACTGACAACCTGCCATGGCTGCTCCGGTACGGGTAGAGGCTGAAGTAATCCTGCTTTTTTCTGCTTGCTGCTCTTCATCCGCTGGCACATGTCGCACGAGGCAACAAACTACTGCTCGCCCGTTGCCATCCAGGGCCAGTAGTAATACTTTGCTATTCCCGCAATAATTTTGTTACTTCCGAAGTGTCCCGCATATGCCACATCGTGGAACTCCTCCAGTAGGATCTGTCGGAGTGGGGCGTAATTCGGAACCCAATTTTTTCCTGAACCCTTTCGTATTGCTAAGTCCTTCTCCCATTGTAGTAGTTTCTGGTTCTTTGCTATAGCGATTTCCGCGTCCACGGAGTATCCATGTTGGAATAAGCCTTTGAGCAGGGGGTTCATCCCGTCGAGCTGGATCCCTAGTATATGCCCGGGTCGGAATAGTGCGTCTGCCTTGTTGTATAACCCTGGTTTGTAGACGATGTCATAGTGAAAGCGTGTCTCGATGGAGTCTATCCACCGCACCTGTCGTCGTGAGAGCGTGGGCTGCGACTTGAGGTATTTGAGACTGCAGTGGTCGGTATAGACTATGGTCTTAGCTCCCTCTAAGTAACACCTCCATGCCTTGAGGGCTGTGACGATCGCCAAGGCTTCCTTATCATGGAATGTTGCTGATGCGTTGCAGAGTCTGAATGGCATCACCAAGTATTCGTAGGAGCTGTATCTGGTACGAATCGCCGTCTTGTGGATCGATTTGTCCGCCATTTTTGTTGTGTGATGCTATCATATGCATTCACGACTGTCTACCTCCCATCGTATGTTCCAAATTGCATGCGTGGTATGCGAGCGTGAAAGACTTTGTGTTTGGCATATTTGTAAGTGTGTGTGAATTTTATTCTGTTTGAGCAGATATCTGAATTGGCTTCCCTGCTCAAGAGATTTCCGCGGAACCAAGGATCGCTTCAATTGGAGCAAGAACAATAAAGTTATGATTGTTCGAAGTTATGATTTTGATGCGGCGACTATGTGAGTTTGTGGGGTGACTCTATATGGGGTGTATACTTTTGGGGGTTGGGAATTTTCGTCACTCTACTGTAGTTTGTTGCCAAACCAGGTTGGCAAGTGTGGTCAATTTTGGTGAGGTGGATTTGAGAGGTTGGGAAAATGACAAGGGTGAAAAGTGGGTTCCTATTGAGAGGGAAATTGTGAGCTTAAAGGGATTTTTTGGTTGGGTACTCCCTAGGGACCTTCCTTCTTGTCCTCCTCTTCCTTCCTACTTGGTTTCTTGCTACTCTAATTCACTGTGCGGTTCTTTGATGAACAATTGCGATTAAGTTAAGTTTCAGCTACAGCTTACCCCCGAGTGCGCCAAAATTCATATCTCGAAATTTAATTGACCTTTTATACGATTCAAACTAATTATAGTAGCAACGATCTAGAGCTACAACATAGTCGATTTTGGTGAAGTTTTGTGTGAACTCGACGTTTCTGTCCAGAAACCTAGTTGACGATTTTGAGTCATTTCGCCACCTAATCTACATAGACTCCGTCCTTAATCCTAACAAGTGGTATCAAAGCTGATTAAGGACTTTGAGAAGAGTCTGTTGAGGCGTCAATACCCTTCTGTACCCACCATGGCCTGTATGTGTGCTTAAGTAGAGACATGAAGGTTGGATGTGACTTTCGGTAAGGGGAAACTCTGCCAAAATTTTGTTGGCGCCGTCACTTGTGATAACATTGTGGGTCTTCGGTGTCGACAGTAAGTGGTTAGCTGAAATCTGTGATTGGGTGAAGAGAAGATGAATCAAGGGAGTAGAGATGCAGCCGACAAGAGGAGTGAGCCGCCTGTTAATGTAAGAACTGAAGAATGAATGACTAAGGAACGAGCAAACAACAAAGATATAAGCACATAACCCTACGACTAACAGAAATGTACACCACATAGACTAAACAACACAAACTATAACAAATATAGTTTGACACACACCCATAGTCTAGGTGACGGTAGTGATGTAAAAAGCAACACACATCTTAAGGTGGATAACAAAGTCACAACGCAGTCTGAGAGTAAGTAAGGGCCACAAGGCCAGTCAGCAAGAACAACCAATGGTCATAAGACCAGTCAGCAAGGACAAGCAAAAGGTAAGAGAAGTAGCTCAAGGTAGATCACAAAGTCACCACACAGTTTGAGCGCAAGCAAGGGGCCACAAGGTTGGTCCACATGCAGGTATATAGATATATAGAAAAGAAATGCAAGAGTACAAGACAAAGCAGCTCTACAAAAGCAAGAGAGAACCTGCAGACAGAAGGCCAAGCTGCGTGCAGAAGCGGTGGTGATCACAAGGCGGCAACGCCTTTGTGAAGATATCCGCAGTGTTGGCCTCCGAGGCCACCTGTACTACGCGGGCCTGGCCACAATGCTGCAAATCTCGCAGAATGAAATAACGAAGCCGGATGTGCTTCGCCTTCCCAGCCAGTCAAGGCTCCTCGCACAACAGGATAGCAGACCTGTTGTCAGCGAACAAGACTGGGGGAGAGCGAGGCCGCCCACCAAGGTTGGTGAGAAGGAAATACAACCATCGGAGCTCCTGGGAGAACGGGCAGGACCGCTCACCAGCTGAGCCGGCGTAGTCAAGGCGGTGGGAAGAGGCAAAGTCATCGACAGCAGCAAGAAGAGTCGAGAAAAACGATAGAGGAGTAGGGTGTGTGACCAACGAGGACAGAACACGAGAGACGATAGGACGAGCAGCACGACGAGAGTCGGAAGCCGGAGCGGGAAGTGCAGGAAGGGACGACACAAGAGGTGATGGAAGGACCGGGGGAGGTGGAACACGGGAGCGGAAAACAAGGTGAAACGGGCCGTCGGCACGGTAACGAGACGGACGAGGCTCTGGGGACACAGCACGACTGGGAAGAGTACGACGAGACCACGGGGACCGGGAAGGGGACTCGTGAGGAGGCATAGGAGGAGACGGCTGGGGACCAGGGAGGAAACGTGCAAGTGTGGGGTCAGGAAGCTCTCGCTGCCGCTGCTGCTCCGCCTTCTCCGCCGTCTACTACGGCCGCACCTGCTCCTGCTGCTGCTCCTGCTACTCCGGGTCCTCCTGCCGCAGTGGCAGCTGTCCTGCTGCTGCGGCAGTGGCTCCGCCTCTACCAACTCCTGCTGTTGCTGCAACTGCACCTGCTGCTGTGGCTGTGACTCCTCCTCTACGCTCTCCTGCTGCGGCTGTAACTGCACCTGCTGCTGAGGCTGCTGCTCCTCCTCTGCCCTCGAAAACCTCTCCCGCTCCTCCCTCTCCAACTGTAGACGACGCTGCTCACGAGTCTGGTAACGTACGGTAGGCTGTGCAGGCGCCGCAGGGTTAGCGCCTCCAGTTCCAGCACCCCCAGAACCGGAACCTCCACCACCAACACCCTCAGTGCCTCCCCGTACCTCCCGCAAGAACACCCTGAGACTCCTCAGTTACCGGCTGTAGAGACGAACGAGGAGGGAACTACGGAGCTGTAGGGAAGCCAAGGGGCGAGTCAGCCGTGTCCTCCACAGGAGGGGCCTCGGCGCCCACACCTCCCGCACCCCCAGCGCCCACACGGCTCGCTCCCTCCGCAGGTGCACCTCCTGTATCCCCAGCAGTGACGGGAACCGGGGCCGGAGACGACTGCCGGGTGAGGTGCGACACACCTGAGGGAGCAGGACACGAGGGGGTGGGGCTATTGGGGGGCAGCACTCTGCGTCACTCTACGGGTGGCGAATGTACGGAACCCTAAAACGAGCAAGCAACGGGTGGGGCGTCGATGGTGGGACCAGCCATAGCCTCTTTAACCTCGCGACAGCAAAAAATTGTCACTTACCTCTTGACAGGTGTCTGCCCGAGATTGACACTCGCCTTGTGGATGGGACACCTCTGGCGATTTTGGAAGAAACACGGACGGTGCGGATTGAGTGCGGGGATAATTTCGGCTTCAGCATGAAGTTTCTCGCGACAACTTTGGATGGATGCGACGTGCTCATGTGACGCGATTGGTTGCGACGCAGAGTGACGCAGAGTGTTATTCCTCGGTTGTCCTGGAGCGTTTTAAACACTGAGTCGAGGTCGCGGAGGTGTTGTTCGCGTGTCCTCCTAAAAATCAGGATATCGTCCAAGTAGACGACGACACACTTGTCGCTAGGTAATGCAATCGACACGTCAGCAATAGGCCGGCCTACTGCAACCCCTCGAGCCACCCGAGCGACCATAGCAACAGGTGACAATGGACTTTGTCACGGGGCTGCCAGCTGGCACGTCCGGTAACGACGAAGTGTTTGTCGTCATTGATCGCCTCACGAAGATGGTGCACTTCCTTCCGTGTCATACCACCATCACAGCCAAAGAGACTACTCGCCTGTTCCTCTCAACCATTGTTCGACTTCACGGAATCCTGTCGGCGATCGTTAGCGACCGCGACCCGAAGTTCACGTCAAAGTTTTGGAAGGAAACCTGGGCGCAGTACTTCTCACGACTACAATTCTTGTACCAGACCGAGCGTACCAGTCAGACGATTGAGCAGCTCATCCGCACGAACTGCCCCGACCCCGCTCACCGGGAAAATTCCCTACCGATGATCAATTTTGTGTACAATAACGCCCCATCGAGCACGACCAATCACTCCTCGTTCTTCCTTAATAAAGGAATAGATCCAGTGGTACCTACAGCGGTGACTCCTGAGAACCCGGCACCAAGGTCACAACATTTTGTGACGGAACTCCAAGATATTCGCGAGAAATATGTCGAAGCCATTCGTAAGGCAAATGCGACAGCTCGGAAATACTCTGATCTACGGAGATTCACTCTACAAGGTAGTGAGCTAGACTACGGGGGGGGGGGGTTGGCACAAACTACTAGGAGTGATCGTAGCTTTTCTTAGTTCCATAGCGCTTGCACGTTCACGGGAGAAATCGGCAAGAGTTTCCACTAGGCAAAGATTACATTACAGAATAATTGAACAAGCAATGACAGAAATGACTACATCAGGCACCTAGCAACTCTGCAGCTAGCCTGGTCGACCGCCAGCACAGCATGGTCGACCGCCTGCCAGCGTCGCGTAGAGGAGCCGCGCCAGCACTGCAGAAACGCGGCCTGCCAACACAGGAGGTCGACGGTGTGCCAACGCTGCAGTAGAGCGGCTGTCCAGCGTTGCACCCGTAGAAGACAGCAGTGCGCATGCTCGCAAGTGCGCGCAGACGATTGGCCTGACTTGCACCGTTCTGCATCTGTCGGCTGTTGTCTGCGCCTGACGAGCCACGTCGACTTCGGGATACCAGCCCGAAGTCGCCTTCGTCACCGCGACCTCGACGACGTTCGCGTGCCTCCGCAGAACTCGCCGAGCAGGTTACCTGGTCGACCTGGCCGACCACCAAGTGCTCTGGTCGACCACCAAGTGCTCTGGTCGACCACCAGATGCTCTGGTCGACCACCAAGTGCTCTGGTCGACCACAGCTCCCGTCGAGGAACACCCTGGTCGACGGACCCCTCTGTCGACCAGCACTGCAGCTGCTGTCGCCCGAGCTCCCCTCGTCGACTGCTGCTCACATGTCCTACGCAGGTCGACGGACTGCTCCGTCGACCTCCCCGTCGAACTGCTCCTCCTGGTCGACGGCCCACCCGTCGACCAGCCCAGTCAGCTGCAGCTGTCGAGCTTCCTGGTCGACGGCTCCAGCCCCGTGACAGGCCTGTGCAGGTCGACAGCCACCTCAACGTCCTGCCCAGTAGAAGAAGGCCGTCGAGCACCCCTGGTCGACGGCAACGCCACAGTGATCCCTGCAGCTCGACGAAGCCCGTCGAGCAGCTCCTTACTGTGAACGGTCGGCTGCTTCTCCCGTACATCCGACCAAGTCGTCGGTGTGCCCAAACGAGGGCGGGGCCAACACTCTATTCCCGTTAACACTCCCCTGCCGCGCTCACGCTTGGGCCCCCAGCCCACACGGCAGTACTCCACGGAGAAAACTCGTCCTCGGCGTGCACCCCACACACAGCACGCCGTCACCGCACCAGCCGTGCAGAAGGGCACAGCACCTACTGCTGCACATCATCGTCCCCATCGCCGACGTCGGCCAGAAGCACTTGGCCGATGGCGACAGAGCACCGGTTGAAAGCCGGAAAATGCAGCACCTTCGTCAGGAAGTCTGCCGGCTGCTCGGTGGTCGGGATGTATTTCAGAACAAACATCCCGCGCCTCACCATGTGCTGCAGCCAGGCGTAGCGTCGCTCCATGTGCTTGAGGTTGCCCGTCAGCCCCAAGCCCTCCGCGACAGTGATGGCCGAATTGTTGTCCACACGAAGGACAGTCGGCTTCCCAGCGTCGAGCTGCTGGAACTCCGCAAGGAGGAAGCAGAGTCGGCGTCCCTCCTTGCCTGCATCCGTGGCCGCCACGTACTCTGACTCGGTCGACGACAATGTCGCGCACTTGATGCGAGAGCTCGACCAGGAGACAGCGGCCCCTCCGTAGACGAACACGTAGCCGCCCGTGCTCGTCCGGTTCTGCTTGTCGCCCGCGTCGTCGGCGTCCACGTATCCGATCAGCTCCAGCGACTCTGGTCCACTGCCAAACTCCAGGGCGGTGTCGCGGGTCTCAGCGAGGTAGGCAAGGCAATGGTCGACCTCGCGCCAGTGTTGGTCGATCCTCACTGTGAGGCCGCTCCCCGCTTGCTGCAGGCGAAGGCGATGTCCGGCCTCGTCGTCGTCGCCGGGAATTGTAGCGAGCCAACCTTCTACCGGTACTCCTCCTCCTCGCGCCCCTGCGCCTCCTCGTCGTCGAATGTCAGCTCGGTGTAGGCGTCGACCGAGACCGGCGTCTTCGGGATGCGCCCACCTTGCTCCTCGTCGATGAAGCGCCTACGCAGCTTGTCCGCGTAGCCCTGCTGGTGCAGCCACAGCTTCCTCGCTGGCCTGTCGCACACGATCTCCAGCCCAAGGTACTTCACGACCGGCGAGATCTCGCGCAGCTCCAAGGCGGCCTCCAGCAGCTCCTTCAGCTCCTTCAGCATCGCGGTGCTGCTGCTGGCGGCGAGCAGGTCGTCGACGTAGACCAGCACCCAGCAGGTCACTCCGTCATCGCCGGCCTTGAAGTAGAGCGCCGTGTCGACCTGGCTCTTCTTCCAGCTAGCGCCCAGCAGCACACTGTCGAGAGCCCTGTACCACAGCAGCGGCGACTGCTTCAGCCCGTAGAGGCTCTTCAGCAGCTTACACACCCGGCCGGTCCCATTGTCAAAGTAGTCCGGCAGGTACATGTACAGCACCCGGTCGAGCTTGCTCTGCAGGAAAGCGTTCTTCATGTCGAGCTGCATCAGGTTGAGGTCGAGGACGGCGACAATGCTGAGGAAGATCCTCAGCGTAACGTAGCTGCTCACCGGCGAGTACGTCTCGTCGTAGTCGGCGCCGTACACCTGCGTGAAGCCCTTCACGACCAGCCTCGCCTTCTCGCGCTCGACGGTGTCGTCAATGCGGTACTTGGTCGTCAACACCCATCGGTTCTTCATGATGTTCACCCCACGCGGGCGTTCGACCAGCTCCCAGGTGCCCATGCCGATGGGGCTGCGGATCTCCTCGTCCATGGCAGCCTTCACCGCCTCGCCATTCCAGCTCGCCAGCGCCTCCTTCACCGTCATCGTTGCGATGTCCCAGCGGTGTTCGGGGTCGGCATGCACGTCGGGGTCGAGAACCTGCAGGTCGACATCATCTTCGGCGTCGTCGTACTGCAGGTCATCGTCGGCGTCGTCGTACACCGTGGTGAAGGCAGCCGGTGGCAGGCATGCGTGGTAGCTCAGCCAATTTGGTGGCCTCCGAGTTTGACCTGAGCGTCGCAGCTCAGGCTTCTCGACCGGAACCTCCACCACGTCGCTGTCGGTGGACTCTTCTCCTGCCGACAGTTCCCTTTCCTCGTCGACGTCGTCATTGTCGACCAGCTGCTTCGCCAGCATTGGACCTTCGCCCGGCTGCTCCCCTCTCGACTGCACCTCTGATGTTGCCTCCTGTTCGACCGGCTCCCCTGTCTGCTGCTCCCCTGTCGTCGACGGCTTCACGAGCTTGGCGCCTTGTCGGCCGCTGGCGATGCCACTGGCCGGCGCCACAGGCGACGCCACAAGGCTCCCCTCATCGCCGGTGGCCGACACAGGTGTCGACGCAGGCCGATCTGCGACGGGGATGGGAGGAGCAAGAACATGGGGAGGAGGGAGAACTTCCTCGATGTCCTCATCAGAAGGCTCGTCGACCTCGAGGAGCAGCGGGACCGTCGCCGTCGAGATGTCCGTCGGCGGGTGTGCCTGCGTCCGTCCCGACGCCGGCCCATACTTCGCCTTCCACACCTCCAGCGACAGCGTCTCGTAGAAGATCACCTCGACCGACGTGACCACCTTGTTGTCAGTCAAGTCCAGCACCTCCCAGCCCTTGCTCTCCGGGGACATGCCCAGGTGAAGCCCCTAGCGAGCCTTCGGCGCCAGCTTCCCACCGCGCTGCTGCTCGGGAACCATGAACTGCACCATGCAGCCCCACACCAGCGCCAGCGTGAGGTCAGGCTTCTTCCCGGTCAGCAGCTGGTACGGCGTCTTCCCCGGCGGCGTTGTCGACCGCTCCAAGCAGTTGCGCACCCAGACAGCTTGTCGTAGAGCGAGGTGCCACCAGTGGTGCTGCACGCCCATGTGCAGCAGCATCGTCCTCACGGACTCGACGGCCGTGCGCATCTCCCGCTCAGCCATGCCGTTTTGCTGCGGAGTGTAAGGGCACGTCAGGTCGTGGACGATGCCCTTCCCGTCGACGAAGTTGGTGAACTCCTTCCCGAGGAACTCCCCTCCCCGGTCGGAGCGGAGCATCAGCACCGACGGTTTCGTCTGCCGTTCCACCAGCACCAGCCACTTCTGGAACTCCCGCAACACGTCGCTCTTCTTAGCGATCGGCACCACCCACACGAACCGAGTGTGTCGATCCTTCAGCAGCAGGAAGTACAAGCTGCCATCCTTGGCAGCAACTCGAAATGGCCCGCACAAATCAATGTGCACGACAGCCAGTGCCTCCTCGGCGTCCGAGCCTTTGTCGGGGAAGGTGTGCCGCGCCAGCTTTCCTCCGACGCACGAGACACACGGCGGGTCCGCTCTGGTCGACGGCTTGATGTCGAGCCCCGTAGCAACATCATGCTTCGCCGAGCTCTTGATCGTGTCGACGCCAACGTGCGCGAGCCTCGCGTGCCACCGGTCGGAGGTCGACTTCGTCGCCGAGATGATCGTCCGTAGAGCCACCACCTCGGTCGACGGCGACCGCGTTGAGCAGGGGCGAAGGTCGGTGTAGAGGACCCGGCCGGCGTAGCTTGCTCGACCGAGCACTTCCCCGGTCGCGGCGACGAGCAGCATCTCGTCGCCGTCGCCCTGCAGCTGCACTCCGCTCTCCTTCAGTTGGCCAGCTGACAACAGGTTAGCCTGTACACTTGGAACGTAGAGCACGTCGGGAATGAGGACCCGCTTCCCGGCCTCCCCTTGCAGAGAGACGGTTCCGCGACCCTCGACAGGCTGCAGCGCCCCGTTGAATCCACGCACGTGCTTCATACCGTCGCTCGGCGCCATGTCTACGAAGACCGCCTTCGTCCCCATCAAACGGTGGGAGCAACCGCTGTCGAGCAGCACCGCCATCGGGTTGGCTTGCACAGCTGCCGCCACCGCCTGGAAGTCCTCGCCAGCCTCCGGCGCTAGCGAGACCGTCGGCTCCACTACGCCGACCATCGAGCACGACGCCTCCCCGTCGTCTCGGCTCTTGCCGCTGGAGTTCTCCTTGCGCGGCTTCTCATTTCGACGGGGGCGACGACTGGTCGACCGACCGCGGCCTCCCTTGTTGTCGTCCTCGTCGTTGTCGTCGCGGTCGGGGCACTCGTAGGAGAGATGGTCGGGGTCGTGGCAGATCCAGCACTCCCGCCGTCGACCACCACCTCCACGGCCCTTGTCGCGCGTCGACCTCTTCTCATCGACCTCTTGGGCTTCGTCGGTGCAGCGTAACTCGCCTGCGGAAGGAGCTCCGTGGGCTGCTCTGCCTCCTGCATAGCCTCGTCTTGAAGGACGTAGCTGGTGATAGAGTCCTCGTCGGGGGACTCACGCGTGCCGGGCACCATCATCATCCTCTTTATGAGGTTGTAGCTGCGCGGCAGGCCCTTGACGACGTGGGTGATGTAGGACGCCGTAGAGTATTCGACGCCCGCCATCCGCATCTCAGCCAGTATCCGTCGAGCACGGTTGCAGTAGTCCGTCGCCGACTCCTGCTCGCCCATCCGAATGTGTGTCATCTGCTCCTCCAGCTGTCCGATGTACAGGTCGTCCTTCGCCTGCTACGTCGACAGGATGAAGTGCCATGCTTGGTGACCAGCGTCCAGTCGCTCTCGACAGGACCTGAGCGCTAGCTGCACCACCGGCGAGCAGCACCTCGAGATGACCATGAAGGTGAGCAGGTGAGCAGCACGAAACTCCCTGCGCAGCTCGACATCGTCCTCGGGCGGAATTGGCACGGTGCCATTGGCAAAGCCCTTCAGCCCGGCGACCTCCAGCTGAGGTTCTATCGACTCCCTCCAGGTGATAAGGTCCCGTCGACCTTGCAGCGGTGTGACGGTGATTCTGTCCGGCGAAAACTTGAAGTAGCCATACGCCGGTGCGATACCTCCCGCCGTCACGTGCGTCGTCACCAAGAGCCCTCCACCGCTTCGTAGAGGAGAGCGACGTCGGCACACGAGCTGCTTGCAGCCGCCGTCGACCACTGCACTCGCGCCTGGCTCCTGTCGACGCCACCGTTGACCTTGATCACCCCTCTCTGCTTCGTGCCTTCGCTGCCGCTGACTCGTGCACCGCCGTCGACCTCGGCGTCGACACCACCTTCGTTTCGTACCGGTCGAGGAGATGCAGGACGGGAAGGGTGCTCCGTCGCCCACTGCGCCCAGATGCCAAACTGGACGATCGCCAAGGGGACCTTCCCGTACTCGCCATCCTCAATGAGTTTCCGCGCATCAGCCAAACGTGCCTCCAAGGTGTCCGCTACGCCCGCTTCTACAACGGGGTCGACCATGGCGACAAACGCGGCTGCCGGCCTACGAACGACTTAGTAGGTGCAAAAGTCGGCTCCTATCTGAGGGTAATTTGCGTGGCCGTCCACGCTCACCGCACCATGCGGAGATTCACTCTACAAGGTAGTGAGCTAGACTACGGGGGGGGCGGGGGGGGGGGGGGGGGTTGGCACGAACTATTAGGAGTGATCGTAGCTTTGCTTAGTTCCTTAGCGCTTGCACGTTCACGGGAGAAATCGGCAAGAGTTTCCACTAGGCAAATATTACATTACAGAGTAATTGAACAAGCAATGACAGAAATGACTACATCAGGCTGTCACGATAATACACCGACCATGAGGGCGGAGTACTGACCGAGCCAGCAAGGTTTATTCGCCGTAAGAAGGCAATCAGCAACGCGCATTACGAGGATACTGGAGCGGCTTCAAGCGAGGCAACATGGGCTGGGGTGGGTCAGAGGGGTGAGCAGCGGTGACACGAGCTGCACTGTACATACTTGTACGATAAGCGAGTGGCGAATCCGGGTGTGCTTGCGTATGAGGGGTGGGGTGTGGTGTGCATGTTTCCTTTTTGTGCAAGCTTGTAAACGTCTTCCTCGCAGGGCGGAGGCTACCAACGAGTATAAAGGCAGCAGGTTCGACAGCTGGCGGGGGGTTGCAAGGCCACATGCAAGGCAGTGTGACACCTAGGCAAGGACCCCAACTGGAGCTAATGCAACTGCAAGCCGCTGTTGACATGTACATAGCGCTCGGTAGCGCGAGCTGTGCTTGGAAGTGATGTTTGCTTGTCGTATACTGCTGAGGATCAGGTGCTAGGATTTGGGCTCATCTTGTACATAGTCCTCCTGAACACTAGTGTCTGATGCTTCGTTGTATGTTTTCTGCTTCAGCAATGCAATCTTGTTAAACCAAACACGAGCATCAGTGCCCAGGCGGAAGCCATGAGTCAGCAGTATAGGGGTTAGTGGGATTTTCTGACATACAACGAAGGGAATCTCACGAGTGGACAGAGAGAGAGCAATGTATGCAGCTTAGGTCAGGCAGACGATACGAGGTACCGCCGCAAGCCCCAATCATGGCAATTCCCAGCTGGCTGGCCGGAGAAGCCGCAGGGACGGAAGGGAACACGCCCGGCGGAGGATTTGGAGGCCGCGCGGGCGGCGAGATTTACACGGCGCCTCATCGGAGGCACAGCCTGGGCGACCTACCGAGCGAAAGCCTGGGCGAGCATGAGAATACGAGGGGACCGTCGTCGGCAAAATTGACGGCCACCGGAGTAGCGGTGCTCAACACGGAGGATGAGGCCACGGACACGGAGCTGCTGCGGCAGACGCGTCACCTGTCTCTCTCGGAACATCGGGGCACAGAAGTGATGCGTGGGCCAGTGCGCTACGCTGCCTTGCCCAAGATCGAGGTCCCCGAGCGTTTCACGGGCACGCCCGGGACGGGCAGCACCTTGAAGAACTACATGATGCAGATACGCAACGCGCAGTATCGGTGGATGAAGGACGGACTGGAGCCTGAAGACTTCTTCCGAGGTCTATCCATACCGCGTATGGCATGGAGCTCGAGCGCATGCTGGGAGAATCGGCGCAGGCGGCGGGAGTGACATGGGAGGTAGTCCCGCAGTTCTTCGCGACGCTGCGTCGGCACTTCCCGGTGCTGACGCCAGAACGCATGCGGGAGTTCGCATCGTTCCGCCGCACGCCGGGGGAGTCCCTGTTGGCGAGCTACGGGCGGCTTCGGGAACTCGCCTCGGACATGGAGTGCAAGGATGAGTGGAGGCTGGTAACGAAGTTTCTCACCAGTCTGGAGGAACGAGTGGCAAGAGAAGTGCGCGGGAGAATTTTTGAGATGGGGCCGACCGCGACGCTCGAGCAAGCGTACGAGCTGGCAAAGAAACATGAGCTGGGACTGCGCCTCTACGAGATGGAACGAGGCGAGGCGCCGGCGGAGGATCGGCGTCGAGCGGCGTGGACGGCTGTTACCGCTGGGGACTCTGGGATTCGGCGGGGAGGACGCGAGGCAGAGACTCGGAGGTGCCACCGCTGCGGCCTGGAAGGACATCTGCAGCGAGATTGCACCCGTGCACCGACATGCGACCACTGCAAGAAGGAAGGCCACTTGAGGCAAGAATGCCCTGAGGTCCCAAGTTGTGACAACTGCGGGAGACGGGGCCACCGCACGCAAGACTGCTACATGAGGCGGCCAGGATCGGCGGGGCCCAAGAGCAAGGAGGAGCTGGAGATCCAGCTGCGCCAGCTGCAGGCAAGAATCCGAGAAATGGAGGGGGGAGCGCAGAAGGAGGCTGCGATGCTGGCCAAGGGGGAGGACGAGGGTGAAGGGAGCGAGGTCGAGTTCGTGCTGATGGTGGGGGCCCCTCGGCAGAGAGAGGGGATACGACTGCGCAGCGACGGGTGGGATCCGGTCGAGCCTCCCGCAAGAGTGGTCCGAAGGTTCAGAGGATATGCGGCGGAGCCGGAACAAGAGATGACGGCAGAAAGGCATCCCAGGGAGAGGATGGTCTGCCAGCCCTCCGTCTTGACGATAGAGAAGGGAGGGATCACCGTGGGCGGAGTGACGGTGGCGCACGCCATCATTGACACCGGGGCGCATCACATCCTGCTGGGTAAAGGGCTGGCGCAGAAGCTAGAGCTGGATCAGCCAAATAGGCTGACAAATCGGGGGATTCTGGTGATGACCGCGGAAGGCGGGGAGCCGAAGTGGATGCCCAGCACTCGGATGCCGGTGGAAGTAATTTTGCAGCCGGGAACAAAGAATGAGTGCCGCATCAGGGTGAGGGGCGGGGTGACGCCATCGGAGGACTATGATCGGCTCATCGGGATGGAGCTGCTGTACCGCATTGGCGCCACCATATGCACCTGGCAGGAGAAGGTGCTCTACCGGGCACAGTATTGGCGTGACGATAGCCCGGTGGGCACGCTGCCAGTGCATTTCATGAAGCGGGAGCCACGGGAGGCCTTCAGCGCAAGGATGGCTGAGATGGAGGAGCGCCTGGAAGATTGGTCCTGGAAGCAGTACGTGCTGGAAAGGGAAACAAGGCTGGTGGAGGAAGAACGGAGCCCTCGCCCTCTGGTACTGCCACCGCGCCTCACCGACCTTGAAAGGCTACAGCAGCCCCTGACGGTTGTAGAGCTCTTCGGCGGAATAGGCACAGGCCTAGCGGCAGCCCTGAAGGCGGGATGCCAGGTGAATAAGTGGGTGCTGGTGGAGCTGGATCCGGTGGTACGCCGCATGGCGATGCAGCACGCCAGGAGGCTGCGAACACTATACCCATCACAGCTCATGAGTGGGGTGGAGACGGAGGTCGAAGAAGAAATGATCCATGACATCCGTGAAGTATCAGCGGCAGATGTCGAACGCTGGGGACGTGTGGACCTACTGGTGGCAGGTTGGGAGTGCCAGGGGGTATCAAGGGCCGGAAAGGGGCGGGGGCTGGAAGACCCGCGCTCGGAGCTATTCCTGGAACTGCTGAGGGTGATGAAGCTGATCTACCAGCAGCACGGGGAATACCTATACATCCTGGAGAACCCTGATTTCTCCACCGACTGCAGGGAGCCGGTGAGGCGCATGCTGGAACTAGTGGCGGCAGAGCTGGGGGCAGGAGTAGCCTGGGATGCGGTGCAGCAGGGCTCCTATGCGCACCGAGTGAGGCGTTACTGGCAGAACGGCATCCCAGAAGGGAAGCTGAGGATGGAACTGATCCAGACTGAACGGCCACAGCCCCGCCCCATAGAAGACATACTGGAGCCGCATCGCACGCCGGCCCCAGTGCTGAAGCCGGATCACCCCAGCCAGTTCCAATGCAATGAGCCCGGCCTGCCCAGGGAGGCGTGGCCCACGCTGGTGGCACGGCCGGAGTCACACGGCTTCATCTGGAGCGAAGGGCTGCCAGGGCCCGGCATGGTCTATGACCACGTGAAGGGCAGGTGGGAGGAGCCCTCGGCGGCGGAACGAGAACTGGCGATGGGGTTCATACCGGGAGCTACTGCAGCACCAGGAGTGGAGGAGGCTCAGAGGAGGGAGGCCCTGGGCAGGGCTATGGATGCTGAGGCCATGCACTGGCTAGTACATGCCATACAGATGCACTTGGCGGCCAAGCAACTTGAGATGGAGGCCGAGGTGGGAGGACCCGACGATGACACCGAGGACAAGGTGGCCGCGAGCCAGCAAAGGGCGGAGCAGCATCTGCTGGAGATTCAAGTGGAGAGGCAGCAGAAACGCGAGCGTGGCTGGGCGCTGATGGTGAGAGAGGTGGGGCCAGACGGGGAGATGGCGGTGGCGGAGAGCTGGATTGAACCCCCCGCAGCGCCAAGGGAGGAAGACCCTGGGCAGCGAGAGTCAAGCAATCCGTCGGGACCGGGCGGGGGCAGCGAGGAGGGCGAAGGGCGGAGGGAGGCTCAGCAGCCCACGACTCCATCCGGCAGCCGAGAGGAGAGCACGGAGGTGCTTTGGGAGATTGGAGAGGGAGTGCAGGGAGAGCTGAAGGAGCAGCTGTGGGTAATCCTGAAGGAGAACAGGCAGGCATTTGCCTTCACGCTGTTCGAGCTCGGCAAGTACACGGGGAGGGAGCTGGAAATCAAGCTCACCGAAGAAATCCCAGTGTACCAGCGCAAAAGGAGGATGAGCCCAGGGGACCTGGAGATCTGCCAAGAGAAATGTCGCGAGTTGCTGTCGGCGGGACTCATTCGGCCCTCAGAGTCAGAGTATGCAGCCGCCACCGTGGTCGCAGCGAGGAAAGAGCTCACGGGGGAAATCCTATCCCGTCGCATGTGCGGCGACTACAGGGACCTAAACAAGCTGATGCTGCCAGACCGATACCCCATGCCGACCCTGGAAGAGATTTTTGACAAACTGCAAGGAGCGTGGGTGTTCAGCACCTTGGACCTCCGCCAGGGGTTCAACCAGATCCAGATAGCAGCAGCGGATGTGCGCAAGACGGCGTTTCATGGGCCGGATGGTCTCTACGAGTGACTGTTCATGCCAGTCGGTCTGAAGAACGCGTCGGCGGTCTTTCAGAGAGCGATGGATCAAGTGTTGCGCGGCCTGCAGCACTGTGCCGCATGCTACGTCGATGACGTGGTGGTGTACAGTGAGACCGCAGAGCAGCATGTGGCGCACGTGAAGCTGGTGCTGGAAGCCATACGAGAGGCAGGGCTCACCTGCCATCCCAAGAAATGCAAGTTCGGCTCCCTGGCGGTGCAGTACCTTGGCTTTGAGGTCTGCGGGGGGCAGATGACAATCCAGCAGGCCAAGGTGGCGGTGCTGGACAAATTGGCGGTGCCTGAGAGTCGCACCACGTTACGCGCTATACTAGGCTTCCTGAACTATTACCGGAAGTTCGTGCCAAACTTCAGCAAGAGGGCCACGTGTCTGAATCAGCTGCTCAGGGAGGACGTGGCGTGGAAGTGGGGGGAAACGGAGCAGGGGGCACTGAGGGAGTTGCTGGAGGCAGTGAAGACGGGACCAGTTCTGCAATTGCCAAAGCCGGAAGGAAGGTTCACCTTGTACACTGACTGGAGCAGCGCCGGCATGGGAGCATTGCTGTGCCAGCAGACAGAGATGGGAGAAAGGGTGGTGGCCTTCGCCAGCCGCAGCTGTAACGCAGCCGAGACGAACTACAGCTCGTACGAAGGGGAGGGGCTGGCGGCGGTTTGGGCAGTCACGCACTTCCGGGTGTACCTGCAGGGACGAGAGTTCACCCTAGTCACGGATCATCAGCCCCTTCTCTGGCTCATGACCAACCACAGCCTGACAGGAAGGAATGCACGCTGGGCAATGCGGCTGCAGGAATTTGATTTCATCATCAAGCACCGCCCGGGACGCACCCTGCAGCACGTGGACGGGCTGTCTCGTAACCCTCCAGCAGCAGAACCAGAGGCATGTCTGATGGCATTGGCGAGGGAGGTGGAAAGGCAGGCGGGGCTGCAGCCCGAGGCGAGGGTCACGCCAGATGTGTGGGCAGACACCAAGACACTGCGCTGGCTCAGAGGCGAGAGTGAGGCAGAAGAAGAGGTGTCAGAGCGGGCGCGTGCGAGAGGGCAGCACTACAGGTGGTACGCAGGGCAGGTGCAGCTGAGGACGCGAGAGGGGTGGAAACTGGTCCCAGCCCCGGCAGAAGAGAAGGCATCATCAGGAGGGTTCATGCTCAGCTGGGGCACTACGGGCATGTGAGAACCACCCAACTGGTGAACACGGGCTGGTGGTGGGCAGGCATGGCGAGGCAGATCCGTGAGCATGTGGGGCAGTGCGAGGCGTGTGACAGGAACCGGGCACAACTGGAGCGGGGCCAGCAGGAGCTGCGGTCGCTACCCATTCGTGGGCTGGGATACCGTTGGTCCCTTGACATGGCAGGAGAATTGCCAATTACCCGCCGAGGCAAGAAGTACATCCTTGTCATGATTGAGCACGTGAGCAAGTGGGTGGAGGTCCGCGCTAGCAAGAGTGCAGCCCTGGTGACGGAGGCATTCACGGAGCAGGTGCTCACCAGGATGGGGGCATGCAGCGAGGTCCTCACAGACCAGGGAACGGAGTTCCGTGGAGAGTTTGACAAGGCACTCATGGCGATCGGAATAACGCACAGAAGGACTTCACGCTATCACCCTCAAGCGGATGGCCTGACTGAACGCATGGTGCAGACACTGAAGCGAGGCCTCCGCGCGTATGGCGAGGCGCATCAGCGCACCTGGGATGCTGATCTGCACTGGGTGGCGGCAGGGTACCGCTTCAGCAAGCAGGCGGCCCTGCGAGATGTCTCGCCCTACTATCTGCTGTATGGGCGAGACCCCATCCTGCCCGTAGGTGCTCCGCGAGTGCTGACAGAGGTGGTGACTGCCGGGGCTCCAGAACTCTAGGCGGCATTGGCTAAGGTGCGGGGAGACTACCTGCGGTCACTCCTGCCATCAACCCTCGAGAACCTGCATGTCGCGCAACTGCGAGATCCACAGCGCTATCAGCAGAGGCTGGGGGGGAGGCGCCCGCCAAGGGGGGCACCAGCTCGAGAAGGGCAAGAAGTGTACCGCCGTACGGCGCGACAGCATGTGCTGGATCGAGGGCTCAGTGAAGAGCGCTGGCGAGTGGTGGAAGCACGGGACTCAGGAGTGGTGGTGCTGGAGAACCAGCTGGGCAGGCGAGTTCGGGATCATGTCACCAACACCGCGCGAGCACGCACCAGGAGCGCCGTGCGTCTGGAGCAGGGCGAGCAGGAGCCAGAGCCAGCTCCAGAGGGGGCAAGTGGGAGTGTCACTCCGGCTACCTAAGGAGAACTCAAGCAATTCAGGAAGAACAGGGGAGAGCACCAACACTCAGGGGAGACTGCAACGAGGGACAAGGCCTGTGTGAGAGAGATGCACGAGGGAGAGAAGGGCAGGGGTCAAAGGGAGGGCAGGGAAGTAGCAGAAGAGAAGGGCAAAGGAGTGAGTTTCCGACAAGGCACCTAGCAACTCTGCAGCTAGCCTGGTCGACCGCCGGCATAGCATGGTCGACCGCCTGCCAGCGTCGCGTAGAGGAGCCGCGCCAGCACTGCAGAAACGCGGCCTGCCAACACAGGAGGTCGAAGGTGTGCCAACGCTGCAGCAGAGCGGCTGTCCAGCGTTGCACCCGTAGAAGACAGCAGTGTGCATGCTCGCAGGTGCGCGCAGACGATTGGCCCGACTTGCACCGATCTGCATCTGTCGGCTGTTGTCTGCGCCTGACGAGCCACATCGACTTCGGGATACCACGACGTTCGCGTGCCTCCGCAGAACTCGCCGAGCAGGTTACCTGGTCGACCTGGTCGACCACCAAGTGCTCTGGTCGACCACCAAGTGCTCTGGTCGACCACCAGATGCTCCGGTCGACCACCAAGTGCTCTGGTCGACCACAACTCCCGTCGAGAAACACCCTGATCGTCGGACCCCTCTGTCGACCAGCACTGCAGCTGCTGTCGCCGAGCTCCCCTCGTCGACTGCTGCTCACATGTCCTACGCAGGTCGACGGACTGCTCCGTCGACCTCCCCGTCGAACTGCTCCTCCTGGTCGACGGCCCACCCGTCGACCAGCCCAGTCAGCTGCAGCTTTCGAGCTCCCTGGTCGACGGCTCCAGCCCCGTGACAGGCATGTGCAGGTCGACAACCACCTCGTCGACCTGCCCACAGAAGAAGGCCGTCGAGCACCCCTGGTCGACGGCAACACCACCGTGATCCCTGCAGCTCGACGAAGCCTGTCGAGCAGCTCCCTTACTGTGAACGGTCGGCTGCTTCTCCCGTACATCCGACCAAGTCGTCGGCGTTGTCCAAGCGAGGGCGGGGCCAACACTCCATTCCCGTTAACACGATCTTCTACGCCGGGAAGTCATCGTGGTTGCCGGGCAACTAGTCCTACTCAACACGAAAATTTTTCGATTTCCAATCTCGTCGAAACTCCACCCGCGATATTTTCGACCTTTCCGTACTATTAAAATGTCCACCCCCGTGACAACAAAACTTCTCCTGCCAGATGACGGGCGTGTGCACAATGCCTTCCACGTCAGCCTTCTTCGGCCGTTCATTGCTGCCACGACGGACATCGGCCGACAAAATGCCGCCCCAACGGCTCGACCTGTACTTGAACCGAAACTTGACCCGTAAATGTTTTTGGGGCATCGCGTTCGTCATGACGCCTCAGGGCGCCACGTGGATTTTTTTATTTGCTGCACTGGCCGCACGAGCGAGGTCGACACTTGGGTAATTTCAGCATCGCTTGTAGCACATTCGCTACTCCGCGATTACCTCGCGTAAAAGCGTGTTGCTGATGTTGACCACCGTTCTTAGGAGGGGGGGGGTAGTGTAAGGAAAATACCTCTTAGCGAGGTTTACTACTTCGCGTACAACCCCTATATTCGGAAGTGCACGTTCGGCCGGTTTGCTTACTACCGAAGCAACCGCGCGTCGCCTTCGGCTTTCCTTGCACAACCTGCACCCAACCTTTAGTTTCCGAGGTTCCTGTGAAAGATAGAACGAGGAATGAATGAACTAGCAAGCAGGTGGGTACAAGTAGGATGTCTGGTGCATCCGGGTCTCCCTCAGGTGCAAGCAGCATGGACACGAGATGAGGTAAAGCAGCGGCAAAACACTCAAGAGCACACTCACCCCCGACGGACGGAGGATAGACAGACTCAGACTCAGCAACAAGACTAGCGGCGTAGTCTAGACGACAGGCGGCAGCAAAGTCAACAGCCTCAGCAACTAGGGCAGACGCAGCAGTGGACTCAAACGAAGGGTCAGTGACAACATTAGCGAGAAGACGCGTGACAGTAGGACTGGCAGCACGAGCAAGGTCTGACGGCGGGTCAGGAACGTCAGGAAGAGAGGACGCAGGAGGAGACGGCAGAGGGACACGCTGTGGAGCAGTGGAAGGACGAAGTGCCATCTGGTGCGTGCCTGGGACAGGAGGAGGACGCTGACGCGGAACACGACGACCAGTGCAAACAGCGCGAACAGGCGACGCAGGACGAGACTCAGGCTCACGACGCTCCGTAATACCTCTAGTTGGCCCAGAGCAAGGAGAAGGACCAGGCAGTGGAGAGGATGGCTGTAACTGTGACTACGACTGGTCAGGCGGTGGACACAGTAAGGGAGAAGTAGGACCAATAGAAGGCGGGAGGCCAAGAACCTGCTGAAGGGGTGGAACGAAGTACGGCCGCTGCCGCGAAGCGCCTCCAGGACCAGCAGAGACAGCACCAGTACCTCCAGCTCCAGGGTCTCCAGCTCCAACTCCCGCAGCACCACCAGCTCCAGTACCTCCGGCAGCTCCAGCTCCAGCAGCACCTCCAGCAGCAACAGCTCTAGCACCTCCAGCTCCAACTCCTGCAGCACCACCAGCTCCAGTAGCTCCAGTACCTCCAGTACGAGCACCTCCGGCAGCTCCAGCACCAGCAGGACCTCCAACAGCTCTAGCTCTAGCAGCACCTCCAGCTCCAGCAGCTCCAGTACCTCCAGTACGAGCACCTCCGGGACCAATGGCTCCAGTAACTCCAGCAGCTCCAGTAGCACCAGCACCCCCAGCTCCAGGGGCTCCAGCGGCAGGCCCCCCAGCTCCAGCAGCTCCTCGCTGGAGTCTCCAGCGGCAAGAAAACCACTCGCGCAGCTGCGGTGGAGAGAGAGGCTCCCGCCGAGACGAGGCACCTGCAGGAACTCCAGCAGACTCAGCACCCCCAGTCTCAGCAACCGCAGGCTCAGTGCCCTCAGGCTCAGCACCCCCAGGCTCAGCACCCCTAGGCTCAGCACCCTCAGACTCAGCACCCCCAGGCTCAGCACCCCCAGACTCCACACGCTCAGGCTCAGCACCCCCAGGCTCCGCACGCTCAGGCTCAGCACCCCCAGGCTCCGCACGCTCAGGCTCAGCACCTCCAGCAGCACCACCCCCAGTAGCAGCACCAGAGTCAACCGCTACCTCGAGAGGCTCGACAGCGTCTACCTGAGACACACCTGAGGGAGCAGGACCCTGAGGGGGGAGGGGGTCTACCGGAGGAGGACCTGGTGCAAGGAAGAGCGGCGGGGGGGGGAGAGAGGCAGTGCGGTAGGGGAAGAGACGGTAAAAGGGAACCGACTCGTCGAACGTGACGTCCTGAGAGGGCAGGACACGGCGCGAGGTGGGGTGGTAAAACTGCCAGCCAGGCGCGTCAGGGACAAAGCCAAGGAAGACGCAGGGAATAGCGCGGGCGGAGAGCTTGTCCGCGGTAGTATCGCGGACAAAGGCACGAGAACCCCAGACCCGGAACACCGACGCATCGCCAACCTTCCCCGTCCACCGCAGGGTGGGCGAGGTCTCCGGGAAGGAGACACGGGGCCAGAGGTTGAGCTGATGCGCAGCGTATCGGACCGCAAACGACCACAGAAAATGGGGGGCAGCCGCATGGACCATGGAGGTACGAGCGACCTCCATGACTAAGCCAATGCGGCGCTCAGCAACCTCATTCTGCTGCGGTGAGGCCGGGAGCGTGAACGTCTGGCGAATGCCCTCCCCACGACAAAAGTCCCGCAGAAAGTCAGAGGCAAACTCACCACCTCTGTCAGAGTGCAGACGCAGGACGGGAAAGTCCGTCTCGAACCGCTCGCGGAGCTGGAGACGGGCAGCGCGGATCCAAGGGATCAAAGCATCAGGGACCTCACCCTTGGTGCGCCAGGGGAAGACCGTGGTGTAATGCGTGTAGTCGTCAACGACCAGCAAAAAGTACCGCTCGCGGTCCTGTCCACGGACGCGGGCTGGGCCCCACACGTCCATGTGGAGGGTCTGCAGGGGAGCAGTCGTCGGGGGGAACGACGAGGAGTGAGGAGCGGCGCGCTGCCGCCCCTCGACACAGGGAAGGCAGGGAGGGGCAGGCGAGGGTGGGAGAGGAGGCAGAGTCTCTGGAAGTCCAGAGACAAGGAGACGTCGGTGCATGCCACGGAGGCGCTGCACCGAGGGGTGACCAAGACAGTGGTGCCAAAGGACGGTCTGGTGCGACAAAGCGCGACACGAGCAGGGGGACGCTAGCTGACCTGACGCAGATGCAGACGCAGCTACCTGAGGGGACACAGTAGTCAGTGTGTACAGACTCGAGCCAGGCGCTCGGGTGAACGTGGCCAGGTGCCGACCAGTCCGGGAGCACGTACAGTGGGTCACACGCTGACCTTCACGAGTGAACTGGTCAACCCACACATCCTGGAGGTCAGCTCCACTCACCAAGTTCGTAGAGAACGAGGGGAGGTGAAGACCCGACAGTGAGCCAGACGGGACCGCCGGACACGGCAGGACCGTGGAGGAGTGCGCAAGGACTGGGCCCCCAGAGGGGTCCGCCAGGGAGACTGCAACCGGCTGACTGAGCGGCGTGAGTGTGGTGCTGTCGCGAAAGAAGGAGCGGGAAGCACCTGAGTCAAGTGTGAAGGTGTGCAAGGCCTCAGTAGGCGCAGTACCAGAGAGAGCAGACTCACCAGCACCTGGAGCAGCAGACTCACTAGCACCTAGAGCAGCAGCCTCACCAGCACCTAGAGCAGCAGACTCTATACCTGGGTCGGGCGGCACACACAGGTAACAGTCACCCTCAGCACTAATAGTCACAGCATACATGGCAGCAAGGATAGCATCATAGTCAATAGCAAAGATATCAACACCAGACCTAAGCAGATCAGCCCAGCGAGGGAGCTCAGCGGTGTCAGGAAACTGTGCGCGCCAGGCGTCAGACAGGCGACCGAAACAGCGCTGTGTCGTGTGTGGCAGCCCGCACGTCTCCCCACGGCGGTCGCCGGTGCGGAGAACGTAAGCGCAGGGACCAGCACCCCCAGACCTCCCACGCCCAGCGTACCACTCACGAAGCTGCTGGGGCGACGGGGCCTCACGGGAACGCGGCTGCTGCTGTCGCTGGCTGCCGCCAAAGCCTCCACGCTGCGCGGCTCCACCCCTACCAGCACCACCGCCGCTGCCACCCCAACCGCCGCTGCCGCTGCCTCCACCACCTCCACCACCGCCACCGACGCCCCCACTCCCGCCACCACCTCCACCTCCACCCCCACCCCCTCCTCCTCCTCCACCGCCACCACCGCCGCCCCCGCCGTCCCCTCCACCACCCTTGCCCCCCTTACCCTTGCCGCTGCGGCGCCTCCCACTAGGAGCAGACGCAGCCCCGACCTCCTCGGTGCCAACGAGGTCGACAGCAGCAGCAGAAGCAACAGAGGGCAGAAGGGGAACGGGGGAACACCCCTCAAAGAAAGGGGCGCGAGGGTCGCCGCGAGAAGCACCTACAGCAAGTATACTCTTCTCAGCTGCAGTGAGGCGCTCCTTTAGCAGGTCGACGGTGAGCTCGGTGGGGCAAAGGGAGAGAAAGTGGTCCCTGACTGAGCGAAGAAAGTCAGGGAGACGGGTGACGAGGTAGAAGAGGGTGATGTACATGGGGGGGGGGGGTTCTTGGCGCGAAACTCGGAGGGAAGCGCTGCGCGGTAGCGGGTGTCACTAGTGCGGAGGTGAGTGATGAGGTCAGCGACTGTGGCAAAGGCGGCCAGGTCAGGGAACAAGTACGGCAGCATGAGGCGGCTGAGGGCAGCAGTGGCAGGGGAGGAGTAGCGCGCGACGACAGCGCCATACAAAGACTTAGCAGTCTTGTACTGGCCAAAGTGCACGCGCTCAGCAGACGGGAGGTGACTACGAACAGCAAGGCGAGCAACAGCGTCACGAGTAGTCCACTGCGAGCGAACCGTACTGTCAGCAGTGGCAGCAGGTGCAGCAGAGGCGCCGGACGTGTGATCGAAAAGCGAGACTCCGTCCTTAGAGTCGCACTGAAGAAAGAGCTGCAGATCATCTACCCAAACGTCGAAATCAACCGCACGACCCTGAGCATCAAAGGTAAGAACAGTAGGGCTAGCCATGGCGGCAGTAGCAGCAGTAGCAGCAGAAGCAGCAGCAACAGCAGAAGCAGCAGCAGCAGCAGTAACAGCTGTAGCAGTAGGAGCAGCGCGGGCAGGGCAGCGCGGCTCAGTAGGGCAGGGCGGCGCGGCTCGGCAGAGCGGCGCGGCTCGGCAGAGCGACGCGGCTCGGCTGGGCGGCGCGGCTCGGCAGAGCGACGCGGCTCGGCTGGGCGGCGCGGCTCGGCTGGGCGGCGCGGCTCGGCTGCGCGCTTGTCGGGCAGGTGCGCGGGTAGCGCGGGTAGGGCAGGTGCTCACCAGGGGCGGGTAGGGCAGGTGCCACCGGCGGCGGGTAGGGCAGGCGCGCGACTGGCGCGGGTAGGGCATGCGCCCGACGGGCGGCTGCAGGCGCTCGACGGGCGGGTAGGGCAGGGCCGCGACGAGCTGCAGGGTAGGGCAGGTGCGCGACGGCGGCTGCAGGTAGGGCGGGCGCGCGACGGCGCGGTTAGGTCAGGCCAAAAACGGGCGGCTACAGGGCAGGGCCGCGACGGGCCGTTAGGTCAGGGCCGCGACGGGCCGGGAGGGCAGGGCCGCGACGGGCGGCAGTAGGGCAGGGCGCGCGACGGCGCAGGTGAGGCAGGCGCGAGGCGCGCTTCGGGCAGGGCAAGAAAAAACGATCGTGGTGGGCCCTTAAAAAAAAAAATTTACGTTCCCACTAGGGAACCTGCTCTGAAACCATGCGAAAGATAGAACGAGGAATGAATGAACTAGCAAGCAGGTGGGTACAAGTAGGAAAACCTAAAAATGTTGTACCCCATATGGACTACCCCACTACAGCGTACACAGACTATGTCATATAAGTTTGACAGTTCCCGCCTAGCTAGGTTCACCCGCTATGTTACCACGTGTCTTTCATTGTCTCGTCAGTCCATATTGTCAGAGCTTCGTTATTCGTTATTCCACGCAACTCTGTTGATCACCTCATAATAGCAATCTTCTCTTACTCGTTTCATTGAACGCGTAACATTGTTTGACCCTTTTAGGCGCGTAACCATTTTGTCCCTGACGGGTTGTTTATCGGACGGCCCGTTCGAAATGGTGGTTACTGATGTCGCCTGTGCTCGCTCACAATTTCGCACATAACTATGCGAAGTCGCCATCGCAACATAACCGAGTGGACCTTTTATGTGAAAAAGGAGGGAACGAAGCACCCGAACGTTTACGATTCGCCATAAACGGGCGGGTAGAAAATGACGGCTTGTGGTTGGAGCGCGAAAACTTGCTGACACTGCGGCAACATACGAAAACTACGACACTCGCTGGCCCGAGCCGCAGTACTATCTGTGCGAAATTTAGGACACTCGCCTGATGGAGTAACATGACCCAGTTTCGCGCGAAACCCTAAAGTCTGAAAAAGTTATACTTCCTAGTTCGAATACTCGATGGTGTCTCGATAAACGGACGGTTCCGTATGGGAAACACAACCGTCCGTTTATCGAACGTTCGTTTTCAAACGCAACATAAAGAAAAACCAAAATGGTTACGCGCCCTTAGTGCAACCCTCGCTCGCTTCATCAATTGCATCGCACAGGCAACGGGGTGCTGGCGAGAGAATTCAGTTTGGACGAAATGACGAGACCGGGGTAAACTCAACACACGTACGAGTCTTTCGCTCATCACGAGCTTTCGTGTGTTTAGTTACCGGACAGGCGATTTCGCACTCTGCAATACAAGTCTGGCCTTCGGTTTGGTTTGAGTTGCCTTGCCTCCCCCGACAGCTCAGCTTGGGGAGGTCGCTCAAGTCAAGCACACCCGCGCTGCCCACAGATTCTATCAAGGCAGACAGGTCCATTCCACTGAGTTCGGTGTGCCAGCCAGGCCCAATTTGCGAGTCGCACAGCGAATCCAGCAAGGGGATTTGAGCACTTTTGGTGTCGGTCGCACAATGCTCAATGCTGCGCTGGCCTCGCATGCGCAACCTCGCCTTGTCAGACTGATACAGAACCATCCACACCCACACAGATATTTTCCTTGTGCACTTCTGAGTGCAGTGGGGTACAGAAGGATTATACATTGTTAGCGGAGTGGATTTCTAAAGATCCCTCTAAAATCGCTAATGAAAATTAGGTAAAGTCTTCATCCCTCTGGTGACGACATATGTCACGAGTATTCAGGCAGCCACTGGTAGAATCAGAACTGTTGTCTGTATAGAATGGTCCCTTTTCAGCCGTTCTTGTTGCGGTTTTTAGTACTACAAGCCGGGTTTTTACAGCTAGATGATGGTAGTATAACCTTATTAGAGATAAAGGGTCGAAGGGTCGCCACTGCATAGCGATAGATTCGCAACGACATCCAGGCCTCTTCCCGACGGAAATAGTGGCACTTAGCCACAGGCGACATTATCACTGCACGGGCGACAGGAGCCTGAAGGATGATGGGGCCGACGGCAGGGTGGCGCGGCGGCATAGCGAGAACGGCGGTAGCAGTAGTAGGAATTATCGCACTTATGCTGACGCGCTGCTGCGTTCCTCTCGCCGCAGCTGCACCCGTGCTAGACCCCGACAGTAAGCCACAGGGCGAGGTGGAGCAGCGTGCTTTTTCTATGTGCCGCATTCATCATGCACCCACCCATCACATTTTCGTGACATTTTGCCCCTCCCTTTTTCGCGAAGTTATTCTGTTTTGTAAGGAGGTGAAATTGCATAAGACCCACCCACCCATTACTACTAGCAGTACCCTGACGTCAGAACCCTTAAGTCAGTACCCTGACGTCAGAACCCTTAAGTCTATTTGCGAAACCATGATATGATTGCGTATATCGCTCAACGCACCTAGTAATTATCTCCCAGCACAATCTTGTTTGTGATGGCGTGGCATGGTCTGACATGGACGGGCGGTTGTGTTTGGGCGTGTCTTGACGTGGGAGCCCTGTGGTGCTGTGCCATCGTGTTTGGTGGTATGGCCATCATGGTACCTGGCATCGCGACATGGCATGGCGTGGCATGGGATGGTGGCATGACATGGTTGATGAATGATGGCAGTGGGCGTGTTGGAGATGCTGGCGTCTGCATGGAGCGGCATAGAAGGCAGAGAGACGTGGACTAGAGGCAGCGATTGCGACACCATGGTAGCAGTCTCATGCGACGTCTACGGCCACGTCACCAGGATGTACGCATCATAGCCTAGCTTGTGAAAGCGACATGTCCTGGCACAGCATCTAGTTGAGCAATTGCCACAAGCCAGAGACTACGCCTCTGGATTTGGCTGCACCTCGCCAACCTGCGCTAAGAGTTTGTCTCCTCACGCGGGCACTACCATTCTCACGTGCATTGTGCTTCCTCTGCTCCGCAGTGACACATACGGCAGCACGATAGCGGCCTCCATTCCTGAGGGCATCACCGGCTTGAAGCACCTGTCGGTTCTGTGAGTGGCGAGGGAGTTGTGGCTGTACAACCGCCACATTGGCGCAGTTGACGGTTCAAAGGAGCTTCTTGCAAGGCGCAGACACCCTCATTTTGATTCGCTCTGCTTCGCTCAGTACATGACCACGAAGTTTCGCTCCCCATTCTACTTCCAACCTCCTGGCTTCCTCGCCCTGCTCAAGTCTGTATCTCCTCTCCGTGTTTCCGTCTCTGCCTTCTTCCCCCAGGAGCATCGATTCCAGTCAACTGATAGGCTCCCTTCCCGCTGCTCTCTTCTCTCTGCCCAATCTCATCCAACTGTAAGCCTCCATGGGCTCTGCTTACTGCAACGCATTCACCACAACGTCATGCGGCGCTCCATTTGACCCACCATGTGATGCGGGCTGGTGAAGTTGCCCATGGAATGTGAAGGTCGAGTTACCCGTGCTCTTCTCCCCACCATGTGTACCCGGACATTTCGCTTTTGCGTGCACCACCCTTTCGTTACATCCACCCTCTGCCTGCAACACTGGCATGGGCCACAAAGGTTTAACCCAAGCACACACGTACGCATGCATGCTGATTGCCCATCCATGTGTGGTGCTTGTGTGCAGTTCTCTCACAGAGAATAGACTCTCAGGCAGTATTCCGTACGCTGTGGGAAACGCCAAAAGCTTGGAAACACTGTCAGTTTCACCACCTCGTTCTGCGCCTGTTCCACGCGTTTTCCACGTTTGTCAGCTTTGCTTGTTCGAAAACCCTTTTCCCGTTCCATTGCTCAGACACCTATAGGCGTCCATTGAGCCTCTATGCGCTTATTCCTGCGACTCTCAATCGCCAGCTTCCCTTTGCGCTGATGTCTCTGATGCCTGTAACCTGACAGATGCATTTCTGACAACTATATAAGCGGTTCCCTCCCTTCCACTTTGGGAAACCTCTCTGCGCTCGTCAACCTGTGAGCTCCACCCCGCTTGCTCCACCATCTCCTTGGTACACCATACGATAAACGAGACGAGAGCATGCCTGTGGGTGGGCATGTAGGCGGGCGGGCCTGTGAGTATACACGCCACAAAACGTGTAGGAAAGAATGTCGCGGAAAACCTCATGAGCTGTGCAGATGCCAAATACTAAGCCTTCCTCACCACTCTCGGCCCTCTCTTTGCCCTGTCTGTTGCAGTGTTCTCAACAACAATTTTTTATCGGGATCCATTCCAGAGTCTCTTAGCAATCTGCAGAAACTCCAGTACTTGTGAGTGGTACCCTGTATTGGCAGATGACTGCGAGAGATGCCCGTGTGCATGGAGGAAACAAATTTATCGCAATAATTGTGATTTATGTCGCAGCACAAGCATCTGAATGTGCTTTTTCCGACCATGAAAAGAGTTGCGATGAGGTGAATCATCCTTGCAATCTCAAAGGTGACCAACATAGAAGGCTAAGAGTGACCCACTCAACTGTGCTAAGGATGAGCCCCTGAATAGCCAAGGTGATCTTGTAGAGCTCAGCCTCATAAGGGAAGAGGTAGTTGAATGTTGATTGTGTGGAGCGTCAATCTACAATTCCACTTCCAATGAGGTGAACGGCAGTCAGCGCGAAAGTCAACAAAGAGGAGTTACTGAAGCCAAAAACTACAGGAGGGTAGGGCGGTTAGGGAGGGGAAGGGGGTGATACATCTATGGCCAATTTCCAGTATACGAAGGTAGGAAATGTTCGACTAGGTAGAGACTTGGGAAATAACGACACTGATTCTGGCTCCACTCCAGAATCAGGTCGTCACGGTTGCATTCAGTTGATGGAGCATGGTGATGAGTGGTAGCTAGGTTCGGCTGTGTGATTTTGGTTGGCAAATTACTCCGATTGGCTGTCCATTTCAGTGTGCTAATAACCGCGTCGAAATCACAAATCTCTTTTTCGCGAGGGCATAGTATATGTTTTTACTTATTTCCCTATCTCAAGCATCCAACATCCTTACTCTTGGTTGACGTCCAGCGTACGGTCGCTGGATGCGCCATCGCCATTCCGGCTTATCCAATATAGGGCTGAACACAGGGCGCTTCTGCGGAGATAACTAATTCAACGGGAGTTAGACTACGGGCAAGGCACGGGGTAGGAGTGATCTCTGCGTTCGTTCATTAGTAGTTTGCTTGTGTTCTCACTACTCGCTGGTTCACAGGGGGAAATTGGCAAGAGTTAACGAAAGTTGACAACAATGATACAAGGAGGATTGGAAAGATTGACTACATCAGATGCCTAGCAACCTAGCACAATGGCAAGTCGACCTCCAGCACACCCTGAGGGCGACTTGCCAGCAGGGCGACCTCAGGCGTCCTCAGGCGCCCATGTGCATTGCTAAGCTGGCGTGCCAGCACACACCAGCATCAGGCCACCATGTGCGCATGTGCGCGCACCTACTTCGCAGTTGCCAGGTGACGGTTGAGTATGACGTGCACCGCCACGCACATTGCGCAGGTGCCAAGTCGACCACGTGCCGACGGTTGCACCTGTGGAGCCATGTCGACCTCGGGATTCCGAACCACAAGTCGACTTCGCCAAACCCTCCTGGGCGATGGTCGCGCACCTCGCAGAACCCCGTCGCCCGGGTAACCTTGTCGACCGGGCAACCACGTCGACCAGCAAATTCTGCTCGTGCTCGTCTGCCATCGAGGTCGACGACCACCTCCAGTCGACCACACCAAGTCGATCACACCCCTGGTCGACCAGGTCCAGGTGTCAACCGACCACACCAAGTCGACTGCCCCAAGTCGGCGTCCCCAAGTCGACGCCTTCCACAGGTCGACCTCCCAAGGCCGACCACCTGAACTCAGCGCCCTCCAAAGTCGGCGCCACTGCAGCGACCCCCGTGTAGGTCGACCAGCCATGTCGACCAGCTCGCCCACTGCTACAAGTCGGCTGTACCTCCCGCACACCCGACCACGAAGTCGGCTCTACTCAAGCGAGGACGGGGCCAACCACAACTCCCGTTGACAGCTTCAACTCGTATACTGTGCCTGGAGGACATGGGCGAAGGATACTGGCAGGGCACTGAATGGGGGGGGTCGCCTTGGAGAAAGTAATATGGAACATCCATACAGAGAATCTCCCAGCCTATGCGTGCACCAAGAAGGAAACAAAATGTCTGAAGACAAGTAGTGGGGGAGTAAGTGGGAAAATGGTAAATTCATTCACGTTCTGTGAACCCTTTGGAATAATACCAACCTCTGAAGTTGATGAATTCCCCGGGCAACAGCTTGACACGATAGACCCATTTTTCCTTTACAAGAGCGGTAAATAGAAGTTTCCGGGTTTCGGGTTTAGGAGTACGAAGAAATCCTCATGATCCAAAGCTTGGGTGAAGACATACCCTTCCGATTTAGCATCTCGTCGCGCATAGATATGTGCTTATTATCATGACAGTTTTCTTGTACACCCACACTACGTGTTTTTGTCACAGCATATAGATTATCTTGGTGGAGAATAGAGAAAAAGGGAGGAAATGATAGAAATGAAGTAGTGAGCCTAACGAAGAGAAATGAAGAAACACGACGGAGGCGAAACATAGCATCAAACAAATTGTGTGAAGGGGACATCTTCTTGGTGTAGGAATACTTCCGAGTGAATTTCTCACACTCGGTGATGCTAGCCCACATAGAGGCGTGACGATTCAGGACTGAGGGGTGGGGATGGAGACAGTGTAGACAAGGAGAAGAAAGGGGGTGGGGAACTGCTGAAGTTGGTGTCGGTGACCCAGAGAAGCGGAGAGACATTGTGATGTGAATGGAGAAAAGCTTCTTGAAGCGTTCTTGAGAAGAACAGCGTGCAGAGGAGAGGTGGGTGAAAAGCTTGTAGTGTTCAGATCCGGGCATCAGAATAGTCATGGGGCGAGTGAGGCGGGTGGAGGAAGGGCGGCAGGGAAGGACGGGGGTAGGAGGAGCACAAAAGGGTAGGAAGGAGACGGGAGAGGAGCAGCCTCAGAAGTTGAGGAGGGGGCAGGAGATGAAGGTGGAGAAGGGGAAGGAAGGAGGGACGAGAGAAGTAGAGGAGGAGGGTGAGTAGAGATGAACAGGGAAGAAGTGTCAACGCCAGCTGAGGGCAGGTGATGTCGTGCCGGGTGTAGTGAGGCCAGGTAAAGGGTAAGAGGCGTGCCACATGCTGGGGGTCGCACGGAGGCTTGCGAGCAGCCAGGGGGTCAAGCGGGTGAGAAGGAGGGAGTACCCTAAATATGCAGGGGTGGTCGTGGGGATGAGAGGAGGCGCACGACCAGCAGGGGGGGAAGATGCATGCGAACAATAAGGAAGGTCGTGCGGGTGAGAGTAGCTAAGGGTGCATGACCAGCAGGGAGGTTGCGTGATTGTGACAGATGTTAGTGTTAGCCCTCAATCTCACACTTTGTATTTTATACTTTATATATCCTAACGTAATGTAGATTACACTTTGGGTTTGGTTTGGTGTACACCTACATCCCAACCAAACCCAAGTGTAATCTCCAAGCGATCTCCAACCCACCAATTGGAGATTGTCTTGGGATTACCCTCCATCCCTAGAGATTGCCCCCGATTTCCTTCCCATCCAATCCTTGCCCACTTTGGATCTACTTAAAGAGCTTCTAGCTCATTACTAATGTATTGGTTCTAAGCTTAAGTTGTGACAACAGAGTAGGCGTGAAACGTGGAAGTGGGAGCGCAAGCAAGCATTAGGGAGGTAGGTAAAGGAGGGGTTACACAGGAATCGACTCCAATTACCATGTATGAAACACCTGTTAGTTTATTGACTGGGCTAAAATGGCGTGTTGGTGTTGGTGGGTCAGGGCACCCAGGACTGTACCTCTAGCCCTCCCAAGATCCATGGGTCATTCTAGTGGCCCTAGGAGCCCACAGCGGGTGATGGACAAGAGCGATTGTGCCAACTTAGAAGCCTGAACCCCAGACCGCTCTGTTAAAGAGTAGAGTCTTCAAGCCAAAAGTGACGAGAGGGTTATAGAGTAGGTTGGGTATGAAACCCAACCAGACTTATGGCATATTCAGTCTATAAAACAAAGAAGGAATGATCCTTATTTGGATCTGAGTCAGAAGAAAGATAAAGTTGTCAGATCAGAGTACCAAATACAGAACAGAAACTAGCCAGCTCCAACCAAAAGTTTCCATGCGGTCGATATTTCTCCTTCGTCTTCCTTACCTTTCGCTCTCCCCCGTTTCCTCCTTTCTCCTCTTTCTCTCCCCCCACCTTCGCACCCAACTCCCCTCCCCTCCGAGACTCAGGAGTCTTGACTTGAATATGTTCAACGGCTCCATCCCAGACACCCTCGGCAACCTGCAAAAGTTGACACGCGTGTGAGTCAGCCTGGGGTAGGGATGCACACTGTGATGTAACAACAAATGGAGGCAGCAGGATGAGAGCTAGAAGGAGGGTGATTGAGTGTTATGGACGTGTGTTAGGTTGGCAATGCGGAGATAACTACTACAACGGGAGCTAGACTACGGGCTAGGCACGGGTGCTCGTGTGATCTCTGCGTTCGTTGGTCCTTAGTTGTTTTCCTAGTGCACACACTGCTTGCTAGTTCACGGGGCAAGTTGGCAAGAGTTTCACTAGAGAAAGTTCATAACAATGGTACAATCAGGTTGGCAAGACAAGACTACATCAGAGCTAGCGTTCAGGTCGGTCGACTGCCAGCGCAGCATGGTCGACCGCGTTCTAGCACGACTTGGTCGACCGCGCTCCAGCAGTGCAAGGTCGACGGCGTGCCAACGCAGCAGGTCGACGGCGTGCCAGCGTTGCTCCCGCAGTACAGCATTGCACCAGCTTCGCAGGTGCTCGCAGATGATTGGCGTGCTGAGCCTCGTCACCTGCACAGTGCACACACCTAGTCAACCTGGCGCTGACGACTGCATCTGATCAGCCACGTCGACCTCGGGATACCACCACCGAGGTCGGACTCGCCAACTTCGCCTGGGCGACCGTCGCACTCCTCTGCAGAACCTCGTCACCCAGGTAACCTGGTCGACCGGGCAACCACGTCGACCAGCTGCTCCTGTATGTGTCCGTCGACCTCCCAAGTCGACGACCACCCCAAGTCGACCTCACCAGGTCGACCACACCCCTGGTCGACCAGCTCCAGGTCGACGTCACTCCTGGTCGACCAGCTCCACGTCGACCAGCGCAGTTGTCAGCCGACCACCCAAGTCGGCTACCCAACGTCGGCGTCACCAAGTCGACGCCCTCCGTAGGTCGACTTCCCAGGTCGACCTCCCTGAAGTCGGCGCCACCCTGAAGTCGGCGCCCGTGCAGTGGCCCCCGTGCAGGTCGACCTCCTCGTCAACCAGCTCGCCCACTGCTGTAGGTCGGCTGTTCCCCTCACACCCGACCACGAAGTCGGCTCCGCCCAAGCGAGGACGGGGCCAACACACAACTCCCGTTGACACTCTCCTGCCGCGTTCACGCTTGGGCCCCCGGCCCACACGGCAGTACTCCTCAGAGAATAGCTCGTCGACGTGCACCCAACACACAGCACGTCGTCTACCGCACCAGCCATGCAAGGGGGCATGGCACCTACTGCTGCACGTCGTCATCTTCGTCGCCCACATCGGCCAAGCGCACCTGGCCGATGGCGACGGAGCACCGGTTGAAGGCCGGATAGTGCAGCGCCTTCGTCAGGAAGTCGGCCGGCTGCTCGGTGGTCGCGATGTACCTCAGCGAGAACTTCCCGCGCCTCACCATGTGCTGCAGCCAGGCCTGTCGCCGCTCCATGTGCTTGAGGTTGCCCGTCAACCCCATGCCCTCGGCGACTGTGATGGCCGACTTGTTGTCCACCCGAAGGACGGTCGGCTTCCCGGCATCCAGCTGCCGGAACTCTGCGAGGAGGAAGCGAAGTCGGCGTCCCTCCTTGCCGGCTTCGGTGGCCGCCACGTACTCCGACTCGGTCGACGACAACGTCGCGCATTTGATGCGCTGGCTCGACCAGGAGACTGCAGCCCCTCCGTAGACGAACACGTAGCCGCCCGGCGTCGTCGGCGTCCACGTAGCCGACCAGCTCCAGCGACTCAGGTCCACCGCCGAACTCCAGGGCGGTGTCACGCGTGTTGGCGAGGTAGGCGAGGCAGCGGTCGACCTCGCGCCAGTGCTGGTCGCTCCTCACCGTGAGGCCGCTCCCCAGCTTGCTGCAGGCGAAGGCGATGTCCGGCCTCGTCGTCGTCGCCGCGAACTGCAGCGAGCCGACTTTCTGCCGGTACTCCTCCTCCTGTCGCTCCTGTGCCTCCTCGTCGTCGAAGGTGAGGTCGGCGTAGGCGTCGACCGAGACCGGCGTCTTCGGGGTGCGCCCGATCTGCTCCTCGTCGATGAAGCGCCTACGAAGCTTGTCGGCGTAGCCCTGCTTGTGCAGCCACAGCTTCCCCGCCGACCTGTCGCGGACGATCTCCAGCCCGAGGTACTTCTGCACTGGCGAGATCTCACGCAGCTCGAAGGCGGACTCCAGCAGCCCCTTCAGCTCCTTCAGCATCTCGGTGCTACTGCTGGCGGCGAGCAGGTCGTCGACGTAGACCAGCACCCAGCAGGCCACTCCGTCGTCGTCGACCTTGAAGTACAGAGCCTCGTCGACCTGTCTCTTCTTCCACCCGGCGCCGACCAGCACGTCGTTGAGCGCCAAGTACCACAGCAGCGGCGACTGCTTCAGGCTGTACAGGCTCTTCAGCAGCTTGCACACCCGGGTTCCATCGTTGCGGTAGTCCGGTTGGGACATGTAGAGCACCCGGTCGAGCTTGCTCTGCAGGAAGGCGTTCTTCATGTCGAGCTGCATCAGGTTGAGGTTGAGGACGGCGACGATGCTGAGGAAGATCCTCAGCGTGACGTAGCTGCCCACCGGCGCGAACGTCTCGTCGTAGTCGGCGCCATACACCTGGGTGAAGCCCTTCACGACCAGCCTCGCCTTCTCGCGCTCAACGGTGTCGTCGACGTGGTACTTCGTCGTCAACACCCACCGGTTCTTCATGATGTTCACTCCCGGCTGGCGTTCGACCAGCTCCCAGGTGTCCATGTTGATGAGGCTGCGGATCTCCTCCTCCATGGCGGACTTCACCGCCGGGCCCTTCCAGCTCGCCAACGCCTCTTTCACCGTCATCGTCGAGATGTCCCAGCAATGCTCGGGGTCGGCATGCATGTCGGGGTCGAGCTCCGGAAACTCTTCATCCTCTTCGGCGTCGTCATACGCCAGGTCGTCGTCGTCCACGTCGTACACCGTGGTGAAGGCAGCGGGGACGAAGAAGTCGGGCGGCCTCCGAAGTCGGCCTGACTTCCGGGGTTCAGGCCGAACCTCCACCACGTCACTCTTGGTGGACTCCTCGGCGTCCCCTCCTTCGTCACGTCTTCACTGCCCTCATCGTCCTGCTGCACCTCGGTCGACGTCCTAGCCGACCTCTCACCTGTGGTCGGCCCCTCTGCCGACTGCCTGGTTGCCGACTGCTCCGTGGTCGGCTTCACCGCTGCCTGCTCCCCTGTCGGCTGCTTCTCCTCGACCTGCTCCTCTCCTAGCAACGTCGACTGCACTCTCACGTCGACTTGCCGCTCGTCACGTCGGCCACCGGCGATGACCCTGGACGGCGCCGAAGGCGACGTCCCACTACTCCCCTCATCGCCGGAGGCCGACACCGAGTTCAGCCCGCGCAGGTCGGCCAGGAGGGGAGGGGCAGGAGAGGGAGGGGAAGGAGGACGGACGTCCACGTCGTCCTCAGCAGCAAGCCCACCAACCTCGGCGAGCAGGGGCAGCGTCGCCGTTGTGGTGTCGGTCGGCGTGGTGGCCGGCGTCCGTCCTGACACTGGCCCGTACTCCGACTTCCACACTTCCAGCGAAAGGTCCTCGTAGAACACCACGTCCGACGTGGTGACCACCCGGTTGTTGGCGACGTCGAGGAGCTCCCAGCCCTTGCTCTCCTCCGACACTCCGAGGTGAAGGCCCCACCTGGCCTTCGGCTTCAGCTTTCCACCACGCTGCTGCTCGGGGACGAGGAACTGCGCCATGCAGCCCCATACCCGCGCCAGCGACAAGTCGGGCTTCTGCCCGGTCAGCAGCTGGTACGGCGTCGTCCCCGACGGCAGCGTCGACCTCTCAAGGCAGTTGCGGACCCAGACGGCCTGCCGCAGAGCGAGGTGCTACCAGTGGTGCTGCACGCCCATGTGCAGCAGCATCGTTCGCACCGACTCCACCACCGTCCTCATCTCCCGCTCCGCCATGCCGTTCTGCTGCGGGGTGTACGGGCAGGTAAGGTCGTGGACGATCCCCTTGCCGTCCACGAAGTCGGTGAACTTCTTCCCGAGGAACTCCCCTCCTCGGTCGGAGCGAAGCATCAGCACCGACGTCTTCGTCTGCCTTTCCACCAACATCAGCCACTTATGGAACTCCAGCAGCACATCCGACTTCTTGGCGACCGGCCGCACCCACACGAAGCGGGTCTTGCGGTCCTTCAGCAGCAAGAAGTACAAGCTGCCGTCCTTGGCAGCCACGCGGAACGGCCCGCACAGGTCGAGGTGCACGACGGCCAGCACGTCGTCGGCGTCGGAGCCTAGGTCGGGGAAGGTGTGCCGCGCCAGCTTCCCGCCGACGCACGAGACACACGGTGAGTCGGCCCCGTTGTCGACTTGAGGTCCAGCCCAATGGCGACCTCGTTCGTCGCCGAGCTCCGGATGGTGTCCATGCCGACATGTGCAAGTCTCGCATGCATCCTGTCCGGCGTCGACTTCGTCTTAGAGACGATCGCCCTCAGGGCGACGTCGACCTCGTTGAGCAGGGACGCAGGTCGGTGCAGAGGACACGCCCGGAGTACGTCGCCCGACCGAGCACCTCTCCTGCTGCTGAGACGAGCAGCATCCCGTCGCCGTCCTCCTGCAGCTTCACGCCATGCTCCTTCAGCTGGCCGGACGACAACAGGTTTGCCCGCACACCCGGGACGTACAGCACGTCGGGGATGAGCACCTGCTTCCCGGCCTCTCCTTGCAGAGCGACAGTGCCACGGCCCTGGACGTCCTGTAGGGCCCCATTGAAGCCGCGCACGTGCTTGATGGAGCCGCTCGGCTGCAGGTCGACGAAGACTTCCTTCGTCCCCATCAGGTGATGGGAGCAGCCGCTGTCGAGCAGGACCACCGCCGGGTTCGCCTGCACAGCTGCCGCCACCGCCTGGAAGTCCTCTCCGGCCTCCGGCGCCAGCGAGACGGTCGGCTCCACGAAGCCGACCAGCGAGCACGACGCCGTCTTGTCGTCCCGCGCCTTGCCACCAGCAGAGAAGTCGGCGTCCTTCGCTGAGGTCGACGTGGTCGACTGCGTCTCCTTGCGCGGCTTGTTTCCTCCACGACGAGGACGACGGCTGCCAGACCTCCCACGGCCTCCCTTGGCGTCGTCGTCGTCGGAGTCACTGCGGTCGGGGCACTCGAAGGAGAGGTGGTCGGGGTCGCCGCACAGCCAGCATTCCCGACGTCGACCTCCTCCTCCTCGACCGCTGTCCTTGGTCGACTTCTTCTTGTCGACTTCCCTGGCCGGCTTCCAGCCACTGCCACCGTTGCCGCCAGACTGTCCGCGCTGCCCTGGTCGACCTCCTTGTCTCGCCGGGGCGACGAAGTTGGCCTGCTCCAAGAGCTCCTGGGACCGCTCCGCCTCCTGCATCGCCTCGTCCTGCAAGATGTACGAGGTCAAGTTGTCCTCGTTGAGCGTCGTCCTTGTGCTTGGCACCATGGACAGCCGCTTCAGGAGGTTGTAGCTGCTCGAGAGTCCCTGCATGACGTGGGTGACGTACGATGCCGTCGAGTACTGCGCGCCGGCCATCTCCAGCTAAGGCTCGATGGCCTCCTTCCAGGTGAGAATGTCTGGTCGACCAACGAGCGGCGGGGTGACCAAGATCCTGTCCGGCGTAAACTTGAAGTAGCCGTAGCTCGGTGCAATCCCGCCCGCCGTCACTTGGGACGCCGACATCGGCAACAAACTGCTTCGTCGTCCTCCGACGTCGCCCTGCGAGGAGCCTGCAGCCGCCGACGACTGCACCCCTCGCGCCTGAACTCCACCGACTTCATCGGTGTGAATCACACCACGCTGCCTCGACGTGCCTCCCGCACTGCTGCCGACTTGGCCACTTCTGGCGTTGACGCCCACGTCGACGCCGCCCTCGGTGTTCACCGGTCGAGGAGAAGCAGGCTGAGAAGGAGGGTGCTCCGTCGCCCACACAGAGCGGATGCCAGCCTCGACGACCGCCCACGGGAGGTCGCCAAACTCCTGCGCCTCATGGCGTCTCCTCGCGCCTGCCAGCCGCGCCTCCATGGTGTCTGCAACACCAGCGTCACCCACGCCAACCATGGTGGTGACTCGCACAGCTGCCGGCCTACGAACAACTTAGGTAAGTGACCACTACGTCGACCTGACTGAAAGGTAAGTCGTGTGCCGTCCACGCTCACCGCACCATGCGGAGATAACTACTACAACGGGAGCTAGACCACGGGCTAGGCACGGGTGCTCGTGTGATCTCTGCGTTCGTTGGTCCTTAGTCGTTTTCCTAGTGCACACACTGCTTGCTAGTTCACGGGGCAAGTTGGCAAGAGTTTCACTAGAGAAAGTTCATAACAATGGTACAATCAGGTTGGCAAGACAAGACTACATCAGAGCTAGCGTTCAGGTCGGTCGACTGCCAGCGCAGCATGGTCGACCGCGTTCCAGCACGACTTGGTCGACCGCGCTCCAGCAGTGCAAGGTCGACGGCGTGCCAACGCAGCAGGTCGACGGCGTGCCAGCGTTGCTCCCGCAGTACAGCATTGCACCAGCTTCGCAGGTGCTCGCAGATGATTGGCGTGCTGAGCCTCGTCACCTGCACAGCGCACACACCTAGTCAACCTGGCGCTGACGACTCCACCTCGGGATACCACCACCGAGGTCGGACTCGCCAACTTCGCCTGGGCGACCGTCGCACTCCTCCGCAGAACCTCGTCACCCAGGTAACCTGGTCGACCGGGCAACCACGTCGACCAGCTGCTCCTGTATGTGTCCGTCGACCTCCCAAGTCGACGACCACCCCAAGTCGACCTCACCACGTCGACCACACCCCTGGTCGACCAGCTCCAGGTCGACGTCACTCCTGGTCGACCAGCTCCACGTCGACTAGCGCAGTCGTCAGCCGACCACCCAAGTCGGCTACCCAACGTCGGCGTCACCAAGTCGACGCCCTCCGTAGGTCCACTTCCCAGGTCGACCTCCCTGAAGTCGGCGCCACCCTGAAGTCGGCGCCCGTGCAGTGGCCCCCGTGCAGGTCGACCTCCTCGTCAACCAGCTCGCCCACTGCTGTAGGTCGGCTGTTCCCCTCACACCCGACCACGAAGTCGGCTCCGCCCAAGCGAGGACGGGGCCAACACACAACTCCCGTTGACAGGCAACATGTACATGTGCTTTTGGTGGTAGTGGTACGGAGTGTGTGTTGTGCAAGTTGCTATACAGATATGCAGATGCGAGAACAAAGGGTTTCAAAGCGCGACATCATAGCATCACACTCCAACCTCCTCCCCTTCCTTCCTTAGTCCTTCGCCCCCTCTCGCCCCCTGCACTCCCAACCCCCTTGCCGTTTCCATATCAGATTTTCCTCTCCCTTGATATGTCAATCTTCCACCTTTCTGTTCCTTCAATGCAATGCAATATTTTTGTAGGAATCATTGCAGTGCTCTCCCCTTGACTACCTAACCGCATATAAATATAAATATCCAATTTCGGTATATTCCTAGCAATGCACATCCTCCTTGTGCTCCTTTCACTATGCTCCCCTCAATGCACAAAGTTCCTTCTCTTTTCCCCTCCCCACATTTACCCATCAGGCTCCTCGATCACAACTCTTTTACGGGATCAATCCCAGAGTCAATCGGTGACCTCACAGGCCTGAGAGCACTGTAAGAATGCTGCTGCGCTGGGAAATTCTCATCAAAGATTGCAAAGTTAGTCACAGTTCAAATCTAACAGGAACATGCGCACAAGATTTACAGCCAAACCTTATAGAAGCCTACAGGCTTATGGTAGCATTGTATATGCTTCACGATAGGCCAAGCGTTTTCAGTAACTCCAGACAATAAGAGCCTGACAAAGGGCAGGCATAAAAATGCAACAATTCACGCTTGTCCTTCCAGGCTTGTTACACATCCCACCCACGTGTCCAAGTGATGCAACTCTTATCAAAATCGTTTTTCGTATGCTGTGAAGGGACCACCTCAACTTCAGTAACACAGTATGTCCTGTATGACATCCCAACCCAAGGCAGGTTCCTGCACTACAACTGGCTGAGTGGCACCATTCCTGCCTCCTTGGTCAACCTGGACCGACTTACGGCCATGTGAGCCCCCCTTTTTTTGTTGTTTGTTTGTTTGTTTTTTTCCACAATACGGAAAAAGGTAAGGCACAAGCTCCAAGTTCAATCTGAGAACCGCCATCGTTGAAAATGATGCGTGAATAGAGTGTTCAAAACGGAAGGCACCTCGGTAGAATAAGTTGGTTGTCCGCCTGGAGTGGGATATATGACGGGGTTTGCCTCCGAGGCATAACTGGTTCAAGATCAGACTACATGTAAAAGGGTAATGCTGCGAGCTGTCGTGCTGCATGTGACCTCCATACCCATGTAGTTGGTGACCATCTTAAGGTCTTTCAAGGAAAGCTTCCAGATATTCTTCATGGCCAGTTTCTTGCAAAGTTCTAATCGAAATGCAGGTGATTCGTCCAAATCCTTCGGGGCAAATATCATATCCTCCATAGAAACCAGGATGACGAATCGAGATGGTGTTTATTGCATGAAAATGTTCGAATTTGAGGTGGACGCATGAAAGTCCAGTGACGGAGTAAACTGTTCATAAGCAATTTGTCGTCCTTGCTTTGGTGCACAAACTGAGGTTTTACATTGGCCTGTTGAACATCCAATTATATATTGGAGAGTAGCAGCCTGGATATCCATTGAAACACTCGTATATTTGTTCAGGATCGGATTTTGCTCTCACAATGTGCAGCTCGTCTGCTATTCACTTTGTTTGTGATTGCAACCCATCCTCAGGGCCTTGTCTGAAAATACTCTTGCAGGAACGATACCTGCAGTATTCAGCCTATTCACCGGCCTGCAGTACCTGTGAGTATGAGCATATTCTTCATACAGCTTTAGAAAATTGTGCAGCCACGGGTGCTACCACAGAATCCCGACACGTGAAATCATTCGGCCCCCTCAATGCATGCTTGCTTCTTCTTGCTAGATATCCTTTCTAGATTTGGTCTAAGCCTGTGACCCCTGTGCTTCCCTTCCCTCGGGTGTGCCCCATACTCCTGTTTGTCACTCACTGATTGACAGTCACACGATGCCTGCTTGCTCTCATTGTGCCCCCTCACATTGCCTGCTTGATGCCGTCGTGTCATCATGCCATTCTCAAGTGCCGCTCCCTCCCCTCTCTTTTGTCAAACACCACTGCGGTTTTCAATCCGCTACAGTTTCCTGGGGTACAACCAGCTCGTGGGAAATTTACCCTCTCTGAAGCTCATGCAGTCACTCAAGCTGATCTCTGCAAACTTCAACTACCTCACGGGTGCAGCAGAAGCCCCTCCTGCATGTCCCACATACCGACTGCTTCTAGATTTCAACTGCTTCGCAGTCGATCTGAACATTTGCGACAAAGAGCAAACACAGAAGAGCTCTGACTGGTGCAAATGGTTCTGTGGAAACGAGCCCTTCAACCCGCCTTGTAGCGGCCATGGCGTATGCTATTACGCTGCTCGGAGTACCGATCTTGCATGTGCTTGCGAATCTGGATATATTGATGGGAGCACTGCCGGGACATGTGTTGCACAAGGTATGGCAGGCAAAGTTCTAGCGCATGTAGTATATACCCTTTACGCTCCTTGATTCGATGAGTGCTCCAATTGCTGCTGTATCTGCAATTGCCTTCTGTGTTCAAGCTTTGATATCTGATGGTCGTCACTGACCTGAACTCTACCTAGGTTACCAACCATTCATTGATGCACCCATCCACTCAAGCTTCCCCCCATTCCATAGCACACACCTTCAATTCAAAGCTCCATGTCATTCCCAACATCCACTTTCATCTGAATTCTCCCCACTTGCCTTCTAATCTCTCCTTGTCAGGGCCTTACATCCCCTCTCGCCTCTCCTCCTACTAACAACCGGTGATTCTGTTCCAGTCGGCCTCCTCTGCTCCCAATGGCTCCATCTTCCTCTCCCCACCATCGGCCACTGCATCATGGGGAGCAGCCTTCATAAAGCAGCCCATCACTCTCTTCCTCTCTACCAGCCAGAAGACTCCCTGTGACAAGCCCATATCATTTTTGGTTTCGTTTGCATTTCGAATGACCCCTGCTGCTGCTGGTTCCTCCGCAACAGGCGAGGGCCTGGCGTTTGTGGTCACTGCTGCGGCACCCCAGGGGGGTGCAGCGGGGGTGGGGCTGGGAGGGGTGGGGAAGCGGAGTGTGGCGGTGGAGTTTGACTCGGTGCTGAGTGTGAAGCACAGCGACCCCAACGACAACCACGTGGGCGTCAATGTGGGCGGCTCACCTGTGTCCCTCGCCTCTGCCACGGCCCCTCTCATCCTCAACGACGGCCACACCAAGCACGCCTGGATCCACTACGACCCCACCAGCGGCGGCACTCTCCGAGTCTTCCTCTCAGCCTCCAGGCAGCAGCCGTCCAAGGCTGTGGTGATGGCGAGAGTATCTCTGTGCAGCGTGCTCTGCCCACCATTGGAAATGCCTCCTTCCTCTTCGGATTTGTGGCGGCTTCGCTGAACAACACTCAGAGGCACGACATCCTCTCCTGGAAGGTCGACACCGGTGAGCACGGACTTGATAGCCTATGTTGGTCAGTTGCCAGATCATGATGGCTTCACATGGAAAAGTATAACTGGATGTTGTCTCGTTATTCGCAGTTCTCATGAGGGATTAAGAAGGCCAATCACACTGTGTGTTTTTGCGTGTGAACGTGTGCATGTGGCACCTCGTGTGGCCGGGTTGTGTGTGTGTGTGTGTTTTCTTTCACGTTGATATTTGCAGACGTACCACCAGCAGTTGAGTGGCAATCTCAGAGCGCCGGTAAGGGCACCATCGTTGGTGGGTTGTTGCACACCTTGATCTGTAAAACATCTCTGTTTAAAAGATTGGTAATAGGTACATCAGGTAAATAGGTAGAGTTCAAGTCAGTGTTCCCCAGTTTGGGGGAGCTTGTACCTTCAGTTTTGAATTTGAGATACGTTTTCAGACGTCCAGATCAGCACCTAGTTTTATGCTTTCCTCATTGTACCCCGTGAACTCCCAGGCACTGCATTTGGGAGGGTAGCATCAGCAGAGGAGGTGGAAGCAGGCCGTGAGGACGAGAGTGCGCCCGTATCGTTCCACTATGCCAGCCTCTCCTTCCTCCCCACTGCGGACGGTCTGCCCATGTGGAAGCTTCCTGCATTTGTCTCCTGGATGCGAAACATGGCTACATGGCCTGTGAAGAACCAGCATGGATGTGGTATGGCATTGCATAACATGGACGAGGTGTGGCAGTGTTGGGGTGTGGCATGGGGGTGTTGTGGCACGAACGGGGCATGGCAGGGGTGGAGTGTAGCATGGGTTGGGTATGGCATGGTTGGGGTATGGAATGGGTGTGGGTTTTTTTACGCATCCCTGTGCGGCTACCTCTTGGCCTTCCAACCCCCTTCCCCCTCCCCTCCTCCCTTACCCGCCCGCCCGCCCATCTCCTTCCCCCAACGTCGCCCATCTCTGGCCTGCAGCCGACTCCTCAGCATACGCAGTGGTGGCAGCAGTGGAGGCAGCCTACAGCATCATGGAAAGCTTGTATCAGCCCCCCAAGCTGTCGGTGGAGCAGCTGCGGCTGGCCCTGTCGTCCAACTGCGACGACATGCCTCCCCGCGATGTGCTGGCCTTCCTGGTGTCTGCCACGCGCAAGGGAGGGGGGCTCGTGGATGACGCAGCAGCAGCGGCCGCCAGTCCACACAGCATGGTGTCCGCCGGCCGGCGGGAGAGACTGGCCGCGGTGAGTTGCAGAGAGTGGTGGTGGTGATGACGAATGAACAACACGGAGCGAGAGTGTAAGAGGTTTCATTCTAGGCTGGGCAAACCGATCGGGAGGCCTAGCATGTTGCATGTGTACGTAAGCCCGCGCTAAGTTGAACAGTGTGCTAGGGATGTTGATGACCCACATATTCTGCAATGCCTAATGCAGACTTTGGTTAACTCTAAAACGCTAGCCAAGCCCTGGCCCTGTCATTCCAGGAGGTAGAGGTCTAGTCAACTCAACCGAGTGACATTGTGACAACATTGACCTGCTCTGCTAATTGGCATTCACTCCTTGTCATTGTCATTCTCATTCAGTAGCCCATGAATCTGTCTCCTCCAACCCCTCTTTGCTGTGCCCATCCCCCCACCCACCCACTTTTCCTCCCTTTCCCCCTCCACCTCCCTCCTCTCCCTCCCCCCTTTCACCCCACCCCCTCCCTTGAAGAAAAGACACGCTAAAACTAGGAAGAGGGGAGGGCGTTTGCTCGTGTCTATTTCACACCCATTCCAACAACTAATAGACTGGTCTCCCGTTGTTCTCACCACTCGCACCTCACCCCTCTGCGCTCTGGTGTGGCAGAAGCCCAAGTATTACGGAATCCAGGGTTTTGAGGAGAGCTCGTTTGGAGGCTGGCTGGGTCTGCTGCTAGCAGTGCAACGGCAGCCAGTGATTGTGCGGATTGAGGCGTCTGCACCATCATTCCTCGACTACGATGGGGTGAGATGCCATCCATCTGTGCTTGAGTCACGTGCCATAGGTTTGAGGTTGGGTGAGACGCATGTGTTGGGGCGAGCAGAGAATCTCCGGATGCTTTCAGCTGTATGGAGTGATGCAGAGTTTGTCGACCAGAAATCTCTGACAGCTTGTTGCTTAGAGATTTCTGGTTTACACTTTTGCTTTGCTATTGCTTACTTCCGATACCATTGCTGTTGTGGTTAAAGATGGAATGTGATCTTGTTTTATCTTGCTCGAACTTTCACAAGCTGTGAAATCCAGCTGAGTGCAGACATGAGTATGATTTTGAGCCCATACATAGTGCGGGTCAAAGGGGGACAGGAGGTGGGTTCAGTGCCGTGTGACAATATGCCTATTTTTGTTCATGCACGCTGTTCATGGCTGGAGAGGCACGGCCTGCGATAATTTTAACCCAGTTTCCACCCACTCCTATTCTGTGCCCCAATCTTTTCAGAAATCCAAGTACGAAAACGCCAGTTGCTTCCAGAACGGAGTGAACCATGCTGTACTGGTGGTGGGCTACGGTCTGGAGACAAGCAACGCTAGCCCTTTTCGAATGCCTGCACCCCTCTGGGTGATCCGCAACTCATGGGGCAGCGAGTGGGGGGCTGCAGGGCACATGTTCATGGACATGCAGAGCGGGCCGGGCGTCTGTGGCATCAACACACTGCCAGGCATCTTCCCCATCCTCCGATGTACGTACCTGCCTGCATAGGTGACCATGAAATGTTTGGGGGAACGTCTCGCAGTTTTATGTTTGACTCTACCTTCCATGAGTGCCCCTCCTGTAGCTACGCAACTTCTCAAATGTGTATATGATGTGTGCTGTGTGCGTGGCAGCTACTGCTGACCCGTGTGGCAGCAAGTCAGTGATACTGGCGGGCTCACTGGGAGCGGCAGGGAGCAATGCGTTCAACCCGTGTGGGCAGTTCAAGTGCTCCAAGGCCGGAGCATCCAACCGCTGTGCCTGTGCTGCTCCCCACTTCGTCCAGGCCTCCCACCCCGACGGCTCCAACACCTGCGCCTATGGTGAGCCCACCCCACCCTCACACTCCCTCGTGCTCTTCTGACCACCATTTTCAACATTTTGCTTACCCAAACACCTCCTTCCCCTCTCTGCCCTCCCTGCTGCTGCCAGTGGACGCCTGTGGGCTGGCAGGCAGCAACCCGTGTGTGGTGGGCACGTGTGTGAACGATGGCAAGGGCAGCTACTCCTGTGTGTGTCCCCCGGGATTCGTTCAAGGCACCACCGCCAAGGGAACTCTTTCCTGTGCTCCAGGTGCCATTGACCCTCATCCTTCCATGCTCTGCTGCATGGGACATTCTCTCTCACGCCTGCCTTATGGTTTCCTTCTTTTTACCAGAACGATTGGAGTTGGATAACAAATATTCATCTTGCATGCTATGCGGTACTTGTTTTGTGCTGATGTGCATGCTGTGCTGACACTTGCAGGTGACAGCAAGGGCAGCTACACGGTGCGTGGAAGCAGTGTGTGGTGCTCTCACTTGCTGCCCGTGCTTGGCCTCACTCTGGACGAACTCAAGCAGAAGAACAAGGTCGGTTGCTTCATATGCATCTAGTGCTCAACTCAACTGTTCACCACTCGAGCAGACACAATATGTAACGTTCATCCTGGAGTGCCTTTCTTTCTCCATGGCTGCAGAAGCTCTCCTGCTCCAAGCCCATCCCAGTGGGGTTCAAGCTGAACATCACGCCGACTCAGCTTCTTCCCACCTGCTCGCTCATCTACACCACCCACCTTGTGAGCGCACCAAGCCAGCACTGCATCCATCATCTCGCTCTGTGATAATTCTTTGCAATGGACTGCAAGACTGGTCTCATAGACTATGACGCTAACTGCGTTCCATTCTTGACTGTAACTTCTTGTAACTCGATTGAATGGGAAATTGGCTGTGTCTGCAGGGTGACAGCTGTGCATCGATAGCTGAGCTGTTTGGTCTGAGCGTGGGGTGCCCCGTGGAGGGCGAGGCATGTGAGGAGGCGTTGGTGGGGCTCAACCCCAGGCTGGACTGTGCAGCACTCACGGGCAGGTTGGCCGTGTGTGTGGAGCGGGAGGAGAGCAAGGCGGGGATGGTGGCAGTGTGTGACCAGCAGTATGAAATGGGGGGCGGTGATGACTGCGATGCTGCAAGAATAGCCGTGAATCCGCCTTTGAGCCCTCGAGTTCTATCGCCTCAACCCAGGCATCAACTGCAACAACCGCCTGCCGACTGCTACCTTCGAGGGCTTCTCACAGCGCAAGGTGCGGCATTTGTGTGCTAAGATGGATGTGATGCAGCTTTCAGATTGCACACGCTGTATCTTTTTCATCCTTCTAATGTCACCCGTTGAATCCCATACTGCAGGCGTGCGTTCACAGCAGCATCAGGTTCAGAATAGGCACATGCCCAGGGGCCACCTACAACATTTCAGCCGGAGACAGCTGCAACAAAATTAAATTATTGGGATTCGCTAACATCAGAGGCTGTTACAGAAAGATGAATGGGTTTGAGTGCTTAGAGAAAATGGCTATAGGAACAATTGTTTGTACACCTGTTGTTTCGAGTGCCCGTGTTGGTATATGCTCAGCAGGGCTGTGAATAAAATGTACAGTGTTTGTCTGTTGTGCATAATCTCTTTGTATAGTTTTACGCCAATGTGTCAGAGTGCCACAAGAATCATTGGTGTCACCGAGCACGAATTCTAGCCTTGTTGATTTGTTTTCTTTGCCTCTTCATACATCTGTAGCCTTGGAGCCATGGTATTGTCAGAAGTGTAAGACAACAGAATGGCAACACAACACAAGAGCATACATGATTCATACCGTCATCGCCCGGATATAAGACATATATGTCTTATCTCGTACACGGGCAAAAATGCTTGGGTTGTCTTATATTTGGGACGGTTTAGGGTGTCTTATCAGTCTTATAAATGGACAAAGAACCGTTTAGAAGATACCCCCTCGTTATACAATTGCCCCTAACCCCTACACTGGCTTAACTCGTACACACAAATAGGTGTCTTATAATGAGGCTACCCCGTTTATAAGAGACACCCGGATAATAGACACCCCCTGTCTTCTATTCAACACTGCCTTATATCCGGGTGATGACGGTATCAACAATGTTGTACTCGCTACATAGTACCTCAGACTAAGCAACCTAGCCGAACAAAAAATACGTCAAATCTACCGTGATCTCCCGGTTTAAAGACCCCCCCGCGTACAAGCCCCGTGGGTCTTCTATCCGGACCAGGGGTCTATCCGTACACACAGAACAACAACAAGCAAACTCAGGGCAGCATTACTAGTCCAAATCTATGAGGTAAGAGGCAACAAGGCCAGTAGCAATATATCTATGCGGAGTCATGGACTGAGCAAGTAGCAAAGATCACGAGACTAGAAAATGATGACCTCATGTAACTAAACCAAGTTGTGTGCAGATGTCAAATATTGCACATTGTTATAATAGGCTGTAGTGAGTAGCTCTGTAGAGAGTACAACACTTTCTAGGTTTGCTATTTGTATCACTCACTTTCCTAGTTCATCCATTCCGTTGCTTTCACATTCTGAGATGGTATCACGAGTAGGTTAGACTCCTTACCTAGCCCGCGCCCTAGCGCCCTCCGCGCCCTAGGGCGCCTGCGCGCCCTAAACGCCCTCCGTCACGCGCCCTCACGCCCTCCGCGCCCTAGCGCCCTCCGCGCCCTAGCGCGCCTCCGCTCCTCACGCGCCCTCCACCACGCGCCTAAGCGCCCTCCGCGCCCTAGTACGCCTCCGAACCTAGCCCGCGCCCTCCCGCGCCGTCCGCACCTAGCCCGCGCCCGAGCGCCGTCCGCGCCTAGCCCGCGCCCGAGCCGCGCGCCCTCGCCTTAGCCCGCGCCTCGCACCTTAGCCCGCGCCTAGCCCGCGCCCGAGCCCGCGCCTTAGCCCGCGCCTTAGCCCGCGCCTCGCGCCCTCCGTGCTTAGCCCCGCCCTCCGCGCCGTCCGCGCCCTCCGTGCTTAGCCCCGCCTCCGCGCCTAGCACGCGCCGAGCCCGCGCCCACGCCTTAGCCCGCGCCCTCGCCTTAGATCGCGCCCTAACAACGCCCTCCCCAAAGGCCGCGCCCGGCCCACGCGCCACCTCCTCACTAGGCACGTGGTTCCTTCCCCCCCTCCACCGCCCTGTTCCCCGGGCTAAACCCGTTCCTACTGCTATAGGCTTTCCACTCAGCGGCTGGCAGCCGCTTCTCTCACCGGTCACACGATTTCCACCCGGTTGCATCTAGCTCCTAGCCTCTAGCCCCTAGCCCGGTTTCCTCCTCCACTAGCGCTCCTAGGACTTCTAGTTTCGCCTCCTCCGTCGCTAGCTGTTCTCCCTCCTCGCTCCTAGCTCCGCTTTCTCTGTACTCCAGCCGACGCTAGCCTAGCCTCCACTATGGACTCCTCCCGCCGGCTTCGCTTCGATGCGGAGGGACGCCCGATAGAGTTCGGCACCTGGCTCCGCCAGACTCAGCGCTACCCCACCAGTCAGCGCCAGGATGGCGCCACCTTGTACGCCCATGAGTCCGGCGCTCTCCAGGCACCCCGACGTCCCGAGCCCCTACCTGCCGTGCACCCCCCCGACTCCGGAGGCGCAGGCGGACTACGATCGTCTTGTCTTGGCACGGGACGTTTGGGACTCCCGTGATGCTGCGGCTGCACTCGCGCTGACAGAGCTCCTTCCACCGACTGAGGCCGCTCACTTCGACCTGGTAGAGACTGCGACGGAGGTGTACGATGCTAAATCTGCATGCTATTCCACCCCTTCCTCTGCCTCCCTCAGCCGCATCCTCATGCCGTTCGTGTTTCCCGACCTCGGCTCTTTTGCGACTGTCTCGGACCTAGCCACACACTTGCGGTCCCTTGTCGCTAGCTACCGTGCGGCTTGCACTAAGGCTCAGCTTCTTGTTGCCCCTCCTCCTATCTGGCTCACCGTCCACTGGGTAGTCACTCGTCTCCCTGACCGCCTCTCCACTGCCCGTGACGCACTTCTCCAGTAGCACCCGAGTGAGCTTACGATTGATCTTCTCGAGACCACTCTCGCGAAGATCGAGAGTAACCTCCTCTCTGTTGCCTCAGCCACTGACGCAGTTGCTCCTCGTCTGTTTGAGGGGTGTGCTGTCCCCCAGCTTCCTACCTTCACTGCTACTTGTGCCTCTGCTGATGTGTCGGTCTCTGAGGACACTGTAGCTGTTTCTGCCGCTGACAGGCAGAAACGGGGCAAGGGAGGCAAGGAAGGGGTAAAGGGGGGTGGCGGCGGTGGAGGAGGTGGCGGTGGTGGAGGCGGCACTGGGGGCGGCAGTGGTGGCGGTGGCGGTGGTGCACCAGGCGGAGGGAGCTCTGGAGGAGGTGCTGACCCGCCTGCTGGAGGAGGTTCGACCAGCGGTGGTGCGGGGCCCCAGCAGCAGCAGCCACAGCAGGAGCAGCCACAGCAGAGACAGCACCAGCAGCAGGGACAGCAGCAGTGGCAGGCGCCACAGCAGTTTCAGTCGTGGGGACCCCCACTGCAGTGGGGTCCGCAGCAGCACTGGGGCCCTCCGCCACAGTGGGGACCTGGAGGACCCGGGAGCACTGGCCGCAGCAGCAGCACTACCAGCTGGGCCCCTCGCCCCCCGCGGCGCGACACTGGCCCCTGCGACCACTGGTGCGTCACCGGACCGGGCAGTCCCTGTGTCTGCGGCCGCGACGACCACACTGCAATGCGGTGCTTCCGCCGCCTCGACGACCTCTACCGTGCACGCTGGGGTCCTGAGGCGACCACCCCGCGCTGGGCTCATCTGCTAGCCCGTAAGATTCCTGTATTTGAAATGTCTATGGACGATGCTCGTCAGTATGCTTTGTATGCTGATGTTGACTATAGTGCTGATGGATCTGTGTGCTCGCGTGTTCATAGTCTAAAATGCTTGCCTCCTGTTAGTGTAGACCTGTGCCTCTCTAGTCTAGGTGCTTGTGTCTCTGCTCTAGGTGCTTGTGTAGCCTCCGGACCTGACACGTCTCCGGCTGAGGCGTCCCTATCTTTCACGCTGGACTCTGGCGCGTCGCAGTGTTTCTTCCGCGACCACACGACCCTCACACCACTCCTTGCTCCGGTTCCGGTCGCTTTGGCTGATCCTTCTTCAGGACCAGCCGTTGCGCGCAGCTCCACCACCCTCCCGTGCCCTGTGGTCCCCTCTGGTGTCCTGCGCGGCCTCCACATCCCCTCGTTCACTCGGAACTTGGTGGGTGTTGGATACCTCCAGGACAGGGGGATCACTGTTACCTTTGTGGGGGGTGGGAGGACTGCGGTCTGTACAGACGGCGCTACAGGTGCTGTTCTGGCCACGTTCACCAGGGATCCCTGCTCTGGTCTCTACGTTCTCCACACCGAGCGCTCCCCGGTTGCTTCCTCCGCTCAGGTCGCTGCGTCCCCTCAGGTCCCAGTGTCTAGTCCGGTTGCTGTGTCTGGTCAGGTAGTGGTGGCTGGTCAGGTTGCTGCGTCTTGCTCCTATCGTCCCTGCCGATCGATGAGCGAGAGCACTTTGGCCAGCACAAAACAGCGCAGGCACTGTACACTGCTGTAGTGGCACGCTACTCCTCACCTGCTTCTGCTGCGCTAGGCCGTCTCTCGCTCCCCTACCTGTTCCCCGACCTGTCCGCTTTCTCCACAGTCGCTGACCTCATCACGCACCTCCGCACTAGTGAGGCCCGCTTCCGTGCCGCTATGCCCGCTGAGTTTCTTGCCACCCACCCCCCCCCGCTCTGGCTCACTCTCTACCACCTGGTCACCCGTCTCCCTGACTCTCTTCGTGCGGTCAGGGACCACTTCCTCGCTCGCTGCCCCACTGAGCTCACCGTTGACCTGCTCGAGAAGGATCTGCTTGCAGCTGAGACTAGCATAGTCGCTGTAGCTGCCTCTCGTGGCGACCCCCGCACCCCTTTCTTCGAGGGGTGTTCCCCTTCCCCCCTTCTCCCCTCTGTCGCCTCTGCTGCTGCTGTCGACCTCGTTGGTACTGAGCAGGTCGGGACTGCGTCCGCTCCGAACTGGCGCCGCAGCGGCAAGGGCAAAGGGGGCAAGGGAGGTGGAGGTGACGGCGGGGGAGGCGGTGGTGGAGGCGGTGGCGGCGGTGGGGGCGGTGGCGGGGCTGGAGGGGCTAGTGGCAGCGGTGGGGGTGGTGGCGGCAGCAGCGGAGGAGGTGGCCGGGGTGGGGGCGGAGGTTGGGGTGGCGGTGGACGCGGAGGCGGCAGGGGCGGTGGTGGTCGAGGTGGTGGCGACGGTGGTGGTGGTCGTGGAGGCGCTGGCGGTGGCCAGAGCCAGCAGCACACTCCGTCGTCCCAGGAGCTTCGTGAGTGGTACTCTCAGCACGGGGGGGGGGGGGGGGGGTGGCCTTAGCTGCACGTACGTCATCCGCACTGGTGACTGCATTGGCCAGACGTGTGGGAGGGCGCACACCACGCAGCGCTGCTTCTCCCGCCTTGACGACGCTTGGCGCACTCAATTCCCTCCTGCCACTGAGCTGCCCCGCTGGGCTGACCTGATGAAGAAGAACATTGATATCTATGCTCTTGACTTTGATGCTATTCTCACTGCCATGTATGTGTTGTCTACTAGTGGAGAGGGTGATCAGTACCTGCGTGTTCCGCCCGACCCGGGCATTCGGACCAGTGAGGCTGCAGCTCTAGGTGCTAGTGCGTCTGTAGCCCCAGGTGCTGGTGAGGTTGCCGCTCCAGGTACTCGCGTGTCTGCTGCCCCAGGTACTGGTGAGGCTGCTGCTCTAGGTGCTAGTGAGTCTGCCCCCCCTGGTACTGAGTCTACTGAGGCACTGCACACCTTCACACTGGACTCAGGTGCTTCTCGCCGTTTCTTTCGTGACCGCACTGCCCTTGAGCAGCTTGCTCGGCCAGTTGTTGTCTCCCTTGCTGACCCCTCTGGGGGTCCGGTCATTGCGACCTCCTCCACTGTCCTTCCTTGTCCTGCGGTTCCGTCGGGCACACTGTCAGGTCTCCACCTCCCCTCGTTCTCTACGAACTTGGTGGCGGGCTGTGCGCTCCAGGACGGAGGTGTCCACCAGTTCACCCCTGCCTACGAGCGCGTGACACACTGCACGTGTGCTCGGACGGGCCGTCACCTGGCTACCTTCACTCGGCAGCCGGGGTCGGACCTGTACACACTGACCACTGAGTCCCCTCAGGTAGCTGCGTCTGCGTCTGCGTCAGGTCAGCTGTCGGCCCCCTGCTCATGTCGCTCTCTAGCACACGAGACCGTCCTCTGGCACCACCGCCTTGGTCACCCGTCAGTGCAGCGCCTTCGTGGCATGCACAAACGGTACCTTGTCTCTGGTCTTCCCCGGGTACTCCCTCCCCTCCCACCCTCGCCTGCTCCTCCCTGTCTTCCCTGTGTCAAGGGGCGGCAGCGCGTCGCTCCTCACTCCTCCTCGTTTCCCCCGACGACTGCTCCCTTGCAGACGCTCCACATGGACGTGTGGGGCCCAGCCCGCGTCCGTGGACAGGGTCAGGAGAGGTACTTCCTGATCGTTGTTGACGACTACTCGCGCTACACCTTGGTCTTCCCCTTGCGCACCAAGGGTGAGGTCCCTGATGTTTTGATCCCTTGGATCCGTGCTTCTCGTCTCCAGCTCAGCGAGCGGTTCCACTCGGACTTTCCTGTCATGCGTCTGCACTCTGACAGAGGTGGTGAGTTCTCCTCCAACCTCTTGGCAGCCTACTGTGCGGAGCACGGCATCCGCCAGTCGTTCACGCTTCCGGCCTCTCCACAGCAGAATGGGGTTGCTGAGTGCCGCATTGGCTTGGTCATGGGTCTCTACTCCTCTCAGTGGCAGACAGCCATGGACGCAGAGATGGCTTCCTGGAAGTCCACAGGCACCTACGTCGACGAGGTTCCCCCACCTGGGGCGAACATCGTCAGTGGCATGTGGATTTTCAGGGTGAAGCGGCCGCCGGGTTCTCCGCCTGTCTTCAAGGCGCGTTACGTTGCTCGAGGCTTCAGTCAGCGAGAGGGAGTTGACTTCTTCCAGACCTTCTCCCCGACCCCGAAGATGACCACTCTTCGGGTTCTGCTGCACGTCGCTGCTCATCGTGACTACGAGCTCCACTCTCTTGACTTCAGCACTGCGTTCCTACAGGGCAGCTTGCACGAGGAGATCTGGCTGCGCCGCCCACCTGGCTTCACTGGGTCGTTCCCTCCTGGTACCCAGTCGAGCCTCCGACGGCCAGTCTACGGTCTCCGCCAGGCACCCCGTGAGTGGCACGACACACTGAGGACTACGCTTGCGGCTCTTGGGTTTGCTCCTTCTACTGCTGACCCGTCGCTGTTTCTACGCACCGACACCACTCTGCCGCCGTTCTACGTTCTCGTGTACGTCGACGACTTGGTCTTTGCTACTGCTGACACTGAGGCACTCGCCCACGTGAAGTCGGAGCTGCAGAAGAGACACACGTGCACAGACCTAGGTGAGCTGACGAGCTATCTTGGCTTGCGGATCACCCGGGACAGAGCACAGTGCACCATCACCTTGACTCAGTCACACATGGTGCAGCAGGTCCTTCAGCGCTTCCGCTTCACGTACTCCTCGCCTCAGCCCACTCCTCTGCCTACCGGTCACTCGCTCTCAGCTCTGCCTTCGGATGAGTCCGTAGAGCCGCGTGGCCCGTATCCAGATCTTGTGGGCTGCCTCATGTACCTGATGACCTGCACTCGACCTGACCTTGCATACCCTCTTAGCATCCTAGCACGCTATGTCGCTCCTGGCCGTCACCGGAAGGAGCACATGGATGCCGCTAAGAGGGTGTTGCGCTACTTGTGCAGTACGTCGGGCATGGGGCTTGTGCTTGGAGGACGGCGCGACGTTGTCCTCACTGGACACTCAGACGCCTCTTGGGCTGACGACCAGGCTACGCAGCGGACGTCTCAGGGTTACACCTTCAGCCTTGGCTCTGGCTCTATTTCCTGGCGCTCTACACGCTCTTCCTTTGTTCTCAGCTCCAGTTGTGAGGCTGAGATCTACGCCACAGCCATGGCTGCCCAGGAGCTACGCTGGCTCACCTACCTGCTGACCGACCTGGGAGAGTGGCCTCGTTCTCCTCCAGTGCTGTACGTCGACAACAAGGCAGCCCTTGCCTTGTGTCAGGAGCACAGACTGGAGCACAGAACGAAGCACATCGCTCTGCGCTACTTCCTTGCTCGAGAGTTGCAGCAGCGTGGTCAGCTGCGTCTTACTTACGTGGCCACTCGGGCCAACACTGCTGATGTGTTCACCAAGGCGCTTCAGCCTTGTGATCATCAGCGTTTCTGTACTGTTCTAGGCCTTGTGCCTACTCTCCCTCACTTGCTCACTTCTTGACTCTGCTTGTACTGTGATCTTTATATATATACCTGCATGCTTACACTTGCTAGGTTGTGATCACTGTACCTCTTGTTATATTATCAAAGTGCATGTGAACTGGTCTTGTGACCACTTGCTTGTGCTCGGAATTTGTGTGGTATCCTTGAGAGCCACCCTGAGCTTGTTTTGCTTTGCCTTGCTTTGACTGGTCTTGTGACCACTTGCTCTCCCCCACTTAGCCTATGGGGGTGTGTCAAACATTATATGTTTACATTGTGTAGGCTATAGTGGGTTTAGCCTTAGGGGGTACAACAAACTTAGGGTTTCCTACTTGTACCCAACTTTCTGCTAGTTCATTCATCCTTGTTCTCTCTAAGATTCTAACACAATCAACCAACCCCCTGTAACCTCACCCCCCATTTCAACCGCCCCCTGGAACCGCACTCCCTCCCTCCTTTTCTTCCTCCAGACCCCTCCCCACCCACGATGGTCCCTGTCCAGTTCTTCACAGGTGGGGCTGCTGGTCACAGGTGGGGCTGCTGGTCACAGGTGGGGCTGCTGGTCACAGGTGGGGCTGCTGGTCACAGGTGGGGCTGCTGGTCACAGGTGGGGCTGCTGGTCACAGGTGCCTGGTGCTGGCGGCTGGTGCTGGTGCTGGTGCCTGGTGCTGGCGTCTGGCGCTGGTGCTGGTGCCTGGTGCTGGCGGCTGGCGCTGGTGCTGGTGTCTGGTGCTGGCGGCTGGCGCTGGTGCTGGTGCCTGGTGCTGGCGGCTGGCGGTGGTGCTGGTGCCTGGTGCTGGCGGCTGGCGCTGGCACTGGTGCCTGGTGCTGGCGGCTGGCGCTGGTGCTAGTGCCTGGTGTCTGGTGCCTGGTGCTGGCGGCTGGCGCTGGTGCTGGTGCCTGGTGCTGGCGGCTGGCGCTGGTGCTGGTGCCGGGCGCTGGCGGCTGGCGCTGGTGCTGGTGCCTGGTGCTGGCGGCTGGCGCTGGTGCTGGTGCTGGTGCCTGGTGCTGGCGGCTGGCGCTGGTGCTGGTGCCTGACGGCTGGCGCTGGTGCTGGTGCCTGACGGCTGGCGCTGGTCCTGGTGGCTGGTGCTGGCGTAACGGCGCTGGTGCCGGTGCTGGTGCTGGGGACTGGCTTCGGTGCTGGTGCTGGTTCCTGGTGCTGGTGGCTGGCGCTGGTGCTGGTGCCTGGTGCTGTTCCGCCGCCACTCCCTTCCCCCTTTTCCTCTCTCCCCCATAGCATTACGCCGCCACTCCCTTCCCCCTTTCCCTCTCCCACCCGCAGCGTTCCGCCGCCAATCCCTTCCCCTCCTCCCTCTCCCACCCACAGCGACCGCCGCTGCACACGCGAACAGTCGCGACGGGGGGGGGGGGGGTGACGAGCAGGGGGCCGGGGGAATGCGACGGGCGGAGCGAGGCGAAGGGAAGGAAGAAAACGGGACGGGGGGGAAAGGGCCGCGACGACCGCCACCGTTGCCGTCCCCTTCATTCCCGATGCCGTCCCCCCCCCTTCCCCACTCTCGTGCAAACTCGGCAGCAGGCGTAGGCGCGGGCAGAGGTGGTGAGGGTGGGGAAATGTGACGGGCTGACGACGGGGGAAACGCGACGCGCTGGCGACGGGGGAAACGCGACGGGCTGGCGACGGGGGAAACGCGACGGGCTGGCGACGGGGGGAAAACGCGACGGGCTGGCGACGGGCAGGCGACGAGGGAAAAAACGACGGACTGGCGACGAGGGAAACGCGGCCGGCTCGCCGCCGCGCCCGTCGCAGCGAGCGCCGTGCCACGAATAGGTGGGCCCATTAACTAAGGTCAGGAACTTAATCGCTCTATACCATGTTACAATACTAAGTTAACTAGGAACCGGGTTTAGGGCCTAGGCTTAGTAGCCTAGGCCAAGCGGGTGTCGAGAGAATCGTGGCCAAGAGAAAGTGAGAATGTGTGTTGTTCACTATAGCACACAAGGTACATATAGCAAACTAGCAAAGGTGCACCACCACCAACAAGGAAACATAACTACACTAGAGCTAAAGCTACAGGCAGTTATAAACATATATAAATGTATATCGCGACAATTCCCTCACTGTCGACGACCTCGAGAAGCACCTCCTAGCAGCCGAGAAGAACATTCTAGCTGTAGGTGCTGCTCGTGGTACTCCCCGCACTCCCCTCTTTGAGGGGTGCTCCCCCTCCCCTCTTACCCCCTCCTACGCCTCCGCAGCTGCTGCTGTCGACCTCCTTGGTGCTGAGAAGGTCGCGGCTGCTTCCGCTCCGAGTAGGAAGCGCAGCGGCTTCAAGGGGGGCAAGGGTGGCAGGGGTGGCGGACGTGGCGGTGGAGGGGGCGGCGGTGGAGGCGGCGGGGGCGGTGGAGGTGGTGGAGGTGGTCGTGGGGGTGGAGGTAGTGGTGGGGGCGGTGGTGGTGCCGGGAGCAGCGGCGGTGGCAGCGGCGGTGGTGGCAGAGGGGGGAGTGGTGGTGGCGGCGGTGGTGGGGACTTGGGTGGGGCTGGTGGTGGTCATGGACAGCAGCAGCAGCAGCAGCCGCAGCAGCGTCAGCGCCAGACCCCCACTTCCCAGCAGCTTCTTGACTGGTATGCCGGGCGTGGGGCGTCTGGGGGTCCTGGTCGCTGCCCCTATATTATTCGCACAGGTCCCCGCGCTGGTCGCCAGTGCACAGGGTTTCACACTGAGTACCGCTGCTTCGCTCGGCTTAGCGACGCCTGGCGCGTCAAGTTTCCTGATGCTACTGAGTTCCCCAACTGGGCAGACCTGCTTAGGCGTGATGTACCTATTTTTGATCTTGACTATGAGGCTATTCTTGCTGCCATGTATGCATTGACTGTTAGTGCTGAGGGTGACTGCTACTTGTGTGTGCCGCCAGACCCCGGTATAGCCCCTGGTATAGCGCCTGCAGCACTGGGTGCTTGTGAGTCTGCTCCCCCTGGTACTGCGTCCGCACGGGCCTTGCACACCTTTACACTTGACTCTGGTGCTTCCCGCTGTTTCTTTCGCGACAGCACCACAGTCACTCCCCTCCCTGCACCTGTTCCTGTCTCACTGGCTGACCCCTCTTGGGGCCCAGTGCTTGCACGGTCTTCCACTGTGCTTCCGTGTCCGGCGGTCCCGTCTGGTGAGCTGTCTGGTCTCCACCTCCCCTCGTTCTCTACGAACTTGGTGAGCAACGCTGTCCTCCAGGATGCGGGGGTTGACACCTTCACCCCTGGACGGCAGCGTGTGGCGATCTGCACGTGCTCCCGGACCGGCCGCCACCTGGCCACGTTCACCCGTGCGCCTGGGTCCAGTCTGTACACCCTCACCACTGCGTCACGCTCCACCCCGTTGTCTCCCCAGCTGTACGCGTCTGCTCAGGTAGCTACCCAGTGTGAGTGTCGCCGGCTGTCGCACGACACTCTCCTGTGGCACCACCGCCTTGGTCACCCCTCCCTGCCTCGCCTTCGTAGCATGCACTCTCGCTTCCTGGTCTCTGGCCTTCCCAGGTCTCTGCCTGCCCTCACTCCCTCGCCTGCGCCGCCCTGCATCCCTTTGCGTCGAGGGGCGGCAGCGCGCCGCTCCTCACTCCTCCTCGTTCCCTCCCACAGAGGCTCCACTGCAGACTCTCCACCTGGACGTGTGGGGCCCAGCCCGCGTCCGTGGACAGGGCCACGAGCGGTACTTCCTGCTGGTCGTCGACGACTTCACGCGCTACACCACGGTCTTCCCTTTGCAACGGAAGGGGGATGTCCCTGATGTTTTGATCCCCTGGATCCGCCCTGCTCGTCTCCAGCTCCGCGAGCGGTTCCAGTTGGACTTTCCTGTCCTGCGTCTGCACTCTGACAGAGGTGGTGAGTGTTCCTCAGACCTCTTGGCTGCCTTCTGTGCGGAGCACGGCATCCGCCAGACTTTCATGCTTCCGGCCTCTCCGCAGCAGAATGGGGTTGCTGAGCGCCGCATTGGCTTAGTCATGGAGGTCGCTCGTACCTCCATGATCCATGCGGCTGCCCCCCATTTCCTGTGGCCGTTTGCGGTCCGTTACGCCGCGCATCAGCTCAACCTCTTGCCCCGTGTCTCCTTGCCGGAGACCTCGCCCACACTGCTGTGGACGGGGAAGGTTGGCGATGCGTCGCGTTTCCGGGTCTGGGGTGCTCGTGCCTTTGTCCGCGATACCACCGCGGCTCTCCGCTCGCGCCATTCCCTGCGTCTTCCTTGGCTTTGTCCCTGATGCGCCTGACTGGCAGTTTTACGACCCCGCCTCGCGCCGTGTCTTTCTGTCTCAGGACGTCACCTTTGACGAGTCCGTCCCCTTCTACCGTCTCTTTCCCTACCGCACTGCCCCTCGCCCCCCCCCGCCGCTCTTTCTCGCCCCAGGTCCTCCCCAGGTAGACCCCCTCCCCGCGCCAGGTCCTGCCCCTTCAGGTGTTTCTCAGGTAGACCCTCCCGTGCCTGCGCCTGTTGAGGTCACTGGTGACTCAGGTCCTGCTGGGGGTGGTGCTGTCTTTGGGGGTGCTGGGCGCGGGGGTGCGGAGCTTGGGGGTGCTGAGCTTGGGGGTGCTGAGCCTGGGGGTGCGGAGCTTGGGGGTGCTGAGCCTGGGGACGCTGAGTCTGAGTGTGAGGAGCCTGGAGCTGCTGAGCCTGAGCGTGAGGAGCCTGGGGGTGCTGAGTCTGGGGGTGCGACGCCTGAGGGTTCTGATTCTGCTGCTGCGCGGTCTCCTTGGAGTAGCCGCCTTCGTCCGCGTGTGCCCCTCACCTCGCAGCAGCTGCACGACTGGTACGGTCGTCGTCAGGGTCGCGCTTCTGGAGCTCGGGGCTCTGCCGCTGGAGGTAATTCTGCTCACGTCACTGGAGCTGGGAGTGGTGCTGGTCCCGGAGGTGCTCGTACTGGAGGTACTGGAGCTGCTGGGGCTAGAGGTGCTATGTCTGAGGGTGCTCCTGCTGGAAACCCTGGGTCTGGGGGTGCTGCTGCTGGAGGCACTGAGGCTGGAGACCCTGGGACTTGAGGTGCCGGTTCTGGGGGTGCAGCAGCTGGTGGAGCTGATCCTGGAGGAGCTGGCGCTGAGGGTTCTGGAGCTGCTGAGTGTCCTGGAGCTGCTGGAGGCTCTGGAGCTGCTGGAGGTGCTGGAGCTGCTGGTACTGGTGGCGCTGCGCAGCCACGACTGTTCTTTGCTCCGCCGTCTCCGTCGTCTCTGCCACCGCCTGACTCCGTGCTTCGCCAGGTTCTTTGCCTCCCGTCGTCTACTGGTCTTCCGTTACAGCCTGGCTCACCTTTGCCTGCTCCTTCTCCGTACACTGAGCAGACAGGGGGCCTTGCTGAGCGTCGTGAGCCTACGTCGCGTCCTGTCTCACCTGTCCGTTCTGGTCGTTCCGGTCGTCGTGTTCCTCATCAGCGTCAGCCGGCTGTCCCCTGCCCCCACCTTGTACTTCGTCGTCCTTCCTCTCCTCCGCCGCGTGTTCCTATGCCGTCTCCCCCTGCGTCCTCTCTGCCTGTCGTTGCTGACCCTGCGTCTGACCAGTTTCGTGCTGAGCACCCTACGGTCACGCGTCTGCTTGCCACTGTTGTCACTGACCCGTCGTTTGAGTCTGCTGCTGCGTCTGCCTTAGTCGCTGAGCTTGTTGACTTTGCTGCTGCCTGTCGTCTAGACTACGCCGCTAGACTTGTTGCTGAGTCTGAGTATGTCTGTCCTCCGTCCGTCGGGGGTGAGTGTGCTCTTGACACAGACGTCCTTGAGGACAGGCAGGAGGACCTTGAGTGTCTTGCAGTCGCTGCGCCTCATCCCGTGGCCATGCTGCTTGTCCCTGAGGGAGACCCGGATGCACCAGACATCCCGACTCCGCGATCGTACGCTGAGGCGATCGCGGGTCCCTACTCCTCTCAGTGGCAGACAGCCATCAACGTAGAGATGGCATCCTGGAAGTCCACAGGCACCTACATCGATGAGGTTCCCCCTCCTGGGGCGAACATCGTCGACGGCATGTGGATTTTCAGGGTGAAGCGGCCGCCAGGTTCTCCGCCTGTCTTCAAGGCTCGTTACGTTGCTCGAGGCTTCAGTCAGCGGGAGGGAGTTGACTTCTTCCAGACCTTCTCCCCCACCCCGAAGATGACCACTCTTCGGGTGCTGCTGCACGTTGTCGCTCAGCGTGACTACGAGCTTCACTCTCTGGACTTCAGCACAGCCTTCTTACAAGGCAGCCTGCACGAGGAGATCTGGCTGCGCCGCCCACCTGGCTTCACTGGGTCGTTCACTCCTGGTACCCAGTGGAGCCTCCGGCGGCCAGTATACGGTCTCCGCCAGGCGCCACGTGAGTGGCACGACACACTGAGGACGACTCTTGCGGCTCTTGGGTTTGCCCCGTCGACTGTTGACCCGTCGCTGTTTCTACGCACCGACACTTCGCTGCCGCCGTTCTACATCCTCGTGTACGTCGACGACTTGGTCTTTGCCACTGCTGACACTGAGGCTCTCGCCCTGGTGAAGTCGGAGGTGCAGAAGAGACGCACGTGCACAGACCTGGGTGAGCTGCGCAGCTACCTTGGCTTGCAGATCACCCGGGACAGAGCACGCCGCACCATCACACTGACTCAGTCACACATGGCGCAGCAGGTCCTTCAGCGCTTCGGCTTCACCTGGTCCTCAGCACAGGCCACTCCTCTGGCCTCGTTCTCCTCCAGTGCTGTACGTCGACAACAAGGCCGCCATTGCGTTGTGTCAGGAGCACATACTGGAGCACAGAACGAAGCACATCGCTCTGCGTTACTTCCTTGCTCGAGAGTTGCAGCAGCGTGGCCAGCTTCGTCTTACTCACATGGCCACTCGGGCCAACATTGCTGATATATTCACCAAGGCACTTCCGCCTGGTGATCATCAGCGTTTCTGTACTTTGTTAGGCCTTGTGCCCACGCTTCCTCACTTGCTGTAGGTTTTGCTTGTACTGTGATCTATATATATACCTGCATGTTTGCTCTGGTAGGCAGAGATCACTGTGTTGTTGTTGTTACATATATATCTCTGCATGTGAACTGGCCTTGTGGCCTTTTGCTTGTGCTCAGTGTGTGTGGTGACGTTGTGATCCACCCTGAGCTTGCTTTGCTTTTCTTGACTGGTCTTGTGACCTCTTGCTCTCCCCCACTTTGCCTATGGGGGTGTGTCAAACATATATTTAAATTATAGTTTTGGGTAGGCTGTAGTGGGGTAGATAATGTGGGGTACAACCCCTTAGGTTCCTTCCTTCTACCAAAATCACTCGATAGTCAACATCATTCACTGCCTAGATTCAACAGCGACGCGACGGGACGGGCGCTACGGGCGGCGAGCGCGGTAGGCTAGGCGCAACGGGAGCTAGGGAACGAGACGAATTGGCATGAGAGGCGCTAGGGGACGATACGGGCGTAACGGGCGCTAGGGAACGAGACGAACCGGCATGACAGGCGTCAGGGGACGATACGGGCGTAACGGGCGCTAGGGTACGAGACGAACCGGCGTGACAGGCGCTAGGAGACGGTACGGGAGGAACGGGATCCCACAGGATCCTAACTTAGGTGATACCATGTCAAGAACGGAATGGTGATGTTCACTAAGGTTGGTTGGGGTACATAAACCTAACCCTAACTGTTGTACCCCATATTACACACATCACTAAGACTATAACAACTGACATTCTCACATACCAGTACAAGGTGGTTCAATCAAGTTCATCATTACGCTTCCGCAATCCCATCACTACTCCGAGTCTTAGCCTTGAAACGATCCTAAGGGCTTTTCTCAGCCCAACACCCCGGTTCCACACCCCTTTGCACAGCTACTTCGCTACATGCTACACCCCTGCACTAGTTTTGCTGTATATGCTTTAAGTGCCTATACGGTTATAACTTCAGGCACTACCTAGACCAGCATCCTACTGTTATTGCATATGCGGTGACAACGCCCAGCCGTTCACGCGTCTTCACTGACCGTGCACAGTTACGGTAGCACTGCTGTGCGAGGCCGTGCGATTGATTCCATTCGTGAATATTCTCAGTAGTAGTCTGACAAGAGGTGTTTTATATCGTGCACACAACAAATTTGCAATTCTGATATGAGGTTGCCCTGATTAGGGGCCTAGGAACATGCCCTAACACAAGTCTAAGGGTTGTGAAAGAGATTGCCTGCCTAGTACCGTAATTAATCGGGTGATACATAGTGGAGGTAGCAAAAGTCAGTACTCCGGAGAGAAAGGTACAGGAATGCTATGGTTTAGCAGCAAATACAAGGGTACAAGGGTTGGCCAAGAGAAGGCGTTACCTCGAAGCCAATGAGCAAGCACTGATCCCAATGTGGGTCAGATCCCAATGTGGGTCGAATGGCTGGCTGTCTTCCCCAACCTGGTTCTGATGCCAACATCCTAAGCAACGCCCTTGTGAATCCACCGCGATATGAAGCCCTGCACACCTATGCCGGCTCCACTGGATGGTCGCCGCTGCCTCCGAGAGGCACCCTTGCCATTTGAGTGACTGCTACTCGCGCCTTGCACTGCTGTGGCGTCAGATGGTGCCATTGCCATGGACGGCGAGTGTGTGGACGCGTCGCCCATGACCTCTTCGACGCACTGCGCGTCGTCGTCGTCGTCGCTATGGTCGTCGTCTGGGCTGTCGTCCAGTTCAAGCGCCCACATGTTGGCAGCGTGCTGAAGCCTGTACCAACAAAAATCAAAACGAGCGGAACATTGTAAGACAGAGGATTCACAGCAGTCGACAAAAGTGCAGGTGCGGAGCGTGGCGGCGGCAGACCATCGCGAAAAAGAGTGCACAGATTGCGTACCTTTCGCGCACGGCGTCGAGTTCCGAGTAATCCATGGACTGCCGTCGCCCGCTCATGGACATGCGCGGAACCTGCATGCTTCGACGGCCCCCCATGGTGGCCGTCGCGCTGCGCGCACTGGGATGGCTGCGGGCCACCATGGACTGCCTTCGGGCACGCTGCGCGTCGCCCGCCGCGACCCAGCGGTCAAAGTTGTCGCTGGGGGACTCTAGCTCGCCGCGCGGCGACTCCGCTGCCGCGCCCACCGACAGATCGGCTTGCAGTGCTCGAAGCCGAGGAAGTTGCGAGGTGGCGAGCGGCAAACGAGTGGGGCCCAGCGCTCGTAGCAAGCTTGACGGGATTTCCGCGAGGTCGCACGGCTGGCTCCAGTCCCCTGAGGCAGTTTGCGCACAGTTAGGTCCTGTCGAATCGGCGTGGCTGGCGCAAGAGCCCATTCCATCATCCTCGTTCCGGGGCTTGTCCGGACGGATCGCACTGACGGATTCTGCCATGAGGTCGACCGCCATGACGGCGGATGGCACAGCCAGCGAGAATCGACCTGGACGCGCGTCGGCGCGAGCAGCAGGGGCTCGGGGCAGGCTGGTTGAAATGCTGGTGCGGCAGGTGCTGGCGGAGCGAAGGGATGAAGTGACACAGACTTTGGAAGTGGCAACGTTGAGGCGAGGGTCACGACCATACGCCGTGGATGCAAGGTACGAGAGAAGCCAGTCTTCCTCTTCTGAACCCAAGCCTGTAGCGGGGCTTTTAACTCGACATGCTACGCGACCGAGTTGGGACGCCATCACTACGAGTCGTGGCTGTTAGCTGGCAGACACAGTTGAACACCAATAACTTACAAGAAAAGAATTACGTAATTGCGTAAATACACATGTTTGGACGTTCTGCGAATGATCGTGACACCTCATTCCGCTTGGACTAAGTAGCGAGCTAAAAGCTGGGAGGTCCGTGTGTGGGTGAGGGATTCTATGTTGGCTGGCATGGCAGGCACTTGGATGTGATGGCGCGTTTTGGAGCGATGTTGTGTGAGATTCTGCTCGCATGGCTAGTGGAAGGATGACGGAGAAGGTGCGGAGGAGATTGAATGCAGAAAAAGTGGACCAATAGAGTACGAGATAACCACGCTTGGCACTGGACGGATGGATACACTTGTTCTCTGTTCTCAGCATTGCTGTCAACCACCAGCTTCAAAACTTGATGCTTCAGCAACCCACACAGTGGCGCAACAACCTCGCTCATTTATTGTCCAACCGTCTTGATCCACTTTGGTGGCCAAACAATATATACGTGTTACAAAATGGAGGTAACCTGGAAAGCCTGGATGTATTGAGGGTAGCAAACAATCCTGTGATATAGTGACAGAGAAAACACTATGGGATCTACGAAGCCTTCGGTTTCGCAGTGTCCATCTCTGAACCCGAAACCTCTATATCCTACTAGAACTAAGAAGATTGGTGCATCGGTGAGTAGTTTCTCTGGTGTGAAAATCCACGAACTCTTACAAGTCTGCCGAAAAGGTTTCAGTGTGTTGGTAGTGGAAACAGCACGGGAAATGTTTGGGTGGAATAGTGCACCGGTTAGGATCGGATCACCTTGCCATTGATGCATGTTGTAGGTCCCATTAGACGATTTTACTGTTTCTTCATTACTACCTACCTTGTTTTCAACCACCCTACAAACTCGAAACAGCGTCGGCTCTACCCTGAAGTATGTATTCATGCTCGATATTCCTTCGCAGGTAACAGATATTGACTGCAAAAAGATTGAGCGGGACGTTCAAAGGGCAGAGTGCCCTGAAACGTTTGCTAGGCCTGATCTTGTAACTGGCTAGCTAAGATATTTCTGTATTTCCATCCTGCCAATCAACGCTCATATGATACTAAAAGCTACCGTGGCGTCCTCCCCGCCAACACTTCACCCTGGCTCTGGGAGCATGTAGTACATGTACCGTTTTTTTATGAAGTTCAGAACGAATTTCCTTCTGAAGTGCGAGCTTCTTTCTGAATCCATGTTTGTATAAACATTAGTTACACCAAGATTATCTTACTGAGCTGTTATAGATGAGTGCAAATTAAACGATAACGCTGTTTTATTTGAATGGCACAAGCTAATGAGTTAAAGCCGGCAGCCCAAATTGCACAACTTTTAAAAGCTTGACGCGAGGGGGTTTTTCTGGTCTGCGGTTTGGCGAACGTTTTCGATCTCGGCTCTTTCGTTTTTTTCGCCAAACCCAGCCCGCCCTCGTATTTCGTCCTGGGGGTTGGTTCAGTCCCCGAAAGTCCCAAATTGCAGGCGCGCTTTTTTTCAAACCTTGCAAACACTAGTTCATCAAGTTTTAAAAGCTTGACCCGCGCGGCCCGCAATTTGGGCCGCGGGCTTTAAGACTTGAATATATGAGGAAACTCTAGTTGGGCGATAAATTTTGAATAATATATATGTACACTTTATTTTGGCAACGGGGAAAAAAAAAGGCATAAAACGTGATTGAAAAATGGACGCAACTCGAGGAAGTTTCAAACCTAAGCACCAGAGGGGTTTTTGTATTAAGGGTTGATCCCTCCCGAAAAAGTGTCCAGGTGTCAAAATATATTTTTATCTATGTTATATATGTTATGTTAATACGGTTGTAAGGTATATGCTATAGGGTACAACTTTCTTGTCGACATTCGGTGGCAACTCCGGGGTGGAGAGCCGGAGAAGCCCTGGAAACTTGGATGAGAGATCAGTCCTCTGTGTTAATGAACGCGGCGACCAGATATCTATACACAACACCGCATCGGGGCACAGCAAGGATGATGTGCCGAGCGGAAATAATGGTGTTTCTGGTGGAGCCGAGGGACAAACACTCGCGGAGTTGACACCGACGGGCAGTACTACGCTTAGTCCAGAGGGCGAAGGAAGCGACGCAGCAGATACGGAGCTGCTTACGCAGACTCGGAGGATGTTGAATTTGGAACATCGCAGCACCGAGGTAATCCACCCCTCCGTCACATATGCGGCGTTGCCCAAAGTCGAAGTGCCGGAGCGCTTTGCTGGAACCCCGTGTTAAGTTTGCTGAAGAACTACATAATGCCAATTCGGAACACGCAATACCGCTGGATGAAGGACGAGCTTGATTCCGGAGATTGTCAAACACGGTGACTGGAGAAGCGGAGACGGAGTACGGCATGTAGCTGGAACGGATGCTGAGCGAGGCCAACCAGACGGTGGCAATTACATGAGAGACCGTAACTATATTCTCCGCGACGCTCCGTGGTGCAGACGCATGAGCGCATGAAGAAGTTTGCTGTTTTTTTCCGGCGAAAAGGGGAGTCGCTTCTTGCGTGCTACGGAAGGTTGCGCGAGCTCGTCGCAGACATGGAGTGTTGCGACGAGTGGCGGTTGGTGACGAAGTTCCTCACTGGCCTGACGAATGAGCTCGCAAGGGAAGTGCGAGGAAGGGTCTTCAAGCTAGGACCCACAGCGACACTCGAGCAAGCCTACGAGCCGGCAAAGAAGCATGAGCTGGGATTGCGCATGTATGAGATGGAAAGGGGAGAGTTCGGCCCGAAGAGCGCAAGAGGCCGGGGGTTAGGGTAAACGGTCGCGCTGCCAGGAGTACATTTCGCGAAGAGGGGGGATAGGGAGGTAGAGACGCGCAAGTGCCATTGCTGTGGGCAAGAAGGGCATCTGCAGCGTGATTGTACCAAGCCCCCGACCTGCGATCTTTGCAAGAAAGAGGGGCACATGCGAGAATTGCGGCAGACGCGGACACCACACACAAGATTGCTACAGCCGATGGCTGGGGTCCACGGGACTAAGGAGCAAGGAGGAATTGGAGGTTCAGTTCGGCCAGTTACAAGCCAAGCTGTGGGAGATGGAAAGTGGGTCTCGCAAAGAAGCACCCATGCTGGCAAAAGAGGAAGAGGGCAGTGGGGGAAGCGAACCAGAGTTCGTGTTGATGGTGCGGTCACTGAGGCAGAGGGACGAGATAGGGCTGCGGAGTGACCGACGGGGGATGCCCGCACCACTGGTAAGAGATACAAGGCGGTTCAGAGGGTACACGACCGAGCCGGAGGAAGAGATGACAACGGGGCGGCACACAAAGGAAAGGATGGTTTGCCAACCATCAGTGCCCACCATCGAAGAGGGAGAGATTACAGTCGGCGGGGTGACGGTGGCGTAGGCCAACATCGACACAGGGGCACACCATATTCTGCTGGAAAAAGGGTTGGTGCAGAGGCTGAAGCTGGACCTCCCAAACAAACTCACGAAACGAGGTATTTTGATCATGACGAAGGAAGGAGGGGAACCGAAGTGGATGCCCAGCACCCGGCTGCCATTGGAAGTGGTGGAGGACGAATGATGAATGCAGGATCCGCGTGCGCTGCGGAGTGACTCCCTCATAAGATTACGACCTCCAGATTGGAATGGAGCTGCTGTACCGCATCGGGGCTACGATTTGCACATGGCAAGTAAAGGTGTTGTTGTGAGAATGAGAACGAGAATGGGGGGACTATGAAAATGAAGTGAGTACAAATATGAAACCCTAATTGGTTGTACCCCCTATGGGATACCCCACTATAGCCTACACAACAGCATAAGCTATAATGTTCTGACACACCCCCATAGGCAAAGTGGGGGAGAACAAGGGGTCACAAGACCAGTCAAGCAAAGCAAAGCAAAACAAGCTCAGGGTGGATCACAAAGTCACCACACAGTCCGAGCACAGGGTCAAGGCCACACGGCCAGTTCACATGCAAGAGTACACACATATATATAAAGCTAGACAAGCAAGAGCAGGTATATATATATGTGAGAGTACAAGCAAGGTCAAGAGGAGAGCAAGTGAGGCAAGACGGGCACAAGACCCAGCTGAGTGCAGAAGCGCTGATGATCACAAGGCGGAAGTGCCTTGGTGAAGACATCAGCAGTGTTGGCCTCAGAGGCCACGTACGCAAGCCGCAACTGTCCACGTTGCTGTAGCTCACGAGCAAGGAAGTAGCGGAGAGCAATGTGCTTTGTTCTGTGCTCCAGTCGCTGCTCTCGACACAAGGCCAGCATGGCCTTGTTGTCTACGTACAGGACTGGAGGAGAACGAGGCGGCTCTCCAAGGTCGGTCAGCAGGTAGGTGAGCCAGCGAAGCTCCTGTGCAGCCATGGCCCCGGCGTAGATCTCAGCCTCACAACTCGAGCCAAGAACAGAAGACGAGCGAGTAGCCCGCCACGAAACAGAGCCGGAACCAAGGCTGAAGGTGTAACCCTGTGACGACCGCTGCGTAGCCTGGTCGTCAGCCCAAGAAGCGTCCGCGTGCCCAGTGAGGACCACTGGACTCCGCCCTCCAAGCACTAGCCCCATGCCCGACGTACTGCACAAGTAGCGCAACACCCTCTTCGCTGCAGCCATGTGCTCTGGTCTGTGTCTCCACAGGAGCTGCGTGAGTGGTTTGCCCGGCGCTGGAGGCGTGCTGCTGGTGCTGGAGGTCCTTCGGCTGCTGAGGGTGCTGCGGTCGCGGGTCCCGGAGGTGCTCGTCCTGGGTGCACTGGAGCTGGTGCTGCTGAGGGTGTTGGCGCTGAGACTACCGCTGGCAGTCCTACTGGGGGTGCTCCTGGTGCTGCTGGAGGTTCTGGAGCTACTGGTGGTGCTGCTGGAGCGGGTGCTCCTGCTGAGGGTTCTGGTGCTGTCCCTGCTGCTTCTAGCGTCGCCGCGCGGCCTCGACCGTACTTCGTTCCACTCCTACAGCAGGTTCTTGGTCTTCCACCTTCTACTGGTCCTCCTCCTCCCTTAGAGTGTCCACAGCCTGTCTCGTCCCAGCTACAGTTGCAGCCTACCTCCCCTTTGCCTGCTCCTTCTCCCTACACTGGTCCTACTGGAGGTCTGGCTGAGCGTCGTGAGCCTGCGTCTCGCCCTGCGTCGCCTGTCCGTGCTGCTCGCACTAGTGGTCGCGGTTCGCGTCAGCGTCCTCCTCCTGTCCCTGGCACGCACCGGATGTCTCTGCGTCCGTCCACTGCTCCTCTGCGTGCCCCTTTGCCTTCTCCTCCTGAGTCCTCTCTTCCTGCTCTTGCCGACCCGGAGTCGGACTCTCTTCGTGCTGCCAGTCCTACTGTCACGCGTCTCCTTTCTACTGTTGTCACTGACCCTTCTTTCGAGTCTACTGCTGCGTCTGCTCTCGTTACTGAGCTCGTCGACTTTGCTGCTCGCTGTCGCTTAGACTACGCTGCTAGTCTTGTCGCTGAGTCTGAGTCTGTCTGTCCTCCGTCCGTCGGGGGTGAGTGTGCCCTTGGCACGGACGTCCTTGAGGACAGGCAGGAGGAGTTCCAGTGTCTGGCAGCTGCCTCACCTCATCTCGTGTCCGTACTGCTTACCCCTGAGGGAGACCCGGATGCACTTGACATCCCGACTCCGCGCTCTTACGCGGAGGCGATAGAGGGTCCCTACTCCTCTCAGTGGCAGGCAGCTATGGATGCAGAGATGGCTTCCTGGAAGTCCACAGGCACCTACGTTGACGCTGTCCCCCCTCCTGGGGCGAACATCTGCCGCCGTTCTACATCCTCGTGTACGTCGACGACTTGGTCTTTGCCACAGCTGACACTGCTGGACTCGCCCACGTGAAGTCCGAGCTGCAGAAGAGACACACGTGCACAGACCTGGGTGAACTGCGCAGCTACCTTGGCTTGCAGATCACCCGGGACAGAGCACGCCGCACCATTACCCTGACTCAGTCACACATGGTGCAGCAGGTCCTTCAGCGCTTCGGCTTCACGTACTCCTCGCCTCAGGCCACTCCTCTGTCTACTCGCCACTCGCTCTCAGCTCTGCCTTCGGATGAGTCCGTAGAGTCGAGTGGCCCGTACCCAGAGCTTGTTGGCTGCCTCATGTACCTGATGACCTGCACACGACCTGACCTTGCATACCCTCTTAGCATTCTTGCACGCTATGTTGCTCCTGGGAGACACAGACCAGAGCACATGGCTGCAGCGAAGAGGGTGTTGCGCTACTTGTGCAGTACGTCGGGCATGGGGCTAGTGCTTGGAGGGCGGAGTCCAGTGGTCCTCACTGGGCACGCGGACGCTTCTTGGGCTGACGACCAGGCTACGCAGCGGTCGTCACAGGGTTACACCTTCAGCCTTGGTTCCGGCTCTGTTTCGTGGCGGGCTACTCGCTCGTCTTCTGTTCTTGGCTCGAGTTGTGAGGCTGAGATCTACGCCGGGGCCATGGCTGCACAGGAGCTTCGCTGGCTCACCTACCTGCTGACCGACCTTGGAGAGCCGCCTCGTTCTCCTCCAGTCCTGTACGTAGACAACAAGGCCATGCTGGCCTTGTGTCGAGAGCAGCGACTGGAGCACAGAACAAAGCACATTGCTCTCCGCTACTTCCTTGCTCGTGAGCTACAGCAACGTGGACAGTTGCGGCTTGCGTACGTGGCCTCTGAGGCCAACACTGCTGATGTCTTCACCAAGGCACTTCCGCCTTGTGATCATCAGCGCTTCTGCACTCAGCTGGGTCTTGTGCCCGTCTTGCCTCACTTGCTCTCCTCTTGACCTTGCTTGTACTCTCACATATATATATACCTGCTCTTGCTTGTCTAGCTTTATATATATGTGTGTACTCTTGCATGTGAACTGGCCGTGTGGCCTTGACCCTGTGATCTTTTCTATCGCGAGGAGGGCCTTCTCGAGGAGGTCTACAGTGAGTGTGGTGGGACAGACTGAGAGAAAGTGGTCCCTGACTACTCGAAGGGAGTCAGGGAGGCGAGTGACTAGGAAGTACAGAGTGATGTACATGGGGGGGGACTATGAAAATGAAGTGAGTACAAATATGAAACCCTAATTGGTTGTACCCCCTATGGGATACCCCACTATAGCCTACACAACAGCATAAGCTATAATGTTCTGACAGTTGTTGGTGCACAGTACTGGGAGACGACAGCCCAGTAGGAACCCTGCCCGTGCATTTCGTGAAGAGGAAGCCTCGAGAGGCGGTCCGCAGAGATGGACATGCAGCTATAAGATTGGACATGGAAGCAGTACGAGTTGGAGAGGGAGACTAGGAGGGCGGAAGAGGCAGTGGGGCCCCACCCACTGATGCTGCCTCCACGGTTGACGGATTTGGGGCGACAGCAGGAGCCCCTTATGATCGTGGAGCTCTTCGGTGGCATTGGAACGGGGCTAACAACAGCCCTTTAAGCAGGATACCAGGATAGTGGAGGTAGATTCAGTGGTGCGTCGCATGGCGATGCAGCACGCGAAGAAGTTGAGGGGCCTGTACCCTTCTCAACTACTCTATGGAGTAGAGGTCGAGGCGGAGAAGGACATGGTTCACGACATACGAGAAGTGGAGAGGGAAGATGTCGAACGTTGGGGACAGTTTGATCTCCTGGTGGCAGGATGGGAATGCCAAGGCGTCTCCCGTGCGGGCAAAGGCAAGGGACTGGAGGCTCCCAGGTTGACGCTGTTCTGGGAGCTACTGCGGGTCATTGAACTTATCGACCAGATGCACTAGGAGAACCTGTACATCTTCGAGAACCCAGAATTCTCGACTGACAGTCGGGAGGCGGTGCGCAGGATGCAAGATGTTATCGCGGCAGAGCTGGGGCAGGAGTGGCTTGGGATGCAGTGCAGCAAGGGACATACTCTCTTCGTGTACGGCGCTACTGGCAGAACGGGATTCCAGAAGGGAAGCTGAGGCACGAGCTGATTCAGCGCAAGGGACCAATATCACACCCACAGGAGGACATCCTGGAGCCACATTGCACCCCCTGCGCCGGTGCTCAAACCGGCATCCGAGCCAGGTCCAGTGCAACGAGCCGGGATTGCCAAGGGAAGCGTGGCCCACCCTGGTAGCCTACCACGGCACCTACGGGTTCACCTGGAGCGAGGGATTGCCCGGACCAGGCATGGAATACGACCATCAGCAAGGAAGGTGGGAAGAGCCTACAGCAAGGGAGAGGGAGTTGAAGATGGGATGCATCCCTGATGCCACAACGGCACCAGCAGTGAAAGAGGAGAAGAGGAGGGATGCACTAGGACGAGCCATGGATGCAGTGTCCATGCACTGGCTCGTGCATGTCATTTAAATGTCAATTGAATTTGAGGCAGAAGTCGGAGGGCCGCGAGATGACACCAAAGAGAAGGTGGCGGCGAGTCAACAAAGGGCAGAGCAAGTAGTACAGGAAATACAGGTGGAGAGACAGCAACAACGGGAGAAGGGGTGGGCTCTGATGGCGAGAGAGATAAACTCAGAGGCAGGAGGAGTGCCAAGCACCACGTGGATCGAACTGCCCGCACAGGGGGAGGAGGGAGGAACTGAGCTGCCCGAGGAAGGGCCTACAAGAGGGGCACAACATAATGCGTCACTAGCCGAGGCAGAGAGGGGCGGGGAAGGGAGACGAGGGGAGCAACCTGAAGCCCCTCCAACAGAGCGAGAAGTAGAGGCTGAGGGGTTGTGGGAGATAGGGGAAGGAATGCAAGGGGAGTTGAAAGATCAACTGCGGGAGGTGCTGAAGGAGAATCGACAGGGTTTTGCCTTCACCTTGATGGAGTGGGCAAGTACAATGGGGGAGAGATGCAGATATGGCTGACGGAGGAGATACCGGTGTCAGACATATATGATATAGCCTGTGTAGGCTGTAGTGGGGTAGACAATATGGGGTACAGCTTTCCTAGGGTTCCATACTTGTACCTTTCTCATTCCTAATAAATCCATTCCTCGTAGTTTCTTCACATGGTATAGAGCAGGTTCCCTAGTGGGACCGTTTTTTTTTAAGGGCCCACCACTGAAACTTTTTTCTCCTGCCCGAAGCGCGCCTCTGCCCCTATCGAGCGCCTCGCGCTTGCCTTCCCTGCGCCCCGTGCGCCTGCCCTGCCGTCGCGGCCCTGACTAGCGCCGTCTCGGCCCTGCCGTCGCGGCCCATACCATCGCGCCCCACCCTGCCGTCGCGGCCTCTGCCGTTGCGGCCACTGCAGTCGCCGCATCTGCCGGCGCGGCCCCCTGCCGTCGCGGCCCCTGCCGTCGCGGCCTTTACCGGCGCGGCCCCTGCAGTCGCGGCCGCTGCCGTCGCGGCCCTCTACCGTCAAAACCCTGCTGCAGTCGCGGCCCTGCCGCCCTTTCGTCGCGGCCCCGCCCTGCCGCCCTTCGTTGCGGCCCCTGGCCTGCCGCCTCACGTCGCGGCCCCCTGTCCTGCAGCAGCCGCCGCGGCCCCGTCGCCTACAGCAGCTGTCGCCCCGGCTGCCGCCGTCGCTGCCCTGCTACCGCAGTCGAGCCTGCAGCTACCGGTGCGACCGCCGCCGTTGCCGCCACTGCGGCCCCTCCTGTCGCAGCCCTGCCCTGCCGCCTTGTTGCGGCCCCTCCTTGTCGTGGCCCCTGCCCTGCCGGCGCGCCCCGGCCCTGCCCCACCAGTAGCGGCTCTCCACTCCCGCCACTGGTAAGTGCACTGCCGCACCCGCGCCGCCCTGCCGAGCCGAGCCGCCCTACCGAGCCGCGCCGCCCGGCCGAGTCGCGCTGCTACTGCTACTGCTACTGCTGCTGCTGCTACTGCTACTGCTGTCATGGCTACCCCTAACGTCCTTACCTTCGATGCTGAGGGTCGGGTAGTTGATTTTGACGGCTGGGTCGATGATCTGCAGCTGTTTCTGCAGTGTGATTCTAGGGACGGAGTCTCACTGCTTGATCTCACGTCAGGCGTCTCTGTTACTCCTGCTGCTGATGCGGACAGTGCTGTTCGCTCGCAGTGGACCACGCGCGATGCTGCTGCCCGTCTTGCTGTGCGTAGTCACCTACCGTCTACTGAGCGCGCGCACTTTGCTCAGTACAAGACAGCTAAGACTCTGTACGACACTGTTGTTGCACGCTACTCCTCCCCTGCCACTGCTGCCCTTAGCCGCCTCATGCTGCCGTACCTGTTCCCTGACCTAGCCGCCTTTGCCACAGTCGCTGACCTCATTACGCACCTCCGCACTAGTGACACCCGCTACCATGCTGCGCTTCCTGCCGAGTTCTGCGCCAAGAACCCCCCCCCTATGTACATCACCCTCTACTACCTCGTCACCCGGCTCCCTGACTCCCTTCGCTCGGTCAGGGACCACTTCCTCTCCCTTTGCCCCACCACGCTCACCGTTGACCTTCTTGAGGAGCGCCTTCTTGCAGTCGAGAAGAGTATCAACGCTGTAGGAGCCTCTCGTGGTGACCCCCGTACCCCTTTCTTTGAGGGGTGCTCCCCTGTTCCCCTTTTGCCCTCTGTTGCCTCTGCTGCTGCTGTCGACCTCGTTGGCACCGATTCGGTCGGCGCTGCGTCTGCTCCTAGTGGGAGGCGCCGCAACGGCAAGGGCAAGGGGGGCAAGGGTGCTAGAGGAGACGGCAGGGGCGGCGGTGGTGGCGGTGGAGGCGGCGGAGGGGGTGGGGGTGGCGGTGGGAGTGGTGGCGGGGGTGGGGGCTTCGGTGGCGGAGGTGGAGGTGGAGGCGGCGGCGGCGGTGGCGGTGGGAGTGGAGGTAGCGGCAGCGGCGGCGGTGGGGGTGGCGGCGGCGGTGGTGCTGGTCGGGGTGGCGCTGTGCAGCGGGGAGGCTTTGGTGGTGGCCAGCGCCAGCAGCAGCAGCGTTCTCGTGAGACCCCGTCGCCTCAGCAGCTTCGTGAGTGGTACGCTGGGCGTCAGAGGTCTGGGGGTGCTGGTCCCTGCGCTTACGTTGTCCGCACCGGCGACCGCAGTGGGGAGACGTGTGGAGGACCACACGCCACACTGTGCTGCTTTGGCCGCCTGACTGACGCTTGGCGTACGCAGTTTCCCGACTCCTCTGAGATCCCTTGCTGGGGTGATCTGCTTAAGTCGGGGGTTGCTATCTTTGATCTTGTTTATGATGCTATCCTTGCTGCTATGTATGTTGTGACTATTACTGCTGAGGGTGACTGTTACCTGTGTGTTCCGCCCAACCCGGGCAGTGGGGCTGCTGCTCTAGGCGCTAGCGTCATCGGCGAAGGACGTCGACAACTCCAGCGGCAAGGGCCGAGGCGACGGGGAGGCGTCGTGCTCGATGGTCGGCGTGGTGGAGCCGACACTCTCGCTGGCGCCGGAGGCTGGCGATGACTTCCAGGCGGTGACGGCAGCTGTGCAAGCCAACCCAATGGCGGTGCTTCTCGACAGCGGTTGCTCCCACCAACTGATGGGGACGAAGGCGGTCTTTGTCGACATGGCGCCGAGCGACGGAGTGAAGCACGTGCGTGGATTCAACGGGGCGCTGCAGCCCGTCGAGGGTCACGGAACCGTCGCTCTGCAAGGGGAGGCCGGAAGTGGGTCCTCATCCCAGGCGTCCTCTACATTCCGGGGGTGCAGGCGAACCTGCTGTCAGCAGGTCAACTGAAGGAGAGCGGAGTGCAGCTGAAGGGCGACGGCGACGAGATGCTGCTCATCGCCGCGACCGGGGAGGTGCTCGGTCGAGCACGCTACACCGGACGAGTCCTGTGCACCGACCTTCGCCCCTGCTCAACGCGATCGCCGCCGACCGAGGTGGTGGCTCTGCGGACGATTGTCTCGGCGACGAAGTCGACCCCTGACCGGTTGCATGCGAGGCTCGCGCACGTCGGCGTCGACACGATCACGAGCTCGGCGAAGCATGAAGTTGCTACTGGGCTCGACATCAAGCCGTCGACCGGACTAGACCCGCCGTGTGTCTTGTGCGTCGGAGGAAAACTGGCGCGGCACACCTTCCCCGACAAGGGCTCGGAAGCCAAGGAGGCACTGGCCGTCGTGCACATTGACTTGTGCGGGTCATTTCGGGTGGCTGCCAAGGATGGTAGCTTGTACTTTTTGCTGCTGAAGGATCGTCACACTCGGTTCGTGTGGGCAATGCCGGTCCCTAAGAAGAGCGATGTGCTGCGGGAGTTCCAGAAGTGGCTGGTGCTGGTGGAACGGCAGGCAAAGAAGTCGGTGCTGATGCTCTGCTCAGACTGGGAGGGGAGTTTCTCGGGAAGGAGTTTACTGACTTCGTCGACGGGAAGGGCATTGTCCATGACCTGACGTGCCCCTACACTCCGCAGCAGAACGGCATGGCTGAGCGGAAGATGCGCACGGCCGTCGAGTCCGTGAGGACGATGCTGCTGCACATGGGCGTGCAGCATCACGGGTGGCACCTCGCTATACGACAGGCCGTCTGGATGCGCAACTGCTTGGAGCGGTCGACGACGCCGCCGGGGACGACGCCGTATCAGCTACTAAGCGGGAAGAAGCCCGACCTCACGCTGGCGCGGGTGTGGGGCTGCATGGTGCAGTTAATGGTTCCCGAGCAGCAGCGCGGTGGGAAGCTGGCGCCGAAGACTCGGTGGGGGCTTCACCTGGGCGTGTCGCCGGTTAGTAAAGGCTGGGAGGTGCTCGACCTCATAGACAACAAAGTGGTCGCGTCGGTTGAGGTGATTTTCTACGAGACGCTGTCGCTAGAGGTGTGGAAGGCGAAGTATGGGCCGGCGTTGGGGCGGACGCCGACACACCCGCCGACGGATACCTCGACGGCGACGGTCCCGCTGCTCGCCGAGGTCGACGAGCCTGCTGATGAGGATGTCGTGGAGGTTCTTCCTCCTCCGCCTGTTCTTGCTCCTCCCACCCCCGTCGCAGATTGGCCTGCGTCGACACCTGTGCTGGCCACCAGCGATGAGGGGAGCCTTGAGGCGTCGCCTGTGGCGCCGGCTAGTGGCATCGCCGGCGGCCAACAAGGCGCCAAGCTCGTCGACAAGGATGTGAAGCCGTCGACGACAGGGGAGCAACAGACAGGGGAGCCGGTCGAACAGGAGGCAGGAGTAGGGGTGCAGTCGACAGGGGAGCTGTCGAAGTCAGCAGGAGGGGAGCAGCCGGTCGAAGGGTCAAAACAGCTGGTCGACGACATGGACGTCGACGAGAAAGGGGAGCTGTCGGCAGGAGAAGAGTCCACCGACAGCGATGTGGTGGAGGTTTCGATTGAGAAGCCTGAGCTGCAACGCACAGGTCGAACTCGGAAGCCGCTGGAGCAGCTGGTCTTCCACGCCTGCCTGCCACCAGCTGCCTTCACCACGGCGTACGACAACGCCAACGATGACATGCTATACGACGACGCCGAAGATGATGTCGACATACCGGAGCTCGACCCCGACGTGCATGTAGACCCCGAACACTGCTGAGACATCGCCACGATGACGGTGAAGGAGGCGCTGGCGAGCTGGAAAGGCGAGGCAGTGAAGGCCGCCGTGGACGAGGAGATTTGCAGCCTCGTTGGCATGGGCACCTGGGAGCTGGTCGAACGCCCACGCGGGGTGAACATCATGAAGAACCGGTCGGTGTTGACGATTAAATACCGCATCGACGACACCGTCAAGCGCGAGAAGGCGAGGCTGGTCGTGAAGGGCTTCACGCAGGTGTACGGCGCCGACTACGACGAGACGTATTCGCGGGTGAGCAGCTACGTCACGTGGGGGATCTTCCTCAGCATCGTCGCCATCCTCGACCTCAACCTGATGCAGCTCCACATGAAGAACACTTTTCTGCAGAGTAAGCTCGACTGCGTGCTGTACATGTACCAGCCGGACTACTTAGACGATGGGACCGGCCGGGTGTGCAAGCTGCTGAAGAGCCTCTACGGGCTGAAGCAATCGCTGCTGCTGTGGTACAGGGCTCTCGACGGCGTGCTGGCTGGAAGAAGAGCCAGGTCGACACGGCGCTCTACTTCAAGGTCGGCGACGACGGAGTGACCCGCTGGGTGCTGGTCTACGTCGACGACCTGCTCGCCGCCAGCAGCAGCACCGCGATGCTGAAGGAGTTGCTGGAGGCCGCCTTCGAGCTACGCGAGATCTCGCCGGTCGTGAAGTTTCTTGAGCTGGAGATCGTGCGAGACACGCCAGCAAGGAAGCTGTGACTGCACCAGCAGAACTACGCCGACAAACTGCGTAGACGCTTCATTGACGAGGAGCAAGGCAGGCGCATCCCGAAGACACCTTTCTCGGTCGACGCCTACACCGAGCTGACATTCGACGACGAGGAGGCACAGGAGCGCGAGGAGGAGTACCGGCAGAAGGGTTGGCTTGCTGCAGTTCGCGGCAACGACGACGATGCCGGACATCTCGTTCGCCTGCAGCAAGCTGGGGAGCGGCCTGACGGTGAGGAGCGACCAGCATTGGCGCGAGGTCGACCGCTGCATCGCCTACCTCGCTGACACCCGCGACACCGCCCTGGAGTTCGGCGGTGGACCAGAATCCCTGGAGCTGATCGGCTATGTGGATGCAGACGACGCGGGCGACAAGCAGAAACGGACGAGCACGGGCGGCTATGTGTTCGTCTTTGGAGGGGCCGCGGTCTACTGGTCGAGCCAGCGCATCAAGTGCGCGACGCTCTCCTCGACCGAGTCAAAGTACGTCGCGGCCACGGACGCCGGCAAGGAGGGGCGTCGACTTTGCTTCCTCCTTGCAGAATTCAAGATGCTCGACGCTGGGAAGCCGACCATCATCCGCGTGGACAACAAGTCGGCAATCACGATCGATGAAGGGTTGGGGTTGACGGGCAACCTCAAGCACATGGAGCGACGCTACGCCTGACTGCAGCACATGGTGAGGCGCGGGAAGTTCGTGCTGAAGTACATCCTGACCACCGAGCAGCCAGCTGACTCCCTGACAAAGGCGCTTCATTTTCCGGCTTTCAACTGGTGCTATGTCGCCATCGGCCAAGTTCGTCTGGCCGACGTCGGCGACGGCGACAATAATGTGCAGCGGTAGGTGCCGTGCCCTTTTGCACGGCTGGTGCGGTGACGGCGTGCTGTGTGTGGGGTGGACGCCGAGGATGAGTTTTCTCCGAGGAGTACTGCCGTGTGGGCTGGAGGCCCAAGCGTGAGCGCGGCAGGGGAGTGTTAACGGGAGTGAATTGTTGGCCCCGCCCTCGCTTGGGCAACGCCGATGACTTGGTTGGATGTACGGGAGAAGCACCCGACCGTTTGCAGTGAAAGAGCTGCTCGACGGGCTTCGTCAAGATGCAGGGTATCACTGTGGTGTTGCCGTCGACCAGGAGTGCTCGACGGCCTTCTTCTGCGCGGCAGGTGGACGAGGTGACTGTCGACCTGCACAGGGCTGTCATGGGGCTGGAGCCGTCGACCACAGAGCTCGACACCTATAGCTGACTGGGTTGGGCGACGGGTAGGTTGTCGACCAGGAGGAGCAGTTCGACGAGGAGGTCGACGGAGCAGTCCGTCGACCTGACATGTGAGCAGCGGTCGACGAGGGGAGTTCGGCAACAATAGCTGACAGTTCTGGTCGACGGAGGGGTCCAACAACCAGGGGGTAGCTCGATGGGAGTTGTGGTCGGCCAGAGGCTCCTGGAGGTCGACCAGAGGCACTGGTAGTCGACCAGAGCACTTGGTGGTCGACCAGGTCGACTGAGTAACCTTCTCGGCGAGTTCTGCGGGGGCACGCGAACGTCGTCGAGGTCGCGATGACGAAGGCGACTTTGGGCTGGTATCCCGAAGTCGATGTGGCTCGTCAGGCGCAGACAGCAGCCGAAGGATGTACAACGATGCAAGTCGGGCCAATCGTCTGCGCACACCTGCGAGCGTGCGCACTGCTGTCTTCTACGGGGCAACGCTGGACAGCCGCTCTGCTGCAGCGTTGGCACGCCGTCGACCTGGAGTGTTGGCAGGTCGCCTTTCTGCAGTGCTGGCGCGACTCCTCTACGCAACGCTGGCAAGCGGTCGACCATACAGTGCTGGCGGTCGACCAGGCTAGCTGCAGAGTTGCTAGGTGCATGATGTAGTCATTTCTGTCATTGCTTGTTCAATCATTCTGAAATTTCGACTTTGCTAGTGGAAACTCTTGCCGATTTGTCCTGAGAATGTGCAAAGCACTAAGTAACTAAGCAAAGCTACGATCACTCCTAGTAGTTCGTGCCAACCCTCGTAGTCTAGCTCACTACCGTTGTAGATTCTCTCCGCAAGTGGGAGCACCCAAGGTGCTGACAGAAGTGGTGACAGCAGGAGCACCAGAGCTGTGGGCAGCCCTAGCCAAGGCCAGGGGGGATTACCTCCGCACACTGCTACCATCAACTCTGGAGAATCAACACGTGGCTCAACTGCGAGACGCTCAACGATACCTGCAGCGACTGGGAGGAGTTCAAATCCCTCTGGGTGGCCAGCCTCAGGAGGGCCAGGAAGTGTACCACCGAATTGCTCGACAGAATGTGCTGGATAGGGGGCTTAGTGAGGAACGCTGGAGGGTGGTGGAGGTGTGGGATTCTGATGGAGAATCAGCGGGGCAGGAGGGTGAGGGAGCACGTCACCAACACATCACTTGCATGTACCAGGAGTGCGGGACGTCTAGAGTCTAGTGGAGCCATAGCCAGCTCCAGAGGGGACAAGTGAGTAGAAGCCAGAGAAGAGCATTAGTTGAGGCAGCGCCCAAGAGACGCGCATCTGCAGCAGCACAGAGAAGAGCGGTAGCAAAGCAGAGTATCGGTGACGAAAGGAGGATGAAACTTAGTCAGAGCAGCCGATAGAAGCAGGCAAGGCAAACTTGAAGAAGCATCAAAGGGAGAGCAGTTGTTTTTCCGACGTTGTCACGTATTTACGTGCCATCAGCAGCAGGGAGTACGGGCAACGTAATTTCGAGCCCGAGAGTAGTAAAGTGAAGCTCAATTGAATGTAGAGCATTCCAGTGTACCATATGAGGTTGGGAGTGGTGAGAAGTGTACTGCGCATGACACAGAGAAGTGGGTAATAGAGTCTAGAAGTATCTAAGGAGAAGCGGTTGGTGAAGGTACACATGAGGTGTGGAATGCGGTGGCATGGAATGGATGTATGCTTGAATATGTGGAGTGTAGTATGCTGTTCATTTTCGGTATGCATGGAGTGTGAAGTCCCTAGCAGGGCCCGGTAATGAGGATGAGAGCAGCAATCCGACATCTGGCTTATGAAGAAAACGAGCATGCTGAAGCCCTTACAGATATTCACATGACACAAGCCACTGGCGGAATGTGATGCTTGTTTGTCTGTTCGGCATTGCAGCAAGGGCTAGAACTAGCAAACATCTTGTTGAGCGATTATGGGTTAGTGAGACTTTTTGAGCGATTAGAAGCCAGAAAAGAGCATCAATCGAGGCAGCGCCCGAGAGACGAGCAGCTGCAACAGCATAGAGAAGAGCGGCAGCAAAGCAGAGTAATAGTGAGGAAAGGAGGATGAAACCCAATCAGAGAAGTCGAGAAAAGCAGGCAAGGCAGACTTGAAGCATCAGGGGGAGAGCAGTTGCTTTTTTCGACAGCTGCTCTTCTATCATCTCCGGCTGCTTCATCCTCCTCGCGGTTTCCGTCTCCTCTCGGCGCATCTTCCTGAATTTGATCAACTCTCACCAACGTTTACACTCACGCTTCAGTTCTCCGATGACTATCCCAATGAGCCCCCTTGCTGTGCGGTTCGTCACAAAGACGTTTCACCTCAATGGTTTGTCACACATTCTGCCTTCCCTCTTGCGGCCCCACCCATCTCCCCTCTGTCCCTCCCTCCTTTCATTTCCCTTCTCCCGCTTTGGAGTACCGTTGACACTCCCATCCCACGATTAGCAGGTCTACCGGACCCCAATTCTCCAGCTGCTCTTCTGTGATGTCCCTGATATCATCTATTGTTGCTTTGTCCTCTGTTGGAATGGCTGTCGCCAGCATCTACTCTGGGTGCTCTTCTAGCAACTCCAAGGCATGGTATCTAGCCATGCGTCTCACTTCAGGGTCCTTCTCCACATGTACCCATTTCCGAACGAAGCAACCAGCCTTTAGTGTTGCGGTTAGCCCCGTCCCTATTCCGCCATATAGTTCCAGCACACACAGTAAGCTCTCCTGCTCCCACACCCTTGTCATTCGGTCCTTCAGCTGTGCTGGCTGTCCAGCCACCTTTTTCTCCGTTCAACGCTCATATTCTTATGAGTACCGCTTTCACTTCCAAGCGTCTAGGTCTTTCGTCAGGCCGGTCTTTTATGCCAAGTACTCATCGTCGCTCCCACCCTGTACAGCAGCTCCATGCCTACCAAAATAGCGCAGTACTCTAACTCTGACACCCCACACTTTACCCTTATGCAACATTCCTTCTCCGTCCTTGGCTGCAACACTAATTCCATTGGCCGGTGTGCCCGCGGCATCCAATTTGGCTCGCCTCCTTCGACGGTCATCAGCAGGATGCCTCTCTCGATTAGCCTTCTTGGCATGTCCAGCTTCAGTTGTCGGGCTATTAGCACATGATAGGCTCCCATATCTATGATGGCTTGGCCCACTAATAGTCCCCCCTCCGTACTTCATTTCTCCGCAATCTTCACCGAGGCTTGACAGACCAGCACCTATTTTTGGTGTCTTCTCATCTCCGACTCTTGCCCTCTCTCTCTTTCAGACTGGGCTGTCGCGACCTCTCGTTGGTCTGCGTGCTTGCTCTGTGGGCGTCGGTATGGGTCTCAAGTATAGGTCGTCCCTTTCTCTTGGGAACGTCATGAAGGCGAATTCTCTACTAAATTGCTCTCCCCCTCCTCCTCCTCGCTGACTTCCTCAATGGTCATCATAGCTCTGCTCTTCACTTCGGTCTGAGGCATGCGGTGCATCTGCAGCTGTAGCTTCCACATTTCCACCTGAAGCTCTTCTCTGTGTGGGGCCCCTTGTTGTTTCGGCTTGATGTCGCATTCTTCTCCGCGGTTCCCCCATTTTCCGCAGTTGTCGCACGTTGGAGCCTTGGGACATTCCCTCTTTATATGTCCCTCCTCTCCGCACCCATGGCAATTTCTCGTTTCTCCCCTTTCCTGTACCGCCGTCGGTGACACTACATTGCCGCTGCTGCCCAGGTGATCCGTGTCTTGTTCTTGGGCTCTGCATCCTCCATGTCAATCATTCGCTGCACATGCCTGGATCTTTTGGCCAGCCCATACACCTCCTTGAGTGTCACATCTGCCCCAATCCCATACAAAGTGTTGCGGACAATCACTCGCAGGTCTTCGTCTAGCCCTCGCACAAATTTCCTAACCAACAGTCGACCGTCCTTGTTTTCGAGGTCTACCAATAGCTCCTTGAGTTTACTATAGTACGCCTGCAGTGATTCGTCTCAATTCCGACGGAACTCTTGGAACTCTTCTACCCGCGACTTCGTTTGACCCACAAACTACATCTTCAGAATCTGCAGGAACCTCAGAGTCGGGCTCTCAATCTCTCTGTACGCTAGCTCTTCCAGTATTTCCTCTTACACCATCCTGTAGTAGGTATCTGCTTCTCCTGCCGGCGTCCCCACCATCTTCCTGAAGAACTCCTGTGGGTCGAATCCGTCTCATTCCCAGCAGTATTGCACCATTTCCAGCTGCAACTTCATCCTGTGATTCTTTTAACTCGATCCCACTCCCATGTCAAACATTATATATGTTACTATTCTGTAAGCTATAGTGGGTTTAGCCTTAGGGGGTACAACATTCTAGGTTTTCCTACTTGTACTCCCAATGCTGTTAGTTCAATCACTTCTCTCTCATTCTGGCATGGTATTACGAGCCTAGGTTAGGAACCTAGGACCGCTAGTTCCTAAGGGCCCACCGTTCCGCTAGAAGCGCCCTCGTGCGCCCTACCTTACTCGCGCCCTCGTGCGCCTCTTCACTAGTGCGCCCTCGCGCGCCCTCCCTCTCACGCTGCCCGTACGCAGCCCGCTAGCCGCCCGCGCGCGGCCCGTTTTTCGAGCGCGTAGCCCGCTAGCCGCCCGCGCGTGGCCCTTTTCTCGTGCGCGCGACCCGCTAGCCGCCCACGCAGTCGACGCCGCCCGCGCGCAGCCCGCCCTGGCCTCGCGCGGCCCCTAGCACAGCCCGCGAGCTGCCAGTCGACCGGCGCGTGCCGCCGCCTCGCGCTCGTAGGCCGCCTGTTAGAATGAACAAGTGTGGGTGAACTAACAAGATTGGGAGTACAAGTAGGAAACCCTAGAATGTTGTACCCCCTAAGGCTAAACCCACTATAGCCTACACAATGTAAACATATAATGTTTGACACACCCCCATAGGCTAAGTGGGGGAGAGCAAGGGGTCACAAGACCAGTCAAAGCAAAGCAAAACAAGCTCAGGGTGGATCTCAAGGATGCCACACAAATTCCGAGCACGAGCAAGTGGTCACAAGACCAGTTCACATGCAGTTTGATAATATAACAAGAGGTACAGTGATCACAACCTAGCAAGTGTAAGCATGCAGGTATATATATAGAGATCACAGTACAAGCAGAGTCAAGAAGTGAGCAAGTGAGGGACAGTAGGCACAAGGCCTAGAACAGTACAGAAACGCTGATGATCACAAGGCTGAAGCGCCTTGGTGAACACATCAGCAGTGTTGGCCCGAGTGGCCACGTACGAAAGACGAAGCTGACCACGCTGCTGCAGCTCTCGAGCAAGGAAGTAGCGCAGAGCGATGTGCTTCGTTCTATGCTCTAGTCTGTGCTCCTGACACAAGGCAATGGCTGCCTTGTTGTCGACGTACAGCACTGGAGGAGAACGAGGCCGCTCTCCAAGGTCGGTCAGCAAGTAGGTGAGCCAGCGTAGCTCCTGGGCAGCCATGGCTGTGGCGTAGATCTCAGCCTCACAACTGGAGCCGAGAACAGAGGAAGAGCGTGTAGAACGCCAGGAAACAGAACCAGAGCCAAGGCTGAAGGTGTAACCCTGAGACGACCGCTGCGTAGCCTGGTCGTCAGCCCAAGAAGCGTCTGAGTGTCCAGTGAGGACAACGTCGCGCCGTCCTCCAAGCACAAGCCCCATGCCCGACGTACTGCACAAGTAGCGCAACACCCTCTTAGCGGCATCCATGTGCTCCTTCCGGTGACGGCCAGGAGCGACATAGCGTGCTAGGATGCTAAGAGGGTATGCAAGGTCAGGTCGAGTGCAGGTCATCAGATACATGAGGCAGCCCACAAGCTCTGGATACGGGCCACTCGGCTCTACGGACTCATCCGAAGGCAGAGCTGAGAGCGAGTGACCAGTAGGCAGAGGAGTGGGCTGAGGCGAGGAGTACGTGAAGCGGAAGCGCTGAAGGAAGGACCTGCTGCACCATGTGTGACTGAGTCAAGGTGATGGTGCGCTGTGCTCTGTCCCGGGTGATCCGCAAGCCAAGATAGCTTGTCAGCTCACCCAGGTCTGTGCACGTGTGTCTCTTCTGCAGCTCCGACTTCACGTGGGCGAGTGCCTCAGTGTCAGCAGTAGCAAAGACCAAGTCGTCGACGTACACGAGAACGTAGAACGGCGGCAGAGTGGTGTCGGTGCGTAGAAACAGCGACGGGTCAGCAGTAGAAGGAGCAAACCCAAGAGCCGCAAGCGTAGTCCTCAGTGTGTCGTGCCACTCACGGGGTGCCTGGCGGAGACCGTAGACTGGCCGCCGGAGGCTCCACTGGGTACCACGAGGGAACGACCCAGTGAAGCCAGGTGGGCGGCGCAGCCAGATCTCCTCGTGTAGGCTGCCCTGTAGGAACGCAGTGCTGAAGTCAAGAGAGTGGAGCTCGTAGTCACGCTGAGCAGCGACGTGTAGCAGAACCCGAAGAGTGGTCATCTTCGGGGTCGGGGAGAAGGTCTGGAAGAAGTCAACTCCCTCTCGCTGACTGAAGCCTCGAGCAACATAACGCGCCTTGAAGACAGGCGGAGAACCCGACGGCCGCTTCACCCTGAAAATCCACATGCCACTGACGATGTTCGCCCCAGGTGGGGGAACCTCGTCGACGTAGGTGCCTGTGGACTTCCAGGAAGCCATCTCTGCGTCCATGGCTGTCTGCCACTGAGAGGAGTAGAGACCCTCCATCGCCTCTGCGTAGGAGCGTGGGGTCGGGATGTCTGGTGCATCCGGGTCTCCCTCAGGGGCAATCAGCATGGACACGAGATGAGGTAAAGCAGCAGCAAAGCACTCAAACTCCTCCTGTCTGTCCTCAAGGACGTCCGTGCCAAGAGCACACTCACCCCCGACGGACGGAGGACAGACAGACTCAGACTCAGCAACAAGGCTAGCGGCGTAGTCTAGACGACAGGCGGCAGCAAAGTCCACAAGCTCAGCGACTAGAGCAGACGCAACAGAGGACTCAAAGGTAGGGTCAGTGACAACAGTGGCAAGGAGACGCGCGACAGTAGGACTAGCAGCACGAGTAAGGTCTGACGGCGGGTCAGCAACGTCAGGAAGAGAGGACGCAGGAGGAGACGGCAGAGGGACACGCTGCGGAGCAGTGGAATGACGCAGGGTCATATAGTGAGTGCCAAGGACAGGAGGAGGACGCTCACGCGGAACACGACGACGAGTGCGGGCAGCGCGGACAGGCGACTCTGGACGAGGCTCACGAGATGCAGGACTAGACTCAGGCGACGGAGGACGAGACTCAGGCTCACGACGCTCAGTAAGACTACCCGTCGGCGCAGTGTAAGGAGAAGGGGCAGGCAGCGGAGAGGCAGACTGTAACTGTGACTGCGACTGGACAGACGGTGGACTCAGTAGGGGAGGAGAAGGACCAGTAGAGGGCGGGAGACCAAGAACCTGCTGAAGGAGCGGAACGTAGTATGGCCGCGGCCGCTCAGCACCTCCAGCTCCAACCCCCTCAGCAGGCCCAGTCCCAGCAGCTCCAGTACCTCCAGTACGAGCACCTCCAGGACCAGCGGCTCCAGCAGCTCCAGCAGCACCAGCACCAGCAGCCCCTCCAGCAGCGCCAGTAGCACCGCCAGCAGCAGCAGCACCTCCAGCAGCTCCAGCAGCGCCAGCAGCACCTCCAGTAGTAGCAGCACCTCCAGCAGCTGCAGCAGCACCAGCGCCAGCAGCACCTCCAGCAGCGTCAGCAGCACCAGCAGCACCTCCAGTAGTAGCAGCACCTCCAGCAGCTCCAGCGGCACCAGCACCAGCAGCACCTCCAGCAGCGTCAGCAGCACCAGCACCTCCAGCAGCTCCAGCAGCACCAGCAGCACCACCAGCAGCAGCAGCACCTCCAGCAGCTCCAGCAGCTCCAGCACCAGTAGCACCTCCAGCAGCGCCAGCAGCACTGCCAGCAGCAGCACCTCCAGCAGCTCCAGCACCAGCAGCACCTCCAGTAGCGCCAGCAGCACCTCCAGCAGCAGCAGCACCTCCAGCACCAGGGTCCGCGACACTAGGAGCGCCACTCCGGAGACTGCAGCGCCGAGCGTACCACTCTCGGAGCCGCTGGGGAGAGGGCAGCTCCCGCCTAGGAGGAGAAGTACTAGCACCAGCTCCAGCAGCACTCCTAGATCCAGAAGCCCCTCTCCTGAGGCTGCAGTACTGTAAGTACCACTCACGCAGCTGCTGTGAGGAGAGAGCTCCTCCAGGTGTAGCACTCCCAGGCTCAGCACCTCCAGACTCAGCACCCCCAGACTCAGCACCCGCAGGCTCCGCACCCCCAGGCTCAGCACCCCCAGACTCCGCAACCCCAGGCTCCGCACCCCCAGGCTCCGCACCCCCAGGCTCCGCACGCTCAGGCTCAGCACCCCTAGCAGGACGAGAGTCGACAGCTACCTCGACAGGCTCAACCGGGTCTACTTGGGACACACCTGAGGGAGCGGCACCCTGAGGGGGGAGGGGGTCTACCACAGCAGCACCTGGCGCGAGGAAGAGAGGCGGGGGGGGGAGCGGGGCAGTGCGGTAGGGGAAGAGGCGGTAGTAGGGCACCGACTCGTCAAAAGTGACGTCTTGAGAGGGCAGGACACGGCGCGAGGTGGCGTGGTAAAACTGCCAACCAGACGCGTCCGGGACAAAGCCAAGGAAGACACAAGGAACAGCGCGGGAGGAGAGCTTGTCCGCGGACGTATCGCGGACAAAAGCTCGAGATCCCCAGACCCGGAAACGCGACGCATCGCCAACCTCCCCCGTCCACAGCAGTGTGGGCGAGGTCTCCGGCAAGGAGACACGGGGCCAGAGGTTGAGCTGATGCGCAGCGTACCGGACCGCAAACGGCCACAGAAAGTGGGGGGCAGCCGCATGGATCAAGGAGGTACGAGCGACCTCCATGACCAAGCCAATGCGGCGCTCAGCAACCCCATTCTGCTGTGGAGAGGCCGGAAGCGTGAACGACTGGCGGATGCTGTGCTCCGCACAGTAGGCTGCCAAGAGGTCGGAGGAGAACTCAACACCTCTGTCAGAGTGTAGACGCAAGACAGGAAAGTCCGAGTGGAACCGCTCGCTGAGCTGGAGACGAGAAGCGCGGATCCAAGGGATCAAAACATCAGGGACCTCACCCTTGGTGCGCAAGGGGAAGACCGTGGTGTAGCGCGAGTAGTCCTCAACAACGATCAGGAAGTACCTCTCCTGACCCTGTCCACGGACGCGGGCTGGGCCCCACACGTCCATGTGGAGCGTCTGCAAGGGAGCAGACGTCGGGGGAAACGAGAAGGAGTGAGGAGCGGCGCGCTGCCGCCCCTCGACACAAGGAAGACAGGGAGGAGCAGGCGAGGGTGGGAGGGGAGGGAGTACCCGGGGAAGACCAGAGACAAGGTACCGTTGGTGCATGGCACGAAGGCGCTGCACTGACGGGTGACCAAGGCGGTGGTGCCAGAGGACGGTCTCGTGTGCTAGAGAGCGACACGAGCAGGGGGCAGACAGCTGACCTGAAGCAGACGCAGACGCAGCTACCTGAGGGGACTCAGTGGTCAGTGTGTACAGGTCCGACCCCGGCTGCCGAGTGAAGGTAGCCAGGTGATGGCCCGTCCGAGCACACGTGCAGTGTGTCACGCGCTCGTAGGCAGGGGTGAACTGGTGGACACCCCCGTCCTGGAGCGCACTACCCGCCACCAAGTTCGTAGAGAACGAGGGGAGGTAGAGACCTGACAGTGTGCCCGACGGGACCGCAGGACAAGGGAGAATAGCAGAGAATGTCGCAATGACCGGACCCCCAGAGGGGTCAGCGAGGGAGACTGCAACCGGCCGAGCAAGCTGCTCAAGGGCAGTGCGGTCACGAAAGAAACAGCGGGAAGCGCCTGAGTCCAGTGTGAAGGTGTGCAGTGCCTCAGTAGACGCAGAACCAGAGGGCGCAGACTCATGAGTACCTAGAGCAGCAGCCTCACCAGCACCTGGGGCACCAGACACACGAGCACCTAGTGCAGCAGCCTCACCAGTACCTAGAGCAGCAGACTGGATACCGGGGTCAGGCGGCACACACAGGTGACAGGCACTCTCAGCACTAGTAGACAATGCATACATGGCAGTGAGGATAGCATCATAGTCAAGAGCATAGATATCTGCCCTCTGCCTAAGCAGCTCCACCCAGTCGGGGAGCTCAGCGTCGTCGCCAAACTCTGTACGCCAAGCATCGCCCAGACGGGCGAAGCAGTAGGACTCTGTGTGACCACGTGTCCCGCAAGGCTGACCAGTCCGGACACCTGTGCGAATGTCGTACGGGCAGCGAGCAGTACTCAGTGACCCTCTACTCTGAGCGTACCACTCGCGAAGCTGCTGGGGCGAAAGAGCCTCGTGTAGACGACGCGAGAAACTCCCGTAGAGCCACTACAAGAAACTCCCGAACTACCCACTCCAGGACGACTCCCACTACTGCCACCCCGACAACCCCAACTGGCGTACCACTCACGAAGCTGCTGGGGCGTGAGGGGCTCACGCGGACAGCCCTGGAGCTGCATCTGGCCACGCCAGGAGCAGCAGTAGAAGCAGTAGCAGCAGCAGTAACAGCAGTAGCAGCACGGGCAGGGCAGTGCTCACCAGTGGTGGGAAGGGCAGGCGTACGAGCGAGGCGACTGCGGGGCCGTCACAGCGGCCGCTCCAGGGGCGGCTGCTCCAGGGGCGGCTGCTCCAGGGGCCAGGGGCGGCTCCTGCAGTGGCAGCTGCTCCAGGGGCGGCTGCTCCAGTGGCTAGGGGCGGCTGCTGCAGGGGCGGCTGCTCCAGGGGCGAGGGGCGGCTCCTGCAGTGGTGGCTGCTCCAGTGGCCAGGGGCGTCTGCTGCAGGGGCGGCTGCTCCAGGGGCGAGGGGCGGCTCCTGCAGTGGTGGCTGCTCCAGTGGCCAGGGGCGGCTGCTCCAGGGGCCAGGGGCGGCTGCTCCAGAGGCCAGGCGCGGGTTAGGTCAGGGCGACTCAGCGGGCAGGGGCGACGCGCGGGCAGGGGCGACGCGGCGGGCAGGGCGACGCGCCGGGCAGGGCGACGCGGCGGGCAGGGGCGACGCCGTGGGCAGGGCGACACGGCGGAGAGACGGCGACGCCGCGGGCAGGTGGTACGCGGCGGGCAGAGCGACGCGGCGGGCAGGGGCGACGCCGCGGGCAGGGCAACGCGGCGGGCAGGTGACGACGCCGCGGGCAGGTGGTGACGCCGCGGACAGGTGGCGACGCCGCGGGCAGGGCGACGCGGCGAGCAGGTGGCGACGTCGCAGGCAGGTGGCGACGCCGCGGACAGGTGGCGACGCCGCGGGCAGGCGGCGACGCCGCGGGCAGGGCGACGTGGCGGGCGGCGAGAGCCTGCAGGGGCGGCGCGCGGTCGGGCAGAGGCTGCGCGGCGGGTCTGCAGGGGTGGCTCTCGGGCCTGACGGGCCTGCAGAGGCGGCTCGGGGGCCTGACGGGTCTGCAGAGGCGGCTCTCGGGCCTGCCGGGCCTGCAGAGGTGGCTCGGGGGCCTGACGGGTCTGCAGGGGCGGCTCTCGGGCCTGACGGGCCTGCAGAGGCGGCTCGGGGGCCTCACGGGTCTGCAGAGGCGGCTTGGGGGCCTGACGGACCTGCAGGGGCGGCTCGAGGGCCGTACTAGCTTGCAGGAGGCAGCGCGAGGGCTGCAGGACGACACGCGGGCAGACCGAAGGGCGGGGCGCGCGAGGGCGCACTAGCAGAAAAAGGAAAAGGGGCGCACGAGGGCGCACGAGCAGAGAAAGGCGCATGAGGGCGCACGTAAGGTAGGGCGCACGAGGGCGCTTCTAGCGGAATAGTGGGCCCGTAGGAGAAAGCGGTCCTAGGTAGCAACCTAGGCTCGTGATACCATGTTAGAATGAACAAGTGTGGGTGAACTAACAAGATTGGGAGTACAAGTAGGAAACCCTAGAATGTTGTACCCCCTAAGGCTAAACCCACTATAGCCTACACAATGTAAACATATAATGTTTGACACCGCCGCCCGTACGTAGGCCGCCGCCCGCACGTAGGCCGCCGCCTCGCACAGCCGCAGACCGCGCGCCGGCCCACCCTCCCGAGTCGCGCCGCGCCGTCCTGCCCGAGCCGCGCCGCGCCAACCTGCCCGAGTCGCGCCGCCCTGACCGAGCCGCACCGCCCTACTGTGCACCACCTGCAGTAGCTGCTGCTCCTGTTACTGCTACTGCTACTACTGCTACTGTTACTACTGTTCCTACTACTGCTACTGCCAGTATGGCCAGTCCTACCGTTCTCACTTTTGACGCTGAGGGCCGTCCGATTAAGTTTGACGTTTGGCTCGATGACCTGCACCTGTTCCTCCAGATCACTGCCAAGGACGATGTTTCCCTGTTTGACCACACGTCCGGCGCCACTCCCGCACCTACTGCTACTGCTGACAGTACGGCTCGCTCACAGTGGCAGACCCGTGACGCTCACGCTCGCCTAGCCGTTCGCAGCCACCTGCCGTTAGATGAGCGCGAGCATTTTGGCCAGCATAAGACCGCTCAGGAGCTGTACGATGCTGTAGTTGCACGCTACTCCTCCCCTGCTAATGCTGCGATAGGCCGTCTCTCGCTGCCCTATCTCTTCCCCGATCTGTCTGCCTTTGCCACTGTAGCCGACCTCATCACTCACCTCCGTACTAGTGATCTCCACTACCGTGCCGCGCTTCCCCCCGATTTCCTCGCCAAGAACCCTCCCCCGATGTACCTCACAATCTACCACCTAGTCACTTGCCTCACTGACTCTCTTCGCGCTGTCAGGGACCACTTTCTCGCCCTCTCCCCCACCGACCTCACTGTCGACCTGCTCGAGAAGGAACTCCTTGCAGCTGAGACTAGTATTGTAGCTGTAGGTGCCTCTCGTGGCGAGAGGCACCTACAGCTTTGAGGGATGTTCCCCCTCCCCCCTTCTCCCCTCCATTGCATCTGCTGCTGCTGTCGACTACCTCGGTGCTGAGGGGGTCGGGGCTGCGTCTGCTCCTAGTGGGAGGCGCAAGGGCGGCAGGGGCAAGGGGGGCAAGGGTGGCGGAGGTGGCGGCGGGGGTGGCGGTGGTGGAGGGGGTGGAGGGGGCGGGGGTGGTGGCGGTGGTGGGAGTGGTGCTGGTGGTGGGGGGGTCAGTGGCGGAGCCGGAGGTGGTGGCGGCGGCGGTGGTGGGGGTGGCGGGGGTGGTGGTGGCAGTGGTGGCGGCAGTGGAGCTGGTGGCAGGCGAGGTGGAGCGGTGCAGCGTGGGGGGTTCGGCGGTGGCCAGAGGCAGCAGCAGCAGCGTCCCAGCGAGACCCCGTCGCCCCAGCAGCTCCGTGAGTGGTACTCTCAGCGTGGGGGGTCTGGGGGTGGAGGTAGCTGCCCGTACGTCATCCGCACAGGTGACCGCACTGGCCAGACCTGTGGGAGGTTCCACACGGCGCAGCGCTGCTTCTTTTGTCTCGACGATGCCTGGCGCGAGCAGTTTCCTGACGCCTCTGAGCTGCCCCGCTGGGCTGATCTACTGAAAAAGAACATTGATATCTTTGCTCTTGATTTTGATGCTATCCTTGGTGCCATGTATGCATTGACTGTTAGTGTTGAGGGTGACTGTTACCTGCGTGTACCACCCGACCCGGGTATTGGGACCAGTGAGCCTGCCGCTCTAGGTGCTAGTGAGTCTGCTGCCCTAGGTCCTGGTGAGGCTGCTGCTCTAGGTGCTAGTGAGTCTGCTGCTCCAGGTGCTCGTGCGTCTGCGCCTGCTGGTACTGCGTCCACTGAGGCACTGCACACCTTCACACTGGACTCGGGTGCTTCCCGCTGCTTCTTTCGTGACCGCACTGTCCTTGAGCAGCTAGCTCGGCCTGTTGCTGTCTCTCTCGCTGACCCCTCCGGGGGCCCGGTCCTTGCGACCTCCTCCACTGTCCTCCCTTGTCCTGCGGTCCCGTCCGGCACCCTGTCGGGTCTTTACCTCCCCTCGTTCTCTACGAACTTGGTGGCGGGCTCTGCTCTCCAGGACGGGGGTGTTCACCAGTTCACCCCTGCCTATGAGCGTGTGACCCACTACACGTGTGCTCGGACGGGTCGCCACCTGGCTACCTTCACTCGGCAGCCGGGGTCGGACCTGTACACACTGACCACTGAGTCCCCTCAGGTAGCTGCGTCTGCGTCTGCGTCAGGTCAGCTGTCGGCCCCCTGCTCGTCTCGCACCCTGTCGCACCAGACCGTCCTCTGGCACCACCGCCTTGGTCACCCGTCAGTGCAGCGCCTTCGTGGCATGCACTCCCGGTACCTTGTCTCTGGTCTTCCCAGGACCCTGCCTCCCCTGCCACCCTCCCCTGCCCCTCCCTGCCTTCCCTGTGTCGAGGGGCGGCAGCGCGCCGCTCCTCACTCCTCCTCGTTCCCCCCGACAGAGGCTCCCCTGCAGACTCTCCACCTGGACGTGTGGGGCCTAGCCCGCGTCCGTGGACAGGGCGGCGAGCGCTACTTCCTGCTGGTGGTTGACGACTACACGCGTTACACCACGGTCTTCCCCTTGCGCACCAAGGGTGAAGTCCCTGATGTCTTGATCCCTTGGATCCGCAACAGTCGTCTCCAGCTGCACAAGCGCTTCCACACGGACTTTCCTGTCCTGCGTCTGCACTCTGACAGAGGTGGTGAGTTCTCCTCCGACCTCTTGAGGGCCTTCTGTCAGGGGGAGGGCATTGAGCAGTCATTCACGCTTCCGGCCTCTCCTCAGCAGAATGGGGTTGCTGAGCGCCGCATTGGCTTAGTCATGGAGGTCGCTCGTACCTCCCTGATCCATGCGGCTGCCCCCCATTTTCTGTGGCCGTTTGCGGTTCGATACGCTGCGCATCAGCTCAACCTCTGGCCCCGTGTCTCCGTTCCGGCGACCTCGCCGACACTGCGTTGGACGGGAGAGGTTGGCGATGCGTCAGTGTTCCGGGTCTGGGGATCTCGTGCTTTTGTCCGCGATACGTCCGCGGACAAGCTCTCCGCCCGCGCTGTTCCATGTGTCTTCCTTGGCTTCCCCCCTGACGCGCCTGGCTGGCAGTTTTACCACCCCACCTCGCGCCGTGTCTACCCCTCTCAGGACGTCACTTTTGACGAGTCGGTACCCTTTTACCGTCTTTTCCCCTACCGCACTGCCCCTCTTCCCCCCCCGCCGCTCTTCCTCACCCCAGGTGTCCCTTCGGTAGACCCCCTCCCTCCCTAGGGTCCTGCTCCCTCAGGTGTTTCCCAGGTAGACCCGGTCGAGCCTGTCGAGGTAGCTGTCGACTCTGGTCCTACGCGGGGTACTGAGCCTGGGGGTGCTGAAACTGGGGGTGCTGAGCCTGGGGGTGCTGAGACTGGGGGTGCTGAGCCTGGGGGTGCTGAGACTGGGGGTGCTGAGACTGGGGGGCTGAGCCTGGGGGTGCTGAGACTGGGGGTGCTGGGACTGGGGGTGCTCAGCCTGGGGGTGCTGCGACTGCGGGTGCTGAGACTGGGGGTGCTGAGCCTGGGGGAGCTGAGGCTGGGGGTTCTGAGACTGCCCGTGCTGCGCCTGATGGCGCTCCCTCTTCCCAGCAGCTGCGTGAGTGGTACTCTCAGCGTTGCAGCCTCCGGCGTGGGGCTACTGGAGCTGGGGGTTCTGCTGGAGGTGGAGCTGGTGGTGCTGCGGGTGCCGTGTCGCGGCAGGAGCCTCCCTCCCCATAGCGGCTACGTGAGTGGTACGCTCGGCGCTGCAGCCTCCGGAGCGGCGCTCCTGGCGCTGGGGTGCCGCCCGCTGGAGGCCCTGGTACTGCTGGAGGTGCTGCTGGTGCTGGAGCTGCTGGTGGTGCTACTGGAGGTGCTGCTGGTGCTGGAGCTGCTGGAGGTGCTGCTGGTGCTGGTGCTGCTGGAGGTGCTGCTGGTGCTGGGGCTGCTGGAGGTGCTGCTGGTGCTGGAGCTGCTGGAGCTGCTGGTCCTGGAGGTGCTCGTACTGGAGGTACTGGAGCTGCTGGGACTGGAGCTGTTGCGGAAGTTGGAGCTGGAGGTGCTGGAGCTGCTGGAGCTGGTGGTGGTGCTGCGGGAGTTGTAGCTGGAGGTTCTGGGGCTGAGGGTGCTTGGTGCTGTCTCTGCTGGTTCAGGAGGTGATGCGCGGCCGCGGTCGTACTACGTTCCGCTCCTTCAGCAGGTTCTTGGCCTCCCGCCCTCTACTGGTCCTACTCCTCCCCTACTGAGTCCACCGCCTGTCCAGTCGCAGTCACAATTACAGCCTGCCTCTCCGCTGCCTGGTCCTTCTCCTTACGCTGGGCCGACTAGAGGTCTTACGGAGCGTCGTGAGCCTGAGACTCGTCATGCGTCGCCTGAGTCTCATCCTGCGTCGCCTGAGTCTCGTCCAGAGTCGCTTGTCCGCGCTGTCCGCGCTAGTCGTCGTGCTCCGCGTGAGCGTCCTCCTCCTGTCCCTGACACTCACTATATGACTCTGCGTCCTTCCACTGCTCCACAGCGTGTCCCTCTGCCGTCTCCTCCTACGTCCTCTCTTCCTAACGGTCCGGACCCGGAGTCTGACTCCCTTCGTGCTGCCAGTCCTACTGTCACGCGTTTCCTCGCCACTGTTGTCACTGACCCTACCTTTGAGTCCACTGCTGCGTCTGCTCTAGTCGCTGAGCTTGTTGACTTAGCTGCCGCCTCTCGTCTAGACTACGCCGCTAGCCTTGTTGCTGAGTCTGAGTCTGAGTCTGTCTGTCCTCCGTCCGTCGGGGGCGAGTGTGCTCTTGGCACGGACGTCCTTGAGGACAGACAGGAGGAGTTTGAGTGCTTTGCTGCTGCTTTACCTCATCTCGTGTCCATGCTGATTGCCCCTGAGGGAGACCCGGATGCACCAGACATCCCAACCCCGCGCTCTTACGCAGAGGCGATAGAGGGTCCCTACTCCTCTCAGTGGCAGTCAGCCATGGACGCAGCGATGGCTTCCTGGAAGTCCACAGGCACCTACGTCGACGAGGTTCCCCCCCCTGGGGCGAACATCGTCAGTGGCATGTGGATTTTCAGGGTGAAGCGGCCGCCGGGTTCTCCGCCTGTCTTCAAGGCGCGATACGTTGCACGAGGCTTCAGTCAGCGTGAGGAAGTTGACTTCTTCCAGACCTTCTCCCCTACCCCGAAGATGACCACTCTTCGGGTTCTGCTGCACGTCGCCGCTCAGCGTGACTACGAGCTCCATCTCTTGACTTCAGCACTGCTTTCCTACAAGGCAGCTTGCACGAGGAGATCTGGCTGCGCCGCCCACCTGGCTTCACTGGGTCGTTTCCTCCTGGTACCCAGTGGAGCCTCCGGCGGCCAGTCTACGGTCTCCGCCAGGCACCCCGTGAATGGCACGACACACTGAGGACTACTCTTGCTGCTCTTGGGTTTGCTCCTTCTACTGCTGACCCGTCGCTGTTTCTACGCACCGACACCACTCCGCCGCCGTTCTACGTTCTCATGTACGTGGTCGACTTGGTCTTTGCTACTGCTGACACTGAGGCACTCGCCCACGTGAAGTCGGAGCTGCAGAAGAGACACACGTGCACAGACCTGGGTGAGCTGACAAGCTATCTTGGCTTACGGATCACCCGGGACAGAGCACAGCGCACCATTACCTTGACCCAGTCACACATGGTGCAGCAGGTCCTTCAGCGCTTCCGCTTCACGTACTCCTCGCCACAGTCCACTCCTCTACCTACCGGTCACTCGCTCTCAGCTCCACCTTCGAACGAGTCCGTAGAGCCGAGTGGCCCGTATCCAGAGCTTGTGGGCTGCCTCATGTACCTGATGACCTGCATTCGACCTGACCTAGCCTACCTTCATAGCATCCTAGCATGCTATGTCGCTCCTGGCCGACACAGGAAGTAGCACATGGATGCTGCTAAGAGGGTGTTGAGCTACTTGTGCAGTACGTCGGGCATGTGGCTCGTGCTTGGAGGACGGGCTCGAGTTGTCCTCACTGGTCACGCAGACGCTTCTTGGGCTGACGACTTGGCTACGCAGTGGTCGTCACAGGGTTACACCTTCAGCCTTGGCTCCGGCTCTGTTTCTTGGCGTCTACCCGCTCTTCTTCTGTTCTCAGCTCCAGTTGTGAGGCTGAGATCTACGCAGGGGCCATGGCTGCACAGGAGTTACGCTGGCTCACCTACCTGCTGACCGACCTTGGAGAGCCGCCTCGTTCTCCTCCAGTGCTGTACGTCGACAACAAGGCCATGATTGCCTTGTGTCAGGAGCACAGACTGGAGCACAGAATGAATCACATCGCTCTGCGCTACTTCCATGCTCGAGAGTTGCAGCAGCATGGTCAGCTTCGTCTCGCTTACGTGGCCACTCGGGCCAACACTGCTGATGTGTTCACCAAGGCGCTTCAGCCTTGTGATCATCAGCGTTTCTGTACTGTTCTAGGCCTTGTACCTACTGTGCCTCACTTGCTTACTTCCTGACTCTGCTTGTACTGTGATCTTTATATATGTCTGCCTGCATGTTTACACTTGCTAGGTTGTGATCACTGTATTTCTTGTTGTATTATCAACCTGCATGTGAACTGGTCTTGTGACCGCTTGCTTGTGCTCGAAATTTGTGTGGTATCCTTGAGATCCACCCTGAGCTGTGCTTTGCTTTGCTTTGTTTTGACTGGTCTTGTGACCATCTGGTTGTCTCCCACTAAGCCTATGGGGGTGTGTCAAACATTATATATGTTACAATTCTGTAGGCTATAGTGGGTTTAGCCTTAGGGGGTACAACATTCTAGGTTTTCCTACTTGTACTCCCAATGCTGTTAGTTCAATCACTTCTCTCTCATTCTGACATCCCGGTATTCCCATAAAGCGCTCTGCGACTTCCACTTTCGACAGGCTGGCGATGTTCTAGCGGTGCGCTCTTGTTGATTCCCAATGCTCTTGATCTTCTGGATGGATGGCTGCTCCACTGCGCAACATTTCCTGCTATCATGGGCAATTTGCTCCCGGGTCGCTCTTTTTCCTCAGAGTTCCTTCTTCGCCTCTTTAATTCGACCACCCCTTCCCGACATCTCGACCGGGGTGGTCTCTTCTCTTCGCGCTTCCCACCGTGCCCTGGTCTCGACAGCCCACTTCAGCGTTTGGGGTGTCTCTCCTGGATCTGACGCTGCGCTTTTGTTGTTTTTGCCATGCACTCCCGCTCCTTTGTTCCGTTGTTGCGGTGTCCGGTAGGTCAGTGACGCGGAGTGCCGCGACAATATTTCGCTCCTCCCCGGATTCCCCGCCATGATTTTTGTCACTTGTGCTCTCTAGCTCGGCGCCACGTCTATTCCTTCTCTACGTTCCCTTTGTGGTGCATGCGTGATCTAGACCAGCCACTCTCTGACATTGTCTACGCGACCTGCTTGTTTGTTAAAGACTTCCCAGATCATGCCTTGGCTGCGTTGACGGGAACAACTCACGCTCTCTAACTTTTGCTTGACAGGCTCTAAGTTCCTCCCTTGCATAGCTGTCACTCTATTGTTCATATTGGCTTCACTCTAGTATGGGTCCAGTTGATTCGCCCGGCTCAATTCTTTGCTAAAATGTGAAAACAAACGAGCAAGCTGTCTTGGCCTAAAGTATCGAATGTTGGTATCCGTTGCTTACAATGAGTCCTTTGCCCTTCGCTTGCTTACAATGAGTCCTTTACCCTTCGCTTCTTAATTTTCTTCCTGCCAGATTCATGCCACAAGTTCAACTCCCCGCTACAACTTCCTGTCTACTTCTCCAATGTCTTGCTATTATATTTCGAATCTTAACTATCTCCTACTTCAAAATTACAACAATGATATGCAACGCCGGGCCGCCTCGCAAACCGTTAGCACCTCCATCCTCATCGTACCAACCATGCAAGCTTGTCTGAGACGGTCTCAGCCAACCATGCAACCTTTGTTGAAGTGCGGGGCCCTGTTGAAACACTTGGGCAATAATATAGAGAAAAAAAAAGTAATATGAATGTAGGATAAGACCCACTCATATTGAAGTGCAGGGACTCGTATATTAAAACACCCACTTAATAGCCCCACACCCCTTTTTTTCCCAGGGTAGGATTAGACCCTCGGGTCGATTACCCAGATAAATGCTATATATGATGCCATGCTTCAAACTATTATTTTGACGTATGACAAGGTCCAATTAAGACTTCTGCGATTGTGTGGATTCCTATCCTATCCAATATATTAATTGATTACTTTTACAATGCGTTGACAAGCAGAACCATTGACATTTAACTCCTTCGAATATTTGGGTGCATGGTACAGTACGGTACCGCCCCGACACGCCCTCTAAGGGTTTCACACAATAATCTCACAATGACTAAACTATTACGATCCCAAAAGGGACAAAGCCATGATCACCTTAATTGACTGCCTGCTGCTTCTTTCGCTGACAATTCATATGCTCCTAGCTGTACGGGACGTTTCGCGTCACTTTGACTGCTCACATTCGTGCTAGTTTCTTTGTTACGAGCAAGAATGCACTGCACTCAAACATTCCTTATCATAACACCCCCCTTCATTCCTCCATGTAGCAAGCCTTGACCTGCTAGACGACGCCACTCAGGTTCGCACAGTGCTGGTACTGCTTGTTGAGTGATGCTACCATTCGCATTCACGTCTGTCTGCCTCCCATCATATGTTCGTGCGTTGCATGCGTGTTGTGAGTGTGTGCAAGAATTTGTGTTTTGTGCGGTTTGGTTTTTCTGAGTGTGTGTGAATGTTATTTGGCTTGAGCAGATATCTGAAGTGACTCCTCTGCTCAAGAGCTTTCTGACGAACCAAGTATCGCTTCAATCGGAGCACGAACAAGAAAGTTACGAACGTTGGAGTTCGTATGCTTTTCATATTTGATTGTGGCAACTGTGGGAAGTTGTGGGGTTGACTCAATATGGGGTACAGACTTTTGGGGGTTGGGAAATTCGTCCTTTCTACTGTAGTTGCTGCCAAATGGTTGGGTGAAACCAAACCAGGTTGGCAAGTGTGGCCAAGTTGGGTTGAGGTGGATTGTGGAGGTTGGGATAGTGACAAAGGTCAAAGTTGGGTTGCCTATGGGGAAGGGAATTGTGTGGCATGGGGTTTCCTTGGTTGGGGACTCTCTTGGGACCTTCCCTCTCATCCTCTCTTCCCTCCTACCTGGTCAATTGCCACTTCAACTTCCTTGTGTGGTAATTGTGAGAACTTTGTGATTGAGTTAAGATTCTATGGCAGCATACCCCCTAGTGCGCCGAAATTGATAACTCAATAAATACTTCACCTTTTCGTACGATTCAACTTCGGAATTGTAGCCACGGAGTAGAGCTACAACATATCAGGGTTTGGTGAAGTTTTGACAGTGCGTTTTGCGTCGACGGCGTTTCTTGTGAGCGCGACGATTCTGTCCAGAAATTGAGACCAACGATTTTGTGATATTTCGGCTCCTAATCTTCATAGACTCCGTCCTTAGTCTCTAACAAGTGGTATCAGAGCTGATTAAGGACCCTGTGAGGAGTCTACTGAAGTGTGAAGACCCTCCTAGACCCACCATGGCCTGTGGGCGTGCCTAAGTGGAGTTCTGGAGGTTGGATGTGACTTCCGCTAAGGGGAAACTCTGCCGAAATTTCGTTGGCGCCGACACTTGTGAAGATTGTGTGGATCTACATTGTGACCAGCAAAGGGGGGAGCTGAAACCTCTGATTGGGAGCAGAGGAGATGAATCAAGGGAGTGGAGATGCAGCTGAGAAGAGGAGTGAACCGCCACCATCCAAGATCGAAGCTTTGGATGGCTCCAACTATGAGGAATGGAGCGGGCGGATGCGGAGCGCCTTCAAGCGCTACAAGCTGCTGAAAATTGCAATGGGAGAGGAGAAGATGCCGGGGGAAGGAGATGCCCGCGATCGGTGGATTGAGAAGAGCGCGGTGCTTTACGACCTCATCCTCCAATCGGTCAACAACGACATGTTCCAGCACATCAAGGATTTGGTGGAGTTGGATGATTCCGGACCGAAGGCATGGAAGCTGCTACGCGACGTGATTCAGCCCAACACGCTGCCGATGGTGATTGTGTTGGAGAAGGAGTTGGCTGCCCTCTCCATGAAACCGGGAGATGATGTGAAACCGGTCCTTGACAAGATCAAGGACACCTATGCGAGGATGGCAGCGGCGGGCAGCGAAGTGTCGCAGATGCAACAGTGCACCAAGATCATCTCGGTGCTCGACAACTCGTGGGACAACCTCATCCCCACCCTCAACGTTCAGCAGGACAAATGGACGCCTGAGTGGCTACGGCAGCAGATTCTGCAGGAGGACTTCCGCAGACGCCACACGGGAGGTGGTGCTGCCAACAAAACTGCTGAGGGGTATGGAGCTGCAGGAGGCAGCAGAGGAAGAGGGGGAGGGAGAGGCCGAGGCCGTGGGAGAGGCTTTGGCAGAGGGAGAGGCCAAGGTGACTACAATGAGGGGCATGGGAGCTCTGGTGGCAGGGGGAGCACCCGAATGGAGGGTGCGTGCTGGTACTGCAAGAAGGCTGGACACCCGTGGTTCAAGTGTTTCAGCCGGCCTGTCCAGAAATTTGCGAGCGCGACGATTCTGTCCAGAAATGGAGACCAACGATTTTGTGATATTTCGGCTCCTAATCTTCATAGACTCCGTCCTTAGTCTCTAACACTGCTAACGAGGCATTCGCTTTGTAAGGAAGTTAGCTGCTATGTTACCCGTTGGGCAGTGCGTCAGATCAACCTTGCTCTTCGTCCTTGACGAAAAGCTATCGCAGTGCAATGTGCTTGGTGCGGTTGACGAATCCTGGCTTGTTCATAATGCTGATCGCACTCGGGCTGTTGCAGTGCAGGCGAAAGGTCGGCGAAGTTGGAATTTTTGCCTCCTACCGGACATCCTGTAGATAGAGCTTATCGCGAAATGTTGCTGTCACGGCGATGAACCCTGCTTTCGCCGACTACAGGGCAACTAGTTCCTGCTTCTGGGAATACCACGAGATAGGTCTGTCAACGGGAGTGTTGTGTGGCCCCGTCCTCGCTTGGGCGGAGCCGACCTTGTGGTCGGGTGTGCAGGGGTTGCAGCCGACCTGCAGCAGTAGGCACGGGGGCCACTGCAAGGGCGCCGAGCGGGAGGGCGCCTGGCTGGAGGGCGCCGAGCAGGAGGACGCTGCCCTGGACGCCTGGTTGGCGTCCTGGACGCCTGGACGGCGTCCTGGGAAGCTGGACGCCGACCTGGGCGTCGGTACAACTTCCTGGGCGCCTGGTCGACGTCGTGGGCGCCTGCACAGCGTCCTGGGGGCCAGGACGCCGACCTGGGCGTCCTGGGAGTTCAGACGCCGACCTGGGCGTCTGGTCGGCGTCCTGGGAGGCTGGACGCCGCTTTGGAGGTCTGCACGGCGTCCTGGGCGTCTGGACGCCGACCTGGGGGTTTGGACGGCGTCCTGGGCGCCTAGAAGCCGGACTGGGGACTCCGGGCATGCGTGGCCGGCTACGGACTGCGCTGGTCGGCCAGGCGTGGTTGCCCGGTCTACCGGGATACCCGGCCGATGTGCGCGAGTGTCGCCGGGGTGAAGTCTGCGAGGCTGACCTCGGGGGTGGTATCCCGAGATCGACGTGGCAGGTGGGCGCAGTCGCTGGCGTGGAGTCTGCCAGGCGTCTGCGCTGTGCACGTGACAGGGAAGTGCGCACCAACCAGCTGCGCACTTCTGCGAAGCAGGTGCACCGTTGTCCTGCAGGTGCAACGCTGTGCAGCCGACTTACTGCAGCGTTGGCACACCATGGACTTGCAACGTTGGCGGACCGCTACTCTGCAACGCTGGAGCGGTGCGAGCGCTGCTGCGCTGGAGCGCGGTCGACCGTGCTGCGCTGGAGGTCGACCAGCAGCCTAGCTAGCTCTGATGTAGTCTGTGATGCCAATGTTGTTGCTACCTTTGTTGTCATGTTTTCCTAGTGAAACTCTTGCCAATTTCCCCCGTGAACTAGCAAGCAGCGTGAACACAAGGAAACGACTAAGGAACGAACGAACGCAGAGATCACACGAGCACCCGTGCCTAGCCCGTAGTCTAGCTCCCGTTGCAGCAGTTATCTCCTCATGGTGCGGTGAGCGTGGACGACACCGCGACGAAGTTCAGTCTAGCCGACTTTGCACCAACCGTGTTCGTAGGCCGGCAGCCGTGCAGTCACTAGCGTGCGCGTAGGTGACGCCGAGGTGATGGACACCCTGGAGGCACAGCTGGAGGATGCGAGGAGACGCCATGAGGCCCAGGAGTACGGGGCGATACCCTGGGCAGTCGTCGAGGCAGGACTCCGCCACATGTGGGCGGCGGAGCACCCCCCTTCTCGGCCTGCCTCTCCTCGACCGGTGAACAACGACGGCGGCGTCGACGTGGGCGTCAACGCCGGTGGAGGTCAGGTCGGCAGCAGTGCGGGAGGCACGTCGAGGCAGAGAGGTGTGATTCACGCCGGTGAAGCCGGCGGCGTTCAGGCGCGAGGGATGCAGTCGTCGGCGGCTGCAGGCTCCTCGCAGGGCGACGCCGGTGGGCGTCGAAGTGGATTGTCGCCGATGTCGGCAACCCAGGTGACGGCGGGCGGGATTGCACCGAGTTACGGCTACTTCAAGTTCACGCCGGACAGGATCTTGGTCACCCCGCCGCTCGTTGGTCGACCGGACATTCTCACCTGGACAAAAGCCATCGAGCCCCAGCTGGAGATGGCCGGGCTCATTGGCTTCGCCCGAGGGACCGTGGCGACGCCGGAGGAGCACCACGCCGACTTACGAGCGGAGTTTCGCGCCGTGCAGCTGTTGACCTTCACGGTCATCTCGCGGTGCTGCTCGCCGGGCGTGCAGATCGCCTTGAAGTGGTGCCGGGAGTACCTCGACGCCGGGCACCGGGCGTGGCACTTCATCGAGTCGACTTACCAGGTCACGGACGACTTGTTCATCGCCCAGCTGGAGGGGCAGCTGACACACCTGCGTATGGGCGACGAGGAGACAGCGACCGACTACTGCAACCGAGCCCGGCGAATTCTCGCCACCATCAGGATGGCCGGCGCGCAGTACTCGACGGCGTCGTATGTCACCCACGTCATGTAGGGACTCTCGAGCAGCTACAACCTCCTGAAACGGCTGTCCATGGCGCCGAGCACAAGGATGACGCTCAACGAGGATAACCTGACCTCGTATATCCTGCAGGACGAAGCGATGCAGGAGGCCGAGCGATCCCAGGAGCTCTTGGCGCAGGCCAACTTCGTCGCCCCGGCAAAGCAAGGAGGCCGACCAAGGCAGCATGGGCAGTCAGGTGGCGGCAGTAGCAGTGGCTGGAAGCCGAGCAAGGACGCCGACAAGAGGAAGTCGGCCAAGGATAGCGGTCGTGGAGGAGGAGGCCGACGTCGGGAATGCTGCTGTGCGGCGACCCCGATCACCTCTCGTTCGAGTGCCCCGACCGCAGCGATACCGACGACGACGACGCCAAGGGCGGCCGCGGAAGGTCGGCCAGCCGTCGTCCACGTCGAGGACACCAGCCGCGCAAGGAGAAGCAGTCGAACAAGTCGACCTCGGCGAAGGACGCCGACTCCTCTGCTGGCGGCAAGGGGCGAGACGACAAGGCGGCGTCGTGCTCGCTGGTCGGCGTCGTGGAGCCGACCGTCTCGCTGGCGCCGAAGGCCGGTGAGGACTTCCAGGCGATGGCAGCGGCTGTGCAGGCGAACCCGGCGGTGGTCCTGCTCGACAGCGGCTGCTCGCACCACCTGATGGGGACGAAGGAGGCCTTCGTCGACCTGCAGCCGAGCGGCTCCATCAAGCGCGTGCGCGGCTTCAATGGGGCGCTGCAGGACGTTCAGGGCCGCGGGACTGTCGCTCTGCAAGGGGAATCACGCAGGTGTACGGCGCCGACTACGACGAGACGTTCGCGCCAGTGGGCAGCTACGTCACGCTGAGGATCTTCCTCAGCATCGTCGCCGTCCTCAACCTTAACCTTATGCAGCTCGACATGAAGAACGCCTCCCTGCAGAGCAAGCTCGACCGGGTGCTCTACATGTCCCAGCCGGACTACTTCAACGACGGAACCGGCCGGGTGTGCAAGCTGCTGAAGAGCCTGTACGGGCTGAAGCAGTCGCCGCTGCTGTGGTACTTGGCGCTCAACGATGTGCTGGTCGGCGCCGGGTGGAAGAAGAGCCAGGTCGACGAGGCTCTTTACTTCAAGGTCGGCGACGACGGAGTGGCCTGCTGGGTGCTGGTCTACGTCGACGACCTACTCGCCGCCAGCAGCAGCGCCGCGATGCTGAAGGAGCTGCTGGAAGCCGCCTTCGAGCTGCGTGAGATCTCGCCGGTGCAGAAGTACCTCGGGCTGGAGATCGTCCGCGACAGGTCGGCGGGGAAGCTGTGGCTGCACCAGCAGGGCTACGCCGACAAGCTGCGTAGGCGCTTCATCGACGAGGAGCAGACCGGGCGCACCCTGAAGACGCCGGTCTCGGTCAACGCCTACGCCGAGCTCACCTTCGACGACGAGGAGGCGCAGGAACGCCAGGAGGAGGAATACCGGCAGAAAGTCGGCTCGCTGCAGTTCGCGGCGACGACGACGAGGCCGGACATCGCCTTCGCCTGCAGCAAGCTGGGGAGCGGCCTCACGGTGAGGAGCGACCAGCACTGGCGCGAGGTCGACCGCTGCCTCGCCTACCTTGCCAACATGCGTGACACCGCCCTGGAGTTCGGCGGTGGACCTGAGTCGCTCGAGCTGGTCGGCTACGTGGACGCCGACGACGCCAGGGACAAACAGAACAGGACAAGCACGGGTGGCTACGTGTTCGTCTACGGAGGGGCCGCATTCTCCTGGTCGAGCCAGCGCATTAAGTGCGCGACGCTGTCGTCGACCGAATCAGAGTAGGTGGCGGCCACTAAAGCTGTCAAGGAGGGACGCCGACTTTGTTTCCTCCTTGCAGAGTTCCGGCAGCTGGACGCCGGGAAGCCGACTGTCCTGCGAGTGGACAACAAGTCGGCCATCACAGTCGCCGAGGGCAAGGGGTTGACGGGCAACCTCAAGCACATGGAGCGGCGACAGGCCTGGCTGCAGCACATGGTGAAGCGCGGGAAGTTCTCGCTGAGGTACATCCCAACCACCGAGCAGCCGGCTGACCTCCTGACGAAGGCGCTGCACTATCCGGCCTTCAACCGGTGCTCCGTCGCAATCGGCCAGGTGCGCTTGGCCGACGTGGGCGACGGCGACGACGACGTGCAGCAGTAGGTGCCATGCCCTCTTGCATGGCTGGTGCGGTGATCGGCGTGCTGTGTGTTGTGTGCACGCCGCTGGGCGTTTCTCCGAGCAGTGCTGCCGTGTGGGCTGGAGGCCCAAGCGTGAACGCGGCAGGGGAGTGTCAACGGGAGTGTTGTGTGGCCCCGTCCTCGCTCGGGCGGAGCCGACCTTGTGGTCGGGTGTGCGGGGGTTGCAGCCGACCTGCAGCAGTGGGCACGGGGGCCACTGCAAGGGCGCCGAGCGGGAGGGCGCCTGGCTGGAGGGCGCCGAGCAGGAGGACGCCGCCCTGGACGCCTGGTTGGCGTCCTGGACGCCTGGACGGCGTCCTGGGAAGCTGGACGCCGACCTGGGCGTCGGTACGACTTCCTGGGCGCCTGGTCGACGTCGTGGGCGCCTGCACGGCGTCCTGGGGGCCAGGACGCCGACCTGGGCGTCCTGGGAGTTCAGACGCCGACCTGGGCGTCTGGTCGGCGTCCTGGGAGGCTGGACGCCGCTCTGGAGGTCTGCACGGCGTCCTGGGCGTCTGGACGCCGACCTGGGGGTTTGGACGGCGTCCTGGGCGCCTAGAAGCCGGACTGGGGACGCCGGGCATGCGTGGCCGGCTACGGACTGCGCTGGTCGGCCAGGCGTGGTTGCCCGGTCTACCGGGATACCCGGCCGATGTGCGCGAGTGTCGCCGGGGTGAAGTCTGCGAGGCTGACCTCGGGGGTGGTATCCCGAGATCGACGTGGCAGGTGGGCGCAGTCGCTGGCGTGGAGTCTGCCAGGCGTCTGCGCTGTGCACGTGACAGGGAAGTGCGCACCAACCAGCTGCGCACTTCTGCGAAGCAGGTGCACCGTTGTCCTGCGGGTGCAACGCTGTGCAGCCGACTTACTGCAGCGTTGGCACACCATGGACTTGCAACGTTGGCGGACCGCTACTCTGCAACGCTGGAGCGGTGCGAGCGCTGCTGCGCTGGAGCGCGGTCGGCCGTGCTGCGCTGGAGGTCGACCAGCAGCCTAGCTAGCTCTGATGTAGTCTGTGATGCCAATGTTGTTGCTACCTTTGTTGTCATGTTTTCCTAGTGAAACTCTTGCCAATTTCCCCCGTGAACTAGCAAGCAGCGTGAACACAAGGAAACGACTAAGGAACGAACGAACGCAGAGATCACACGAGCACCCGTGCCTAGCCCGTAGTCTAGCTCCCGTTGCAGCAGTTATCTCCTCAAGGTCCTGTTGGCTTGAGTCGAAACAGGACGCCCGTTCTCGATCATTGATTTTTGGGATCTGCGGCATGATTGGCATCCATGTAGCTGATGAGGTTGAACGAGGGAGTCGTGAGAGTGGAGTAGGATAGCCCGATATTGGGTGTGGAGATGAAAAAATGCAAAGCACACTGAAGATCCAGAAGATTCTCAGCCGTTGGTTTGCGTGAGTACCGAGACAGCTGGCTCGCGATGTAAGAGAGATCGGGCCTGCAGGTCGTAGATGCGAAGCATGCACCACAGTTGTTGTTGGTAGGTGTAAAGTTCTGCGGGGGACAGGGCTTTGTTGTCAGGCTTGTAGTTTGGTCCTGGTGTGCGGTAGGGAGTTGAGAGTGGTGCCGGAGGAATATTGAACTGCTTCCCAATTTTTTTAGCGTACTTGGAAGTTGAAATGTGAATAGCTTAAGGGACGCATGTGATTATAAGACCCAGGAACTGCGTCATGTCGTGGTTCGTGGTGATGTCCATGCGCATCCCCTGATTCTTTTCGAACTGACCGAGAAGCGTGTTGCTCGTGACTGTGTAGAGTAAGTCGTCCACGTACACTGCGAGCAAGATGTAATCGCCGCATAAATTCAGGCAATACTCGGGATCGTGCGGCAGTTGCGTCAATCCTATTTCTAGTAGAATTTTGTACAGGTGCTGCTGCCAGAGCCTTGGTGCATGCTTGATCCCGTACAGTGACTTCTTCAGCTGACACACGCGTGGGTTGCCTTCGCCATAGGTATGCGCCTGTTCCGATTACCGCGTCCACCAGCGCATATAGAAAAGCGTTCTGGCGGAGTGGCGGGTGCTTTGCCGTAGCGGAGGTGTGGCGATTGACTGGGGCAAAGGTCTGATCGAAGTCGATCCAATGGCGTTGGTCGTAGCCGCGCACGACCCAGCATGCCTTGAAGTGCTCGATGGTCACGTTAGTACATGTCGCTGGTTTTTCGACTCGATGATGCATGGAGCCATGGAGGTAGCGGTGTGAAGTCCCAACAGCTGTAGCCCAAAGATGGTTGTGTCATGACGATGTTGATTCACAACCTCCTGCACGTTGTCGTCATCGCTCTTTGGTTCAGGTGGGACTGGCGGCGCAGGGTCCCTGCGACTGCTTCCTGAAGGTCCTGGGGGCGACTCGTCGTTGTCGGCATCGTCGCGGTGCGCGTCGATGTCGGGGAACTTGCCGAGGGTATCTTGATCCGCGAGGAACTGCGCGAGGGTGAGCCGCTCATTAACGCCGCGCGCATGTGTGATTTTGTTGCTAAGAAGGTCGGGGATGATCCACGCCTTGTACTTGTAGCCAATGCCGAGATGAATGACTCAACGCGTGCGGCTTGTGACTTTTCCGATAGTTGAGGTAGGGGGGTTAAACTGCACCACACACCTGTTGGAGTAGGCTAGTGTTCGCTCTGGTTTTTATTTTGGCCTTCCATTTTTTTTTCGGCTTGTTTTGACTTAGTTTCATTTCTGGTTCATTTTAGGTTCACTTGGCAACTTGTTCTTGCATTGAACACACCTTAGGTCTAGTTGGGGTTTCCCAACTCTATGCTTGAAATATATATATCGACTCTTTCTCGAATGCAACTTATTCTACCATTGTCTCTGGCCATGGCTGCAAGTCAACTATTAACATGGTATCTCGAGCCTAATCCTTGGCATTTTGTTCATATCTACATCTCTTAGTACGGTTCAGGCCTTAGGCATTTGGCGCGCTACTTCTCATTTACTCGGTTTTTTTTTTTTCTATCACTTCAACCTTCAAATGCCTCCCATGTTTAAGGTCACGGATCCCCCTACCCCTCGCCCGCCGCCTCCCTGCCTCGTCGCGTGCCCTGTCCCCTAGCCACGCGCCCCGTCCCGCCATAGCGCGCGCCCTGCCTCGCCTCGTCGCGTCGTCGCGCGCGCGCATTCTGCCCTCCGCCGTCGTGCTCGCTGGCTCTGCCCGCCACCGTCACGCGCGCGCACGCCCTTTTCGTCGTCGTCGCGCGTGCGCTCTGCCCACCGCTGCAACTCTCCCCGCCGCCCAGCCTCACCTTCCCACGGCCGCCCTCCCTTACCTCCTCACCTTCTTATGGTCGCCCTCCCTTACCTCCTCCCCTTCTCACGGCCACCTACCCTTACCTCCTTGCCTTCTCACCCTCCTGCTCCTCTCTTCTCTCCTCCCTCTCCTTCGTGCCTCTCCTCCCTTCCTCCACCTCCCTCCCCTCCGCATCTGCTGCAGCTGGCTGCTGGTTGCTGGTTGCCACTTCGTAACCATGCTCCTCCCTCCCCACAATCCACCCCTTCGTACCTCACCTCTTCCTCCCCCTCTCTCCTCTCCCCATCTGCTGCAGCTGGTAGCTGACTTTGTCTCGTCGTTGTTCTTCTTCCACACTTCTCCTCCTCCATATTCTCCCCTCAGCGGCGCAGCAGCAGACTACTCCGCCGTTATTCCTCCGCCTTAAATTTCTCCCCCCAGCGGCAAAGCAGCAAAACTACTCTGCCATTATTCCTCTGCCTTTAATTTCCCCCCCCAGCGGCTCAGTAGCAGACTATTCCGCTACTATTCCTCCGCCTCTAATTTCTCCCTCCTGCGGCGCAGCAGCAGACTAGTCTGCCATTATTCCTCCACCTCTAATTTCTCCCCCTAATGGCTCAGCAGCTGACTACTTCACCCCTATTCCTCCTCCTCATGTGTCTCCCACCAACAGCTCAGCAGCTGACTACTTCGCCCATAATCATCCTCCTCTTACATCTTCACTCATCGGCTCAGCAGCTGACTACCCCGCCCCTAATCCTCCTCCTCTTTTGTCTCCCCACATCTGCTCCATTGCTATCCCTTCCCCCTGATGGCGCCTAATCTCGCCCTTCCCTCTCTTCCTCTACGCTCCCGCCCTTATACTTATGCCACTGTACCTCCTCTCCTACCCTTATCTTCCCCAACCTCCGCTTCCTCCGCTGCCCTTCCTCCCCTTGCACCACCTCTCCTACTTGCCGCTGGAACCCCCCCCCCCTTCCCCACCCCCCCTGCTTGGATTTCGCTGTCCCATCAGTGTCGCTGCCCTTCTGCCCAGGACGTGCCTGCTGTTGTGACCTCTGGTATTGGTTCTCTGGCCTCTGTTTTTAGTGTGACCATGCCATCTCACGAGAGCAGGTGCTTCTCCTCCCATGGACCCTGGCTTTGTCGTCCCATTCTCTCCTCCTCTTCATAGCGTTGTTTCTCAGCCTCCCAGTCCTATGGCTACTCCTCTTTCGCTTCCTTTCACCTTGGATTCTGTCCTTGACAGTGCTGCTACTGACTCTGTTTTTCGTGATGCCAGTGTCCTTCATTCTTTTCTCCGCCCCCTCTCTATTGATGGGGCTGGGGGACCATGACCACGATTTTCTCTAGCACCTCCTCTCTTCCCTGTCCTGCCTCTCCCTCCGGCACTGTTACTGGCCTTTATGTTCCCTCCTGCCGTTATAACCTCGTATCCCTCTCTGCCCTCCAACGCCTGGGTGTGCGAGCACTCTTCCCTGCATGTCAAATCGATTGTGACCTTCATTACCACGACCGGGACCTCGTCCGTTTCACCCTTTCTCCTACCTCTCGCCTCTACACCCTCCATGTCCCCATCCCCTCATCCGTCCATCACACTTCCTCTTCTTCTGCCCCTCCCATCTCCTCTTGCGACTGTCGCTCTCTCACTTAACTTGCCCTTCTTCTCCATCGTCGTCTTGGCCACCTCAATTTCCCCCTCCTTCATAGCATGGTCACTTCGAAGCTGCTTCATGATCTCCCTTCCTCTCTCCCACCCCTTCCCCCCTCTCCCGCTCCTCCATGCACCCTTTGTGTTCAAGCCAAGCTCTCACAATCTCCTCATCCTTCTTCCCCTTCTGCCTCTCCCGAACCCCCTGATTTTGTGCATATGGACCTCTGGGGTCCCCTCCCTATTGCCTCCCGTCAAGGTCACCGCTACTTTCTTCCTCTCGTTGATGACCATTCTCGCTTTGCCATTGTTCATCCCCTCCATGCCAAATTTGACGACTCGTCCCTCATTATTCGCTGGCCTGAGCAGGCTCGCATTCGCTTTGTCCGTCCTATCGCGCCCCTCCACTCTTATGGTGGTGGTGATTTCTTTAACCATTCTCTCTCCTCTTACTGCTCCTCTCATGGCTATCGCCAAACCTCCACCCTTCCACATTCTCCTGAACAGAATGGTGTTGCCGTGCGTCGCATTCGCACTCTCATGGAGTTCACCCGATGTCTCCTTACGCATGCCTTTGCTCCACACTCTCTTTGGAGCTACGCTCTTCTTCATGCCACTCTTCTTTCTAACCTTCGCCCTCATCCTCTTCGCCCTTCCATTACACCCTTCCAGCTCTGGACTGGCCGCCAGCCCTCTGCCCGCTCCCTTCGGGTGTGGGGTTGTGTCGCTCATGTCCTCATGAATCCCGTTGATCGGGCACGTCAGGGTGGGAAGCTCGCTCCAAAGACGTAGCTCTGTGCGTTCATTGGCATCAACACGGACTGTCATGGCTACCTTTTCTACGCTCTCTCCTCTCAGCAGCTCATTCGCAGTCAAGATCTCATCTTTGAAGAGGCTCGCTCTCCATTCCTCACTCCCCCCCACCCCCAACCCTCTTGCTTCCTCAAGATGTCTGACTTTGATCCGATGCCTCTGATGCGCCCTCTCCTCCTCCCCTTCCTCTTGCCCCTGCTCAGCCTCCCCTGCCTACCTCCTCCTCCCCCGCCCCCCCCCCCTCCCCCCCTCTGCTGTCATCCCCAGCACCTCTCCTCCTGCCTCTTCCTTTTCGGCTCCCATGCCCTCTCCCTCAACACCTCCTTCTGCTATCCTTCCTTCCGCTCCTGCTCCCCCACCTTCTCCATGCCTCACCCAATCCATGTCCCATGCGATGTCCAATTTTCAACACTCTGCTCTCTTTGCCCGCCTCTCTCCCTCTCAAAAACTTGATCTTCCAGAAGATCGATTTGATGAGCTCTTCTCTGTTCATCCTGTTTCACCCCTCCTCTGTGTCACCATTGGCGACTTCAGCAAGTCTCCCACTCTTCTCTCCGTTGACACTGCTGTTATTCCCACCCCTCAGTCCTATTCTGACGCAGTGTCTAGTTTTCATGCCACTGAGTGGATGGCTGCCATCATTGCCGAGTGTGAGGCATTCACCAGGGCTAACTCTTATGTTGACTCTGTCCCCCCCCCTTAGCGCCACCATTGTCAAGGGCAAATGGGTCTTTCGTGTGAAACGGTTGACTGGGGAGCTCCTTGTCTTCAAAGCCCGTTACTACGCCAACGAATTCACCTAGCGTGAAGGCATTGACTACTTTGCCACTTACTCACCCACTGCCTGTCTCCCCACTCTTCGCCTCTTTCTTGATCTAGGTGTCATTCCATGGATGTCTCCAATGCTTTTCTCCAAGGCGAGCTTCATGAACGCATTTTTTCTTGAGCGCCCTGGTGGCTTTCCTCGCCCCTTCCCTCCATGTGGGAGCTGAAGCGCCCAATATATGGTCTTAAACAGGCCCCACGCGAGTGGAATGCCAAGCTCGCCTCCACTCTTCACTCTCTTGGCTTCTCCACCTCCTCTTCCGACCTCAGTCTCTTCATTCGCACTTTCCCCCACATCCTTTACATTCTTGCCTACATCATGATTTGGTGCTCCTCGCTTAAGATCCGGTCGACCTTCCCCCATCAAAAAGGCCCTCCACGCCCGTCTCCTGTGCAAGGATCTTAGCCAGCTTCGCCACTACCTCGGCATGGAAATTCGTCGCGATCATGCTGCGCGCACCATCTCTCTCTCAATCCTTCTACATCCACTCCATCATCGAGCGGTTCGAGATGTTGCAGGCCAAGCCGGTCTCTACTCCTCTTCCCGCTAATCATCAGCTTACTGCCCCTGTCGACCCCGCTCCCTCCTCTAAATTGCGGCCATATCCTGAGCTCGTTGGGTCACTCGTGTATGCTTTGATGTGCACTCGCCCCGACCTTGCTTACCCCCGCAGTGTCCTCTCTCGCTTTGTCGGCCTAGGCCGCCACACTGACGTGCACTGGGCGGTTGCCAAGTGCATCATGCGTTATCTTCGCGTGACCTCTGATCTCACCCTCACGCTTGGTGGCTCTGCCCCTCCCGTACTTTCGGGTTACACTGACTCTTCCTACACTGAATCTCGCCCAGATCGCCGCTCCTCTTAGGAATATGGCTTTACTCTTGGCAGTGGCCTCATCAGCTAGCGCTGCACTTGCTCCTCCTCCGTCTACCTTTCCTCGTGCGAGGCTGAGCTGTACTCTGGCACGTTGGCAGCTCCGGAGGCATGTTGGCTCTCCTTTCTTCTTTATGAGTTTGGCCACTCTCAGCCCTCTGTGACACTTGTGACAGTGCAAGCATGATTCATCTCACTGAGGAACATGTCTATCACGCTCGCAGCAAGCACATTGAGGTGCGGTACTTCTTCGTTCGCGAGCTGGTGTAGTTTGGCTTCCTCCACCTTTGCAAGGTGGCCTCGGATGTCAACCTTGCTGATATCTTCACGAAGGCCTTCCTTTGTGCGACGCACCAGTTCTACGTGCGCGCTCTTAGAATCTCTCGCCTTTCCACGTCTGTGGGGTGTTCCAGTTCGCCAGGCGCTCCTCTTCAGAGCTTCATCTAGCTGGGGGTGTGTTGGAGTAGGCTAGTGCTCGCTCTGCTTTTTATTTTGGCCTTACATTATTTTTGGCCAGTTTTGGATTAGTTTCATTTCTTGTTCTTACATTATTTTTCGGCCAGTTTTGGACTTCGTTTCATTTCTTGTTGATTTTACTTCCACTTTCTAATTTGTTCTTGCATTGAACACACCTTAGGTTCAGTTGGGGTTTCCCAACTATATGCTTCAAATGTATCTCGAATGCAACTTATTTTAACATTCTCTCTAGCCATGGCTGCAACTCAACTATTAACAACAGCCCCACACGCGGAGCATGGAGGTATCCCCCTACTTGCCCGTCGACTTCACATGGGATGACAGATTGCCGGTGATGGACGCAATGGAGAGCAGATTGTGAGAGTGTACGGCGTGATGCATCGTGTATGGCCTGTAGGTGGCGGGGAGCCTCGACTGCTTCAGTAGCGCACGCACCTTCGTCATGAAAGTGTGGTTGTTGCGCTCGACGACTCCTTACTGCAGGTGCGCGTAGGGGAGTGAGACGTGGTGCAATATCCCTTTCGGCCCCATGTAATCCTGCATCTCCTTACTGCAAAACTTTGATGTGCCGTTAGTCTGCCAGATTTGCAACTTCTTTCCTGACTGTTATTGCGCGTTAGCTAGACAGAGGCGGAATACCACATACGCTCTACTGCGGAATTGGGCGTTTGCGATCCAGACGTAGTGGGTGCCTGCGTCCATGAAGGTAAGCGTGTAGCCTTCACCGTTGAGCCCGCAGTGGCCAATGACAAGGAAATCACTATAGGCCTTGTGCAATTTCAGGTAGCGATTGGTGCTCGAGTCAAGCAGGGGAAACGACTGTGGCGTCAGCTCGACTTCGGGGCAGTCTGTGCAAGTGTGCAGTTGCGATGTGCCTCTTATGACGGAGCCTTCGGGGCGCAAGATCGTGCCAGGTGCGAAGACTTTGGCAGTGAGGCAGTTGGCATGGGGGGTGACCGAGACGCTGATGCCACGGATCATCAGCTGCGCGTAGTCCAAAGGTGCGCTAATAGTGTGCGCGCATGTCGTCACGGTCTTCTTCAGGTGCGGGGGCATGTGCTGGCGTAGCCTCTTCTTCTACTGCTTCGTTGTTCGCCGTTGTTAACATCAACGCGAAATTTCTGTCAGGGATGACGGGGGGGTGGGATGTTCGTCCCGGGAATCGTGCCGGGAATGAGCGTGGGTTCGCGCGGCTCGGGATCGGGGCCGTAAACAGTACGCCACGGACTGGAGGGTTCTTTACCCCAATCGATCAATCCCAAGAGTCGCTTGACGGGGGGGATATCCGCAAGAAATGGCGGACGTGGGGGAATGCGCGGGGTACGGCCGAGAGGAACAATTGGCGGTTCGGCTTCTTCCTCAGTTTCCCCCCATTGTTCTTCTCGGGATGTGCCCCAGCCTTCATCGGAGCCTCCCCACCCGCCATCTGCGACGCCATTTGCGGTGCCCCAATTTTCGTCTGCGGTTGCCTAGGTACCTTCAGTGTTGCCCCAGGTTCCGCCGCTGCTGGTTCCCTAGCAGTCATTGTTTCCCCACCCCCCTCAATTGGAGGCGCCTCCGGCGTTAGCTTCGCCCCATGCACTACAAGCAAAGGTGTTGCGCGCGTCGGCGATGCTTTTGCATCGTAAGTTTTCGGCTTCACGGCACGCCAACTCCTCTTCTTCTTTGACGCTTAATTTCTTCGTCGGGTCGAGCCAGTGGGGGTACAGCTTAAGGAATCCTTCCTTGGTATAGGGTCATGGCACCCCATGCTCGTCGTGGGAGCCGCGCCTTCGTCCACACAGGATGCATTGGATTCGTTGCGGGTCCTCGAAGCGGTTATTTTGGCGTGCCGAAAATGTGGCGCGTCGTACCCTCAAGCTCTAGTGTTGACATGCCCTCGTCCGGCGGCGCGTATCGCCCAGCTTCGGCAATCGCGGCAAGTCCTCAGCTGCTGATGTTGGCATTCGTTGAGGCATTGGGGGTGTGGCAGTCTCAGCAGATGCCTTCGAGGTCGGGGTCGTGCAGCGCCGTCTCGCGCGGGTGCGAATGATGCGGCACCCGGAGTCTACTATCGGGGTGCTTCCATTCTGTTTGCTGGATGTCCGAGTCGCCGCTGTAGTTCGGGATGTCGAAATCCAGAACGTATACGCCGTTGTCGGCGTGGGTGCGTCCGAGGTATCAGCGCGGCTTGTCAGGCCACGCGAAGTGAAGCAAGATGTAGCACGACTCCGGGTCGGTGCTGAGTTGAACGCCGCAATCCATTAAGTGCGACGCCGAGAGCAAGTTGAAACATAGGTTTTGCACGATCAGTACATCGTTTAATGTGATGTGTGTGTTGCTGTCGTACACCTTCAGGACGACAATCCCTTGCGCGCTTGCGCGCATGCGTTCGCTGTTCGCCACGGTGATATAAGTGACCGTGGGGGTGGCAACGGCGTTAAAGATGAAGCGCATGGAGCCCACCATGTGCTGCCCGCAATAGCTATCGGGGTACCACGTATTATGGTGTTTGTCGTCGTCGTATGCAAGGAGTGCAAGTCGTGGTGTGACGATGTGTTTGTCGTATTTTAAGAAGCGTTCGCGCGCTATCCAGTCGATGGGCGCCGGCCTGTGGTCATGCATGTGTGGGGGGTTTTCAAGCAACTAGACTGATAAATTCCAGTCCTGGTCATTGTCTTCGTTGTAGTCATGATCTGTGGTGAAGGGATTGTTGTTGTTGGAAGCGAAGATCGGATTCGGCATGTGCTCAGGCAGTGGAGAGCGCACGTGTCGACGACGGGTTCCTATGTGTGACGCATCGCCATGTTGCTGATGACATTGCGTGAGCCTCCAGGTTGTTCCGGCTGCTGCAACTGAACGGAGGAGTTCGTGTTGCAAGACGTATATCTTGCCGCACGTCTTGTCGGCCGGCCCAAATGCTCGGATTAGGCTGGCAATTGCTAGAGGAGAATTTGCATCGCTCCGCAAAAAGCCCGAAAGATTTGCAGATTTTTCAATGGTGGCGCCGTGGTCGTTGCTCTTCTTTGTTGTTAGCATAGAAGGTGGGCCGTTCTCATTGCAGCGCGAGAGGATCCTCATGCAGGTCCATGTCTTGTTGTGCGACGAGAAGGGCGGCGCAAAGTGCAGCTTCCGAGGTGGCTGAACACCATTGGGCAAAATCCTTCACTTCACTCCCCCTTGCCCAGGGAGGGGCGCCATCCACAGCATGAGGTCGTCAAGGCAGAGAAGCATCAGTCCTCCCACATCCTGCTCAGGATCCATGCTGACATGGGGCTGCATCCCCATCAAGGACATGCACACACCATGCCGCTCAAAAGGGAGGGGTTTGGTGAGTATATCTGCTGCTTAACGGTTGGTGGGGCACCACCGGAGGATCACGTCACCGCACGCCACCATCTCCCTGATAAAATGCCACCGAACCTGCATGTGCTTGGTGCGGCCATGCAAGCATGCATTCTGTGCAAGGGCAATGGCAGACTGGTTGTCCACAAACACAGGAACACCACCAGCAAACTCATGCCCAAACTCCCCAAACAAACGCTTCAGCCACACACCCTCCTGAATGCACTGACGCAGACTGATGTACTCACTCTCAGTGGTGGACAATGCAACCGTCGGCTGCCTCCTGCTCTGCCAAGAGATGGCTGCACCATTAAGGCAATAGACATAGCCGGTGCGACTCTTGCGATCAGCTGAATCTCCAGCATAATCAGCATCATTAAAGCCCACCAACTCAACCTGAGGCTTGCTGTGTGCGGGGTAGAAGATACCTGACTTGACACAACCTTTCAGGTACCTTAGCACTCTCTTAGCAGCCTGCAAGTGAAATGCCTTGGGACAAGACACCACCTTGGACAGCTGTGACAGTGCATAAGCAATCTGGGGCTGTGTGGTTGTGCTTGCATACATGAGAGACCCCACAATGCTTTGATAGAGCTGGACCAGCTCATCTCGCAGCAAGGACTCCTCAGCATGTGCATGCACGTCGAACCCTGTAGGGAGAGGGGTACGCACGGGGTTAGCCTAAAAAAGGCCAAAGGACTCAAGCATGTTGAGAATGTACCTCTCCTGATGAATCAAGATGCCACTCTCATCACGCTCAATCTGCACCCCCAAATAGTACTTAGGCCCCCCCAAGTCCATCATGCGGAAACGAGAGGACATGAGACTCTTCACCTCGTCCAGCAAGACCATGCTCGAAGACATGAGCAGAATGTCATCCACATAGAGGTAGAGGGACAGCCTGCCCTCACGCCTCACCAAATGGTACAAGGCGGGGTCACACTCCGACCTCTCAAAGCCAAAATCCATCAGCGCCTCATCAAACTTGAGGTACCACTGCCTTGGAGCTTGCTTTAGCCCATAGATTGATTTCCTGAGTCGGCAAACTCTGCCGGACCCATCATCAAAACCAGGTGGCTGCCTCATGTAGAGCTCCTCATTCAAGACCCCATGAAGATAGGCAGTGGTCACATCCATGTGATGGATGTGAAACCCCGAGGATGCTGCCATCCCAAGGGAACCTCTCCGGGTGGTAGGTTTACCCATCGGGATATATACCTGGTCATAGTGAACGCCTCGTGCTTGAGTGTTCCCCATGGTCACCAACCTGGACTTAGGCCTCTCAATACTCCCATCAGCCATGTGCTTATACTTCCACACCCAATGACACATCAAGACCTCCATTCTAGGTGGCACACAAGCTGGAACAACCAGCACAAAAGACTCGTTCACCCTATGAGACTCAAGCTCCTCACGCATGGACTCGACCCACTCAGGACGAGACAAGGCCTCCTTGACCGACTGAGGCTCATGCACCTGACCCATGAGACAGAAATCAAGCCCAAGCTCACCCTCTTCAGCATCCACAAGCATGCACTCCTCCAAATCATGCACCCCATGATCATGCATGCAAGCATACTGTGCACTTGGTGTGAACCTTTCAGGTGGCCAGGAGATGCGTGTGGTGCGGCGCAGAGGTGATGCCTCCTGTGCCAAAGGAGAGTCTGGTGCGATAGGGCGCGACACGAGCAAGGGGCTGCAAGCTGACCTGACGCGGATGCAGAAGCAGCTACCTCAGGAGGGTCAGTAGTCAGTGTGTATAGACTCGACCCAGGCCGACGGGTGAACGTGGCCAGGTGACGGCCCGTCCGTGTACACGTGCAGATCGACACACGCTGACCCCCAGGAGTGGTGGTGGTGACCATCGCATCCTGGAGGGCAGCAGTACTCACCAAGTTCGTAGAGAACGAGGGGAGGTGAAGACCTGAGAGTGAGCCGGACGGAACCGCTGGACACGGGAGAACAGTGGAGGAACAGGCAAGAACTGGGCCCCTTGAGGGGTCAGCCAGTCTGACTGCAATAGGTGCAGGGAGTGGTGTGACTGTGGTGCTGTCGCGAAAGAAACAGCGGGAAGCACATGAGTCAAGCGTGAAGGTGTGCAAGGCCTCAGCAGGCGCAGTACCGGGGAGAGCAGACTCACTAGCACCTAGAGCAGCAGCCTCTATACATGGGTCCGGCGGCACACACAGGTAACAGTCACCCTCAGCATTTACAGTCAATGCATACATGGCAGCAAGGATAGCATCATAGTCAAGAGCAAAGATATCAACACCCTGCCTAAGCAGCTCTAGCCAGCGGGGGAGCTCAGTCGCGTCGGGAAACTCCGCGCGCCATGCGTCGTCAAGACGGGAGAAGCAGCGGGACAGGGTGTGACCAACCTTCCTGCATATCTGACCAGCGCGATCACCTGTGCGAATGACGTACTGGCAGCGAACACTACCCCCAGACGCCCTACGCTGAGCAAACAACTCACGAAGCTCTTGGGGCGTAGGGGTCTCACGCTGACGCTGCTGCTGCTGCCTCTGACCACTGCCAGAACCGCCCCTCCGACCGGCTCCACCCCGACTGCCACCACTGCCGCCGCCACCACTCCCACTGCCGCCACCACTGCCTCCGCCACCACTCCCACTGCCGCCACTACCGCCGCCACCAACGCCTCCACTCCCACCACCACTCCCTCCGCCACTACCGCCACCTCCACCGCCTCCACCGCCCCCACCACCGCCTCCACCGCTGCCACCCCCACCACCCTTGCCACCCTTGCCCCTGCCGCTGCGGTGCCTCCCACTAGAAGCAGACGCAACCCCGACCTCCTCAGGACAAAAGAAGTCAACAGCAGCACTAGAAGCGATAGAGGGGACAAGGGGGAAGGGGGAACACCCCTCAAAAAAGGGAATGCGAGGAGTGCCACGAGAAGCACCTACAGCGACTATGCTGGTCTCAGCTGCAAGGAGGTGCTTCTTGAGCAGGTCGACAGTGAGGTCTGTGGGTTCAAGGGCGAGAAGGAGGTCCCTGACTGCGCGAAGAGAGTCAGGGAGGCGGGTGACGATGAAAGAGAGAGTGATGTACATGGGGGGGGGGGGGGGGGGGGGGAGGGGGGGGGGAGGGGGGGGGGGAGAGGGGGGGGGGGGGGGGGGGGTCTTGTCGAGAAACTTGGTTGGAAGCGCGGCGCGGTAGCGAGTGTCACTAATACGAAGGTGAGTGATGAGGTCGGCGACTGTGGCAAAGGCGGACAGCTCGGGAAAAAGGTAGGGCAGTATAAGGCGGCCTAGAGCAGCAGTGGCTGGGGAGAAGTAACGAGTGACTACAGCGTCATACAGGGCTCTAGCAGACTTGTGCTGGCCAAAGTGAGCGCGTTCGGCTAACGGCAGGTGGTTGCAAACGGCTAGGCGAGCAGCAGCGTCACGGGTAAGCAACTCTGAGCGAGTCGCACTGTCAGCTGTGTCAGGAGGGGCGAGAGAGGCTCCAGACTTGAGGTAAAACAACGAAACGTCGTCCCTAGAATCGTTCAGTAGGTACGGTGTAAGTCATCGAGCCACGCATCGAGCTCGATCGGACGGCCCTCAGGATCGAAGGTGAGGACGCTCAGAGTAGCCATAGCGGGTAGAGCAGTGTGGCGCGCTAGCAGCAGGGCAGCTCACAAGCAAGGACGGCGCGGCGGGCAGGGCGGCGCGCAAGCGCTAGGGACGCGCGCAGGGCAGGGCGGGGCGGCGCACGGCTAGGGCAGGGTGGCAGCCAGCAGGGCGGCGTGCGGGCAGGGCAGGGCATGGCGGCGGCCAGCAGGGCGGCGCGTGGGCAGGAAAGGGCAGGGCGGCGGCCAGCAGGGCGGCACGCAGACAGGGCAGGGCAGGGCGGCAGCCAGCAGGGCGGCAGCCAGCAGGGTGGCGCGCGGGCTGGGCAGGGCGGCGCAGCGGCGAGCGGCGAGCGGGCAGGGTGGGGCGGCGCAGCGGCGCACGGGCAGGGCAGGGTGGCACGGCGGCGAGCGGCGCGCGGGCAGGGCAGGGTGGCGCTGCTGCGAGCGGCGCGCGGGCAGGGCAGGGCGGCGCGGCAGCGAGCAGGGTAGCGCGCGGCCAGCAAGGCGGCGTGCGTGCAAGGCAGGGCGTGCGCGAGCGGCGCGACGCAGGGCAGGGCGTGTGCGGGCGACGCGACGCAGGGCAGGGCGTGCGTGGGCGGCGCGACGCGGGGCAGGGCAGGGCGTGCGCGGGCGGTGCCACGCGGGGCAGGGCGTGCGAGCGGCGCGACGCAGGGCAGGGCAGGGCGTGCGCGAGGCAGCGCGACGCAGGGCAGGGCGGGGCGTGCATGGGCAGCGCGACGCAGGCTAGGGCCAGGCGCGCGCGGGGAGCGTGACGCAGGGCAGGGCGCGCGCGGGCGGCGCGACGCGGGGCAGGGCAGGGCGTGCGCGGGCGGCGCGACGTAGGGCAGGGTTCGCGCGGGGCGACATAACGCAAGGCAGGGCAAGGCACCGCGGCAGCCAGCAGAGCAGCGCGGCAGACAGCAGGGCAGCGCGGCAGCCAGCAGGGCGGCGAGCGGGCAAGGGAGCACGACTGGTGGGGCAGCGTGACGAACAGGGTAGGGCGCTACGGGTAGGGTAACGCGCTACGGGCAGGGAACTGTACGGTGGGCCCAAAAAAAACGGTCCTTGAACAGGACCTGCTCTGATACCATGTTAGAAGACTAAGCGAGAATGATTGAATTGAGAAAGAACAGAGTACAAGTACTAACCCTAATTGGGTTGTATCCCTTATGGGCTACCCCACTACAGCCTACACAACCCAAACATAATAATAATTTGACAAATATGTGCGTTGTAGAGCAGCAACTCCAGTTCAAAGCTCCATGTAGAAAACATATGCCGTCCAATATGGTGCTTGTCTTGATTTTTGAAATATTACGAAAATTAGACATAGCTGAGAGAACTGCGTCATCGCTTGGGCGGGGGTCTTTGGGTGTTGATGCACTTGTTTCGAGGGAGAAAGTTCGCGGGGCGGTTTCGTGACCAGTCGTGGCCGGTTGGGAGGAGGTTCTCGCATCGCCATTCCGCAATGTCCTGAGCCCTTGCTCCAGAGTTGATAGTCGCTGAAGCAGTTGTTCAGTGTGACAGAGTTGATCCTTGTCGTCGCTTCGGGGTTCGCAACTGGGTTCCGTTGGGCTTCAGCCGTCAGATTCGTTTGACCTCCTGATCCTCCAACCATCCTTACGCGTGAGCGTGTGCTGGACGCCACCTTTAGTTCGCCATAACTTTCGGAGGTGGCATTGAGAACAATTCCTGCGTGGCTCTCATACCATGTTATGATCCCAAAATCGATTACGATCCAACAAGTCATGCACATAGTTAATGCAGTAGAATTGACCTCAGATCAGAGTGAATATAAATGACTTAAGTGATTATAACAAAAGCATACAAGGGTTTGTATAGCAAATACATTGAATGCGAAAGTGTCAGAGGTCCACTGGTGATCCCCGATTGATCCTAGGGAAGGGTTACAAGCACGTTGGCCTGGGGGGTTATGGGCGCACTCACCTGTTACACAAACAAACCCTTTTATCTCAATGGTTAGTGGCTGGGATTCTGACATGGTATCAGAGTGAAGGTCTCGGGTTCGAATCCCAGTGTGTGCACTTCGGGCATCCCAGTGCTGGGGGGTGTCAGAGGTCCACTGGTGATCCCCAATCAGGCCCCCAGAAGTTAGAGAAATTTCTCTAATTTTTCTAAAAAAGCCTGATATTTCAGCCTTTTTTTTTGTAAACTCTGAAAGCTTTTAGTTTTTGTTGCTGTGAATTCTAAATATTCAGAAAAAAAAATGTAGGCCTTGTCTGTTTTTTCAGCCTTTTCTCAGAGTCTACTCTGATCCATGAGCGTGTTAGCGGGTACCTATGTCAAACATTATATGTTTATATTGTGTAGGCTATAGTGGGTTTAGCCTTAGGGGGTACAACTTTGCTAGGGTTTCCTACTTGTATCCCCATCATTCCTATTTTCATCCATTCTCGTTCCATTCTAGATTCTAACATGGTATCACGAGCCTAGGTTGCTACCTAGGACCGCTTTCTACTACGGGCCCACTATTCCGCTAGAAGCGCCCTCGTGCGCCCTACCTTACGTGCGCCCTCGTGCGCCTTTCTCTGCTCGTGCGCCTTCGTGCGCCCTCGTGCGCCCTCGTGCGCCCTCGTACGCCCTCGTGCGCCTTTCTCTGCTCGTGCGCCCTCGCGCGCCCCGCCCTTCGGTCTGCCCGAGTGCCGTCCTGTAGCCCTCGCGCTGCCTCCTGCAAGCTAGTACGGCCCTCGAGCCGCCCCTGCAGGTCCGTCAGGCCCTCGAGCCGCCTCTGCAGACCCGTCAGGCCCCCCCCGAGCCACCTCTGCAGGCCCGTCAGGCCCGAGAGCCGCCCCTGCAGACCCGTCAGGCCCGCGCGCAGCCTCTGCCCGACCGCGCGCCGCCCCTGCAGGCTCTCGCCGCCCGCCGCGTCGCCCTGCCCGCGGCGTCGCCGCCTGCCCGCGGCGTCGCCCCCTGCCCGCGGCGTCGTCACCTGCCCGCGGCGTCGCCCCTACCCGCGGCGTCGTCGCCTGCCCGCGGCGTCGCCACCTGTCCGCGGCGTCGCCACCTGCCCGCGGCGTTGCCACCTACCCGCCGCGTCGCCCTGCCTCGTCGCGACGCCCCTGCGGGACCCAGGCGTCGCCACTGCCTTGTCGCGACACCACCTGCGGGACCCGCGCGTCGCCCCCCCTGCCTCGTCGCGACGACCCTGCGGGACCCGCGCGTCGCGCCCGCCTCGTCGCGACGCAGCCACAGGACCCGCGCGCGTCGCCCCCGCGCGACCCGCGCGTCGCCACTGGGACTCGCGCGGAGTCGCCCCTGCTCGCCGTGGCGCCCCGCCCTACCCCGCGCCCGCCCTTGGGACGGCCGCCCCTGACCCCTAGTGCAGCCGCACCTACAGCAGCCGCCCCTGGCCCCTGGAACAGCCGCACCTACAGCCGCCCCTGGACCCTGGAGCAGCCGCCCCTGCTGCAGCCGCCCCTGGCCACCTGGAGCAGCCACCACAGCAGGAGCCGCCCCTGGACCCTGGAGCAGCCGCCCCTGCAGCAGCCGCCCCTGGCCCCTGGAGCAGCCGCCACTGCAAGAGCCGCCCCTGCCCCCTGGAGCAGCCGCCCCTGCAGCAGTCGCCCCTGGCCCCTGGAGCAGCTGCTGTCGCGGCCCGGCCCCGCCCTGCAGCAGCTGCCGCGGAGCTCCCTGCCGCGGCCTGGCCCCGCCCTGCAGTTGTAGCGGCCCCGCTGTCGCCACCGTCTTGCGCCTGCCGCGCCGACCACTGGTGAGCATTGCCCTGCCCGCACTGCTACCGCTGCTACTGCTGGTACTGCCTTTACTGCTCCCACTGCTACTGCTCCTGCTGTTACTGCTGTTACTGCCGCTACTGCTGCTGCTGCTGCTCCTGGCGTGGCCAGATGCAGCTCCAGGGCCGTGCGCGTGAGTCCCTCACGCCACAGCAGCTTCGTGAGTGGTACGCTAGTTGGGGCTGTCGGGGTGGCCGTAGTGGTAGTCGCTCTGGAGTGGGTCGTTCGGGAGCTTCTGGTAGTGGACAGGTGCAGCTGCCGTGTCCTCTTTCGCCCCAGCAGCTTCGTGAGTGGTACGCTCAGAGTAGACGGTCACTGAGTACTGCTCGCTGCCCGTACGTCATTTGCACAGGTGTCCGGACTGGTCAGCCTTGCGGGACCCGTGGCCACACAGAGTCCCACTGCTTCGCCCGTCTGGGCGACGCTTGGCGTACAGAGTTTGGCGACGCCGCTGAGCTCCCCTCCTGGGTGGAGCTGCTTAGGCAGAGGGTAGATATCTTTGCTCTTGACTATGATGCTATCCTCACTGCCATGTATGCATTGTCTACTAGTGCTGAGAGTGCCTGTCCCCTGTGTGTACCGCCTGACCCCGGTATCCAGTCTGCTGCTCTAGGTACTGGTGTGGCTGCCGCTCTAGGTGCTAGTGCGTCTGCTGCCCTAGGTCCTCGTGAGGCTGCTGCTCTAGGTGCTGGTGAGTCTGCTGCTCCAGGTACTCGTGCGTTTGCACCTGCTGGTACTGCGTCTACTGAGGCACTGCACACCTTCACACTGGACTCCGGTGCTTCCCGCTGTTTCTTTCGTGACCGCACGGCCCTTGAGCAGCTTGCTCGGCCAGTTGCAGTCTCCCTCGCTGACCCCTCTGGGGGTCCGGTCATTGCGACCTCCTCCACTGCCCTTCCTTGTCCTGCGGTTCCGTCGGGCACACTGTCAGGTCTCCACCTCCCCTCGTTCTCTACGAACTTGGTGGCAGGTTGTGCGCTCCAGGACGCGGGTGTCCACCAGTTCACCCCTGCCTACGAGCGCGTGACACACTGTACGTGTGCTCGGACGGGCCGTCACCTGGCTACCTTCACTCGGCAGCCGGGGTCGGACCTGTACACACTGACCACTGAGTCCCCTCAGGTAGCTGTGTCTGCGTCTGCTTCAGGTCAGCTGTCTGCCCCCTGCTCGTGTCGCTCTCTAGCACACGAGACCGTCCTCTGGCACCACCGCCTTGGTCACCCGTCAGTGCAGCGCCTTCGTGCCATGCACAAACGGTACCTTGTCTCTGGTCTTCCCCGGGTACTCCCTCCCCTCCCACCCTCGCCTGCTCCTCCCTGTCTTCCTTGTGTCGAGGGGCGGCAGCGCGCCGCTCCTCACTCCTCCTCGTTTCCCCCGACGTCTGCTCCCTTGCAGACGCTCCACATGGACGTGTGGGGCCCAGCCCGCGTCCGTGGACAGGGTCAGGAGAGGTACTTCCTGATCGTTGTTGACGACTACTCGCGCTACACCACGGTCTTCCCCTTGCGCACCAAGGGTGAGGTCCCTGATGTTTTGATCCCTTGGATCCGCGCTTCTCGTCTCCAGCTCAGTGAGCGGTTCCACTCAGACTTTCCTGTCTTGCGTCTGCACTCTGACAGAGGTGGTGAGTTCTCCTCCGACCTCTTGGCAGCCTATTGTGCGGAGCACAGCATCCGCCAGTCGTTCACGCTTCCGGCCTCTCCACAGCAGAATGGGGTTGCTGAGCGCCGCATTGGCTTGGTCATGGAGGTCGCTCGTACCTCCTTGATCCATGCGGCTGCCCCCCACTTTCTGTGGCCGTTTGCGGTCCGGTACGCTGCGCATCAGCTCAACCTCTGGCCCCGTGTCTCCTTGCCGGAGACCTCGCCCACACTGCTGTGGACGGGGGAGGTTGGCGATGCGTCGCGTTTCCGGGTCTGGGGATCTCGAGCTTTTGTCCGCGATACGTCCGCGGACAAGCTCTCCTCCCGCGCTGTTCCTTGTGTCTTCCTTGGCTTTGTCCCGGACGCGTCTGGTTGGCAGTTTTACCACGCCACCTCGCGCCGTGTCCTGCCCTCTCAGGACATCACTTTTGACGAGTCGGTGCCCTACTACCGCCTCTTCCCCTACCGCACTGCCCCGCTCTCCCCCCCGCCTCTCTTCCTCGCGCCAGGTGCTGCTGTGGTAGACCCCCTCCCCCCTCAGGGTGCCGCTCCCTCAGGTGTGTCCCAGGTAGACCCGGTTGAGCCTGTCGAGGTAGCTGTCGACTCTCGCCCCGCTAGGGGTGCTGAGCCTGAGCGTGCGGAGCCTGGGGGTGCGGAGCCTGGGGGTGCGGAGCCTGGGGTTGCGGAGTCTGGGGGTGCTGGAGCTGCTGGAGGTGCTGCTACTACTGGAGGTGCTGCTGGTGCTGCTGACGCTGCTGGAGGTACTGCTGGTGCTGGTGGTGCTGTTGGTGCTGCTGGAGCTGCTGGAGGTGCTGCTGGTGCTGGTGCTAGTGCTTCCCCTCCTAGGCGGGAGCTGCCCTCTCCCCAGCGGCTCCGAGAGTGGTACGCTCGGCACTGCAGTCTCCGGAGTGGCGCTCCTAGTGTCGCGGACCCTGGTGCTGGAGGTGCTGCTGCTGCTGGCGGTGCGGCTGGCGCTACTGGAGGTGCTGCTGGTGCTGGAGCTGCTGGAGGTGCTGCTGCTGGCGGTGCTGCTGGCGCTGCTGGAGGTGCTGCTGGTGCTGGTGCTGCTGGAGCTGCTGGAGGTGCTGCTACTACTCGAGGTGCTGCTGGTGCTGCTGACGCTGCTGGAGGTACTGCTGGTGCTGGTGGTGCTGCTGTTGCTGCTGGAGCTGCTGGAGGTGCTGCTGGTGCTGGGGCTGCTGGAGCTGCTGGAGGTGCTGCTACTACTGGAGGTATTGCTGGTGCTGCGGACCCGGGCGTTGGAGCTACTGCTGGTGCTGCGGACCCTGGAGTTGGAGCTGCTGCTGGTGCTGGAGGTGCTGGCGCTGCTGGAGCTACTAGTGGTCCTGCGGGCGCTGTAGCTGGAGACCCTGGAGCTGAGCCTACTGGTGGTCTATCTGCTGGTTCTGGCGGCGCTACGCGGCCGCAGCCGTACTTCGTTCCACTCCTTCAGCAGGATCTTGGTCAGTCACCTCCTCCCTGTCCTGCTCCCTCCTTAGAGTGTCTTCCGCCAGTCCAGTCGCAGTCACAGTTACCTCCTGCCTTACCACTCCCTGGTCCTTCTCCTTACACTGGTCCGACTGGAGGTCTTACAGAGCGTCGTGAGCCTGAGTCTCGTCCTGCGTCGCCCGAGTCTCGTCGTGCGTCGCCTGTTCGTGCTGCTCACACTGGTCGTCGTGTCCATCGTCAGCGTCCTCCTGCTGTCCCAGGCACTCACCAGATGGCGCTTCGTCCTTCCTCTGCTCCTCAGCGCGTCCCCCTGCCGTCTCCTGCTCTTGCTGACCCGGAGTCTGACTCCCTTCGTGCTGCTAGTCCTACTGTCACGCGTCTCCTCGCCACTGTTGTCACTGACCCTTCCTTTGAGTCCTCTGCTGCGTCTGCTCTGGTCGCTGAGTTAGTTGACTTTGCTGCCACTTGTCGTCTCGACTACGCCGCTAGCCTTGTCGCTGAGTCTGAGTCTGTCTGTCCTCCGTCCGTCGGGGGTGAGTGTGCTCTTGGCACGGACGTCCTTGAGGACAGGCAGGAGGAGTTTGAGTGCTTTGCTGCTGCTTTACCTCATCTCGTGTCCATGCTGGTTGCCCCTGAGGGAGACCCGGATGCTCCAGACATCCCGACCCCGCGCTCTTACGCTGAGGCGATCGCGGGTGAGTACTCCTCTCAGTGGCAGATAGCCATGGACGCAGAGATGGCTTCCTGGAAGTCCACAGGCACCTACGTCGACGAGGTTCCCCCACCTGGGGCGAACATCGTCAGTGGCATGTGGATTTTCAGGGTGAAGCGGCCGCCGGGTTCTCCGCCTGTCTTCAAGGCGCGTTACGTTGCACGAGGCTTCAGTCAGCGAGAGGGAGTTGACTTCTTCCAGACCTTCTCCCCGACCCCGAAGATGACCACTCTTCGGGTTCTGCTGCACGTCGCCGCTCAGCGTGACTACGAGCTCCACTCTCTTGACTTCAGCACAGCTTTCTTGCAGAGCAGCCTGCACGAGGAGATCTGGCTGCGCCGCCCACCTGGCTTCACTGGGTCGTTCCCTCCTGGTACCCAGTGGAGCCTCCGGCGGCCAGTCTACGGTCTCCGCCAGGCGCCGCGTGAGTGGCACGACACACTGAGGACTACACTTGCGGCTCTTGGGTTCGCTCCTTCTACTGCTGACCCGTCGCTGTTTCTACGCACCGACACTTCGCTGCCGCCGTTCTACATCCTCGTGTACGTCGACGACTTGGTCTTTGCCACTGCTGACACTGCGGCACTCGCCCACGTGAAGTCGGAGCTGCAGAAGAGATACACGTGCACAGACCTGGGTGAACTGACAAGCTATCTTGGCTTGCGGATCACCCGGGACAGAGCACGGCGCACCATCACCTTGACTCAGTCACACATGGTGCAGCAGGTCCTTCAGCGCTTCCGCTTCACGTACTCCTCGCCTCAGCCCACTCCTCTGCCTACCGGTCACTCGCTCTCAGCTCTGCCTTCGGATGAGTCCGTATAGCCGAGTGGCCCGTATCCAGAGCTTGTGGGCTGCCTCATGTACCTGATGACCTGCACTCGACCTGACCTAGCATACCCTCTTAGCATCCTTGCACGCTATGTCGCTCCTGGCCGCCACCGGAAGGAGCACATGGATGCCGCTAAGAGGGTGTTGCGCTACTTGTGCAGTACGTCGGGCATGGGGCTAGTGCTTGGAGGACGAGACCGAGTTGTACTCACTGGGCACTCAGACGCTTCTTGGGCTGACGACCAGACTACTCAGCGGTCGTCTCAGGGTTACACCTTCAGCCTTGGCTCTGGTTCAGTTTCTTGGCGTTCTACACGCTCGTCTTCTGTTCTCAGCTCCAGTTGTGAGGCTGAGATCTACGCCACAGCCATGGCTGCACATGAGTTACGCTGGCTCACCTACCTGCTGACCGACTTGGGAGAGCGGCCTCGTTCTCCTCCAGTGCTGTACGTCGACAACAAGGCTGCCATTGCCTTGTGTGAGGAGCACAGACTGGAGCACAGAACGAAGCATATCGCTCTGCGCTACTTCCTTGCTCGAGATCTGCAGCAGCGCGGTCAGCTTCGTCTGCGTTACGTGGCCACTCGGGCCAACACTGCTGATGTGTTCACCAAGGCGCTTCAGCCTTGTGACCATCAGCGCTTCTGTACTGTGCTAGGCCTTGTGCCTACTGGTCCTCACTTGCTTACTTCTTGACTCTGCTTGTACTGTGATCTCTATATATATACCTGCATGCCTGCTCTTGCTAGGTTGTGATCACTGTATCTCTTGTTATATTATCAACCTGCATGTGAACTGGTCTTGTGACCACTTGCTTGTGCTCAGAATTTGTGTGGTTTCCCTGAGATCCACCCTGAGCTTGCTTTGCTTTGCTTTGACTGGTCTTGTAACCATCTGGTTGTCTCCCACTTAGCCTATGGGGGTGTGTCAAACATTATATGTTTACATTGTGTAGGCTATAGTGGGTTTAGCCTTAGGGGGGTACAACTTTGCTAGGGTTTCCTACTTGTATCCCCATCATTCCTATTTTCATCCATTCTCGTTCCATTCTAGATTCTAACAACCTACTCTGGTATTCCTGTGCGAAATCTGCACTGACAGCCGCGATGAGCGCTGCAAATACAGTTCTGTCCTCTAAGTCAAGCTGAAACAGTGACAACAGTGTCGCGCGGCGCAATCACCACCTCGTTTTGAGCTGATCCATCAACTTCCCTACTGATGTGAACTCTGGGTAATCAGACTTTTATACTCTTGAACTCTGAAATTTCAAATTTCTTTTTTGTACCAAGCCTGATTGATCATATTCAAAATGTATACTAAGTCTGACGAATCAGACAGCCCCAAAACGAATCTGAGGGCCTGTCCTCGATTGATCCTAGGGAAGAGTTACAGGCATGTTGGTCTGGGAGGTTATGGGCGCACTCACCCGTTACACAAACAAGCCCTTTTATCCCAGTGGTTAGTGGCTGGAATTTTGACATAAAGGTTCTAAACTAGTCATGTACTTGTATAAAGGATACATTATTTCCTTATTGCAGCGAAAGCAGGGCTGTTTTTATCAGGGTAATTACCCTGATTTCAGGGTGATTTCAGGTTTTCCACTTTGTGAAGACTGAAATTTCAGACTCAATTAGTTCTCAACCCAGATCCAATCAGAGTAATATATTTCGTATCCCTGATTTTGAGTAGAGTGTAACAGACTAGCCAGGCCCTACGATATCAGGAATTTTTTCCTGAAATTCCTGATTTTCAGGGTTTTTTTTTTTACCTACCCTGATTTTCCAGTGTTCAGCTTTTTGTGGGACTGATTTTTCAGCCTTTTCGTGCCAGATGACTCTGAACTTTCAGGTTTTTTTTTTTAAGGACACTGATTCCACTACGTGTCAGAACATTATATAGCTTATGCTGTTGTGTAGGCTATAGTGGGGTATCCCATAGGGGGTACAACCCAATTAGGGTTTTCCATATGTACTCACCTCATTCATAGTTCATTCATCCTCGTTCTTCATTCTTCTCATGGTATCGAGCAGGTTCCCTCGTGGGAACTGTTCCTAGGGCCCACCGTTTTTTTTCCTGCCCGGAGCGCACTCTGCCCCTACCCGAGTCGCGCTCCCCTCTCTCTTGGCCCCTAGTGGCCCCTTTAGCCGCCCGTCACGGCCCTTAGACGCCCGCGCGCCGCCCGTCCCGGCCCCTTAGACGCCCGCGCGCCGCCCGTCCCGGCCCCTAGACGCCCGTGCGCCACCCGGCCCGGCCCCTAGACGCCCGCGCGCCGCCCGTCCCGGCCCCTAGACGCCCGCGCGCCGCCCGTCCCGGCCCCTGGACGCCCGCGCGCCGCCCGTCCCGGCCCCTAGACGCCCGCGCGCCGCCCGTCCCGGCCCCTAGACGCCCGCGCGCCGCCCGTCCCGGCCCCTAGACGCCCGCGCGCCGCCCGTCCCGGCCCCTCGACGCCCGCGCGCCGCCCGTCCCGGCCCCTCGACGCCCGCGCGCCGCCCGTCCCGGCCCCTCGCCGCCCGTGAGCCGCCCGTCCCGGCCCCTAGACGCCCGCGCGCCGCCCGTCCCGGCCCCTAGACGCCCGCGCGCCGCCCGTCCCGGCCCCTCGACGCCCACGCGCCGCCCGTCCCGGCCCCTAGACGCCCGCGCGCCACCCGGCCCGACCCCTAGACGCCCGCGCGCCGCCCGTCCCGGCCCCTCGACGCCCGCGCGCCGCCCGTCCCGGCCCCTCGACGCCCGCGCGCCGCCCGTCCCGGCCCCACGCCGCCCGTGAGCCGCCCGTCCCGGCCGCGCACCGCAGTCCCGGCCCCACGCCGCCCGTGCGCCGCCCGTCCCAGCCGCGCGCCGCCGTCTCGGTCCCCACGCCGCCTGTGCCGCTGAGGAGCTGAGCCGCCCGAGCCGCCCGAGCCGCCCGCACCGCCCGAGCAGCCCGAGCCGTGCTGCCCCTCAGCAGCACAACCGAGCCGCCCGACAGCAGAGCAGCCGAGCCGCCCAGCAGCCGAGCCGCTCAACAGCCGAGCCGCCCAGCAGCCGAGCCGCCCAGCAGCCGTGCCGCCCAGCAGCGGAGCCGCCGAGCCGCCGAGCCGCCCGGCAGCCGAGCCGCCGAGCCGCCGCGCCGCCCTCCTTCCGGGCCGCCCGACCTGTCCAGTCTGGTGAGCACAGCGCCCTTTCACTGCACTGCCCTCACCCTACTGTTTGCGCTGCCAGTCGTCTAGGGTCATGGCTACCCCTAGTGTTCTAGTCTTTGACGCTGAGGGTCGGGCCATTGACTTTGAGGTCTGGGTGGATGACCTGCAGCTGTTCTTACAGTGCGATAGGGCAGATGGTCTCTCTCTCTTTGACCTCACCTCTGGCGCCTCCACTGCCCCTGCTGCTGACGCCGACGCCACTGTTCGCTCCCAGTGGGCCACGCGCGACGCTGCTGCACGTCTTGCTGTGCGTCGCCACCTCCCTACCTCCGAGCGTGCACACTTTAGTCAGTACAAGAGTGCTCAGACCTTGTACGACGCTGTAGTTGCGCGCTACTCCTCCCCTGCCACTGCTGCACTGAGCCGTCTCATGCTACCGTACCTCTTTCCTGACCTTGCTGCCTTTCCCACAGTCGCTGACCTCATTACGCACCTCCGCACTAGTGACACTCGCTACCGCGCTGCACTCCCTGCTGACTTCTGCGCCAAGAACCCCCCCCCCATGTACATCACTCTTTACTACATAGTCACTCGCCTTCCTGACTCCCTTCGCGTAGTCAGGGACCACTTTCTCTCTGTCTGTCCCACCACTCTCACTGTTGACCTCCTCGAGAAGTCCCTCCTAGCGGCCGAGAAGAGCATAGTCGCTGTAGGGGCCTCTCGTGGTGACCCGCGCACCCCCATCTTTGAGGGGTGTTCCCCCTCCCCCCTTCTGCCCTCTGTTGCCTCTGCTGCTGCGGCCGACCTCCTTGGTCTTGAGTCGGTCGGTGTGGCGTCTGCCCCTAGTGGGAGACGCCGCTCTGGCAAGGGCAAGGGGGGCAAGGGCGCTGGAGGAGCGAGCGGGGGCGGTGGAGGTGGAGGTGGCGGCAGTGGGGGGAGTGGGGGTGGCGGTGGGAGTGGAGGTGGGGGTGGAGGAGTCGGTGGCGGCAGTGGAGGCGGAGGTGTCGGCGGCGGTGGCAGTGGGAGCGGGGGTGGCGGAGGTGGCGGCGGCGGAGGCGGAGGTGGAGGCGGCGGCAGTAGCGGAGGCGGCGGAGGCGGAGGAGGCGGCGGGGGTGGAGGTGGTGCTGGTCGCGGGTCTTCGCAGAGGAGTGGCTCCGGTGGTGGCTCGCGCCAGCAGCAGCAGCGTGGTCGTGACACCTTGTCCCCTCAGCAGCTTCGTGAGTGGTACACTGCGCGTCAGCGAGGTGGGGGTTTTGGTCCGTGCTCCTACGTTTTGCGCACCGGCGACCGTGCGGGTGAGCAGTGTGGGGGTCCCCACCCCACTCAGCGCTGCTTTGGCCGCCTGACGGACGCGTGGCGTCACCAGTTCCCGGAGGCCTCAGAGATCCCTCGTTGGGGTGACCTGTCCAGGGCGGGTGTTGCCATCTATGATCTTGACTTTGATGCTATTCTCTCTGCCATGTATGCTGTGTCTATTAGTGATGAGGGTGACTGTTACCGGTGTTTCCCGCCCGATCCGGGTATTGAGACTGCTGCTCTAGGTCCTGGTGAGGCTGCTGCCCTAGGTGCTTGCGACGCTGCTGCCCTAGGTGCTCGTGTGTCTGCGTCCTCAGGTACTGGTGAGTCTGCGCTCTCAGGTACTACGTCGGCTTCGGCCTCCCTCACCTTCACCCTTGAATCTGGGGCGTCTCGCTCCTTCTTTAGGGACCGCACCACACTCACACCGCTGAGTCGACCGGTTGCAGTGTCTCTGGCTGACCCCTCTGGGGGTCCTGTCCTGTCTCGCTTCTCCACAGTCCTCCCGTGTCCGGCGGCTCCCTCTGGCACCCTGTCTGGTCTCTACCTCCCCTCGTTCTCTACGAACCTGGTGAGTGGTGCTGACCTACAGGATGCGGGTGTACACCAGTTCACTCCTGCGCGTCAGCGGGTGACGCACTGTACAGAGGCTCGCACAGGCCGACACCTGGCTACGTTTACCCGTCAGCCGGGGTCGAGCCTGTACACACTGACCACTGCGTCTCCTCCCGTTACTGAGTCTGGTAGAGTCGCTTCGTCGGGTCAGGTGTTTGCTGCTGCGTCCAGGTCTGGTCCTGAGTCTGCCCCCTGTTCTTGTCGTCTCCTGTCTCACGAGACTCTTCTCTGGCACCACCGTCTTGGTCACCCCTCTCTGCTTCGGCTCAGAGGCATGGCCTCCCGTCTTCTAGTGTCTGGTCTCCCCCGGTCCCTCCCTCCCCTTCCTCAGGGCCCTGGCCCTACCTGTGTCCCCTGTGTCGAGGGGCGCCAGCGTGCTGCCCCTCACTCCTCCCAGTTTCCTCCGACAGAGGCCCCGTTGCAGACGCTCCACATGGACGTGTGGGGCCCAGCCCGCGTCCGTGGGCAGGGTCACGAGCGCTACTTCCTGCTCGTTGTTGACGACTACTCGCGTTACACCGCAGTCTTCCCCTTGCGCGGCAAGGGTGATGTCACTGAGGTGCTGATCGACTGGATCCGCGCAGCTCGTCTCCAGCTCAGGCAGAGCTTTGGCTCCGACTTTCCTGTTCTGCGTCTGCACTCGGACAGAGGCGGAGAGTTCTCCTCTGGCCTTCTGCGAGCCTACTGTCGTGCACGAGGCATCCGTCAGACCTTCACGCTCCCGGACTCTCCGCAGCAAAATGGGATTGCTGAGCGCCGCATTGGCATGGTCATGGACGTCGCTCGTACGTCTATGATGCATGCGGCTGCCCCCCATTTTCTGTGGCCGTTTGCGGTGAGGTACGCGGCACGTCAGATCAACCTTCACCCCAGGGTCTCCAGGCCGGAGACCTCCCCAGCCTTGCTGTGGACCGGGAAGGTGGGCGATGCGTCGGCGTTCCGGGTCTGGGGATCTCGGGCGTTTGTCCGCGACTTGTCTGCGGACAAACTGTCCCCTCGTGCTGCTCCTTGCGTCTTCCTGGGGTTCCCCCCAGACGCGCCTGGGTGGCAGTTCTACCACCCCACCTCTCGCCGTGTTCTGTCCTCTCAGGACGTCACGTTCGACGAGTCGGTACCCTACTACCGCCTCTTCCCCTACCGCACTCCGTCCCCCCCCCCGCCCCCGCTCTTCCTTGTACCAGGTCCCCCCCCGGTAGACCCCCTCCCCCCTCAGGGTCCTGCCCCTTCAGGTGTGTCCCAGGTAGACGCAGTCGAGCCTGTCGAGGTCACTGGTGACTCTGGTGCTGCTGGGGGTGCTGAGCCTGGGGGTGCTGGGCCTGGGGGTGCTGGGCCTGGGGGTGCTGAGCCTGGGGGTGCTGAGTCTGGGGGTGCTGAGTCTGGGGGTGCTGAGCCTGGGGGTGCTGAGCCTGGGGGTGCTGAGCCTGGGGGTGCTGAGCCTGGGGGTGCTGAGTGTGGGGGTGCTACGCCTGGGGGTGCTTTGCCTGGGGGTGCTGGACCTGGGAGTGCTGCGCCTGGAGGTCCTCCGCCTCGAGTTTCTACGCGTGCTTTGTCTCGCCGGGAGCCACTCTCTCCACAGGAGCTGCGCGAGTGGTTTGCCCGGCGCTGGAGCCGTGCTGCTGGTGCTGGAGGTTCGTCGGCTACTGAGGGTGCTGCTGTTGCGGGTCCCGGAGGTGCTCGTACTGGGAGTACTGGAGCTGCTGGGCCTGCGGGTTCGACTGGAGCTGGTGCTGCTGAGGGTGTTGTCGCTGAGACTACCACTGGCGGTCCTGCTGGGGGTGCTCCTGGTGTTGCTCGAGGTTCTGGAGCTACTGGAGGTGCTGCTGGAGCGGGTGCTCCTGCTGGGGGTACTGGTGCTGTCCCTGCTGTTTCTGGCGTAGCTACGCGGCCTCGACCGTACTTCGTTCCACTCCTGCAGCAAGTTCTTGGTCTTCCGCCCTCTCCTGGTCCTCCTCCTCTCTTGGAGGGTCCACAGCCTGTCCCGTCGCGGTCACTGCTACAGCCTACCTCCCCTTTGCCTGCTCCTTCTCCCTACACTGGTCCTACTGGAGGTCTTACTGAGCGTCGTGAGCCTGCGTCTCGCCCTGCGTCGCCTGTCCGTGCTGCTCGCGCTAGTGGTCGTGGTTCGCGTCAGCGTCCTCCTCCTGTCCCTGGCACGCACAGGATGTCTCTGCGTCCGTCTACTGCTCCTCTGCGTGCCCCTTTGCCTTCTCCTCCTGAGTCCTCTCTTCCTGCTCTTCCCGACCCTGCGTCGGACTCTCTTCGTGCTGCCAGTCCTACTGTCACGCGTCTCCTTGCTACTGTCGTCACTGACCCTTCCTTCGAGTCTACTGCTGCGTCTGCCCTAGTTACTGAGCTCGTCGACTTTGCTGCTCGCTGTCGCCTAGACTACGCTGCTAGTCTTGTCGCTGAGTCTGGGTCTGCCTGTCCTCCGTCAGTCGGGGGTGAGTGTGCCCTTGGCACGGACGTCCTTGAGGACAGGCAGGAGGAGTTCCAGTGTCTGGCAGCTACTTCACCTCATCTCGTGTCCGTACTGCTTACCCCTGAGGGAGACCCGGATGCACTTGACATCCCGACTCCGCGCTCTTACGCGGAGGCGATAGAGGGTCCCTACTCCTCTCAGTGGCAGGCAGCTATGGATGCAGAGATGGCTTCCTGGAAGTCCACAGGCACCTACGTTGACGCTGTCCCCCCTCTTGGGGCGAACATCGTCAGTGGCATGTGGATCTTCAGGGTGAAGCGGCCGCCGGGTTCTCCGCCTGTCTTCAAGGCACGTTACGTGGCTCGTGGCTTCAGTCAGCGACAGGGAGTTGACTACTTTCAGACCTTCTCCCCCACCCCGAAGATGACCACTCTTCGGGTGCTGCTACACGTTGCTGCTCACCGTGACTACGAGCTGCACTCTCTCGACTTCAGCACTGCTTTCTTGCAGGGCAGCCTGCACGAGGAGATCTGGCTGCGCCGCCCACTTGGCTTCACTGGGTCTTTCCCTCCTGGTACCCAGTGGAGTCTCCGGCGTCCAGTCTACGGTCTCCGCCAGGCGCCACGTGAGTGGCACGACACACTGAGGACTACGCTTGCGGCTCTTGGGTTTGCTCCTTCTACTGCCGACCCGTCGCTGTTTCTACGCACCGACACCTCTCTGCCGCCGTTCTACATCCTCGTGTACGTCGACGACTTGGTCTTTGCCACAGCTGACACTGCTGGACTCGCCCACGTGAAGTCCGAGCTGCAGAAGAGACACACGTGCACAGACCTGGGTGAACTGCGCAGCTACCTTGGCTTGCAGATCACCCGGGACAGAGCACGCCGCACCATTACCCTGACTCAGTCACACATGGTGCAGCAGGTCCTTCAGCGCTTCGGCTTCACGTACTCCTCGCCTCAGGCCACTCCTCTGCCTACTCGCCACTCACTCTCAGCTCTGCCTTCGGATGAGTCAGTAGAGTCGAGTGGCCCGTATCCAGAGCTTGTTGGCTGCCTCATGTACCTGATGACCTGCACACGACCTGACCTTGCATACCCTCTTAGCATTCTTGCACGCTATGTTGCTCCTGGGAGACACCGACCAGAGCACATGGCTGCAGCGAAGAGGGTGTTGCGATACTTGTGCAGTACGTCGGGCATGGGACTAGTGCTTGGAGGGCGGAGTCCAGTGGTCCTCACTGGGCACGCGGACGCTTCTTGGGCTGACGACCAGGCTACGCAGCGGTCGTCGCAGGGTTACACCTTCAGTCTTGGTTCCGGCTCTGTCTCGTGGCGAGCTACTCGCTCGTCCTCTGTTCTCGGCTCCAGTTGTGAGGCTGAGATCTACGCCGGGGCCATGGCTGCACAGGAGCTTCGCTGGCTCACCTACCTGCTGACTGACCTTGGAGAGCCGCCTCGTTCTCCTCCAGTGCTGTACGTAGACAACAAGGCCATGCTGGCCTTGTGTCGAGAGCAGCGCTTGGAGCACAGAACGAAGCACATTGCTCTCCGTTACTTTCTTGCTCGTGAGCTGCAGCAGCGTGGTCAGTTGCGACTTGCGTACGTGGCCTCTCAGGCCAACACTGCTGATGTGTTCACCAAGGCACTTGCGCCTTGTGACCATCAGCGCTTCTGCACTCAGCTGGGTCTTGTACCTGTCTTGCCTCACTTGCTCTCCTCTTGACCTTACTTGTACTGTCACATATATATACCTGCTCTTGCTTGTCTAGCTCTATATATATATGTGTACTCCTGCATGTGAACTGGCCTTGTGGCCTTGTCGTTGTGCTCGGACTGTGTGGTGACGTTGTGATCCACCCTGAGCTTGCTCTGCTTTGCTTGACTGGTCTTGTGACCCCTTGTTCTCCCCCACTTTGCCTATGGGGGTGTGTCAGAACATTATATAGCTTATGCTGTTGTGTAGGCTATAGTGGGGTATCCCATAGGGGGTACCACCCAATTAGGGTTTTCCATATGTACTCACCTCATTCATAGTTCATTCATCCTCGTTCTTCATTCTTCTCACTACGTTGTACCGAAACTGACACTGAATGCTATTTCTACACGTTCCGAGTGTAGTTGCCCGAAGTACCGGGAATCTCAGATTCCCGCTGTGTCAGCACTGCCTGGCGGTGACTACGAGACAAATTTGCCCCGTGTTTTTTCACTCGCGGGGGGTTTCCTCGCGTTCCTGCCTGGTGTACCAAGAGGCAGTCAGCCGTGTGGTTTAGTAAAAACAGCCTTTTTTCTTAGGGAACACTGATGCTTCAAGGTTTTTTTAAAAGTGACACTGATTTTTCAGGTTTTTGTTTCTAAACGACACTGTCAATCAGGGATTCCACGCAGAGGGACCCTGATCCCTCTACGTCCCTCATAGTGAATCTGAGGGCCTGAGACTAGCTTGTTAGTGGAACCTGACTTCACAGAGTATCGACTCTGTGGACCCCGAATTTGACCTTATCGAGACGAAGGTTCGCGGAAATTTCCTTCCGATAACCCCGCTTTCGGATTGTTCGGAGTACAGCCAGCGCGTGAGTGACCCCGAATAAGACATTATCGGAACGAAGTTTCTTCGAAATTTCGTTCAGAGACACTCACCATCGAGATCGTAATGGGAGTTTCCTGGAAACATTGTACGAGTACCCCATGTGCGTAGCCCCCCGCTTTATCGAGAAGTTTCCTAGAAAGTTCGTTCCTATACTCCACCATCGAGGTTAGGTTTCGATAATGCACAGTGCGTTACTACTCTGATCCTGACTTATCGACCCTGAACAATCAGACTATATAACTTCCCAAAGCCGAGCAATCATGGTTATGTTTTTCTGGAAAATATGCACCCATAATACAGGGGGGAATTTTTCCCCGGATTCAGGGAGGCCTAAATTGAAACGTCAGTGTCAGAATAAGCAGGCAGGAATGGTGGACTAGGTAGCATGCATGAGTACAAGTACCTAACCCTAAACTGTTGTACCCCTTGTAGGCTAACCCACTATAGCCTAGAGATAAGACAAACATACAGTTTGACACACCCCCATAGGCTAAGTGGGAGATAGCAAACACAACAGACGGTCACAAGACCAGTCAAGCAAGAGAACAAGCAAAGCAAAGCAAAGCTCAGGGTGGATCTCAAGGACACCACACAATCTGAGCACAAGCAAGCGGCCGCAAGGCCAGTTCACATGCAGAGTTATAATAGCAAGGCAGTACACTGATCACAACCTAGCAAGAGTAAACAAGCAGGTATAAAGATATATATTAGTGTACAACAAGAGCAAGTCAAGCAACCAGCAGGTGAGGCCGAGTGGGCACAAGCCCAAGAGCAGTGCAGAAACGCTGATGATCACCAGCCCCAAGGGCCTTGGTGAAGACATCAGCATTGTTGGCCCGAGAGGCCACGAAGGCAAGGCGCAGCTGACCACGCTGCTGCAGCTCACGCGCAAGGAAGTAGCGAAGAGCAATGTGCTTCGTTCGGTGCTCCAGTCTCTGCTCGCGACACAAGGCAAGCATTGCCTTGTTGTCGATGTACAGAACTGGAGGAGAATGAGGCCGCTCCCCCAAGTCGGTCAGCAGGTAGGTCAGCCAGCGGAGCTCCTGTGCAGCCATGGCCCCAGCGTAGATCTCGGCCTCACAGCTGGAACCAAGCACAGAAGAAGAACGAGTGGACCTCCACGAGACAGAACAAGCGCCAAGACTGAAGGTGTAGCCCTGTGACGAACGCTGAGTCGCCTGGTCGTCGGCCCAAGAAGCGTCAGAGTGTCCTGTGAGGACCACTGAACCCCGTCCTCCAAGCACGAGCCCATGACCGATATGCTGCACAAGTAACGCAGTACCCTCTTCGCAGCATCAAAGTGCACCTTTCGGTGTCGACCAGGTGCCACGTAGCGAGCCAAGAGGCTGAGAGGGTACGCGAGGTCAGGTCGTGTGCATGTCACCAGGTACATGAGGCAACCCACAAGCTCTGGGTACGGACCACTCGGCTCTACGGACTCGTCCAAAGGTGGAGCTGAGAGCGAGTGGCCGGTAGCCAGAGGAGTGGGCTGTGGCGAGGAGTACGTGAAGCAGAAGCGCTGAAGGACCTGGTGCACCATGTGTGACTGAGTCAGGGTGATGGTGCGCCGTGCTCTGTCCCGGGTGATCTGCAAGCCAAGATAGCTCCGCAGCTCACCCAGGTCAGTGCAGGTGTGTCTCTCCTGCAGCTCCGCCTTCACTAGGGCCAGTGCCTCAGTGTCAGCAGTAGCAAAAACCAAGTCGTCGACGTACACGAGGATGTAGAACGGCGGCAGAGTAGTGTCGGTGCGTAGAAACAGCGACGGGTCAGTAGTCGAAGGAGCAAACCCAAGAGCAGCAAGTGTCGTCCTCAGTGTGTCGTGCCACTCGTGGGGCGCCTGACGCAGGCCGTACACTGGTCGCCGTAGGCCCGCGACCTGCCTGCACGTAGGCCGCCGCCCGTAGGCTTCCCGTCGCCCGTCGTTGCCCGTAGGCCGCCCTTACGCTGCCCATAGGCCGCCCGTACGCCGCCCGTAGGCCGCTGCCGCCCGTAGGCAGCCCGTACGCCGCCCGTAGGCCGCTGCCGCCCGTAGGCAGCCCGTAGGCAGCCCGTAGGCAGCCCGTAGGCAGCCCGTAGGCAGCCCGTACGCCGCCCGTAGGCCGCTCGCGCGCAGGCCGTAACCCGCGCGCCGCGGCTGCTGCACGCCGGCGCCTGCAGCTCGCCGGGACCCGCGCGCGTCGCCCCCTGCCTCTTTGCGACGCCTCTGCGGGACCCGCGCGTCGCCCCCGCCTCTTCGCGACGCCCTTACGGGACCAGCGCGTCGCCCCCTGCCTCTTCGCGACGCCTCTGCGGGACCCGCACGTCCCCCCCTGCCCAGGGGTCTCTTTTCATTTTAGGGCACTCTTTCAAATCAGGGTTTCCGCCCCCCGCCACCCGGCCAAGGCCGGGTGGCGCACGGCAAAATCAGGGTAGTGGCAGGGTATTTTTTGCCACATCTGATTAGTGGCAGGGTGTTTTTTTTTAGGACCCTGTTTTGCAGTGTTACTTTAGGTGCTACTCAGCCTCCAGCCCTTATATGCATAGATTCGATAACTATACAATCAACTGCAATAAACAATGACTACTACAACTAGTACAAAAAACAGTGCCTACTACATACATAAGCTACTATGACTGCAACGAACTAATTTATTCATCAAGTACAACTAATCTAGCCTAAGTTGCAACGTCAAATGCATTCTACCTGCTTTAGATTTCTAGCAAGGATCCAACCATTTATTGCAATCTTTGTGTTTAGATGCATCCTCTAAGACACTTCTGCCTCCTCCACACGCTTCTCCTTGTTCTGATCGCCATTGTCCTTGGCGGGCTTGCGCTTCTTCCGCCCAAGAAAAACGTCCACCACTTCCACCCACTGGACAGGGTAGTCAAGCATGGACACCACCATGAGCTCCTCCAGGCGGGTGTCAGCAAGAGCAGTGCGGTTCCATGACTTGATCAGGTTCTGCCTCGAAAAGCCCCGCTCACATTCAACTGTGCTCAGCGGGAGCACAGCCACCGCCTGCCACAGGTTCACAAGGTTCGGGTACTCCCCCTGCCACTCAGTCTGCAGCATGTTCCCAAGAGCTTGGTGGAACGACTGACCAGAGTACCTGCTCTCCAGAATCGTCGTGAAGAGGCGCAATTCCTTCTCGCATTGCTCAAACGAGACACCTATTGGCAAGAAACAGAGGGTTTAGGTTCGTTGCAACATGGACAATTGGATAGACAAGGACAGCAACATCAACGAAGGGTTAGCTGTAAGGAGCCTACCTGGAAGCTGGCCATGGTACATATCCTTCAGCTCACGCAGCCACATGATCTGCTGAGCCTCCCTCTCTCCTGCACGAACTGGGTAGAACCTGGGCCTGTACAGATTCACCCCAACGAGCGCGCGGAGATCCCCAAGCCTGCGGCGCAGTCCCAACATAGTCTCCCTCACGTACAGCTGCCCTAGGCCGACACAGCTGTCCAGGTGACCGGGAGAGACCTGGCCAGGCAGGGGACGCTCGTGCAGCTCCGCGCTATAGCCGATGGCATTTCCATCGGCATCCACTCCCTCGTATCGCTTCATCCGCTTCTCATGGTCCATGTGCTCATCCAAGAAGCGGGAGAGGCGAGGGCTCTTTCGATTGCCAAACACGATACGGTCTTCCAGGTAGTTGAGCTGCAGCGTCATACAGACAGTGTCCACATGGTCGTAGACCACGGTTGGGTCTACCTGCCACGTGAAATAAAAATCAGCGTTAGTTTGGAGGCACGTGATAAGTACAACAACAACACCCACACTCTCACTGCGTTCAACTCACCACGCGTAGCTGGAATTTCCTGTTCAAGCCATTGAGAAGGTCCAGAACGTCAGCCAGAAGGTAGAGCAGGAAATGGAACTTGAACGAGGTCACGACCTCCAAGAGCTCATGCCCTTTCTCCTTGAGAAGAACAACGATAGGAGAGAGCACATCGGCGAAGCGAGCAACAGCAGTGCCGCGGGAGAGCCAGCGGACTGCGTGAATCCCCTGGAGCTCCAGGTTCGTGTGGCAGATTTCTTCTTGAAGCTTCAGAAACCGTTGGTGCCACAGATGCTTTCTCCCCAGCTCCCCAGCGACACCTCGGATGACAGCATCCACGATCAGAAGGTCAGGGGCCTTCTTCGAGCCATCCTGAGCAGCAAGCGCTTCCCTGCCAAGAAGGGAAAGTTGGAGAATGCACAGAGGATAGGGAGCAAAGGGGCGGAGAGGGAAGGGAAGAAGGGTGGAGAGGGTGCAATCGAGGGGCGGAGTGGGAAGGGAGAAAGGGAGAAGAGGCAAGAGCTGTAGGCTAGGGCAGAAACGGGATCCAATGGGAAGTTGTACACGCTCGTCACTGGACCATGCATCGTGAGGGAAAAGAAGGGGGCTGGCAGAAACGAGTGGGTGATGGAAGATTAACATGCAAATTCTGAGAAGCGCTTACCTATGCGCGATGCAATGGCTGGAAAACAGGTGTGGCGCCCTTCCACGCAGACGCGTCACAAGACCGGTGAGTGGGCCAGTCATCACAGAGGCTCCATCGGTACTAATACCGACAATCTTGTTGAAGTCCAGCCCAATCGCCGCCAGGTGGGTAGTTAGAGCCCCATACAATGCGCCGGCGTCGCACTTCTCAACCGTCAGAAGCGCATTGAATTCCGTCGCCACCTCTCCTCCGGGCATGAATGTCGGGTAAACAATCATGTGCTTGCCTCTCGCACGATCTGTGCTCTCATCCACGCTAATCCCAACATAGGGAGAAGCGTGGACAGCTCGCATCTGATGCTCCCCAAGGTACCGGCTGAGAGCAGTGACGAATTCACGGAACGCGTAACTGTACATACCCAAGGCCATGAACGGGTAGAGATGGGTCGGATTGAGGGGAAGAGTGGGACGGGGGAAAGGGAGATGAGGGGAAAAGGTGAAACAGGGCAGAGGGTTGTAAAAAGAGTTGTAGTCAGAAAAATAACATGGGTAATGCGGAGTGCAAAGCAATGATCTCTAACGGTGGTTACTCAGAATAGTAGGTCCCGTATGCGCCAGGAGCAAGGAGGTCCGGCAAACCCTCAGAGGCAAGCCACTTGCACATCTCGGAGTACATCACAATTGGAGCTTCCGACCTGGCGATATACTGCACCACCTTCAAGCACCGAACGGCGTGTCGCGTGAACGCGTCCGTTTGGATGAAGGCCTCAATGCTTTGCTAGCGCTGCACCGCATCCTCTGCCTTCTGCTTGTTCTCAAGAGCGCGTTTGTGAGCACGTGATGCCTCGTGCGCGCGAATACTCCCCACCTGAATGTCCACCGCTCCTTCACCACCCCTTCCGTAGCGAGTGTTGCTGCTAGCATCACCGTGACGAAGACACTCCTTGCACTTCATGACCGGGTTGCCAGCAGTGTTTGTCGTCATGACAAGCCATGGAAACCGCCTTGCCCAGTCGTCACATGGGCGGCGAGCGCGGGATCCAGCCGCCGCCGGCGTGTCGGCGTTCACTGCATTAGCGACACCGCCAACTTCCGGAGTGGCGTTGTTGTCCGGGCCTTGGGATTGGGAGGCGAAAGTCAATGTCTGCTGGGTCCATTTTACACGCGGACGGTCACCGCCAGGCAAGGGCGTAGGCGCTGATGTGGTCTCCGTCGGCTCATCCGGACGCTCATATACTTCCGTAGATGCTGTGGGTGTTTCCTCAAGGTTGATATCCAGCTGCTCTTCGTCGGCCTGACATCCATGCATTGGAGCGTTCGCTCCAGGGGTTGGAATGGGATCCATTAGGATCAGAAATGGTGAACCAAAATATATTCTAGGTGTGTCTCTCGATGTGTGGCATGTACCTTAAATATTAACAAGGCCATGAACGCGGTAGGAGAAGGAGGGAGTGACCTACCTCGGACGTGGCTTCAATCGTACCTCGCGGCGCTCGCATAGCTAAATTTTCGCACGGAACGCGCAGCGGAATGACGAAGATCTGGTAGAGACGGTGCGCCACGTCACGTAACGCGGAATTCTCATTACGTGCCACGGAAACGGCATCAGCTGGCGCCGCGACTCTGTTCCCACGAGGTCAAACACTCTCAAATCGCTAGAAATGGGCGCTAACGGCCTCTGACAAGAAACGTTCAGAGTCCATGGAGGGAGGAAACGGAAAGCTACACTAGGCAGACGTCGTGCAGGATAGCGCTGGGCTGGACAGGTGGTGTGGTGTGGTGTAGGTGGGTGGCTCTGATCTGACACATAAAGGGAGGGAAAGCACGCACGACTCGTGATCCTCTAGCTGCATTGTGTTGGTTGGTGAGTAGTGCTAGCTCTCACCTCACCCGTGTGAGAGATTGTGACTTAGCCACAATTCGTGTTATGACTGAGACACTCTACAGCTGTCTCTACGATTCTCAGCACTTCACCATTTTTTTCGGTACAACAGAGATGGGGCTCGCCAAAACAGCCCAGTAGGATCACAGCGCTGCTCTACAGCTGTCTGTGAGAGCTTCGATACTTGGATTTTTTTCACAACACAGATGGTGTTCGACAGAGTGGCCCAATAGGAACATGTGAGATTCGTTTTTTTGGCTAAGGGAGAATGTGAGAGTACGACGGCTTATGCCAGCTATGCTTGCTTGCCTTTACTTTATCATGCTATTTCTAGCATAGGATAATTATATGCATGCATGAATTGCTTGATTTCCTAGGCTAGGTGCTTTCCTATATTCTATTATAGTTATAGCACCGAGCTAGGTTGCGTGCACCGAATTCTGGCTTTTCGGTTGCCACCGAATTGCCTTCTACCGAATTCGGGAAGGATCTGTTCGGGACGCTTCGCGACCCGCGGAACCTTCGCGTAACACCTGGTTACTGGGCCTTGTGTCGAGCCTATATATAGCCTCGTGTTGTACCCAGGTGAGCATTCAATTACAATTCTCTTTTCTGAGCTCGATCCTAGATCCTCACACTTGGTATCAGAGCCTGTTTAGAAGCGAAGTTTTTCGACCGCTGAAAACTAGCTTTTAAAACCGCGGGGGCGACGACGAAAAGCGCCGATTACGGGTACGTAAACCAGTTCCGCGCTATTTTTTAACGTCCCCCTCGAACCGGTTTTTCGAACACTCCTCAGGTCCAGTGGCGAAAAAGTTGGAATTTCGACCGTCGGATCGATTCGAATCTCAACGGCCCTGATAATTTTTCCCAAACAAGTTGGAATTTGGAGCATCGGATCGAATTTCTTCTCAACGACCGAGATCGAACGCAAATTTCAACTAAGGGAGAATAACGCGACGTACAGAATCAGCGCTCGTCAGTTCTACAGTCAATTCGACTCACAGTAAGATGACCAGCACCTAGAATTCAAATATTTTCGTCGCAAATCTTCCTGTAAATCGTCAAATGGAGGAAAACGGTGATAATTCCGTACGAAAAATTGCGGAGTTACACACCGGCCTGGACCAGACGCGAGCAGCACTCCAGCGAATAGAGGAGCTTCTCGCGAACCAGTCGGTAGCCACCACAGCAGCAGCGAACCCAGCAGCGAATGCAGCAGCGACAGCAGCAGCAGCAGCGGCGACACCGACACTTCACCCAGCAGCAGCGGCAGTGGCTACAGTGAATCTTGAGGCGGCACGTCCGAGGCAACCGGAGACGTTCAATCTGAATGCGAGAGACACCGACGTCCGTCGATTCATTACGACCCTCGAAATTTACTTCGAGGCCGTTGGCTGTACGACCCCGACACACGATGCAATGCGGATTCGGCACGCAACGACACTGTTACGAGGCCCGGCGCTCGAGTGGATTTACAATAGCAACGAGGTCCGAGGCGAGGGGTCATGGACGCAGTTTCGGGAAGCTTTAATTCAACGTTTCGAACCAATCAACTCCAGCTACATGGCGCGGCAGCAGATTCATCGGCATAAACAGTTCGGCAGTGTAACACAGTACACGCAGCAGATGGAGAGCCTCTTCAACCGAATTACCGACCTGACCGAAGGGGAAAAAATCCAAGCGTATACTGAGGGGCTAAAGATGGAAGTCCGCCGACAGGTGATTGCCACGAACTACAACAACTACCGCGACATGGTGTGTGCAGCAGAGAGATTCGATGCGCTGACGCGAGATCAACCCGAGACACGACGCCACGTGCCGAACAGATCATTCGACACGAAGCGATCGGCACCACCCACGACCGCCGACCCGATGGATATCGACAAGATCGACGCGAAGCAGCGGCCGACAAAATATGAGAATTGCGAATTTTGTGGCGCAGCAGGACATCGACTCTTGGCGTGTTGGAAAATGAAGAAGGCACGAGCAGAGCTGCAGGGCAACAACAGTGCGACATCCATGATGGCGAAAAAAGGAGGACACGATGGCGCGAATTTGAAACGCCACGACCGGCCGGCAACATGGGAAATCGCCGAGACAAATGGAGGCTCCGCGAAACAAGACTCTGCACCGACCGGGAAACTCCAGCCGAACACCCCCGAGAGTAAGAATATTTTCTCTCGAGGTTTTCAAGCCTTTAAAAAATTCAGGGGAGATTTCAAGGCCAAGAAAAGGCCTTCAGACATTATTCAGGTACCTGAGAAGTTGGGCAAACCACTCCGGAGCGTTGAAAAGGGTCGTGCATTCCAAGGAGTTAATATTCTCTCCCCGCAGCATAGTGTTAAGGCTCCCCATTGCCCACAAGAGAAGCCTACACAGCTGCAAAGGCTTAAGGGAAGGATCCAGGCCAAGACGAAGCTGAATCAGCCTCGGATAAATCCTTCTACCCCTACTCAGTTGAAAACCGATATGGAGTCAACAGCTTCGAGCGCAGGACCGAGGGATGATCTATTCGACGTACCCTACGATCCTATAAGCGAGACCATCTACGGTTACTCGGAGCAGCAACAACCACTACTACTCGAGGTGATCTGCAACGGGCGACGCCTCCAAGCACTGGTGGACAGCGGTGCGTCTCACTCGGTGTGCGACCGCGGGACGTTGGAGAAAATTGGAGAACCTTCGGAGGAGACCAATTTCACGGCAACGATGGTGGACGGTACGAAACTTCCCATCCACGGCGAAGCATCACTGCAGCTGCACATAGGGGCGCTGAGGTGGAAGCCGACGTTGCCGATCACGAACATCAAGGGATCAGATTTCATCTTGGGGAGAGATTTCTTGAAGCGGTTCAACCCCCGAGATCGATTGGGTCAACAGGAAGGCGCGCATCTACAACAACGGGAAACGAGTGGAGCTGCGAAGCTGGACGGATACAGGGAGCGTTCCTGAAACGACACTGGCACGGTTTGAACAGACAGTGAATGAGAGTAACACGGGATACTTAGCACTGGTTATGGCAGCAGCAGAGGAGGAGAAGCCGAGTTCGGAGCTACCTGCAGCAGTGAAGGAGGTCTTGGAGCAGTACAAAGATATAATGCCCGACGACCTACCCGCAGGCGTACCTCCGGCACGCACCCACGAGCATGAGATCGTGGAGGAACCAGGTGCAAAACCCGTCTCACGCGCACCATACCGACTGAGTCCGACCGAGCTGACAGACATGAAGAAACAGATAGAGTATCTACTGGACAGACAACTGATCCGCCCATCCACCTCTCCCTACGGTGCACCAGTTCTCTTCACTCCAAAACCAGACGGCAGTTTACGGATGTGCATCGACTACCGCGCACTGAACAAACAGACAGTAAAAAACAAATACCCCATACCCCGCATCGACGACCTTCTGAATCAACTGCGTGGTGCAACAGTCTTCTCGAAGCTGGACCTACGGTCGGGTTACTGGCAGATCAAGATGGCGGACAACTCGATCCACAAGACGGCGTTCCGTACAAGATACGGCTCCTACGAATACTTGGTGATGCCGTTCGGACTCTGCAATGCACCAGCGACGTTCCAGGCGGAAATGAACCATATTCTACGGCCCCTGCTGGACGAGTGCGTAGTGGTGAACCTGGACGATATCCTCATCTACTCCAAGATCATGAAGGAGCACGTGGAGCATCTGCGGAAGGTGTTCGAGATCCTGCGGAAAAACAAATTCTACGTGAAGCTGTCAAAGAGCGACTTCGCCCTGAAGAAGGTTCAGTTTCTCGGGCACATGGTGAGTGCCGAGGGCGTACACGTGGACCCGCGGAAGATCGAAGCCGTCAAGAAGTGGAAAGTACCGGAGAACGTGAAGGAGTTGCAGCAATTCCTAGGCTTCGCCAACTACTACAACAGGTTCGTGCCGCAGTATGCTAAGATAGCAGCGCCACTGACCTACCTACTGAAAAAGGATACGCCCTACAAATGGGATACTCCTCATCAGTAAGCTATGGAGCAGCTACAGACAGCACTGACTACAGCGCCAGTACTCATCCTACCAGATCCAGACAAGGACTACGTGGTGGAAGCAGACGCTAGTGACTAAACAGTCGGAGCAGTACTGATGCAGGATCACGGACGCGGTTTGCAGCCCATCGCCTACCTCAGTAAGAAGCTACACGGAGCAGAACTGAACTACCCCATCCATGACAAGGAAGCCTTAGCGATAGTCATAGCCTTCAAGGCGTGGAGGTGTTACCTAAAGGGAGCCAAGACTACAGTCTATACTGACCACTGCAGTCTCAAATACCTGAAGTCGCAGCCGACGCTCTCACGACGACAGGTGCGGTGGGTGGACTTCCTGGAAACTCACTTCCACTACGACATCGTCTACAAGCCCGGGCTACACAACAAAGCAGATGCGTTGAGCCGCCCCGGTCATGTAGCAGGCATCCAGCTCGACGGGATGAACCCTTTGCTCAAGGGTCTATTCCAACATGGGTACTCCGTGGACGCAGAGATTGCTACAGCACAGACCAAGAAGGAAGGGCACAAGAAAGATTTGGGTACCGAATTACGCCCCGCTACGGCAGATCCTATTGGAGGAGTTTCACGACGTACCTTACGCGGGACATTTCGGGAGCAACAAGACGTTAGCAGGGATAGAAAAGTATTACTACTCGCCCGGGATGGTAGCAGACGTGCAGCAGTTCGTCACATCATGCGACACGTGCCAGCGGATGAAGAGCAGCAAGCGGAAAAAAGCAGGGTTACTTCAGCCTCTACCTGTACCGGAGCAGCCATGGCAAGTCGTTAGCCTCGACTTCATCACGGGACTTCCTTCGACCTCACGGGGACATGATTCCATCCTCGTAGTGATTGATAAGTTCTCCAAAATGGGTCACTTCATCCCGACCAACGCCACAGCTACAGCTGAAGCAACTGCTCGCCTCTTCTTCGACCGCATCATCACCATCCACGGCATCCCCGCTACACTCATCTCAGACAGAGACCCCAAATTCAGGAGTAAGTTCTGGAAGGAGCTCATGGGATTATTGGGGACTAAACTTGCGATGTCCTCAGCATACCACCCACAGACTGATGGACAGACAGAGTGACTCAATCAAGTGGTTGAACAGTTACTGCGCACAGCTTGCAAGGACGACGTCAGCTACTGGGACACACAGTTACCGACCCTAGAGTTCGCTTACAACAACGCGTCACATGCGGCCACAGGGAAAACTCCTTTCTTCCTGTGTTACGGACGGGAACCACTCACACCACAGCAGCCAACTACACCGGCACACGTCCAAGCCGCACATGACTTCGTCACCACCATGCAGCAGCTATGGGAGAAGACTCAGCGACGTCTCACCACGATCCAAAACTCCCAGAAGCAGTATGCCGATCGTCAGCGACGTGATCACTCAGTAGCAGTCGGAGATCAGGTGCTTCTTAACACACGCAACTTGAACCTGTCTCACCTACCATCCAAACTCCGGCCTCGCTTCTGTGGTCCTTTTCTCGTTGAGGCACAGGTGACACCAGTTACATTCCGCTTGCGCTTACCAGATACATGGAAGCTTCACAACGCTTTCCATGTCCAGCTACTGAAGCCCTACAAGGACCCCAACCAACAGTTCCAGGGACGGCAGCTACCGCCACCACCACCTGTTCTCATACAGGATGAACCAGAGTACGAAGTGGAGCGCGTTCTCACTCATCGGCGCCGCGGCGGCAAGACCCTCGAGTTCCTGATACGCTGGAAGGGATACGACCCCACTGAGGACAGTTGGGTTGCAGAAGCTGATATGGGCAACGCACGCCGTGCTCTCAAGGACTATCTTGTCAAGCAGGGTGTTTCTCACGCCACCCAGCTTTGAGGGGGGGACGTGTGAGAGTACGACGGCTTATGCCAGCTATGCTTGCTTGCCTTTACTTTATCATGCTATTTCTAGCATAGGATAATTATATGCATGCATGAATTGCTTGATTTCCTAGGCTAGGTGCTTTCCTATATTCTATTATAGTTATAGCACCGAGCTAGGTTGCGTGCACCGAATTCTGGCTTTTCGGTTGCCACCGAATTGCCTTCTACCGAATTCGGGAAGGATCTGTTCGGGACGCTTCGCGACCCGCGGAACCTTCGCGTAACACCTGGTTACTGGGCCTTGTGTCGAGCCTATATATAGCCTCGTGTTGTACCCAGGTGAGCATTCAATTACAATTCTGGTTTAGGGTTCAATTACAACCCTTTCTGAGCTCGATCCTAGATCCTCACAGAGAATTTCCTTGGCTGGAAACGAAAATCCTAGGTACACGTTCGCAAAGTGGCCGGGTGCTTCGCTAAGGAACTCTTCACGTGAAGAGTGAAAACGATGGCAAGGCTGCTTCAGCCGTGTAAAAAAAAAAGGCACTCGGATTGTGTCCGGGTTACTTCCTGGGGGGACCCACGTTTGGAAGGGTAGCGCTAAAAAATCACCCTGTCTGGCAGGGCAAACAGGGTAAAATACCCTGCAAAGGAGGGGCCTGCCCCCGCCTCGTCGCGACGCCTCTGCGGGACCCGCGCGTCGCCCCTGCCTCTTCGCGACGCCCCTGCGGGACCCGCGAGGCGCGGCTCCTGCGCGTCGCGCCGCCCCAGCGGGACCTGGGCGTCGCCCCCGCTCGTCGCGACGCCCCTGCGGGGCCCGCGCGGCGTCGCCCCTGCCCGCCGCGTCGCCCTGCCCTATCCCGCGCCCGCCCTTTGGGCGGCCGCCCCTGCCTCGCCCTGCAGCAGCTGCCTTCCCGGCCCTGCCCCACCCTACAGCAGCTGCCGTCGCGGACTGCCCCGCCCTGCAGCAGCTGCCGTCGCGGACTGCCCCGCCCTGCAGCAGCTGCCGTCGCGGACTGCCCCGCCCTGCAGCAGCTGCCGTCACAGCCCCGCCCCACCCTGCAGCAGCGACCGTCGCGGCCCTGTCCCTGCCCTGCACCAGCTGCCGTTGCGGCCCGGTCCCGCCCTGCAGCACCTGCCGCGGAGCCCCTAGCCGCAGTCGTCGCCCCGCCCTGCAGCAGCTGCTGCGGAGCTCCCTGCCGCGGTCGCGTCCCCGCCCTGCCGCTGTAGCGGCCCCGCAGTCGCCTCCGTCGTGCGCCTGCCCTTCCCACCACTGGTGAGCACTGCCCTGCCCGCTACTAATGTTCCTACTGCTACTGCTTCTACTGCTGCTCCTGGCGTGGCCAGATGCAGCTCCAGGGCCGTCCGCGTGTGTCCCTCACGCCCCCGCAGCTTCGTGAGTGGTACGCCAGTTGGGGTTGTCGGGGTGGCCGTAGTGGGAGTCGTCCTGGAGTGGGTAGTTCGGGAGCTTCTTGTAGTGGCCCGGTGCAGCAGCAGCGTCGTCCGCGAGAGACTCTTTCGCCCCAGCAGCTTCGTGAGTGGTACGCTCAGAGTCGAGGGTCGCTGAGTACTGCTCGCTGCCCGTACGTTATTAGCACGGGTGTCCGGACTGGTCAGCCTTGCGGGACGCGTGGTCACACAGAGTCCCGCTGCTTCGCCCGTCTGAGCGACGCTTGGCGTACAGAGTTTGGCGACGACGCTGAGCTCCCCGACTGGGTGGAGCTGCTTAGGCAGAGGGTAGATATCTTTGCTCTTGACTATGATGCTATTCTCACTGCAATGTATGCATTGTCTACTAGTGCCGAGGGAGCCTGTCACCTGTGTGTGCCGCCTGACCCCGGTATCCAGTCTGCTGCTCCAGGTGCCGGTGAGGCTGCCGCTCTAGGTGCTAGTGCGTCTGCTGCCCCTGGTCCTGGTGAGGCTGCTGCTCTAGGTGCAGGTGTGTCTGCTGCTTCAGGTGCTTGTGAGTCTGCGCCTTCAGGTACTGAGTCTACTGAGGCACTGCACACCTTCACACTGGACTCAGGTGCTTCTCGCTGTTTCTTTCGCGACCGCACTGCCCTCGAGCAGCTCCCTAGGCCGGTTGCTGTCTCCCTGGCTGACCCCTCAGGGGGTCCGGTCCTTGCGACCTCCACCACTGCCCTCCCTTGTCCTGCTGTCCCGTCCGGCACACTGTCGGGCCTTTACCTCCCCTCGTTCTCTACGAACTTGGTGGCGGGTTCTGCGCTCCAGGACGCGGGTGTTCACCAGTTCACCCCTGCCTACGAGCGTGTGACACACTGCACGTGTGCCCAGACGGGTCGTCACCTGGCTACCTTCACTAGGCAGCCGGGGTCGGACTTGTACACACTGACCACTGAGTCCCCTCAGGTAGCGGCGTCTGCGTCTGCGTCAGGTCAGTTGTCCGCCCCCTGCTCGTGTCGCACCCTATCGCACCGGACGGTCCTCTGGCACCACCGCCTTGGTCACCCTTCGATGCAGCGCCTTCGTGGCATGCACTCTCGTTTCCTTGTCTCGGGTCTCCCCAGGTCACTGCCTCCCCTGCCACCGTCCCCGACCCCTCCTTGCCTTCCCTGTGTCGAGGGGCGGCAGCGTGCCACCCCTCACTCCTCTGAGTTTCCCCCGACAGAGGCTCCTCTGCAGACCCTTCAAATGGACGTGTGGGGCCCAGCCCGCGTCCGTGGACAGGGTGGAGAGCGTTACTTCCTGCTGGTAGTGGACGACTACACGCGTTACACCACGCTCTTCCCCTTGCGCACCAAGGGAGAGGTCCCTGCTGTCTTGATCCCTTGGATCCGCGCTACCCGTCTCCAGCTGGAGAGGCGCTTTTGCACGGACCTTCCCGTCCTGCGACTGCACTCTGACAGAGGTGGTGAGTTTTCCTCCGGCCCCTTGGAGACCTACTGTCAGGGGGAGGGCATTCGCCAGACGTTCACGCTTCCGGCCTCTCCTCAACAGAATGGGGTTGCTGAGCGCCGCATTGGCTTGGTCATGGAGGTCGCTCGTACCTCCTTGGTCCATGCGGCTGCCCCCCATTTTCTGTGGCCGTTTGCGGTCCGGTACGCCGCGCATCAGCTCAACCTCTGGCCCCGTGTCTCCGTTCCGGAGACCTCGCCGACACTGCGTTGGACGGGAGAGGCTGGCGATGCGTCTGTGTTCCGGGTCTGGGGATCTCGTGCCTTTGTTCGCGATACGTCCGCGGACAAGCTCTCCTCCCGCGCCGTTCCTTGTGTCTTCCTGGGCTTTGTCCCTGCCTGGCTGGCAGTTTTACCACCCCACCTCGCGCCGTGTCTTCCCCTCTCAGGACGTCACGTTTGACGAGTCGGTCCCCTTCTACCGTCTCTTCCCCTACCGCACTGCCCCGCTCCCCCCTCCGCCGCTCTTCCTCACGCCAGGTGCTGCTTTGGTAGACCCCCTGCCTCCCCAGGGTCCTGCTCCCTCAGGTGTTTCCCAGGTAGACCCGGTCGAGCCTGTCGAGGTAGCTGTCGACTCTGGTCCTGCGCGAGGTACTGAGCGTGCTGAGCCTGAGCGTGCTGAGCCTGGTGGTGCTGGGTCTGGGGGTACTGAGACTGGGGGTACTGAGCCTGGGGGTGCGGAGACTGGGGGTGCTGAGCCTGGGGGTGCGGAGACTGCGGGTGCTGACCCTGGGGGTGCGGAGACTGCGGGTGCTGAGCCTGGGGGTGCTGTGCCTGGGGGTGCTGAGCCTGGAGGTCCTGAGGCTGGGGGTGTTGCGCCTGGGGGCGCTCTCTCTTCCCAGCAGCTGCGTAAGTGGTACTCTCGGTACTGTCGCCGCCGCCGTGGTGCTGTGGACGCTGGAGGTGCTACTGGAGCTGGAGCTGAGGACGCTGGGCCTACTGGAGTTGGTGTAGCTGCTGACCCTGGGGTTGGCGCTGGAGGTGCTGGAGCCACTGGTCCTGGAGGTGCTTGTACTGGCGGTACTGGAGCTGCTGGGACTGGGGGTGCTACTGGAGCTGCTGGAGCTGGTCCTGCTGGAGGTGCTGCTGGTGCTGCTGGAGGTACTGGAGCTGCTGGAGGTGCTACTAGTGCTGGTCCTGCTGGAGGTGCTGCTGGTGCTGCTGGAGGTACTGGAGCTGCTGCTGGTACTGAGGGAGTTGGAGCTGCTGCTGGAGGCTCTGGTGCTGTCTCTGCTGGTTCTGGGGGCACTTCACGGCCACAGCCGTACTTGAGTCAGCAACGGTAGGTGAAACGACAAACACTTGTGTCTTTCTCCTGGATTGGCAATTTCTCAGGTTTACAACTGTCAGAGTTGTTTACGTTTTTACTGTTAGTAAAAACGTGCTTCATGTTCAATTTCTTACTGATTCGAAATCTCCTGGGGAGTACAATTTCCTAAATGCTCTGATTGGTCGAAATTTGGTGTTACGCAATTGGTCGAAATTCGCGCACATCGCGAATTTCGGAGACAAGTAATTTTGTCGACCAGAAACGCTCTGCTCGGCGGTGCCTGTTTCGAGCTTAATTCTGTCGACAAGCGTTTCGTCGAAACCCTGTTTTCTATCATTTCGTCGACCCGCAAGGCTCGATTTCGATGCCGTTTTGCTCCCCTCGACAAGTGCCTCGTCGAGGGGCAGTTGCGTTGAGCAGAAACAACACTTCAATTTCGACGAATTAATTTCATCGAAAATCGACCCGTCGTTTAGAGATAAAAGTCCCTGAAGTCGCCGATGACCACGAAACGAACACCGTTGTGCTTTAAAAAGCATGGCCGACTTCGCCCAAGCGAGGGCGGGGCCTTTTCTCCTCGACAGGAACCTCGTCGACGTAGGTGCCTGTGGACTTCCAGGAAACCATCTCTGCGTCCATGGCTGTCTGCCACTGAGAGGAGTACTCACCCGAAATCGCCTCCCTGTAGGAGCGCGGGGTGGGGATGTCAAGTGCATCCGGGTCTCCCTCAGGGGCAAGCAGCATGGTCGCGTGATGGGATGAAGCGGCCGCAAGGCACTCCAGCTCCTCCTGTCTGTCCTCAAGAACGTCACAGCAAGGGCAGTACAGCCAAGGGCAGTCTCACCCCCGACGGACGGAGGACAGGCAGGGTCAGGGTCAGACACAAGGCTCGCAAGGTAGTCTAGGTGGTACACAGCAGCAAAGTCAACGAGCTCAGCGACTAAGGCAGACGCAGCAGGAGACGAGAACGTAGGGTCTGTCACAACCGTAGCAAGGAAGCGAGTAACAGTCGGACTGGACGCACGAGCAAGGTCAGACGGAGGGTCAGCAACGTCAGGAAGAGAGGACGCAGGAGGTAACGGTAGGACAACACGCTGTGGAACAGAGGAATGACGGAGTGTCATATCGTGAGTGCCCGGGACAGCCGGAGCACGTGGACGACGAACACGAGGAACACGAGCACGGACAGCAGCTCTAGGCTCGGGCTCAAGGTCAAAGCTAGACTCCGGCTCTCGACGCTCAGGGGTGGAAGCACGAGTCTCAGGCTCTCGACGCTCAGTCAGGGACTGTGTCACCGCAGTGTAAGGAGCAGGAGCAGGCAGTGGGGAGTGCGGTAGCAGTGGCGGTGGAAACAGTAACTGAGGAGTAGTACCTGCCACAGGGAAGTCAGTAGCACCTGGCGGAAGACTGAGAAGGTGGCAAAGAGCACCAGTAGCTCCCGTACCTCCAGCACGAGCAGCTCCTCCAGTACCCCCAGCAACACCTCCAGCACCAGTAGCACCAGCACCTCCAGTACCACGAGCTCCGACAGCGCCAGCACCTCGAGCACCAGTAGTACCTCCAGTACCTCCAGTGCCTCCAGCTCCAGCTCCAGCGCCTCCAGCACCAGTAGTACCTCCAGTACCTCCCATGCCAGCAGCACCAGTAGCACCTCCAGCACCTCCAGCACCAGCAGCACCACCTGCTCCAACGCCTCCAGCACCAGCAGCCCCAGCACCTCCAGGGTCAGCAGCTCCCGCAGCTCCAGCACCAGTAGCACCAGCACCTCCAGTGCCAGCAGCTCCAGTACCCCCAGCACCTCCAGTAACAGTAGTACCTCCAGCACCAGCAGCTCCAGTACCTCCAGCTCCAGTACCTCCAGCACCGGCAGCACCTCCAGTACCTCCTGGGCTAGTAGCCCCAGCACCAGCAGAACCGTACCCTCCACCACCAGGATTGCCTCGCCGAACGACCCACGCACGAATCGCCTGCGGCGAGAGCGTCTCAAGTAGAGCAGTCTGCGGTGGCTGTCCAGCTCCAGTACCTCCAGTAGTGGTAGCTCGAGCACCTCCAGTACCAGAAGCACCTCTAGTACCTCCAGCTCCAGCACCTCCAGCACCAGCAGCAGCTCCAGTGCCTCCAGCACCAGTAGTACCTCTAGTACCTCCAGTAGTACCTCCAGGCCTAGTAGCTCCAGTACCTCCAGCTCCACGACCTCCAGAAGGACTCGCAGCACCCCCAGAGTCAGCACCCGAAGTCTCAGTACCCCCAGGCTCAGTACCCTCAGGCTCAGTACCCTCAGTCCCAGCACCCGCAGGCTCAGTGCCCTCAGTCCCAGCACCCGCAGGCTCAGTACCCTCAGTCCCAGCACCCGCAGGCTCAGTACCCTCAGTCCCTGCACCCTCAGTCTCAGCTCCAGTGTTCACTACAGAAGGCTGCAGAGGCGGGAAACAGGGGGGGGGTAGCCAAACGAGGAGAGCGGACACCCCCAGACGTACCACCCCCAGGCCCAGCTCCAGCAGCCTCAGCTCCAGAGTCCACAGCAGCAGGCTGCGGAGGTGGCGAAGACGGCCGAGGCGGGAAACCCGGGGGGGTCTCCAAGCGAGGAGTGCGGCGAGTGGTCGCCGTGTCGTCGGCGGCGGTGTCACTCCCCTCAGCTGGGTCAGAGGAGTCAGAAGAGATCTCCACTGGCTCATCCAAGGGGGGTCGGTCTACCTGAGACACACCTGAGGGAGCAGGACCCTGTGGGGGAAGGGGGTCTACCGGGGGGGGGGACTGGTACCAAGAAGAGAGGCGCGAGGGGGACCGGGTGGGACGCGTGCAGGTGAAGTCGGTAGTAACAGACCGACTCGTCGAAGGAGACGTCCTGAGAGGACAGAACACGACGCGAGGCAGGGTGGTAGAACTGCCAGGGCGGAGCGTCGGTGGGGAAGCCCAGGAAAACACAGCGGAGAGTGCGATGAGAGAGCTTGCTCGCTTTGGTATCGCGAACAAGGGAGAGCGCGCCCCAGACCCAAAAGGAAGACGCATCACCAGGCTGTCCAGTCCAACGGAGTGTGGGCGAGGTCTCTGGAGCAGAGACACGGGGCCAGAGGTTGAGCTGATGCGCGGCGTATCGGACCGCAAACGGCCACAGGAAATGGGGAGCAGCCGCATGGATCATGGAGGTACGAGCAACCTCCATGATCAGGCCAATGCGACGCTCAGCGATCCCATTTTGCTGCGGAGAGGCCGGAAGCGTGAACGACTGGGCGATGCCCTCGTCCTGACAGAACGTCTCAAGGACGCCAGAGGAGAACTCACCACCCCTGTCAGAGTGCAGACGCAGGACTGGGAAGTCCTGCTGAAAACGCTCGTGCAGCTGGAGACGAGTAGCACGGATCCAGGGGATCAAAACACCGCTGACGTCCGCCTTGCGCTGCAAGGGGAAGACGGTGGTGTAGCGTGTGTAGTCGTCAACAACCAGCAGGAAGTAGCGCTCCTGGTCCGTTCCACCGACTGGGGCCGGGCCCCACACGTCCAGGTGGAGAGTCTGCAGAGGAGCAGTGGTCGGAGGAAACTCGGAGGAGTGAGGAGCGGCGCGCTGCCGCCCCTCGACGCAAGGAAGGCACGGCGGGGCAAGCGAGCGCGGCAGGGGGGGCAGGGTCCTGGGGAGGCCAGAGACAAGGAGACGGGAGTGCATACTGCGTAGACGCGGCAGGGAGGGGTGACCAAGACGGTGGTGCCAGCGCTGAGTCTCGTGCGTGAGTACTCTGCACGAGCAAGACGCAGCTAACTGTCCCGACGCAGACGCCCGACTCGACGCAGCCACCTGACCTCAGCCACCTGTGCAGACGCAGTGGTCAGTGTGTACATACTAGACCCAGGCTGTCGAGTGAACGTAGCCAGGTGACGGCCAGTCCGGGAGCACGTACAGATCGCCACACGCTGCCCTCCAGGAATAAAGGTATCAACCCAGACATCCTGAATGGCAGCATTGCTCACCAAGTTCGTCGAGAACGTGGGGAGGTGGAGACCTGACAGAGAACCGGAGGGGACTGCTGGACAAGGGAGGACCGTGGAGGCTCTCGCAACTACTGGGCCCCCAGAGGGGTCAGCCAGTGAGACTGGGACAGGTGCTGTGAGTGGTGTGACTGTGGTGCAATCACGAAAGAAGCAACGTGACGCGCCTGAGTCAAGTGTGAAAGTGTGCAAGACCTCAGCGGAGGCAGGACCTGTGGCAGTAGACGCACTAGCACCTAGAGCGTCGACAGACTCACGGGCACCTAGAGCAGCAGCAGACTCACTAGCACCTGGAGCGGCAGCAGACTCACTAGCACCTGGAGTGGCAGTAGACTCACTAGCACCAAGAGCAGCAGCCTTAACACAACGATAACCTCCACCACCAGGCCTGCCTCGCTGAACAACCCACTCACGAAGCTGCTGAGGGGTGGGGTCGTCCGGGAGAGGCAGTGCCCGCTGCTGTCCACCCCTGGCCGCAGCAACTGCCGCGATAGTGGCCATGACAGACAGCGACGGTCAGGAGTAGGTCCAGCACCTCCAGCTCCTCCAGCACCAGCAGCACCTCCAGTACTCCCAGCAGCACCTCCACCAGCAGCAGCAGTAGCACGAGTAGCAGCAGCAGAAGTAGTAGCAGCAACAGGGCAGCTCAGTGGGGCTGGGCGGCCGCACCTCCAGCATTCCCAGCAGCACCTCCACCAGCAGCAGCAGTAGCACTAGTAGCAGCAGCAGCAATAGTTTGTTTTTTTTTTTTTTTTTTTTTTTTTTTTAGGGTTTAGGATTGCGCGCGGCCGGGGCTGCAGGGGTGACGCGCGGCTCGGCAGGGCGGCGCGCGGGCTGCAGGAGCAACGCCCATGGGCTGCAGGGGCGACGCGCAGCTCGGCAGTGCGGCGCGCGGGCTGTAGGGGCGGCGCGCGGGCTGTAGGGGCGGCGCGCGGATCGGCAGGGCGGCGCCCAGGCTGCAAGGCGACGCTCTGCTCGGCAGGGCGGCGCGCGGGCTGCAGGGGCAGCGCCCACGGGCTGCAGGGGGGACGTGCGGCTCTGCAGGGCGGCGTACGGGCTGCAGGGGCGACGCGCGGCTCTGCGGGGCAGCGTACGGGCTGCAGGGGCAAGGCGCGGCTTGGCAGGGCGGCGCGCGGGCTGCACGGGCAGCGCCCACGGGCTGCAGGGGCGACCCGCGGCTCTGCAGGGCGGCGTACGGGCTGCAGGGGCGACGCGCGGCTTTGCAGGGCGGCGTACGGGCTGCAGGGGCAGTGCCCACGGGCTGCAGGGGCAGCGCCCACGGGCTGCAGGGGCGACGCGCGGATCGGCAGGGCGGCGCGCGGGCTGCAGAGGCAGCGCCCATGGGCTGCAGGGGCGAACTAGCGGGCTGCAGGGGCAGCACGCGGGCCACAGGGGCAGGCACGGCTGCAGGGGCAGCACGGTCGCAGGGGCAGGCACGGCTGCAGGGGCAGCACGGTCGCAGGGGCAGGCACGGCTGCAGGGGCAGCACGGTCGCAGGGGCGAGTACGGCTGCAGGGGCAGCACGGTCGCAGGGGCGAGCACGGCTGCAGGGGCAGCACGGTCGCAGGGGCGAGCACGGCTGCAGGGGCAGCGCGGTCGCAGGGGCAGCACGCGGGCTGCAAGGGCAGCGCGGCTGCAGGGGCGGAACGTTCGTTGGGCCCTAGGAACGATTCTGCTCTAATACCATGTTAGAATAAGCAGGCAGGAATGGTGGACTAGGTAGCATGCATGAGTACAAGTACCTAACCCTAAAGTGTTGTACCCCTTGTAGGCTAACCCACTATAGCCTAGAGATAAGACAAACATACAGTTTGACAGTCAGCCCTAAGCGAAAGTCAACCGTGCGACGCGGGGGCCGGTTTCAAACCCGTTGCCGCCAATTCCTTGGCTATGTGACTGCCCAGCCGCTGACGGTCCAGATGCTCCCAACTGTACGCGACTTTTCGCGTCACTTTGATCGTCCACATTCGTACTCGATAGTGCTAGTTTTTTTTGTTACGAGTAGGAATGCACTGCACTTCAACATAATTTATCGTAACATAGACTATAAGTATTACTCCCCCCTTATTATACAACTTCTGAGATTATTTCCGGAGGGTTCTATATCCGGGAAAATATGGCTTTTTTTTGTTTTATAGTGCAATCTTTGTTTGTTCTCTAAGGTGGACTTTTCAAGTTAGTCAACCCAGAATAGATGCTGGTGCTTCATACCCGCTATTGGCACATGCGCGTTCTTACAGTCCCGGAACTCGTAAGTGCGTTCTCTGGCAGGCGTCCTCTGGTTGGAGAGTGATACCCTAGCTGCTGTATTTCAGGCATGGGGTCTTCTGCTCTTCTCCCGTCTCTTCCTCGCATGATGCTCTCTGCCCCAGTTATTCCCCTCCGCGCTTCATCGAGCCCGTTATCTCGCGTTTCCCCCCTTGCCGTCTATCATCCGCATTTTTCAGTCCCCAGTCGTCCGCTTGACGTTCCTCTGGGCCGTTATTTACCTTCCATCCACACCCTTCGCGTGGCATGCGAAGCGCGAAGGGAGGAGCGCGAAGGGCTAGATCAGGCAGCTGAGGATGAGGCCAGAGAAGGGTCGAAGCCTTCCGGGTCCGACAACGAGGTCGTGACGGCGGTGTCGGGCGCCATGGCTCGGTCGTTTGGTGGGCCGCTCTGGTTCGCCGTGCTACTGTCGTCCATCCTGGTGTTTGGCGGCGGCTACGGCTACCTGCTGTACTCCAACGCCGATATCGCGGGCATCCCCATGCTCACAGGCCCACTTGAGAAGCAACGTGTGGAATAGTAAGGGACACGTTTTCTTATTCACCTTGTCCCCCCATTTCTTGTTTCCTTTCTCCTTTTCTGACGCTTACTAGCACTTTTTGCTGAAAATGTTTCGCCAGTCCTTCATTGTTCTTTCGCACATCCAAAATATAGTCATCGTTGACTCCCACTTCCACCAACCTTGCTCCGCCATATCAAAGTTACGCTATGTGTACGCAGGCATGTTGCCACAACATCCAGTCAGGCAGCATCCTGCAGCATCAGTCTTAGTAGCTCGGATGGTGCAGATTGAGAGCATTCAAAGTCTAATGGGGGGCATTCCATCACCACTTGAACTATGGTGTCTTCATGCATGCAGAATGTATTTGTTAGAGCCCGCCCGCAGCCCAAATTTTGGATCGCATGGATAGACCTTACCAGTCTTGAAGCACGAGCTGCTGGAACTTCAATTGTGTTCCCCAAGTGTTAGTGAAAAGTTGGGAAAAAGGTACCATAATAACAACCCTAGCGCCTAACACCCTTCTTTGGAGACACCCCCCAATGCCAAAACCAAGGCTGACAATATGGTACCAGTCTGATTGGTCTGAGATTTCAGTTTTACCATTTTGTCAACAAAGATCCATTCAAACTCTAAACTTCGGAGTGCTGCAGTAGAACACCTGCTCTCTCCAAGAGCTGACGGGTAGTGGATGTCATCGGGGGGATTAGGGATATGATCCATAAACAGCAAAACAGTATAAACAGCCAGCCATACCATACACGTCCGCCAGTTGAAAACGTAGCTTCTGTCAGCTCATCAAATGCTGCATCATATAGTCACATAGGTCCCCTGCAGACTGGCTATGAGCACTACGGTGTACACTAACTGTTAACCCCGAAAGAACCAATACTAAGCTAGGTAATTTCTCACAAGCCTACACAAGCAGCAATCCTGACCACGTCTACATGGCCAGGAGACCGAAATAGCAGAAGTGCTGTGCCTGTAAATACAGCTCGGCCCCAACTGCCATCACTCGCCCACATCCGCTGTCCAGCTCTGCTCCACAACCTCTCTAACCCGCCGAATGTACTCACGCCGATTTTCACTGTACAGACGAGCCGCCTCTGAATTGGCAGGAGAATTGGGATTCGGATCACACAGAAGAGACTGCAGCACAAACGGGGCAGAGGATGTAAACAAAAGAATGCAGAGTGAATAAGGTGGGAGACATAAAAATGTTAAGAGGTTGAGGGTAAGGTGGGAGACATGAAAATGTCAAGAGGTTGAGGGTACGCAAAAGAAGGTTGGGTTATGCAAGCGCAGGACTAAGCATGAGGGTGAGGAAGGGGGTGAGGGGAACAGGGTGGAGATGGAGAGAGGGCACAAGAAACAGAAGGGGAGGAGAGAGAGAGACGGGGAGCAGGAGAGCAGGGGAGGAGAGTGAGTGGGTGAGTAAGTGAGAGAGAGAGAGAGAGACACAGAGAGAGAGAGAGAAAGAGAGAGAGACAGAGAGAGAGAGAGAGAGAGAGAGAGAGAGAGAGAGAGAGAGAGAGAGAGAGAGAATGAATGAAAGGGTTATCACCAAACAAGCACAGCTAAGAGGGTGAACAGCAAAGGAGCAGAAAGGAAAGAAGTCAATGGACAGCTCTCCCACTTGCACAGACAGGTCTGTATAATTCGCCAGCCATGCAATGGGCCTCAGCAACTCACATGATGTAGAAAAAAAAAAGCTTACACGTACAAGAACAGAAAATAAATGCCTCCCTACAGGATGACAGCCAGAAATTAGAAGACCAGTTTGCAATGTAGCATGTTATTGGAATGACAATGCCCGTTCCAAGAATTTGCCACCCAAAAGAAAATAATGAAAATCGTTATTAATGCATGTCACAAACACGAGAGTCATGAACATGCAAAACACTAATGGGGCACCATATACCTGAATGGAAGTCAGAATTGCTCCAACGTCGTAAATTGGACTCCAATGGTTTTGCAAAATGTCCAAACAAATGCTTCCATCCGCATACACTGCACTAGAAACAAGGGCATACGACAGCATAGAGACGAGAGGTGCGCAGTAAATCAATAACAATCGCAGGTGGCGAGACTAATACTAAATGGAGCAAGAATAGGGAAGAACGGAACAGGGAGAGAGAGAAAGAGCGGGAGAGAGAGCGAGAGAGCGAGAGAGAGAGAGAGAGAGAGAGAGAGAGAGAGAGAGAGAGAGAGAGAGAGAGAGAGAGCATACTTTGCTTGCTATTCCTAGTCCTAGAAAGCATATTTTGCATGTTTGTACCTTTCCTAAATCAATAGAAGGACCATTAGAGAGAGGGAGAGAGAGAGAGAGAGAGAGAGAGAGAGAGGGGGGGGGGGGGGCGGGAGGGGGAGGGGGAGGAAGAGAGGGAGGGTAAGGGGGAGCGTGGGGAGGAGAGGGAGGGGGGGGAGGGAGGGAGAAGAAGGGGAAGGGGAGTGAGAGGGGGGAGGGGAAGGGGAGGGAGAGGGAGAGGGAGAGCGGAAGGGGGAGGGGAAGGGGGAGGGGGAGAAAGGGAGAGGGAGAGCGGAAGGGGAGCGGAAGTGGGAGGGGGAGGGGGAGGGGGAGGGGGAGGGGGAGGGGGAGGGATAGGGAGAGGGAGCGGGAGAGGGAGAGAGAGAGGGAGAGGGAGAGGGGCGGGAGGGAGAGGGAGGGGGGGCGGGAGAGAGAGAGAGAGAGAGAGAGAGAGAGAGAGAGGGAGAGGGAGAGAGAGAGAGAGGGGGAGAGAGAGAGAGAGAGAGAGAGAGAGAGAGAGAGAGAGAGAGAGAGAGAGAGAGATAGGAGGGAGGGAGGGACAGAGGGGAGATGGGTGGGGCCGCGAGAGGGAAGGCGGAATGTGTGGCGAACCATTGGGATGAAACATCTTGGTGACGAACCGCACAACAGGGGGCTTATTGGGGTAGTCCTCGGAGAACTGAAGCGTCAGTTTGAACGTGCCTGCAGGGGGCGCGAGGTCCAAGGCGGCACTTATTCACCTTGTGCGCTGAGGTTCCATAAAACGGGACAACTACAAGATGCCTGTTTACTTGTACAAAAAGCAAGAGGTGGAGGTAAAGAACAGTGGCGATGAGGCGGTAGATAGAGACGAACAACGAAGGAGATAATGCGGTCCACGCCATGAAGGACCACATACTAAACACACCCACACCCTCCCTTTACGCGCGCTCTCTAATACGCCCATCCTGCGTGCACACATGGCTTCCAACGAAGTCCCCTGCTGAGCTTGCAGCCTACAGCGGGCAAGCCAACCAACACGTCAAGCCTCAAGGCACTGGGTGCCACGCCACGGACACCTCGGCGTGGTGGGTGGGGACTACGCGAGTGAGGTCGGAGGACGGGGAGCGGAGCACCGGGGCCAGGGCCCATGCATCAAGATCCGCTATACCCCGGGGGCAGCGGAAATTTCAACAGAGTGCAATCACATATTCGGCTTCCAAACCGCAATCGTTTGGAGGACAAACGAGGTTCGTCAAACAACGCCGTCGGAGGTTTCGTACTGATAGAACGCGATCGGAACAGAGTCCGAGCCAACAAGACGCGAACAGCCATGTACGTGGCAGGGCGAGAGGGCGATCCACATAAGGACGACAACGGCGCCTGATCAGGATGACGCCACGCTGGCGTCTGCCTAAGAACACAAACAAATCCCCTCAACCATACCAGAACGGCAAAGGATGAGAATGCGTACCTCCGTCCCACGGTGTATCGTCCGGCCTGCAGCGACAAGGCCCGGCGCCCTCCGCGTCCCAAGCAACGACAGGCCGCCACAGCATGCCGAGAGCAACCGAAATAGGCAAAGGGGGCCATCAATTTCCCACGCCATACACACGGCACACATATCAATCCCAGCACAGTGTGTGGTGTGAGGAGCAAAAAGAAAAGAAGGGGAATGTAAATCAACCACATAGAACGAATGCATACAAATCAAAGGGTGAACGGGACTAATGAATCAACAAGGGAAGCTGCATAAAGTGGAAATACTTGACCCAGATCTTGAAACGGAAAAATCCTAGAACGAATCAGGTCGAGAACTTATTGGCCTTCTTAGTTATGCCGTTCGTCCTGTGGAACCCGTCCCATAACGCACCCGAATATCATCGCCGTCCACAGCATGATATTGTTGTCTTGCGGAGCACCAATAATTCCCCCTGGGGGATCATTCTGCAGCCGGCGGAAATCGCGCATCAACCGCTTCCGCGACGGCGTCGACATGCTCTACGCCGACAGCGAGAACACGTGCGCGAGCCAATGGTGAGTGCAGTAGGATGGAGCTACGAGAGGATAGTCTCGTGGATGTGGCAAGCCAGTGAGCAGCAGCAACGGAGAATTCCGTTTTCAACTCGAATCCTGCTGCTTCTCTGTCAGGAGACTAGCTAGGGTTGTCTCAAGTTAGGGTTCCATCTGCCTGCTCACCTCTTGCCTTTCTTGCTTGTTGAGGTCTGTTGGGGAATTCCAGCAAGCAAAGCAAACCACATAGCAGGGGGAACTGGTTCCGCCTTTCCCCTTGCCCACGCAACCTACCGTCGGATTCCTGCTCCTAGGGTGTGGTTGTGGTGGCATGGCGGAAGCCCCGGACAAGAATCTCGCGGTGGTGTGGAGAACCGTTGAGCAACTCAGGTTTGGCGAGGCATCAACGAGCGCCACGAACCATCGCTTGCCGAAGGTTCGCGACGGCCAAGCGAGGCCATCTCCTCCAAGTAGGAGGTTTGGATGTTACGGCTGTACACGTCCTTCTTGTGATGCTTAGCAACCCTATACATCTAGTTTCAAGCTTTGGGGATATCAACTCATAGATGCGTTTTGAATTGCATGGACTTTTTCGACATTCCTTACCGCATGCCTCAACACCGCATACAGAAGCAGCCGTTGTTCGCCCTTTACTACTAACGGGGCTTCACCGACCTTCGCGCGCACTATTCACCAAACCGTGCACCGCTGGCCTGGCCGTGTCGGCCTACGCATCGGGACTAGCCCGAACCTTGATGCCAGCATCGCACTAGCTAGATCGCACGCACCGCGTAACCGATTGCATGTTTTCGTATAAATATTCGCTCATGCATTCGCTCATACTTCGTACTCGTTTGACACCTTAGTGCAATCCTCGCTACCCCGTTACATCGCACCCATAACACATAGCAGTCACATCTTTTGGAATATCATATCAAGTTTGGGTTTAAAGCACTCTTTATTCCACCTATTTGGACCATGTTTCGACACTGTGTTCAAGAGAACACATCAAAAAGTGGATAGAAACCACTAATGAATTAAGTATATGTCAAAACAGCTAGTTAATCTTAGGAACCATGGCAAGGGTTTCGGGTACGAGCATGCGTATCGAGAGAGTTTAGCAAAGGAGAGAGGTGGTTCACTAATGAGCAAAGATACAAGATATAGTGCAAGGGACAAGGGAATGAGGTGCACCACCAATGTAACACTAACCTAACTACTACTACAAGCAGTATATAAGAAATATATTTCAACACACCCCCTAAACTGCTTGCAGCAGGAAGCTAATGCAGAGACACCCCCTGAAGGGGTACACCAAGCACAACAGAAGGAGAGGGCAAGTGAGGAGGAGGAGGGACTATGAGAGGAGATGAGGTAGGAGGCGGCAGCTGAAGCTACTCGCACACGGACGACTGGAGCAACTGGCACACAGGCTACCGGAGCAAGGGCATCCGGACTACTGGAGTAACTGGCTCCGCGACTAGACGAGCGGCTGGAGCAACTGGCCCACGGGCAATTGGAGCAACGGGCTCACGGGCTACCGGAGCAACGGCATCCGGACTACTGGAGCTGCTGGCTTCATGGCAGCTACCTCCTTTCAACCTCTCCCCATTGTCCCACACCCCCTTTCCACACCCCCTTCTGCATCCCTAGCGCCACTCCCTCGGCTCCCCCACACCCTCCCCCCCTCAGCGGCAGCTGCAGCAGTGGGAGAGAGAGGAGTGAGGAGCAGCAGATTACTCACACCCGCCACCCCCATACGCGCCACCCCCATACCCTCCCCCCCACGGCTGCACACGCGGCAGGGAGAGGAAGGAGAAGGGGGAGGGGGGGGGGGTGGGGGCGGGGCGGGGAAGAAGCTGCCCCGCGGCTACAGAGGGGCGGCGCGCGGGTGCACGGGGCGGCGCGCTGGTGCATGGGGCGGCGGGCGGGTGCAGCGGGGCGGCACGCGGGTGCCACGGGGCGGCGCATAAGTGCAAGCAAACCGTCTCGCACTCGGGGCGCGCGATGGGCAGAAAACCGCCGCGCGCCCGGGGCGCCCAGCGGGCAGAAAACCGCCACGCGCCCGGGGCGCGCGACTGAAAGAACAGCAGCGGAAGCGAACGGTGGGCCCATTGAGGAAGGCTTAAGGAAAGAGCCTGCTCTGAATACCATGTCAAAACAACTAGTTAACCTTAGGAACCATGGCAAGGGTTTAGGGTACAAGCATGAGTATCGAGAGAGTTTAGCAAAAGAGAGAGGTGGTTCACTAATGAGCAAAGATACAAGATATAGTGCAAGGGACAAGTGAATGAGGTGCACCACGAATGTAATGTCAAACCATATCTGTGCTAGTTGTGTGTAGGCTATAGTGGGGTAGCCCATGTGGGGTACAACCCAATATTAGGGCTAGTACTTGTACCCACCATTCATTCAACGCACTCATTCCTGCTTGCTATCTTGACATGGTTTCAGAGCAGTAGGTCCGTAGGACCATTCTTTTTTTTTTCCGGGCCCACCATACTTAGCGACCGATTGCGGTTACCGCGTTACCCCACTACCCTGCGTCGCGCTGCCCCACGCACGCCCTACCCTGCCCCGCGTCGCGCTCCTCTGTGCACGCCCTGCCTTGCCCCGCGTCGCGATGCCTAGCGCACGCCCTGCCCTGCGCCAGCGCCCTGCCCTGCGCCGACGCCCTGCCCTGCGCCGGCGCCTTGCCCTGCGCCGGCGCCCTGCCCTGCGCCGGCGCCCTGCCCTGCGCCGGCGCCCTGCCCTGCGCCAGCGCCCTGCCCTGCGCCAGCGCCCTGCCCTGCGTCAGCGCCCTGCCCTGCGCCAGCGCCCTGCCCTGCGCATCGCGTCCTACGGCAGCCCGCGCGTCGCGCGCTACTGCCCCACGCGTCGCGCCCTACGGCAGCCCGCGAGTCGCGCGCTGCTGCCCCGCGCGTCGCGCTCTGCTGCAGCCCGCACGTAGCGCCCTGCTGCCCCGCGCGTCGCGCCCTACGGCAGCCCGCGAGTCGCGCGCTGCTGCCCCGCGCGTCGCGCTCTGCTGAAGCCCGCGCGTCGCGCCCTGCTGCCCTGCACGTCGCGCCCTGCTGCAGCACGCGCGTCGCGCCCTGCTGCCCGCGCCACCCAGGCCGAGCCGAGCCGCCCTACCCGAATCGATCCGCCCTGCTGCTCGTGCTACTGCTGCTGCTGGTGGAGGTGCTGCTAGGAGTGCTGGAGGTGATGCAGCCTAGCTTCACCGAGCTGCTCTGCTGCTCTTACTGCTGCTGCTACTCCTCGTGCTACTGCCTTCACTCCGTACTGCCCTAGAGGTCACGCTCCTCCTAGCTTGCCCGCCATGACTTCACTCTGTAGTAGCGGTGGGAGTGGTGACGGCTGTGGTGGCAGCAGTGGGAGTGGTGGCGGCTGTAGTAGCAGTCACTGTGGCGCTGTTGGGTGCGGAGTTTCTGGCGGTGGCCAGATGCATCTTCGGCGGCGTCCGACTCTTACGTCCCAGCAGCTTCGTGAGTGGCTTTACCAGCGTGGGACGTCTCCGAGTCCTGGTCGATGTTCGTACGTCATTCGCACAGGTCGTCGAGCTGGTCAGACCCGTGGGACACCTAGTCACGCACAGTCCCGCTGCTTCGCCTATTTGAGTGATGCCTGGCACACAGAGTTTGGCGACGAGGCTGAGCTCCCCCACTGGCTTGAGCTGCTTAGGTCGGGCGTTGATGTCTTTGCTTTGGACTATGGCGCCATCCTTACTGCTATGTATGCTTTGCCTGGTGGTGCTGAGGGTGACTGTTACCTGTGTGTGCAGTACGACCCCGGTATAGCGGTTGCTGCTCTAGGTGCTAGTGAGGCTGCTGCCTTAGGTGCTAGCGAGTCTGCTCTCTCAGGTACTGCGCCTGCTGAGGCCTTGCACACCTTCACGCTTGACTCAGGTGCTTCCCGCTGTTTCTTTCGCGACAGTACCGCACTCACGCCACTCCCTGCACCTGTTGCAGTGTCTCTGGCTGACCCCTCAGGGGGCCCAGTTCTTGCACGGTCCTCCACTGTGCTTCCGTGCCCGGCGGTTCCGTCTGGCTCACTGTCAGGTCTTCACCTCCCCTTGTTCTCTACGAACCTGGTGAGCAACGCAGTCATCCAGGATGCATGGGTTGATACCTTTACCCATGGAGGTCAGCGTGTGGCGATCTGTACGTGCTCCCGGACTGGCCGTCACCTGGCCACGTTCACCCGTCGGCCAGGGTCGAGTCTTTACACGCTGACTACTGCGTCCCCTCAGGTAGCTGCTACTGGTCAGGTGTGTGCGTCAGGTCACGTAGCCTCCCCTTGTGAGTATCGCTCCCTGTCGCACCAGACTCTTCTCTGGCACCACCGCCTGGGTCACCCCTCCTTGCCACGTCTCTCTGGCATGCACCGTCGCCTCCTAGTGTCTGGTCTTCCCAGGTCTCTCCCTCCCCTCCCTGCCTCCCCTGCGCCGCCCTGCCTTCCTTGTGTCGAGGGGCAGCAGCGCGCCGCTCCTCACTCCTCCTCGTTTCCCCCGACAGAGGCTCCTCTGCAGACCCTCCACCTGGACGTGTGGGGCCCAGCTCGCGTTCGTGTACAGGGCGGTGAGCGGTAATTTCTGCTGGTTGTCGACGACTACTCGCGTTACACCACAGACTTCCCCTTGCGCACCAAGGGTGAGGTCCCTGCTGTCCTGATCCCTTGGATCCGAGCAGTTCGTCTTCAGCTCCGCCGGAGGTTCCGCCAGGACCTTCCTGTCCTGCGTCTACACTCTGACAGAGGTGGTGAGTTCACCTCCGACCTCTTGCGGGCCTTCTGTCAGGGGGAGGGCATCGAGCAGGCGTTCATGCTTCCGGGCTCACCGCTGCAAAATGGGGTTGCTGAGCGCCGCATTGGCTTAGTCATGGAGGTCGCTCGTACCTCCTTGATCCATGCGGCGGCTCCCCATTTTCTGTGGCCGTTTGCGGTCCGGTACGCCGCGCAGCAGCTCAACCTCTGGCTCCGTGTCTCCTTGCTGGAGACCTCGCCCACACTGCGTTGGACGGGGGAGGTTGGCGATGCGTCGCGTTTCCGGGTCTGGGGTGCTCGTGCCCTTGTCCGCGATACATCCGCGGACAAGCTCTCCTCCCGCACCATTCCCTGTGTCTTCCCTGGCTTTGTCCCTGACGTGCCTGGCTGGCAGTTTTACCACCCCACCTCGTGCCGTGTCTTCCCCTCTCAGGACGTCACCTTTGACGAGTCGGTTCCTTTCTACCGTCTCTTCCCCTACCGCACTGCCCCTCTCCCTCCCCCGCCGCTTTTCCTCGCTCCAGGTCCCCCTCCGGTAGACCCCCTCCCCCCTCAGGGTCCTGCTCCTTCAGGTGTGTCTCAGGTAGACCTGCCCCCCGTGGCTGAGCCTGTAGAGGTCACTAACGACTCAGGTGCTGCTGCGGGAGGTGCTACTAGGGGGTGCGGAGCCTGGGGGTGCTGAGCCTACGAGTGCGGAGCCTGGGGGTGCTGAGCCGGAGGGTGCCGGGTCGGGGGGTGCCGAGTCTGCTGGCGTTCCTCTGGGTCTCGTTTCACGACGCGGGCCTGTCTCACCACAGCAGGCACGAGAGTGGCTTGCGTCGCGTACCCGCCTGAGGAGTCGTGCTGCTGGAGCTGCTTGTCGTGGAGGCGCTGGGAGTGCTGGTGTCTCTGGTCCTGGAGGTGCTCGTACTGGAGGTAGTGGAGCTGCCGGGATTGGTACTGCTCCTGGAGCTGGAGGTGTCGGCTCTTGGGGTGCTGCTGCTGGAGGTACTGGGGCTGGAGGCCCTGGAGCTGGTGCTGTCGACCCTGGCGTTGGAGACCCTGGAGCTGGAGGTGCCGGTTCTGGGGGTGCTGCTGCTGGAGGCCCTGGAGCTGGTACTCTCGACTCTGGAGTTGGGGACCCTGGGGCTGGAGGTGCCGGTTCTGGGGGTGCTGCTACTGGTGGCGCTGGAGCTGGGGGTTCTGGAGCTGCTAGAGGAGCTGGAGCTGGAGGTGTTGCTGCTGGAGTCACTGGAGCTGGAGGTGCTGCTGCTGGAGGCGCTGGAGCTGGAGGCTCTGGAGCTGCTGGAGGCGCTGGAGCTGGAGGTGCAGCTGCTGGAGTCACTGGAGCTGGAGGTGCTGCTGCTGGAGGCCCTGGGGCTGGAGAATTTGGAGCTGCCAGAGGTGATGAACTACTGGTACTGGTGGCACTGCACCACCGCGACTGTTTTTCGCCCCGCCGTCACCGTCGTCTCTGCCACCTCCTAACTCCGTGCTTCGCCAGGTTCTTAGCCTCCCGTCTTCTACTGGCCTCCCGTTACAGCCCGGCGCACCACTGCCTGCTCCTTCTCCTTACACTGAGCAGACAGACTCCCTTACAGAGCGTCGTGAGCCTGCGTCTCGTCCTGCCTCGCCTGTTCGCGCGCGTCGCACTGGTAGTCGTGTTCCTCGTGAGCGTCCACCTCCTGTCCCTGGCACGCACGCTATGGCACTTCGTCCTTCCTCTGTTCCACAGCGTGTTCCACTACCGTCTCCTCCTGCGTCTTCTCTGCCTGACGTTCAGGACCCTGAGTCTGACTTGGTTCGTACTGCTCACCCTACTTGTTAGAATAGTAGATTAAGTGAACACTAGGGTTTGGGGTAGGAGGAGACTTGAGAGAAACATATGTCGAGAGAGTTTAGCCAAAGAGGAAGAATTCACTATTGAGCGAGGTACAAGTAGTAAACAAAGCATGCAAAGAAGGTGCACCACCAACAGTTTATAATAACTACACTAACTACAGCTACAGGCAGTTACATATATATTCTAACACTACTGTCACGCGTCTGCTAGCCACTGTTGTCACTGACCCGTCGTTTGAGTCTGCTGCTGTGTCTGCCTTAGTCTCTGAGCTTGTTGACTTTGCTGCTGCCTGTCGTCTCGACTTCGCTGCTAGTCTTGTTGCTGAGTCTGAGTCTGTCTGTCCTCCGTCCGTCGGGGGTGAGTGTGCTCTTCGCACGGACGTCCTTGAGGACAGGCAGGAGGACTTTGAGTGTCTTGCAGTCGCTGCGCCTCATCTCGTGGCCATGCTGCTTGCCCCTGAGGGAGACCCGGATGCTCCAGACATCCCGACCCCGCGCTCTTACGCTGAGGCGATCGCGGGTGAGTACTCCTCTCAGTGGCAGACAGCCATGGACGCAGAGATGGCATCTTGGAAGTCCACAGGCACTTACGTCGACGCAGTTCCCCCTCCTGGGGCGAACGTAGTCGATGGCATGTGGATTTTCAGGGTAAAGCAGCCGCCGGGTTCTCCGCCTGTCTTCAAGGCTCGTTACATTGCACGAGGCTTCAGTCAGCGACAGGGAGTTGACTTCTTCCAGACCTTCTCCCCCACCCCGAAGATGACCACTCTTCGGGTTCTGCTGTACGTTGCTGCTCAGCGTGACTACGAGCTTCACTCCCTGGACTTCAGCACAGCGTTCTTACAGGGCAGTCTGCACAAGGAGATCTGGCTGCGCCGCCCACCTGGCTTCACTGGGTCGTTCCCTCCTGGTACCCAGTGCAGCCTCCGTCGACCAGTCTACGGTCTCCGTCAAGCGCCTCGTGAGTGGCACGACACACTGAGGACGACACTTACGGCTCTTGGGTTTGCTCCTTCGACTGCTGACCCGTCGCTGTTTCTGCGCACCGACACTTCGTTGCCGCCGTTCTACATCCTCGTGTACGTCGACGACTTGGTCTTTGCCACTGCTGACACTGAGGCTCTCGCCCTTGTGAAGTCGGAGCTGCAGAAGAGACACATTTGCACAAACGTGGGTGAGCTGCACAGCTACCTTGGCCTGCAGATCACCCGGGACAGAGCACGGCGCACCATCACACTGACTCAGTCACACATGGTGCAGCAGGTCCATCAGCGCTTCGGCTTCACTTGGTCCTCGCCACAGTCCACTCCTCTGGCTACCGGTCACTCGCTCTCAGCTCCACCTTCGGACGAGTCCGTAGAGCCGAGTGGCCCATACCCAGAGCTAGTGGGCTGCCTCATGTACCTGATGACCTGCACTCGTCCTGACCTCGCGTACCCTCTTGGCCTTCTGGTACGTTACGTGGCTCCTGGTAGGCACCGAAAGGTGCACATGGATGCTGGGAAGAGTGTACTGCGCTACTTGTGCAGTACATCGGGCATGGGGCTCGTGCTTGGAGGGCGGAGCTCAGTTGTCCTCACTGGGCACTTAGACGCTTCTTGGGTTGACGACCTGGCTACGCAGCGGTCGTCACAGGGTGACACGTTCAGCCTTGGCTCTGGCTCTGTTTCTTGGCAGTCTACACGCTCGTCTTCTATTCTCAGCTCCAGTTGTGAGGCTGAGATCTACGCCACAGCCATGGCTACACAGGAGGTGCGCTGGCTCACCTACCTGCTGACCGACTTGGGAGAGAGGCCTCGTTCTCCTCCAGTTCCGTACGTCGACAACAAGACTGCCATTGCCTTGTGTCAGGACCACAGACTGGAGCACAGAACGAAGCACATTGCTCTGCGCTACTTCCTTGCTCGAGAGTTGCAGCAGCGTGGTCAGCTTCGTGTCGCTCACGTGCCCACCCGGGCCAACACGGCTGATGTGTTCACCAAGGCCCTTCCGGCTGGTGATCATCAGCGCTTCTGCACTGCTCTAGGCCTGGTGCCTACGTTTCCTCACTTGCTGTAGACTGTGGTTGTACTGTGATATATATATATATATATATACGTGCATGTTTACTCTTGCTAGGTAGTGATCACTGTACTGTTGTTGTTATATATATACCTCTGTATGTGAACTGGCCTTGTGGCCCTTTGCTTGTGCTCGGAGTGTGTGGTGTCGTTGTGATCCACCCTGAGCTTGCTTTGATTTTCTTGACTGGTCTTGTGACCCCTTGTGCTCCCCCACTTTGCCTATGGGGGTGTGTCAAACCATATCTGTGCTAGTTGTGTGTAGGCTCATGTGGGGTACAACCCAATATTAGGGTACTTGTACCCACAATTCATTCAATGCACTCATTCCTGCTTGCTATCTTGACATGTAACACTACACTAACTACTGCTACAAGCAGTTTATATAGGAATTATATTTCAACAGTATCCATAAATGTGGAACCAAATAACGCACGTGCGAATTGTTACGATAAGGTAAATATACTTGGTACGTTCCTGAATGTAACAAGTGCACGCACTACCAAGTATGAAGATGAAGACACAGAATAATCGGAGGGTCGAGGACAATTGTGTCAAACTATGTTCATAGTTTAGATAGGCTGTAGTAAATAAGATACCAGGGGGTACACAAAAAATATCGACACTCTTCTTATACCCCTTACCTTTAACTAATCACCATCATTCTCGCTAGCTTAAGAAAACACGCCCCGTCCCGCCTGCAACGCGCCTCTTCCCACCCGTGACGCGCCCTGTCCGTAGCGCGCCCTGTAACTCCCCTTAGCACGCCCCGCCCTAGGAAAACGCGCGCGTAGCAGCACCTGCACGCAAGCGCACTACCCTCAACCCCTTTCTCGTCCTGTCCCGCGCCCTGTCCCACCGCGCGCACGCAGCTGCAGCACGCACAGTCGCGCACGCAGCTGCAGTACGCACAGCCGCGCGCGCAGCAAGCAGCACGCACAGCCGCGAGCAGGCAACGCGCATAGCCGCAACAGCCACGAGCCCGCGCGCCATCGCATGCGCACGAGCAGCAGTCGCCCTCGCACGAAACAGCGGCTGCACGCTCCACTGCAGGACGCGCGTGCCTCTGCAGCTATAGCAGCAGCCTTAAGTGAAGCCTCTGCTCGTGAGACACAAGACCGCATGTTCGGCTGGTGGGCAGCGTAGCGAACCGCATAAGGCGTTAGAAAATGGGGCAAACGGAAATAGATCATGGAGGTGCAGGTGATCTCCAAGACCAAGCCTATGTGGCCCCCCAGCAACCCCATTCTGTTGTGAGGACCCTCTAAGCATCCAGGACTGGGTGATGCCCTGCTCGTTATAGAATCCGCGAAGAATGCCGGAGCGAAACTCACTCCCATAGTTAGAGTGGAGACAAACAACACGACCACCACAAGTGGCTCAGTGGCTAGCAACCACCCGACCAGGGTAGAAGTCACGTTGGACTTCTTCGCCAGGGGGACATCGTGATGTAGCGAAAGTAGTCGTCAATGACCACGAGAAAGTACCTCTCCCTCTCAGGCCCAGGGCGAGGGGCGGGGATCTAGACATTTAAATGGAGAGTCTGGAAGGGCGCGGTGGCCGGACGAAGGGAGGAGGAGTGAGGGGTGGCGCATAGCCAACCCTCGACGCAAGGAGTGCACGGCTGCGCAGGCGAAGGAGGGAGCGACTCAAGGACGCGCGGGAGACCGGAAACAAGACGCTGACTAGACAAGTTACGGAGGCGTAGGAGGGACGGGTGACCAAGACGGTGGTGCCACTGGACTGTCAGGTGGGTGAGTGACCGACAAGAGAACGCACAACCTGACCAGACGCAACTACCTGACGAGACAGAGCTACCTGGGGAGACTCAGTGTGCAGTGTGAAGAGACCTGAGCGGGCCTCTCGGCGAAACGTGGCCAGGGTAGCAAAGGTGCCACCGTCGACGCAGGTCGCAACCCTCTCAGACGGAGGAAACCAGGTGTCGACTTGGAGATCCTGAAGGTGTTCAACACCCATCAAGTTCCTGGAGAACGAGGGGATGTGGAAACCAGTGAGGACACCAGAGGGGGCAGCAGGGCACGGAAGAGTGGTAGAGCTGCGGCCAACTGCTGGTCCTGAAGTAGGATCAGCCAGTGAAACCGGAACCGGAGCAAGAAGCGGCGTGAGAGTTGTGTGGTCGCAGAAGAAGCACCGAGACACGTCAAAGTCCAGCGTGAAAGATAGCAACGCGTCAGCCGTAGGTGCACCTGGTCTAGTACCTACACAAGCACCTAGAATAGAAGCACAAGCACCTACACTAGCAAAAGGCAAGGATCATAAGCTACGAACACGTGAGCAAACAGATCCAGTAGCACTATAGTCAACATCGACATACATCACTGAAGCATATCACATGGCATAAACTAACTCTATTGCAGACATATCCCATAAAGCAAGACCATGAGAGCGAGCAAGTGGGGCCCAGTCCGGAGCCGAGCTGTAGTCATACTGGGCGCGGATGTGGTCCGTGAGCTGCGCAGAGCACTGACCCGGAACGTGAAAACGACCACAACGCTGACCTGGACGAGTGCCCGTCTGAACAACGTACGGGCAAGGAGGAGAGGTGACACCATGCGGCGCCGAGCTGGGTGGACCACCGCCACGACCAGAGCTCCCTGGTCTGCCAAGACCCCATTGTTGAGGCTGCTGCTGCACCTGCCGCTGAACCTGCTGCTGTGGCTGTCCCTGTTGTGGCTGCTGCTGCTGCGACTATTGCCGCTGCTGGGACTGCTGCCGCTGCTGTGTCGTGTACCAAGCGGCCGCACCAGCACCCCATCCCGTCGGGCCCGTAGGCCCAGTACGGCCTCTAGTACCACCTCCACCAGACGTACTAGTGTCACTAGTACCTTCACAACCTTCGCCACCACCACCAGTGCCACCCCCTTCCCCCCTTTCTTACCTCCCTTGCCTCTGGGCCGGCCACCCGTGGTGGACATGGCTGTAGTCTCCTCAGAAGAACGAGACGAAGTCGACGCAAGAGAAGCAGTAAATGTTGGAAGGTGTGGGACAATGCACCCCTAAAAGAGCAGGGGAACTATGGCGCCAGAAGTGGAGGCAACAAAGCGGACGTTACTCTCAATGTCCTTGAGAGTGTCAATAGTATAGGCAGGAATGAATGAACTATGGAAGGGTTGGGTACAAATATCAAACCCTAGAAGGGGTTGTACCCCATATTGGCTACCCCACTATAGCCTAAGCATGTACAGCATACATAATCTGACACACCCCCATAGGCAAAGTGGGGGAGAGCAAGGGGTCACAAGACCAGTCAAGAGAGGCAAAGCAAGCTCAGGGTGGATCACAACGTCACCACACACTCTGAGCACAAGCAAAGGGCCACAAGGCCAGTTCACATGCAGAGATATATATGCAACAATAGCAGTACAGTGATCTCTACCTAACAGAGCAAGCAAGTAGGTATAGATATATAGATCACAGTACAAGCAGAGTCTACAGCAAGTGAGGAAACGTGGGCACAAGGCCAAGCAAGGTACAAAAGCGCTGATGATCACCAGGCGAAAGTGCCTTGGTGAATATATCAGCAGTGTTGGCCCGAGTGGCCACGTAACGCAGGCGAAGCTGACCACGCTGCTGCAACTCTCAAGCCAGGAAGTAACGCAGAGCGATGTGCTTCGTTCTGTGCTCCAGTCTGTGCTCCTCACACAAGGCAATGGCAGCCTTGTTGTCGACGTACAGCACTGGAGGAGAACGAGGCCGCTCTCCCAAGTCGGTCAGCAGGTAGGTGAGCCAGCGTAACTCCTGTGCAGCCATGGCTGTGGCGTAGATCTCAGCCTCACAACTAGAGCTGAGAACTGAAGACGAGCGTGTAGAACGCCAAGAAACTGAACCAGAGCCAAGGCTGAACGTGTCACCCTGTGACGACCGCTGAGTAGCCTGGTCGTCAACCCAAGAAGCGTGTGAGGACAACTGGGCTCTTCCCTCCAAGCACTAGCCCCATGCCTGATGTGCTGCACAAGTAGCGCAGTACCCTCTTAGCGGCAGCCATGTGCTCAGGTCGGTGCCGACCAGGAGCCACGTAGCGAGCCAGCAGACCAAGAGGGTACGCGAGGTCAGGACGAGTGCAAGTCATCAGGTACATGAGGCAGCCAACTAGCTCTGGGTAAGGACCACTCGGCTCTACGGACTCGTTCGAAGGTGGAGCTGAGAGCGAGTGACCTGTAGCCAGAGGAGTGGCCTGTGCCGAGGACCAGGTGAAGCCGAAGCGCTGAAGGACCTGCTGCACCATGTGTGACTGAGTCAGTGTGATGGTGCGGCGTGCTCTGTCCCGGGTGATCCGCAAGCCAAGATAGCTTGTCAGCTCACCCAGGTCTGTGCACGTGTGTCTCTTCTGCAGCTCTGATTTCACGTGGGCGAGAGCCTCAGTGTCAGCAGTGGCAAAGACCAAGTCGTCGACGTACACGAGGATGTACAACGGCGGCCGTGAAGTGTCGGTGCGTAGAAACAGCGACGGGTCAGCAGTAGAGGGCGCAAACCCAAGAGCCGCAAGTGTAGTCCTCAGTGTGTCGTGCCACTCACGTGGCGCCTGGCGGAGACCGTAGACTGGCCGCCGGAGGCTCCACTGGGTACCAGGAGGAAACGACCCAGTGAAGCCAGGAGGGCGGCGCAGCCAGATCTCCTCGTGCAGACTTCCCTGCAAGAAAGCTGTGCTGAAGTCAAGAGAGTGAAGCTCGTAGTCACGCTGAGCGGCAACGTGCAGCAGCACCCGAAGAGTGGTCATCTTCGGGGTAGGTGAGAAGGTCTGGAAAAAGTCTACTCCCTCTCGCTGACTGAAGCCTCGAGCAACGTAACGAGCCTTGAAGACAGGCGGAGAACCTGGCGGCCGCTTCACCCTGAAAATCCACATGCCACTGACGATGTTCGCCCCGGGAGGGGGAACCTCGTCGACGTAGGTGCCTGTGGACTTCCAGGATGCCATCTCTGCATCCATGGCTGTCTGCCACTGAGAGGAGTACTCACTCGCAATCGCCTCAGCGTAAGAGCGCGGGGTCGGGATGTCTGGAGCATCCGGGTCTCCCTCAGGGGCAAGCAGCATGGACACGAGATGAGGTACAGCAGCGGCAAAGCACTCAAACTCCTCCTGCCTGTCCTCAAGGACGTCCGTGCCAAGAGCACACTCACCCCCGACGGACGGAGGACAGACAGACTCAGACTCAGCAACAAGACTAGCAACGTAGTCTAGACGACAGGCAGCAGCAAAGTCAACTAGCTCAGCTACCAAGGCAGACGCAGCAGCAGACTCAAACAACGGGTCAGTGACAACAGTGGCTAGCAGACGCGTAACAGTAGAGTGAGCAGCACGGGTGCGGTCAGACTCAGGCTCAGGGACGGTAGGTAGAGAAGACGCAGGAGGGGAAGGCAGGGGAACACGCTGCGGAGGAGAGGAAGGACGACGGACGACAAGACGGGTGCCTGGGACCGCCGGCTGACGCAAACGAGGGACACTACGACCGGAACGACCAGACCGAACAGGCGAAACAGGACGCGACGCAGGCTCACGACGCTCAGTAAGACCCCCTGACTGCTCAGTGCAAGGAGAAGGAGCCGGCAGCGGTGAGCCAGGCTGTAACGGAAGACGAGTAGACGAAGGGAGACTAAGAACCTGGCGAAGCACAGAGCCAGGCGGTGGCTGAGACGACGAAGACGGTGGAGCGAAGAACAGGCGCGGCTGTGCAGGGCTACCAGCACCAGCAGCTCCAGCACCCCCAGCAGCTCCAGCACCTCCAGCAACTCCAGAACTCGCAGCGCCAGCTCCTCCAGGACCAGCTCCACCAGCAGCAGCACCCCCAGAACCAGCACCTCCAGTCCCAGGGTCTCCAGCCTCAGTGTCTCCAGCAGCAGCACCCCCAGCTCCAGAACCTCCAGCTCCAGGGCCACCTGCGCCAGCACCTCCAGCAGCTCCAGAACCCTCAGCGCCAGCTCCTCCAGGACCAGCTCCACCAACAGCAGCACCCCCAGAACTGGCACCTCCAGTCCCAGGGTCTCCAGCCTCAGTGCCTCCTGCAGCAGCACCCTCAGACTCAGCACCTCCAGCCCCAGCAGCTCCAGTACCTCCAGTACCTCCAGTACGAGCACCTCCGGGACCAGCACCACTCCTAGCTCCAGTGACGACAGCGGAAGTACCTCCAGCGGCAGAGCCCCGAGCTCCAGAAGCGCGACCCTGACGGCGACCGTACCAGTCGTGCAGCTGCTGCGAGGTGAGAGGCACACGCGGACGAAGGCGGCCACTCCAAGGAAGCCGCGCAACAGCAGACTCAGAACCCACAGCGCCAGCACCCTCAGCATCTCCAGAACCTCCAGCTCCAGCACCACCAGCGCCAGGACCTCCAGTAGCTCCCGAACCTCCAGCGCCAGCACCCTCAGCAGCTCCAGAACCTCCAGTAGAAACAACTCCAGTAGCAGAGTCACCAGCTCCAGCGCCTCCCGCAGCAGGGCCCCTAGCTCCAGCAGTGCGACCCTGACGGCCAGCGTACCACTCAAACAGCTGCTGTGGGGAGAGAGGGAGTCGACGACGAGAGTGCAGCGGCGAGGCACCAGCGGAGCGACTACGGAGACGGCCGCTCCCGGGAGACTGCTCACCAGACGCCTCAGGGCCCCTAGGCTCAGCACCTCCAGTCTCCGCACCCCCAGGCGCCGCACCCCCAGGCTCAGCACCCCCAGGCTCAGCACCCCCAGGCTCCGCACCCCCAGGCTCAGCACCCCCAGCAGCAGCACCACCCTCAGCAGCACCTGAGTCACCAGTGACCTCAACCTGAGGGGGAGGGTCGACCTGAGACACACCTGAAGGAGCAGGACCGGGAGCGGGGAGGGGGTCTACCTGGGTAGCACCTGGAGCGAGGAAGAGCGGCGGGGGGGGGGGGGAGGGGCAGTGCGGTAGGGGAAGAGACGGTAAAAGGGAACCGACTCGTCGAACGTGACGTCCTGAGAGGGGAAGACACGGCGCGAGGTGGGGTGGTAGAACTGCCAACCAGGCGCGTCAGGGACAAAGCCAAGGAAGACACAGGGAGCAGCGCGGGCGGAGAGCTTGTCCGCGGTGGTATCGCGGACAAAGGCACGAGAACCCCAGACCCGGAAACGCGACGCATCGCCAACCTTCCCCGTCCACAGCAGTGTGGGCGAGGTCTCCGGCAAGGAGACACGGGGCCAGAGGTTGAGCTGATGCGCGGCGTACCGGACCGCAAACGGCCACAGAAAATGGGGGGCCGCCGCATGGACCATGGAGGTACGAGCGACCTCCATGACCAAGCCAATGCGGCGCTCAGCAACCCCATTCTGCTGCGGAGAGGCCGGAAGCGTGAACGACTGGGTGATGCCGTGCTCCTCACAGAAGGCTGCCAAGAGGTCGGAGGAAAACTCACCACCTCTGTCAGAGTGCAGACGAAGAACGGGAAACTCCGTCCCGAACCGCTCGCGGAGCTGGAGACGAGCAGCGCGGATCCAAGGGATCAAAACATCAGGGACCTCACCCTTGGTGTGCAAGGGGAAGACCGTGGTGTAACGCGTGTAGTCGTCGACGACCAGCAGGAAGTACCGCTCGTGGCCCTGTCCACGGACGCGGGCTGGGCTCCACACGTCCAGGTGGAGAGTCTGCAGGGGAGCCTCTGTGGGAGGGAACGAGGAGGAGTGAGGAGCGGCGCACTGCCGCCCCTCGACACAGGGAAGACAGGGAGGAGCAGGCGAGGGTGGGAGGGGAGGGAGAACCCTGGGAAGACCAGAGACAAGGACACGGCGGTGCATGCTGCGAAGGCGCTGCACCGAGGGGTGACCAAGGCGGTGGTGCCAAAGGAGGGTCTGGTGCGACAAGGCGCGACACGAGCAGGGGGCCGACAACTGACCTGACGCAGACGCAGACGCAGCTACCTGAGGGGACTCAGTGGTCAGGGTGTACAGGCTCGAGCCAGGCTCACGGGTAAACGTGGCCAGGTGTCGGCCCGTCCGAGCACACGTACAGTGAGTCACTAGCTGATGCGCAGGAGTGAACTGGTCAACCCCCCCATCCTGGAGGTCAGCTCCACTCACCAGGTTCGTAGAGAACGAGGGGAGGTAGAGACCTGACAGCAAGCCAGACGGGGCGGCTGGACACGGCAGAACCGTGGAGTAGTGGGCAAGGACTGGACCCCCAGAGGGGTCTGCCAGGGAGACTGCAACTGGCCGACTAAGCGGCGTGAGTGTGGTGCAGTCGCGAAAGAAGGAGCGGGAAGCTCCTGAGTCAAGGGTGAAGGTGTGCAAGGTCGCAGCAGGCGAAGTACCAGAGAGGGTAGACTCACCAGCACCTGGAGCAGCAGCCTCACCAGCACCCAGAGCAGGAGACGCACGAGCACCTAGAGCAGCAGCCTCACCAGCACCTAGAGCAGGAGACGCACTAGCACCTAGAGCAGCAGCCTCACCAGCACCTAGAGCAGCAGGCTCTATACCTGGGTCAGGCGGTACGCACAGGTAACAGGCACGGTCAGCACTAGTAGGCAATGCATACATGGCAGTGAGAATAGCATCATAGTCAAGAGCAAATATATCTACTCTCTGCCCAAGCAGCTCCACCCAGTCGGGGAGCTCAGCCTCGTCGCCAAACTCGGTACGCTAGGCGTCGCTCAGACGGGCGAAGCAGCGGGACTGTGTGTGACTAAGTGTCCCGCAAGGCTGACCAGTCCGAGCACCAGTGCGAATGACGTAAGAGCAGCGAACAGAACTGAGAGACCCTCTACTCTGAGCGTACCACTCACGAAGCTGCTGGGGCGTGCGAGACTCGCGTGGACGTCGCTGGAGCTGCATCTGGCCACTGCCAGTAGCAGCAGTAGCAGTAGTAGCAGCAGTAGTAGCGCGGCCACCCCTACAACCCCAACTAGCGTACCACTCACTCAGCTGCTGGGGCGTGAGGGACTCACGCGGACGTCGCTGGAGCTGCATCTGGCCTCCGCCAGTAGCAGCAGAAGCAGTAGTAGCAGCAGTAGCAGCAGTAACAGCCGTAGCAGCAGTAACAGCCGTAGTACGTGCAGGGCAGGCGCGACAGGCAGGCAGGCAGGCAGGCCGGCAGGCAGGCAGGCAGGCCGGCAGGCAGGCAGGCAGTCCGGCAGGCAGGCAGGCAGGCGGCGCGGCAGCGCGCTAGCAAGGCAGGGGCTCACCAGTGGCGGGAAGAGCAGGCTCTCACCGGGCGAGCAGGGCCGGTGCTCGGCGGACGGCGGCAGGGTCGGCGCACGACGGCGGCGACAGCGGGGCCGCAGCAGCGGCTACAGTGAAGGGCCGGGTCGAGTCAGCGGCAGGGCGGGGCCGGGTCGTGTCAGCGGCAGAGCCGGGTCGAGTCAGCGGCAGGGCGGGGCCGTGTCGGCGGCAGGGCGGGGCCGGGTCGTGTCAGCGGCGGGGCCGTGTCAGCGGCAGGGCGAGGCCGTGGCGGCGGTAGGGTGGCGCGCGCCGCTGCCTGAGGCCGCGCACTGGCGGGTAGAGCGCGGCGCGGGCTGCGCGGACGACGCGCAGCGTGCTGCGGGCCGCGGACGCGCCGCGCGGGCTTTGGGCGGGCTGCGGGGGGCAGCGGCGGGCCGCGCGCGCGCTGCGCGGGCTAGGTGCGGGCCGCGCGGGGCAGGTGTGGGCCGCGCGCGCGTCGCGCGGGCTTGGGGCGGGCTGCGCGGGGCAGCTGCGGGCCGCGCGCGCGCTGCGCGGGCTCGACGCGGGCTGCGCGGGCCGTGCGCGGGACGCGACTCGGCTGCCGAGGCGCGATTCGGGCAGGAGAGGGCGACCCGCGGGGGTAAAAACGAGGCAGCGCTTGAAAATTAGGCCTGCGCGCGAAGCAGCAGCAGACAGCTCAGACAGTAGACAGCAGACAGTAGGCAGACAGTGCGCGCAGTGCAGCACGTCCTAGGTACAGTGACAGGCACATTCGTGGGGTAGCGGTAGGTGGGCCCGAAAAAAGACGGTCCTACGGACCTACTGCTCTGAAACCATGTCAATAGTATAGGCAGGAATGAATGAACTATGGAAGGGTTGGGTACAAATATCAAACCCTAGAAGGGGTTGTACCCCATATTGGCTACCCCACTACAGCCTAAGCATGTACAGCATACATAATCTGACAGAGAGTTGTCTCAAGGACATCGATAGTGAACGCATTAGGGTGCTTCCGAAGAAGCGCGTCACGGTCAGGTGCAAGGCGGCCAGGGAGGCAAGTGACGATGAAGTTAATAGTGATCGCCATGGGTTGGGCGAGTAGTGCAAGCTCAGCCTCAGTACAAGCAGCAAGGTAGCTGACTTCGAGCGAGAGCAGGTGGGTAATAAGTTCAGCAGTGCGGTCTAACGCTCCTAGTTCGGGAAACAGAAGTGGCAGAAAGAGGCGACTAAGAGAGGTGGAGGAGGGAGTGAATAACATGTCATAATTGCAGCGAACAAGACCTTGGTAGGTCGAACCTGGGTGAAGTGAGCCTCCTCAGGCTCACGGAGAAGGCTGCCGAGTGGAATGCAAGTCGCCGCGTCACAATACCGCCACACCGACAGAACTGTACGGGCCGTGTCAAAGCGCTCCCGGTCAACGTCAGTAGACTTGTCAGGCATGGCAATAGGGGGCGGAGGATTAGGCAGGTCACCATAGGCGTGCGTCTCGAGGGTATCATTATCCTGGCGATAACTCTGGAGGAACCTCTCGGTACGGAGGAGCCAGGAGGGGAAGTCTAGGGCTCTACCCTCCTCATCAAAACGCATGACTCGAGTGGACGCCATAACGAGAGGGATAATGGTCTAGTGGCGCAAGGCTAGGAATTGCTGGAGTTAGAAACAAATGAAGGGTGCGGCGCCAAAAGAAACGGGCTAGGACGGCAAGAGCGAGTAGCGAACTAAGCCAAAGTGGCTAGGCTAGGAATAGCTCAAACTAATAAAGAAGTGAGGCCTGAGGGCTAGTCTAGAAACCGGCGAAGCTAGTAACAAATGGAGCCACGAGGACTAGCCTAGAAAAAAGCGAGAGGTGAAACCTAAGTCGCAGTCAGGAGAGTCAACTGCGGTTGCCAGCCGCTGGGAGGAACTCCTATGGCAGGAGTCATGGTAGTCCCAGTGAGTAGGGGTGCAGGGCGTTTGCAACTGCAGCTGCGGTAGCGGTAAGTGCTGCTCGTGCGGCTGTTACTTTGCGAGCGGCTGCTGTTGCGTGAGCAGGGGCTGCTGCGTGGGCGGCTGCTACTGTGTGTGAAGCTGCTGGTGCTCGTAGCCATGGTTGCTGCGCGTGTGCGGGTGCGCGGCTGTGCGCTAGTGGCTGCACGCGGGCGGCTGCTCCTGTGTGGCTGTGTGTGTGTGTGGCAGCAGGGGCGCGCATGGCTACAGTGGCGAGTGCGATTGTTATGTTGCGCACGTGACTGTGGCTGTGCGTGCGGCAGTGGCTGTGCACGCATCCGGTGCTGTGTGGGCGGCTGCTACTGTGCATGCATTCGTGCATGCGGCTGCTGGTCCTCGGCCAGCAGGGCCTGCATACGGCTGTGCGGCCGTATGCGCGCGGGTGTGCGTACTGGCAGCAGCGCGCACTCGGCTGCGTGCGTACGTTAGCGCGTGCGCGCTGCTAGTTGCGCATGATACGGGGCTGGCTGCGGGGCGGGACGGGTCGGGCTATGGGGCGGGTCATGCGGAACGGGGCGTAAGCATGGGCCGAGCAGCGCAAGGCGGGCAGCGCGCGGGAACGGGACGGGATAGGGCAGCGCGCGCGGCTGCTTACGAGCGAGGCGGGGCAGGGCGCGACCTACTAAGGAACGGGGCGGGGCAGGCGGCATGCGAAGGAAAGGGACGGGACCGGCTAGGCTTCGGGACGGGACGAGCTAGGCTAGGGACGGGGCGGGGCGAGCTAAGCTAGGTTAGGAACAATACCTACTTGTAATACCATCTCAAAGTTAGAACAGCATGGGTGATACAAGTGTGAACCCTAAAAGTGTTATACCCCCTACATCATACCCCACTGAAGCCTACAACAACAAAAATATAGTTTAACATAGTATATATTATCAGCCAAACTAGCTCTCATACAATGTTAGAATAGCTGCAGGATCTCTATTGGACATGATAAGTCTACTAGAATAGAGTAGTAAAGACAGGGAAAGTCTTTATAAGGAAGCCTTGTTCATAGTGAATGTAAACGACAACATGATAAATAATGGAAATTTACATTGCATTACATGTCATAGCTAGCCATGTACTAACTATAATACAGGCATCGCTACAGTTGCGGTAACTATTGCGATCTCTGCGGTTTCCTTGTTGCGGCTCGTAACCTCTGAGACGGTTGCGACCTACGAAGCAATTCGTAACCTCCGGTTCTGGTTGGTCAACAGTCGCGACAGTTGACTTGCGACTAATGACATGCATGCTGCTAGCGCAATGGCCTTGTTCTGTTGGCACACGTGCTCAGGCTAGGCGAAGGCTCTGTAAGACGGGAAAGATAATTCCTCGCCAGCAGGTCCCCCATCTGAGAAATTTCGATACGACGGGATGGAAGGAGAGGTTGTCGAAGAGCGAAAATTTGGCACATCGAAAGTGAAAATTTGGAGGTCGTTTCTGTCAACATATATTGGGGGGGCGGCGGAAGTGGTGGTGGCGTCGGCGGAGGGGGTGGGAGTGGTGGTGGAGGTGGAGGTGGAGGTGGAGGTGGAGGCAGTGGAGGAGGAGGTAGTGGGGCGTCCTAGCAGCAGCAGCCAGCAGCAGCAGCAGCGGCCACAGCAGCAGCGGCAGCAGCAGTTCCAGGGCCAGCGCCAGCAGACCCAGCAGCAGCAGTGGGGGCCGCATGGACCAGGGAGCTCTGTCAGCAGCAGCGGCCCACCCAGCTGGACGTCGCGTGGCCCAGTTCAGCACCTCCCCCCTGCTAGTACTGGGTGCAGACTGGGCCGCGGAGAGACGGCATCTGTGGCTGCCCCCACCCTGCGGGTCAGTGCTTTGCGCAGCTTACCGACCGCTACCGCGCCCAGTTTGGCCCCACCCGCTCTGCCCCGGACTGGCCTCACTGGTCCGCACTATTGGCACGTAGTTGTATCGCATGTCTGCGCACATAACCCCCCAGGCCAACGTGACTGCAACCCTTCCCTATGATCAATCAGAGATCTCCAGTGGACCGTCACGGTAATTGTTTGAATGCATTTCCCGCGTTTGCACTTCGATTTCATTCTGCTTTCAACTGTTTTTGATAACTGTTTGTGTTGCCCGGCCTTCGTCATCGCTGGAGTCATCTTCGCGTTAAGGATTTGTTACTTTAGGAATGTTCTTTGACAATTCCATACGTAACAAGGACTACCTCACTCTAGCCCATCTAGATGTTATAAACATTTGACAGTCCTCACCAGGTAGGACTCAACAAACGTTCTGCCCCCGGATAAAAGACTCGTAAAACTATTATACCGGTGGTTTTTTTATCTGGGAATTTACGCTAGATATCCTCATTATCATAAAAAGTGACTTCTGCACAATCTTCTGCCCAGTTTCCTGTTCTATTCCTTTTGGTGCACATTATTTGGCACCAAGAAAATGTAATATATAATAGGCATTTTTCATGTGTAAGCAAGAAGTGCACTCTGGCATTTCATATCCATGTTGAGCTTTCAAGGCTGTCCGATTATGCAGGCAGGTGCACGAAAGCACATTCTGCACGACACGCCTCCCAAAAATTCGACATTTCGAATTGCGATTATTTGGCGGGGCTGCTTTGCCTCCGAATCCCCAGCGCTCCTGCCACGACAACCCAACCAGCCCAAAGACCGCTCTGCCCAAGCGCAGCTCCTCCGCTCCATCCTCCTCTCGCGCCGCGCCCACCCGTCCGCGTTGTTGGCGGCGGCGGGGAATTTCACTCTTTCGAAAACCTCTCTGCTTCAGCTCCCCATTTCCAGCAGCATTGGACAGCCCATGCATGTTTCTCCCACTGCCCGCTCAGGTGCGAAACTCTCAAGAGCAGCATCTTCACGACCAACATCCATCAAGTGCAGACACTTGCAATCACACACCATCACATCATGGCTGCCCATATGCTTTCACCTGGCGCTTGTTTCATCTCAAACTAGTCACTCCCAGCCAGAAGTAGCCTCCGTGATTCTTAGCCGATGCTGTGGAGAATCCGAAGCTTGCAGAGTGCTTTTTAGGGTAGGGAAAGATGGTGGTGGAGCTAGTGGAGTTACAGAATGGCGACGTCACGCCATCGTACCTCCAGGAGGTGCTGGCGCTGCTGCTTTCGTCGCAGCACCAACAGCGCACTCAAGGCTACACCAAGTGAGTGGTCAGCGCTTCTGTGAGTTCTTGTCCATGGCTGATCTTTCCGGAAGCTCGTGCTTCTCGCGCGCGGTGTTCTCAGATGCACGCATCATGCGCGTCTCCTCTCTCTTGTGCCCTCGCCACGCCAGACTGCTTCACCTTCAGATGCAGAGCGACGACGGCGGCGACGGGACAGCCGCCGAGATGCTCCAGCAACACCTGGCGGCGCTGCTCGCGGTGCTGCGACCAGACATCCTCTCCACCGCCACCGACATGTACGCCACCTCCCCCTCTCCCTCCCTCTCGCTCCAGCCCGTTCCACTCCTGCTCGATGCTACTTTTTCTTGCGTCCATGTCCCGCTTATCTACGCCCACGTGGCTGTTAATATTCTTCCCGGTCGATCAATTTTGAGGCGGAGCTACTCACGCAGTAGGGGGAAGCAGTCCAGTCGACAAGGCTCGATTCAACGCGATGCGCACGAAGCACTCGCAACCGCCTGTCCTTAGTCAGGGCCTCGAACCAATAGCAGTATCAGAAGCTGTAGAAACAAAGAGGCCTGGTCGTGGGATTGCCACGTGGCGCGATCAGCGTCCTGGAGTTGGGGTTGCTGTGCGCACTCGCGCGCTCGCGTAGCCCCTCCGCAACGGTCATAGCTGCTTCGCCGCATCTTTAGATCCCTCGTCTCTTGGCCCTCGCTCGCCCAGTCGGCGGCACCGTCGACGTCCTCATGTCGTTGAAATCCATTCTCCTGACCCCCCCCGCTTCCCCTCCCTCGTGCGGCTCTCTGACCGCCATGCGCGCGACGGCAGATGCGTGTACGCCATGAAGTGCGCCGCCTTCTTCCTGCACCACCCCGTTTTCGCCAACCACGCCTCCGGTAAGCCTCCACCGCCTCCACTCCTCTCCCGCCCTTCCATCCGCCCAACACCAGCGGGAGTGTTCCTCTCGCGCGTGTCCCCTCGTTCGTCTCCCGTATCTCTGCCCTCGTGTCGTCGCGTTCCGCCCGTCGCGAGGCACGGTGTGGCGGCTGCATGACGGTTAGGCAGGAAATTAAGCGATAAAAATCTGTGTGTTGGTGCGCGCAGACGCGGATGTGAGCGGCACAATGAAGGCCATACTCCAAGCGATCATGACCACCAACGATAAGGTCAGTGCCTTGACCCATCCCTTCTGCCTTGGCTTCTGCGCGCTGCTTGTTTCCTCGACGTTTCTCATGCCGCTCCCTCCCATTCCGCCCGTCCCACGCGGCACGTGGCAGGTAGTGTGCAATCTCGCAGTGTGGTGCGTGTCGCAGCAGAACGTGCGCGCGCCGCTGTTGGCGCAGCTGCTGCCGTCCGTGCTGCGCGCGTTGGTGCACGCCGTCGTCAACCCCATGGCGTCGCACGCCATCTCCTGCGAGGCCTGCAAGGTACGCCCCCTGCCACTCCTTGCCCTCGCACCCATCGCACTCGCGCCCTGCGAGCACACTTGTCGTCGACCGGCACTCGCACATTCGCCGCGCCTCCTTCCAGTCGCCATGGCTAGCAACGCCCGCCTCATACCACACAAGGTTGCCCCCAAGGCGTTCGTATACATCTCTGCTGCCTGTCGCGCAGGTTGCCGCCTCACCGCCATGCCCTCCCCCTCTCCCTCTCCCATGTCTCGCGCGTCCTGCAGGCCGTGCGCGTGCTGGCCCTGCAGCTTCCGCAGGAGATGCGGCAGCACGCGCACGTGTGGGCCGTGCCCATGTGGCGGCGCCTGCTCGTCGCCTCGCACCGCAAGGAGCGCGACCTCATCCACGCCACGCTCTCGCTCGCCGCCACGCGCCGCGTGCTGCTGCCGCCCTCGCCGCTCGTCACCAAGGTGCGCCGTCCCGCTCGCACTACCCTCGCGTCCCCTCTCCCGTCCAGGTCAATCCGTGCTGATTGTAATGCGTGGAGCCGAAACTTAACTCGTCACTGTTGCTGCTGGTGTGGATGCGGGTGCGGGTGTGCCTGTGGATGCGGGGAGTGCAGGCGATGGTGGAGGAGGTGAAGGGCGGCGCGGTGCAGCGCATGGACGCGATGCTGGGCGACGTGCAGCACATGCCGCTCGTCGTGCTCGCGTGGGCGTGGCTCGTGCGTCTCACGGGCGGCTCGCTGGCGGAGAAGGGCAGCACGGCGCTCGCCAACGCGCTGCTCAAGGTGCCGGAGCGCACCTTCATGGCGCCCGACGCCGCCGTGCGCGCCGAGACGCACATGGCGTGGCAGTCGCTCATCGACGCCTTCGCGCCCGCCATCCCCCTCGCTGATGCGCCGCTCGCTGCTGCTGCGCTCGAAGGGGGCAAGCGGAGCATCGCGTCGCGTTCGCCCACTCACAGTGCGTGCTGCTTCATCCCATACCCGTACCATCTCGCCCGACCCTGTCTTCTCCTCGCGCGCGAACCATCGCCGTTCTTCCCTGGTTCTTTTTTTCCCATTCTCTCCATAACCTGCACCTCCGCTCCCCTCTCCCCGCGCTCCCCAGAGTCCCCAGGCACCACGCCCTTCCAGCGCGGTCGAGGCGCGATGGTGGCAGCGCCCTCGCCGAAGCGCCTCACGCTGCTCATGGCTCCGCTCATCACCACCGCAGCGCACGAGGCCGATTCGGCGGTGCGCGGCGCCGCTCTTCACTCGTGGTGCCACCTGCTGGGGTCGCTGGGCCCCTGGGCATCGTCCGCCGCCGTCTTCTCCGCCGCCGCCACCCCCATGCTGCGCATCGTGCTCCGCCGCGGGCCCTACCGCCCGGCACAGGGCGCGGAGTCGCTGGTGGGGGAGGCGCAGGCGTGGGAGTGGGCGGGGTGCCTGAAGCTGCTAGAGGGCTTCGTCGCCACCACAGGCGCAGGCGCAGCTGGGGACGAGGAAGTGGGACTGTCCGGAGCGGCGACGCGGGAAGGAATCAAGGACGCGGGCGCGGGGAAGCTGTTGCGGGGGGGCAAGGCGGAAAGTGGGCGGGAGAGTGGCGCGCTGGTGCCCGTGGAAGAGGTGGGCGCGAAGGCGGGGACGTTGGTGTCGGTGGCGGCGAAGGGCGGGTGGCAGGTGTCGGAGGGGCAGGGCGGCGCGCTGGAGCGCAAGTACGACAGGCGGCACGCGGCGGCCGCCATCGTGACAACGGTGGAGTGGGCGCCGTGGCAGGTGGAGCAGCTGCGCGAGCTGCTGGGGCTGCTCGACGTCGTCGTGCGACATGCGTGCGACCCAAGCGACGTCGATCGCAACGAGCGCGGAGACGGGCGAATGGCGTTGGAAGGCTCGTCGCACGGTGCGGCGGGGGGGCAGGAGGATGGACGGATAGCGGAATCCGCGCGGTTGGGCGGCGGCGAGGCGGGGGAGGCGGAGGCGGCGAGCAAGGCTCTGGAGGTGAAGGGGGAATGGGCGGTGGCCGCCGGGCGGAGTACGGACGAGGACGCGGAGGACGGCGGCGAGGGGGCGGCGCAGGTGATGATGGCGGAAGCCCAGCAGCGCGCAGGCCCTCCGCAAGTGCGCGCGTCCGAGGCCTCCGTGCGCCTGTGGGCGCTTCTGGTGCGCGGAGTGGAGGCGCTGGGGCGCGGTGCAGTGCGGCCGAGCGCGGAGCACGTGGCGGCCGTGCACCTGCTGCTCGAGTTCCTCCACGGGCTGCTGGGGCTGCCCGCCGCCGCGGACCACGGCGCGCACGGCGGCGGCGACGGCGAGGCGGCGTGGCTGGCGGGGTGGTTCGACCTGTGCTGGGAGTTCACGCGCGCGCTCACGCGGCACCTCACGCCGCTGCTCATGGCCTCCTCCTTCTACCGCCTCGCCCTCGCCACACCCACCTGCCTTCCCCTCCCCGCCTCCGCCGACGTTCCCGTCTCCCCCAAAACTCCGACCGGTGGCACCGCCGCCGCTCACCGCCTTCCTGGCGCGGGGGCTGTGGGAGCAGCTGCAGGCCGCGCAGGCGGGGCGAGTGGCGGCAGTGCGACGGCTGTGGCTCGGCGCGCTGCAGTGCCGGCGGTGTTCGTGACGGCGCTGTGGGTCGATGCAGGAATCACGTTCGGCGCGCACGTGACAGGGATTGGCGCCAAGGAGGGGTTGGCGGAGCGCACGGAAGAGCTGGTGGCGGCAGCGGTGCAGGGCGCGGACGCGAGCAGCCGATTGGTGGGCGTGCTGCGCGCGCTCGAACAGTTCCTGCCCTCCCCGCATGCCCCGCACGCCCCCGCCTCCCCCACTGCACGAAAAGCGGGCAACAACGGAGCAGGGGAAGCGGGAAGGTGGGCGGTGGAGCAGCGGCGCGGAGAGGTGGTGCTGAGCGTGTGGGGCGTGCTGGCGCGGCGACTGGCGCACGAGCTCACAGAGGGCAGCAACGCGGGGGCGGGGGGATCGGGGCAGGGGCAGGGGCAGCAGAGCAGCGGAAAGGGGGGGATTACGGGTGGCGCAGAGGGCAAGGTGGAGGGCGCAGCTGCAGTGGCGCCGGCGCTGCTCTCCTTTGCGCTCTCCTTCATCTCTGCCGCCGCTGCCTGTGAGTCGCAGCAGCGACAGGTGCATTCGCTGTCCGACGCAACGGCCGCATTGTCGGCACCCACGGTATGTGCGTGCGCGTGGTGTATTCCCGCGTCGCTGGTGCGCGACGTGCTGCGCGACACGGAGCGCCTCGTCGTCGCGCTGCTGCACTCGCCTGCGCTCAGGTCGCCGCACCACCCCAACGCGCCCCTCACCCCGCTCTTCGCCGCGCTCGCTGCCGCTGCCCACTGCGACGCCGCGTCCGCTGGCGTCGCTGCTGCCGCTGCTCGGCCGTCCGCCCCCCATTCCGCCCCCGCGCCCCCTACCCCCACTGGAAGTGCTCCTCCCGGCCGCGTGTCCGCGGCGGAGGCGTGGTGGGAGGTGGCGGTGCGCGCGGGCGAGGTGGGCGCGGAGCGCATGGACCTGGCGGCCGCGCTGCCCGCTATCGCTGTCACCATGGCGGGGCAGCGCCGCCGCCTCTCCGCGCTGCGCCCGTCCGCCGCCGCGGGCGACGTGGCCAAGGGGCTGCACGCGGGGAAGGACGAGGACCCGCGGGGGATGGTTGAGGCGGCGGGCGCGGTGGGCGCGCTGGTGGTGGGCGCGTGCAGAGTGATCGAGAGGACGGGTGCGGACGAGCGGGGCAGAGAGGTGGGCGCGGAGAAGCTGCGGAGGGCGGTGGCGGTGTTGGCGTCGCTGGCGTCGCGCGTCACCTGCGCGTCCGACTCGCTGCTGCTGCTGCACGCCGCCCTCCCCGCGCTCACCGCCGCGCTTTCCCTCGCCTGGTCGCCCCCCCTCCCTGCTTCCGCCGCTACCACTACCCCCTCGCCCAGACACGCGGGCAGTGCAGCGGGTGCAGGCGCGCAGAGCGCGGGGGGCGGCAGCAGGGAGCGGTGGGAGCAGGCGGTGAAGGGCGCGCAGTGGGGCGTGCTGGACGGCGTGAAGGGCGGCGTGGCGGCGGGGTGGGGCGCCGTGCTGAGCATGCTCGAGTCGTGCCAGCCGCCCACCACCTGGTGCTCCTCCGCGCTCCTTCCCACTGTCTCCCCCGCCCTCGCCGTCGCGCTGCTGCACCCGCACCCACCCATCGCCGCGCGTTCCCTCGCGTTCTGGCAGGCAACGTTCGGCGGGGTGGCAGAGCACGCAGGCGCGCACGCTGCGGTTAAGGCGGTGGGCGCGCGGGGTGCGGTGGGCGCAGAGAAGAAGGCCTTCGCATACCCGCCACCGCTGCTCGCCGCGCTGGCCATCGTGAAAGAGACTGCTGACGTGTCGCTGCCCTATTGGCCGGCAAGCAAGGACGCAAAGGTGTTGAACAAGGAGGTGGGTGCGGGCAAGGCGAGTGCGCCCCAGGCTTCGGCAGCGAGGGCGGGGTCGGCACGCGTGGCTCCCAGTGACGTGCTGCTGTCGGCACGTGGTCGACTCATGCAGCAGCAGAGCCAGGTGGCGGGTAAGGCAGCGCGACCAGCGTCGCCTGTGAGGTCCACTGGAGTCAGTGCTAGTACACGGACGGACGCCAAGGCAGCAGCGGTGGGCAGCACAGGCACGGCAGGGGCAGGGCCGTCTCAGGGCAGGGACAGCAATGCTCGCCCTGCCAGCCCCGTCCGCCCTGCCAGCCCCATTCGCCCTGCCAGTCCCTCGCGTGTGGGCAGTGTTGGTGTGCGTGCAACAGCAGCAGCAGGAGCAACAACGGCAACAGCAGGCAGCAGTGGCGCAGCAAGAAGCGTGCATGAGAAGCGCGAGCCAGCACCAGCACCAGCTGCAGCAGTGCCAGCAGCAGCAACCCGGCCAGCGTCCCCTGTGCGCAAGTCCATGTCACGACTGCTGTCCCTGTCTCGCCAGCACTCCCTTGATCGCAAACCACCAACCCCCACGCCCACCCCCTCTGCTACGCGCACTGCTGCCGTCACCGCTGCCAGCCTCAGGAGCACAGGCAGGAGCACGGCAGGGAGCGGGGCAGGCAGCACAGAGGCACGGAGGGGTGCAGGCTCGGGCAGCTGTGAGGCAAGGAGCGCCACGACTGCAGGTGGTGCAGCCGCACCCAAGGCCACCACGACACCCACTCCCACCACCCAACCGCCTTCCACGCCAACCACCCCAAGAACCCCGCGCACTCCTACCACCCCCGCCACCCCCACCACCCCCGCCACTCCCACCACCCCCACCACCCCCACCGTCCCGGCCACCCCCACGACCCCAGTGCACGGGCGCAGCAGCAGTGCATCCCGGCCGGCGTCCCCGCTGCGCGCCACAGGCAGGGCGCTGCTGGCGCTGGCTCTCAAGGGCGGCAGCAGCACCAGCAGCGCTGCAGCGGCCAAGGCGCCTGCCTCTCCCACCCACCGCAGGCCCTCTAGCCCTGGCCCCGCCACAGGCACTGGCACCAGCCGTGGTGCGAGCAGTGGGGCCAGTGGCAGGGAGGCAGGGCACGGCGGCAGCAGCGGCGCCGTGAAGAGCATGCGGTCACTGGCGTCCAGCCTCAGGTCGCTGCTGCCGCACAGGGCAGGCAGCAGCACTCCCAGCAGGCATGGCACAGCTGCCAAGAGCAGCGTAAGCAAGGCCGTGGAGGCAGGGGTGGGCACTCGCGCAGAGGCAGGGGCAGGTGCAGCAAGGAGCGGTGCTGGTGCTGGCAGTGGGAGCAGCGAGAGCAGTGGGGGGAAGGGGGCGAGCGTTGCTGTGGGTCACATGGGGCGCAGGGAGATAGCTGCTGCCATGGCCGCCAAGCGAGGCATGCCCGGTAGGACAGGCACTGCAGGCAGGCAGCAGCAGGCGCAGCAGCAGCAGCATGCACAGGAGGCAGGCAGCTTTGAGGCGGAGCGCAGCGGCACCCCTGAAGAACTGGGTGTTGCAGCAGCAGGTGAGGTCACGGTAATGCAGGGTGCATCTGGTGCAGGTGTCTTCCAGTCGCTGGGCTCCTCTGGCGCTGCTGCCGGGCTGGCAGGGGGTGCGGTGGCAGCAGGGGTGGCGGGGGAGTGGGCGCGCAGCATGGTGCAGTGCCGCCTGCTGTCCCGCAGAGCACGGGAGGCAGCAGCACTTGCAGGAGAGGCGCACGTGGTGGGGTTGGGGGGAGGCAGTGGGGACGCGGAGGGAGGAGGTGCCGTGACAGGCAAGCGCAAGGCGGGGGCGTGCCAAGTGAGGGAGCAGGACGCGCGGGCACTGCTGCAGGCTGCGGTGGTGACAGTGGGGCACAGGAGGGCTCGCAGCGAGAGTGGCAGTGAGGAGGACGGGGCACTGAGAGGTCTACCAGAGCAGCAGAAGCAGGTGCAGGCGCAGCAGGCGGGTGCAAAGAAGAGTGTGCGGCGCCGCAAGGCGGGCCGGAGAGCAACGGTGGCAGTAGTAGACGTGGAGGAGGTGGGTGAGGCAATGCGTGCGGTGGTGCGGTCGGCGGGCATGGTGGAGATGCTGCAGGCGGTGCGCGAGGCAGCAGGCGTGGAGCACATGGAGCTGGAGGAGCTGGAGGCCGCCCAGCGCTGCATCTCCGGCATGTCCCGCCACATTGCTGCCACCATTGAATGCCGTGCCAAAGGAATGGACCATGATGGCATGCTGCCGTGATGTGGTGGCCTCCCGCACCTTGGCTGAGCCGAGGAGCTGGAGAGTGGTGGTTGCAACATCAGAGACCTGACAGTGGCTTCATCACTAGAAGCTGCTGGTGTGGGTATTGATTGCAATATTCTTAACCATTCTTTCACATATACTGGCCAACGGCCATCAGAAACACATTGATGGCTACGAGTTGATGTTGTAGGTAATGGGCATTGTGCTACACTTTGATAGGGATGGTTGTTATACAGTGTTAATTGTTCAACTATAATGAATCTATTGTGTTTCTTGCGATACAACCAAAGACTTAGGAAAACAAGCCACACTGCGGTATATGTGTGCAAGTGTTTAGGGTACCATAAGCACCCATTTAGTGCTAAGGTAAAAAAAAAGAACTAGGTGTTCCTTCTCCAAATTGCTCGCTAAACTAAACAAATGACACCTACCGGTAGGCAGGACACGATCTGTCCTTATGGGCGGCTCTCAAAGCCCGAGACGCCATGTTCCAGGCCCTCCACATTAGCCCAATGTTTCTGTCAGAATCCCAGCCACTTGTCAAATGTTTATACCGTATCTTCTATATATTGTTACACAGGCTACAGTGAGTTGCCCTCTAAAGGGTACAACACTTTAGGTCGACACTTGTATCTCCTAGTTCCTCCTCACTCACTTTATCCTCTCGATACTTGTTTCCTAGCCTATTTTAAGATGGTATTAGAGTAGGTAATTTTTCTCCCTCCCATGCTTCCGCTCCCTCCCTTAGCCGGTCCCGAGGCGCCCGTCCCTTGGGCTCCGTTTCGTCGTGGGTAGGACGGCCCTCACGGGCCTCGTTTTTGTCGCGTTCAATGGCCCCCGCAGGCCTCGTTTTTCGTCACGTTTAAAGGGCCCCGCTGGCCCCTCGTTTCGTTGCGCTTCAGAATGGACCCCCCCACCCCCCCCCCCCCCCCCCCCCCCCCCCCCCCCCCCCCCCCCCCCCCCCGCAGGCCCGCGTACTCGTGCTTAGCCCGGAACAGCCGCGCGTGCAAGCAGCAGGCACACACGCACCAGCAGCAGCAGCGCGCGCGTTAGCCAGTGGCAGCCGCGCACGCCACTGCAGCACGCGCATTGCAGCAGCAGCGCGTGCATTGCTGCAGCAGCGCGTGCATTGCTGCAGCAGCACGGCTAGTCAGCAGCGCGTGCTACTGCAGCAGCACGGCTAGGCAGCAGCTAGCCGCCAGCAGCTCGATGCCAGCAGCAGCTAGCCGCCAGCAACTAGCCGCCATCAGCAGCTAGCCGCCAGCAGCTCGATGCCAGCAGCAGCTAGCCGCCAGCAACTAGCCGCCATCAGCAGCTAGCCGCCAGCAACTAGCCGCCATCAGCAGCTAGCCGCCAGCAGCAGCTAGCCGCCAGCAGAGAGCCGCCAGCTAGCCCCCAGCTAGCCCCTCCCACCCGCCCACAGCCCCTTTGAATCGCTCACAGCCCCTTCCAACCGCTCACAGCCCCTCATCACACGCGCACACCACCCATGACCACCCGACCTCTGTTGGTTCGACACTCGCGTCACTCATACTCACAGTGTTTTGCACCGTCGCGGCTGGAGGCCGCTCCACATAGCTGTTTAGGCTAGTCATGACGTTCGTTGTTAGCTAGGTCTCTCCTCGCTCCGCCAGCCCCTCGAACAACTCTCTGACTCATCAATCGGCTCGTCAGCCCTGCCTCCTCCAGCCGTGTGCTCCTAGCTCAGCTAGCTCCCAGCTCCGTTCGTTACTAGACTGGCGTTCCTAGCTCAGTTTTCCTCCGTGCTCCGGCAGTACCTCGCCTAGTTCCACCTGGCGCTCCTCGCTCCTAGCTCCTTTTGCTCCGTGCTCCAGCTGCTCCTAGCCTAGCGTCCAATATGGTCTCCTCCCGCCGCCTTCATTTCGATGCAGAGGGGCGCCCAATAGAGTTCGGCACCTGGCTCCGCCAGACTCAGCGCTATCTCACCAGTCAGCGCTAGGACGGCGCCACCCTGTACGCCCACGCGTCCGGCGCCCTCCAGGCACCACCACGTCCCGAGCCCCTCCCTGCCGTGACTCCCCGGACTCCGGAGGCGCAGGCGGACTACGCCGTCTCGTCTTGGCGCGAAACGTTTGGGACTCCCGTGACGTTGCGGCTGCACTCGCGCTGACTGAGCTCCTTCCACCGACTGAGGCCGCTCACTTCGACCTGGTAGAGACTGCGAAGGAGGTGTACGATGCTATTTCTGCACACTATTCCACCCCTTCCTCTGGCTCCCTCAACAGCATCCTCATGTCGTTCGTGTTTCCCGGCCTCGGCTCGTTTGCGACTGTCTCTGACCTAGCCACACACTTGCGCTCCCTTGTCGCTAGCTACCGAGCAGCTTGCACTGAGGCCCAGCTTCTTGTTGCCCCTCCTCCTATCTGGCTCACCGTCCACTGGGTAGTCACTTGGATCCCTGACTGCGGCAGGGTGGCGGTGGCGGTGGTGCCCAAGGCGGAGGGAGCTGTAGAGGAGGTGCTGACCCGCCTGCTGGAGGAGGTTCGACCAGCGGTGGTGCGGGGCCCCAGCAGCAGCAGCCACAGTAGCAGCAGCCACAGCAAAGACAGCAGTAGCAGCAGCATGGACATCAACAGTGGCAGGCACCACAACAGTTTCAGTCGTGGGGACCCCCACTGCAGTGGGGTCCGCAGCAGCACTGGGGCCCTCCGCCACAGTGGGGACCTGGAGGACCCGGTAGCACTAGCCGCAGCAGTAGCACTACCAGCTGGGCCCCTCGCCCCCCGCGGCGCGACACCCGCCCCTGCGACCACTGGTACGTCACCGGACCGGGCAGTCCCTGTGTCTGCGGCTTGGACGACCACTCTGCAACGCGGTGCTTCCGCCGCCTCGACGAGCTCTACCGTGCACGCTGGGGTCTTGAGGCGACCACTCTGCGCTGGGCATGCCTGCTAGCCCGTAAGATTCCTGTATTTGAACTGTCTATGGACGATGCTCGTCAGTATGCTTTGTAGGCTGATGTTGACTATAGTGCTGATGGATCTGTGTGCTCGCGTGTTCGTAGTCTAGGATGCTTACCTGTGCCTCTCTAGTCTAGGTGCTTGTGTGTCTGCTCTAGGTGCTTGTGTAGCCTCCGGACCTGACACGCCTCTGGTTGAGGCATCTTTGTCGTTCACGCTTGACTCTGGCGCGTCGCAATGTTTCTTCCGTGACCACACGACCCTCACACCACTCCTTGCTCCGGTTCCGGTAGCTCTGGCTGATCATTCTTCATGACCAGCCATTGCGCGCAGCTCCACCACCCTCCCGTGCCCTGTGGTCCCCTCTGGTGTCCAGTGCGACCTCCACATCCCCTCGTTCACTCGGAACTCGGTGGGTGTTGGATACCTCCAGGACAGGGGGATCACCGTTACCTTTGTGGGGGGTGGGAGGACTGTGGTCTGTACAGACGCCGCTACAGGTGCTGTTCTTGCCACGTTCACCAGGGAGTCCCGCTCTGGTCTCTACGTTCTCCACACCGAGCGCTCCCCGGTTACTTCCTCCGCTCAGGTCGCTGCGTCCCCTCAGGTTCCAGTGCCTAGTCCGGTTGCTATGTCTGGTCAGGTTGCTGCGTCTTGCTCTTGTCGGTCCCTCGCCCACCCGACAGTCTTGTGGCACCACCGCCTTGGCCACCTGTTGCTCCCCCGCCTCCGCAACATGGCCAGTCACAGTCTTGTCTCAGGTCTCCCGTGCGTCTTTCCGTTGCTCCCCCTCTCGCTTGCCCCACCCTGCACCCCTTGCGTCGCCGGCCGCCTGCGCGCCACTCCGCACTCCTCCTCCCTTCGTCCGGCCACTGCTCCCTTCCAGACTCTCCACCTGGACGTCTGGGGCCCTGCCCCTACGCTAGGACCTGGGAGGGAGCGCTACTTTCTAGTGGTCGTTGACGACTACTCCAGGTACACCACGGTGTTTCCTCTCGCGAAGAAGTCCGAGGTGACTTCTACGCTGATCCGGTGGCTTCTGGCCACTGAGGGCACTCGTGGTATTCGTGTCCGTTGTCTCCACTCCGACCGTGGGGGTGAGTTTCGCTCCGGCGTCCTTGGCGGGTTCTGCGGCGAGCAGGGCATCAGACAGCCTTGGACGCTGTCGGAGTCCCTACAGTAGAATGGGGTTGCTGAGCGCCGCATTGGCTTGGTCATGGACATCGCCCGCACGTCCATGATCCATGCCCGTACGCCCCATTTTCTGTGGCCCTTCGCGCTGCGCTAAGCCGCGCACCAGCTGAACCTCCACCCGCGTGTTTCGCGGCCTAAGGTTTCACCGACCAGTCTTTGGACTGGGTCCCCCGGTGTTGGGTCGGCCTTTCACGTCTGGGGCTGCCTTGCGCTTGTCCGCGACACCTCTGCAGACAAGCTCTCGGCTCTTGCCATCCGCTGTGTTTTCCTTGGTTTCCCGGTGGGCTCTCCCGACTACTCCTTTTACCACCCGCCCCTCCACCAGTTTCTAGACTCTCGTGATGTCCGGTTTGACGAGTTAGTGTCCTACTACACCCAGTACCCCTGTCGAGGTCTCCCGGTTCCCCCTCCCCCCCTCTTCCTTGCACCCTCTCCTCCCGCTGCTCCCGCTCCTCCGGTACCCCCGCCCCCCCTGGTCCTGCCCCGTCAAGTGTGTCTCACGCTACCCCTCTACCCTCGGTCGCGCGTCAAGTAGCGTCTCCCTCCCCGCAGTCCTCCTCACAGTCCCTTCAGCAGCCTTCGGCACTTCCATGACAGGTTACTGTGGACTCGGTTGGTGATGGGGCTGGAGATGCAGCTACTGGCGGTCCTCGGTCTGGGGGTGCTTGTTCGAGGGGTGCTGGAGCTGGAGGTGCTCATGCAGGTGGCGCTAGGTCTAGGGGTGCTGGAGCTGGAGGTTCTAGCACTGGAGGTGCTAGTTCTTGGGGTACTGGAGCTGGAGGTGCTGGCACTGGAGGTGCTAGTTCTGGGGGTGCTGGTGGTGGAGGTGCTGACACTGGAGGTGCTAGTTATGGGGGTGCTAGAGCTGGAGGTGCTGGTACTGAGGAGACGGGAGTTGGAGGCTCGCCTACTGCGTCGTCCGCTGCGCGTCCCCACCGCCACGACACCCGTTTCCAGGCCCTTCACCGGCTTGAGCACGAGGAGCAGGAGCGGGTGGAGCAGGAGAGGCAGGAGCTGCAGCGGTTGGACCAGCAGCAGCAGCAGCAGCCGCAGCAGCAGATGCCGTAGCCGCCACCTTTGCAGCAGCTGTTCCCTCCAGTGAGTGGCCTTCGGGCCCTTGGTCTTCCTTCCTCTCCTCCTGTTCACTCCCAGTCACCTACTGCGTACGGTCCTACGTTTCCTTCTCCGGACTTGACTCCGGCTGTATTCTCTCCTCCTCAGTCTCGGTCGTGCCTCCTGTTGTCCTGCACGACTGGACCAGTCGTTGTCCTCTGCGTGCTCGGCCCTCGTCTCCTCTTTCCGACCTCCGCACTGTCTTGTTTCGTTCTCCTCCTCGTCGTTCTACGCCTGTGTCTGTTCTCCCCTCACCTCCTGAGTCGTCTCTCACCGTTTCCTCTCACCCTATCACTGACTACTACAGTGCTGCTCACCGTGTTGTCTCTCGTGTTCTCGCCTCTCTTGTCACCGACCCTCGTGCCTCTCCGTCGTCTGTCTCGGCTCTTACTGACGCTGTCGCTGACTTTGCTTCCACCCGCCGTCTTGACTACGCCATGCGTGTGGTGGCTGCTCCACCTCCCCTTCCTCTGTCCGCCGGGGGTGAGTTTGCCCTTGGCTGTGACGTCCTAGAGGACGGGCAGTTTGAGTTGGAGTTCTTAGCAGCCGCTTTCCCCTCTCTCTGCGCCATGCTGCTTTCCCTTGAGGGAGACCCCGACGCCCTTGACATACCGACACCTTGCACGTACCGTGAGGCAGTGTCAGGGAAGTGGGCCTCTCAGTGGAAAGCGGCTATGGATGCAGAGCTAGCGTCTTGGAGATCCACAGGCACGTACGTCGACGCAGTTCCCCCTCCCAGGGCAAACGTTGTCGATGGCATGTGGCTCTTCAAGGTGAAGCGGCCACCTGGTTCACCACCTATGTTCAAGGCGCGCTACGTGGCTAGGGGTTTCAGTTAGCGTGAGGGAGTTGACTTCTTCCAGACCTTCGTCCCGACCCCGAAGATGACTACTCTTCGGGTGTTACTGCACGTAGCAACACAGCGAGACTACGAGCTGCACTCCTTTGACTTCTCCACTGCGTTTCTCCAGGGCCGTCTACATGAGGAGATCTGGCTGCGCTGTCCTCCTGGCTTCACTGACACCTTCCCACCTGGGACCCAGTGGAGCCTGAGGTGGCCAGTCTACGGTCTCCGCCAGTCGCCCCGTGAGTGGCACGATACTCTTCGCTCCACGCTTCGTGACCTTGGGTTTCGTCCTTCCTCTGCCGACCCGTCGCTGTTTGTTCGCACTGGTTCCACTCCTTTCTTTATACTAGTGTACGCCAACGACTTGGTCTTTGCTACAGCAGACAGGGCAGCTCTGACTGAGGTGAAATCGGAACTGCAGAAGAGACACAAGTGCGTTGACCTCGGTGAACCGCAGCGCTACCTTGGCCTGCAGATCACCAGGGACAGAGCCGCTCGCACCATCACACTGACTCAGTCACACATGGTGCAGCAGGTCCTTCGGCGGTTTGGGTTTCAGTTCTCCACCACATAGCCCACTCCTCTTGCCGTTGACCACCGACTCACTGGCCCTTTTCTCGGCAAGCCCTTTGAGTCTAGTGGCCCCTACGCAGAGCTTGTGGGCTGCCTCATGTACCTGATGACTTGTACTCGGCCGGACCTCACCTTTCCCCTCAGCGTCCTCTCTCGCTTTGTTTTGATGGGGAGAGACCGTCCTGTTCACTGGACAGCTGTTGTGAGGCTGCTGCTGACTACATCAGGCATGGGGCTTGTGCTTGGAGGGACACAGCCAGTTGTGTTGACCGGTCAATGCGAATCTTCCTACGCTGACGACGTGGAGACTCAGCGCTCGACTCAGGGTTACTGCTTCAGTCTGGGTGCTGGTGCTGTGTCGTGGAGGTCTACACGATCGTCGTCTGTGGCTTCGTCCAGTGCACGGGCAGAGATCTACGCTGGTGCCATGGCGGTACAAGAGCTTCGCTGGTTGACCTTCTTGCTCGCCGACCTTGGTGAGCGGCCTCGCTCTGCGCCTACCTTGTACGCTGACAACAAGGCCATGATCCTCCTCTGTCGAGAGCCTCGACTGGAGAGCAGAGTGAAGCATATTGATGTGAGGTATTTCATCCTGCGAGAGTTGCAGCGACGCGACCAAGCACGCTTGGACTTTGTGGCCTCAGAGGCCAACACTGCCGACGTCTTCACCAAGGCCTTGACGCATGGTGACCACCACAGGTTCTGTGTGCAGTTGGGGCTTGTTGAGGTAGGCCCTCGGTTGCTGTAAACTTTCTGTTTGCTATGCTTGTTGTGTTTCTATATATACTAGCAAACTCTTGAACTGGCCTTGTGGCCACTTGCTTGTGCTCGGAGTGTGTGGTGACACTGAGCGCCACCCTGCGCTTTGTTTTTTATGTCTGTTCTTGACTGGTCCTGTGACCATTTGTTTCCCTTGGTTGTTTTGGTGCGCCTAATTTAGCCTATGGGGGTGTGTTAAATGTTTATATCTTCTATATATTGTTAGATAGGCTACAGTGAGTTGCCCTCTAAAGGGTACAACACTTTAGGTCGACACTTGTATCTCCTTGTTCCTCCTCACTCACTTAATCCTCTCGACACTTGTTTCCTAGCCTATTTTAAGACCACTAACCACTGGGATAAAAGGGCTTGTTTGTGTAGCGGGTGAGTGCGCCCATAACCCCCCAGGCCGACGTGCCTGTAACCCTTCCCTAGGATCAATGGGGGATCTCCAGTGGATCTCTGACACCCCCCCGCACTGGGATGGCCAAGGTGCACACACTGGGATTCGAACCCGAGAACTTCGCTCTGATACCATGTAAAAAAATCAGGCACTAACCACTGGGGAACTTGCCTCATAATTCTTACATCGAAAACAGCATGCTCGATTCCAGGCCAATGACAAGGCCGCCATGGCCTGGTCCAGGGACTTCGGAGAGCCCAATGTCCATCAATTTCTTATCAGTTGGCACTTTAAAGCCTAATGTCAAACATTATATGTTTATATTGTGTAGGCTATAGTGGGTTTAGCCATAGGGGGTACAACAAACTTAGGGTTTGCTACTTGTACCCAACTTTCTGCTAGTTCATTCATTTCTCGTTCTCTCTTAGTTTCTCACATGGTATTACGAGCCTAGGTCGTAACCTAGGACCGAACGATGGGCCCACCGTTTTCGCATAGTCGCGCCCTGGCGCGCCTCGCCTAGTCGCGCCCTCGAGCGCCCTCCTCTCTCCCTCACTATCGCGCGCCCTTGCGTGCCCCTAGCGATCGGCCCCGCCTAGCCCGTACGCCCTAGCGTGCCCCGTGCGATCGGCCCCGCTCACCTAGTACGCCCTCGCGTACGACCCGTGCAGCCCCACGCGCCTAGCCTGCCCCGCGCGCGCCCTTGCGTGCCTCGTGCGGCCCCGAGCGCCAGCTGCCCCAAGCGCCCGTGCGCGCTCCTTACGTACCGGCCCCGCCCCGCTAGCACGCCCTTACGTGCACCGTGCGACCAGGCCCCGCCCCGCTAGCTCGCCCTTGCGTGCCCCGTGCGACCAGGCCCCGCCCCGCTAGCCCGCCATTTAGTGCCCCGCGCGGACCGGCCCCGCTCTGCCCTGCACGCCCTCGCGTGCCCCACCTCGCGTAGCCGCCGCCTAGCCGAGCCGAGCCGCCCCACCGAGCTGCGCCGCCCTACCGAGCCGCGCCGCCCTACCGAGCCGCGCCGCCCTACCGAGCCGCGCCGCCCTGCCGAGCCGCGCCCCTGCTGCTGTCACTGTTACTACTGCTACTGCTCCTACTGCTTCTACTGCAACTATGGCTAGCCCTGCTGTGCTCGCTTTCGATGCTGAGGGCCGCCCGCTGAAGTTTGACACATGGCTAGATGACTTGCACCTGTTCCTCCAGCTCACTGCCAAGGAGGATATCTCGCTGTACGATCACGCACTAGGACTCGCTCCTGCCCCTGCTGCTACTGCTGACAGTACTGCCCGCTCACAGTGGCAGACTCGTGACGCCCACGCTCGCTTTGCTATTCGCAACTCCCTGACGGTAGATGAGCGCGAGCACTTTGGCCAGCACAAAACTGCGCAGGCACTGTACACTGCTGTAGTTGCACGCTACTCCTCACCTGCCTCTGCTGCGCTAGGCCGTCTCTCGCTCCCCTACCTGTTCCCAGACCTGTCCGCTTTCGCCACAGTCGCTGACCTCATCACGCACCTCCGCACTAGTGAGGCCCGCTTCCGTGCCGCTATGCCCGCTGAGTTTCTTGCCACGCACCCCCCCCCGCTGTGGCTCACTCTCTACCACCTGGTCACCCGTCTCCCTGACTCTCTTCGTGCGGTCAGGGACCACTTCCTCGCTCGCTGCCCCACTGAGCTCACCGTTGACCTGCTCGAGAAGGAACTGCTTACAGCTGAGACTAGCATAGTCGCTGTAGCTGCCTCTCGTGGCGACCCCCGCACCCCTTTCTTCGAGGGGTGTTCCCCTTCCCCCCTTCTCCCCTCTGTCGCCTTTGCTGCTGCTGTCGACCTAGTTGGTACTGAGCAGGTCGGGACTGCGTCCGCTCCGAGCTGGCGCCGCAGCGGCAAGGGCAAAGGGGGCAAGGGAGGTGGAGGTGACGGCGGGGGAGGCGGTGGTGGGGGCGGTGGCGGCGGTGGGGGCGGTGGCGGGGCAGGAGGGGCTAGTGGCAGCGGTGGGGGTGGTAGCGGCAGCGGCGGAGGAGGTGGCCGTGGTGGGGGCGGTGGTGGGGGCGGCGGTGGATGCGGCGGCGGCAGGGGCGGTGGTGGTCGAGGTGGTGGTCGTGGAGGCGCTGGCGGACAGCAAACTCCGTCGTCCCAGGAGCTTCGTGAGTGGTACTCTCAGCACGGGGGGGGGGGGTGGCCTTAGCTGCACGTACGTCATCCGCACTGGTGACCGCACTGGCCAGACGTGTGGGAGGGCGCACACCGCGCAGCGCTGCTTCTCCCGCCTCGACGACGCTTGGCGCACTCAGTTCCCTGCTGCCACTGAGCTGCCCCGCTGGGCTGATCTGATGAGGAAGAACATTGATATCTATGCTCTTGACTTTGATGCTATTCTCACTGCCATGTATGTGTTGTCTACTAGTGGAGAGGGTGCTCAGTACCTGCGTGTTCCGCCCGACCCGGGCATTCGGACCAGTGAGGCTGCCGCTCTAGGTGCTAGTGCATCTGTTCCTCTAGGTGCTGGTGAGGCTGCCGCTCCAGGTACTCGCGTGTCTGCTGCCCCAGGTGCTGGTGAGGCTGCTGCTCTAGGTGCTAGTGAGTCTGCGCCCCCTGGTACTGAGTCTACTGAGGCACTGCACACCTTCACACTGGACTCAGGTGCTTCTCGCTGTTTCTTTCGTGACCGCACTGCCCTTGAGCAGCTTGCTCGGCCAGTTGCTGTCTCCCTTGCTGACCCCTCTGGGGGTCCGGTCATTGCGACCTCCTCCACTGTCCTTCCTTGTCCTGCGGTTCCGTCGGGCACACTGTCAGGTCTCCACCTCCCCTCGTTCTCTACGAACTTGGTGGTGGGCTGTGCGCTCCATGACGGAGGTGTCCACCAGTTCACCCCTGCCTACGAGCGCGTGACACACTGCACGTGTGCTCGGACGGGCCGTCACCTGGCTACCTTCACTCGGCAGCCGGGGTCGGACCTGTACACACTGACCACTGAGTCCCCTCAGGTAGCTGCGTCTGCGTCTGCGTCAGGTCAGCTGTCGGCCCCCTGCTCGTGTCGCTCTCTAGCGCACGAGACCTTCCTCTGGCACCACCGCCTTGGTCACCCGTCAGTGCAGCGCCTTCGTGGCATGCACAAACGGTACCTTGTCTCTGGTCTTCCCCGGGTACTCCCTCCCCTCCCACCCTCGCCTGCTCCTCCCTGTCTTCCCTGTGTCGAGGGGCGGCAGCGCGCCGCTCCTCACTCCTCCTCGTTTCCCCCGACGACTGCTCCCTTGCAGACGCTCCACATGGACGTGTGGGGCCCAGCCCGCGTCCGTGGACAGGGTCAGGAGAGGTACTTCCTGATCGTTGTTGACGACTACTCGCGCTACACCTCGGTCTTCCCCTTGCGCACCAAGGGTGAGGTCCCTGATGTTTTGATCCCTTGGATCCGCGCTTCTCGTCTCCAGCTCAGCGAGCGGTTCCACTCGGACTTTCCTGTCCTGCGTCTGCACTCTGACAGAGGTGGTGAGTTCTCCTCCGACCTCTTGGCAGCCTACTGTGCGGAGCACGGCATCCGCCAGTCGTTCACGCTTCCGGCCTCTCCACAGCAGAATGGGGTTGCTGAGCGCCGCATTGGCTTGGTCATGGAGGTCGCTCGTACCTCCTTGATCCATGCGGCTGCCCCCCACTTTCTGTGGCCGTTTGCGGTCCGATACGCTGCGCATCAGCTCAACCTCTGGCCCCGTGTCTCCGTTCCGGAGACTTTGCTGACACTGCGTTGGACGGGAGAGGTCGGCGATGCGTCGCGTTTTCGGGTCTGGGGATCTCGAGCTTTTGTTCGCGATACGTCCGCGGACAAGCTCTCCTCCCGCGCTGTTCCTTGTGTCTTCCTTGGCTTTGTCCCGGACGCGTCTGGTTGGCAGTTTTACCACGCCACCTCGCGCCGTGTCCTGCCCTCTCAGGACGTCACTTTTGACGAGTCGATGCCCTACTACCGCCTCTTCCCCTACCGCACTGCCCCGCTCCCCCCCCCGCCTCTCTTCCTCGCGCCAGGTGCTGCTGTGGTAGACCCCCTCCCCCCTCAGGGTGCCGCTCCCTCAGGTGTGTCCCAGGTAGACCCGGTTGAGCCTGTCGAGGTAGCTGTCGACTCTCGTCATGCTAGGGGTGCTGAGCCTGAGCGTGCGGAGCCTGGGGGTGCGGAGCCTGGGGGTGCGGAGTCTGGGGGTGCTGAGCCTGGGGGTGCTGAGCCTGCGGGTGCTGAGTCTGGGGGTGCTGAGCCTGGGGGTGCTGAGCCTGAGGGTGCTGAGACTGAGCGTGCTACACCTGGAGGAGCTCTCTCCTCACTGCAGCTACGTGAGTGGTACTTACAGTACTGCAGCCTCAGGAGGGGTGCTTCTGGAGCTAGGAGTGCTGCTGGAGCTGGTGCTCGTGCTTCCCCCCCTAGGCGGGAGCTGCCCTCTCCCCAGCAGCTCCGAGAGTGGTACGCTCGGCGCTGCAGTCTCCGGAGTGGCGCTCCTAGCGTCGCGGACCCTGGTGCTGGAGCTACTAGCGGTGCTGCTGGCGCTGCTGGAGGTGCTGCTGGTGCTGGTGCTGCTGGAGCTGCTGGAGGTGCTACTGCTGCTGGCGGTGCTGCTGGCGCTGCTGGAGGTGCTGCTGGTGCTGGTGCTGCTGGAGCTGCTGGAGGTGCTGCTACTGCTGGCGGTGCTGCTGGCGCTGCTGGAGGTGCTGGGGCTGCTGGAGCTGCTGGAGGTGCTGCTGGTGTTGGTGCTGCTGGAGCTGCTGGAGGTGCTGCTGGTGCAGCTGCTGCTGGAGGTGCTGCTGGTCCTGGAGCTGCTGGAGGCACTGCTGCTGCTGGCGGTGCTGATGGAGCTACTGGAGGTGCTGGTGCTGGAGCTGCTGGAGCCGCTGGTCCTGGAGGTGCTCGTACTGGAGGTACTGGAGCTGCTGGGACTGGGCCTGCTGAGGGGGTTGGAGCTTGAGGTGCTGAGCGGCCGCGGCCGTACTACGTTCCGCTCCTTCAGCAGGTTCTTGGTCTCCCGCCCTCTACTGGTCCTACTCCTCCCCTACTGAGTCCACCGTCTGTCCAGTCGCAGTGACAGTTACAGCCTGCCTCTCCGCTGCCTGCTCCTTCTCCTTACACTGCGCCGACGAGTAGTCTTACGGAGCGTCGTGAGCCTGAGTCTCGTCCTCCGTCGCCTGAGTCTAGTCCTGCGTCTCCTGAGTCTCGTCCAGAGTCGCCTGTCCGCGCTGCCCGCACTGGTCGTCGTGTTCCGCGTGAGCGTCCTCCTCCTGTCCTTGGCACTCACTATATGACCCTGCATCCTTCCACTGCTCCACAGCGTGTCCCTCTGCCGTCTCCTCCTGCGTCCTCTCTTCCTGACGTTGCTGACCCGCCGTCAGACCTTGCTCGTGCTGCCAGTCCTACTGTCGCGCGTCTCCTTGCCACTGTTGTCACTGACCCTTCCTTTGAGTCCTCTGCTGCGTCTGCTCTAGTCGCTGAGCTTGTTGACTTTGCTGCCGCCTGTCGTCTAGACTACGCCGCTAGCCTTGTTGCTGAGTCTGAGTCTGTCTGTCCTCCGTCCGTCGGGGGTGAGTGTGCTCTGGGCACGGCCGTCCTTGAGGACAGACAGGAGGAGTTTGAGTGCTTTGCTGCTGCTTTACCTCATCTCGTGTCCATGCTGATTGCCCCTGAGGGAGACCCGGATGCACCAGACATCCCGACCCCACGCTCCTACGCAGAGGCGATGGAGGGTCTCTACTCCTCTCAGTGGCAGACAGCCATGGATGCAGAGATGGCTTCCTGGAAGTCCACAGGCACCTACGTCGACGAGGTTCGCCCACCTGGGGCGAACATCGTCAGTGGCATGTGGATTTTCAGGGTGAAGCGGCCGCCGGGTTCTCCGTCTGTCTTCAAGGCGCGTTACGTTGCTCGAGGCTTCAGTCAGCGAGAGGGAGTTGACTTCTTCCAGACCTTCTCCCCGACCCCGAAGATGACCACTCTTCGGGTTCTGCTGCACGTCGCTGCTCAGCGTGACTACGAGCTCCACTCTCTTGACTTCAGCACTGCGTTCCTACAGGGCAGCCTGCACGAGGAGATCTGGCTGCGCTGCCCACCTGGCTTCACTGGGTCGTTCCCTCCTGGTACCCAGTGGAGCCTCCGGCGGCCAGTCTACGGTCTCCGCCAGGCACCCCGTGAGTGGTACGACACACTGAGGACTACGCTTGCGGCTCTTCGGTTTGCTCCTTCTACTGCTGACCCGTCGCTGTTTCTACGCACCGACACCACTCTGCCGCCGTTCTACGTTCTCGTGTACGTCGACGACTTGGTCTTTGCTACTGCTGACACTGAGGCACTCGCCCACGTGAAGTCGGAGCTGCAAAAGAGACACACGTGCACAGACCTGGGTGAGCTGACAAGCTATCTTGGCTTGCGGATCACCTGGGACAGAGCACAGCGCACCATCACCTTGACTCAGTCACACATGGTGCAGCAGGTCCTTCAGCGCTTCCGCTTTACGTACTCCTCGCCTCAGCCCACTCCTCTGCCTACCGGTCACTCGCTCTCAGCTCTGCCTTCGGATGAGTCCGTAGAGCCGAGTGGCCCGTATCCAGAGCTTGTGGGCTGCCTCATGTACCTGATGACCTGCACTCGACCTGACCTTGCATACCCTCTTAGCATCCTAGCACGCTATGTCGCTCCTGGCCGTCACCGGAAGGAGCACATGGATGCCGCTAAGAGGGTGTTGCGCTACTTGTGCAGTACGTCGGGCATGGGGCTTGTGCTTGGAGGACGGCGCGACGTTGTCTTCACTGGACACTCAGACGCTTCCTGGGCTGACGACCAGGCTACGCAGCGGTCGTCTCAGGGTTACACCTTCAGCCTTGGCTCTGGCTCTGTTTCCTGGCGTTCTACACGCTCTTCCTCTGTTCTCAGCTCCAGTTGTGAGGTTGAGATCTACGCCACAGCCATGGCTGACCAGGAGCTACGCTGGCTCACCTACCTGCTGTCCGACCTCGGAGAGCGGCCTCGTTCTCCTCCGGTGCTGTACGTCGACAACAAGGCAGCCATTGCCTTGTGTCAGGAGCACAGACTGGAGCACAGAACGAAGCACATCGCTCTGCGCTACTTCCTTGCTCGAGAGCTGCAGCAGCGTGGTCAGCTTCGTCTCTCGTACGTGGCCACTCAGGCCAACACTGCTGATGTGTTCACCAAGGCGCTTCAGCCTTGTGATCATCAGCGTTTCTGTACTGTTCTAGGCCTTGTGCCTACTCTCCCTCACTTGCTCACTTCTTGACTCTGCTTTTACTGTGATCTATATATGTATACCTGCATGCTTACACTTGCTAGGTTGTGATCACTGTACCTCTTGTTCTATTATCAAACTGCATGTGAACTGGTCTTGTGACCACTTGCTTGTGCTCGGAATTTGTGTGGTATCCTTGAGATCCACCCTGAGCTTGTTTTGCTTTGCTTTCTTTACTAGTCTTGTGACCGTCTGGTTGTCTCCCAGTTAGCCTATGGGGGTGTGTCAAACATTATATGCTTATATTGTATAGGCTATAGTGGGTTTAGCCATAGGGGGTACAACAAACTTAGGGTTTGCTACTTGTACCCAACTTTCTGCTAGTTCATTCATTTCTCGTTCTCTCTTAGTTTCTCACACCTAGATCTGTGATCAGACTGACATTACGAGTACGGTGGTACATTTTTTGTGTTCATACAGCGAACATTGTTATAGTCAAGCTATTGTCAGGCAGATTCAAGGCATGCGCTAACCTGGAAATCTCAAGGACGTATGGCACACTCGAGGTCTCAGGGGTCATTAGGGGTACAGCCTAGCGAAATGGGTCTCTCAACGCGCTACGAGAAGTTTTTCAAGACTATATCTACCCCAACAAAGGGAAACCCAGGCACAAAGCTACAAGGGAACGTTCCGTGCTCAGCTCGGCTTCAGTTGTTACAGCCATCACAAGGCTTTTCCTGCTTCTTCATCATCACACGATGGCTCCCCCGGAGACTTTTGTGCCTGCTGCTACCACTGTGGCTGGCGGAGGCGTCCTGAACAAGAAGGGGTCAGAGCCGGTCACGCCGAGGACTCTTTTCAATGGGGTCCAGGGTCCGTTTAACACGGAGGCGGTTAACGCGCTGTCAGTGAAGACTTCGGCGCTGCGCATCAACGATTCGCAAGAGGAGGGAAAGGACAACAAGGCTACGTCAGGCGCGGATCCAGGGAACCGTCTGACCCCGTCGGCACAGGACAATGCGAAAGGCAAAGAGGCAGTCAAGGACGCGGAGGAGGATGAGGGCTACCTAAGCGATGATCCTGACGAGTGCCATGACCCGGAGGTGATTAACGACATCGCGGCGCACGCGGGCTTCGCCATCACGCTACTCGTACCTTTCAAATGGATTGACGAGGTCTCACGCACGATTGACACGGTCAGCGAGCTGCTCCGCCTGTGGGAGGGACACATGAAGGAAAACGCGAGGTCCACGGCCAAGATTCATAAGCTGTCGCCGGTGTGGCTTTCTAAGGAGCATTTTGGTCGCATTCAAGTGGTGTTTGTCAGCGCTGCGGATGCAAATTTCATGTGGAGCAAGAAGGTGGATCATTTCACGGCGAACAATGTGCGGCTGACGCTCGGCTGGCAGCATCCGGAAAACCAGGAGTACCTGAAGGAGCGCTCGGCGAGACATGATGCCATCGAGGTGCTGCTGAAGAACGTCCCGTCGATCATCTCGCCGGAGATGGTCAGGAAGAGGTTGGTAACAGCGACCCTGCTTAAGCGCAAGCGTACCGCATTCCTAGAGGGAACAGCCTTTCACAGGGTGGTGGATCCGGTGACGAGGTCAGACACGGACAAGATTAAGGGGCTGGTGTACCGCCACCCTGGGGATAAGCATAAGTGGTGGCACAAGGTGACGGACAAGGTCCATGGCACGGACCTGCTCGTCTCCTTCCCTGCACTCACCTGCTCGTTTTGCAACGGCATGCACATGTCCTCCCTCCCCAGGGTCCTGCTCCCTCTGGTGTTTCCCAGGTAGACGCAGTCGAGCCTGTTGAGGTAGCTGTCGACTCTGGTCCTGCGAGGGGTACTGAGCCTGGGGGTGCTGAGGCTGGGGGTGCTGAGCCTGGGGGTGCTGAGACTGGGGGTGCTGAGACTGCGAGTACTGAGACTGGGGGTGCTGAGCCTGGGGGTGCTGAGACTGCGGGTGCTGGGCGTGGGGGTACTGAGACTGGGGGTGCTGAGCCTGGGGTTGCTGAGACTGAGGGTGCTGAGCCTGGGGGTGCTGAGACTGGGGGTGCTGAGCCTGGTGGCGCTCCCTCTTCACAGCAGCTGCGTGAGTGGTACTCTCAGCGTTGCAGCCTCCGGCGAGGGGCTACTGGAGCTGGGGGTTCTGCCGGAGTTGGGGCTGGTGGTGCTGCGGGTACTGTGTCTCGGCCGGAGCCTCCCTCCCCTCAGTGGCTACGTGAGTGGTACGCTCGGCGCTGCAGCCTCCGGAGTGGAGCTCCTAGTTTTGAGGTGCCGCTTGCTGGAGGCCTTGCTGCTGCTGGAGGTCCTGGAGCTGCTGGAGGTGCTGCTGGTGCTACTGGAGGTACTGGAGCTGCTGGAGGTACTGCTGGTGCTGGTCCTGCTGGAGGTGCTGCTGGAGCTGCTGGAGGTGCTGCTGGTGCTAGTCCTGCTGGCGGTGCTGCTGGCGCTGTTGGAGGTACTGGAGCTGCTGGAGCTGCTGGTGGTGCTACTGGTACTGGGGCTGGTGGTGCTGCAGAGTCTGGAGCTGGCGGTGTTGACGCTCGTCCTCCTGCAGGTGCTGGAGCCGACGGTGCAGCTGGAGCTGGTGCTGCTGGAGGTACTGGAGTTGACACTACTGGAGCTGCTAGTGGTGCTGCAGGAGTTGGAGCTGCTGCTGGTGTTTCTGGTTCTGTCTCTGCTGTTTCTGGGGGCACTTCACGGTCGCGGCCGTACTTCGTTCCGCTCCTTCAGCAGGTTCTTGGTCAGCCGCCTCCTCCCGCTCCTGCTCCCTCCGTAGAGTGTCCTCCGCCTGTCCAGTCGTAGTCACAGTTACAGCCTACCTCACCTCTTCCTGGTCCTTCTCCCTACACTGGTCCGACAGGAGGTCTTACGGAGCGTCGTGAGCCTGAGTCTCGTCCTGTGTCGCCTGAGTCTCGTCCTGCGTCGCCTGTTTGTGCTGCTCGCACTGGTCGTCGTGCTCCGCGTGAGCGTCCTCCGCCTGTCCCTGGCACACACTATATGACTCTGCGTCCTTCCACTGCTCCACAGCGTGTCCCTCTGCCGTCTCCTCCTGCGTCCTCTCTTCCTACTCTTGCTGACCCGGAGTCTGACTCCCTTCGTGCTGCTAGTCCTACTGTCACGCGTCTCCTGGCCACTGTTGTCACTGACCCTTCCTTTGAGTCAGCTGCTGCGTCTGCCTTAGTTGCTGAGCTTGTCGACTTTGCTGCTCACTGTCGTCTAGACTACGCTGCGAGTCTTGTTGCTGAGTCTGAGTCTGTCTGTCCTCCGTCCGTCGGGGGTGAGTGTGGTCTTGGCACGGACGTCCTTGAGGACAGGCAGGAGGAGTTTGAGTGCTTTGCCACTGCTGTACCTCATCTTGTGGCCATGCTGCTTGCACCTGAGGGAGACCCGGATGCTCCAGACATCCCGACCCCGCGCTCTTACGCTGAGGCGATCGCGGGTGAGTACTCCTCTCAGTGGCAGACAGCCATGGACGCAGAGATGGCATCCTGGAAGTCCACTGGCACTTACGTTGACGACGTTCCCCCTCCTGGGGCGAACATCGTCAGTGGCATGTGGATTTTCAGGGTGAAGCGGCCGCCAGGTTCTCCGCCTGTCTTCAAGGCTCGTTACGTTGCTCGAGGCTTCAGTCAGCGAGAGGGAGTAGACTTCTTCCAGACCTTCTCCCCTACCCCGAAGATGACCACTCTTCGGGTGCTGCTGCACGTTGCCGCTCAGCGTGACTACGAGCTTCACTGTCTTGACTTCAGCAGAGCTTTCTTGCAGGGCAGCCTGCACGAGGAGATCTGGCTGCGCCGCCCTCCTGGCTTCACTGGGTCGTTTCCTCCTGGTACCCAGTGGAGCCTCCGGCGGCCGGTCTACGGTCTCCGCCAGGCGCCACGTGAGTGGCACGACACACAGAGGACTACACTTGCGGCTCTTGGGTTCGCGCCTTCTACTGCTGACCCGTCGCTGTTTCTGCGCACCGACACTTCACTGCCGCCGTTCTACATCCTCGTGTACGTCGACGACTTGGTCTTTGCCATTGCTGACACTGAGGCTCTCGCCCACGTGAATTCGGAGCTGCAGAAGAGACACACGTGCACAGACCTGGGTGAGCTGACAGGCTATCTTGGCTTGCGGATCACCCGGGACAGAGCACGCCGCACCATCACCCTGACTCAGTCACACATGGTGCAGCAGGTCCTTCAGCGCTTTGGCTTCACCTGGTCCTCGGCACAGGCCACTCCTCTGGCTACAGGTCACTCGCTCTCAGCTCCACCTTCGGACGAGTCCGTAGAGCCGAGTGGTCCTTACCCAGAGCTAGTTGGCTGCCTCATGTACCTGATGACTTGTCCTCGTCCTGACCTCGCGTACCCTCTTGGTCTTCTGGCTCGCTACGTGGCTCCTGGTTGGCACCGACCTGAGCACATGGCTGCTGCTAAGAGGGTACTGCGCTACTTGTGCAGTACATCAGGCATGGGGCTAGTGCTTGGAGGGAGGAGCTCAGTTGTTCTCACTGGGCACTCAGACGCTTCTTGGGTTGACGACCAGGCTACTCAGCGGTCGTCACAGGGTTACACCTTCAGCCTTGGCTCTGGTTCAGTTTCTTGGCGTTCTACTCGCTCGTCTTCAGTTCTCAGCTCCAGTTGTGAGGCTGAGATCTACGCCACAGCCATGGCTGCACAGGAGTTGCGCTGGCTCACCTACCTGCTGACTGACTTGGGAGAGCGGCCTCGTTCTCCTCCAGTGCTGTACGTCGACAACAAGGCTGCCATTGCTTTATGTGAGGAGCATAGAACGAAGCACATCGCTCTGCGTTACTTCCTGGCTCGAGAGCTGCAGCAGCGTGGTCAGCTTCGTCTGCGTTACGTGGCCACTCAGGCCAACACCGCTGATATATTCACCAAGGCACTTCAGTCTGGTGATCATCAGCGCTTCTGCACTATGCTGGGGCTTGTGCCCACTTTTCCTCACTTGCTGTAGGCTTTGCCTGTACTGTGATCTCTATATATATATACCTGCTTGTTTGCTTTGCTAGGTCGAGATCACTGTGTTGTTTGTGTTGCATATATGCCTCTGCATGTGAACTGGCCTTGTGGCCATTTGCTTGTGCTCAGAATGCGTGGTGACGTGATCCACCCTGAGCTTGCTTTGCCTCTCTTGACTGGTCCTGTGACCCGTTGCTCTCCCCCACTTTGCCTATGGGGGTGTGTCAAACATTATATGGGTTACTGTTCTGTAGGCTACAGTCGGTTTAGCCTTAGGGGGTACAATATTCTAGGGTTTCCTACTTGTACTCTCAATCTTGCTAGTCAATTCACTTCTCTCATTATGACAGAAGCACGTTTTTACTAACAGTAAAAACGTAAACAACTCTGACAGTTGTAAACCTGAGAAATTGCCAATCCAGGAGAAATACACAAGTGTTTGTCGTTTCACCTGCCGTTGCTGACTCCGCAAAGGTGTATGATTGCCGAGGAACGTTTCTCCGTGGTTCATTGTGCTTGCTATTTGGGGATCTCCTTCCTTGTACCATAATCTTGTTCTATCAAATTTTCCTTAGTGAGACTATGCTCGAATTCTACTAAGTCATTTAAAACACTCTGTCCAGAATCACTGCCAGAACTCTGACCGTGCGTCACACGCAATTCAGTTCTCCCTTAGAATAGAAGTCTCCGCATGGTGCGGTGAGCGTGGAACGACCCCGCGTTAGAACCTTCAGATTAGACAACATTTCGCTCTATACCTAAGTCGTTGTAGGCCGGCAACCACCTAGACCGCCATGGACGACCAAGGAGTCGATGCAGGAATAGAGGATACTCTGCAGACATTGCTTTTGCGTGCAGCAAACTGGGGTCTTGTCTGACGGTGAGGAGCGACCAGCACTGGCGCGAGGTCGATCGTTGCCTCACCTATCTTGCTGATACGCGCGATACTGCTCTGGAGTTTGGCGGCGGACCCGAGACTCTGACACTGGTCGGCTACGCGGACGCTGACGACGCAGGCGACAAGCAGAATCGCACTAGCACAAGTGGCTACGTTTTCACCTTCGGCGGCGCAGCTGTCTCTTGGACGAGCCAGCGCATTAAGTGCGTGACTCTGTCCTCTACGGAGTCAGAGTACATCGCGGCCACTGAAGCGGCCAAGGAGGCTCGTCGACTGCGATTCCTCCTCGCCGAGTTCCAGCTCCTCGATGCTGGGACACCAACTGTTCTGAACGTGGACAACCAGTCCGCCATCGCGGTCGCTGAAGGTTTGGGGCTGAAGGGCAACCTCAAGCACATGGAGCGACGCTATGCCTGGCTGTAGCAGATGGTGAAGCGCAAGAAGGTTGCGCTAGAATATATTCCAACATCCGAGCAGCCGGCGGACTTCCTCACAAAAGGTCTGCACTTTCCGGCCTTCAACCGGTGCTCTGTCGCGGTCGGCCAGGTTCGCCTTGCCGAAGTCGGCGACGACGACGACGTGCAGCAGTAGGTGCCATGTCCTCTAACATGGCTGGTGCGGTGATCGGCGTGCGGGGGTGTGTACGCCAGAGAAATGTCCCCTTGTATTTTATTAGCTAGGTTCTGGGTAGACCTTGTGTGTGGGTGCCCAAGCGTGAGCTGGGCAGGGGAGTGTCGAGGAGAAAAGGCCCCGCCCTCGCTTGGGCGAAGTCGGCCATGCTTTTTAGAGCACAACGGTGTTCGTTTCGTGGTCATCGGCGACTTCAGGGACTTTTATCTCTGAACGACGGGTCGATTTTCGACGAGATTAATTCGTCAAAATTGAAGTGTTGTTTCTGCTCAACGCAACTGCCCCTCGACGAGGCACTTGTCGAGGGGAGCAAAACGGCGTCGAAATCGAGCCTTGCGGGTCGACGAAACTATAGAAAACAGCGTTTCGCCGAAACGCTTGTCGACAGAATTAAGCTCGAAACAGGCACCGTCGAGCAGAGCGTTTCTGGTCGACAAAATTACTTGTCTCCAAAATTTGCGATGTGCGCGAATTTCGACCAATCGCGAAACAGCAAATTTCGACCAATCAGAGCATTTCGGAAATTGTACTCCCCAGGAGATTTCGAATCAGTAAGAAATTGAACCTGAAGCACGTTTTTACTGTAAACAACTCTGACAGTTGTAAACCTGAGAAATTGCCAATCCAGGAGAAAGACACAAGTGTTTGTCGTTTCACCTGCCGTTGCTGACTCCGCAAAGGTGTATGATTGTCGAGGAACGTTTCTCCGTGGTTCATTGTGCTTGCTATTTGGGGATCTCCTTCCTTGTACCATAATCCTGTTCTATCAATTTTTCCTTAGTGAAACTATGCTCGAATTCTACTAAGTCATTTAAAACACTCTGTCCAGAATCACTGCCAGAACTCTGACCGTGCGTCACACGCAATTCAGTTCTCCCGTATAATAGAATTCTCCGCATGGTGCGGTGAGCGTGGAACGACCCCGCGTTAGAACCTTCAGATTAGACAACATTTCGCTCTATACCTAAGTCGTTGTAGGCCGGCAACCACCTAGATCGCCATGGACGACCAAGGAGTCGATGCAGGAGTAGAGGATACTCTGCAGGCGCGGTTGGATGCTGTTCGGGCACGCCACGAGGCTGGCGGGTACGGCGAGGCGGACTTGGAGATTTTGCTCCTCGGAACTCGTGCGCAGTGGGCGCGTGAGCATCCCCCTCCCCGTGCTGAAGCGGACGGCGCGTCCGCCTCTCCCCGACCCGTGCACAACGAAGGTGACGGCGGCAATGTTGTCGGCGAAGGAAGCACGAGGGTTCGTGGAGTGATTCGGGTCGCTGACGTCGGCGTTGGCGGAGTGCAATCGCAAGTGCTGCGGTCGACGGCGGCTGCAGGCAGCTCGAACGGCAACATCGATGGTCGACGTCAATCTCCTCAGCGGAGTGGAGCCAAGCCGACTTCGGCGACTCATGCGTCGGTTGGTCGAGACGAAGGCATCGCTCCGGCGTACGGCTACTTCAAATTTTCGCCGGACAAGATCGCTGTGCCGAAGCCGCTCGAAGGACGACATGACTGATCTCATGGATCGAGTCAATCGAACCCCAGCTAGAGATCGCCGGATTGAAGAAGTTCGTTGACGGCAAGGTGGAGATGCCGGACGAAGACGACTCTGAATTGTTGGCGGAATTTCGCGCTGCTCACCTTCTGACTTTCATGGTCCTTTCACGGTGCTGTTCGCCACTGGTGCAAGTCGCGTTAAAGCCGTGCCGACTTCGTGTGGACGCCGGCTACCAAGCGTGGCAGTACATCATGCGCACCTACAAAGCGACCGACGACCTCTACATCAGCCAACTGGAGAAGAAATTGGCCACCATTCGTATGGGCAAGCAGGAATCGGCTACCGAGTACTGCAATCGAGCGCGACGAATTTTGGCCGACATGCAGATGGCTGGCTTCGAGTACTCGGTGGCGTCATATGTCACGCATGTCATCAATGGCCTCCCCTCGAGCTACAATCTGATGTGACGGATGCTAATCATGCCCGGCGCGCGCGAGACTCTGAACGAGGATTCGCTTTCGAGTCACATCATCCAGGATGAGTTCATGCAGGAGTCTGAGCGGTCTTCAGAGCTCCTTCCGCAGGCCAACTACGTTGCCCCGACGAAGCAGGGACGTCAGACGGGGCAGCGTGGGAAGTCGGGCGGAGGAGGAGGCAGTGGCGGAAAGTCGTCGAACACGAAGTCAACAGAGGGCGCCGACCGCGGGAAGTCGGCGAAGGGCAATGATCGCGATAGTAGTGGTTCGCGTCGAGGAGGACGTCGATGCTACATCTGCGGAGACCCTGACCATCTCTCGTACGACTGCCCTGATCGCGACGAGTCCGACGACGATCATCGAGGAAGCCGCCGGAAGTCTAACAGCGAGCGTCGTCGTCGAGACCACGAGCCGCGCAAGGAGAAGCCAGCGTCGTCGAAAACGCCGTCGACATCAGAGGTAGACACCTCGAACGGCAAGGAAGCCTCTTGTTCGATGGTTGGAGTGGTTGAGCCAACTATTTCGCTGGCGCCGGAGGCTGGAGAAGACTTCCCGGCGGTCGCTGCAGCCGTGCAGGCGAATCCGAGCGTGGTGCTCCTCGACAGCGGCTGCTCTCATCATCTGATGGGAACGCGAGAGGCCTTCGTCGACATGAAGCCAGGAGGTGAAATCCGTCACGTGCGCGGATTCAACGGGGCGCTTTTGAATGTCGAACGCCGTGGCACAGTTGCTCTGAAAGGGGAGACCGGAAAGCAGATTCTGATCCCTGACGTGTTGTATGTTCCGGGCGTGCACGTGAATCTCCTGTCTGCTGGTCAGCTGAAGGAAAACGGCGTGCAGCTGCAGAACGAGGGTGACGAGATGCTGCTCATTTCCGCTGCAGGAGATGTGCTCGGTCGAGCACGCTACACCGGCCGGGTCCTCTGCACCGACCTCCGCCCCTGCTACTCGAACTCGAGGACATCTTCGACAGCGGCAATTTCTCTGCGGACGATCGCATCTGCGACGAAGTCGACACTGGACACGTGGCACCCGAGGCTCGCGCACGTCGGCATTGACACGATTCAGAGTTCGGCAAGGCATGGTGTTGCCATCGGTCTGGACATCAAGAAGTCGACCAGCGCCGACTTGCCGTGTGCCTCCTGTGTCGGAGGGAAGCTAGCGCGACATACTTTTCCAGAGAAGGGATCGGACGCTGAAAACGCCCTTGACGTCGTGCACATTGACCTCTGCGGCCCCTTCCGCGTGGCCGCCATGGATGGGAGCCTCTATTTCCTCCTCCTCAAGGACCGCAAGACTCGCTTTGTGTGGGTCCGCCCGATAGGGAAGAAGAGCGATGTGCTGGTCGTTTTCGAGAAGTGGCTGAAGGAAGTGGAGCGGCAGACTTCGAAGTCGGTGAAACGGCTGCGCTCTGACCGCGGAGGGGAATTCCTCGGTTAGGCCTTCACCGATCTCGTCGAGGACAAGGGTATCCTCCACAACCTCACCTGCCCCTACACTCCGCAGCAGAATGGCATGGCGGAGCGGGAGATGCGCACAGTCGTCGAAGCTGTGCGGACGATGCTGCTTCACATGGGGGTGAAGCATCACTGGTGGCACCTCGCTCTTCGCCACGCCGTCTGGGTGCGCAACTGCCTCGAACGGGCCTCCCTTCCTCCGAGGATGACGCCGTATGAGCTGCTGTTCGAAAAGAAGCCGGATCTCACGCTGGCACGCTTGTGGGGCTGCATGGTGCAGTGCATGGTCCCGGAGCAGCAGCGCGGCGGAAAGTTGGCGCCGAAGGCACGGTGGGGCATTCACCTTGGTGTTTCGCCGGAGAGCAAGGGTTGGGAAGTGCTCGATCTCACTGCCAACTGCATTGTCACAACCGGGGAGGCAATCTTCTATGAGGCGATGTCTTTGGAGCAGTGGAAGGTGGAGCACGGGCCCGCGTCAGAGCGGACGCAGATTTCTCCGCCGACATGTCCGTCGCCAGCGGCGATTTCGTTGCTCGAATCCGAGGACGATGGTCCTTCTGAAGATCCTTCTCCCTCCATTCCGCCCTCGTCGAAAACTCCTCCTCCTCTTCCCGCCTCCCCCCCGTCGCTCGCTGCCGATCTGCCTAAGTCGGCATCGACGTCGGCCGCCAGCGATGAGGGGAGCATTGGTGCGTTGCCTTCGGCTCCGCCCATCGGCATCGCTGGCGGTCGACGTAGTCTGATCGGCAAGCAAGTCAGCGTTGGAGAGGAGTCTCCGCCGACAGGGGAGCCGTCGAACGAGAAGCGCGTTTCAGAGAAGCCGTCGACAGGGGAGCCGTCGAACGAGGAGCTCGCTTCAGAGGAGCCGTCGACAGGGGAGCCGTTGAACGGGGAGCACGTTTCAGAGGAGCTGTCGATAGGGGAGCAGTCCGACGACGGCACATCGAGCGACGTGGTGGAAGTCTCTGCCGACAAGCCTGCAGTTCGACGTTCCACCCGCTCCAACTTTGGCAAGCCTCCAGAGAGGCTGAGCTACCATGCGTGCCTCCCGCCGTCCTCCTACAGCACTCTGCTCGACGATGCGCAGTTCGACGTCAACGTGCCCAAGCTCGATCCCGATATGCACGCTGACCCGGAGCATCGATGGGACATCGCTAACATGACAGTGAAGGAAGTGTTAGCGAGCTGGAAGGGCAAGGTGGTGAAAGCGGCGATGGACGAGGAGATTCGAAGTCTTATCACCAACGGCACTTGGGAGCTAGTGGAGCGCCCGCGCGGCGTTAATATCATGAAGAACCGCTTGGTTCTGACGACGAAGTACCATGTCGACGACACGGTTGCCCGCGAAAAGGCGCGCCTGGTGGTGAAAGGCTTCACGCAGATCTACGGAGCTGATTACGACAAGACATACGCACCGGTCGGGAGCTACGTCACGCTGCGGATTTTTCTCAGCATCGTCGCCGTTCTCGATCTGCACCTTATGCAGCTGGACATGAAGAATGCGTTTCTGTAGAGCAAGCTCGATCGCGTGCTCTACATGGATCAGCCGGCTTACTACAACGATGGTACCGGCCGCGTATGGAAGCTGTTGAAGAGTTTGTACGGGCTGAAGCAGAGTCCTCTGCTGTGGTACTCGGCGCTCGACGCTGTGCTGACTGGCGCCGGTTGGAGCAAGAGCCAGGTTGACGAGGCTCTCTATTTTAGAGTTGGCGACGACGGAGTGACGTGTTGGGTGCTCGTCTACGTCGACGACCTGCTCGCCGCCAGCAGCAGCACCGCGATGCTGAAGGAGTTGAAGGAGCTGCTGGAGGCTGCCTTTGAGCTGCGCGAGATCAGCCCAGTCGAGAAGTACTTGGGGCTCGAAATCGTGCGCGACCGTCCGGCGCGAAAGCTGTGGCTGCACCAGCAGTCCTACGCCGACAAGCTGCGTAGGCGCTTCATCGATGAGGAGCAGACTGGTCGGCGTCCGAAGACGCCTGTTTCCGTCGACGCTTACGCGGAGCTGACTTTCGACGATGAGGACTTCCAGTCTCGCGAAGAAGAGGAGTATCGTCAGAAGGTCGGTTCTCTGCAGTTCGCCGCCACGACAACTCGGCCCGACATTGCTTTTGCGTGCAGCAAGCTGGGGTCTGGTCTGACGGTGAGGAGCGACCAGCACTGGCGCGAGGTCGATCGCTGCCTCACCTATCTTGCTGATACGCACGATACTGCTCTGGAGTTAGGCGGCGGACCCGAGACTCTGACACTGGTCGGCTACGCGGACGCTGACGACGCAGGCGACAAGCAGAATCGCACTAGCACAAGTGGCTACGTTTTCACCTTCGGCAGCGCAGCTGTCTCTTGGACGAGCCAGCGCATTAAGTGCGTGACTCTGTCCTCTACGGAGTCAGAGTACATCGCGGCCACTGAAGCGGCCAAGGAGGCTCGTCGACTGCGATTCCTCCTCGTCGATGCTGGGACACCAACTGTTCTGAACGTGGACAACCAGTCCGCCATCGCGGTCGCTGAAGGTTTGGGGCTGAAGGGCAACCTCAAGCACATGGAGCGACGCTACGCCTGGCTGCAGCAGATGGTGAAGCGCAAGAAGGTTGCGCTAGAATATATCCCAATATTCGAGCAGCCGGCGGACTTCCTCACAAAAGGTCTGCACTTTCCGGCCTTCAACCGGTGCTCTGTCGCGGTCGGCCAGGTTCGCCTTGCCGAAGTCGGCGACGACGACGACGTGCAGCAGTAGGTGCCATGTCCTCTAACATGGCTGGTGCGGTGATCGGCGTGCGGGGGTGTGTACGCCAGAGAAATGTCCCCTTGTATTTTATTAGCTAGGTTCTGGGTGGACCTTGTGTGTGGGTGCCCAAGCGTGAGCTGGGCAGGGGAGTGTCGAGGAGAAAAGGCCCCGCCCTTGCTTGGGCGAAGTCGGCCATGCTTTTAGAGCACAACGGTGTTCGTTTCGTGGTCATCGGCGACTTCAGGGACTTTTATCTCTGAACGACGGGTCGATTTTCGACGAGATTAATTCGTCGAAATTGAAGTGTTGTTTCTGCTCAACGCAACTGCCCCTCGACGAGGCACTTGTCGAGGGGAGCAAAACGGCGTCGAAATCGAGCCTTGCGGGTCGACGAAATGATAGAAAACAGCGTTTCGCCGAAACGCTTGTCGACAGAATTAAGCTCAAAACAGGCACCGTCGAGCAGAGCGTTTCTGGTCGACAAAATTACTTGTCTCTGAAATTCGCGATGTGCGCGAATTTCGACCAATCGCGAAACAGCAAATTTCGACCAATCAGAGCATTTCGGAAATTGTACTCCCCAGGAGATTTCGAATCAGTAAGAAATTGAACCTGAAGCACGTTATTAATAACAGTAAAAACGTAAACAACTCTGACAGTTTGTCGTTTCACCCGCCGTTGCTGACTCTGCAAAGGTGTATGATTGTCGAGGAACGTTTCTCGGTGGTTCATTGTGCTTGCTATTTGGGGATCTCCTTCCTTGTACCATAATCTTGTTCTATCAATTTTTCCTTAGTGAAACCATGCTCGAATTCTACTAAGTCATTTAAAACACTCTGTCCAGAATCACTGCCAGAACTCTGACCGTGCGTCACACGCAATTCAGTTCTCCCTTAGAATATAATTCTCCGCACTACTCACCAGAAGAACAACTCGACGAAAGCACCCCTCGCCGCGAATCACTGGAGCCCAACCCGACGTACGCAGCCATCGCCCAGAGCGAGCTGTCCGGGAAAGACACCTGGTTCTTGGACAGCTGCTGCGGACAACACATGTGCTCCTCGGGTCGTTTCGTTCAACGGGAACACCAACTGCAGCGCGAAGTCGTCATCACCGTCGCCAACAACTAGAACCTGCGTACACGACGACAATGTCAGATATATATGACCTAGCCTATGTAGGCTGTAGTGGGGTAGACACTAAGGGGTACAGGCTTCTAGGGTTTCATATTTGTATCCCACACTTTCCTAGTTCATCCATTCCTCGTTCTGATTCTCACATGGTATTAGAGCAGAATCGTTCCTAGGGCCCACCGAACGTTCCGCCCTGCCCTAACTGATTTTTTTTTTTAGCTGCCCCTGCAGCCGCGCTGCCCTTGGAGCCCGCGTGCTGCCCCTGCGACCGTGCTGCCCCTGCAGCCGTGCCTGCCCCTGCAGCCGTGCCTGCCCTTGCAGCCTGCCTGCCTCTGCAACCCGTGGGAGCTGCCTCTGCAGCCCGCGCGCCGCCCTCTCGAGCAGCTGTGCCTGCCCCTGCAGCCGTGCACTGCCCCTGCAGCCGTGCCTGCCCCTGCAGCCGTGCCTGCCCCTGCAGCCGTGCCTGCCCCTGCAGCCGTGCCTGCCTCTACAGCCCGTGGGCACTGCCTGTGCAGCCCGCGCGCTGCCCTGCCGAGCCGCGTGGCGCCCCTGCAGCCCGTGGCGCTGACCCGCGCGTCGCCCTTCGTCGATGGTCGCGTCGCCCCCCCCCCCCCCCCGCTGCCCCGTCGCGACGCCCTGGGGAGCTGCGCGCGGCCCCCGCTGCCACGTCGTGACGCCCTAGGGAGCCGCGCTCGGCCCCCGCTACCCTGTCGCGACAACCTAGGGAGCCGCGCACGACCCCCCGCTGCCCCGTCGCGACGCCCTGGGGAGCCGCGCGCGACCCCCCGCTGCCCCGTCGCGACGCTCTGGGGAGCCGCGCGCGGCCCCCGCTGCCCCGTCGCAACGCCCTGAGAAGTCGCGCGCGACCCCCCCGCTGCCCCGTCGCGGCGCCCTGGGGAGCCGCGCGCGGCCCCCGCTGCCCCGTCGCGGCGCCCTGGGGAGCCGCGCGTCGTCCCCCGCGTTACTGCCCGCGATCCTGCCCCGCCCTGCAGCAGCTGCCGCGGAGCCCCCTGCCGCCTTCACGGCCCCGCCCTGCAGCAGCTGCCGCGGAGCCCCCTGCCGCCGTCTGGCCCAGGTATAGAGTCTTCTGCTCTAGGTGCTGGTGAGGCTGCTGCTCTAGGTGCTGGTGCGTCTCCTCCTCCAGGTGCCAGTGAGGCTGCTGCTCTAGGTGCTATGGAGTCCACTCCTCCAGGTACTGGTGAGTCTGCTCTCTCTGGTACTGTGCCTGCTGCGGCCTTGCACACTTTCACCCTTGACTCGGGTGCTTCCCGCTCCTTCTTTCGCGACTGCACCACACTCTCGCCGCTCAGTCGGCCAGTGGCAGTCTCTCTGGCTGACCCCTCTGGGGGTCCAGTCCTTGCACACTCCTCCAAGGTTCTGCCGTGTCCGGCGGTCCCGTCTGGCTCTCTGTCTGGCCTCCACCTCCCCTCGTTCTCCACGAACTTGGTGAGTGGAGCTGACCTTCAGGACGCGTGGGTTGACTAGTTCACTCCTGGAGGTCAGCGAGTGACCCACTGTTCATGTACTCGGACGGGCCGGCACCTGGCCACGTTCACCCGTCAGCCTGGGTCGAGTCTGTACACCCTGACTACCGTGTCTCCTCCGGTTGCTGAGTCTGGTCAGGTAGCTGCATCAGGTCAGGTGTTTGCTGCAGCGTCCCGGTCTGGTCCTGAGTCTGCCCCCTGCTCGTGTCGCCTCCTGTCTCACCAGACTCTTCTCTGGCACCACCGCCTTGGTCACCCCTCCCTGCCTCGTCTCCGAGGCATGGCCTCCCGTGTCCTTGTCGCTGGTCTCCCCCGGTCCCTACCTCCCCTTCCTCCAGGGCCTGCCCCTACCTGTGTTCCCTGCGTCGAGGGCCGGCAGCGCGCCGCTCCTCACTCCTCCGAGTTTCCTCCGACAGAGGCTCCGCTGCAGACTCTCCACATGGACGTGTGGGGCCCAGCCTGCGTCCGTGGACAGGGTCACGAGCGTTACTTCCTGCTGGTTGTTGACGACTACTCGCGTTACACCACAGTCTTCCCCTTGCGCCGCAAGGGTGAGGTCACTGAGGTGTTGATCGACTGGATCCGAGCTGCCCGTCTCCAGCTCAGAGAGAGTTTCAGCACGGACTTTCCTATTCTGCGGCTGCACTCCGACAGAGGTGGAGAGTTTTCCTCCGACCTTCTGCGAGCCTTCTGTTGTGCGGAGGGCATCCGCCAGCCGTTCACACTTCCGGCCTCTCCACAGCAAAATGGGATTGCTGAGCGCCGCATTGGCATGGTCATGGACGTCGCTCGTACGTCCATGATCTATGCGGCTGCTCCCCATTTTCTGTGGTCGCTCGCGGTTCAGTACGCGGCACATCAGATCAACCTCCAGCCCCATGTCTCCATGCCGGAGACCTCCCCTACTCTGCCGTGGACGGGGAAGGTTGGCAATGCGTCTGCGTTCCGTGTCTGCGGACAAGCTGTCCTCCCGTGCTGTTCCCTGCGTCTTCCTTGGCTCCCCCCTTGACACGCCTGGTTGGCAGTTTTACCACCCCACCTCGCGCCGTGTTCTGTCCTCTCAGGACGTCACGTTTGACGAGTCGGTTCCCTACTACCGTCTCTTCCCCTACCGCACTGCCCCCCTCCCCCCCCGGCCGCTCTTCCTCGCGCCAGGTTCTCCCCCGGTATACCCCCTCTCCCCTCAGGGTCCTGCCCCCTCAGGTGTGTCCCAGGTATACGCAGTCGAGCCCGTCGAGGTAGCTGTTGACTCTCGTGCTGCTAGGGGTGCTGAGCCTGCGGGTGCCGGGTCTGGGGGTGCTGAGCCTGGGGGTGCTGAGCCTGGGGGTGTTGCGACTGGGGGAGCTGAGTCTGGGGGTGTTGAGCCTGGGGTTGCTGAGTCTGGGGGTGCGGAGCCAGGTGCTGCTGCGCCTGTGCGTGTGGAGTCTGGAGGTGCTGCGCCTGGAGGTCCTTCGGGTGTGTTGTCCCGTTGGGAGCCGCTCTCTCCACGGCAGCTGCGCGAGTGGTTTGCTCGCTGCTGGAGCCGTGCTTCTGGAGCTGGTGGTGCTGCGGGCGCTCGAGGTCCTGCTGCTGCTGGAGCTGCTGGGGGTTCTGGAGCCACTAGTCCCGGAGGTGCTCGTATTGGAGGTCCTGGAGCTGTTGGGCCTGGTGGTGCTGCTGGTGTTGGTGCTGCTGGAGGGTCTGGAGCTGGCGGTGCTGCTGGACCGGGTGCTTCTGGCGCTACTGGTGCTGCTGAGGCTTTTGGTGGTCCTTCTGGAGCTGGAGCTGCTGGAGGTGCTGGCGTTGGAGGGGCTGCTGGAGCCGGTGCTTCCGGGGGTGCTGGTGTTAGTGCTACTGGAGCTGCTGGAGGTCCTGGTGGAGCTGGTCGTGCTGCTGGAGTTGGTGCTGACGGTGGGGGTGCTGGTGCTGTCCCTGCTGGTTCTGGAGGCGCTGCGCGGCCGCGGCCGTACTTTGTTCCGCTCCTTGAGCAGGTTCTTGGTCTCCCGCCTTCTACTGGTCCTGCTTCTTCCTTAGAGTGTCCACCGCCTGTCCAGTCGCAGTCACAGTTACATCCCGCCTCCCCACTGCCTGCTCCTTCTCCTTACACTGGTCCTACCGGAGGTCTTGCTGAGCGTCGTGAGCCTGAGTCTCGTCCTGCGTCACCTGTTCGTGCTGCTCGCACTGGTCGTCGGGTTCCGCGTCAGCGTCCTCATGCTGTCTCAGGCACGCACCAGATGGCACTGCGTCCTTCCACTGCTCCGCAGCGTGTCCCTCTGCCGTCTCCTCCTGCGTCCTCCCTTCCTGCTCTTGCTGACCCGGAGTCTGACTCCCTTCGTGATCCCAGTCCTACTGTCACGCGTCTCCTGGCCACTGTTGTCACTGACCCTTCCTTTGAGTCCACTGCTGCGTCTGCCTTAGTTGATGAGCTTGTCGACTTCGCTGCTCACTGTCGTCTAGACTACGCCGCTAGTCTTGTTGCTGAGTCTGGGTCCGTCCGTCGGGGGTGAGTGTGCTCTTAGCACGGACGTCCTTGAGGACAGGCAGGAGGAGTTCCACTGTTTTGCTGCTGCTTTGCCTCGTGTCCATGTTGCGTGCCCCTAAGGGAGACCTCGATGCACCAGACATCCCGACTCCGCGCTCTTACGCAGAGGCGATAGAGGGTCCCTACTCCTCTCAGTGGCAGACAGCCATGGACGCAGAGATGGCTTCCTGGAAGTCCACAGGCACCTACGTCGACGAGGTTCCCCCACCTGGGGCGAACATCGTCAGTGGCATGTGGATTTTCAGGGTGAAGCAGCCGCCGGGTTCTCCGCCTGTCTTCAAGGCGCATTACGTGGCTCGAGGCTTCAGTCAGCGGCAGGGAGTTGACTACTTTCAGACCTTCTCTCCCACCCCGAAGAGGACCACTCTTCGGGTGCTGCTGCACATAGCCGCTCAGCGCGACTACGAGCTTCACTCTCTTGACTTCAGTACTGATTTCCTACAGGGCAGCCTGCACGAGGAGATCTGGCTGCGCCGCCCACCTGGCTTCACTGGGTCGTTTCTTCCTGGTACCCAGTGGAGTCTCCGGCGGCCAGTCTACGGTCTCCGCAAGGCGCCCCGTCAGTGGCACGACACACTAAGGACTACACTTGCGGCCCTTGGGTTTGCTCCTTCGACTGCTGACCCGTCGCTGTTTCTACGCACCGACACCTCTCTGCCGCCGTTCTACATGCTCGTGTACGTCGACGACTTGGTCTTTGCTACTGCTGACACTGCTGGACTCGCCCACGTGTTGTACCCAGGTGATCATTCAATTCACATTCTCTTTTCTGAGCTCGATCCTAGATCCTCACACTTGGTATCAGAGCCTGTTTAGACGCGAAGTTTTTCGACCGCTAAAAACTAGCTTTTAAGGGTTACGGAAAGCGCCGATTTCGGGTACGTAAACCAGTTCCGCGCTATTTTCTAACGTCCCCCTCGAACCGGTTTTCGAACACTCCTCAGGTTCAGTGGCGAAAAAGTTGGAATTTCGACCGTCGGATCGATTCGAATCTCAACGGCCCTAAGAGTTTCTCCCAAAAAAGTTGGAATTTGGAGCGTCGGATCGAATTTCTTCTCAACGGCCGAGATCGGACGCGAATTTCGATTAAGGGAGAAATCCGCGACTTACAGAATCAGCGCTCGTCAATTCTACAGTCGATTCGACTCACAGTAAGATGACCAGCGCCTAGAATTCAATTATTTTCGTCGCAAATCTTCCTGTAAATCGCCAAATGGAGGAAAACGGTGATAATTCCGTACGAAAAATTACGGAGTTACACACCGGCTTGGACCAGACGCGAGCGGCACTCCAGCGAATAGAGAAGCTTCTCGCGAACCAGTCGGCAGCCGCCATAACAGCAGCGAACGCAGCAGCGACGGCAGTAGCAGCAGCGGCGACACCGACACTTCACCCTGCAGCAGCGGCAGCGGCTACAGTGAATCTTGAGGCGGCACGTCCGAGGCTACCGGAGACGTTCAATCCGAATGCGAGAGACACCGACGTTCGTCGATTCATTGCGACCCTCGAAATTTACTTCGAGGCCGTTGGCTGTACGACCCCGACACACGATGCAATGCGGATTCGGCTCGCAGCGACACTGTTACGAGGCCCGGCGCTCTAGTGGATTCACAATAGCAACGAAGTCCGAGGCGAGGGGTCATGGACGCAGTTTCGGGAAGCATTAATTCAACGTTTCGAACCAATCAACTCCAGCTACATGGCGCGGCAGCAGATTCATCGGCATAAACAGTTCGGCAGTGTAACACAGTATACGCAGCAGATGGAGAGCCTCTTCAACCGAATAACCGACCTGACCGAAGGGGAAAAAATCCAAGCGTATACTGAGGGGCTAAAAATGGAAGTCCGCCGACAGGTGATTGCCGCGAACTACAACAACTACCGCGATATGGTGTGTACAGCAGAGAGATTCGATGCGCTGATGCGATGCGAACCCGAGACACGACGCCACGTGCCGAACCGATCATTTGGCACAAAGCGATCGGCACCACCCACGACCGCCGACCCGATGGATATCGACAAGATCGAAGCGAAGCAGCAGCCGACAAAATATGAGAAGTGCGAATTTTGCGGCACAGCAGGACATCGACTCTTGGCGTGTTGGAAAATGAAGAAGGCACGAGCGGAGCTGCAGGGCAACAACAGTGCGACATCCACGATGGCGAAAAAAGGAGGACATGATGGCGTGAATTTAAAACGCCACGACCGGACGGCAACAGGGGAAATCGCCGAGACAAATGGAGGCTCCGCGAAACAAGACTCTGCACCGACCGGGAAACTCCAGCCGAACACCCCCGAGAGTAAGAATATTACTTCTCGAGGTTTTCAAGCCTTTAAAAAATTCAGGGGAGATTTCAAGGCCACGAAAAAGCCTTTAGACATTATTCAGGTACCTGAGAAGTTGGGCAAACCACTCCGGAGCGTTGAAAAGGGTCGTGCGTTCCAAGGAGTTAATATTCTCTCCCCGCAGCATAGTGTTAAGGCTCCCAATTGCCCACAGGTGAAGCCTACACAGCTGCAAAGGCTTAGGGGAAGGATCCAGGCCAAGACGAAGCTGAATCAGCCTCGGATAAATCCTTCTAACCCTACTCAGTTGGAAACCGATATGGAGTCAGCAGCTTCGAGCGCAGGACCGAGGGATGATCTATTCGACGTACCCTACGATCCTATAAGCGAGACCATCCACGGTTACTCGGAGCAGCAACAACCACTACTACTCGAGGTGATCTGCAACGGGCGACGCCTCCAGGCACTAGTGGACAGCAATGCGTCTCACTCGGTGTGTGACCGCGGGACGTTGGAGAAAATTGGGGAACCTTCCGAGGAGACCAAGTTCTCGGCAACAATGGTGGACGGTACGAAACTTCCCATCCACGGCGAAGCATCACTGCAGCTGCACATAGGGGCGCTAAGGTGGAAGCCGACGTTGCCGATCACGAATATCAAGGGTTTAGATTTCATATTGGGGCGAGATTTCTTGAAGCGGTTCAACCCCGAGATCGATTGGGTCAACAGGAAGGTGTGCATCTACAACAACGGGAAGCGGATAGCACTGCGAAGCTGGACGGATACACGGAGCGTTCCTGAAACGACACTGGCACGGTTCGAACGGATGGTGAACGAGAGTAACACGGGTTACTTAGCACTGATTATGGCAGCAGCAGAGGAGGAGAAGCCGAGTTCGGAGCTACCTGCAGCAGTGAAGGAGGTCTTGGAGCAGTACAATGATATAATGCCCGACGACCTTCCCGCAGGCGTACCTCCAGCACGCACCCCCGAGCACGAGATCGTGGAGGAACCAGGTGCGAAACCCGTCTCACGTGCACCATACCGACTGAGTCCGACCGAACTGACAGACATGAAGAAACAGATAGAGTATCTACTGGACAGACAACTGATCCGCCCATCCACCTCTCCCTATGGTGCACCAGTTCTCTTCACTCCAAAACCAGACGGCAGTTTACGGATGTGCATCGACTACCGCGCACTGAACAAACAGACAGTTAAAAACAAATACCCCATACCGCGCATAGACGACCTACTGGACCAACTGCGTGGTGCAACAGTCTTTTCGAAGCTGGACCTACGGTCGGGTTACTGGCAGATCAAGATGGCAGACAACTCGGTCCACAAGACGGCGTTCCGTACCAGATACGGCTCCTACGAATACTTGGTGATGCCGTTCGGACTCTGCAACGCACCAGCGACGTTCTAGGCGGAAATGAACCATATTCTACGGCCCCTGCTGGACGAGTGCGTAGTGGTGAACCTGGACGATATCCTCATCTACTCCAAGAACATGAAGGAGCACGTAGAGCATCTGCGGAAGGTATTCGAGATCCTGCGGAAAAACAAGTTCTACGTGAAGCTGTCGAAGAGCGACTTTGCACTGAAGAAGGTGCAGTTTCTCGGGCACATGGTGAGTGCCGAGGGCGTACACGTGGACCCGCGGAAGATTGAAGCCGTCAAGAAGTGGAAAGTACCGGAGAACGTGAAGGAGTTGCAGCAGTTCCTAGGCTTCGCCAACTACTACAACAGGTTCGTGCCACAGTACGCTAAGATTACAGCGCCACTGACCGACCTACTGAAAAAGGATACGCCCTACAAATGGGATACTCCTCATCAGCAAGCCATGGAGCAGCTACAGACAGCACTGACTACAGCGCCAGTACTCATCCTACCGGACCTAGACAAGGACTACGTGGTGGAAGCAGACGCTAGTGACCAAGCAGTCGGAGCAGTACTGATGCAGGATCACGGACGTGGTTTGCAGCCCATCGCCTACCTCAGTAAGAAGCTACACGGAGCAGAACTGAACTACCCCATCCATGACAAGGAAGCCTTAGCGATAGTCATAGCCTTCAAGGCGTGGAGGTGTTACCTAAAGGGAGCCAAGACTACAGTCTATACTGACCACTGCAGTCTCAAATACCTGAAGTCGCAGCCGACGCTCTCACGACGACAGGTGCGGTGGGTGGACTTCCTGGAAACTCACTTCCACTACGACATCATCTACAAGCCCGGGCTACACAACAAAGCAGACGCGTTGAGCCGCCCCGGTCATGTAGCAGGCATCCAGCTCGACGGGATGAACCCTCTGCTCAAGGGTCTATTCCAACATGGGTACTCCGTGGACGCAGAGATCGCTACAGCACAGACCAAGAAGCTGTTACAGTGGGAGAAAGACCTAGCTGTAAGGAAGGGTTCATGAAAGATTTGGGTACCGAATTACGCCCCGCTACGGCAGATCCTATTGGAGGAGTTTCACGACGTACCTTACGCGGGACATTTCGGGAGCAACAAGACGTTAGCGGGAATAGCAAAGTATTACTACTGGCCCGGGATGGCAGCAGACGTGCAGCAGTTCGTCACCTCATGCGACACGTGCCAGTGGATGAAGAGCAGCAAGCAGAAAAAAGCAGGGTTACTTCAGCCTCTACCCGTACCGGAGCAGCCATGGCAAGTCGTTAGCCTCGACTTCATCACGGGACTTCCTTCGACCTCACGAGGGCATGACGCTATACTCGTGGTGATCGACAATTTCTCTTAAATGGGTCACTTCATTCCGACCAACGTCACGGCTACAGCTGAAGCAACTGCTCGCCTCTTCTTCGACCGCATCATCACCATCCACGGCATCCCCGCTACACTCATCTCAGACAGAGACCCCAAATTCACGAGTAAGTTCTGGAAGGAGCTCATGGGATTATTGGGGACCAAACTTGCGATGTCCTCAGCATACCACCCACAGACTGACGGACAGACAGAGCGACTCAATCAAGTGGTTGAACAGTTACTACGCACAGCTTGCAAGGACGACGTCAGCCACTGGGACACACAGTTACCGACCCTTGAGTTCGCTTACAACAACGCGTCACATGCGGCCACAGGGAAAACTCCTTTCTCCCTGTGTTACGGACGGGAACCACTCACACCACAGCAGCCAACCACGCCGGCACACGTCCAAGCCGCACACGACTTCGTCACCACCATGCAGCAGCTATGGGAGAAAACTCAGCGACGACTCACCACGATGCAGAACTCCCAGAAGCAGTATGCCGATCGTCAGCGACGTGATCACTCAGTAGCAGTCGGAGATAAGGTGCTTCTTGACACACGCAACTTGAACCTGTCTCACCTCCCATCCAAACTCCGGCCTCGCTTCTGTGGTCCTTTTCTCATTGCGGCCCAGGTGACACCAGTTACATTCCGCTTGCGCTTACCAGATACATGGAAGCTTCACAACGCTTTCCATGTCCAGCTACTGAAACCCTACAAAGACCCCAACCAACAGTTCCAAGGACGGCAGCTATCGCCACCACCACCTGTTCTCATCCAGGATGAACCTGAGTATGAAGTGGAACGCGTCCTCTCTCATCGGCACCGCGGCGGCAAGACCCTCGAGTTCCTGATACGCTGGAAGGGATATGACCCCACTGAGGACAGTTGGGTTGCATAAGCTGATATGGGCAACGCACGCCGTGCTCTCAAGGACTATCTTGTCAAGCAGGGTGTATCTGACGCCACCCAGCTTTGAGGGGGGGACGTGTGAGAGTACGACGGCTTATGCCAGCTATGCTTGCTTGCCTTTACTTTATTATGCTATTTCTAGCATAGGATAATTATATGCATGCATGAATTGCTTGATTTCCTAGGCTAGGTGCTTTCCTATATTTTATCATAGTTATAGCACCGAGCTAGGTTGCGTGCACCGAATTCTGGCTTTTCGGTTGCCACCGAATTGCCTTCTACCGAATTCGGGAAGGATCTGTTCGGGACGCTTCGCGACCCTCAGAACCTTCGCGTAACACCTGGTTACTGGGCCTTGTGTCGAGCCTATATATAGCCTCGTGTTGTACCCAGGTGATCAATCAATTACAATTCTCTTTTCTGAGCTCGATCCTAGATCCTCACAATTCTGGTATTCACACACCATACGTGAAACAGAACGAACGAGAGCGTTAGCAACGATTCAATCGGCAGCAGCAGAGACAACATCGGCAGCAGCAGAGACAACATTGGCAGCAGCAGAGACAACATCGGCAGCAGCAGAGACAACATCGGCAGCAGCAGAGACAACTCGGCAGCAGCAGAGACAACATCGGCAGCAGCAGAGACAACATCGGCAGCAGCAGAGACAACATCGGCAGTAGCAGAGACAACATCGGCAGCAGCAGTGACAACACCGGCACCAATCGCTGGCCCGTCAACAACACCGGTCTTCATCGACGACGCGCCACCAACTTCTGCGCAGCAGCTGACTCCCACTCCACGGGAAGTCCACAGAAGCGCAAACTTCATCGCAGGTTTCTACTCCAACTCCGACCTATACAGACGTTCACCCGGACATCGCGCCAGCGAATCAACCTGGCATGCAAGGATGGGACACCCAAGTAACACAACGTTTAACAACACGATTCGAGCTGGAGTACTTGACAAAGACTCTCTACTTCTAACAGACGGCAAAGAACTTCAGCGAGTCCGCGGAACGTGCTTTACCTGCCCTGAAGCCGACTACCGCATCAACCGTTCATCTCTCACCACAATCCGAGCACACCAGCATGCGCACCTCTGGAGAAAGTGTACAGCGATATACTGTACAACCGCGAACCTGGACAAGGAGCATATAACTACGTCATCATGTTCATCGACGCCGCCACACGATACGTCTAGCACTTCAACCTCCCGAGTCGCGACATGGCCCTCGACGCTTTCGCCGCTTGGCTTCCAGCAGCAGAACAAGAATCAGGAGTGAAGCTGAAAAGCTTCCAGTCAGATGGGGGAGGGGAATATCAGTCACAGAGGTTCAAGGACTACCTGGCAGAAAGAGGCATCAAGCGGCTCATCTCTCTTCCGTACGCTCATCAGCAACAAGGCGAGGCAGAAATAATGAACAGAACCCTTCAGAACACCATGCGCAAGCTACTACGTGGCATGCGGCTACCTAACCACCAGTGGCCCGAAGCGATGGACCACGCTGTCATGCTGCACAACTTGCTCTAGTCATCATCGCTCCCGAACAACGCATCACCGCATCTGCTGTGGACAGGAAAATTGGGCAGCACAAAAATGTTACGAGTATTCGGCTGCATGGTACAGTACCGACCCCCAGCTGCACGAGCTCGACGATTCTCCCAACGCGCACAGTGGGGACTACACCTGGCATCGAGAAACATTACAACGCATGGAAAATCTTCGACATCAACACAAAAGAAACAGTGGCAGCACATGATGTGATCTTCTACGAACGACTCACCCTCCCGACGTACCTTGCCAACCTGGAAGAAGGGAATCCGGACATCTCGGACGGATTTCTTGGCGACCGAGCCTTCGCTTCGGCAGCAGACGAAGCTGACTGGGACGAGCAAAACGTGGATAGAGCCTCGGAGGAAGCCAGACCTCTTCCCTATTGCTCGGTCGACGTACCAATGGACGACAAAAACCCTCGCGAAAGCATCAACGCCGAAGTCTACTACCACTTCGCCGACAATGGTTACGTTACACCCGCAAGAGTCAACACCGACGAAGCAGAACGTGTAGGACCCAATTTCACACCTGATCCAGAAGCGGGAGACGAAGCAGTCTATCCCGAGGACACAACTCTCCCTCGCTACACACAGAGCGGACTGCAGATACTTGGACTCGCCGTCCACGGAGCAGCGCCACCTAAGGAGCCTGCCACAATTCAGCAGGCTCTGGGGGGGGAGCATAGGGAGAGATGGCGTGAAGCCATGGACAGGGAATTAAAAGCGCTCGAAGAACGCAACACCTGGAAGGTCGTACCCATCGGAGTGGCACGCAACAAGACAATACTCACCGAAAAGTGGGTTTTTTCGCGTGAAAACAAAGGCAGATGGAACCATCGACAAGTTTAAAGCGCGCTGGGTCGCGCGGACGAGACTTCACCGAAACATTCGCTCCGGTCAGCCGACACACCTCACTACGGATTCTCCTCGCGATAGCGGCCATGAAGCGGAAGAAGCTCCGTCAAATCAACGTCGCCAACGCTTTTCTCTACGCCCCCGTGGATGCTGAAATCTTCGTTGAACAACCGCACGGCTCCAACGCAGACCCCAACCAAGTCTGTCAGCTGCTGAAGTCCTTGTACGGCATCAAGCAAGCTCCGAGGCTGTGGCAGCAGTACCTACACGCCCGGCTAATTTGCATCGGATTCCGTCAACTGCCGCACGATCAAGGGATGTATCGACTCACGAAAGGCGCCGACTACATCCTGCTCATCGTCTACGTGGACGATTTGCTCTACATCGGCTCAACCGACGGTATTACAACATGGTTCGAAGGGGAGCTACAGCGGGATCTCACACTCACCGTCTCCTCCACCGTGACACAGTACCTCGGGCTCAACATACAGGAAGGAGAAAACGCGATCCACCTCAGCGCCGCGAAATACGCCGATACCATCGCGAAACACTTCGGATTAACTCCGACCACAATCTCCACGCCATATCGCTACACCGACGGAAACCGCAAGGAAGCCTCTGCTCCACTCAAACCCGCCGGCATACGCGACTACCAACAAAAACTGGGATGTTTGCTCTTCGCAGCCGTCACCTGCCGACCAGACCTATCGTACTCAGCGAGCCAACTCGCCACCTACCTCAAGAAACCTGAAGCAGAACACATGGTGGAGCTCGACCGCGCACTTCACTACCTCGTCAGCACCCCGACGATCGGCCTGACCTACCACAAAACCGGAACCACAACGCCTAAACTAATCAGCTACGTGGATGCTGACCACGCCGGCGACTCTCACAACAGGCGTTCGCGCACCGGCTACATCTACCGACTCGAGCCTATCGGGCCTATCTCGTGGCAGTCGAGCAAGCAGGAACTAATCGCTCTCTCCTCAGCTAAAGCATAATATATCGCACTCTGCTCAGCCACCAAGGAAGGATTGTACTTTCGCGAACTGCTGGAAGAAGCGAAGCTGGCTCAGTTACCCAGCTTCTCCCTATTCTGCGACAACCAATCGGCCATTCGCATAGCGAACAAGAACGGATTTGTGAACCGAACGAAACACATCGCTCTGCGATATTTCTTCGTGAAAGACGAGATCGAGAAGGGGAGACTCGAGCTATCCTACTGCCCCACATCCGAGATGGCAGCAGATTACTTGACCAAGATGTTGGAAACAAGTGATTTAAGCGCCTCTGTCGCGTCGAAACATTAAGTCATAAACGAAGCGAAACACAGCGAAGCATCAGCGAGTCAACCCTCGGAGGTTGAGCAACTGCTGGAGGTTACGCGAAAGTCAAAGGTCAGCGACCTTTGACCTGACAAGTACAGCGCGACAGCAAGGACAAACAGCTGACTCGTTATTGAGCAGTTGCCCAAGTCGTCATTGTATCGAACCGCAACAGCAATAGTAAAACGGTTATTAACCGTATCTCTTCGTATTCCTTGTACTCTTATAAAAAGCTTGTATCTCTTTGTTTTAATTAATCTACTTTGCCCTCACATACCAGCGCAAGGTGGTTCACAGGCTTATCATTAAACGCTTCCGCTATTACATTATTCCTACTCAGAGTTTAGTCCTGCAAAGATCCTAAGGGCTTTTCTCAGCCCAACATGGTATGAGAGCTATCAGGGCAAACTCAACTACTATCAAGATACCTACAACATTAGAAGGCATGGCAACACAGAAGGAGAGAAGCTCCTCTAACGGCTCTCCCGGTACTACTCCTACTCCACCTCCTACCTCTGGCCTACAGACAGAGGAGGGCACAGCAACAAGACCGGCAGCTGGGTCTACTGAAACTCCCGCAAATCAAGCTGCGGGCTTCGACCCAAGCATGATGGAGAAGTTCTTCTCCTTCATGTCCTTCTACGAACAACACCAGCAAGGGGCACCTGCGCAGTCAAACAACAGCAACAACAACAACGATGTAACACCGATGAGCCTCGATGGTTCATCCTACGCGCGAGGAAATCAGCAACAGCAACCTACCTTCGCCCTGTATGAACCCCAGCGTGGTTCCGTCAGCTTCATGCCGCGCCAGCAGCCTTCACCTAAGCAAGAGAAGACATTGGATGCACTTCAAGTTCAGTCGCAGTTTGCGCACATCTTAAAACTGCAGACATCAAGACCATTTGACAGAAAGGACTTCTTTACCTGGTCGTTCGAATTCGAACTGATGATGGAAGGCGCGCAAATTCTTGGCTTCTTCGACGGGTCCCTGCTATATCCAACGCACGGGACGCAATACGACAAGCAGCAGTACACATATCAGTCCATGATGGCGTACACAATCCTACTGCGCAACGTCACACCGAACCAACAGCAAAACATTCGGTCTTATCGGGGATACGTCAACTCCGCCGAGCTCGCGTACAACCACTTGAAGAACCTGTATCAGGCAACAGATAGCATTAACCAGAGTCGGTTAATGGCACAACTGACAACAGTGGAAATGAAACCAGGCGAAAAGGGGATGGCGTATATCAGTCGCTGTCGCGAATTGCGCGACAAACTCCTACGATGCGGAGGATCGATATCGGAAGACGCCTTCGTTACAGTCATCATTGGCGGTCTTGGTCCTCATTGGAGCTCCACCCGCGCCATACTCCGAGCTCACGGGAAGATCTCCGAAGCAGCACTCTGCGCTGAAATTCACGCTGAATAGCAAGACATGGACCTGCAAGAGGAACGGCACAAGAAGAAAACGTCAGTACCCGAGTTTGCGTTTCACACTCAACGGCACTACAACAACAACAACAATCGGCATCAACCAAAACCCGTACCTCCGTTCTGTAATCTCTGCAAGACTTCAGGGCACCCTCGCACACACTGCCCGAATCGACAGCAGTCAACGCCGCCGCAACGCCAACTTCGTCCTTCAAGCAGTCAAGTGGCATCCACGCAAGCGCACCCCACGAGTCAACTGCAGTCCTCAACGACATCGTCAACACAATCTGCACAAGGAGCAAGAAACATCGTCAGCTGCATGGCAAGATTGACTGACTCCTGCATCACCGAGTCACCACCACACTACTCACCGGAAGAGCAACTCGACAACAGCACACCTCGCCGCGAGTCACTTCAACCGAACCCGACGTATGCAGCCATCGCTCAAAGTGAACCGTCCGGGAAAGACACTTGGTTCCTGGATAGTTGCTGCGGACAGCATATGTGCTCTTCGGGTCATTTCGTTCAACGCGAACACCAACTTCAGCGCGAAATTGTCATCACCGTCGCCAACAATCCGCACACGACGACAGGGCGTAGTGCAACTTCAGTCACGAGAGACAAACGTCATACTGCAAATGTCAAAGGTTTTAATTGTGGAGGGACTCGGCTACAACTTACTAAGTGTTAGCCAACTGATGACGAAAGGCATCCATCTCGAAGCAGACAGCACCACTCAGGAGTTCAAGCTGTACCACTGAAAAGGCGGACTTTACATCGAGAAGGCGGTCCTGAAAAATAACGTCTTCGTCCTCGACTTCGTACCAGATCTAGGCACCGCCGACAGCGACGGAATCGTCACCTTCACCTCCTGGACGCACCCTCCGGACCTTGATCCTGACTTCAGCCAAAAGGGTTTCTGGTATTCGCACACCATCCCTGAGGCAGAACGAACAAGAGCATTAGCAACAATTCAATCGGCAGCAACAGAGACAACATCGGCAGCAGCAGAGACAACATCGGCAGCAGCAGAGACAACATCGGCAGCAGCAGAGACAGCATCGGCACCAATCGCGGGACCTTCAACGGCACCGGTCTTCGTCGACAACACACCACCAACTCCTGCGCAGCAGTTGAATCCAACTCCACGTGAAGTTCATCGAAGCGCAAACCACACCGCAGGCTTCTACTCCAACTCCGACTTATACCGACGCTCACCCGGACATCGCGCTGACGAAGATCTCTGGCATAAACGAATGGGACATCCGAGCAACACGACGTTAAACAACACGATACGAGCAGGCGTTCTTGACAAAGACTCACTACTCTTACCCGACGGCAGAGAACTTCGACGAATGAGAGGAACTTGCTTCACCTGCCCAGAAGCTGATTTACCTCATTAGCCCTTCGTTTCTCACCACAACCCGAGCGCACCAGCTTACGCACCGCTTGAGAAAGTGTACAGCGACATCCTGTACAACCGCGAACCTGGACAAGAAGCATACAACTACACCATCACGTTCATCGACGCCGCCACTCGTTATGTCTGGCATCTCAACCTTCCAAGCCGCGACATGGCCTTCGAAGCCTTCGTAGCCTGGCTCCCAGTAGCAGAACGGGAATCGGGAGTTAAGCTGAAAAGCTTTCAGTCCAACGGGGGAGGAGAATACACCTCACAGAGGTTCAAGCAGTACTTGGCAGAGAGAGGAATCAAGCGGCTCATCTCCCTTCCCTACGCCCATCAACAGCAGGGTGTAGCAGAAAGAATGAACAGGACCCTTCAGAACACCATGCGCAAGCTGCTACGTGGCATGCGGCTACCCAACCACCAGTGGCCCGAAGCAATGGACCACGCCGTGATGCTGCACAACTTGCTTTCGTCATCATCGCTCCCGAACAACGCATCACCGCTTCTGCTGTGGACAGGAAAACTGGGCAGCACAAAAATGATGCGAAACTTCGGCTGCATGGTACAGTACCGACCCCCAGCTGCACGCGCTGGCCGATTCTCCCAACGCGCACAGTGGGGACTACACCTGGGCATTGAAAAGAATTACAACGCGTGGAAGATTTTCGACGTCCACTCAAAGGAAACAGTAGCAGCACGTGATGTCATTTTCTACGAGCGACTCACCCTTTCAACGTACCTGCACAACTTGGAGACTTCACGAGATGTCACAGGCGGATTTCGTGGGGACCGAGCGGTCGCTTCGGCAGAAGACGAAGCTGACCTGGACGAGCAGTCCATGGATGGAGCTTCGGAAGAAGCGGGACCACTTCCCTACTGCTCGGTGGATATCCCAATGGACGATGACAACCCTCGCGAAAGCATCAACGCCGAAGTCTTCTACTACCTCGCCGACAATGGTTACGTTACACCCGCCCGAGTCAACACCAACGAAGCCGAACGCATAGGACCCAATTTCTTACCTGATCCAGAAGAAGGTGACGAAGCAGCTTATCCCGAGGATACGACACTTCCCCGCTACACACAGAGCGGGCTCCAGATACTCGGCCTCGTCACCGTGGTCCACGGCACGGAGATTCCTAAGGAGCCTGCCACAGTTCAGCAGGCTCTGGGGGGGGAGCATAGGGAAAAAAGGCGCGAAGCCATGGACAAGGAGCTGAAAGCACTGGAAGAACGGAACACCTGGAAAGTCGTTCCCATCGGCGTGGCACGCAACAAAACGGTACTCACCGGAAAATGGGTTTTCCGTGTGAAGACAAAGGCAGACGGTACCATCGACAAGTTTAAGGCGCACTGGGTCGTGCGCGGTTTCGACCAAGAGCACGGACGTGATTTCACCGAGACGTTCGCCCCGGTCAGCCGACACACTTCACTTCGGATCCTTCTCGCGATCGCCGCCATGAAGAAGAAGAAGCTGCGGCAAATTGACGTCGCAAATGCATTTCTCTACGCACAAGTTGACGCCGAAATCTTCGTCGAACTTCCACACGGCTCCAATGGAGAACCCAACCAAGTCTGACAGCTGCTGAAGTCCCTGTATGGCATCAAACAGGCCCCAAGACTATGGCAAAAGTACCTACACGCCAGACTCACCCGCATCGGTTTCCGCCAACTACCACATGACCAGGGCATGTATCGGCTCACGAAAGGCGATGACTACATCTTACTGATCGTCTACGTGGACGACCTGCTTTACATCGGATCGACTGACGGCATCACTACTTGGTTCGAAGGGGAGCTGCAGCAGGATCTCACTCTCACAGTGTCATCAACCGTCACGCAATACCTCGGCCTCAACATCCAGGAAGAAGAAGGCGCGATCCATCTCAACGCCGCGAAATATGCCGACACTATCGCCAAACGCTTCGGACTCACCCCGATCACCATCTCCACGCCATACCGCTACACCACAGGAAATCACAAGGAAAGCTCCGCTCTGCTCAAGCCCGCAGGCATACGCGACTACCAGAGAAAGCTGGGGTGCCTCCTCTTCGCGGCCGTCACCTGTCGTCCGGATCTATCGTACTCTGCGAGTCAACTCGCCACCTATCTCAAAAGGCTCGAGACGGAACACATGGCGGAGCTCGATCGCGCTCTTCACTACCTCGTTAGCACTCCGACGATCGGCCTGACCTATCACAAGAACGGAACCTCGACACCTAAGTTAATCGGCTACGTCGACGCCGATCACGCTGGCGACTCCGACAACAGACGCTCGTGCACCGGCTTCTGTTGTGACGGAACATCGAACTTGTAAAACGAAGCGAGTTACAACGAAGCAACGACGAGTCAACCGAGGAGGTTGACAAAACGCAACAGCTGGAGGTTACGCGAAGGTCAAAGGTCAGCGACCTTTTACTCGCCAAAATACAGCGCGACAGCAAGGACAAACAACTTACTCGTTATTGAGCAGTTGCCCGAGTCGTCATTGTACGGTATCGAACCGCAACAGCAACAGTAAAACAGTTAGTTGCACCTCTTCATACGGTATTCCTTGTAATCTTATAAAAGCTTGTATTCCTTTGATATAATTAATCGATCTTGCCCTCACACACCAGCGCAAGGTGGTTCAACAAGTTTATCATTAAACGCTTCCGCAATACAACATTCCTGACAGAGTCTTAGCCTTGAAAGATCCTAAGGGCTTTTCTCAGCCCAACAGCTACCTATATTGTACACTACAACAATAGTCATTATAAGCAAAAAAACAAAAAAGGCACACAAAGCAAAGCCCAAATAAACTCAGCAATTCCTAGCTTGTGAACTTGGCAGCAGCAGGCGGTGTAGAGAAGGCAGAAGCGAAGGAAGCTTGACGCTGGGCACGCTGGGCTCGAAAATGGAAGTGCTGCTGCCCCCGCCTGACCCTTGGTTCTCCTCAAACGGCTGCACCAACAAGGAAAGAGAGGAGGAACACCAACCGGAGGAAACATACACTGAGGAAGTAAGACCTCTCGGAAAAACACGGCTGAATAAAGTTCGGTGCAGGGAACTGACTGCGGATGCAGGAACCAGGATCGCTTCACATGTGGCTTAGGAGTTGAGCAGAATGAAACACAGCTCACCGTTGTTTCCAATTTGACCAACCCCTCATCTGTGGCTCTAGGGTGAACGAATGCACTTGACGCTGCGCGGGGGCATGGTGTATCCAGGCATGCAGCGACACTTGGTCTTGGTGCCGTCCATTACACACTCCGCGTTGCGAGGGCATTCAGGCTTGCAAAAGGCTGCACAAGGGAAACGGAGACCACGGGAGGTGCGGGAGGGGGAAATGCCGAGTGTTGAGATGTTCCAACCATGTCTGACACTTGACATGCACAGTAGATAAGAGAGAGGGGCGTGAGAAGGGAAGCATGGAGGAAGAAGGCCTAACATGACGCAATTACAGTGAGTTCAAGGAGCTGTGAGAGAGGGTAAGGGGTATGATGCAAGCGAGAATCATGCACGAGCCACAGGGGCTCTCAACGTCTCCTCAGCATCATGCTTCATTTCTGAATATTGCTCAACATTGCGTACGCCATTCTCTCACCGGTGCAAACTCCGTTCTTCTTAATGTAGCCACGGGGACACTTGCAAACCCCTTCCCCCTTCTCCACCATGCAAGGCACAGTTGCGAGACACTTGCCGGCCGCACAAGGATCTCGGGACGGCACGCGATTCACGGATGGCTTGGAATTCACAGATGGCTTGGAATTCACGGATGGCTTGGAATTCACGGATGGCTTGGGATTCACGGATGGCTCGGGATTCACGGATGGCTTGGAATTCACGGATGGCTTGGGATTCACGGATGGCTCGGGATTCACGGATGGCTCGGGATTCACGGATGGCTTGGAATTCACGGATGGCTCGGGATTCACGGATGGCTCGGGATTCACGGATGGCTCGGGATTCACGGATGGCTCGGGATTCACGGATGGCTCGGGGTTGAGGGCTGGTTCCGGGTCAGGGAGGGAGCAAGGGGGGGGAGGAGGGAGAAATCAGGGACAGAGGGAGAGAGGGGAGGGAGGGGAGGCAGCGGAAGCAGGGGAGGAAGGTGCGTGAGGGTGGAGGAGACAAAGGCAGATCCTTGTGATTCGAAACACACAGAGAAAGAAAAGGGTGCGAGGGCAGGCGAGACGGAAGAGGTGAGAGAAGGAAGAGGCGAGAAGAAAGAGGGTGACAAGGGAGAGCGAGGGAGAGATGGAAGAGTGAGGGACAGAAGCAACATCATTAGACGCAAGAAGGCGAGTCGTTATGTGGTGAGAAGAAAGGCGAGAAGCACAAGTTTGAGAAGAAAGTGGGCGAGAAGTAAGACGGGGATTAGGGAGAGGGAGAGAAGGAAGTGGGAGGGAAGATGGAGAGAAGGAAGTGGGAGGGAAGATGGAGAGAAGGAAGAGGGAGAGAAGGAAGCGGGAGAGAAGGGGGAGAGAGAGAGAAGGGAGCGGGATTGAAGGGAGCAGGATTGAAGGGAGCGGGATTGAAGGGAGCGGGAGAGAAGGAAGCGGGAGAGAAGGAAGCGGGAGAAATGGAAGAGGGAGAGAAGAAAGTGCGAGAGGCGAGAGGTTGAGAAGCAAGCTGGTGAGAAGGGAGAGGGTGAGAAGGGAGAGGGTGAGAAGGGAGAGGGTGAGAAGGGAGTTTGAGAGAAGCAGACTCACCAACGCACTGGTTGTTCTGGAGCTGAAGCCCATCAATGCAGACGCATGTGGGAGGGCTGAGATTAACATTGCAAGTAAAGTTGGAAGGACACCCCTGGGTCGCACAGGATGGCGGTGCGGCATTGGGCTCTGCAGATAGCAAGGCGCAAGGGGTGGCCGAATGATTGAGATGGGCACACATGGAAAAAAGGAACTATTTACTTAGCGGTGCAGCAGCGGAGGAAAGGGATTAAGGAAGGAGAAGCAGGAGTAGAAGGGGGGTAACAGCAAGAGTAGAAGGGATTAATTCTTGAGCAGCATGGCTCACTGCTGTGCTGACCTTGGCATGTCTTGGTAGCGGCGATGAAAGGGAGGTCCCCAGGGCACACGCACTGCGCTGTGCCGTCCCTCACAGTGCACCGAGCGACCGCACCGCAATCCTCACAGCCTGGCGTGGGAAGGACAGCGGATTGGGATGGGCAGGAGGGGAGAGAGGAAGGGAAGAACAAGGCGAGCGGAGGTTAAGGAGGGACAGATACTGCCAGGCCTGCGCTGACATCCCCCCAAGAGACTCGAGCAAGGCGCAAGGGAAGCAAGGAGCACACACGATTGGAAAGGCGTGCCAACAAGAAGGAAAGCACACGGCTTCAACACTCCAAGAAACTCCAGTCTCGGGCACCCAACCCCCGGGGTTGCCTCCCGCACTACGCACCCACACTCGGGGTTGCCTCCCGCACTACGCACCCACACTCGGGGTTGCCTCCCGCACTACGCACCCACACTCGGCAAGCAGCACTCACCATCGCGGCACTGCTTCTCATTGCTGTCGTAGAGCTGAGACCCAGGGCACACACACTGGTCCTGGCCGTCCCTCCTGATGCACGTAGCATCTGACCCACAGGGCTCACTGCAGCCTGTGGTAGAAGCATGGGGCGTTGTGCAGGTAGGGCAGCGGGGCAAAGTGGGAAGGGGGAGGGAGAAAAATGAGACAGCGAGGTTGACGGTTGGGTCACAGCAAGCATGAGGTGAGACCGATGAATAAGTGAATGAGTTCAATGAGGGATGGCGGAATGCGTGCAAGTGAGCAGGCGACTAGACTTTTGCAAGAGCACAGCAAGCCAGTGATGCCGCGGCTGATGCATGTGGCAGTGTGTGACACACACCGTGTGACAGTGTGTGACACACACCGTGTGGCAGTGTGTGACACACACCGTGTGGCAGTGTGTGACACACACCGTGTGGCAGTGTGTGACACACACCGTGTGGCAGTGTGTGACACACACCGTGTGGCAGTGTGTGACACACACCGTGTGGCAGTGTGTGACACACACCGTGTGGCAGTCAGCACGGTGCGATGCAGTGCGGGCGACGGGCATTGGCACATGATGGGCAAGCGTGTGACAGCTAGGAAGTGAGTGCGGGGCCAGAGGTGCAATCTCACCAGTCTCGCATCTCACTGCCGCTGGCAACGCGGCGGCAGGGAGCGACCTGAGAGCAGCAGCAGCGGGGGCATGGGGGCAGCAGGAGAGCAGAGGGAGAGACGTGGAAGTGAGCGCGCGTCACAGACCCGGACCCACCGAACCAAAGCAACTGCCTGGGAAGCAAATTGAAACCGTTGTGCAGCAGGTGCGAGCTCACCACTCCGTGAAGGAATAATCCACGAATTGGCTGTTCGACGGAGGACGCAGGTACGTCAAGTAGGGACCTCCCGCGCAGCCCGGCGTGGAGTAGAAGGCGATGCTGCTGCACTTGTTATCGAAATAACGGAAGCCGCCCCACGAGATCTTGGCGTTGATCTGAGTCCCATCCACGAACCAGCTCCGATCCACGTCTTCGCACAGAGTGTCGTGGATAAGCAAGTCCGCGTACTGCGTTGATGTGTCTGGGCCTTCGAACCGCAAAGGCGAGTCGCATACAACGGACAACGCGCTGGCCTCTGCGAGGAGCGCGAGAGCGACGACGGCAGCGAGGGCCGTGGCGAGGCCAGCTTGAAAGGCAGAACGCGGGCCGCACGGCATGGCGACGAGAGACGGGGTGATTGGCGAGGTTATGGTGACGACGACGCAAGACGCAGTGATGAGTGAGCCGAGCGTGAGGAGGGAAACTCGTATGGAATGGCGACATATGGTGACGGGAGGAAAGGTTTATGTAGTGAGAAAGCGGCCATCGCCGCCGCGATAGCCGGGGGAACGCGAACGGGGGGTGGAGGAAGCGTGAATGAGGCCCAGAGTGCGCAGTGCATCGCTACTGGGCGACCAGTGTTTATTGGTGGAAACTAGTATTATTGGGTCAAGCATTTGTTTGACAGGGGAACGTGTAACGATGGGTGTGAGCGTGTGCGAGGCGTGTTTACCAGGGCGGGTCAAGGCTGGTTCACTTTCACTTCAGTGCGATGTTGTGGAATGCTGGAGAGCTAGTTAGCATAACCGAATAAGAACGCTTTTCACCGACCTGAACGCTACCTAGATTTCAAGGCCGTGTGACGTTTGCTGATTATTATCGTCAGAACTGCCAAAAATCCGGACTTTCTGTATGGTAACCGCTTCCGTGAAAAAGAACTCGATGTTCGAAGTGAAACGCACCCTCGGGGTCGATTGAGCGAGCGAGCCAGGATTCTCTTGATGTCGAAGAGAACCAATTGAGCGAAGGTATCTGCGAAAATCATTCAGCGAGAAAATGGTGCTGACAGCTGACCGTATCAAACTAAGATCTCCTGATTGACTTATACTTGATAAGATATCCACATGTCTCTCATCCCATGTCCTATTTCTTCAGAAGGGAACGAAACAGTTAATGTGCTGCACCTCTTCTGTGAACTACATACAAGATAGCTCAATCTGATTGCCCTGTGTGCTACCATTCGCCAAAATTGAGTGATACATAGCCAGAAAAGAGGCGACCATTAGTTGACTTGAGCTCGTTAATGAGGCGGTTCCAATTGGACCCTAGAGTCCCCACAAAATAGTCGCACTCAGACGCGATAAGTAGGTTGGCAAAGCTAGCGCCCACCACCGTTGAAAGGCCGGTGGCAGTGGAGTAATTCGCCATGGCCTCGCGGGCACCTTGGCGGGGCAAGCGCGAGTAGTAGAAGGTCCAATCAGGGAACAAGGCTGTCTGCTCCACCACACTCTGTCAGCCAGGGGTGGATGGGGCGAGGGGGGTGGGAAGGGGTTGCGGACAGCAGGATGAGCTGCAACTGCATGCAGTGAACAAGGGCGGGGAAGAGCAGGGGCAGGGAGGGGGGGCGTGTGAGCAGCACCTGCATTTCGGTGCTGAGCCACACGGCCTTGAGGTTGGGGTCGAGGCGGCGCAGGCGGTTGGCGCGGTGCATGAAGGCAAAGAAGGAGAAGAGGCGCATCTCCCGTGCCTTGTCGCCCTGCCGCACGTGCACACTCACCACGGGCCGCGGCATGTGCACCGCCCCCCCCACCAGCACCGCCGCCTCTGCTGCACTCCACTGCTCAGGTGGCAAGGGAGGGGCATCGCCAGGCGCTGCTGCAGGGCTGGGTGCTGGCACGGCAGGTGCGGGGTCAGGGGGGAGTGCTGCAGTGAGCGTGACAGTGGCAGAGGTGGCGTCGTCACAGGCGTCATAGCCCAGCAGCGGCCATGCATGCGATTCAAGGGCGGATGGGGGAGGTATGCTGGGCATGCCCGTAAGAGCAAGAGGGGCAGGAGGGGAGGGAGAAGGAGAAGGAGGAGGGGAGGAAGATGGGGGAGAGGCGGAGGCAGCGAGATGAGAGTGGGGTTTGGAGGAGAGGAGCATGGAGAGCAGTGCTGCCTGATGTGCCGCGGCGGCGAGCTGCGCTGCCACGTGCATGCCATAGGCAGTGTGGCGCTCGCGGTTGATGAGGTGGCAGAGGTGGCGCGAGGGCCAGCGCAGCATGAAGCGCACTGACTGCGCTCGCCACCAGTGCTTCTGTGCCCCCACATGCCACGTGGCCGGGCGGACGGGTGGAGGACAGGGGGGAGAGGATGTAAGAGCTGGTGAAGCAGAGGAGAAGTAGAGAAAGGTTTGAACGCCAAAGGGGCCAGGCATGGCAGGTGAGTGGGAATGGCGGTACATGAAGAGGAGTTGGGCAGATGCAACGTGTCACAGGCGGGGAGAGGCGTGCGGATGAGCGTGAGCGAGTGAGGGCATGAGCGAGGGAGGGCATGAGCGAGGGAGGGCATGAGCGAGGGAGGGCATGAGCGAGGGAGGGCATGAGCGAGGGAGGTTATGGGAGAGCAAGGGCATGGGGAGAGCAGGGGAGTGAGAGGCGAGACCTTGCGGATCTTGTCGTCCATGCGCGCATAGAGGGCGCCCTCCACCTCCTGCACTACCGCCCGCTCCTTGTACGCCTCGCCCCACCGCCTGCCGTGCCTCGTCACCCCCCGTGTGAGAGCAGCCGCGTGCAGTGCAGTGAACAGAGCAGGGAGCGAAGACAGGGAGCGGGCGGGAAAGGAAGTGATGTGAGGCGGGCGACTCATGGCAAGGCTTTGAACAGCTAGCATGGCTTTCACAGCAAGCGTAGGGCTAGGGGGAAGAGAGTGAAGGGTCCATCAGTGGCAGCATGCAGGGCTCATGGGTGTGACGATGCCATGCACGCATGGCCATGTGGATTGTGCCATGACATGTGCGTGCGCGTGAGATACAGCCACTTATTCCCGGTCAACCACTGTAGCAGCGAGGCACAGGGGGCAGCACATAGGGAGGGTGGAGGAGAGGAGTGCTGACCCGACGACAGCAGAGTCCTGGCCCAGCTTGGGTCCACAGCCGAACACGACCGGTGCAGGCGAGGCGAGCACGGAGGCGTTGTCACACTTGAGCATGGTGGCACTGTGGTACGCCGCCATGGCCACTGCCTCGCACTCGCGCGCTGCCATGGGGAAGAAGTAGCAGCTCAACGACCCCCGCTCGCCCACCGCTGTTACACGGCGGGGGAGAGACAGCAGGGACAGGAGAGGCAGGAGGGGATGAGTCATGTGGAATGAGCCCTATCATATCCGCACTGCACCCACGGGCCACATGCTCGACAGTTGCTGGGCCTCACTCGCACACTTGCTTTGCACCACCACATCTCCTACCAACTGCCCACCACGCTCCCACCTACCACTCCCCCCGCTGTAGCGCCCTGCCATGGCCATGAGCTGGTGACCAAGCCGCCCGGGCCAAGGCACACGGACCTTCACAGTGGGCGTGGTCAGCGTGCGCCATGGAGTGTGGCAGCATGACGAGGGTGCGGTTGTGGAGCAGCGCGGCGGCCAGGATGGCGGAGACCACGTGCAGCTGCGCGCCCAGCCCAAAGGACGCCACGTTCAGCCACGGCACCACCACCAGGCGCCGCTCTGCACATGACGCTGGGAACTGCTGCTCCCATATGTCCCTCTGCGCCTCGCGCGTCCCCGCTAGGTTCGCTGCATCGGACCCCCGCACCTGGGAAACGTGGGATGGACGCGGTTGAAGGCGGTGGAAGAGAGCAAGGAGAGGGTGATACGAAAGGGGCAGGCGGGCTGTGTGGGGTTGGCAGTGAGTCAAGGCACGCACGGCAAGGTGGTGGGTGGGCGCGTGGCAGTGGGGTTCATTGTGCACAGCAGTGATCACGGACTGTAAGGTGGCGTGACACGAAAGGCACGGAGGCCGATTGCATGGAGGAGCACGCAGCATGGGTAGGCGGGAGAGGCAGGCACACATGTGTGCGTGCACCAGTGAACTGTACCCCTGAAACCCGCCAGGCTTCCCACACACTGCACTGCGCGCACCTGTGCGCCCTGGGTGGGCGCACCCATGGCTGCGCGCAGCTCACGGGGTGCGCTCATGGGCGGGCGTAGGGGCAGTGCACCTGGCGGTGGGTCCCCAAGAGTGTGCTGCGCGCGCCACTGCATGCATGGCCCCCCATGGCGCTCTGCTGCTGCGCACTCGTACCCACCCGCTGCTGCACGCCACGCCGCGGGCATGTAAAGGAGCATGCAATAACGGGAATACAGGGCGGGCTGCACCCACCCATGGCGGCTGCGGCACCCCCCCGCACGCGGAAGGGCGAGCCCACGCGGGGGCCTCCCCGTTGCGCCCGCGCGCCTCCATGCGCTCCCGCCACGCCGTCCGCTGTGCGCAATTCTCCAGGTGCGGCGCGCGGGGCACGCCAGGGGGGAGAGTGACGTGGGGCGGCGGCAGCAGCGACAAGGCGTCGAGGCCGTACGCGCTCTCCCAGTGCTGAGAGGCGGGGAGGGGGAAGGCGGGGAAAGGAAGAGCGAGGAGAGGGAGAGAGCGGAAGAGTGCGTGAGGTTTGCACGTGGGATGGGAGGGAGGAGGGCGGGACGCGACTGACCTGCCAAGGGCGCTACTACGACCGTGCCCACATGACAACGCTGCTGCCCGCCCGCCACTGACCCTGTACAAGGCCCGTGCATGCTCCGAGCCGCCACTGGCGTCGTCCGCGCTTCCCCCCACCCCCAGGGCCCCTCCGCGCAACGCGCGCCCGCCATGCAGAACCCCGCCCACGAGCGCAAGCACCACGGCGCTCAGCACGCGCCCGCCGCCGTGACGCCTGCCTCTACCGCGCGCGTTGCTGCCTTCTACCCGCCTGCCGCCCTGCCATTTCCTTGGCATCCCCCCGCACCGGCGCTGCTCCGCCCCGCCGCCATCCCAGACTGCCCGCAACCGCCGGATGCGGCGCATGCTCCGCGGCTCTACGCCAGGCGATGCGCAGATAGCGGCGATGAGAGGTCTTACTATGCGAGGCGGGGTTGGGGGAAGGAGGGAAACCAGGAGAGGCAGAGAATAAGGCGGTTTATTGCCGCTTCAGGCGCACCTAGTGCTCGTAACCAAGGAGCTCAGCATGAGGCACATGGGATGCGGAATTGCATGCTTCGCAATTCACTTGTAAATGTTTGAAAATTGGCAGTTCTACTGGTAATTGTTTATCTAGAATGTTTGACTCCTTGTTGTGCAAATTCTTCTAGTGTGTACACTCAGCCAGACTGACTCAAAAATGAGTGCCACTAAACAGAACAGAGGGGAAAAAGGTGCTGGGCCTTGAGGTTTCTGTTTTACAACTAATTTGCCCAATACTTACATGTGCATTAATAGTATAAAATGGTTACCAAACCATGTCTATGGTTTGAAGGTAAAGGGTCAAGGATGGTTAGAAGAGAAGAGTACGAAGAAAAGGGTAAGAGAGGGTATACGTTAGCTTTAGGCTAGGATTAGTTGCTTGCTCCTAAATGAGTACTATTCATTTGCATGGTTAGGGCTTCCTACCGTATTTGTATCACCCCCCCCCCCCCCCCCCTTAGTTGATTATCATTTCGATGTTATACTTTGATATTGTATGGCACCATCTTAGGTTCGTTCCTACCGCCTACCTACCTAATTCCTAAACCATCCGCCGGTCAGCCAGCCTTTCCCGCCGCCCTAGCTAGCCAGCCAGCCAGCCAGCCAGCCAGTGCCGACCAACCAGCCAGCCGCCAGCCATCTAGCCAATTGCCAACCAGCTAGCGCACGCAGCCAGCGACGCACGCCGCCAGCTGAGCGCGCCCCGCCAACAAAACACGCGCACCAGCAGTGCACACCGGTAACGCACGCCCCGCCAGCGAAACACGCACATCAGCAGCGTGCGCCGCTAGCGCGCGCATCGCTCGCGCATGCCCCGCTAGCAAAACGAGCGTACCAGTAGCGCGCACCACTAGCGTGTGCCCTGCCAGCCAGCCAGCCAGCCAGCATGCCCTGCTAGCACGTGTCCTGCCAGCCAATGCGCGCCCCTGCTAGCGCACACCCCGCCAGCTAGCAGAGCGCACCACCAGCCAGCCTGCGCCCCGCTTATAGCGTGCCCTGCCAGCCAGCCCTCGCCCCACCAACAGCGCGCCCCACCAGCGGTGCGCCCCGCTGGCCAGCAAACATCCACCCTCATTCTCACGCGCCGCCATCAGCGTGCACCACGACCCGCCTGTGCCAGCCATTACCCACCTCTCCCCCGCAAGTAGTACACCTAGTGGCGGCGCCATTCGTTCTTAAACCGCTGTTCCTAGTTCACCGTTTCCTAGCCCTAGTTCATAGCCCGCCGCTTCTGGTCGTTCCTAGCTAGCCATTCCTAGCCTGGCGTTCCTCACCCATCGCTCCTAGCCAGCAGTTCTTAGCCAGTCGTTCTTCACCAGCCGTTCCTAGCCAGTCGTTCCTAGCCTAATGTATCTAGCATGTTTCCTGCACGAAGGCGTTTGCCACTCTTTTGCATTTCGACGCAGAAGGTTGAGCGATGTATTTTAGCACATGGCTACTGCATGCCAACCTACGCCAGGACGGTGCCACGTTGTACGCTCACACGTTCGGTGATCTGCCTGCCCCTACGTGTCCCACACCGCTGCCTCCTGAGCCCACTAACGCAGACCGGGGAAGGTTTTCAGCCCATTGTTCGAAGTACTCCATGTGGGAGTCTCGCGACACTTCTGCTCACCTCGCCCTCAGCATTCTCCTCTCCAAGGATGAGTGCGTCCACTTCAGCCAGGTTACGTCAGTGAAGGAATGCTATAACGCTATTGTCTCTCGTTATTCCACTCCTTCCTTTGCGTCCCTCGGACGCCTCCTTATGCCGTTCTTCTTCCCAACCTTGCTGCATTTGCCACTACTTCTGACCTAGTCACTCACATGCACTCACTCAACACTAGCTATTGTGCTGCCTGTACCACTGCCCAGCTTGCTAGCCATCCCCCCGCCTCTCTTTACCACCCTCTATTTCATAGTCCCCCATCTTCCTGACCGCCTCTCCTCTGCACGCGACAAGCTTGTCCAGAAGCAACCCACGGAGCTTACCATCGAATTTGTTGAGACCACTCTCAATGAGATCGAATAGTGTCCGTCTCTTTGAGGGGTCTAGTGTGCCCCAGCTTCCCACCTCCATTGCTTCTCATGTTGCTGTTGAGTCACCTGCTACTGAGGAGACTACAGTTGTTTCTACTGCTAGATAGCAGAAACACAAGGGAGGAAGAAAGGAGGGAAGGGTGGCGGAGGTGGAGGTGGTGGAGGTACTGGTGCGTAAGGAGGAGGTGGCACTGGAAGTGGGGCCAATGCTATAGGTACGATGGCTGGGGGTGCTGGCCCTTGGGGGTGTGGCCAGGACACAGCAGCAGCAGCTAAAGCCATAGCATCTATAGCCATAGCAACCGCAGCTGCAGTAGCAGAGGCAGCAGTAGCAACAGCAGCCATAGCAGCAACAGCAGGTGCAACAACAGGGCCAACAGCATCATCAACAATTCCAACAATGGGCACCTCAGTAGCAGTGGGGACCAGGTGGTCTGGGGGGAGTCGGCCATAGCAGTGGCCCTGCCAGCTGGGGCCCTTGTCGCGGTGGCTGCGAAGTTGGCCCATGCCAGTATTAGATCCTAATTGGCCTTAGTGCAGGCACTACATGCAGACATCTTGACCACTCTGCGTTGCGCTGCTTTAGTCGCATCGACGACCTCTTTCGCACGCGCCACGGGCCTAAGGCGGTCTCCGCGCACTAGCCTGCTCTGCTGAGTCGTGGTTACGATATTTTTGAGATGTCCATGGATGGTGCTGATGTCCGGCCGTCCCTTCTGGTTCTCTCACAGGTCACCACGTCCCCTCATTTTTAGGTTTGCTACATGTACGGACACTACCACTGGGGCACGTCTTGCCACGTTTTTGCGGGATCCTTCGTCGGGTCTCGTCATACCGGAACCTACGTCCCCGTGGGTAGCTGCGTCTGGTCAGGTTGTTGCATTGTGCTCGTGTTGGTCACTCAACTACCAGTCACTCCTATGGCACCACCGCCTAGGTCACTCTGCCCTCCCACGTCTCCTTTACATGGCCACGCGGCGTCTTATCTCAAGTCTCCCGTTGTAGCCCCCCTTGCTGTGTCTCTCGCATGCGCCGCCGTGCACTCCATGCGTCAAGGGTCGGCAGCATGCCACCCCTTATAGTAACTGCACCACTTCATAATTTGCACATGGACATCTGGGGCCCTGCCCCAATCGTTTGGCCTTGCCAGGAGCGCTACTTCCATGTTGTTGTAGATGACTTATCGTGCTACACCATGGTGTTTCCCCTGCAGCAAAAGATCGACGTGCTTGATGCTCTGATCCCGTGGTTGCTGGCCACTAGTGCCCAGCGCGCCCTCCTTGTCCTTCGTCTACACTCCGTCCGTGGAGGTGAATTTTGCTCTAGCGTACTTGCAAAGTTCTATCACGAGCAGGGCATCACCCAGTCCTTCATGCTCCCGGACTCGCCACAGCAGAATGGGGTTGGGGCCGCATAGGCTTGGTTACGGAGATCGTCCGTACCTCCATGGTCCATGCATGTTCGCCCTGTTTTCTGTGGCCCTTTTGCGCTATGCTACGCCGCGCATCAGCTGAACCTATGGCCGCGTGTCGGCGCCCACTAATTTCACCGTCTCGTCTCTGGACTGGGTCTCCTGGTGTCACGTCTGCGTTTCGTATCTGGGGCTGCCTTGCGCATGTCCACAGTCCTCGCGTAGACACACTCTCAGCTCGCACCCTCCGATGTGTGTTCCCTGTTTTCCCGGTTGATATTCCCGACTGTATGTTTTACCACCCTTCCATCCACCAGTTCTTCGACTCGCGCGACATCACTTTTGACAATTTTGTGTCGTTCTACATATGCTATCCCTACTGAGGTACCCCGGTACCCCCCCTTCCCCTCTTCCTCACTCCCACTCCTCCTCATGCTCTTGCTCCTTCGGTGCTCCCACCCCACCCGCGTCTTGCCCCATCTGGTGTGTCTCAGGTCAACACTGCAGACATCTTCTCTCACCTCCGAACCCTCCCCTCATAACCCCACTGCTCCTCCCGTAGCCGTGTCCTCCATTACCTCCTCTCGCCCCCTTCCCACACCCAAGCCCAAACTCGAAGGAGGTGCCCCTTGGGCTTGGAGCCCCTCTTGCCCCTCCTGGCCCTTTTGCTGCTGCCCCTACCGTCCCATCTCCTCTCCCGTACTAGCCTGCCACTCCTGCCCCTGCTGGCCCTCCTGGTACTACCCCTGTCGTCCCCTCTCCTCTCCCCTACTAAACTGCCCCTCCTGCCCCTGCTGGCCCTCCTGTTACTGCCCCTGCTGTCCCTTCTCCTCTCCGATACTAACCTGCCCCTCCTGCTGTCCCCTGTGGCCGCGAGCCCCTCGCCCTGCCCGACCCCGCTGCCGCTGCTGTCCCTGTGGCACCCCTCCACCTGGCCGTCCGTTCTGTCCTAAATCATCTTATTATCATTTTCTATTTCGTTTTCTGCACTTATTTTCTATTCGTTTTCTTTTCTATTCCCTTTTCCGGTTATAGCACCGAGTAGGATTGCGTGCACTGGATTTCACTGTTTTCTAGCACTATCGCGCTTTATCCCGTTTGATCTTGCGTGTGCATGATTTCTCATCGAATTATCTTTTTGATTGGGAAAGGCTCTGTTCTTGCTGGTTCTAGAGCCTCGGTACCATCTAATAACACACAGGTTCCCCGCCTTATATCGTGCCTATATAAATCCACGTAGTTGTACCCATGTTCATTCATGAAGTACGAAGTGAAGTCTGGATCCTTACAAAGGCCCCGACAGTCCCCCAGCCTGTGTCCGACCTCCCACCTTCAGAAGTCCCTGCCGTCGCACTCGAGCTGCTTCTAGGTGCGGGATCAGTGTAGTGTCCTCCACCTTCACCGCGAAGCTTGCCTTGACTGCAAAGTCTCGAAGCATGTACTTCACATTCTCATGGATGATCGTGGCAACGTCGAAACGGGAACACCACACCACATGGTAAGGTACCATCATGTCGACGATTGCGTGTTTGCAAGAACACCGACCTGCGAGGGCTACCTGGGGCATAGGGAGATCACAACGGAAAGATGAAGCTACATGCAACAGCACCTCCGGAATGCACAGAGAGTCTGCTTACGACACCACCGTCAGCCACGCGCGTGCACCTGTGCCCTGGCGTGGTCTCGAAAGCCATGGCAACACTCGTCCCATCCTCTCCAGACACTCAAGGGGGCTTCTTTATGTCAAAATTATAACTTTGTTATCTAGGCTATAGTTGGGCATGCACTATGGGGTACAGTAGTTCAAGGTTTCACATTTGTATCCCACTGCTGCTTAGTCTCAAGAGTAGGCTAGTGGAATGCATCGACTAGTAGGAAACAAGGTACAAATAGGAAAGTCGAGAAAGTTGTGTATCCTCTCTAATGTGTGCCTCACTGTAGACTAACATGCATATTTGTTATTTGACACACCCCCATAGGCTAAGTGAGGGACAGCAAGAGAGAGCAAGAAACACAGATGGTCACAAGACCAGTCAAGAGCAAGCAACAAAACAAGGCTCAGGGTGGCGCTCAAAGTCACCACATATTCCGAGCACAAACAAGAGGCCACAAGGCCAGTTCAAGTGTTCATTAAGATATATAGAAAAGCAAGACAAACAGAGCAAAGAGCAAGACTACAGCAACCGAGGGCCTACCTCAACAAGCCTTAGCTGCACGCAGAACCTGTGGTGGTCACAAGGCGCCAAGGCCTTGGTGAAGACGTCAGCAGTGTTGGCCTCTGAGGCCACAAAGTCCAAGCGTGCCTGGCCGCGTCGGTGCAACTCTCGCAGGAGAAAGTACCTCCCGTCAATGTGCTTCACTTTGCTCTCCAGTCGAGGCTCTCGACAGAGGAGGATCATGGCCTTGTTGTCAGCGTACAAGGTCGGTGCAGAGCGAGGCCACTCACCAAGGTCGGCGAGCAAGAAGGTCAACCAGTGAAGCTCCTGTGCCGCCATGGCACCTGTGCCCTGGCGTAGTCTCGAAAGCCATGGCAACACTCGTCCCATCCTCTCCAGACGCTCAAGGGGGCTTCTTTGTGTCAAAATTATAACTTTGTTATCTTGGCTATAATGGGGCATGCACTATGGGGTGCAGTAGTTCAAGGTTTCACATTTGTATCCCACTGCTGCCTAGTTCAATCATTCCCATTTCTTGACACTCTGCACAAACGCATCAGAGTCCTCTGCAAGCAACCTCAATCCCCAGACTCGTGAAAGCCTCCATACTCCTGGGAACGACAAAATCCATGTCGTAGACGAGACACTTGTGTGGTTGGACCTTAAGGCCCAGCTCGTGCAAGTGTCTCACGATATCTGTGATGGTGTAGCACTCCGTCGAGAAGGGCCAGCACGTAGGTGTCAACTGCATATGACCAGAGCTGGACATCGCCCTCAGCCAGTACTGGGTCAAAGGCCATACACTATGTGAGTGCATACAGAAAAGGACTGAGCGGGTCGTCTTGACGGGTGCCGCGCTCCGAAGGAATCCCGTAGAAGAGGCGGATGAAACGGATGAGACAGCGAAACTGTCAGAGGTCCACTGGAGATCCCTGATTGATCCTAGGGAAGGGTTACAGGCACGTCGGCCTGGGGGGTTATGGGCGCACTCACCCGCTACACAAACAAGCCCTTTTATCCCAGTGTTTTTTTTTTTTTTTTTTTTTTTTTTTTTTTTCATTCTCAGCCGTAACTGATTTTCTGGAGAGGACCTACCCTGGTGTGCATGCCTTATACCGAAAACCGGGATCTCCCCTTACGGAGGCTGTCTAATTGTTCTGGGGTTACACCAGATGGAAAGAAACCCATCTTTCCACGTGGCCCTTTCGCCTAGCTCGCTGAGTAGAGCCACCGCCGCTCTCTCATCTCCTTTCAGATCTCGCCACGGGTCCCTCCCTTGCTTCGCTGTACTCGCCCTGCGCGCCCTCCTAGTCAGCTCCGTGCGGTACACCTGAGCATGCAGCGCAAAATCTCTGATTGCCCCTCTGGCCACCTTCTTCCGCTGGAAAGCCTCTCCCCTCCGGACCATGCCACATCTCGCCAGCCAGATGTGGCGGAAAGTTGTGGCCACTAGAGTTGACGTAGGAAACCCTGACTCCATGCCCCCTTCTTTGAAAAGCAGGTCGCCCAGTGAATCTGGACTTCTCGTCTATCCCAGCAGCTGAAGCGAGCGCTGCAGCGCGCCGATCACCGGCTGAACAACCGGGCAGCTGAACATGCAGTGTTCCAGCGTTTCCGGCTCCCCGCAATGCGAGCACCTCGCCCTATCCCCCATAAACTTTAGTCTTCCGCCCACCTGTAGGTTCCGGCTGTGCATCCTCAGCAGCACATCCCTTGCCCTGATGGGTGTTACCAACGAGTCCCTCTTACCTTCCACCTTCTTCCAGTCAATTTTCCTCCCCCATGCTGCTTCCCACTCCATCCTCTTCCACGACTCCTTCACAGGCCCCACCAGTACTCGCCTGATGTCTTTAATCTTAGCCGGCGCCCCGTTGTCATCCAACAGTTTGGATTGCATCAGCATTGTCGCGGGAGCCCCCAACGCACCCAGCACCATGCCTCCCCTGACCGCAACTGGTTCGACATGCCTCGGTCCGAAATTCACCCTCACCGGCGCCTCCCCCTCTATTAGTTTCCCCTCCTTTGTTACCTCCAGGCTCGACACCGCCACCTTCTCCTCCTCCACCCCCAGTACCTTCCAATAGAGGTACTCTTGTATCCGTGGTAAGAAACCCCTGACTGTCGTCGCCACTGCCACCAGCTTCTCCGCAGTTTTCCCCGCCGCGATTACCTCCTTCCATTCTTTCGGCATTGCAGCATACGCCATCATCTCCCACCTGGCCGCTGCCACACCGCCAAGCTCCATCCTTACCGTCTCCTTATCTTTTAACACACAGACCCCTCCCAGGCCTTCTGATATCAGTGCGCTGACCTTCTTCTTACAGATCTCTTCCGTCCCCAGTTGGTTGCCGTACGGGCTCTTCCCCCTAAACATGACCCTCCGGTTGAAACATAGACTCTCCTGCTCGACATCCCAGCCGTTCTCCGGCTCCGGCAGCTGCGCGTACGGCGTTTCCCAGAAAGCCTCCACCGCCGCTTTCCAGCGTCGGCTGCCTCCCGGCCAGTGTTTTCCCGCCGTTGGATCCGCGTACAGCGTCGCCTCCTCCTGCGGCAGCGCGCAGCTTTTGCCGCCAGCCACCTCTTCGTCACATTCTTTTCCGCCAGCATTTTCGCCACCATCCTGACCGCCATGCTTTCTATTCTCGCCTTGGGATCAACCAGCCCCAAACCCCCTTCCTTCTTTGGGAGTCTCGCCAGCTCCCCGCTACAGAGCACATATATCTTATCCGCTGTGGCCTGACCCTTCGAAACGTAATTGTCGCACGTCTTTTGAATCCGTTTCCAGAGCTCTTCCGGTGGCGGGTAAACTTGCGCATGGAAAATGAAAATCGGCATTATGTACGCATTGATCACTGTTACCCTTGCCGCTGTGAGGAGGTGCTGACTCTCCCACTTAGCCACCTCCCCCTTCCCCTGCTCCCACGCCTTCTCCCATGACGGGCCTGTGGCACCATCCGGCGTTATCCAGATGCCCAGCAACCGCTCCGGCACCCCCGCCTCTGCCCACTTGAAAGGTACGCCTTCTGCCGACTGCTTCCCTTTGTTCCTCCCCAGCGGCATGACCACTGACTTTTATGTGTTCGTGCGCAGGCCTGACAGTCTCCCGAAACACTCCAGGACCCCCGACGCCTCTTTGAGCTGCTCGACCCCCTTCAGGATAAGTGTAGTGTCATCCGCGTATCCCACGTACGCTAATTCCGTACCCCCGTCTGGCTTCACCCCCAAACCCTTCCTCTTGACTTCCAGGCACAAAGGCTCCAGCGCACACAGGAAGAGGTACGGCGCCAACGGGCAGCCCTGGCGCACCCCCCTCCGCATCTCCACCCTCTCGCCGAGCCATCCATTCAACGCCACCGACGTCCCCGAGCCACGGTGCAGTCCTTCCGTCCACCTCATAAACTCCTCCGGTATGCCCATGTTCCTCATCGTCTCGAAAAGGTAAGGTCTCGATGCCGTGTCATATGTCTTCTGAAAATCCACCATGAGGAGAAACCAGTCCTCCCCCCCGTTGTCTGCCGCCTCCACCGCATTCGCTACCACTGACACCGCGTCTGCCAAGCACCTGCCGGGGATGAAACTGTGCTGGTTTTCCGACACCACCAGGTGCAGTTCCCTCTTGATCCTATTTGCGAGCAGCTTTGCCAGGAATTTGTAAAGCGTGCTGAGCAGAGTGATGGGCCTGTAGTTGCCCAATTGGTCCGTCGGGCCTTTCTTGTGAAGCAGAACCGTAACCGCCGTGGTGATCTCCTCGCTCAAGAAGCCCGTCTGCTCAAACCTCTTTGCGAACTCCACCACCGGTCCCCCCAACAGGTCCCAGTGCGTTCTGAAGAGCTCCGGTGGTAGACCATCCCGACCCGGTGATTTGCCTCTCGGCAGCCCCGCCAGCGCCTCCTTCACTTCTTCCTCTGTCCATGGGGCCCTCAGTCTCGCCGCCGCCTCCTCCGGTAAGCTTCTGAGCACCTCTTTGTCCGTCCCTTCCTGCAACCCCGGGACCTACTGAACGCATCTCGGAAGTGCTCTGATGCCGCCTCCAGCACCTCTTTCGACCCGTGATAGCGCTTCCCCTTAAAAACCACATCCTTGATGACTGTCTTGTCCTTACTCATTTTAACCTTGGCAGAAAGGTACGGCGACGGGACCTCCCCGTGCATTTCCAGGTCCAGCCCGGCCAAAACCTGTGGCCGCTCCCTCTCGCTCTCAAGGTACCCCTCCAGCTGGGCCTCCTTCGTCAACAACCTCTCCTTCATGGCGGCATCCGTGGGGCCCGCCATAACCAACTGGCTCAGCCTCGTGACGTCCGCTTCCAGATGCCTCCTGGTTGCCGCAACCCTCTTCGCCTCTTCCCTCTCATGCGCCCGCAAAGCTGCACTGAGCCGCGCGAGGTTCTGCTCCAGCGTCCGGCTACGACTTGCCTCCACGACCTTTTGAATAACCGCTCTGACCCCCTTCCGGTTTGCCCTTGTCGCCTGGAACCTCCAGATCCCTGGCCCTCCCGTGTGTTCCGACTTGAAAGCCAGGCTGATATGTATAGCGAAACGGTGGTCCGACAGCTTCTTCGGCACCCACACATGCCGCGCTTCTGTTAACTGCCCGAGCAGTGAGGATGACACCAGAGTCCTATCGATCCTGGTCCTGGTGTCTGACGGCCGTGCGCGGAACGTGTACTGCTTCTCCCCTGGGTTAAGCGCCCTGAAGGCATCCTGGAGGTCGAAGGCCGACCAAGCCTCCAGCAGTCTCTGATTCTCCCTACTGGACCCCGTGCGTGACGATCTGTCCAGCTCCGGGTCCGCGATGATGTTTAGGTCTCCTGTCAATACCAGGTGCATCCCCGCTGGCTGCGCCCGAGCGAAAGGGACCAGGTGCTCCGCATGAAACCTCGACCGATTGCCAGGCTGCGCCGGGAGGTATGCTGCGACCACCCGGAAAGCCGTCTCCCCCCCCTCGACGGTCACTCCGAGCAACCTCCCCGTGGGGTGTGTCATAACATCTGTAAAACGTAAGTGCCTTCTGAACGACAAGATCGCTACCCCCCCTGCTCCCTTTTCCGTGCTCGATGCTGCCCAAGCCCTTGGCTTGATCTCTTTCCAAAAATTATGATCTTCCTTAATTCTTGTGTCCGAGAGCACCACTACATCGGCGACTCTCCTCAGCCAGATCCGGTGCTTTGTTCTTTTGCCGTTGCTTCCGAGGCCATTCACGTTGACCCCGCAGATGGTGAGTTGAGGTTTTTTATCCATTAATCCACCGTGTCTTGAGCCCCACGCATCCACGGGCTTTATTACACTGCATACACACATGAGACAACACCCATGATGCTATTTGATTCTGCCTCCTCGCCTCCTTGCCTCCTGACCTCCCGTTGCTCTCTTCTGCGCAGAAATCCCAGACGTCAGGGACACACCTCCGCATGACTACATCCCGAACGCATTCCGTACCGCCAGGAGGTTCAGCTTCCCCTTGCTCTGACGCGTCGCCGAGCCCGCCTTGAGACGCTCCGTGCAGTGCCGAGCAGAGGCCGCATGCTCCGCTGCCTGCGCGAAAGAGATGTCGTGCGCCTTCTCGCAACCCTCCTGAACGCATAGCCACTCCTCCCGCGCGCCGGTGGTGGAGGTAAGAACCATCGCCGGGTCTTCCATTATGGCCTTTGTAGCTGAGGTCAGCTTCAGGGAGGCCGCTGCTCGTAAGGGAGGCGGTACAGAAATGAGCCGTTGCCGCAAAACTGACTGCAGCTACTACAACCTGAAAGGCAATGCCCAGCAAAAGGTTATTACCATTCATCTCATGCACTTGCGCGAGATGTAAGTTCCACTTGGCGAAATTGTCCTGCCGCTCCGTCACGTAATCATCATGGAAACACAGGGCACAGCGCGGGCGGAGAGCTTGTCCACGGTGGTATCACGGACAAAGGCACGAGCACCCCAGACCCGGAAACGCGACGCATCGCCAACCTGCCCCGTCCACCGCAGTGTGGGCGAGGTCTCTGGAGCAGAGACACGGGGCCAGAGGTTGAGCTGATGCGCAGCGTACCGGACTGCAAACGGCCACAGGAAATAGGGGGCAGCCGCATGGATCAAGGAGGTACGAGCGATCTCCATGACTAAGCCAATGCGGCGCTCAGCAACCCCATTCTGCTGTGGAGAGGCCGGAAGCGTGAAAGTCTGGCGGATGCCGTGCTCCGCACGGTAGGCTGCCAAGAGGTCGGAGGAAAACTCACCACCTCGGTCAGAGTGCATACGCAGGACGGGAAAGTCCGACAAGAACCGCTCGCGGAGCTGGAGACGAGCAGCGCGGATCCAAGGGATCAAAACATCAGGGACCTCACCCTTGGTGCGCAAGGGGAAGACCGTGGTGTAGCGCGTGTAGTCGTCGACAACCAGCAGGAAGTACCGCTCGTGGCCCTGTCCACAGACGCGGGCTGGGCCCCACACGTCCAGGTGGAGAGTCTGCAGGGGAGCCTCTGTGGGAGGGAACGAGGAGGAGTGAGGAGCGGCGCGCTGCCGCCCCTCGACGCAGGGAAGACAGGGAGGAGCAGGCGAGGGCGGGAGAGGAGGGAGAACCCTGGGAAGACCAGAGACAAGGTACCGGGAGTGCATGCCACGAAGGCGCTGCAGTGACGGGTGACCAAGACGGTGGTGCCAGAGAACGGTCTGGTGCGACAGGGAGCGACACGAGCAGGGGGCTGACAGCTGACCTGACGCAGACGCAGACGCAGCTACCTGAGGGGACTCAGTGGTCAGTGTGTACAGGTCCGACCCCGGCTGCCGAGTGAAGGTAGCTAGGTGGCGACCCGTACAGTGGGTCACACGCTTATAGGCAGGAGTGAACTGGTGAACACCCCCGTCCTGAAGAGCAAAGCCCGCCACCAAGTTCGTAGAGAACGAGGGGAGGTAAAGACCCGACAGGGTGCCGGACGGGACCGCAGGACAAGGGAGGACAGTGGAGGAGGTCGCAAGGACCGGGCCCCCAGAGGGGTCAGCGAGGGAGACAGCAACTGGCCGAGCTAGCTGCTCAAGGGCAGTGCGGTCACGGAAGAAACAACGGGAAGCACCCGAGTCCAGTGTGAAAGTGTGCAGTGCAGCACTAGACGCAGGACCAGCAAGCGCAGACGCACGAGCACCTGGGGGAGCAGACTCACTAGCACCAAGGGCAGCAGCCTCACCAGGACCTAGGGCAGCAGACGCACTAGCACCTAGAGCAGCTGTCTCACTGGTCCCAATGCCCGGGTCGGGCGGTACACTCAGGTAACAATCACCCTCAACACTAATAGTAAATGCATACATGGCACCAAGGATAGCATCAAAATCAAGAGCAAAGATATCAATGTTCTTTTTAAGCAGATCAGCCCAGCGGGGCAGCTCAGCGGCGTCAGGAAACTGCTCGCGCCAGGCGTCGTCGAGACGAAAGAAGCAGCGCTGCGCCGTGTGGAACCTCCCACAGGTCTGGCCAGTGCGGTCACCTGTGCGGATAACGTACGGGCAGGTACCTCCACCCACAGACCCCCCACGCTGAGAGTACCACTCACGGAGCTGCTGGGGCGAGGGAGTCTCGTCGGGACGCTGCTGCTGCTGCCTCTGGCCACCGCCGAACCCCCCACGCTGCATCGCTCCACCGCGCCCGCCACCAGCTCCACCGCCGCCACCACTGCCACCACCACCCCCACCGCCCCCACCACCGCCGCCGCCACCACCCCCTGCTCCGCCACTGACCCCCCCACCACCAGCGCCACTCCCACCTCCGCCACCACCCCCGCCCCCCCCACCCCCTCCACCGCCGCCGCCCCCGCCGCCACCTCCGCCGCCCCTGCCCCCCTTGCCCCTGCCGCCCTTGCGCCTCCCACTAGGAGCAGACGCAGCCCCGACCCCCTCAGCACCGAGGTAGTCGACAGCAGAAGCAGATGCAATGGAGGGGAGGAGGGGGGAGGGGGAGCACACCTCAAAGAAGGGAGAGCGGGGGTCGCCACGAGAGGCACCTACAGCTACAATGCTCTTCTCAGCTGCTAGGAGTTCCTTCTCGAGCACGTCAACAGTGAGGTCAGTGGGGGAGAGGGCGAGAAAGTGGTCCCTGACAGTACGAAGGGAGTCAGGGAGGCGGGTGACTAGGTGGTAGAGTGTGAGGTACATCGGGGGAGGGTTCTTGGCTAGGAAATCGGGGGGAAGCGCGGCACGGTAGCGGAGATCACTAGTACGGAGGTGAGTGATGAGGTCAGCTACAGTGGCAAAGGCAGACAGATCGGGGAAGAGGTAGGGCAGCGAGAGACGGCCTATCGCAGCAGTGGCAGGGAAGGAGTAGCGCGCAACTACCGCATCGTACAGCTCCTTAATGGTGTTATGCTGGCCGAAGTGCTCGCGCTCATCTAACGGCAGGTGGCTGCGAACGGCTAGGCGAGCGTGAGCATCACGGGTCTGCCACTATGAGCGAGCAGTACTGTCAGCAGTAGTAGCAGGTGCGGGAGCGGCGCCTGACGTGTGGTCATACAGGGAAACATCGTCCTTGGCAGTGATCTGGAGGAACAGGTGCAGGTCATCGAGCCAAACATCAAACTTAATCGGGCGGCCCTCAGCGTCAAAGGTGAGAACAGTAGGACTGGCCATAGTGGCAGTAGCAGCAGTAGAAACAGTAGTAGCTGTAGCAGTAGTAGCAGTAGCAGGAACAGAACAGCAGGTGCTGCAGGTGGGGCACAGTAGGGCAGCGCGGCTCGGTCAGGGCGGCGCGGCTCAGTTTGGCCGGCGCGGCTCGGTTCGGGCGGCGCGGCTCGGTTCGGGCGGCGCGGCTCGGGCAGGGCGGCGCGGCGCGGCTCGGACTAGGCTACGCGGCACGGCGTGACGGTGGGCCTGCGCGTGGGCGGCTGTAGCGGGCGGGCCGCGGCTGTGCGTGGGCTGCAGTCGCGCGCGGGCGGCGGCCTACAAGGGCGACGCGGCGGCCTACGGGCGGGGCTGCAACGCTCTGGACGGCCAAGAGGGCCGGTCGACGGGCGGCTAGCGGGCTGCTCGTGGGCGGCGCTGGTCGTGCGGGCGGCTAACGGTCAGCGCGCGCGCAGAAAAGGCCGCGCGCGGGCTGCTAGCGGGCTACGTGCGCTAAAAAAAAGGCCGCGCGCGGCACTAGCGAGCTGCGCATGGGCAGCAGGAGAAGGAGAGGCGCACGAGGGTGCACTAGTAGAGAGGCGCTCGAGGGCGCTAAGTCGATAGGGCGCTCGAGGGCGCTTCTAGCGGAACGGTGGGCCCTTAGGTAAGTGGTCCTAGGTTCCTAACCTAGGCTCGTAATACCATGTCATAATGAGAGAAGTGAATTGACTAGCAAGATTGAGAGTACAAGTAGGAAACCCTAGAATATTGTACCCCCTAAGGCTAAACCCACTGTAGCCTACAGAACAGTAACCCATATAATGTTTGACAGCTTCAGGTTCAATTTCTTACTGATTCGAAATCTCCTGGGGAGTACAATTTCCGAAATGCTCTGATTGGTCGAAATTTGCTGTTTCGCGATTGGTCGAAATTTGCGCACATCGCAAATTTTGGAGACAAGTAATTTTGTCGACCAGAAACGCTCTGCTCGACGGTGCCTGTTTCGAGCTTAATTCTGTCGACAAGCGTTTCGTCGAAACGCTGTTTTCTATCATTTCGTCGACCCGCAAGGCTCGATTTCGACGCCGTTTTGCTCCCCTCGACAAGTGCCTCGTCGAGGGGCAGTTGCGTTGAGCAGAAACAACACTTCAATTTCGGCGAATTAATCTCGTCGAAAATCGACCCGTCGTTCAGAGATAAAAGTCCCTGAAGTCACCGATGACCACGAAACGAACACCGTTGTGCTCTAAAAAGCATGGGCGACTTCGCCCAAGCGAGGGCGGGGCCTTTTCTCCTCGACAAGTAGTATGGTGGCGATCCGGTGATGCAGGAGTCTGTTGTTCTTGCCATGCAGCTTACGATGTTTCTTGCGCCTTGTGCAGATTTTGTCGTTGAGGACTGTACTTGATTGGTGGGATGCGCTTGTGTAGAGGCTACTTGACTGCTTGATGGTCGAAGTTGATGCTGCGGCGGCGTTGACTGCTGCTGATTCGGACAGTGTGTGCGATGGTGTCCTGACGTCTTGCAGAGATGGCAGAACGGTGGTACGTATTGTTGAGCTTGATGTTTGTTCTGTCGATTGTTGTAGTTGTTGTAGCGCCGTTGAGTGTGGAACGCGAACTCTGGTGCTGACGCTCTTTTCTTGTGTCGTTCTTCGTGTAGGTCCATGTCCTGCTGTTCAGCGTGAATTTCGGCGTAGAGTGCCGCTTCGGAGATCTTTCCGTGAGCTCGGAGGATAGCTCGAGTGGAGCGCCAATGAGGACCGAGATCTGTGATGACAACTGTCACGAAGGCTTCTTCGGATATTGATCCTTCGCATCGAAGGAGTCTGTCGCGCAGTCCGCGACAACGGCTGATATACGCCATCCCTTTTTCGCCGGGTTTCTGTTAGAATATATATGTAACTGCCTGTAGCTGTAGTTTAGTGCAGTTATTATAAAATGTTGGTGGTGCACCTTCTTTGCATGCTCTGTTTGCTATCTGTACCCTAGTGCTATAGTGAACATCATTCCCATTCTCGACTCTCCCTCTTGGCACAACTATCTCGACTCCCCCCTTGGCCTAGGCTACTAAGCCTAGGCCCTAAACCTAACTACCACCTTCCTAGTATTCTTGACATGGCATTAGAGCCTGTTACGTCCTGGCCTGTGGGCCTGCCTCAAGCTTCCGCTGCTATTTTTCCGGTCGCGCGCCGCGGGCGCGTGGTGAATTTCCTTCAGTCCCGCGCCCGGGTGGCGCGTGACGTTTTATCTGCTCGTCACGGACCCGCCCCTGGCGCCCGCGACGGTGCCTTGAGCCGCCGCGGACCCGCCCCTGGCGCCTGCGACGGTGCCCTGAGCCGCCGCGGACCCGCCCCTGGCGCCCGCGACGGTGCCCTGAGCCGCCGCGGACCCGCCCCTGGCGCCCGCGACGGTGCCCCTGCCTCACCCGCGCCTGCACTCGGTGTAGCCGCCCCTGCACCACCCAGCGCCTGCCCTTGGAGCAGCCGCTCCCGCTCCTGCACTCGGTGCAGCCGCCTCTGCCTCACCCCGCGCCTGCACTCGCTGCAGCCGCCCCTGCCCTACCCGCGCCGACCCTCTGTAGCCGCTCTACGGCTTTCTCCCTGCCCCCCCCCCCCTCCTCCTTCGTCTCCCTGCAGCCGTGGGGGGGAGGGTATGGGGGTGGCGGGTGTGGGGGTGATGGGTGGTGTGCTTCCCTTCCCCTCCTTCTTTCGTTCCCACTGCTGCAGCTGCCGCTGGGGGAGAGGGTGTGAGGGTGTGGGGGAGCCGGGGGAGTGGCACTGGGGTGGCGGGTGTGAGACCAACCAGCAGCCGTCCCTCCACCTCTCCTCTCTTCCCCCCTCTGCTGCTCCTGCAGCAGTGTGGGGGGTAGGGGGAGGGGGAGGGTGAGGGGATGGAGGGGGTGACCAGCCAGCACCAGCCCGCCTCCTCTCTCTCCCTGCCGCCCCTCCTGTGGTCGGGGGGGGAGGAGAGTAAGGGGGTGGCAGGAGTGTCTTGCTGTCGCCTGCCCCTTTGCTGCTGTACCTGCTCTGTTACCGTGCATGCTGTTGCTGTTGCTGGTGTACCCCTGCAGGTTGTGTTCTGCACAAACTCTTGCTGCAGGCAGTTATGGGGGAGTGTTAGAATATATATGTAACTGCCTGTAGCTGTAGTTTAGTGTAGTTATTATAAAATGTTGGTGGTGCACCTTCTTTGCATGCTCTGTTTGCTATATGTACCCTAGTGCTATAGTGAACATCATTCACATTCTCGACTCTCCCTCTTGGAACAACTATCTCGACTCCCCCCTTGGCCTAGGCTACTAAGCCTAGGCCTTAAACCTAACTACCACCTTCCTAGTATTCTTGACAGTTTCATTTCCACTGTTGTCAGCTGTGCCATGAGACGACTTTGGATGTTGCGTAGGAGAATCGTATATGCCATTAGTGACTGATACGTATACTGTTGCTTGTCGTACTGCGTCCCGTGTGTTGGATATGGCAGGGACCCGTCGAAGAATCCGAGAATCTGCGCGCCTTCCATCATCAATTCGAACTCGAATGACCAGGTATAGAAGTCTTTGCCGTCGAATGGTCTTGATGTTTGCACTTTTAAGACTTGCGCGAACTGCGATTGGACCTGAAGCGCGTCCTGTTATAGTCACAGTATGCTTCAATGTGCCTAAAACGAATGATAGAGTGCACAGTCGGATTTTTGCACAGCGGCTTTAAACGTTCATAGCGATCTGCTCACAACTCCAAATGACTTCATTCAACTTGGATCTGGAGCGCCTTAACGTTGCCTACAATAGGCAATTTTGATCGCACGATTTCATCAAGAATTGACGACACAGCGTCGGTTTGAACGAACGGCACTATGGCAGCCACTATAGTCTTAGAACACACAATAGGAAGAGTTAGCAAGAGTTACGAGTTGGGAATGACTCCCAGCTCCTACAAACCCCAAGAGCCGAGATACAGTGATGTGGAACAGTGCCACACTGTCCCCAACCACGAAGGGTCTCGAAACTACCCTTCACTAGGGCCTACACCAAGTGAAATGTTACACTACACAAAGTAATGTAACTATCTTCAACACCTTGAGGTGTACCCTTTTGGCGAGCTTCGAAATCACTTGAAGCTTGAAACCAAGGCTCGGGTTCTTCATCACAAACTCATCCTTGAGTTCTTGATGGGTCTGCTGCACACACCTGCGACACGCCGAACGTTCGACAAGCGACAAAATAGAAGCCGCGCACGACAAAATAGAAATCGCGCGGGACACACAAAATGACCGCGTTACACGCGACTAGCGATAATTCGCTATAAACTTGTCACACACACACTCGACATCAGGACCCATCATTCACACACCATTATAAGCATGAAATATATATATTTATTTCATGCACACATACCACTCCATGCACACACACGCACACGGACAACAAGCCGAGTGCAAACCGTAGGGTTAAACCAACAAACTCCCCCTCGGATTGTTGGCCTTAGGATCTTGCTCTCTCAGTTCAGAGCCATCCCAGCCAGCTTGCAACACTTCCAGTGCTGCTGCTCCACCAAACTCTTGGTCATCATGTCAGCTGGCTGCCCCGTCGTCTTCACGTAGCGCAATTCAACTTCACCCGCGGCCACCATGCTCCTCGTCCAATGCCACTTCACCCTCATGTGCTTCGTCAGGCCGTGTAGCACAGGGTTCTTAGCTAGAGCAATGGCTCCCTGGCTGTCACAATAGAGAGGAGTAGGTCCTTGCTGCTCCTCCCCCAATTCAGTCAACAAACGACGCTGCCACACAATCTCCCGTACGGCACGGAAGAGTGCCATGTACTCGGACTCCACCGAGCTCAAAGCTTGGTCAACCTGCTTCTTGCTTTCCCAAGCAGTAGGGCCTCCACCAACACAGCAGATGAAGCCTCCCACACTCGTCATGTCCTCTGGTTCCGATGCATATGAAGCATCCGAGTAGGCGGTGAGGAACAAACGCCCGGGTTCTACACCATCCGCGCCCTTTTGACGCCTTTGTGCCGCCGCCGAGTATTGCAGCCCAACGGTCGGTGTTTGGCCAAGATACTTGGCCACCCTCATTCCAGCTGCTACCTGCTCCTCATTAGGGCATTGAACAACCCTTGCCAGCTGCCCGGTAGCAAACGCGACATCCGGTCGTGTGTTGACCGCCGCATACATGAGGCTGCCCACCAACGAGTGAAATCGGCGCCTCTCCTCTTCACCAACGCTCTCCTCCTCTGGTCCCTTCACACACTTGAACCCAGAGGGAAAGGGAGTAGCCACATGGCCTTCACTCTGCCCAAAGTTGGCAGCCAAGGCCTCCAGGTACTTCCGTTGGTGCACTCGCATGCACCGCTTCTCCACGTCACGCTCGATGTGGAGCCCAAGGTAGAAGTTCACGTCCCCAAGGGACTTGCACTTGAATTTGTCTTGAAGCTTCAGCATCACCTCCTTCACAAGGTCAGAGGAGGGTGAGAAGATCAGGATGTCGTCCACGTACACCACCATGAAGCTCCTCTGCTCCCCCTCGCCAAGCATGAACAAGGAGTGATCGGCCGTTGAGGGAGTGAAACCGATCTCCTCCAACACTTCACGCAGCTTCATGTACCATTGCCTAGGGGCCTGCTTCAGCCCATAGAGGGCCTTCTTCAGCTTCCACACTCTGCCACTACCGTCGTCAAACCCCTCTGGCTGCGCCATGAAAATCTCCTCCTCAAGGATTCCGTTGAGGAACGCCGTTACGATGTCTAGCTGCTTCACCACCCAACCTTTGATGGTGGCTCCCGCGAATAGGGTTCGCAGCGTCATCGGCTTCACCACTGGAGCAAACAGCTCCTTGAAGTCCACCTTTCTCCTTTTGCTGGTACCCCTTGGCCACCAGCCTAGACTTGTAACGCTCGATCTTGCCGTCGGCGTCGGACTTGATCTTGAAGAGCCAATTGGACGTAATTGCCTTACGCCCCTCCGGTAGCTCCACCAGTTCAAACGTGTCATTCTCCTCGATGCTCTTCAGCTCACTCTCCATTGCCTTCTTCCACTCCTCAGCATCACTACTCTCCAGGGCCTCCTTGAGAGTTGCTGGTTCTCCCGGCATCTCCACCGGAGAGAAGAACGCGAAGGCACACTCCTCGTAGTCACTCTCCTCGTCGTCTCCGACCATCATTGCCGCTCCGGCCAGGGCGGTCTTGCCCTGCTTTCCCGGCGCATCATAGGTCAGCCTACTTGGGGGTTGGACTCTCCTCTTCCCCCTTCCTTCCTCCTCAGCTGCAGGGACTTGAAGGTCTTGACGTTGCTGCGGTGTGGCTCGAATCCGTGGAGCACTCGTAGTGCGGGAAGGGAGTGACGGTGCACGCTCGCTCACTTGCTGCACCTCCTCCTCTTCTTCCTCTGCATCATTGGCCTCCTCTACCCCATTCACAAGGGAGGATTGCCTTGTGGTGGTGCTGCCGCTGCTCAGCTCCAAAGGCAGCTCCACATGCTCCAGACCGGAACTCTTCACCTCCCCAGACCGCACGCCTATCTTCGCCTCATTCTCCGCCTTCCAATCCTTGTACATGAAGTTCTCCATGAACTTGCAGTCCCTGCTCACCAGGAATTTCTTGGTGAATGGGTCCCAAAGAAGCCATCCCTTGCTGTTTTGAGCCATGCCCAAGTGCACGGCCCACACCGCCTTGGCACCAAGCTTGTTGTGCCGAAGATGCTTAGGCACGAGCGCCATGCACATGCACCTGAACACCCGAAACATATCCACCTTTGGCTTCCTTCCAAGCCACTCCACATAGGGCACCCATTTGTCTGCTCCCACATGAGTCAAAACTATGTTCTTGGCCACACACGCGCTCCGCACCGCATCAGGCCAGAACTAGTCGGGTAGCCCGGCTTCAATGAGCAACCCGCGTGCCGCCTCCGTGATCGTCCGGTTCGCTCGCTCGGCGATGCCGTTCATTGCAGGGGAGTATGGCATGGTGAGGGAGTGCCGAATACCATTCTTCTTCAGCCACAACCCAAACTCCTTGCTCAGGAACTCTCCCCCTCGATCGGTGCGGATTGACTTGACTAGACGGTCTTGTTGCCGCTCCACCATCGGGAACCAATCCGTCTTCAACGTTTCAGCTACATCGCTCTTCTTGGCCAGCACGTACACCCAAGTCATACGGGTGTAGACGTCCACAATAGTGAGGAAATACTCAGCTCCAGCAGCTCCAAGCTTCAGGGGGCCCACCACGTCCATCACCACCTCATCAAGTGGTGCCTTAGCCGTTGTCTCCGAACTAGAGAATGGGAAACAGGTGAACTTGGCTTGCATGTACGTTGGGCAGCCAAGCACCTCATCGGGCTCTCCCTTCACACGTATGCCAGCAACCATCTGGTTCTTCACTAGCTGCTGCAAGATGGGAAACGCCACGTGCCCCATTCGCCGATGCAAAGTGAGCCAATCACACTCCCCCGTAGCCGAAGTTGGGTTGGAGAATGCCGCGCTCGCAATAGCGCCCCACATGCTCTCTCCGTACTCCTCCTCCGCTGCTGCCTCGGGGTTCTCCTCACCCTTGTGCTGCTCCTTGGCTGCTGCACCTTTCTCCTTAGGTTCACCAAACTTGCTGATCCCTCCAAGATTGCACTTCTTGGACTCCTTCTCCTTAACGCGGTCGTTCGCGCCATCGCCGCTACCAACCGCTTCACCCTTGGTGCTGACGCTTGCTGCCACTTGCCTCTCCTTAGGCATGGGGACCATAGGGATCTGCCACATCTCGTTGTAGACGTCCCTATCCTCGTGAAGGTCCCAAAGAATCCGATCGCCAAGCCTTGCGGTGTAGGTCTTGGCTCCCTTCGAGTTTGTGTCCATGCCGGCCTTTGCCAACCGCCGCACGGAAATCAAGTTCGCAGCAAGGCTGGGCACCCAAAGCACGTTCTTGAGGCCCACCATCTTCCCATCAGCACCCTTGAACATGGCCTTCCCCATGCCTTTCACCTCTGCTCGCTGCCCCAAAGCCGATGTGACATGCTTCACCGGTGACGGTTCAAGTTCGGTGAGCAAGTCCGCGCGAGGTGTCATGGTATAGGTAGCGCCGCTATCGATCACCCAATAGTCCAGGGGGTGTAGGGTGACCTTTCCCACAGCTGCAGGCTCTTCAAAGTCTTCATCCTTCTCTGGTGCAGCCGGTGCTTGAGTTGACACAAAGTAGAATAGACCCGGGTACCGATCGCCGCTCGGGTCCTTGTCGTTATCTTCGCTCTTCACATTTGCAGCACCACCTCCGCGACCGCCACGGCCTCCACGGCCTCTTCCTCTCCCTCCTCCTGCTCCTCTACCCTCTTGGCCTTGAGCAGGGGTCCAACCATCAGGGAGTTTGAAGCAATCGCGCCACATATGTCCGCTCTTGCCACAATAGTGACATTCGCCGTCAAATCGTCCGCGACCGCGACCGTAGCTCTTGTCGTCGCTGCCGTAACCGCCACTCCCGCGGCCTCCGCCGAAGTTGCTGCCACCATACCTTCCTCCTCCTCGTCCTCTGCCTCTTCCTCGACCATATCCACGGCCGATGCTCGCTGCCCCAGCGCCATCCGCACTCGCCAACTCACGGCGGCGGAAATCTTCTTGAAGGATAGCTCGTTTCACGTCTTCAAGCGAGAGGCGGGGCAAGTCGCGATTCAGGTTGATGATGAGCGAGGACCATGACTCGGGGAGTAGGGCCAGCAACTTGGTCTTCTTTTGGAGCTCACTGTAGTTCAAATCAGCTCCCTCAAGCCTCGTCAACAAGTCGAAGAATTTCTGCACCCCGTCTTCCACGGGTTCATCTTCCTCAATTCGTAGCGTCGCCATTTGCCGTTCCAACACCACAGCTACCGCCGCTATTGCAGGAGCGTGTACACCCTTGAGAGCAGCCCATGCCTTTGGTCCCTTCTCTGGATCATGCTAGAAAGGCTTGATGTGACGGATTTGACTGCTCCCCAACGCTTGCCCAAGTAGGAGGTAGCCTTGTGCGCTCTTCCGCACCCACGGGCTCTTCTCCGGGTCGTTCTCGGGACGCTTCTCCGTTCCTTCCATCACCTCCAGCAGGTCATAATGGTCGAACACATTCTCCATTCTGAAGGACCATTCAGCAAAGTTGTCGCCGTTGAACTTGTCAAGCCCGAACACTCTTGGTTCGTCCCTAGAAGGTCCAAGAGTCGGTTGCACGGGCGCCACGGCTGACTCACGGGCTTGGCCTTGTGCTTGGGCATCTCCATTTCCACCAGCACCTCTGCCACCCCTTTCTTCAGGTCCAGCCATAGTCGTAGCTGCTCCAAGGGGCTCTGATACCACTTGTTATAGTCACAGTAGGCTTCAATGTGCCTAAAACGAATGATAGAGTGCACAGTCGGATTTCTGCACAGCGGCTTTAAACGTTCATAGCGATCTGCTCACAACTCCAAATGACTTCATTCAACTTGGATCTGGAGCGCCTTAACGTTGCCTACAATAGGCAATTTTGATCGCACGATTTCATCAAGAATTGACGACACAGCGTCGGTTTGAACGAACGGCACTATGGCAGCCACTATAGTCTTAGAACACACAATAGGAAGAGTTAGCAAGAGTTACGAGTTGGGAATGACTCCCAGCTCCTACAAACCCCAAGAGCCGAGATACAGTGATGTGGAACAGTGCCACACTGTCCCCAACCACGAAGGGTCTCGAAACTACCCTTCACTAGGGCCTACACCAAGTGAAATGTTACACGACACAAAGTAATGTAACTATCTTCAACACCTTGAGGTGTACCCTTTTGGCGAGCTTCGAAATCACTTGAAGCTTGAAACCAAGGCTCGGGTTCTTCATCACAAACTCATCCTTGAGTTCTTGATGGGTCTGCTGCACACACATGCGACACGCCGAACGTTCGACAAGCGACAAAATAGAAACCGCGCACGACAAAATAGAAATCGCGCGGGACACACAAAATGACCGCGTTACACGCGACTAGCGATAATTCGCTATAGACTTGTCACACACACACTCGACATCATGACCCATCATTCACACACCATTATAAGCATGAAATATATATATATATATTTATTTCTTGCACTCATACCACTCCATGCACACACACGCACACGGACAACAAGCCGAGTGCAAACCGTAGGGTTGCACCAACACGTCCAGTGTCTTTTCTTGTCCAGGTGAAGGCTGCTGATGCGGCATGAAGCTGATGGAGCCGCGTTGGGGCTCGTATGGAGCCTAAGGTAGGTTGCTGCTGGTTTCCGCGCGTGTAGGATGAGCCATCGAGACTCATTGGAGTGACGCCGTTGTTGTTGTCACTGTTGTTTGACTGCGCAGGTGCTGCGTGCTGGTGCTGTTCGTAGAAGGACATGAAGGAGAAGAACTTCTCTATCATGTTTGGGTCGAAGCCGGTCGTTTGGTTTGCAGGAGTTTCCGTGGACTCAGCAGCTGGTCTTGTTGCCGTGCTTCCCTCTGTCTGTAGGCCAGAGGCTGGAGGTGGAGTAGGAGTAGTGCCGGGAGAGCCGTTAGAGGAGCTTCTCTCCTTCTGTGTTGCCATGTCTTCTGATGTTGTAGGAGTTTAAACGAAGTGGAGTTTTGCCTTGTCTGCTCTCATACCATGTTGGGTTGAGAAAAGCCCTTAGGATCTTTCAAGACTAAGATTCTGTCAAGAATGTTGTATTGCGGAAGCGTTTAATGATAAACTTGTTGAACCACCTTGCGCTGGTGTGTGAGGGCAAGATCGATTACTTATATCAAAGGAATATAAGCTTTTATAAGATTACTATTGGTGCAACCCTACGGTTTGCACTCGGCTTGTTGTCCGTGTGCGTGAATGTCTGTGTGTATGGAATGGTATGAGGGCATGGGATAATATATATTTCATGCTTATAATTGTGTGTGAATGTTTGAGTCATGATGTCGAGTGTGTGTGTCGAGTCAATAGCGAGTTATCGCTAGACGCGTGTTACGCGGTCGTTTGTGTCTCGCGCGCGGTTTCTATTTTGTCGTGCGCGGTTTCTATTTTGTCCTGTGTCGAACGTTCGGCGTGTCGCAGGTGTGTGCAGCAGACCCATCAAGAACTCAAGGATGAGTTTGTGATGAAGAACCCGAGCCTTGGTTTCAAGCTTCAAGTGATTTCGAAGCTCGCCAAAAGGGTACACCTCAAGGTGTTGAAGATAGTTACATTACTTTGTGTAGTGTAACATTTCACTTGGTGTAGGCCCTAGTGAAGGGTAGTTTCGAGACCCTTCGTGGTTGGGGACAGTGTGGCACTGTTCCACATCACTGTACCTCGGCTCTTGGGGTTTGTAGGAGCTGGGAGTCATTCCCAACTCGTAACTCTTCCTAACTTGTGTTCTAAGTCTATAGTGGCTGCCATAGTACCGTTCGTTCAAACCAACGCTGTGTCGTCAATTTTTTATCAAATCGTGCAATCTAAATTGCTAATTGTAGACGACGTAAAGACGCTCCAGATCCAATTTGAATCAAGTCATTTGCAGCTGTGAGCAGAACGCTATCAACGTTTGAAGCCGCTGTGCAGAAATCCGTCTGTGCTCTCTATCTTTCGTTTTAGGCACATTCAAGCCTATTGTGACTATAACAAGTGGTGTCAGAGCCCCTTGGAGCAGTTTCGACAATGTCTGGACCTGAGGAAAGGGGTGGCAGAGGTGCTGGTGGCAGTGGAGAAGCTCAAGCTCAAGGCCAACCCAGTGATTCAGCCATGGCGCCCATGCAACCAAGTCTTGGCCCACCTAGGGATGAGCCTAGGGTGTTTGGGCTTGACAAGTTCAACGGTGACAACTTTGCTGAATGGTCCTTCAAGATGGAGAACATCTTTGACCACTATGACCTGCTGGAGGTGATGGAAGGAACGGAGAAGCGCCCCGAGAACGACCCGGAGAAGAGCCCGTGGGTGCGGAAGAGCGCATAAGGCTATCTCTTACTTGGGCAAGCGTTGGGGAGCAGTCAGATCCGTCACATCAAGCCATTCCAGCATGAACCAGAGAAAGGACCAAAGGCATGGGCTGCTCTCAAGGGTGTACATGCTCCTGCAACAGCGGCGGTAGCGGTGGTGTTGGAACGGCAAATGGCGGCACTACGAATTGAAGAAGACGAAGCGGTTGAAGAAGGGGTGCAGAAATTCTTCGACTTGTTGACGCGGCTTGAGGGAGCTGATTTGAACTACAGTGAGCTCCAAAAGAAGACCAAGTTGCTGGCCTTACTCCCAGAGTCATGGTCCTCGCTCATCATCAACCTTAATCGCGACTTGCCCCGCCTCTCGCTTGAAGACGTGAAGCGAGCTATCCTTCAAGAGGATTTCCGCCGCCGTGAGTTGGCGAGTGCGGATGGCGCTGGGGCAGCGAGCATCGGCCGTGGATATGGTCGAGGAAGAGGCAGAGGACGAGGGGGAGGAAGGTTTGGTGGCAGCAACTTCGGCGGAGGCCGCAGGAGTGGCGGTTACGGCAGCGACGACAAGAGCTACGGACGCGGTCGCGGCCGATTCGACGGCGAGTGTCACTATTGCCACAAGAGCGGACACATGTGGCGCGACTGCTACAAACTCCCTGATGGTTGGACCCCTGCTCAAGGCCAAGAGGGTAGAGGAGCAGGAGGAGGGAGAGGACGAGGCCGTGGAGGCCGTGGCGGTCGCGGTGGCGGAGCTGCAAACATGAAGAGCGGAGACAACGACAAGGACCCGAGCGACGATCGATACCCGGGTCTATTCTACTTCGTGTCGACGCAAGTACCGGCTGGTCCAGAGAAGGATGAAGGCTTTGAGGAGCCAGCAGCTGTGGGGAAGGTGACCCTACACCCCCTGGACTATTGGGTGATTGATAGTGGCGCTACCTATAGCATGACACCTCGCCCGGACTTGCTCACCGAACTCGAGCCGTCACCGGTGAAGCATGTCACATCGGCTTTGGGGCAGCGAGCAGAGGTGAAAGGCATGGGCAAGGCCATGTTCAAGGGTGCTGATGGGAAGATGGTGGGCCTCAAGAACGTGCTTTGGGTGCCCAGACTTGCTGCAAACCTGATTTCCGTGCGGCGGTTGGCAAAGGCCGGCATGGACACGAACTCGAAGGGAGCCAAGACCTACACCGCAAGGCTTGGCGATCGAATTCTTTGGGACCTTCATGAGGACAGGGATGTCTACAACGAGATGTGGCAGATCCCAGTGGTCCCTATGCCTAAGGAGAGGCAAGTGGCAGCAAGCATCAGCACCAAGGATGGAGCGGTCGGTAGCGACGATGGCGCGAACGGTCGCGCTAAGGAGAATGAGCTCAAGAAGAGCAAACCTGGAGGGACCAGCAAGTTCAGTGAACCTAAGGAGAGTGGTGCAGCAACCAAGGAGCAGCAAAAGGGTGAGGAGAACCCAGAGGCAGCAGCGGAGGAGGACTACGGAGAGAGTATGTGGGGCGCTATTGCGAGCGCGGCATTCTCCAATCCAACTTCGGCTACGGGGGAGTGTGATTGGCTCACCTTGCATCGGCGCATGGGGCATGTGGCCCTGCCCATCTTGCAGCAGCTAGTGAAGAATGAGATGGTTGCTGGCATACGTGTGAAGGGGGAGCCCGATAAGGTGCTTGGCTGCCCGACGTGCATTCAAGCCAAGTTCACCCGGTTTCCGTTCCCTAGTTCGGAGGCAACGGCAAAGGCACTGCTTGTTGAGGTGGTGATGGACGTGGTGGGCCCCCTGAAGCTTGGAGCTGCTGGAGCTGAGTATTTTCTCACCATTGTCGACGTCTACACCCGCATGACTTGGGTGTACGTGCTGGCCAAGAAGAGCGACGTGGCTGAAACGTTGAAGACGGATTGGTTCCCGATGGTGGAGCGGCAACAAGACCGTCTAGTCAAGTCAATCCGCACCGATCGAGGGGGAGAGTTCCTGAGCAAGGAGTTTGGGTTGTGGCTGAAGAAGAATGGTATTCGGCACTCCCTCACCATGCCATACTCCCCTGCAATGAACGGCATCGCCGAGCGAGCGAACCGCACAATCACGGAGGCGGCACGCGGGTTGCTCATTGAAGCCGGGCTACCCGACTATTTCTGGCCTGATGCGGTGCGGAGCGCGTGTGTGGCCAAGAACAGAGCCTTGACTCATGTGGGAGCAGACAAATGGGTGCCCTATGTGGAGTGGCTAGGAAGGAAGCCAAAGGTGGATATGCTTTGGGTGTTCGGGTGCATGTGCATGGCGCTCGTGCCTAAGCATCTTCGGCACAACAAGCTTGGTGCCAAGGCGGTGTGGGCCGTGCACTTGGGCATGGCTCAAAACAGCAAGGGATGGCTTCTTTGGGACCCATTCACCAAGAAGTTCTTGGTGAGCAGGGACTGCAAGTTCATGGAAAACTTCATGTACAAGGATTGGAAGGCGGAGAATGAGGCGAAGATAGGCGTGCGGTTTGGGGAGGTGAAGAGTTCCGGTTTGGAGCATGTGGAGCTGCCTTTGGAGCTGAGCAGTGGCAGCACAACCACAAGGCAATCCTCCCTTGTGAATGGGGGAGAGGAGGCCAATGATGCAGAGGAAGAAGAGGAGGAGGTGCAGCAAGTGAGCGAGCGTGCACCGTCACTCCCTTCCCGTACTACGAGTGCTCCACGGATTCGAGCCACACCGCAGCAACGCCAAGGCCTTCAAGTCCCTGCAGCTGAGGAGGAAGGAAGGGGGAAGAGGAGAGTTCAACCCCCTAATAGGCTGACCTATGATGCGCCGGGAAAGCAGGGCAAGACAGCCCTGGCCGGAGCGGCAATGATGGTCGGAGACGACGAGGAGAGTGACTACGAGGAGTGTGCCTTCGCGTTCTTCTCTCCGGTGGAGATGCCGGGAGAACCAGCAACTCTCAAGGAGGCTTTGGAGAGTAGTGATGCTGAGGAGTGGAAGAAGGCCATGGAGAGTGAGCTGAAGAGCATCGAGGAGAATGACACGTTTGAATTGGTGGAGCTACCGGAGGGGCGTACGGCGATAACGTCCAAGTGGCTCTTCAAAATCAAGTCGGATGCCGACGGCAAGATCGAGCGCTACAAGTCTAGGCTTGTAGCCAAGGGGTACCAGCAGAAGGAGAAGGTGGACTTCAAGGAGCTGTTTGCCCCTGTGGTGAAGCCGACGACGCTGCGAACCCTATTCGCGGGAGCCGCCATCAAAGGATGGGTAGTAAAGCAAATGGACATCGTAACGGCATTCCTTGACGGCATCCTTGAGGAGGAGATTTTTATGGCGCAGCCAGAGGGGTTTGATGATGGTAGTGGCAGAGTGTGGAAGCTGAAGAAGGCCCTCTATGGGCTGAAGCAGGCCCCTAGGCAATGGTACATGAAGCTGCGCGAAGTGTTGGAGGGGATCGGCTTCACTCCCTCAACGGCCGATCACTCCTTGTTCATGCTTGGCGAGGGGGAGCAGAGGAGTTTCATGGTGGTTTATGTGGATGACATCCTCATTTTCTCACCCTCTTCTGACCTTGTGAAGGAGGTGATGCTGAAGCTTCAAGACAAGTTCAAGTGCAAGGCCCTTGGTGACGTGAGCTTCTACCTTGGGCTCCACATCGAACGAGATGTGGAGAAGCGGTGCATGCGGGTGCATCAACGAAAGTACCTGGAGGCATTGGCTGCCAACTTTGGGCAGAGTGAAGGCCATGTGGCTACACCTTTTCCCTCTGGGTTCAAGTGTGTGAAGGGACCAGAGGAGGAGAGCGTTGGTGAAGAGGAGAGGCGCCGATTTCACTCGTTGGTGGGCAGCCTCATGTATGCGGCGGTAAACACCCGACCGGACGTCGCGTTTGCTACCGGGCAGCTGGCTAGGGTTGTGCAATGCCCTAATGAGGAGCAGGTAGCAGCTGGAATGAGGGTGGCCAAGTATCTTGGCCAAACACCGACCGTTGGGCTGCAATACTCGGCGGCGGCACAAAGGCGCCAAAAGGGCGCGGATGGTGTTGAACCCGGGCGTTTGTTCCTCACCGCCTACTCGGATGCTTCATATGCATCAGAACCAGAGGACATGACAAGTGTGGGAGGTTTCATATGCTGTGTTGGTGGAGGCCCAACTGCTTGGGAGAGCAAGAAGCAGGTTGACCAAGCTTTGAGCTCGGTGGAGTCCGAGTACATGGCCCTCTTCCGTGCCGTACGGGAGATTGTGTGGCAGCGGCGTTTGTTGGCTGAATTGGGGGAGGAGCAGCAAGGACCTACCCCACTGTACTGTGACAGCCAGGGTGCCATTGCTCTTGCTAAGAACCCTGTGTTGCATGGACTCACGAAGCACATGAGGGTGAAGTGGCATTGGACGAGGAGCATGGTAACCGCGGGTGAAGTTGAGTTGCGCTACGTGAAGACCACGGGGCAGCCGGCTGACATGATGACCAAGAGGCTGGTGGAGCAGCAGCATTGGAAGTGTTGCAAGCTGGCTGGGATGGCTCTGAACTGAGAGAGCAACATATCCTAAGGCCAACAATCCGAGGGGGAGTTTGTTGGTGCAACCCTACGGTTTGCACTCGGCTTGTTGTCCGTGTGCGTGAATGTCTGTGTGTATGGAATGGTATGAGGGCATGGGATAATATATATTTCATGCTTATAATTGTGTGTGAATGTTTGAGTCATGATGTCGAGTGTGTGTGTCGAGTCAATAGCGAGTTATCGCTAGACGCGTGTTACGCGGTCGTTTGTGTCTCGCGCGCGGTTTCTATTTTGTCGTGCGCGGTTTCTATTTTGTCCTGTGTCGAACGTTCGGCGTGTCGCAGGTGTGTGCAGCAGACCCATCAAGAACTCAAGGATGAGTTTGTGATGAAGAGCCCGAGCCTTGGTGTCAAGCCTCAAGTGATTTCGAAGCTTGCCAAAAGGGTACACCTCAAGATATTGAAGATAGTTACATTACTTTGTGTAGTGTAACATTTCACTTGGTGTAGGCCCTAGTGAAGGGTAGTTTCGAGACCCTTCGTGGTTGGGGACAGTGTGGCACTGTTCCACATCACTGTACCTCGGCTCTTGGGGTTTGTAGGAGCTGGGAGTCATTCCCAACTCGTAACTCTTCCTAACTTGTGTTCTAAGACTATAGTGGCTGCCATAGTACCGTTCGTTCAAACCGACGCTGTGTCGTCAATTTTTTATCAAATCGTGCAATCTAAATTGCTAATTGTAGACGACGTGAAGACGCTCCAGATCCAATTTGAATCAAGTCATTTGCAGCTGTGAGCAGAACGCTATCAACGTTTGAAGCCGCTGTGCAGAAATCCGTCTGTGCTCTCTATCTTTCGTTTTAGGCACATTCAAGCCTATTGTGACTATAACAATTACAAGGAATATGAAGAGGTGCAACTAGCTGTTTTATTGTTGCTGTTGCGGTTCGATACAGTGACGACTCTGGAAACTGCTCAATAACGAGTCAGTTGTTTGTCCTTGCTGTCGCGCTGAATTTTGGCGAGTCAAGGTCGCTGACCTTTGACCTTCGCGTAACCTCTGTCAGAATGTTATAATTGTCTAGCCTGCAGTGGGGTACTCCATAGTGAGTACAGCCCAATTAGGGTTTGCTATATGTATCCAACTGCTTGCTAGTGAAACCCCTCCTTTCTTCATTCTTGTTTCTGCTACTACTTCTGACAACCTCCAGCTGTTGCGTTTTGTCAACCTCTCTCAAAGTAGGAATGCAACGGAATGTGTGAACTAGGGAAACAAGGGATACAAATAGCAACCCTAAAAGTGTTGTACTGTCAGATTTATATGACATAGCTACTGTAGGCTATAGTGGGGTAGCACATATGGGGTACAGTTTTCTAGGGTTTACATTTGTACCCAACTTTCCCTTAGTCATTCATTCTCGTTCAGTTTCTCATGGTATCGAGCAGGTTCCCCTGTGGGAACTGTTCCTAGGGCCCACCACCTTTTTTTTTCTGCCCGGAGCGCGCTCTACACTGCCCGAGTCGCGCTCCCCTCTCTCGACCCTGTCGCGCCGCCTTAGCGGCCCCGTCGCGTCGCGCCTGCGGCCCCGTCGCGTCGCCCTCGCGGCCCCTGCACGTCGCGCCGCCCTAGCGGCTGCGTCGCGCCGCCCTCGCGGCCCCGATCCGCCGCCCTCGCGGCTCCTTCGTGTCGCGCCGCCTCGCGGCCCTTTCACGCCGCCCTCGCGGCCCTTTCTAGCCGCCCTCGCGGCCTCTTCAAGCCGCCCTCGCGACCCCCCCCTCCTAGCCGTCCTCGCGGCCCCGTCGCCTACCCCTGCGGCCCCGGCGCCGCCCTTCCCTGCCTCGGCGCCGCCTCTGCTGGCCCCGTCGCCTACCCCTGCGGCCCCGGAGCTGCCCTTCCCGGCCCCGGAGCTGCGCTTCCCGGCCCCGGCGCCGCCTCTACTGGCCCCGACGCCGCTCCACCCGGCCCCGACGCCGCTCCACCCGGCCCCGACGCCGCTCCACCCAGCCCCGCCGCCGCTCCACCCGGCCCCGCCGCCGTCCCCACGCGGCCCCGCCGTCACCACCGAGCCGCCGGCGCCGCCGAGCTACTGCCGAGCCGCCCGATCCACCAGAGCCGCCCGAGCCGCCGCGCCACCTGAGCCGCCCGAGCCGCCGAGCTGCAGTTGCTGCTGAGCCGCCGTACCGCCGAGCCGCCCGAGCCGCCCGAGCCGCCGAGTCGCCGAGCCGCAGTTGCTGCCGAGCCGCCGTACCGCCGAGCCGCCCGAGCCGCCCGAGCCGCCGAGTTGCCGACCCGCCGAGCCGCTCGAGCCGCCCTGTCCGGTAAGAGCAGCGCCTCTGTCACTGCACTGCCCTTACCCTACTGTTCGCGCTGCTAGTCTACTGCTGTCATGGCTACCCCTAGTGTCCTCGCTTTTGACGCTGAGGGTCGGGCCATTGACTTTGACGTCTGGGTAGATGACCTGCAGCTTTTCCTACAGTGCGATAGGGCAGACGGTCTCTCCCTCTTTGACCTCACCTCTGGTGCCTCTCCTGCCCCTGCTGCTGATGCCGACGCCACTGTTCGCTCACAGTGGGCCACATGCGATGCTGCTGCACGTCTTGCTGTGCGTCGCCACCTGCCTACCTCTGAGCGTGCGCACTTTAGCCAGTACAAGAGTGCTCACACCTTGTACGACGCTGTAGTTGCGCGCTACTCCTCCCCTGCCACTGCTGCACTGAGCCGCCTCATGCTACCGTACCTCTTCCCTGACCTTGCTGCCTTTCCCACAGTCGCTGACCTCATTACGCACCTCCGCACTAGTGACACTCGCTACCGCGCTGCGCTTCCTGCTGAGTTCTGCGCCAAGAACCCCCCCCCCATGTACATCACCCTCTACTACATAGTCACCCGGCTCCCTGACTCCCTTCGCGTAGTCAGGGACCACTTCCTCTCAGTTTGCCCCACCACTCTCACCGTTGACCTCCTCGAGAAGGCCCTCCTAGCAGCAGAGAAGAGCATAGTCGCTGTAGGAGCCTCTCGTGGTGACCCTCGCACCCCCGTCTTTGAGGGGTGTTCCCCCTCCCCCCTTTTGCCCTCTGTTGCCTCTGCTGCTGCGGCCGACCTCGTTGGTTTCGAGTCGGTCGGCGCTGCGTCTGCCCCGAGCGGGAGACGCCGCACCGGCAAGGGCAAGGGGGGCAAGGGTGCTGGAGGGGCTGGCGGGGGTGGCGGAGGTGGCGGTGGCGGCAGTGGAGGGGGTGGGGGTGGTGGTAGGAGTGGTGGCGGGGGTGGAGGTGTCGGTGGCGGCAGTGGAGGCGGAGGCGGCGGCGGCGGTGGCGGTGGGAGCGGAGGTGGCGGAGGTGGCGGCGGTGGAGGAGGCGGCGGCGGAGGAGGTGGAGCTGGTCGGGGTGGCGCTGCGCAGAGGGTCGGCTCCGGTGGTGGTCAGCGCCAGCAGCAGCAGCAGCAGCGGCAGCAGCGCACTCGTGACATCCCCCCCCCTCAGCAGCTCCGTGAGTGGTACGCTGCACGCCAGCGGGGTGGGGGTACTGGTCCGTGCACCTACGTCCTACGCACCGGCAACCGCGCGGGTGAGCAGTGCGGGGGTGCGCACTCCACCCAGCGCTGCTTTGGCCGCCTGACGGACGCTTGGTGTCACCAGTTCCCTGAGGCCACTGAGATCCCCCGCTGGGGCGAGCTGTCTAGGGCGGGTGTAGCTGTCTTTGACCTTGACTTTGATGCTATTCTTGCTGCCATGTATGCTGTGACTATTAGTGATGAGGGTGACTGTTACCGGTGTTTTCCGCCCGACCCGGGCATTGAGACTGCTGCTCTAGGTACTGGTGAGGCTGCTGCTCTAGGTGCTAGCGAGGCTGCTGCTCTAGGTGCTCGTGCGTCTGCTCCCTCAGGTGCTGGTGAGTCTGCTCTCTCAGGTACTGCGTCGGCTTCGGCCTCCCACACCTTCACCCTTGACTCGGGGGCTTCTCGCTCCTTCTTTCGAGATCGCACCACACTCACGCCGCTTGGCCGGCCAGTTGCAGTCTCTCTGGCAGACCCCTCTGGGGGTCCTGTCCTTGCTCACTTCTCCACTGTCCTCCCGTGTCCGGCGGCCCCCTCTGGCACCCTGTCTGGTCTTTACCTCCCCTCGTTCTCTACGAACTTGGTGAGTGGTGCTGACCTACAGGATGCGGGGGTTCACCAGTTCACTCCTGCGAGTCAGCGGGTGACCCACTGCACGGACGCTCGGACAGGCCGACACCTGGCCACGTTTACACGTCGGCCGGGGTCGAGCCTGTACACACTGACCACTGCGTCTCCTCCAGTCACTGCGTCTGGTCAGGTAGCTGCGTCGGGTCAGGTGTTTGCTGCAGCGTCCAGGTCTGGTCCTGAGTCTGCCCCCTGTTCATGTCGCCTCCTGTTGCACGAGACTCTCCTCTGGCACCACCGCCTTGGTCACCCCTCCCTGCTTCGTCTCCAAGGCATGGCCTCCCGTGTCCTTGTCTCTGGTCTTCCCCGGTCCCTCCCTCCCCTTCCTCCGGGGCCCGGCCCTACCTGCGTCCCTTGTGTCGAGGGGCGGCAGCGGGCTGCCCCTCACTCCTCCCAGTTTCCTCCGACAGAGGCCCCGCTGCAGACGCTTCACATGGACGTGTGGGGCCCGGCCCGCGTCCGTGGACAGGGTCACGAGCGCTACTTCCTGCTGGTGGTTGACGACTACTCGCGTTACACCACAGTCTTCCCCTTGCGCAGCAAGGGTGATGTCACTGAGGTGTTGATCGACTGGATCCGCGCAGCTCGTCTCCAGCTCAGGCAGAGCTTCGGCTCGGACTTTCCTGTTCTGCGTCTGCACTCTGACAGAGGTGGAGAGTTCTCCTCTGGCCTTCTGCGAGCCTACTGTCGTGCACGAGGCATCCGCCAGACCTTCACGCTTCCGGACTCTCCACAGCAAAATGGGATTGCTGAGCGCCGCATTGGCATGGTCATGGACGTCGCCCGTACGTCCATGATGCATGCGGCTGCCCCCCATTTTCTGTGGCCGTTTGCGGTTCGGTACGCGGCACATCAGATCAACCTTCACCCCAGGGTCTCCATGCCGGAGACCTCCCCAGCTTTGCTGTGGACGGGGAAGGTTGGCGATGCGTCTGCGTTCCGTGTCTGGGGATCTCGGGCGTTTGTCCGCGACTTGTCTGCGGACAAGCTGTCCCCTTGTGCTGCTCCTTGTTGCAGAGCCTAGGCGCAGAGTTGCAAAGCGGATGCTTGTAAACCGAATACGGACTTGTTGGAAACCGAATACTGATGCCAAGGTTGGTATGCAGTAACTGAAGGAACGAAATTGACCACTTGATTATATTGATAGATTACAACATAATCAACATGAACCTTATAGAGAAACATAGTGACGTGTGCGAGAACGTTCTACGAGAACGTTGTCCATGAAGAACGTTGTTCAAGGAGAACGTGCAAGCACCTACTCTAGTATGCGGTTCCAGGTTGGGACCGCCAGGTGAAAATACCATCAAGTGAAAACACCATCTGATGTATTTCTACCCGCCCAAGAGTAGTTGCGCAGGTTCTTGCAACAGTGGCAGTTGCACATACGCGTTTGTGCAATGTCGTCACTTCCCTGGTCCAATGTCGAAATGTGCATACCGAAGCGCACAGATTGGAGTGTACTTGGCGAATTCCGCAATACAGGTAAAACCGGTATGCGGTATGCGAAGTCTCGCTACTCCGCATAGGGCTGCTACACGTGAAACCAGACGCGTGCAGGGCTTAGCCTCAACAAATGGTGCTCTACCTCGGAAGAGTTAAGGATATAGACGAATCTATACTTCCTAGAGTTAGGGTGTACGAGATGCAGTACGAACCCGATAAGGATTAGAAATTCCTTACACTATTGTTCGTCATTATCGCCAGAGTTGAACGTGTACAGTACCATCTCTTTCGGCAGCTTGGTGATATGAACCAACGTTCGCGTGAATGGTTGGCTCAAAAGAAGGTGCTGACCAATGACAATCACGCAGTTTGTCGTCACCCAATACGACCTGGTAACCGCATTGGTGCGCGATGTAATGAATATGCAATTCATTACTATAGAGGCTGCTCCTAGCGAGGACAGCCCGAGCACTTCGCGTCAGGATGGTTCGGCCTACACTTTCGCACCGAACCACTTCCGAGTCGCCCATCACCAATCGCGACATTTCCGAGCCACGTACATCACGAGGTTCTCGCCTAGCTAGTTTCCGCCCTATAAATGCTCGTTTTCTTCATTGTTTCTTCATTCGGTAATCACAGTCTCTTTATAGAAGTCTTCCGCGCACTCTGTTTAGTACAACTCATAACACTTGGTATCAGAGCTACTTTCCTAGCTTCCCCGTTTTTTAGAGTGTATTACCCCTCGAGGGGGGGAGACAGGGAAGGATGCCGCGGTGACAGGAGCAGCGCAAGAGCCGGCCAGGAGAACGGGTAGTTGCTCCTAGCGGCCATGAATTTCAAGGCGCTCCTGCAACACCGACGGATCCTTGCCCTCGACGGTCGAGATCGACCGTGGCCTCCCCCCCCCCCCGGGTGGCGGACAGCTTTTGCTGTCGTCGCATTTAATGCGTGAGTTAACTGTGCTGGTTTTCGTCAATTTCGGAGTTATTTCTGTGTAGCGGCTGACGTCGGCAGGCTCGTCGTCGGCGCACGTCCGAAATTGTCGGAAGCAACGTGGTGCGAGTTGACATTCTTCACGTGGTCGTCAACTGCGCACGAAAACATCGGAGTGGACTGCATGCAACATGTGGCGTTGAAGGGTCTTCGTCACGTTGTGCATGAGCCTGCTGGAGGTCTTCGGCAAGTGGCGCGTTGTCACTGTGCGCGAAGATTTCGGGTAGCAGCACGTGGAAAACGACTGCTGTGCGAGCAGCAAGACGCAATGTGTGATTTGCGTTAGAAAAACAGACGGCGAGGAGAGGCGGCGTGGCGACTGCCCGAAGAAAGCGGGGGTCTACCGTCGTCCTGCCCGGGTGCGGCAGGTGTTGCTGCAAGAGGGTGCGTCGTGGGCGTTTTTCGGCAGGAGCGGCACAGTGTGGGACGGAAGTTATTTTCAAACCACCGAAAAGATCGGAAAAGGCCGCCTACGACTAGACTGTTCGCGTTAGGGTCACTTCTGTGCCTGCATCGAGATCGGCGAAAATTTCGGAGCAACAGCAGCAGCCGACACTGTACTTCAGGCGAGACAGGTTCCCCCTGATCAAGGGAAGTTGCGCCGCAGACAGGGCAGTACACCGACGGGACAACGGTTTGGCGAAGCGTCTAGACCCGCGAATTTCGCCTGGTCTACCGGCTACAATAAACGGAGTTGCGACAAATACGGGTCTAGCGAGAGAAACGGATTCCGAGCTTCAGGAGGGGAGAAAACGACCTACGGCGACGACTGTTTGCTGAGGCCGAGTTTCACGGCTAAGCGGCGGTAGCAGAAGGAGCTCCCTACCAGCCAAAGTCTACCGACGTTTCACGTACCTTACACCAGAAGGCCTCGAAGCGATAAGTAAGTCCTGTTGGCCACTAGATAATAAGGTGGGGCCCTGTGTTTAGCCCTATGCTGGTTAGAAAGGCGCGGGTGGCGCTGGTTCGTCAGCAGGGCGCTCAAGAAAATTTCAAGGATGCGACACTGTTTCGGCCCCGACAAAAACGGACCATCGGCAACAGTACTCCGCCGAAAATGTCGGAGTTGAGGAAGTTGTTGTTATAGTCACAATAGGCTTGAATGTGCCTAAAACGAAAGATAGAGAGCACAGACGGATTTCTGCACAGCGGCTTCAAACGTTGATAGCGTTCTGCTCACAGCTGCAAATGACTTGATTCAAATTGGATCTGGAGCGTCTTCACGTCGTCTACAATTAGCAATTTAGATTGCACGATTTGATAAAGAATTGACGACACAGCGTCGGTTTGAACGAACGGTACTATGGCAGCCACTATAGTCTTAGAACACAAGATAGGAAGAGTTACGAGTTGGGAATGACTCCCAGCTCCTACAAACCCCAAGAGCCGAGGTACAGTGATGTGGAACAGTGCCACACTGTCCCCAACCACGAAGGGTCTCGAAACTACCCTTCACTAGGGCCTACACCAAGTGAAATGTTACACTACACAAAGTAATGTAACTATCTTCAATATCTTGAGGTGTACCCTTTTGGCAAGCTTCGAAATCACTTGAGGCTTGACACCAAGGCTCGGGCTCTTCATCACAAACTCATCCTTGAGTTCTTGATGGGTCTGCTGCACACACCTGCGACACGCCGAACGTTCGACACAGGACAAAATAGAAACCGCGCACGACAAAATAGAAACCGCGCGCGAGACACAAACGACCGCGTAACACGCGTCTAGCGATAACTCGCTATTGACTCGACACACACACTCGACATCATGACTCAACATTCACACACAATTATAAGCATGAAATATATATTATCCCATGCCCTCATACCATTCCATACACACACACATTCACGCACACGGACAACAAGCCGAGTGCAAACCGTAGGGTTGCACCAACAGTTGTGGCAGCTGGCGGTGTTTCTCCTGATTCAACGGTCTACCCGACGAAGGTGTAGCAGCAAAGACGGAGTTCCCAAAGCTGCGGAGTTTTTAAATGCGATAGGCACGGTGGGCAGCGAAGCGGCCGGTTGAGAGTTTGATATGATAAACACTACGATTGCGTTCGCGCCTTCATCGAACGCCAGAAAAATCGCGGGTCAACACGGAGAATACCTCATCCGACAAAAGCGGACGCTGGGTGAACGGCGGCAAGCGAAATTGTCGGGGGGTGAAAGCCAAAAAAGGAGGGAAAGTGGTGGGTGCCTCTTCAAGCCACTTGAGTGATAGGTTGAGCCCGTACACCACTCCACCGTGAATTTCGGGGTCTACTCGGTGGACGCCGGAAGGGTTGGATATCTCACACATGGAGGCACGGCGAGGGGTGTATTGCCAAGGATACCTGGGATTTGCTAAGTAATCTCGACGGGTACGAAGATGGGTGACCGTCGGAGTACCAGGGTCAACGGTAGAAACGTCGGGGCTACGAAGCGGAAAATACTTCGGGGCTTGTTGCCGCAACCATGATTTTCGGGCGCAATTTCGACGGTGGGAGACGGGTGAACGTCTGCTCTCCAGTTGTTTTAAGCTTCACGGTGTACTTCAGGAGTTTACCTGGGGGAGTTTGTCGAAAGTTAAGTAAGAAGTTTAGCAGTGGAAAGGAGCGGTTGCACTAGCAAGCAGTTGAGTACATATAGGAAACCCTAAATTGGGCTGTACTCGCTATAGAGTACCCCACTGCAGGCTAGACAAATACAGCATTCTGACACACCCCCATAGCCAAAGTGGGGTGTAATCAGCACAACAAGCATGTAGAGCAATAGTTCACAATGATAAGCAAAGCTAGTGGCTATCACAGAGGGCGAGTGAGGAGGAGGAGAGACTGTGGGAGCGAGAAGATGGGAGGCGACTGCTGAAGCTGCAGACACACAGGAGCTGCTGGCTCAGTGGCTACCGAAGCAAAGGCCCGGACTACAGGAGTAACTGGCTCCGCGGAGATTGTAGCCTCCTGACTGGAGCAACTGACCCACAGGCGACTGGCGACTACCGGAGATTGTAGCCTCCGGACTACTGGTGCTGCTGGCGACACGAGTGCGACCTCCGTTCAACCTCCGCCAACTGCCCCACGCCCCTATCACACACCCCCTGCTGCACCCCTAGCTCCACTCCCACGACACCCCCCTTTAAACCCTAAACCCTCGGCTCCCACACACCCACCCCCCTCAGCGGCAGCTGCAGCAGTGGGAGACGGAGGAGGAGGAGGAGCTGCAGGTTACCCACACCGGTCACCCCCATGCCCGCCACCCCCAAACCCTAACGCAGGCAGGAGCGCGGGGAGCAGCAGGGACGGTTCACGGAGGGAAAGGGAGGCGGCGGGGGGTCTCCTGGGCGCCACGAAGGAGCAGGGCGCGGGCCCCCCGAGGGCGCCACGGCGGGTGACGGGAGGGGGGGGCCGCGCGCGGGCCTGGCGCAGCCCGTACGGGCCGCGCGCGGGCTGTACGAGCCGCGCGCGGGCCTGGCGCAGCCCGTACGGGTCGCGCGCGGGCCTGGCGCAGCCCGTACGGGCCGCGCGCGGGCCTGGCGCAGGTCGCGCGGGCCTCGACGGGCGACGGGGGGCGACGCCACGGTCGGCAGGGGGCGACGCGCGGTTCGACGGGGCAGAAAACCGCCGCGCGCTCGGGGCGTGCGGCAGGCAGGAAACAGCACGCGCCCGGGGCGCGTTACAAGCAGTAGAGCAGCGGAAGCATCGGGTGGGGCCCACCCACAGGATCGACCCAGGAGGGTCGACCTGCTCTGATACCATGTCGAAAGTTAAGTAAGAAGTTTAGCAGTGGAAAGGAGCGGTTGCACTAGCAAGCAGTTGAGTACATATAGGAAACCCTAAATTGGGCTGTACTCGCTATAGAGTACCCCACTGCAGGCTAGACAAATACAGCATTCTGACACACCCCCATAGCCAAAGTGGGGTGTAATCAGCACAACAAGCATGTAGAGCAATAGTTCACAATGATAAGCAAAGCTAGTGGCTATCACAGAGGGCGAGTGAGGAGGAGGAGAGACTGTGGGAGCGAGAAGATGGGAGGCGACTGCTGAAGCTGCAGACACACAGGAGCTGCTGGCTCAGTGGCTACCGAAGCAAAGGCCCGGACTACAGGAGTAACTGGCTCCGCGGAGATTGTAGCCTCCTGACTGGAGCAACTGACCCACAGGCGACTGGCGACTACCGGAGATTGTAGCCTCCGGACTACTGGTGCTGCTGGCGACACGAGTGCGACCTCCGTTCAACCTCCGCCAACTGCCCCACGCCCCTATCACACACCCCCTGCTGCACCCCTAGCTCCACTCCCACGACACCCCCCTTTAAACCCTAAACCCTCGGCTCCCACACACCCACCCCCCTCAGCGGCAGCTGCAGCAGTGGGAGACGGAGGAGGAGGAGGAGCTGCAGGTTACCCACACCGGTCACCCCCATGCCCGCCACCCCCAAACCCTAACGCAGGCAGGAGCGCGGGGAGCAGCAGGGACGGTTCACGGAGGGAAAGGGAGGCGGCGGGGGGTCTCCTGGGCGCCACGAAGGAGCAGGGCGCGGGCCCCCCGAGGGCGCCACGGCGGGTGACGGGAGGGGGGGCCGCGCGCGGGCCTGGCGCAGCCCGTACGGGCCGCGCGCGGGCTGTACGAGCCGCGCGCGGGCCTGGCGCAGCCCGTACGGGTCGCGCGCGGGCCTGGCGCAGCCCGTACGGGCCGCGCGCGGGCCTGGCGCAGGTCGCGCGGGCCTCGACGGGCGACGGGGGGCGACGCCACGGTCGGCAGGGGGCGACGCGCGGTTCGACGGGGCAGAAAACCGCCGCGCGCTCGGGGCGTGCGGCAGGCAGGAAACAGCACGCGCCCGGGGCGCGTTACAAGCAGTAGAGCAGCGGAAGCATCGGGTGGGGCCCACCCACAGGATCGACCCAGGAGGGTCGACCTGCTCTGATACCATGTCGAAAGTTAAGTAAGAAGTTTAGCAGTGGAAAGGAGCGGTTGCACTAGCAAGCAGTTGAGTACATATAGGAAACCCTAAATTGGGCTGTACTCGCTATAGAGTACCCCACTGCAGGCTAGACAAATACAGCATTCTGACAGAGTTCAACGGCGAGATCTGCGGCGTTGATGCGCTCTAGGGTCCGTGAAAATCGGTCTCGGAAGACCCATAAGTACTGGGTTCCCTTCCACGCCGAAAAAGCACCTCCTGTTGGTGGGTCGCTTGGGTGGTTAACCGCACGAAAAAAATGGTGACCGGGTGGGCGTGCTAGAAACGCCGGTTCTTTCGGAGGACAACCTGCGAACGACCTCGATTTTCGGGGTCTGTTAATTTCCGACATTTACGGGTGCCACGTGCATTTCCGAGGATGAGTGACGGTGGTGCTGGCGCTGAAGAGATCACTCCGCCTGATCAATCCGTCCCGCGAAACAGAGTCCCTGGGGGACCTGCTTTTCCGCAAAGCGGGTGCACGCACAGCCTTCCCGGAGGCGACCCTGATTGCAATCGTGCTTCACCAACCCTGGCTGGAGAGATGCGAGGCGGTCTTCAGGGGGAAAAGATTCCGCACGAGGAGAGTGCTGAGGAAGATTATCTTCGCCTTCCGCCAGCATGCACGAGTCTATGTGAAGGCCAGCCTCACCACGTGGCATAAGAAGAAGAACACGGCACAGGCTGGAAATTTCCAAAAAGGGCTACTGGAGAAGCATCGTCTGCTGAGTAGGATTCAGAAAGCTGATGACAAGAAGTGGACCTGGACAAGATCATTCGAGTCCATCTGGTCCAATCCCAGGACAGTGTTTAATCCACCGTAGATGGTCGCTGGGGCAGTCAGCCCTGCCCTGGCATAATGCGGTTACGACCGATATTGTTTGTTTGCATTAACCCCATCATGTATACTCACAATTCAAAAAAAAAAAAAAAAATATGAGGATGAGTAATAACGGAGTCGGCGGGGTCGTCGACAGTATTCGTGCCAACGGCGCAGTTGCAGCGTCGCTTGACGGGAGTGAGAGAGCGACGGGAGTGAGAGCGTTGCGGGAGTGAGAGAGCGACGGGAGTGAGAGAGCGACGGGAGTGAGAGAGCGACGGGAGTGAGAGCGTTGCGGGAGTGAGAGAGCGATGGGAGTGAGAGCGCGATGGGAGAAAGAGTTTGACGGGAGAGAGAGAACGACGGGAGTGAACGACGGGAGTGAGGGCGGGCCTTGAGTTATTGCGGACCGGCATTGAGTGCGGACTGGGATAACCTTCAGTGGCGACGAGTGATTCTCACAGTGGCGATCAATCTGAGGGTCCTGTCTTTGTTCATGGCTACGAGATCGGATTTGTTATGCGCGAAAAAGTCGCCGGGAAGTTTCATTTGTATGTGCTACTAACGTCTTAGCATAGCGCGGGGAGATGGGCGTAACTATGCTGGCTACTGACGAGAACTTGGGCTATGGAGCCCACTATACTACGAGTCTAGAAAGGTGTTCTCGAGTTTCAAGTTCCGAAAGTGTGAACAGTGGTACTTGTCCTTGCTTGTTTCTCGCGAGGCTCGTTGGTGTTTTTGCTGAGGGGCATTTGGCCAATCACCTTCTGGCCCACCAGCTCCCTTCTCGGTGAGTCGCGAGAGATCAGCTTTCTGAACCTGGTTACCCTGTTCTTGACGAACACAAGTTCAAGAATCTTGGAGTTGAACCCTTACCATTCTAGACTCGGGCTTTAAGCGCGCGAAGGCACTCGTCGTTAAAAGTGTAGCAGTTAACTCGGAAGCTGCTCGGTGGTACCAGCGACAACACAGGTGAAAATTTGCAACCGGTGGAGGGAGGGGACGACAGCTGTTTTCGCCCCTGCCCGGATGAGTTCGACGAGTCAGGACAACGCCGACAATGCAGCTGACGTCATCGACAATTCAAGTCCGAAGTCGAAAAACATATTTCGGTGGTCAGGGGGAGGAACAGCAGCTGTTTTTCGCCTCTGCCCGGGAGTTTCGGAGAATAGCGACAAAGGTCTCGGCGAGTTACGACAAAGCAGCCGGGGGTGCTGGCGTCATACGCACCTGAGTTCGAGGTTTTGTTGGAGTTTCCAGGCAGTCCATTTTCGAAGGGGGGGAGAAAGAGCACTTGGCAATTTCCTGACAGCCTCGTCAGACCCTGACAGCACGATGAACGGTCGTTATCAATTTCACCGACATCGACGGTTTTCTACCCATCGACCTCTGACAGCGTGTCAGACCCCGCCCAGCATCGCGCTCATCTTCACCGTCCGATTCGAAACCTCCACATCAACGACTATCATTTAATCGCGTATTCAGTTCGGCACTTCAATCGCGATCGTCAGATCGACATCTAGGAAATTCTACGGCTGACATTCCAACTCTATTCAATTTCGCCTGGTCAACTAGTCAGCCTCGCGTCAACTCAAGGGTCAACGCGTCCTGCACCGTCAGATCCGTTTTCAACCGAGATCTGCAGTTTTCATGCTACTGCAAGACTCGACTACAGATAAGGGGGCCTTATCTAGAAGGTGGGAGAGTGTAATGAATATGCAATTCATTACTGTAGAGGCTGCTCCTAGCGAGGACAGCCCAAGCACTTCGCGTCAGGATGGTTCGGCCTACACTTTCGCACCGAACCACTTCCGAGTCGCCCATCACCAATCGCGACATTTCCGAGCCACGCACATCACGAGGTTCTCGCCTAGCTAGTTTCCGCCCTATAAATGCTCGTTTCCTTCATTGTTTCTTCATTCGGTAATCACAGTCTCTCTATAGAAGTCTTCCGCGCACTCTGTTTAGTACAACTCATAACACGCGACGTCCAATCTGAACGTTCACTGACCTGCCACTCTGTTTCCAACACCGAACGAACCTAACGAGAAGCGCGCTTCGTTCTTGGGCAGTACGGAACGGCGTATCGCCGCATGAGCAACGGCCATGGAGGTGTCGCGAGCCATCGCTCTCAACAACACCCCGCCGCCTCCCTCCTTGCATCTCTCGCCGCTGCAGCGGCGAGCAGTGTCGGATGCGGCGGGCCGCGGCAGAAGTAGCGGGTGAGTTGGCATGCGCGCGAGCAGGGCATGAATGGCAGTGCAGCAGTGGTGAGCGTGCAGTCGCAAGGCCTCACTCCGCCACTGCACGCGCCGCCGCCGCTCATTCTCTCCCGCTCGCTGAACCTCGTTCTCCCACCGTTCCGCAGCCCCCCTCTAACCCCTCCACCACCTTCCCCGCACCGCCCCTTCCCTCTCCTCCCGCATCTTCCGTTCTTCTCCGCCCCTCGTCGGGACATCCGCTCGCCTCGCTCTCACGGCCCACCCACCCACCGCCCGCTCCCTCTCCACCGCTCTGATATTCCCTTACTCCTCCTCCTTCCCGCTTTCCCCCATTCTTCCCGCTTTCCCCCATTCTTCCAGTTTTCCCCCATTCTTCCCGCTTTCCCCCATTCTTCCCGCTTTCCCCCATTCTTCCCGCTTTCCCCCATTCTTCCCGCCCTCTCAACCTCCAGCCTTCCGTCTCTTTCCTCTCGCCCTCTGCGCACCTCACTCTGCGCCTCCCGCCCACGCCTTCCTGTGCGCCCCGCCCTGGGGGAATGCCACGCCTCAGGGCTAAGGGGGAGCGGAGCGGCGCAGCCAGGGGAAGAGCGTCTGTGGGGGGCACAGCAGGCGGAGGGGGAGAAGGAAGGGGCTCGTGGTAGGGGAGGGAGGCAAGGGGGGGTGGTGGTGAGGGCAGGGGGCGGTGGGGCTGGAGATGGGGGTGCGGGAGCGGGCCAGGATAACGATGGGTTGGATGCGGTGCTGGCGAAGGTCGTGTGGGCTGGCTTCGGCCTGTCATGCTCTGGCTCTTCGTGCTGCCATTCGCTCCTGTGAGCCCTTCTCTTCTGCCCACTGCTACAACTTGTGTTGGACCCTCGTGCCACAACACCCAGCACCGCCACATGCTGCTCCCTCACCCCATCGACCCCCTTCCTCACGTCTCTCACCCTCGCACTCCCTCCGCGCCATGCATCAATGAGCCGTTCCTCTTCTCCCCTCTCGCGCCCCTCTTTTCCCCTCTGGCTGCGTGGAGTGGATGTGCGGCATGGCAGGGCGACCCGGCGTGGAGGATAAGTGAGGGCACGGTGCAGGAGGTGAGGGACCTCTCGCTCAACTTCTTCTACGTCCTGCCCGCCCTCAACGCTGGTGAGTCGTGCTGGGTGCACTGGACATTGCATTGTTGGTGGTGCTTTTTCTCTTAGCCTTCCCTCCACCACAACATCATTAGCCAATAACCCCTTACATTTGCCAGTCGTTTCTCTCTGTCCCATGTTTTTCTCCGTCTCTTCCTCTCTCCCTGCAACCCCAACTTTCATGCCCGATTTTCCTGCAGCGGGCATTCATGTGCTGGAGGCACCGCATCTGCACCCTGTCAGTCCCACTTCTCACCACCCGCGCCCACCCCTCCTTCCCCTCTCTCACCACCCTCACTGGCCCCCTCTCTTTTTCTCTCTTCCCCCACCCTCGCCCCAACCCTCTTCCTCCCTCTTCTTCTTGCGTTCGCTTTCTCTGTCTGCTTCCGTCTCATGCATTTCAGTCGGTTGCTCATGCATCCACCACATACAACCAGTGGCACCACACCACAATCTACATCTCTCTTTCCTTGTATGCCGTTGTGCGCGCATCGTCCACCCCCCCTCCCACCATATCCGCCCACTCCACCCTGCTCTCATTCCCACGAGCACCTCTTGGCCCGTCGGCCCCCCTCGCTTCACCAGATTGCGGCCTAAGCCCGCCCGTGCACCCTTCTCCCCCTGTGTGCGGCACCAGGTGGCGGAGGCACTGTTCAACGTGGTCAACGCCTGGAGCCTGCTCTTTGGCCCGCTGCTGCTCGCCGACCCCAGGCGCACCCGCGTGGGCGCCAACCTGCCCGCGCTCTGGCTGGGCCAGATGTTCCTCACTAACGGTGCGCTGCAGGGGCACGTGCGCCAGGTGCTGGGTGGAGGAGGATGAGGGAAGCAAGCACCAGGTGGTGGGGGAAGGGGGAAGGGAGAGGGAGGGGACGAATCCAGCATCTCGCTTCTTTATGCATCCCCATTCCATTCCTCTCCTCACCTCTTCCCCATGCGGTCCCCTCCTCACTCCTCTTCCCCCTCCAACCCTACCTGCACCACCCCTCTTTCCCAACCCCCTCTCTCCCCCAGTGTTCCTCATCCCCATCATGGCCCTGCGCCTGCGCCTACCACCCCCGCCCCACTCCACCACGCCCCTGCGTCCTGCCGCGATCGCCACCTTCCTCTCCTCTGCACCGCTGCCCATCGCCCTCGTCTCCTCCACCGTCGCCCTCGCATCGCTGTTCTGGGCAGCCCTCGCCCGCCCCGATTTCGCCCCTCCAGACCTCACTGTACGCGCAGCCTTCCTCGCGGACTACCTGGGCAGCAACCGCCTGGCGTACGCGTTCGCATGGGACGTGCTGCTCTACTCGCTATTCCAGCCCTGGCTCATTGCGGATTGCCTCTCCGCCCTGCGCCGCTCACGGCCAGCAGAGGCAGCAGGTGGGGATGAGGGGGGAACGACGTCTGGGGATTATGATGCGCTGCTGGCGCTGCTGCAGTGGGTGCGGTTTGTGCCGCTGTTTGGGCTCGCTGCATTCCTCTGTGCGCTGCCACGGCTGAGAGCCACCAGTGAATTGCAAGGGCAGGAGTGAGCGTAGGGGTTGGGGTGCTTGTAGGTGGGGGATGGGAGGGGTGGTGGTGGGTGGGAGGAGCAACGGCGCGACGTATGTGCTGGTGGCAGCAGCAGGGTGTTGAAGTTGTGCTGGTGGTTGTGGTGTGCAGTGGAGATCAGGTGTGCGTATGATGTTGCACCAATTTGAATTGCAACAGCTTCGAGGTGGCAGGAACCAGTATCGGTATGACAGCACGGCTTAGCAGAGTGAAGTGAGTCACGACCTGGATTAGTAAAGGGCTACTACTTGGCCAACCACATTGGTTGGACTGTGGACCACAAGTGTGCCTGACACCCTTGTCCAAAGGCTGGTTCTTCCACTGCTGCTCCTTTACGGGGTTCAAATTGGCAATGTACGATGGGCGCCAGGCAGTGTACTTGGCCGTCATCCAAATGTTCAAATCAAACTACCGGTACATGGCTGGCTGGGATAAAAGAGATGCACGCAACTGAACCCAAATGGAAATGACACGCTGTACAATGATAACTGCTGTAGTCTATCATGCAACTTGTTAAACAGCTGTTCCCGCTTGAGCACACAGCAACGCAAGTTACCCTAAACCTAACAGCAAGCACAAAGGTGGTGGGGGGCACATGCTGGAGAGAAGGCAGGCAGCACCTGCAGCACCCATGTGAACCGTGCGGTGCAGTGCGGTGCCTTTCTCCAACAGCTGTGTGGCGCAAGAAGGCCCTCTTGACGTGCATGGGTGCAAGCAGCAAGGCACGGGTGAGTGGGGCGAGTGTGAGCAACGCGCCCTTGAAGCCGGGCTCACCATGTGCCGTGCCTGTGTCTGTCTGTGCATGCCATGGCAGCAAGGCGGGGTCGGGCAGGCTCCGGGCCCACGGGCCTTGAGGAGACCGCCGTCATATCGCCCTCTGCGCTCAACCCCCTGCTGCCCACCCCCTGGCAGAGCAACACCCATGTCACTGCAGGTGTCTCTACCACGGGGGAAGAGCAGCCCACGCGTGTGCCGCACACCCGCTGCATCTCCCACCACGCCTCCGTTACAACCCCTCTCTCTCGTTCTATTCCACTCACTGCCTGCACGTGCGCACCATGCATGACAGCTCATGTGTGCGCACAGCGTGCAGCAGAGCTAGAGAGAGAGAGAGAGAGAGAGAGCGAGGAGGAGTGGGGAAGAAAGCAGCGGGCGCTTAGCCTCAGCAGCCGGTCTTGAAGGGGCTGAGGCCGGAGCGGCGGGTGACGCGCAGGGAGGTGAACTCCTCGCTCATGGTGGGGTGGATGCCCACCGTGGCGTCAAAGTCCGCCTTGCACGCCCCCATGCGCATCGCCACCGCGTACCCCTGCCGTGGAGGGGTGAGAAGGGGGGGGGGGGAGGGGGGGGGGGGGAGGGTGGTGTGCACGGGGGTTGCACGGGGCACAGGGCACGGAAGCGAAGAGCGCGAGAGGGCGCTTTCATTCGGGTGGCACTGGAATGGCATGTCAATGTGCATGAGGCTGAGGCGGGCATGCTGGGAGAGGTGTGGAGTGGTCCAATGCAAGGCAGCGTGAGTGGAGTGGAAGGCAGTAAATGGCCACAGAGCTGACATTACACAAGAAGCAGCATGAAGGTACCACCTTCTGCCCCGAAGCAGTGCAAGTGACCGACCGTTCACGGAGCAGCCTCCACGATCACTGCGCTACGAACCCCTTGACAAGGTCTGTAGTATCTTCATGGTTCTCAGCTGACCTATACTCGATGATGAAGGTTACACGATGACCTTCATTGACGCCATCACTCGGTCCGTCTGGGTTGTCAACACCGATTTGTGTCCACGAGCCTTCGATTGCTTCGTTCTATGGATTAAGAAGGCCGAACGCCAATCCGGACTCAAGCTCGAAAGCTTCCGGACTGACGGAGGGATGGGGTAATTAACAAAGGACTACTTTGGCGCGAAGGGAATTGAGCACCTAGTCTCCCTGTCCTATGCACACGAACGACAAGGAGTGGCAGAACGGACAAACAGGAGACTCGCAACAAGGATGCGGACTCTTATGAAGCAGTCTATGATCCCTACAAGGATCTGGCCATTCACCATGAACCACGCTACGCGACTACACAACATGCAGTCATCATGAAGCCCTCTAAACAACACCTCTCTACACAAGGCTTGGACAGGCATAATAACTGACACACGTCTACTCCGTGTCTTCGGCTACATGGTACAGTACAGACCCCACAGTGCCCGAACCGGAAAATTCACTGACCGAGCCTGCTATGGAATTCACCTTGGAATCTCACATGTATTCGAATCATGGATCGTCCTGGATTACGTGACACACGAAGTGACAAAATCGTGCGACTGCATCTTCTACAAAAATACTGCAGCACTGCGAAGCTGACGAGGCTCACGAAAACATCTTCACCGGCCACCAGAGCTTCGCCACGGCACAAGACAAAGCCGACGTGGCAGACGATACACTTGACGTCCCACCCAACGAACACTATTCAAACATCCCCCCTACAAGCCCTCTACGAACTCCAACCTTCATTTCAGTGTCTCAATACGATCCCGATGATATAGCTCGTGAAGCCCACAACTACACCAGGATGGCGCGCCGATCTCCTGATGCTGAGTTACCGGCTAACATCAACTCGCACGACACCATTCGCCACGATGCTGACGATAACGAAGACAACGATGCCATCAAAGTAACCAGTACACACGACCTGGATCGGCTCGCTGAACTCAGTTCCAACAAAACCGGACTTCGCACCCCAAGAGAGCCCACCACCATGCGTCAAGAACTGCAAGGACCCGACAGTGAGAAATGGCAAGAAGCCATGAATGCGGAAGTGGAAGCTCTCTAGCGGAGCGGAACCTGGAAGATGGTTCCATGCTCAGCAGCACGTGGGAAGAAAGTTTACAACGGCAAATATATTTTCTGCATCAAAACCAAGTAGGCTCTTCAGGGTACCTCAGTGAGGGAATTGAGTGTAGAAGCAGACGAACTCGTCAACAGTAACGTTATGAGAGTGAAAGAAGCAGTAAGACGAGGGGTGGTAAAAAACCAATCAGGGGCGCCAACAGGAAATCCAAGGAAGACACACGGGAGTGTGCGAGCTGCGAGCTTGTCCGCGGTGTGGAGATTCACTCTACAACGGTGGGAGCTAGACTATGGGGTTGGCACGAGTTTTGTGAGTGTGATCGTAGCTTTGCCTGCGTTCCTTAGCACTTGCACATTCACGGGAAGAATTGGCAAGAGTTTTCACTAGCAAAGTTGGGATAACATAATGATTAAACAAGCAATGGCAAAAATGACTACATCAGAGCCTTGCAATCTAGTAGCCTGGCAGGTCAACCGTAAGCACAGCAAGGTCGACAGCCTGCCAGCGTTGCATAAAGGAACCGCGCCAGCGCTGCAGAGAGGCGATCTGCCAAGAGAGCAGGTCGACGGCGTGCCAACGCTGCAGCAAGGCGTCCGTCCAGCGTTGCACCCGTAGATGACAGCAGCGCACACGCTCGCAGGTGCTCGCAGACGATTGGCCCGACATGCACCGTCACACGTCATGTCGGCTGATGCCTACGCCTGATGAGCCATAGTATCCCGAAGTTGAGCAGGTTACCTGGTTGACCGGTTCGACCACCCGGCGCCCTGGTCATGACCTCTCTCGTCGACCATTCCTCCAGTCGAGGAACACCCTGGTCGACGGACCCTCCCGTTGACCAACATGGTCAGCCGCGGCCGCCGAACCCCCACCGTCGACAGCCTCTTCGACAGCCTCACGCAGGTCGACGATTGCCTTCGTCGACCACACCGAAGGCAGGTCGACGAACCCCTTCGTCGACCACGCTTGTCGAACTCTGCCGCCGGCTTCCTGTCATCGGCGGCTTCGCAGCAGTCTTCTGTAGGTCGACCAATTCCGTCGACCTGCACATGTTGACCTCTGCGGATGGTCGGCCGCACCTCCCACGCATCCGACCACAACGTCGGCTTCGCCCAAGCGAGGGCGGGGCCAACACCCGATTTCCATCAACACGCGCGTGGGCCGCGGACTTGAGCAATGCAGCCCTAGATGCGAAACGCAAGCGCGACAAAAAAGGACCTAGTCTTGAGGAGGGTCGGCGGAACATGTGGCCGTGAGACACGAGGAAATGTTTAAGCTGGTGCACGGCATGGCAGATTGTAAACGGCCACAGAAATGTGGGGGCATTGGCTTGAGTCATGGAGGTACGAGAAATCTCCATGACCAAGCCAGTGCCACTCAGCGACCCCGTTCTGTTGCGGCAAGTCTAGCTGCGAGTACGACTGGTGGATGCCCTCCGCATGACGAAACGGCTAAAGCAATCGAGGCAAACTTGCCACCATAGTCGGAGTATAGACGAAGCATGCGCTGGGCACGTATGCATACGAGCAACGAGATGAGAGCATCATGCATGTCGGCCTTCCGCTCCAATGGAAACATCATGGTGTAGCGGGAGAAGTCGTCCACAATGACCAAGAAGTGGCGCTTGGTCCAGGGATAGGGGCAGGGCCCCATATGTCAATGTGCAGGGTCTTATGAGGCGCAGTAGCTGTAGTAAACAAGGAGAAGTGAGGGGACGCCGCAGCCTGCCATTTATGCAAAATGCGCATGGCGGGGTAGACGAGGGAGGGAGAGGGGGGAACGACGGCAGTAGACCGGAGACAAAACCGTGCAGAGCCATGTGACGGAGACGTAGGAGGGCAGGGTGGCCTAGAAGGTTTTGCCACACGAGCGACGGGTGAGTGAGCGACCGACACGAGCAGGACGCAGCTACCTGGCTAGAGGTAGGAGCTTGGGTGGATGCGGCGTGCAATGTGAAAACACCTATCGCAGGGTTCCGAAGAAACGTGGCAAGGGGTGCCCCATTGGTGGCGTCAGTACAAGTCACAAACCACTCATGTCCAAAGAACGTGGTGGTGACACCGAGGTTCTGAAGACGACCGACACCCACAAATTTCCTGAAGAACGAAGCGATGTGCAGACCAATTTGGGAGCCAGAGGGAATTGCTGAACACGGGACTGAAATAGCGTTGTGGGCGACAACCGGTCGAGAGGAGAGGTCGGCCAGGGAGACTGCGACTGGGGCTGGAAGCGGCGTGAGGGCGGTGCAATCACGAAAGAAGCACTGGGATGCGCCAGCATCTAGCGTGAAGAAGAGGGAGGAACCGACAGTCGTCGTACATGGGCAAGCAACAGCAGAGCATCCTACACCAGACACAGATAGAGAACCTAGTGTATGTACACATGCATAATTGGATCCGGCAGCACCATAGTCATTAGCATGCATGGCAGACATAGCAAACATAGCAGATCCTATCTAATTTATGTCCAAATCAAAAATTCGAACACCCCTGCACAACAGTGTAAGCCTGTCCTGGGGGGGCGGCTTAGCAAAGTGGGCGCGAAAGAGGTCGTCGAGGCGTCTGAAGCAGCGGGCAATGGATAGACCGGTGCGGCCGCAAACGAGGACCAAAAAGAATCCGGTACAGGCAGGGCTCGACGTGGGGGAAGGGGGGGGGGGGGGGGGGGGGGGGGGAGGGGGGGGGTGGAGGGGAGGAGGCTTGTGACACCCAGCTGGCATACCCTCCACCACGGCCAGTGCTCCCCGGGGCAAGGAAGTCCCAATGACGCTTGGAGACCCACTGGAGGATCAGCTACTGCTGCTATTGCTGTTGCGATTGCTGGAGCTGTTGCGGCTGCTGCTGCTGCTGCTACTGTGGCTGTTGCTGCTGAGTCACCACCTGGCCCCCTGGACCAGCACCTCCTACTCCAACACCCCGAGGACCATCACTTCCGGCGTCAGCAACTCCGGGCGTACTAGTACCTCCACTCCTCCACGAGTACACCTACCAGAGGCAGCTGCGGCTACTGTTAACGGGAGTTGGGTGTTGTCCCCGTCCTCGCTTGGGCGGGGCCGACTTCGTGGTCGGGTGTGCGGGAGGTGCAGCCGACCTACTGCAGTGGGCGACGCCGACTTGGGCGCGCAGATCGACAGAGTTGGTCGACCAGCACGGGGTCACTGCAAAGCCGCCGACGACGGGATGCCAGCGACCGACTTCAACTGGTGGTCGACGATGGGGCTCGTCGACCTGGGAGGGGCGCCGACTTAGGAGGGCGCCTACTTTGGGAGGTCGACTTGGCGAGGTCGACCTAGAAGGGCGCCGACTTGGTGGCGCCGACCTGGGAAAGCCGACTTGGTGCAGTCGCCGAACAGCAGGTCTGGTCGACCAGAAGTGGTCGACCTGGGGAGTGGCCGACTTAGTGAAGTCTGCTGGTGATCGTCGACTGAGGTGGTCGATGAGCACGTACAACTGTTGGTCGACTTCTACCGAGCAAGTTGACGCCGACCTGGTGGTTTCCAGGTCGACCAAGTTACTAGGGCAACGAGGTTCTGCGGGGTGCGCGGCAGTCGCCCAGGTAGTTCTGGCGAAGTCGACTCGGAGGTGGTATCCCGAGGTCGACGTGGCTGATCAGACGCAGTCAATGGCACGTGGTCGACTTGGCATCTGCGGTGTGCACGTGACGGTGCACAGCACGCCAACCAACTGCGAGCACCTACGAAGTAGGTGCGCTGCTGTCATGCGGGTGCAACGCTTTGCAGCCGCCTCGCTGCAGCATTGGCACGCCGTCGACTTGCAACGTTGGCAAGTCGCCACTTTGCACTGCTGGAGTGCGGTCGACTTTGCAGTGCTGAAACGCGGTCGACCATGCTGCGCTGGAGGTCGACCTTGCATGCTAGGCAGACTTGCTCCTGATCTAGTCAGCCTTGCCAATGTTGTTGCAACCATTGTTATGAACTTTCTCTAGTGAAACTCTTGTTTTTTTGCCCCATGAACACGCAAGTGCCAGAGAACGATAAGGAACGCTGCGATCACTCACACAACCGTGCCTTCCCCGTAGTCTAGCTCCCGTTGTAGAGTTTATCTCCGCATGGTGCGGTGAGCGTGGACGGCCCCGCAACTTACCTTTAGAGTAGTCGGCCTAGGCCTGCATTACTTATTTCATTTGTAGGTCGGCAGCCGTCTTAGTAGCCATGGTAGGCCAGGAGGCCGAAGCAGGCATAGCGGATACCCTGCAGGCGAGGGAGGCTGATGCGAGGAGACACCACGAAACTGGCGAGTTCGGACAGGTGCTCCCCTTGGAGGTGGTTCTCCTGGGGATCCGCGTGCTGTGGGCGGTGGAACACCCCTCCTGACCTGCCTCTCCTCGACCAGTGCGCAACGAAGGCGGCGTCGACGAGGGAGTCGACGGCGGGGACGAAGTCGGCAGCAAAGCAGGAGGCACATCGAGGCCGAGAGGATTGATCAGGAGGACCGCCGACACTGAAGTCGTCGTCGTCGACGACGTCGTTGGACGGCGTCGCTCACCTCAGCAAAGTAGTGTGGCGCCGGCGACGACGACCTACGTGACGGCGGGTGGGATAGCGCCGACCTACGACTACTTCAAGTTTTTGCCAGACAAGGTCGCCGTCCCTGTGCCGCTGGTCGATCGACACAATCTCATCACGTGGAAGGAGTCCATCGAGCCCCAGCTGGAGATAGCCGGCTTTATGTGCTTCGCCGACGGCTCCGTGGAGACGCCGCCGCAGGACAATGCCGAGCTGCGTTCGGAGTTTCACACCGCTCAGCTGCTGACCTTCATGGTCATCTCGCGGTGTTGCTCGCCAGTGGTGAAGATCGCCCTGAAGCCGTGTCGAAGTCGATTGGACGCTGGCAACCAGGCATGGCAGTTCATCATGTCGACTTACCAGGCGATCGACGACCTGTACATCGGCCAGCTCGAGACGGCGACCGACTACTGCAACCGAGCTCGGCGGCTTCTTGCCAACATGCGGATGGACGGTGTCGATTACTCAACGGCGTCGTACATCACGGACGTCGTCGTCAATGGGCTCCCGAGCGGCGACAACCTGATGCGCCGACTGATGGTGATGCCAGGATGCGGGAGTCGCTCAACGAGGACACCCTGACCTCGCATATCATCAAGTACGAGGCGATGCAGGAGGCCAAGAGGTCCACGGAGCTCCTGCCGCAGGCAAACTACGTCGCCCCGACGAAGCAAGGGAGTCGACCGGGGCAGCGTGGCAAGCCTGGCAGCGGTATTAGCAGAGGTGGGAGGTCTGCTAAGGACGCCGACAAGGCGAAGTTGTCCAAAGATGGCGGTCGTGAAGGAGGAGGTCGACGGCGGGAGTGCTGGGTCTGCGGCAACCCCGACCACCTTTCCTTCGAGTGTCCCGACCGAGAGGACTCCGACGACGACGACACCAAGGGAGGCCGCGGGAGGTCGGCTTGTCGTCTCCTGCATCGAGAGAACAAGCCACGCAAGGAGAAGCAGTCGACCATGTCGACGTCGTCGGTGAAGGACGCCGACTCCTCCTCTGGTGGCAAGGGGCGAGGCGACGGGGAGGCGTCGTGCTCGCTGGTCGGCGTCGTGGAGCCGACCGTCTCGCTGGCGCCGGAGGTCGCCGAGGACTTCCACGCGGTGGCGGCAACAGTGCAGGCGAACCCAGCGGTGGTTCTGCTCGACAGCGGCTGCTCGCACAACCTGATGGGGATGAAGGAGGCCTTCGTCGACTTGGGGCCGAGCGGCAACGTCAAGCATGTGCGTGGCTTCAATGGGGCGCTGCAGGACGTCCAGGGCCGAGGCACCGTCACCTTGCAAGGGGAGGTCGGGAAGCATGTGCTCATTCCCGACGTTCTCTACGTCCCGAGCGTGCAGGCGAACTTGCTGTCGGCCGGCCAGATGAAGGACAGCGGCGTGCGGCTGCAGGACGACGGCGACGAGATGCTGCTCATCTCGGCAGCGGGGGACGTGCTTGGTCTTGCAAAGTACACCGGCCGGGTCCTCTGCACCGACCTTCGTCCGTGCACGGCAACGTCGACGGCGACTACAACGAAGGCGGTGGCTCTGCGGATGATCGCTACGGCGACGAAGTCGACGCCAGACAGGTGACACATGAGGCTCACGCACGTCGGCGTCGACACCATCACGAGCTCGGCGAAGCACGAGGTCGCCACAGGCCTGGACATCAAGCCGCCTGCCGGAGCCGACTTGCCGTGCGTTTCCTGCATCGGCAAGAAGCTGGCGCGGCACACCTTCCCCGACAAGGGTTCGGACGCTGACGACGCCCTGGCGGCGGTGTACATTGACCTGTACTTCTTGGTGGCCGCCAACGATGGCAACCTGTACTCCTTGGTGCTGAAGGACAGCAAGACCCGCTTCGTGTAGGTGAGGCCGGTCGCCAAGAAGTCCGACGTGCTGTGGGAGTTCGAGAAGTGGCTGCTGGTGGCTGAGCGACAGACGAAGAAGTCGGTGCTGATGTTGCGCTCTGACCGCGGAGGGGAGTTCCTCGGGAAGCAGTTCACCGACTTCGTCGACGGAAAGGGCATTGTCGACAACCTGACATGCCCGTACTCCCAGCCAAACGGCATGGCCGAGCGGGAGATGCAAACGGTCGTCGAGTCGGTGCGGACGATGCTGTTGCACATGGGCGTGCAGCACCACTGGTGGCACCTCGCCCTGCGGCAGGCCGTCTGGGTGCGCAAATGCTTGGAGAGGTCGACTCTGCCGCCGGGGACGACGACGTATCAGCTGCTGACCGGCAAGAAGGCCGACTTGACGCTGGCGCGCGTTTGGAGTTGCATGTCGTAGTTCCTAGTCCCCGAGCAGCAGCGCGGCGGGAAGCTGGCGCCGAAGGCCAGATGGGGCCTTCACCTCGGCGTGTCGGAGGAGAGCAAGGGTTTGGAGTTCCTCGACCTCACCGACCACAAGGTGGTCACCACGTCGGAAGTGTTGTTCTACGAAACGATGTCGCTAGAGGTGTGGAAGTCGGAGCATGGGCCGGCGTCGGGGCGGACGCAGGTTAACCCGCCGACGGACACCTCGACGGCGACTCTCCCACTGCTTGCCGAGGTCGGCGAGCCTGCTGCTGAGGATGGTGAGGACGACCTCCCCTCTCCCCCTGCCCCTGCCTCTGCTGTCCCTCCCCTCGTAGCCGACCTGCATGAGCCAACGCCGGCGTCGGCCTCTGGCGATGAGGGGAGATTTGGGACGTCGCCTGCGGCTAGTGGCATCGCCGGTGGCTGACGTGACATCAAGCAAGTCGGCGTGGGAGAGAAGCCGGTGACTACAGAGGAGCAGCAGGCGGAGGAGATGCAGCCGACTTTGGTGAAGTCGGTGAAGGAGACGTCGGCAGAGAAGCCGTTAACAGGGGAGCAGCTCGCCGAATCGCCGACAGGGGAGCTGTCGGCGACCGGGCAGTCGGCAGGGGAGCCGACAACAGGGGAGAAGTCGGCCAAACAGCCGCCTGTGATGCAACAGGCCAGTGAGGACAGCGAAGCCGGCGACGATAAAGGGAAGTTGTCGGCCCAGGAGGAGTCCACCAACAGCGATGTGGTGGAGGTCACTGCCGAGAAGCCTGAACTGGGACGTTCAGGCCGACTTCGGAGGCCGCCGGAGCGGCTGACCTACCACGTCTGCCTGCCACCGGCTGCCTTCACCACACAGCTCAATGATGCGGACGCCGACGTCGACCTGCCCGAGCTCGACCCCGATATGGACGCCGACCAGGAGCACTGCTGGGACATCGCGACGATGCCGGTGAAGGAGGCGTTGGCGAGCTGGAAGGGCAAGGCGGTGAAGGCTGCCATGGACGAGAAGATCCGCAGCCTCATCGGCATGGGCACCTGGGAGCTGGTCGAACGCCCACGCGAGGTGAACATCATGAAGAACCGGTGGGTGCTGATGACAAAGTACCACGTCGACGACACGGTCGCTCGGGAGAAGACGAGGTTGGTCGTGAAGGGCTTCACGCAGGTGTACGGCACCGACTACGACGAGACGTACGCGCCGGTCGGGAGCTACGTGACGCTGACGATCTTCCTCAGCATTGTCGCCGTCCTCGACCTGAACCTGATGCAGCTCGACATGAAGAACGCCTTCTTGCAGAGCAAGCTGGACCGCGTGATCTACATGTACCAGCCGGACTGCTACAACGACGGGACCAGCCGGGTGTGCAAGCTGCAGAAGAGCCTCTACGGGCTGAAGTAGTCGCCGCTGCTGTGGTATAGGGCGATGGACGACATGCTGACTGGCGCCGACTGGAAGAAGAGCCAGGTCGACGAGGCACTCTACTTCAAGGTCGGCGACGACGAAGTAACCTGCTCGGTGCTAGTCTACGTCGACGACCTGCTCGCCGCCAGCAGCAGCACCGCGATGCTGATGGAGCTGCTGGAGGCCGCCTTCGAGCTGCGCGAGATCTCGCCGGTCGTGAAGTACCTCGGGCTGGAGATCGTGCGCGACAGGCCGGCGAGGAAGCTGTGGCTGCACCAGCAAAGCTACGCCAACAAGCTGCGCATGCGTTTCATCGACGAGGAGCAGCCCGGGCGCATCCCAAAGACGCCGGTCTCTGTCGACGCCTACGCCGAGCTGACGTTCGACGACAAGGAGGCTCAGGAGAGCGAGGAGGAGGAGTACCGGCAGAAGGTCGGCTCACTGCAGTTTGCGGCGACGACGACGAGGCCGGACATCGCCTTCGCCTGCAGCAAGCTGGGGAGCGACCAGCACTGGCGCGAGGTCGACCGCTGCCTCGCCTACCTCGCCGACACCCGGGACACTTCCCTGGAGTTCGGCGGTAGAGCTGAGTCGCTGAGTCTGGTCGGGTACGTGGACGTCGACGACGCCCGCGACAAGCAGAACCGGGCGAGCATGGGCGGCTACGTGTTCGTCTTCGGTGGGGCCGCCGTTGTTGCTCAGGTTCTGTCATTTTGAAAACGTAAGACGAATTCAATTCTCAACTAAACGCAAATCCGCTTGGTAGGAATATGCGTCTTATGCTTAGCTACCATCTCCAATTCGAATCAGTCGTTAGGATGGTCTATAGAGTGAGAACGACTTCGAAACGTCCAGTAGCTGCATTACTAGAATGGTGGAGGAAGTACAAGTATTTGGGAATGCGGTAGATTGGAGTTGGGAACTTTAAGAGAACCATGAGAGGGAAGGGGTTCTCCAAGAGCTAGGGAAGGATGGTAGGAACCTTCCTAGCAGCAAGGATGTAACCCTCATCATGAGGTCCTTGAGGTGTCACATGCAAAATCTATTCTAGTTGGATTTCGCCTAGGTGTTGCAACATTTGCAACCCATGCTAGAAACTTCTAGCCACCCCAATTTAAAAGTCAAAGTTGCCTTCCTAACCACCCAACCAAATATTCCTTTATAACCATGTCCCAATAATCGCCCAATGTAGAGAATATCTCAAATGAAATAAAATTCCCAAATCTTGGAAATCTTGTAACTTGGGCGATCTTGGTCGGAATAAGGCGATCTTAGTATCGTTGGAAAGCTCTGGATTTGTCCTGCATGATAAAGCATGTAGTCTTGGAGAAAAACACAGAGATGATAAAATCCAACAGCCATGCATAATGACATATGCTCATGTTATGCAAATAGAAATGGCACGAACACTCGGCAGGACGTTAGGATGACATGCACTCAAACTGGCGTGCATTCAACAGCCGTCTCCTGGTCGAGCCAGCGCATCAAGTGCGCGACACTCTCGTCGACCGAGTCAAAGTACGTGGCGGTCACCAAGGCCGGCAACGAGGGACACCGACTGCGCTTCTCATGGAGCGGCAATACGCATGGCTGCAGCACATGGTGAAGCGCGGGAAGTTCGTACTCAGGTACATCCCGACCACCGAGCAGCCGGCTGACTTCCTGTCGAAGGCGCTGCACTTTCCGGCCTTCAACCGGTGCTCCGTCGCAATCGGCTAAGTGCGCCTGGCCGACGTCGGCGACGGTGATGACGACGTGCAGTAGTAGGTGCCGTTCCCTTCTGCACAGCTGGTGCGGTAACGGCGTGCTGTGTGTTGTGTGCACGCCGACGATGGTGAGCTTTCCCTCCGTGGAGTGCTGCCGTGTGGGTTGGGAGCCCAAGCGTGAACGCGGCAGGGGAGTGTTAACGGGAGTTGGGTGTTGGCCCCGTCCTCGCTTGGGCGGAGCTGACTTCGTGGTCAGGTGTGCGGGTGGTGCAACCGATCTACTGCAGTGGGCGACGCCGATTTGGGCACGCAGGTCGACAGAGTTGGTCGACCTGCACGGGGCCACTGCAAAGCCGCCGACGACGGGATGCCGGCGGCCGACTTCAGTTGGTGGTGGTCGACGATGGGGCTCGTCAACCTGGGACGGGCGCTGACTTAGGAGGGCGCCTACTTTGGGAGGTCGACTTGGCGAGGTCGACCTGGAAGGGCGCCGACTTGGTGGCGCCGACCTGGGGAAGCTGACTTGGTGCAGTCGGCGAACAGCAGGTCTTGTCGACTAAAAGTGGTCGACCTGGGGAGTGGCCGACTTAGTGAAGTCTGCTGGTGATCGTCGGATGAGGTGGTCGACGAGCACGTACAACTGTTGGTCGACTTCGACCGAGCAAGTTGACGCCGACCTGGTGGTTTCCAGGTCGACCAAGTTACCAGGGCAACGAGGTTCTGCGGGGTGCGCAACAGTCGCCCAGGTGGTTCTGGCGAAGTCGACCTCGGAGGTGGGTTTCCCGAGGTCGACGTGGCTAATCAGAGGCAGTCAATGGCACGTGGTCAACTTGGCGTCTGCGGTGTGCACGTGACGGTCCACAGCACACCAACCAACTGCGAGCACCTGCGAAGTAGGTGCTGCTGTCATACGGGTGCAACGCTGTGCAGCCGCCTCGCTACATCGTTGGCATGCCGTCGACTTGCAACGTTGGCAAGTCGCCACTTTGCATTGCTGGAGTGCGGTCGACTTTGCAGTGCTGGAACGCGGTCGACCATGCTGCGCTGGAGGTCGACCTGCTTGCATGCTAGGCAGACTTGCTCCTGATGTAGTCAGCCTTGCCAATGTTGTTGCAACCATTGTTATGAACTTTCTCTAGTGAAACTCTTGTTTTTTTGCCCCATGAACACGCAAGTGCCAGAGAACGATAAGGAACGCTGCGATCACTCACACAACCGTGCCTTCCCCGTAGTCTAGCTCCCGCTGTAGAGATTATCTCCGCAGCTACGACCTCCACTAGAGCAGTAGGCTCAGCCACAAAAGCAGAGGCGGCGAAGGTAGGGAGCAGGGGTGGAGCGCACCCCTCAAAGTTCAGGCGGACCAGTGTACCATTGTTGGAGGCGATGGCGCGGAGGCGGTTCTCGATCTCAGTGAGACTAGTCTCATAGTGAGGCGCATGGGGTGTAGGGGATGCAGGGCGAGGAGGGCGTCGAGAGCTGACGCGAGGGTGACATGGAGGCGAGTCGTGAGCAGGTGAGTGATGAGGTGAGCGACAGTGGAGAACGTGTTATAGTCACAATAGGCTGGATTCTGCTTTAAACGAAAGATTGAGTGCACAGACGGATTTCTGCATAGCAGCTACAAACGCTGATAGCTAACTAGTTAATGAAATACATGATGTACAGCATATATGATCTGGAACGTCTTCATGTCGTCTACAATGAGCAAGTTGAATCACTCGATTTGCTAAATGACTGACGGTGTGGTAGTAGTTTGGGCAAATGGCGGTCTAGCAGCAACAATCGTCTATGGATACAATATAGGAAGAAGTTCGAGTTGGGAATGAAACCCAGCCTCTATAAACCCCTAGAGGCGAAGTCCAGGGTAGAACAATGCTACATAGTCCCCAACCTCGAAGGGTATGGAAACCACCTACCACAAGGGCCTACACCAAAAGAAAGGTTTCGCTATACAATGCAATGTAACAATTTTTCACTATCTCAATGTTTACCCTTATGGCGAGCTCCAAACCCCTTAAATCTTGAAACCAGAACTTTGTGTATTCACCATACATTCTTCCATGGGTTCTTGAAAGCTTGTTCCACACACATGCAACACGCTGAACATTCGACACACGATAAGACACAAAATGCACACGATACGGAAACGACGACGGTTTATGCGACTAGCGAAAACTCGCTATTGACATACATTCGACAAAATGGCTCACCATTCGCATACTCATAAAATCATGGAACATAGTCTAAAATCACCTTATACCATTTCATGCAAGCACACACACGCACACACACCAGGACATCAAGTCGAGTGCAACCCATGGGGTTGCACCAACAGAACGCAGGGAGATCAGGGACGAGGAAAGTATGAAGGAGGTGTCCAAGAGTAGAAGAAGAGGGGTGGACTAGCGAGCAAAAATAACGTCACGCGAATGCCACACCCAGTACACAAGACGAGCCGCGCTGTAAGTCTCCCGGTCCGTCTATGTGGTTTCAGCAGCAAGAGAATAGGACGCTCGGGGGCGGGCAGCTCACCAAAAGCGCGGGCATACAAGGCGTCGCCATCTTGGCGCGGGCTCTGGAGGTAGAGGATGGTGTCAAGCACCCACGAGTCAAAAATGATCGCCCGCCCATCCACATCGAGCTATAGGACGCCCTCGGACGCTATGATAGAGGTGAGCATGAGCACATCTATAGCAGATTAGAGGGGACGGCGACAGGAGGAGGAGAATATTAGTAGGGGCAGACAGATGAAACCCCTAAAGTGCACCTGCTGTGATGGCAAGCACGCGGCGGCAGGTACACGGCTGGCGTAGTAAGGGCGCGCGGTAGGGGGCGGCACGCACACAGGGCGCAGTGGGGTACGACGGGGTGTACACCAGGCCCGTAGCAGCCGCAGTAAGGCGCGGCATGTGCAGCGGGCGTGGCAGGGCACTAGGGCGCGATAAGGCGCGTAGCATGAGCAGCCGGGCGCGCAGTAGGCAGCGGTAGGTGCATGGGGCGGCAGGCGCTGGCAACGACAGCTTGCGGGGCACGCGGTACGCGACGGGGCTAGCAGGGCAATGGGGCTAGAGGGGCCAACGGGGTCGACGGGGCCTAAGGGGCGTGACAAAGCCAGCGTGGTCGACGGGGCCTACGGGGCGCGACGGGGCCAGCATAACCGACGGGGCCTACGGGGCGTGAGGGCGCTAGGAGGCCTAGGGGCACTAGGGCAGTAGGAGGCCGACGAGTGAGCCGCGGGTGCTAGTGCGGTAGGGGGGGCTGATGGGGCACTAGGGAGGACCGCGGGCGCTAGGGCGCTCATGGGGCTGACTGGTGGCGAGTGATAGTCACCTCGTCAAGCGAATACGAGCCATTGCCACAAAGGGGAGGGCCTTTTTAGCCAACCATACTATGCGGTTTGTTCTCTTTGCGAAGTCACCTTATACCCAATTTTGTTTCAAGCCGATCGCGGCCTTGAATTTGATGCGTCAATAACCGCCCACATGGTGACAACCCAAGCCGGTTCAAGAATACACCAGCAGTTTTCTTGAGTTGTATGAACAGGTCGGCTAAATGCACGGAGTGGAATGAGTGGATTGCTACATCGACAGCTCTCTCTCAAAAGATTCTCCTACGCCGCGTTTCGAACTTCAACGAAATCCTCGCTCTCGCAGAGAATATTGATAGCAACGCACCCGGGGAACGATCAAACATACCACTGCACACGCCACTGTGGCGAATGCAGATGTCACACCATTACGAGCACAATAGGCCAAATCATCGCAAGAGCGAATCCCTTGAAGAGGGAAAATGTTAGGGAGCTGAGCAGGGAGGGGGTCTGCAAGACAAAGAAGCGCCGACATTTAATAGAGAATGGGTCCACTATTGATACATAGCAAAAGTGCATCAGCATTTGAGGCACTATGGGGAGACGTTGCAGTTGGTGGACACAACTAGGTGGTGGGCGGAAATGAGGAAATTGATAAAGCAGTGGGTGGAGGGATGTGAGATATGTAGCCTGAACATAGCAGAGTTGGAGCGGGGCAGGCAAGAATTGGAGTTACTTCCAATCAGGGGCATATAATTCCAATGGTCATTAGATCTGGCAGAAGAGATGCCGCTGAGCAGAAGGGGGAAGAGATAATATCAGATCATGATAGAACACAGCAAGTGGGTGCTGGTGGGAGCACTACCCAGCTAGCAGACGCATTCAAAGAGCAGGTATTAATAAGGTTCGAGGCATGTGGGGAGGTGTGATAGATCAAGGGACCGAATTACAGGGACAGTTCGTGCAGCTTCTCAAAGAGACAGCAATAACAAAGGAAAACGTCCAAGTACCACCCCAATAGCTTAAAAGAGGATTGAGAGCATACAGAGAGAAGTAAAAGAGATATTGGGATCTGCGGCTGCCATGGGTGGCGGCTGGCAATCAGTTTAGCAAGCAGGTGGGGTTGCGGGGCATATCCCCATACTACCTGCTACTGGGCAGCGAGCCATTACTACCAGTGGACGCGCCCAGGTTGCTTACACACACTGTGACAGCAGGAAGAGAAGAGAAGTGGGTGGTGGTGGCAGAAGCAAGGGCGAAGTACATTAGGGGAACTGCTACAGCAGCATTGGAGAACTTGCAATTATCAAGCTGAAAGATGGACATGCATATAAGATGCGAGGGTAAAAAGGGGGAGGGAGAAGAGAGAAAGGGGTAGAGGAAGGAGCAGAGGTATACCCACGGCAGGCTAAGACGGGTCTGCTAGACATAGGACTGAGCACAGAAAGATGAAAATTGAAGGAGGTGAAAGACTCAGGAGTGGTGGTGCTGGTAAGTGAGAAAGGCAAGGAGTGGAAGGATCATGTCACAATCTTGGCAAAAGCCGGCAGAGAGCGGAAAGGAAGAGAAAAGCAGGGGAGAGACCGAGAAGGGCCACCGTGCCCAGCTCATAGAGGATCTATTGGCTGGGACGGGAAAGAGAACGGACAAGGAGGGGGCAAGAGGGTAGGGCAGAAGGCCCTAAGGGACGAGAGCAGGTAAGAGAAGGGAGGTGGGAGAAAGGCAGTATAACCAAAGGAGAGCCGCAGGAGAAGGGCAAGGATATAGCAAAGGGGCAGAGGAGACAAGGAAGAGAAGACAAGGGGGGAGGCAAAGTAGGCAGAGGTTCAGGATGTTCAACGGCCTAACCTCATATTAAATTGCTTCGATAGTGTACATTTCATCCCTTCACTCAATTGGACTCAGTAACAACTACATACTAACATCCGCTTTCCCAACCCTCAACTACCGTTCCCTCTGAAACTCTGGACGCGTTACAAGTGCACGATCGATCGTAGTTGCAATCTATCGGTCGCAGATTGATCGTGCCAGTAACATGCATTACATTAGCAAGCAAATCCGCCAGAGTAAAGCACTGTAATGTCATGACTTCTTTGTAGCGGAAGTTTCCTTGTCCGTGAATGTCGCAATCAATTGATAGTAAAAATTATCCCTGGCCAAGTACGTCGTGAGCCTACCAAGCAAGATCGACCGTGAGTAGGCAAAACCAAAGATTTCGTGAGATATGCAGGCGCAAATCTAAGCAATAGGTAGACGGAATTAACTAGGATGGTTGAAATGTGTATGTCGAAATGTTGTCAAGAGTGCTTTGACCGCCCTCTTTTTTACAAGTGAAACCCTTTACTTTGGCGTATGTTAGAATAACCGAAAGGTTAGTCAGCATTCTCGACCAGGGCTGTCGTTTGGTTTTGGGGTACCCGGACAAATCAGGAGGCCTACCATGTACGACCCTGGATCTTGCAGGTCCAGGGCCAAAACCAGCCATTTAGGCTTCAGGGTTAGGGTATAAATTTCCGTAGCCTCGTTTCCACTACAGAGATGACAACTACAACCACAAAAACTATACTACTTAAAAAAAATGGTTAGTATAACTAGACATGCTTAGCAGGCTTCCTAACCTTGGCAGCATTGAAAATCTTGTGCACTTATACCCAGTCTACAGGTTCTCTAGCATTTTCACAGTCATCAGCTGATCTAGCTTAACATCACTAAGAGCAGTCCAATCCCATACTTTTTATATGGGCTGCCTACTGAATATGCCTGCATGTTTGAGCAACATTCATGTATCATGGGAAGGAAGACAAGCTCTGATTGGCACGAGCAGACGGTATAGGTTTAGTGGTTGGAGTTTGCCCCAACCAATAACTCCAATATTTCCAGGTTGGATACAAGCAGTTCAAGATATGGCAGGTGGTAGGCCAGGTCAATAGGGAAAACGGGGGGACAGAAGAGAGGTGGGTTGGGGGGGAAGGGTGGGGTAGGGGGGGAGCTCAAATATTTTTGAAACAGGGCTCGCCAAAAGTCTACCCATTGAACACCATAAACGAGCCCAAAATCAGCCCTGTAAAGAATCAGAGCCAGAAATTTTGCAACCCACCAATTTCAGGCTTCAAAGGTAACCTAGCCCTGGAATTCAAGGGCCAGCAGGGCAAACACCCTTGTAGCGACAACCCTGATCTCGACGATAACACCATAAGCGCACTCTCTCGTAGTGAGACCGCGCCTGTACCACATGTTGGAGTAAGCGGGAATTAACTTTAGCATTCCCGAAGGTGCAGCTATATCGCACCCGCTACTACCGAAGCAACAACGGCAGCAGTATCGGATCAGCCCATAATGGGCATGAAGGTCAACAGTCGCAAGTCAACTGTCGCGACTGTTGACCATCTGGACCGAACGGTTACTGTCAAACTATTAGTATGTGTAGATTGTGTAGGCTGTAGTGGGGTAGCCCATAAGGGGTACAACCCAATTAGGGTTAGTACTTGTACTCTGTTCTTTCTCAATTCATTCATTCTCGTTCAGTATTCTTGACATGGTTTCAGAGCAGGTCCTGTTCCAGGACCGTTTTTTTTTAGGGCCCACCGAATAGTTCCCTGCCCGTAGCGCGTTACCCTGCTCGTAGCGCTGCCCCACCAGTCGCACTGCCCTGCTCGCGCGCCGCCCTGCTGGCCGTCGCACCGCCCTGCCCTGCCCACGCGCCGCCCTGCTGGTCGCGCGCCGCCCTGCCCTGTCCGTCGCGCCGCCCTGCTGGTCGCGCGCCGCCCTGCCCTGCCCGTTGCGCTGCCCTGCTAGCGCCGTGCCGCCCTGCCCTGCCCTGCCCACGCGCCGCTCGCCGCCGCGCCGCCCTGCCCTGCCCGCGCGCCGCTCGCCGCCGCGCCGCCCTGCCCTGCCCGCGCGCCGCTCGCCGCCGCGCCGCCCTGCCCTGCCCGCGCGCCGCTCGCCGCCGCGCCGCCCTGCCCTGCCCGCGCGCCGCTCGCCGCCGCGCCGCCCTGCCTTGCCCGCGCACTGCCCTGCTGGCTGCCGCCCTGCCCTGCCCTGCCTGCGCGCCGCCCTGCTGGCCGCCCCCCTGCCCTGCCCTGCCCGCGCGCCGCCCTGCCCTGCCCTGCCCGCAGGCCGCCCTGCTGGCCGCCGCCCTGCCCTGCCCTGCCCGCACGCCGCCCTGCTGGCTGCCGCCCTGCCCTAGCCGTGCGCCGCCCCGCCCTGCCCTGCGCGCGTCCCTAGCACTTGCGCGCCGCCCTCCCTGCCGCGCCGTCCTTGCTTGTGTGCTGCCCTACTGCTAGCGCGCCACACTGCTCTGCCCGCTATGGCTACTCTCAGCGTCCTCACCTTCGATCCTGAGGGCCGTCCGATCGAGTTCGATGCGTGGCTCGATGACTTACAGCTGTACCTACTGAGCGATTCTAGGGACGGCGTTTCGTTGTTTGACCTCACGTCTGGAGCCTCTCTCGCCCCTCTTGACACAGCTGACAGTGCGACTCGCTCACAGTGGCTTACCCGTGACGCTGCTGCTCGCCTAGCCATTCGCAACCACCTGCCGTTAGCCGAACGCGATCACTTTGGCCAGCACAAGTCTGCTAGAGCCCTGTACGACGCTGTAGTCGCTCGTTACTCCTACCTGGCCACTGCTTCTCTAGGCCGCCTTATACTGTCCTACCTTTTTCCCGAGCTGTCTGCCTTTGCCACAGTCGCCGACCTCATCACTCACCTTCGCACTAGTGACACTCGCTACCGCGCCGCGCTTCCAACCAAGTTTCTCGACAAGAACCCCCCCCCCCCCCCCCCCCCCCCCCCATGTACATCACTCTCTACTTCATCGTCACCCGCCTCCCTGACTCTCTTAGCGCAGTCAGGGACCTCCTTCTCGCCCTTGACCCCACAGACCTCACTGTCGACCTGCTCGAGAAGCACCTCCTTGCAGCTGAGACCAGCATAGTGGCTGTAGGCGCTTCTCGTGGCACTCCTCGCACTCCCTTCTTTGAGGGGTGTTCCCCCTCCCCCCTTGTCCCCTCTGTTGCTTCTGCTGCTGCTGCTGACTTCCTTCGTACTGAGGAGGTCGGGGCTAAGTCAGCTCCTACTGGAAGGCGCCGCAGCGGCAGGGGCAAGGGAGGCAAGGGTGGTGGGGGTGGCAGCGGTGGAGGCGGTGGTGGGGGCGGTGGAGGCGGTGGAGGTGGCGGTGGTGGCGGATGGAGTGGTGGTGGGAGTGGAGGCGTTGGTGGCGGCGGTGGTGGCGGAAGTGGGAGTGGTGGCGGCGGCAGTCGTGGCGGCAGTGGGAGTGGTGGCGGCGGCAGTGGTGGCGGTCGGGGTGGAGCCGGTCAGAGGGGCGGTTCTGGCAATGGTCAGAGGCAGCAGCAGCAGCGTCAGCGTGAGACCCCTACGCCCAAGGAGCTTCGTGAGTGGTTTGCTCAGCATGGGGCGTCTGGGGGTAGTGTTCGCTGCCAGTACGTCATTCGCACAGGTGACCTCGCTGGTCAGACATGTGGGAAGGTTGGTCACACCCAGTCCCGCTGCTTCTCCCGTCTTCACGACGCCTGGCGCGCAGAGTTTCCTGACGCGACTGAGCTCCCCCGCTGGCTAGAGCTGCTTAGGCAGGGTGTGGATATCTTTGCTCTTGACTATGATGCTATCCTTGCTGCCATGAATGCATTGACTGTTAGTGCTGAGGGTGACTGTTACCTGTGTGTGCCACCCGACCCAGGTATAGAGGCTGCTGCTCTAGGTGCTAGTGAGTCTGCTCTCCCTGGTACTGCGCCTGCTGAGGCCTTGCACACCTTCACGCTTGACTCAGGTGCTTCCCGCTGTTTCTTTCGCGACAGTACCACAGTCACACCACTCCCTGCACATGTTGCAGTCAGAATGGCTGACCCCTCAGGGGGCCCTGTTCTTGCCCGTTCCTCCACTGTTCTCCCGTGTCCGGCGGTTTCGCCCGGCTCACTCTCAGGTCTTCACCTCCCCCCGTTCTCTACGAACTTGGTGAGTACCGCTGCCCTCCGGGATGCGATGGTCACTACCACCACCCCTGGGGGTCAGCGTCTGTCGATCTGCACGTGTATACGGACGGGCCGTCACCTGGCCACGTTCACCCGTCGGCCTGGGTCGAGTCTGTACACACTGAGCCTCCTCAGGTAGGTGCGTCTGGCCAGGTGTCCGCGTCACGTCCAGTAGCAGCCCCCTGCTCGTGTTGCGCCCTGTCGCACCAGACTCTCCTTTGGCACCACCGCCTTGGTCACCCCTCCGTGCCACGCCTCCGTGGCATGCACTCCCGTCTCCTTGTCTCTGGTCTTCCCAGGTCTCTGCCTCCCCTCCCACCCTCGCCTGCCCCTCCCTGCCTTCCCTGTGTCGAGGGGCGGCAGCGCGCCGCTCCTCACTCCTCCTCGTTTCCCCCGACGACTGCTCCCCTGCAGACTCTCCACATGGACGTGTGGGGCCCAGCCCGCGTCCGTGGACAGGGCCGCGATCGATACTTTCTGCTGGTTGTTGAAGACTACTCGCGTTACACCACGGTCTTCCCCTTGCGCAGCAAGGGGGAGGTCCCTGATGTTTTGATCCCTTGGATCCGCGCTGTCCGTCTCCAGCTCCGCGAGCGGTTCCGCCAGAACCTTCCTGTCCTGCGTCTGCACTCTGACAGAGGTGGTGAGTTTGCCTCCGACCTCTTGCGGGACTTTTGTCGTGGGGAGGGCATTCGCTAGTCGTTCACGCTTCCGGCCTCTCCGCAGCAGAATGGGGTTGCTGAGCGCCGCATTGGCTTAGTCATGGAGGTCGCTCGTACCTCCATGATCCATGCGGCTGCTCCCCATTTTCTATGGCCGTTTGCGGTCCGGTACGCTGCGCATTAGCTCAACCTCTGGCCCCGTGTCTCCTTGCCGGAGACCTCGCCTACACTGCGTTGGACGGGGGAGGTTGGCGATGCGTCGGTGTTCCGGGTCTGGGGATCTCGTGCCTTTGTCCGCGATACCTCCGCGGACAAGCTCTCCTCCCGCGCCATTCCCTGTGTCTTCCTTGGCTTTCCCCCTGGCGCGCCTGGCTGGCAGTTTTACCACCCCACCACGCGCCGTGTCCTGCCCTCTCAGGACGTCACGTTTGATGAGTCGGTTCCCTTTTACCGTCTCTTCCCCTACCGCACTGCCCCTCTCCCCCCCCACGCCGCTCTTCCTCGCACCAGGTCCTCCTCCGGTAGACCCCCTCCCCCCTCAGGGTCCTGCTCCCTCAGGTGTGTCTCAGGTAGACCCTGTCGAGCCTGTCGAGGTCGCTGTCGACTCTGGTGCTGCTGGGGGTGGTGCTGCTAGGGGTGCTGCGTCTGGGGGTGCTGAGCCTGAGCGTGCGGAGCCTGGGGGTGCTGAGCCTGGGGTTGCTGAGTCTGAGGGTGCGGAGCCTGGTGGTGCTGAGCCTGAGTGTGCGGAGCCTGGGGGTGCTGAGCCTGAGCGTGCGAAGCCTGGGGGTGCTGAGCCTGGAGGTACTTTGTCTGCTGGAGGTCCTACGGGTGCCTCGTCACGGCGGGAGCCTCTCTCTCCACCGCAGCTGCGCGAGTGGTTTGCTCGGCGCTGGAGCCTTCGGAGTGGCGCTGCTGGGGCTGGGGGGCCTGCCGCTGGAGGCCCTGGAGCTGGAGGCACTGGAGCTGCTGGTCCTGGAGGTGCTGGAGCTGCTGGTCCCGGAGGTGCTCGTACTAGAGCTGCTGGAGCCGGTGGTACTGCAGGCGCTGGAGCTAGAGACCCTGGAGCTTGAGGCGCTGGAGCTGGAGGTACCGGAGGTGCTGGAGCTGCTGCTGGAGCTGCCGGAGCTGGTGGTGCTGCTGGCACTCGAGGTGCTGGAGGTGCTGGAGCCGCTGGTCCCGGAGGTGCTCGTCCTGGAGGTACTGGAGCTGCTGGAGCTGGAGGTGCTGCAGGCGCTGGAGCTAGAGACCCTGGAGCTGGAGGCGCTGGAGCTGGAGGTACCGGAGGTGCTGGAGCTGCTGGTCCTGGAGGTGCTGGGGGTGCTGGAGCCGCTGGTCCCGGAGGTGCTCGTACTGGAGGTACTGGAGCTGCTGGAGCTGGTGGTGCTGCAGGCGTTGGAGCTGGAGACCCTGTAGCTGGAGACCCTGGAGCTGGAGGTGCTGGCTCTGGGGGTGCTGGTGCTGTCGATACTGGTTCTGGAGGCACTGTGCGGCCGCGCCCGTACTTCGTTCCCCTGCTTCACCAGGTTCTTGGTCTCCCATCTTCGGCTGGCCTTACTCCTCCCTTACTGTGTCCACCGCCTGACCAGTCGCAGCCGCAGTTACAGCCAGACTCCCCACTGCCTGCTCCTTCTCCTTACACTGAGCCGACAGACTCTCTTCGTGAGCCTCGTGAGCCTGAGTCTCGTCCTGCCTCGCCTGTTCGCGCTGTTCGCACTGGTCGCCGTGTTCCTCGTCAGCGTCCTCCTCCTGTCCCCGGCACGCACCCTATGGCACTTCGTCCTTCCTCTGTTCCACAGCGTGTCCCTCGTTGAATCTAGAAACAAGAAGTGATTGCATTAGCAGGAAGTTGGGTACAAGTAGTGAAACCCTAAAATGTTGTACCCCATATTGACTACCCCACTACAGCCTAAACAAGCTATAGCATATATGTTTGACACACCCCCATATGCAAAGTGGGGGAGAACAAGAGGTCACAAGACCAGTCAAGAAAAGCAAAGCAAGCTCAGGGTGGATCTCAAGGATACCACACAAATTCCGAGCACAAGCAAGCGGCCACAAGACCAGTTCAAATGCAGTTTGATAATACAACAAGCAGTACAGTGATCTGAACCTAGCAAGTGTAAACATGCAGGTATACATATATAAGGATCGCAGTACAAGCAAAGTCAAGAAGTAAGCAAGTGAGGCACAGTAGGCACAAGGCCTAGAACAGTACAGAAACGCTGATGATCACAAGGCTGAAGTGCCTTGGTGAAGACATCAGCAGTGTTGGCCCGAGTGGCCACGTACGCAAGACGAAGCTGACCACGCTGCTGCAACTCTTGAGCAAGGAAGTAGCGCAGAGCAATGTGCTTCGTTCTGTGCTCCAGTCTGTGCTCCTGACACAAGGCAATCATGGCCTTGTTGTCGACGTACAGCACTGGAGGAGAACGAGGCAGCTCTCCCAGGTCGGTCAGCAAGTAGGTGAGCCAGCGTAACTCCTGTGCAGCCATGGCCCCTGCGTAGATCTCAGCCTCACAACTGGAGCTGAGAACAGAAGAAGAGTGGGTAGACCGCCAAGAAACAGAGCCGGAGCCAAGACTGAAGGTGTAACCCTGTGACGACCGCTGCGTACCCAAGTCGTCAGCCCAGGAAGCGTCTGCGTGACCAGTGAGGACAACTCGAGCCCGTCCTCCAAGCACGAGCCCCATGCCCGACGTACTGCACAACTAGCGCAACACCCTCTTAGTGGCATCCATGTGCTCCTTCTTGTGTCTGCCAGGAGCGACATAGCGTGCTAGAATGCTAAGAGGGTAGGCAAGGTCAGGTCGAGTGCAGGTCATCAGGTACATGAGGCAGCCCACAAGCTCTGGATACGGGCCACTCGGCTCTACGGACTCGTCCGAAGGTGGAGCTGAGAGCGAGTGACCGGTAGGCAGAGGAGTGGACTGTGGCGAGGAGTACGTGAAGCGGAAGCGCTGAAGGACCTGCTGCACCATGTGTGACTGAGTCAAGGTAATGGTGCGCTGTGCTCTGTCCCGGGTGATCCGCAAGCCAAGATAGCTTGTCAGCTCACCCAGGTCTGTGCACGTGTGTCTCTTCTGCAGCTCCGACTTCACGTGGGCGAGTCCCTCAGTGTCAGAAGTAGCAAATACCAAGTCGTCTACGTACACGAGAACGTAGAACGGCGGCAGAGTGGTGTCGGTGCGTAGAAACAGCGACGGGTCAGCAGTAGAAGGAGCAAACCCAAGAGCAGCAAGAGTCGTCCTCAGTGTGTCGTGCCACTCACGGGGTGCCTGGCGGAGACCGTAGACTGGCCGCCGGAGGCTCCACTGGGTACCAGCAGGAAACGACCCAGTGAAGCCAGGTGGGCGGCGCAGCCAGATCTCCTCGTGCAGGCTGCCCTGTAGGAAAGCAGTGCTGAAGTCAAGAGAGTGAAGCTCGTAGTCACGCTGAGCGACAACGGGCAGCAGAACCCGAAGAGTGGTCATCTTCGGGGTAGGGGAGAAGGTCTGGAAGAAGTCAACTCCCTCTCGCTGACTGAAGCCTCGTGCAACGTAACGCGCCTTGAAGACAGGCGGAGAACCCGGCGGCCGCTTCACCCTGAAAATCCACATGCCACTGACGATGTTCGCCCCAGGTGGGGGAACCTCGTCGACGTAGGTGCCTGTGGACTTCCAGGAAGCCATCTCTACGTCGATGGTTGTCTGCCACTGAGAGGAGTAGGGACCCTCTATCGCCTCTGCGTAAGAGCGCGGGGTCGGGATGTCTGGTGCATCCGGGTCTCCCTCAGGGGCAAGCAGCATGGACACGAGATGAGGTAAAGCAGCGGCAAAGCACTCAACGTCCTCCTGTCTGTTCTCAAGGACGTCCGTGCCAAGAGCACACTCACCCCCGACGGACGGAGGACAGACAGACTCAGACGCAGACTCAGCAACAAGGCTAGCGGCGTAGTCTAGACGACAGGCGGCAGCAAAGTCAACAAGCTCAGCAACAAGGGCAGACGCAGCAGTGGACGCAAACGAAGGGTCAGTGACAACAGTGGCGAGAAGACGCGTGACTGTAGGACTGGCAGCACGAGCAAGGTTTGACGGCGGGTCAGCGACGTCAGGAAGAGAGGACGCAGGAGGAGACGACAGGGGTACGCGCAGTGGAACAGAGGAAGGACGGAGTGTCATATAGTGCGTGCCAGGGACAGGGTCAGGACGCGGACGAGGAACACGGCAACCAGTGCGAACAGCGCGAACAGGCGAGACAGGACGAGACACAGACTCACGACGCTCTGTAAGGGAGTCTGGCTGCTCAGTGGAAGAGGAAGGAGCAGGGGCAGTAGCTGGCGGAAGGCCAAGAACCTGGCGAAGGAGAGGACCGTAGTACGGCCGTGGCCGCACCGAGCCCCCGGCACCAGCTCCGACAGCTCCAACACCGTCAGCAGCTCCAGCACCTCCAGTAGCAGCAGCACCTCCGTCACCTCCAGCCACAGCACCGCCAGTCGCAGCAGCACCCTCAGCTCCGGCAGCTCCAGCACCTCCAGCAGCAGTAGCACCTCCGCCACCTCCAGCCTCAGCACCACCAGTCGCAGCAGCACCCTCAGCTCCGGCAGCTCCTGCACCTCCAGCAGCAGTAGTACCTCCGCCACCTCCAGCCTCAGCACCACCAGTCGCAGCAGCACCCTCAGCTCCGGCAGCTCCAGCGCCTCCAGCAGCAGTAGTACCTCCGCCACCTCCACCCTCAGCACCACCAGTCACAACAGCACCCTCAGCTCCGGTAGCTCCAGCACCTCCAGGGGCAGGGTCTCCAGCTCCGGCAGAACCACTCTGAAGGGGGGTGAGACGAGCGTACCACTCGCGGAGCTGCTGGGGAGAGGGAAGCTCCCTCGCGGAGGACCGCCTCAGCGAGGCACCTCGGGGCTCCGTACGCGTAGTCTCAGCACTCCCAGGCTCCACTGCCGCAGGCCCAGCACTCCCAGGGGCAGTACCAACAGCACCACTCCGAAGGCGGGAGCGCCAGGAGTACCACTCGCGCAGCTGCAGTGGAGTGAGCTCCCGGCGTGAACGAACACCCGCAGCAGCACCAACTCTCGGCTCAGCACCCCCAGGCTCCGTACTCGCAGGCTCAGCACCCCCAGACTCCTCACCTGCAGGCTTCGCACCCCCAGGCTCAGCACCCCCAGACTCAGCACCCCCAGGCTCAGCACCCTCAGGCTCAACACCCCCAGGCCCCCCACCCGCAGGCTCTGCACTCCCAGGCGCAGCACCCCTAGCAGGACCAGAGTCGACAGCTACCTCGACAGGCTCGACCGGGTCTACCTGAGACACACCTGAAGGAGCAGGACCCTGAGGGGGGAGGGGGTCTACCGGAGGAGGACCTGGTACGAGGAAGAGGGGCGGGGGAGGGAGCGGGGCTGTGCGGTAGGGGAAGAGACGGTAAAAGGGAACAGACTCGTCAAAGGTGACGTCCTGAGAGGGCAGGACACGGCGCGAGGTGGGGTGGTAAAACTGCCAGCCAGGCGCGTCCGGAGGAAAGCCAAGGAAGACACAGGGAACAGCGCGGGCGGAGAGCTTGTCCGCGAACGTATCGCGGACAAAGGCACGAGATCCCCAGACCCGGAACACCGACGCATCGCCAACCTCTCCCGTCCAACGCAGTGTCGGCGAAGTCTCTAGAACGGAGACACGGGGCCAGAGGTTGAGCTGATGCGCAGCGTATCAGACCGCAAACGGCCACAGAAAGTGGGGGGCAGCCGCATGGATCAAGGAGGTACGAGCGACCTCCATGACCAAGCCAATGCGGCGCTCAGCAACCCCATTCTGCTGTGGAGAGGCCGGAAGCGTGAACGACTGCTCAATGCCCTCCCCACGACAAAAGTTCCTCAAGAGGTCGGAGGAAAACTCCCCACCTCTGTCAGAGTGCAGACGCAGGACAGGAAAGTCCGAGTGGAACCTCTCGCTGAGCTGGAGATGGGCAGCGCGGATCCAAGGGATCAAAACATCAGGGACTTCACCCATGGTGCGCAAGGGAAAGACCGTGGTGTAGCGCGAGTAGTCGTCAACAGCTATCAAGAAGTACCTCTCGTGACCCTGTCCACGGACGCGGGCTGGGCCCCACACGTCCATGTGGAGGGTCTGCAGGGGAGCAGTCGTCGGGGGAAACGAGGAGGAGTGAAGAGCGGCGCGCTGCCGCCCCTCGACACAGGGAAGACAGGGAGGAGCATGCGAGGGTGGGAGGGGAGGGAGTACCCTGGGAAGACCAGAGACAAGAACACGGCGGTGCATGCCACGAAGGCGCTGCACCGAGGGGTGCCCAAGGACGGTCTCGTGCGACAAAGCGCGACACGAGCAGGGTGCCGACAGCTGACCTGACGCTGACACAGACGCAGCGACCTGACGCAACTGACCGGACGCAGACGCAGCAACCTGAGGAGACTAAGTGGTCAGTGTGTACAGGTTTGACCCTGGCCGACGAGTGAACGTGGCCAGGTGACGACCCGTCCGTGCACACGTACAGTGGGTCACACGCTGCCCTCCAGGAGTCCACTGGGAAACCCATTCATCCTGGAGGACACCGCCACTCACCAAGTTCGTAGAGAACGAGGGGAGGTGGAGACGCGACAGTGAGCCAGACGGAACCGCCGGACACGGGAGGACAGTGGAGGAACTCGCAAGGACCGGGCCCCCAGAGGGGTCAGCCAGGGAGACAGCAACAGGCCGGGGGAGCGGTGTGAGGGCAGTACGGTCGCAAAAGAAACAGCGGGAAGCACCTGAGTCAAGAACGAAGGTGTGCAGGGCCTCAGCAGGCGCAGTAACAGACAGCGCAGACTCACTAGCACCTGGAGCAGCAGACTCACTAGTACCTAGAGCAGCAGCCTCACTAGCACCTGGGGTAGCCGACTCAATAGCAGCTAGAGCAGCAGCCTCACAGGGCTCAAAGCCCGGGTCGGGCGGAACACACAGGTAACAGTCATCCTCAACACTAACAGTCAATGCATACATGGCACCAAGGATAGCATCAAAGTCAAGAGCAACGATATCAAGGTTGCTCTTAAGCAGATCAGCCCAGCGAGGGAGCTCAGCGGCGTCAGGAAACTGTGCGCGCCAGGCGTCGTCGAGGCGAGAGAAGCAGCGGTGCTGCGTGTGGAACCTCCCACACGTCTGGCCAGCGCGGTCACCAGTGCGGATGACGTACGGGCAGCTACCCCCACCCCCAGACCCCCCACCTCGCTGAGAGTACCACTCACGAAGCTGCTGGGACGACGGGGTCTCGCGGGGACGCTGCTGCTGCTGGCGCTGGTCACTACCAGAACCTCCACGCTGCGCCGCTCCACCGCGACCACTGCCACCGCCGCCGCCACCACGCCCACTTCCGCCACCGCCACCGCCTCCACCCCAGCCTCCTCCCCCACCGCTGCCACCACCACTCCCGCCGCTGCCACTGCCCCCCCCACTCCCGCCACCACCCCCACCGCCGCTGTCAACATATATTTTATATGTTTAGTTTATGTTAGTCTAGGTGTACCATTTCATATTCCTAGGGTTAGCTATATCCTCTTGTATCTCGTTTCCCTTAGTCAATCTTTTCACCCGTTCTAGTCTTGACATGGTATAGAGCTAGTCGACCCTATGGGCCCACCGCCCCGTGCCCCGACCTAGGAACGTAGCCACTTAATACCCGAAGCGCCCTGCTACCCCCCCTTAGCTCGCGCGTCACCCGTAGTGCCCTGAGCGCGTCATCCGTTTAGCCCAGAGCGTCACCCGTTTTTCACCCGCGCCTCACCCGTTTTCTGCCCCGTGCGTAGCTCGCCAGCCCGCTAGCGTGCAGCAGGCCCATGCGCACGTGCAGTCGTAGCCGCACATGCGACCGCGCGCACGCGCAGCATTAGCCGCACGCACGTGCAGCATTAGCCGTACGCACGCGCGGAATTAGGAGCACGCACGCGCGGCATTAGCAGCATGCACGCGCGGCCATAGCTGCACGCACGCGCAGCAATAGCCGCACGCACGCACAGCCCGCCAGCTGCGGTACCGTCTCACCCGTCCCCGCTGACCCACCTGGTGCCCGCTGTACCACCCGTCCCAGCCGCCCCACCAGTTACTCTCCCCCGCCCAGAACCGTACAGCACCGCGTAGAAACGCACAGAACCGTGCGACACCGCCCAGAACCTTACCTGCTGACCCATCCGCACCAGCCAGAGCTGCTACCCCACCCCGTACTCTCCACCGCACTGAACCGTGCAGAACCGCGCAGAACCGGGCAGAACCGCACTGAACCGTGCAGAACCGCGCAGAACCGGGCAGAACCGCACAGAACTGCGCAGAACAGCACAGAATCGTGCGGCGCCGCCCAGAACCTTACCTGCTGACCCACCCACACTAGCCAGAGCTGCTACCCCACCCGGTACTCTCCCTCGCACAGAACCGTGCAGCACCGCACTGAACAGGGCAGAACTGCACAGAACCACGCAGCACCGCACAGAACTGCACCCACTGCCCCACCTGTACCAGCCAGAGCTGCTGCCCCACCCGTTCCCGTCACCACACCAGTAACCAGCCGCTATCCACCTCACTGAACCACGTGGTACCGCTCTCAAACGTACTAGACCCCACCCGAGCGTGCCCGTTCATTGCCCTCGCGCCAGGGCCTCCTCCCATGGCCACTTCTCGTATTCTCACGTTTGATCCTGAGGGTAGGCCGGTAGACTTCCCAGGATGGCTCCGCAAACTCAAGCTTTTCCTAGGGAGTAGGATCGAGAACGACGTTCGCCTTCTGGACCATGCCATGGGCAAACTCGTAGCCCCGAAGGAACCCGACCCCTTAGGTTCCTCCCCGTCGGACGAAGAGGAAGCTCGCTTTGAGAAGCTGCAGCTGGCGGCCAGTCGGTGGGCGGCGCGGGACGACGCCACAGTGCTCGCCATCACCGATCTCCTGCCCCTGACAGAGCAGCAGCACTTCGAGCAGGAGGTGACGGCCAAGGGCCTGTTTGATGCTGTCGTCAAACGTTATTCCACCCCAACCACTGCTTCCCTCGGTCGGCTTGTACTGCCCTTCCTATTTCCTGACCTGCCCTCGTTTCACCGCGTCCCTGACCTTGTGCTGCACTTGCGCTCGCTTGATGCCCAGCTCCGTTCTGCTGCCCCTGATGATGCCCTACTTGCCGCCAACCCCCCCCCGATGTGGATGACACTGTACCTGCTGTCCACCCGCCTCCCTGACCGTTTTGCTACAGCCCGTGACCACTTTCTCACTGTTAACCCCATGTCCCTCACCATTGACCTCTTTGAGAAGAGGCTCACTGCTGTTGAGGACCTTGCCCGTTCCCTTGCTGCTGCCTCCGGTACTGCCCTCCCCCCCATCTTTGAGGGATGTGCTCCGTCCTTCCTAGCTTCCCCTGTCGATTCGGCGTCTGTTGCCACTGTACCAGAGGTGGCAGCCGTTGCCCTTGGCAACAAAGGGGGCAAGAAGGGGGGTAAGAAGGGAGGAGGTGGTGGCAGTGGTGGGGGTGGCGGAGGGGGCGGTGGTGGGGGTGGCGGAGGGGGCGGTGGTGGAGGTGGCGTAGGGGGTGGTGGTGGAGGAGGTGGAGGGGGTGGGAGTGGTGGAGGAGGCGGAGGAGGAGGCAGTGGAGGTGGAGGTAGTGGGGCCCCCCAGCAGCAGCAGCCTCACCAGCAGCAGCCGCAGCAGCCGCAGCCACAGCAGCAGCGGCAGCAGCAGTTCCAGGGCCAGCGCCAGCAGACGCCGCAGCAGCAGTGGAGGTCCCCTGGACCCGGGAGCTCTGTCAGCAGCAGCGGCCCGCCCAGCTGGACGTCGCGTGGTCCAGCCCAGCACCCCCCCTGCCAGTATAGGGTGCTGACTGGGCCGCGTGGAGGCTACCCTTGTGGCCGCTTCCACCCCCCGGGTCAGTGCTTTGCACAGCTCACTGACCGCTACCGTGCGCAGTTTGGCCCCACCCGCACTGTCCCCGATTGGGCCTCACTGGCTCGTTCTGTTGGCCCGCAGTTGTATAGCATGACTGCACCTCAGTTAGATGAGGTTGTGCGTTCTATGTCTGTGATGTATGCCGATGACTCTATTGTTGATGATTTTGCGTACTATTCCTGTTTCTCTAGCTTAGGTGCTGTAGAGGTTGCTAGTGCTTTCCCTGCTAGCGTAGCTTGTCCAGGTTCGACCACCGAGACTGCGTCCCTGTCGTTCACACTCGACTCTGGGGCGTCCAGCTGTTTCTTTCGTGACCGCGCCGACCTCACACCACTACGCACCCCCGTCACTGTTGCCTTGGCCGACCCCTCTGTGGGACCTGTGGTTGCTCGCAGCACCACCACTCTCCCGTGTCCGGCTGCTCCCTCTGGGGTCCTTACAGGTTACTACACCCCCTCGTTCTCTAGGAACCTGGTGGGTGTCAGCCACCTCCACGACCTCGGAGTAGTCACCACTTTTCCCTTAGAGGAGTCAGTTGCCTCCTGCACAGTCGGTACCACTGGGGCCCCTCTGGCCACCTTTCGCAGGGAGTCGGGCTCTGGTCTGTACTCACTACACACCGGGTCCCACCACACTGGGTCAGGTCTGGTCAGGTCAGGTCAGGTAGCCGCGGTGTCGTGTGACTGTCGGTCCCTCACCCACCCGTCGGTCCTCTGGCACCACCGTCTAGGTCACCCGTCGTTCCCACGTCTCAGTAGGATGGCACGTCACCGTCTGGTCTCAGATCTCCCAGCGTCGCTTGCCCTGCTTCCCCGCTCTCCAGCGCCGCCGTGCACTCCTTGCGTCGAGGGTCGGCAGCGCGCTGCCCCTCACTCCTCCTCGTTCCCCCCCACCACGTCTCCCTTCCAGACCCTGCACTTGGACGTCTGGGGCCCCTCCCCGGTCCTTGGCCCACGTCAGGAGCGCTACTTCCTGATTGTGGTGGACGACTACTCCCGCTACACCACGGTTTTCCCTTTGCGACGGAAGGCCGACGTGCCTACCGTCCTCGAGCCGTGGCTACTAGCGAGGGGTGGCGCCCAGGGCCTGTGTGGGCTCCGTCTACACTCGGATCGTGGTGGTGAGTTCTCTTCCACTCGACTGGAGACGTTCTGTCAGGGTCGGGGGATCATCCAGTCTTACACGTTACCAGCCTCGCCGCAGCAGAACGGGGTAGCCGAGCGTCGCATCGGCCTGGTCATGGAGGTTGCCCGGACCTCCATGTGCCATGCCGGTGCCCCCCAGTTCTTGTGGCCCCAGGCAGTCCGCTACGCCGCGCACCAGCTGAACCTGTGGCCTAGTGACGCACGGCCACGAGTGACGCCGGTCTCCCTTTGGACAGGTTCTCCGGGCGTAGCAGCTGACTTCCGTGTCTAGGGCTCTCTGGCTCACGTTCGCGCCCCTGGCGTGAACAAGTTGTCTCCGCGCACCCGTGCCTGCGTCTTTCTTGGTTTCCCTTTGGACGCCTCCGGCTGGTTGTTCTACGACCCGGCCACCTACCAGTTCTTCGCTTCTCAGGACGTCACGTTCGACGAGTCTGTCTGTTACTACAGGAGTCGCCCCCACCGAGGTACTGAGGCCTTTTCCCCCCCGCTGTTCCTCACCCTTGAGCCCCCCCCAGTCGCCCCGGTAGCCCCCCCCCCTTCGCGTCCTGCCCCGTCAGGTGTGTCGCACGTCACTCCGCAGTCGTCCCCCCCTCAGCGTCCAGTCCGTGTCGTGTTTGAGGGTGCGGGAGGTGCAGTTGCGGAGGGTGAGGGTACTGGGGCTGCAGGAGCTGGTGGTGTCGGCTCTGGGGGTGCAGGGGTTGTGGGTGTGGAGGTCACTCCCGTGGAGGACACGGCAGCCTCGAGCCGGCGGCCTCGCCCCGTGTCACCCCCTGGCTTCCCGTCCGTCCCGCAGTTCCCTCCTCGTTCTTCTCTGCGGCCGGTTTCTGCGGAGCCCGGGGGTGCTACTGCGGGAGGCACTGGAGGCTCCGGGGGTGTCGACGGTGGAGGTATTGGTTCTGGGGGTGCTGGAGCTGGAGGCACTGACACTGTGGCGCCTACACCGCGCACTGTACGTTTCCTGACCCGTGAGCAGCGTCTCTTCCAGTTGGAGAGGGAGGAGCGTGCGCGGTTTGAGAGGGCACAGCAGCAGCAGCAGCAGCAGCAGCACGAGAGAGTAGAGGAGGAGTCACAGCCGCAGCAGGAGAGGGTAGAGGAGGAGTCACGGCCGCACCAGGAGAGGGTAGAGCAGGAGTCCCACCCGCAGCAGCAGGTGCAGTTACAGACCCGGCAGGAGCGAGTAGAGGAGCAGTCACCGCCGCACCAGGAGAGGGTAGAGCAGGAGTCCCACCCGCAGCAGCAGGTGCAGTTACAGACCCACCAGGAGAGAGTAGAGCAGGAGTCTCACCCGCAGCAGCAGGTGCAGTTACAGACCCAGCAGGAGAGAGTAGAGGAGGAGTCCCGGTCCCAGCAGCGGGTGCAGCTGCAGTCGCAGCAGGAGAGGGCAGAGGCGGAGCCACAGGAGCAGCAGCAGGGGCCGGTACCGTCGCAGCAGACGCCAGAGGAGGCGGAGCAGCACCGACTGCGACTACGCGACCTCCCCGACCCATCACCTGCACGCTTTGTTCGTGGTCCCCTACCGTCCCCTCCTGTTCCCCCTGTTGAGTCCCTTTCCTCGTCCCAGTGGACTCGTCGTTCTCCCCTCAGTCGTGCTGTGTCCCCAGAGCGTCGTCGGTCCCGTTACCGTGCAGACGGTCCGTTCCACCTCGTTCTTCGCTCTCGTGTTCCACCTCCTCCCGTCCTTCCACAGCCCCCTGAGTCGTCCCTCACTGTGCTTCACGACCCGTTGTCCGACTACCTTCGTGCCTCCCGTCCTGTTGTCTCCCGTGTTTTGTCCGCGTTGGTCACTCACCCGACTGCACCCTTGTCGTCTGTCTCAGCACTTGTGACCACTGTCGCTGACTTTGCCTCTTCCCACCGCCTTGACTACGCCGCTCACCTGGTGAGTGGCGCTGCTCGTTCTCCGTCCTCTGGGGGTGCTCCTGTCTTTCCCTTGGAGGTCCTGGAGGACAGTCAGTTTGAGCTTGGTTTCCTTGCGGCCGCTGTTCCTCACCTCTGCGCCATGCTGCTTGCCCCTGAGGGGGATCCAGACGCTCTTGACATTCCGATCCCTCGCACTCACGCTGAGGCGGTCTCGGGACCTTGGGCCTCGTACTGGATAGCAGCTGAGGAGGCAGAGATGGCATCTTATAGGTCCACAGGCACTTACGTCGACGCAGTCCCACCACCTGGGACGAACGTCGTCAGTGGCCGATGGCTCTACAAGGTGAAGCAGCCGCCTGGATCACCACCAGTGTTCAAGGCGCGCTATGTGGCGAGAGGCTTCAGTCAGCGAGCGGGGGTGGACTTCTTCCAGACCTTCGCTCCCACCCCGAAGATGAGTACTCTTCGGGTGTTGCTGCACATTGCAGCCCAGCGCGACTACGAGTTGCACTCTCTAGACTTTTCCACCGCGTTCCTTCAGGGGAGCCTGCACGAGCAGATCTGGCTGCGTCGCCCGCCTGGCTTCACTGGCACTTTCCCACCTGGGACCCAGTGGCAGCTGCGTCGACCAGTCTACGGCCTGCGTCAGGCTCCACGTGAGTGGCACGACACACTTCGCTCGACCCTTGCAGCGCTTGACTTCTTTCCGTCGTCTGCCGACCCGTCACTGTTCGTCCGCCGTGGCTCGACCCCGTTCTTTGTTCTTGTTTACGTTGACGACCTGGTCTTCGCCACTCCCGACCGACACGCACTGGCCTCCGTGAAGGAGGAACTGCAGAGGAGACACACTTGCACTGACCTTGGTGAGCTGCAGCACTACCTTGGCCTGCAGATCACTAGGGACAGGGCAGCTCGCACCATTACGCTGACGCAGTCGCATATGGTCGAGCAGATCCTCACGCGGTTTCGCTTCCCGTTCTCCAAGGTACAGCTCACCCCTCTTGGTGAGGATCATGGGCTCACGGCTCCACCTTCGGACGAGTCATTTGAGCCCAGTGGTCCATATCCTGAGCTGGTGGGTTGTCTCATGTACCTGATGACATGTACTCGCCCAGACCTAGCTTACCCTCTTAGCGTCCTTGCGCGCTTTGTTGCGCCTGGGAGACACCGACCGTCCCACTGGTACGCTGCTAAGAGGGTGGCGAAGTATGTGGCGAGTACATCAGGCATGGGACTTGTCCTTGGAGGGAAGCAGCCAGTTACACTCACAGGTTACTCGGACTCGTCGTGGGCCGACGACGCGGAGACGCGTCGGTCTACACAGGGGTACTCCTTTAGCCTCGGGACAGGTGCTGTTTCGTGGCGGTCGACTCGGGCGTCGTCCGTCTCCGGTTCCAGCTGTGAGGCAGAGGTGTACGCTGCGGCCATGGCCGCTCAGGAGCTTCGCTGGCTGTCTTTCCTTCTCACCGACCTTGGTGAGCGGCCTCGCTCTCCCCCAGTCTTGTTCGCCGACAACAGGTCTGCTGTCCTGTTGTGTGAGGAGCCCCGACTGGTTGGGAAGTCGAAGCACATCCAGCTTCGTTACTTCCTTCTGCGTGAGTTGCAGCAGCGTGGCCAGGCACTCGTACGACGCGTGGTCTCTGAGGCCAACACGGCAGATATCTTCACCAAGGCGTTGCCGCCTCGTGACCACCAGCGTTTCTGCACCCAGCTTGGCCTTGTGCCTGCCTGTCCTCACTTGCTTCCGTAGAGATGCTTTGTCCTGCTTGTCTTGTACTCTTGCATCTCATTATATTTGCTATATACCTGCATGTGGACTGGCCTTGTGGCCTCTTGCTTGCTCTCGGAGTGTGTGGTGACTTTGAGCTCCACCCTGAGATTTGTCTTGTTCTTGTGGATTGGTCTTGTGACCCTTGCTTGTTCTTGCTGACCGGTCACGTGACCCTTGCTTGCTCTTAGAATGTGTGTGTCCTTGAGACCCACCCTGAGATTTGTGTTGCTTTCCACAGGACTGCCGTCACCTAGACTATGGGGGTGTGTCAACATATATTTTATATGTTTAGTTTATGTTAGTCTAGGTGTACCATTTCATATTCCTAGGGTTAGCTATATCCTCTTGTATCTCGTTTCCCTTAGTCAATCTTTTCACCCGTTCTAGTCTTGACAGCCGCCACTACCCCCACCGCCTCCACCACCTCCAGCACCACCTCCCCCGCCTCCACCTCCGCCCCCCTTGCCCCCCTTGCCCCTGTCGCTGCGGCGCGTCCCACTAGGAGAAGACGCAGCCCCGGCCTTCTCAGCACCAAGAAGGTCAACAGCAGCAGCAGAGGCAAACGAGGGGAGCAGGGGGCAGGGGGAACACCCCTCGAAGAACGGGGTGCGGGGTTCGCCACGAGAGGCACCTACTGCGTTAATGCTAGCCTCGGCTGCAAGCAGTTGTGTCTCAAGCAGGTCAACGGTGAGCTCGGTAAAGGAGAGAGCTAGGAAGTGGTCCCTGACTGGACGAAGAGAGTCAGGGAGACGGGCGACGAGGTGATAAAGGGTGAGGTACATTGGGGGGGGGTTCTTGGCTAGGAACTCGGCAGGAAGGGCAGCTCGGTAGCGAGTGTCACTAGTACGGAGGTGAGTGATGAGGTCAGCGACTGTGGTAAAAGCAGCTAGATCGGGGAAAAGATAGGGCAGCGAGAGGCGACCGATCGCAGCAGTGGCAGGGGAAGAGTAGCGTGCAACTACCGCGTCGTACAGCGCCTTAGCGGTCTTATGCTGGCCAACGTGCGCACGCTGGTCTATCGGCAGGTGGCTGCGAACGGCTAGGCGAGCGTGAGCGTCACGGGTCTGCCACTGTGAGCGAATCGAGCTGTCAGCGGTCTCAGCAGGTGCGAGGGAGGCTCCAGATGTGTGATCGAACAGTGAGATATCATCCTTGGCTGTAATCTGTAGGAAAAGGTGCAGATCGTCGAGCCAGGCATCAAACTGGATAGGGCGGCCCTCAGTATCGAACGCGAGAATGGTGGGGTTGGCCATACTGGCAGTAGCAGTAGTAACAGCAGTAACAGTAGCAGTAGCAGTAGTACCAGCAGCAGCTGCAGAAGCAGACAGTAGCAGCAGCGCAGCTCGATAGGGCAGGGCGGCGCGACTCGGGCAGGGCGGCGCGGCTCGGGCAGGGCGGCGCGGCTCGGCTGGGCGGCGCGGCTCGGCTGGGGCTGCGCGTCTCGGGCAGGGCGGCGCGGTGCGAGCAGGCAGGGCGCACGCGGGCTGCTTGCGGGCTGCGCGCGGGCAGCTTGCGGGCGCGCGCGGGCTGCTTGCGACTAGCGCGGGCGGCCTGCGGGCTGCGCGCGGGGCTGCACGACGGCGTGCGTGCGGCTAGCGCGGGCTGCTAGCGGGCTGCGCGCGAAGCTACACGGGGCCGCGCGGGCGGCTAGCGGGCTGCGCGAGCGGCTTGCGGGCTGCGCGTGCGGCGTGCGGGCTGCGTAGGCGGCGTGCGGGCTGCGCGCGAAGCTGCACGGGGCCGCGCGGGCTGCTAGCGGGCGGCGTGGGCGGCTGACGGGCGGCGCGCGGAGCTGCACGGGGCCGCGCTGGGCTGCGTGCACGTCTAACGGGCGGCGCGCGATCGGCTGCAGCGCGCTATTCAGGGTGGCGCTCGAGGGCGCGAACAAAGTAGAGCGCACGAGGGCGCGGGCAGGACAGTACGCACGAGGGCAGTCAGGGGCAGTCAGCAGTGACAGTGTGGTGGGCCCTAAGAAGACCGGTCCTAACGGTGGACCTGCTCTGAAACCATGTTGAATCTAGAAACAAGAAATGATTGCATTAGCAGGAAGTTGGGTACAAGTAGTGAAACCCTAAAATGTTGTACCCCATATTGACTACCCCACTACAGCCTAAACAAGCTATAGCATATACGTTTGACATCCCTCTGCCGTCTCCTCCTGCGTCCTCTCTTCCTGATGTTCCTGACCCTGAGTCTGACTTGCTTCGTGCTGCCAGCCCTACTGTCACACGTCTTCTAGCCACGGTTGTCACTGACCCTTCGTTTGAGTCCGCTGCTACATCTGCCCTAGTTGCTAAGCTTGTTGACTTTGCTGCCGCCTGTCGTCTCGACTACGCCGCTAGTCTTGTTGCTGAGTCTGAGCCTGACTGTCCTCCGTCCGTTGGGGGTGAGTGTGCTCTTGGCACGGACGTCCTTGAGGACAGGCAGGAGGATTTTGAGTGTCTTGCAGCTGCTGTACCTCATCTCGTGGCCATGCTGCTTGCACCTGAGGGAGACCCGGATGCTTTAGACATCCCGACCCCGCGCTCTTACGCAGAGGCGATTACGGGTCCCTACTCCTCTCAGTGGCAGACAGCCATGGACGCAGAGATGGCATCCTGGAAGTCCACAAGCACTTACGTCGACGAGGTTCCCCCTCCTGGGGCGAACATAGTCGATGACATGTGGATTTTCAGGGTGAAGCGGCCGCCGGGTTCTCCGCCTGTCTTCAAGGCTCGTAACGTTGCACGAGGCTTTAGTCAGCGACAGGGAGTTGACTTCTTCCAGACCTTCTCCCCTACCCCGAAGATGACCACTCTTCGGGTGTTGCTGCACGTTGCCGCTCAGGGTGACTACGAGCTTCACTCTCTTGACTTCAGCACAGCTTTCTTACATGGCACCTTCCACGAGGAGATCTGGCTGCGCCGCCACCTGGCTTTACTGGGTCGTTACCTGCAGGTACCCAGTGGAGCCTCCGGCGGCCAGTCTACGGTCTCCGCCAGGCGCCTCGTGAGTGGCACGACACACTGAGGACGACACTTGCGGCTCTTGGGTTTGCTCCTTCGACTGCTGACCCGTCGCTGTTTCAGCGCACCGACACTTCGCTGCCGCCGTTCTACATCCTCGTGTACGTCGACGACTTGGTTTTTGCCACTGCTGACTCTCAGGCACTGGCCCTTGTGAAGTCGGAGCTGCAGAAGAGACACACGTGCACAGACCTGGGTGAGCTGCGCAGCTATCTTGACTTGCACGGTCACCCGGGACAGAGCACGGCGCACCATGACCCTGACTCAGTCACACATGGTGCAGCAGGTCCTTCAGCGCTTCGGCTTCCGGTTCTCCTCGCCACAGTCCACTCCTCTGCCTACCGGTCACTCGCTCTCAGCTCCACCTTCGGACGAGTCCGTAGAGCCGAGTGGCCCGTATTCAGAGCTTGTGGGCTGCCTCATGTACCTGATGACCTCCACTCGACCTGATCTTGCCTACCCTCTTAGCATCCTAGCATGCTACGTTGCGCCCGGGAGACACCGACCAGAGCACTGGGAGGCCGCTATGAGGGTGTTGCGCTACTTGTGCAGTACGTCGGGCATGGGGCTCGTGCTTGGAGGACAGGGTCCAGTTGTCCTCACTGGACACGCAGACGCTTCTTGGGTTGACGACTTGGCTACGCAGCGGTCGTCACAGGGTTACACCTTCAGCCTTGGCTCCGGCTCTGTTTCTTGGCGGTCTACCCGCTCGTCTTCTGTTTGTCAAACATTGTATATGTTTGTGTTCCGTAGGCTGTAGTGGGTTTAGCCTTAGGGGGTACAACTTCTAGGGTTTCATACTTGTACTCCCAATCTTCTTAGTTCAACCACTTCTCATTCTGACATGGTATTAAGAGCCTAGGTTAGGGACCTAGGACCGCTTACCTAAGGGCCCACCGTTCCGCTAGAGGTGCCCTCGTGCGCCCTACCGTCTTAGCGCCCTCGTGCGCCTCTCTCCTTGTGCGCCCTCGCGCGCCCTCCTCTTACGCTGCTCGTTTGCAGCCCGCTAGCAGCCCGAGCGCGGCCCCGTGTTTTTAGCGCGAGTAGCCCATTAGCCGCCTAGGGCGGCCCGATTTTTTCTCGCGCGCGCCAGTAGGCCGTCGCCCGTAGGCCCCGCTCGCCCCTAGGCCGACGCTCGACCCACCGCCGCCCGCCCGCAGGTCGCAGCCCACGCGCAGCGGCGATCGCGCGTCGGCTGCTGCAGCTCGCGCTTAGCCGCCGCACGAACGCAGCCGCGGCCCGCACGCAGCCGCACCCTAGGCGCCGCCGCGCACCGTGCATAGGCCCGCCGTCGCGCCGCCCTACCTGCCCGAGCCGCGCCGCCCGAGTCGCGCCGCCCGAGTCGCGCCGCCCTGATCGAGCCGCGCCGCCCCACCTTCAGCAACTGCTGTTCCTGTTCCTGCTACAGCTACTGCTCTTACTGCTACTACTGCTACTGCTACTGCTACTGCTGCTACTGCTACTGCTGCTACTGCCACTATGGCCAGTCCTACCGTTCTCACTTTTGACTCTGAGGGCCGTCCGATTAAATTTGACGTTTGGCTCGATGACCTGCACCTGTTCCTCCAGATCACTGCCAAGGACGATGTTTCCCTGTTTGACCACACGTCCGGCGTAGCCCCTGCTCCTGCTGCTACTGCTCACAGTACAGCTCGCTCACAGTGGCAGACCCGTGATGCTCACGCTCGCCTAGCCGTTCGCAGCCACCTACCGTTAGATGAGCGCGAGCACTTTGGCCAGCATAAGACCGCTAAGGAGCTGTACGATGCTGTAGTTGCGCGCTACTCCTCCCCTGCTACTGCTGCGATAGGCCGTCTCTCTCTGCCCTATCTTTTCCCCGATCTGTCCGCCTTTGCCACAGTAGCTGACCTCATCACTCACCTCCGTACTAGTGATCTCCGCTACCGTGCCGCGCTTCCTCCTGATTTCCTCGCCAAGAACCCTCCCCCGATGTACCTCACACTCTACCACCTAGTCACTCGCCTCCCTGACTCTCTTCGCGCTGTCAGGGACCACTTTCTCGCCCTCTCTCCCACTGACCTCACTGTCGACCTGCTCGAGAAGGAGCTCCTTGCAGCTGAGACTAGCATTGTAGCTGTAGGTGCCTCTCGTGGCGACCCTCGCACTCCCTTCTTTGAGGGATGTTCCCCCTCCCCCCTTCTCCCCTCCATTGCATCTGCTGCTGCTGTCGACTACCTCGGTGCTGAGGAGGTCGGGGCTGCGTCTGCTCCTAGTTGGAGGCGCAAGGGCGGCAAGGGCAAGGGGGGCAAGGGTGGCGGAGGTGGAGGCGGGGGCGGCGGTAGTGGAGGGGGTGAAGGAGGCGGGGGTGGTGGCGGTGGTGGGAGTGGTGCTGGTGGGGGGGGGGGGTCAGTGGCGGAGGCGGGGGTGGTGGCGGCGGCGGTAGTGGGGGTGGCGGGGGTGGTGGTGGTAGTGGTGGCGGCGGTGGAGCTGGTGGCGGGCGCGGTGGAGCGGTGCAGCGTGGAGGGTTCGGTGGTGGCCAGAGGCAGCAGCAGCAGCGTCCCAGCGAGACCCCGTCACCCCAGCAGCTCCGTGAGTGGTACCCTCAGCGTGGGGGGTCTGGGGGTGGAGGTACCTGCCCGTACCTTATCCGCACAGGTGACCGCACTGGCCAGACCTGTGGGAGGTTCCACACGGCACACCGCTGCTTCTTTCGTCTCGACGACGCCTGGCGTGCACAGTTTCCTGACGACACTGAGCTGCCCCGCTGGGCTGATCTGATGAAAAAGAACATTGATATCTTTGCTCTTGACTTTGATGCTATCCTTGGAGCCATGTATGCATTGACTATTAGTGTTGAGGGTGACTGTTACCTGCGTGTACCGCCAGACCCGGGTATTGGGACCAGTGAGGCTGCCGCTCTAGGTGCTAGTGCGTCTGCTGCTCTAGGTACTGGTCAGGCTGCTGCTCTAGGTGCTCGTGCGTCTGCGCCTGCTGGTACTGCGTCTGCTGAGGCACTGCACACCTTCACACTGGACTCGGGTGCTTCCCGCTGTTTCTTTCGTGACCGCACTGCCCTTGAGCAGCTTGCTCGGACAGTTGCAGTTTCCCTCGCTGACCCCTCTGGGGGTCCGGTCATTGCGACCTCCTCCACTGTCCTCCCTTGTCCTGCGGTCCCGTCGGGCACACTGTCAGGTCTCTACCTCCCCTCGTTCTCTACGAACTTGGTGGCGGGTCGTGCGCTCCATGACGGGGGTGTCCACCAGTTCACCCCTGCCTTCGAGCGCGTGACACACTGCACGTGTGCTCGAACGGGTCGCCACCTGGCTACCTTCACTCGGCAGCCGGGGTCGGACCTGTACACACTGACCACTGAGTCCCCTCAGATAGCTGCGTCTGCGTCAGCGTCAGGTCAGCTGTCGGCCCCCTGCTCGTGTCGCTCCCTGTCGCACAAGACCGTCCTCTGGCACCACCGCCTTGGTCACCCGTCAGTGCAGCGCCTTCGTGGCATGCACTCCCGGTACCTTGTCTCTGGTCTTCCCAGGGTTCTCCCTCCCCTCCCACCCTCGCCTGCTCCTCCCTGTCTTCCTTGTGTCGAGGGGCGGCAGCGCGCCGCTCCTCACTCCTCCTCGTTTCCCCCGACGACTGCTCCCCTGCAGACCCTCCACATGGACGTGTGGGGCCCAGCCCGCGTCCGTGGACAGGGTCACGAGAGGTACTTCTTGATAGTTGTTGACGACTACTCGCGCTACACCACGATCTTCCCCTTGCGCACCAAGGGTGAAGTCCCTGATGTTTTGATCCCTTGGATCCGCGCTGCCCGTCTCCAGCTCAGCGAGAGGTTCCACTCGGACTTTCCTGTTCTGCGTCTGCACTCTGACAGAGGTGGGGAGTTTTCCTCCGACCTCTTGCGGGACTTTTGTCGTGGGGAGGGCATTGAGCAGTCGTTCACGCTTCCGGCCTCTCCACAGCAGAATGGGGTTGCTGAGCGCCGCATTGGCTTGGTCATGGAGGTCGCTCGTACCTCCTTGATCCATGCGGCTGCCCCCCACTTTCTGTGGCCGTTTGCGGTCCGATACGCCACGCATCAGCTCAACCTCTGGCCCCGTGTCTCCGTTCCGGAGACTTCGCCGACACTGCGTTGGACGGGAGAGGTTGGCGATGCGTCGGTGTTCCGGGTCTGGGGATCTCGTGCTTTTGTCCGCGATACGTCCGCGGACAAGCTCTCCTCCCACGCTGTTCCTTGTGTCTTCCTTGGCTTTGTCCCGGACGCGTCTGGTTGGCAATTTTACCACGCCACCTCGCGCCGTGTCCTGCCCTCTCAGGACGTCACTTTCGACGAGTCGGTCCCCTACTACCGCCTCTTCCCCTACCGCACTGCCCCACTCCCCCCCCCCGCCTCTCTTCCTCGCACCAGGTGCTGCTGTGGTAGACCCCCTCCCCCCTCAGGGTGCCGCTCCCTCAGGTGTGTCCCAGGTAGACCCGGTTGAGCCTGTCGAGGTAGCTGTCGACTCTCGTCCTGCTAGGGGTGCTGAGCCTGAGCGTGCGGAGCCTGGGGGTGCGGAGCCTGGGGGTGCGGAGCCTGGGGGTGCGGAGCCTGGGGGTGCGGAGCCTGGGGGTGCTGAGCCTGAGCGTGAGGAGTCTGGGGGTGCTGAGCCTGAGGGTGCTGAGTCTGGGGGTGCTGAGCCTGAGAGTGCTACGTCTGAGGGTACTGAGCCTGGGGGTGCTGCGACTGACAGTGCTGCGCCTGGAGGCGCTCCCTCTTCACAGCAGCTGCGGGAGTGGTACTCGCGGTACTGCAGCCTCAGGAGGGGCGCTTCTGGGGCTAGGGGTGCTGCGGGAGCTGGTGCTCGTGGTTCCCCGCCTAGGCGGGAGCCGCCCTCTCCCCAGCGGCTCCGAGAGTGGTACGCTCGGCGCTGCAGTCTCCGGAGTGGCGCTACTGGTGCTTTGGACCCTGGAGCTGGAGCTGCTGCTGGTGCTACTGGAGGTGCTACTGGTGCTGGAGCTGCTGGAGGTGCTGCTCGTGAAGGTGCTGCTGGAGGTGCTGCTGGTGCTGGAGCTACTGGAGGAGCTGCTGGGACTGGAGCTGCTGCGGGGGTTGGAGCTGGAGGTACTGGAGCTGCTGGGGTTACTGGTGGTGCTGCGGGAGTTGTAGCTGGAGACCCTGGGGCTGAGAGTGCTGGTGCTGTCTCTGCTGGTTCAGGAGGTGCTGAGCGGCCGCGGCCGTACTACGTTCCGCTCCTTCAGCAGGTTCTTGGACTCCCGCCCTCCACTGTTCTTTCTCCTCCCCTGCTGAGTCCACCACCTGTCCAGTCGCAGTCACAGTTACCGCTTGCCTCTCCGCTGCCTGGTCCTTCTCCTTACGCTGGGCCGACTAGAGGTCTTACGGAGCGTCGTGAGCCTGAGTCTCGTCCTGCGTCGCCTGAGTCTCGTCCTGAGTCGCCTGAGTCTCGTCCAGAGTCGCCTGTTCGTGCTGTCCGCGCTGGTCGTCGTGCTCCGCGTCAGCGTCCTCCTCCTGTACTTGGCACTCACTATATGACTCTGCGTCCTTCCACTGCTCCACAGCGTGTCCCTCTGCCGTCTCCTCCTGCGTCCTCTCTTCCTGACATTGCTGACCCGCCGTCAGACCTTGCTCGTGCTGCCAGTCCTACTGTCACGCGTCTTCTCGCTACTGTTGTCACTGACCCTTCCTTTGAGTCCACTGCTGCGTCTGCTCTAGTTGCTGAGCTTGTTGACTTTGCTGCCGCCTGTTGTCTAGACTACGCCGCTAGCCTCGTTGCTGAGTCTGAGTCTGTCTGTCCTCTGTCCGTCGGGGGTGAGTGTGCTCTTGGCACGGACGTCCTTGAGGACAGACAGGAGGAGTTTGAGTGCTTTGCCGCTGCTTTACCTCATCTCGTGTCCATGCTGATTGCCCCTGAGGGAGACCCGGATGCACCAGACATCCCGACCCCGCGCTCTTACGCAGAGGCGATAGAGGGTCCCTACTCCTCTCAGTGGCAGACAGCCATGGACGCAGAGATGGCTTCCTGGAAGTCCACAGGCACCTACGTCGACGAGGTTCCCCCACCTGGGGCGAACATCGTCAGTGGCATGTGGATTTTCAGGGTGAAGCGGCCGCCGGGTTCTCCGCCTGTCTTCAAGGCGCGTTACGTTGCACGAGGCTTCAGTCAGCGAGAGGGAGTTGACTTCTTCCAGACCTTCTCCCCGACCCCGAAGATGACCACTCTTCGGGTTCTGCTGCACGTCGCCGCTCAGCGTGACTACGAGCTCCACTCTCTTGACTTCAGCACTGCTTTCCTACAGGGCAGCCTGCACGAGGAGATCTGGCTGTGCCGCCCACCTGGCTTCACTGGGTCGTTCCCTGCTGGTACCCAGTGGAGCCTCCGGCGGCCAGTCTACGGTCTCCGCCAGGCACCCCGTGAGTGGTACGACACACTGAGGACTACTCTTGCTGCTCTTGGGTTTGCTCCTTCTACTGCTGACCCGTCGCTGTTTCTACGCACCGACACCACTCTGCCGCCGTTCTACGTTCTCGTGTACGTAGACGACTTGGTCTTTGCTACTGCTGACACTGAGGCACTCGCCCACGTGAAGTCGGAGCTGCAGAAGAGACACACGTGCACAGACCTGGGTGAGCTGACAAGCTATCTTGGCCTGGGGATCACTAGGGACAGAGCACAGCGCACCATCACCTTGACTCAGTCACACATGGTGCAGCAGGTCCTTCAGCGCTTCCACTTCACGTACTCCTCCCCTCAGTCCACTCCTCTGCCTACCGGTCACTCGCTCTCAGCTCTGCCTTCGGATGAGTCCGTAGAGCCGAGTGGCCCGTATCCAGAGCTTGTGGGCTGCCTCATGTACCTGATGACCTGCACTCGACCTGACCTTGCATACCCTCTTAGCATCCTAGCACGCTATGTCGCTCCTGGCCGTCACCGGAAGGAGCACATGGATGCCGCTAAGAGGGTGTTGCGCTACTTGTGCAGTACGTCGGGCATGGGGCTTGTGCTTGGAGGACGGAGCGACGTTGTCCTCACTGGGCACTCAGACGCTTCTTGGGTTGACGACCAGGCTACGCAGCGGTCGTCTCAGGATTACACCTTCAGCCTTGGCTCTGGTTCAGTTTCTTGGCGTTCTACACGCTCGTCTTCAGTTCTCAGCTCCAGTTGTGAGGCTGAGATCTACGCCACAGCCATGGCTGCACAGGAGTTACGCTGGCTCACCTACCTGCTGACCGACCTGGGAGAGCGGCCTCGTTCTCTTCCAGTGCTGTACGTCGACAACAAGGCCGCCATTGCCTTGTGTCAGGAGCACAGACTGGAGCACAGAACGAAGCACATCGCTCTGCCCTACTTCCTTGCTCGAGAGTTGCAGCAGCGTGGTCAGCTTCGTCTTGCTTACGTGGCCACTCGGGCCAACACTGCTGATGTGTTCACCAAGGCGCTTCAGCCTTGTGATCATCAGCGTTTCTGTACTGTTCTAGGCCTTGTGCCTACTGTGCCTCACTTGCTTACTTCTTGACTCTGCTTGTACTGTGATCTCTATATATATATACCTGCATGCTTACACTTGCTAGGTTGTGATCACTGTACCTCTTGTTATATTATCAAACTGCATGTGAACTGGTCTTGTGACCGCTTGCTTGTGCTCGGAATTTGTGTGGTATCCTTGAGATCCACCCTGAGCTGTGCTTTGCCTTGCTTTGCTTTGACTTGTCTTGTGACCATCTGGTTGTCTCCCACTTTGCCTATGGGGGTGTGTCAAACATTGTATATGTTTGTGTTCTGTAGGCTGTAGTGGGTTTAGCCTTAGGGGTTACAACTTCTAGGGTTTCATACTTGTACTCCCAATCTTCTTAGTTCAACCACTTCTCATTCTGACACTGTTCTCAGCTCCAGTTGTGAGGCTGAGATCTACGCAGGGGCCATGGCTGCACAGGAGTGACGCTGGCTCACCTACCTGCAGACCGACTTGGGAGAGCGGCCTCGTTCTCCTCCAGTTCTGTACGTAGACAACAAGGCCATGATTGCCTTGTGTTAGGAGCACAGACTGGAGCACAGGACGAAGCACATCGCTCTGCGTTACTTCCTTGCTCGAGAGTTGCAGCAGCGTGGTCAGCTTCGTCTTGCTTACGTGGCCATTCGGGCCAACACTGCTGATATATTCACCAAGGCACTTTAGTCTGGTGATCATCAGGCCTTCTGTACTGCTTTAGGCCTTCTGTCTGCTTCGTCTCACTTGCCCACTGCGTGAATTTGCTTGTACTGCGATATATATATATATATACATATATATATGTGCATGCTTCCACTTGCTAGGTTGTGATCGCTGTACTGCTTGTTCTCTTTTATATAACTCTGCATGCAAACTGGCCTTGTGGCCATTTGCTTGTGCTCAGAGTGTGTGGTGACTTCGTGATCCACCCTAAGCTTGCTTTGCTTTTCTTGACTGGTCTTGTGACCCCTTGTTCTCCCCCAGTTTGCCTATGGGGGTGTGTCAAACTATTATGTTGTGTGTTGTGTGTTGTGTAGGCTGTAGTGGGGTAGCCCATAAGGGGTACAACCCAATTAGGGTTAGTACTTTTACTCTGTTCTTTCTCAATTCATTCATTCTCGTTCAGTATTCTTGACCGTTACACGTGAAGAATGGCAACATGCGTAACTATCCGCACAGTTACATACATCAACTCGGTAACAAGAGAAGAGCAAGAGTCAGGGTTACAGTAGAAATGCATGTAAAACAGTTATAATAAGGAAATGTACCCCTTAGAGTACATGGCTAGCTAGATCTATTTATTGTGTGTAATTTTCTCTTTTAATCAATCTTGTCATCTACATTCACTATGCAGAAGGTTCCTTCCTACCACTACCAAAGACTTCCGCTACCAATCTCTAAGGCAACCTATCCTATCCAAAATACTTATTATAACACCACCACCGCGTTAGCCCATATAGTGCACGCATGTCAACAATCGGAATTCAACTGTCCCGGCTGTTTTGACCATCCTGGACTGGAGGTTGCGAGCCGCTTCGCATGTTGCAACTACCAGCCTTATCCTGCCCAAAGGTCCTAGCAGCGTGTGTTACTTAAGCTCGTTTGTGTGACAGGCTCGAATTTGTAAATCTTGCGAGTAGATCGCCCCTAGGGTCGGAGGAAATGGTGTGAAAGATAGGTGTTGCTAAAAAATCCTGGGATAATTTTGCATGTAACGCATCCTCAGCTTGTATCATGAGACAACGTTTCCGTCGGAAACACTGTTATCCGTGACATTCTCGACACGACTCGACCTCAATTTCCGTCCAAATCCACGCCTCTGATTTGTCGATTCTCGTCCGAAAGCAAACGCTGTTCAAAACCAATAGCAGGTTGAAATGTGACGAACCCAATTCTTCGTGACGATGGACGGCAGCTTGTCGAACACAAACTTTGTGTCCATACTCCGCTTCCGAGTAGGTTGTAAAGGTGCACTCCCTACCAGGAGGGGGGTTTACACTGTACCTGCACCAGCTACACTCTATCAGTACCTGACTCGAGCACACGGAGTGGGCACTTCGTCTCTCCTTTCGCTCGGGCCCCGAGAGGGGATTTTGGGATGAACAGCTTCTACACAGCTGAAAGCCCGAAGGCCGGCAGCTTCATGGTGAAGGCCAAGCACTCGAACAATAAACCGCAAGCAATAGCCGTCCTACACGCATGCTTCTGGTACTTCTTCCTCCTCTACCAACGAAGGCCATGGTCCTCCTACTCATGCGCCGCCCATACCACACTTGCCGCCGCTGCCTCACTCGCCGCTCTCTTTGTGAAGCTCATCGCTTCGGTCTTCGAGTCCTCGTCGCAGCATGCCTCGCTGTAAGCATCGGCCCCGCCTCAAAAGAAAAGCCATCCCTTTCCATATTCTCCCTCTTCCCTCGCGAAGTACTACAGTTTTAGACCCCCCCGAGCCGCCATCCCAAGCGTCGCAGATTCACAGCGAGCTCGTTCACTTTCTCGGTCACCACTCCCCACCGCCTTGTCCCTCCATTTCCTGCCCTTTCCGCACGCAGGCGTGCAGCGCGCAGCAGCAAAGCGGAGCGGCGCACCCGGGGTCGATGCTGGCGGGGTTCGAGTACCCGGAGCACGTGTGCGGGGCGCCGTGGCGCGACGAGTACGTGCGGCTGCACGCGCGCATCAGAGCTACCAGCCGAGACGCGTGGAGCGCGCGACAGCCACCAGGTACTAGTGGCGTCGGACGGCGGGCGAACGTGATGATGCGGTTGAGTGAGTGTAATTTGCGCGAGAAATGTCCGTTCTGGAGAGGCAGATGCACGGTTGCACGAACAGGAAAGGCAGAGTTCAGGCGCGAGCGCCGGTTGCGAGTGTACAAGCGCACTGTTCCCCCCTCTGCTCCCCGTTCCTCTTTTGCAGCTGCCCCGCCGCCACCCGTCGCGCCGCCGCCGCCACAGCCCGCCGCGCCGTCGCGCAGGCGCCTGGCGGACGACTCTCCCCCCGGCGAGCCCGCGTCCGCGGTGCGGTTCCTGACGTACGACTGGTACGGCACGTGCGGCGGGCTGGGCGACTACCTGATCGGGCTGGTGTCCATCTTCCCCGCCGCGCTGCTGGACCGCCGCGCGCTGCTCATCGCACAGCCCTGCATGCACGCCGCCTTCCACTCGCCCCACATCCACACCGCACTCTCCCCCGACGTGCCCATGGGGGGACAGCCGCTGCTGCGCGCCACGCCCATGGACGCGCAAGAGGGCGACGAGCGCGTGGAGTGGCACGCCCCGCCGTGCGAGCGCCTGGAGGGCAACCTCAGCGCCGCGGCGACCAACAGCAGCGGCGTGCCGTGCTTGAACATGGTGGGGCACAGCTTCGGCATCGACGCTCTGCAGCAGCTGAGCGCGCTGAGCAACTACCGCATGCGATACAACAAGGGGCTGCTCATCTTCACGCTCATGCTGGACCAGGGGCCGTGGGCTACCGCCCTGCGGCAGCTGGGGTTCAAGGTGGCGTACGGCTTTGGGTGCATCCTCAGGTTCCTCTTCAGGTCCGCCTCACATGCCCGGCCGCGTCTCACTCACTCACGCACGCACGCACGCACGCACGCACGCACGCACGCACGCACGCACGCACGCACGCACGCACGCACGCAACGCACGCACGCACGCACGCACGCACGCACGCACGCACACACGCACGCACGCACGCACGCTCGCTCCATCTGCGATCCTCATCCGTTGTCTCTTTCCTTCCCCTCCTTCCCCACCCCCGCCCCACATTGCTCTCCCTCTGTTTCCTCCTACACTTGGCCCAGTCCGCGGCCCGAGGTGTGGCAACTGCTGGTGGGGATAGAGGAGCAGGTGTGGGGCAAGGGCGTGGTGCGAGTGGCGGTGCACCTGCGCGTGCCAGACCGTGAGGTGTGGGAGGGTGAGGGCACGCCGCTCAACATGACGCAGCAGCAGCTGGACCACCTGCTCGCCACGGCCAACAGCACGCTGCAGTGCGCTCAGGTGCTACCCGGGGACGGGACGGGACGTACCAGTGAGTGCGCACATGTGCTTTGCATGTGCTTTGGCATGGCTAGGGAATAGGGTGTTGTGTTGCCCCGGGCAAGGTGTTGATCGTGTGTGTGGGTACGTGTGTGGGGGTGAGTTCTAACACACATGCATGCCTGACCTGCGTGTGTGCCACTGAGGGCGAGTCACGTCGAAATTCGAATAGTGCCCTTGTTCGAACAGGCGAAGGGTTACATGCTTCGCAACAACTCGTGCAGAATTCGCCACGCCTTCGTCGACTCGCAAAAAACAATGTCGCTAAATCAAACAAAGCTGTCACATCCAGCAAGAAGGATTTCATGAGACCCTACGACGCCCGTGAATAGCACGAAAAAGGTTTCCGGGTAGCTTGCGACTGCCCTGTGATGTTCGTTATGCTAACAAAACCTTCTGGTGATGGTTGCACTGCACAACGTCGCACGGCAGGCAACGTCACATTTTTTAACACACCTATCACTTTATGCGACACACGTCACCTTTCACCAGATTCTCATATCTTGTTCGAACATCAGAAAGGTGGAGTCGGGCTCTGGAAGAAAATGACAGCGTTCTAATGTTGGGTACCTGCTTCCGAGGTGACGCGCTCTGAGGGTTTCACTGTGTTCGACCCAACTTCCTTTCTGCCCATCCGCATGGGCAATGGCAGGCAGTGGAGGATTATTGGTACCCGCCGCCCCTCAAGGTGAAGTGGATTTTCATCACCAACTCTCACCCACTCAAGCAAGCGCTCAAAGCCAAGTACCCACACAAGGTGTGCATTTGCCCACGCTCATACTCCACCCCCTTCCGAACCACCCGATCCCTCCATCTGCCTCGCAGTTTCTCGTTCCATCCACGCCCTTCACTCTCCACCTGTGCTTCTTTCCATTCACCCCACTCTCATTCCTCACTCCCTCTTGCCATACCACACACCCCCATTCCCTGCATGTGCCACACCTCCCCCCTGTGCGTGTGCTGCACTGCGTGCGTGCATGTGTGACACATGCCACTACGGGCACATGTGTGTGTGCGGCGCGGGCGAGGGCAGGTGGTGACAACGGAGTTTGTCCCGTGGCACTCGGACCACTCCATAGACCTTGCCACGTCCAAGGAGCGTGACGCGGCGCTGCGAGGGCTGCAGCACTTCCGGGAGACGGTGGCGGAGTGGGCGCTGATAGCGGCGTGCCACTCCTTCATCATCCCCGCCTCGGGCTTCTCCCGCACCGCCGCACTCTACGGCCTGCGCCCCCTCGACATCTTCATGCCCCCGCCCGACACCTGCGACCCCGAGCACCCCACTGCCGTTGCTGGCTTCCGCGGCTCCTGGAGCGGCATCTAAGTGCTACCCTCCGTGCTGGCCGCCATGAGCGCACAAGTGGTTGTGCGTGGAGCGGCATGTGGCGGTGGTGAGGGCAGTGCTGGAGGTCATCTCCACCTCTGCACCATGACCAGCGCGCACCAGCGTGTGCCGCACGCACACCACACACGCTGTGGGGCACGCATCAGGCAGCGCGGCAATAGCAGTGCGCCTGGCACGGGCACGTCGTGTCAGAACATTATAGCTTATGCTGTTGTGTAGGCTATAGTGGGGTATTCCATAGGGGGTACAACCAATTAGGGTTTCATATTTGTACTCACTTCATTTCATAGTTCATTCATTCTTGTTCAAATCTTCTCATGGTATCGAGCAGGTTCCCCCTTGGGAACTGTGCTTAGGGCCCACCACATCGATTTTTTTTTCCTGCCCGAAGCGCGCTCAGCCCGAGTCGCGCTCCGGGCCCTCACTTCGTCGAGCCGCCCTAGCGGCCCTGCACTGCGGCCCCGCCACCCGTCTCCGCGGCCCCGCCGCCCGTCTTCGCGGCCCCGCCGCCTCTCTCCTAGCGGCCCCGCCGCCCTACCTAGCGGCCCCGCCGCCTCTCTCCTAGCGGCCCCGCCGCCCTACCTCGCGGCCTCGCCGCCCTACCTAGCGGCCCCGCCGCCCCATCGCGGCCCCGCTGCCCCATCGCGCGGCCCCGCCGCCCTACCTAGCGGCCCCGCCGCCCTACCTAGCGGCCCCGCCGCCCCACCGCGCGGCCCCGCCGCCCCATCGCGCGGCCCCGCCGCCCCATCGCGCGGCCCCGCCGCCCTTCCTCGCGGCCCCGCCGCCCCATCGCGCGGCCCCGCCGCCCTACCTAGCGGCCCCGCCGCCCTTCCTCGCGGCCCCGCCACCTTACCTGCGGCCCCGCCACCTTACCTGCGGCCCCGCCCTTACCTGCGGCCCCGCCGCCCTCTGCTGCGGCCCCGCCACCTTACCTGCGGCCCCGCTACCTTACCTGCGGCCCCGCCACCTTACCTGCGGCCCCGCCGCCCTCTGCTGCGGCCCCGCCACCCTATCTGCGACCCCGCCACCCTACCCGCGGCCACGCCGCCCTTACCAGCGGCCCCGCCGCCCTTACCTGCGGCCCCGTCACCTGCTGCCCAGCCGTGCCGCCCTGCAGCAGCACAGCCGAGCCGCCCAGCAGCCGAGCCGCCGAGCCGCCCAGCAGCCGAGCCGCCCAGCAGCCGAGCCGCCGAGCCGCCGAGCAGCCGAGCTGCCCAGCAGCCGAGCCGCCCAGCAGCCGAGCCGCCCAGCGGCCGCGCCGCCCAGCAGCCGAGCCGCCCAGCAGCCGAGCCGCCCAGCAGCGGAGCCGCCGAGCCGCCGGGCCGCCCAGCAGCTGAGCCGCCGAGCCGCCGCGCCGCCCTCCTTCAGGGCCGCCCGACCTGCCCAGTCTGGTGAGCACAGCGCCTTTTCACTGCACTGTCCTCACCCTACTGTTTGCGCTGCTAGTCGTCTAGGGTCATGGCTACCCCTAGTGTTCTCGCCTTTGACGCTGAGGGTAGGGCCATTGACTTTGAGGTCTGGGTAGATGACCTGCAGCTGTTCTTACAGTGCGATAGGGCAGACGGCCTCTCTCTCTTTGACCTCACCTCTGGCACCTCCACTGCCCCTGCTGCTGATGCTGACGCCACTGTTCGCTCCCAGTGGGCCACGCGCGACGCTGCTGCACGTCTTGCTGTGCGGCGCCACCTCCCTACCTCCGAGCGTGCGCACTTTAGTCAGTACAAGAGTGCTCAGACCTTGTACGACGCTGTAGTTGCGCGCTACTCCTCCCCTGCCACTGCTGCACTGAGCCGTCTCATGCTACCGTACCTCTTTCCTGATCTTGCTGCCTTTCCCACAGTCACTGACCTCATTACGCACCTCCGCACTAGTGACACTCGCTACCGCGCTGCACTCCCTCCTGACTTCTGCGCCAGGAACCCCCCCCCCATGTACATCACTCTTTACTACATAGTCACTCGCCTTCCTGACTTCCTTCGCGTAGTCAGGGACCACTTTCTCTCTGTCTGTCCCACCACTCTCATTGTTGACCTCCTCGAGAAGTCCCTCCTAGCGACCGAGAAGAGCATAGTCGCTGTAGGGGCCTCTCGTGGTGACCCGCGCACCCCCATCTTTGAGGGGTGTTCCCCCTCCCCCCTTCTGCCCTCTGTTGCCTCTGCTGCTGCGGCCGACCTCCTTGTTCTTGAGTCGGTCGGTGCGGCGTCTGCCCCTAGCGGGAGACGCCGCTCTGGCAAGGGCAAAGGGGGCAAGGGCGCTGGAGGAGCGAGCGGGGGCGGTGGAGGTGGAGGTGGCGGCAGTTGGGGGAGTGGGGGTGGCGGTGGGAGTGGAGGTGGGGGTGGAGGGGTCGGTGGCGGCAGTGGAGGTGGAGGTGGCGGCGGCGGTGGCGGTGGGAGCGGAGGTGGCGGAGGTGGCGGAGGTGGAGGCGGCGGCGGAGGCGGAGGCGGCGGCAGTAGCGGAGGCGGCGGAGGCGTCGGAGGCGGCGGGGGTGGCGGTGGTGCTGGTCGCGGGTCTTCGCAGAGGAGTGGCTCCGGTGGTGGCTCGCGCCAGCAGCAGCAGCGTGGTCGTGACACCCTGTCCCCTCAGCAGCTTCGTGAGTGGTACACTGCGCGTCAGCGGGGTGGGGGTTTTGGTCCGTGCTCCTACGTTTTGCGCACTGGCGACCGTGCGGGTGAGCAGTGTGGGGGTGCCCACCCCACCCAGCGCTGCTTTGGCCGCCTGACGGACGCGTGGCGTCACCAGTTCCCGGAGGCCTCCGAGATCCCTCGCTGGGGCGAGCTGTCTAGGGCGGGTGTTGCCATCTATGATCTTGACTTTGATGCTATTCTCTCTGCCATGTATGCTGTGTCTATTAGTGATGAGGGTGACTGTTACCGGTGTTTCCCGCCCGATCCGGGCATTGAGACTGCTGCTCTAGGTCCTGGTGAGGCTGCTGCCCTAGGTGCTTGCGACGCTGCTGCTCTAGGTGCTCGTGTGTCTGCGTCCTCAGGTACTGGTGAGTCTGCGCTCTCAGGTACTGCGTCGGCTTCGGCCTCCCTCACCTTCACCCTTGACTCTGGGGCGTCTCGCTCCTTCTTTCGGGACCGCACCACACTCACACCGCTGAGTCGACCGGTTGCAGTGTCTCTGGCTGACCCCTCTGGGGGTCCTGTCCTGTCTCGCTTCTCCACAGTCCTCCCGTGTCCGGCGGCTCCCTCTGGCACCCTGTCTGGTCTCTACCTCCCCTCGTTCTCTACGAACCTGGTGAGTGGTGCTGACCTACAGGATGCGGGGGTCCACCAGTTCACTCCTGCACGTCAGAGAGTGACCCACTGTACAGAGGCTGGCACAGGCCGACACCTGGCTACGTTCACCCGTCAGCCGGGGTCGAGCCTGTACACTCTGACCACTGCGTCTCCTCCAGTTGCTGAGTCTGGTAGGGTAGTTACGTCGGGTTAGGTGTTTGCTGCGGCGTCCAGGTCTGGTCCTGAGTCTGCCCCCTGTTCGTGTCGTCTCCTGTCTCACGAGACTCTCCTCTGGCACCACCGCCTTGGCCACCCCTCTCTGCTTCGGCTCAGAGGTATGGCCTCCCGTCTTCTTGTGTCCGGTCTCCCCCGGTCCCTCCCTCCCCTTCCTCAGGGCCCTGGCCCTGCCTGTGTCCCCTGTGTCGAGGGGCGCCTGCGTGCTGCCCCTCACTCCTCCCAGTTTCCTCCGACAGAGGCCCCGTTGCAGACACTTCACATGGACGTGTGGGGCCCAGCCCGCGTCCGTGGACAGGGTCACGAGCGCTACTTCCTGCTCGTTGTTGACGACTACTCGCGTTACACCACAGTCTTCCCCTTGCGCAGCAAGGGTGATGTCACTGAGGTGCTGATCGACTGGATCCGCGCAGCTCGTCTCCAGCTCAGGCAGAGCTTCGGCTTGGACTTTCCTGTTCTGCGTCTGCACTCGGACAGAGGCGGAGAGTTCTCCTCTGGCCTTCTGCGTGCCTACTGTCGTGCACGGGGCATCCGTCAGACCTTCACGCTTCCGGACTCACCGCAGCAAAATGGGATTGCTGAGCGCCGCATTGGCATGGTCATGGACGTCGCTCGTACGTCTATGATGCATGCGGCTGCCCCCCATTTTCTGTGGCCGTTTGCAGTGAGGTACGCGGCGCATCAGATCAACCTCCACCCCAGGGTCTCCAGGCCGGAGACCTCCCCAGCCTTGCTGTGGACGGGGAAGGTTGGCGATGCGTCGGCGTTCCGGGTCTGGGGATCTCGGGCGTTTGTCCGCGACCTGTCTGCGGACAAACTATCCCCTCGTGCTGCTCCTTGCGTCTTCCTGGGGTTCCCCCCTGACGCGCCTGGGTGGCAGTTTTACCACCCCACCTCTCGCCGTGTTCTGTCCTCCCAGGACGTCACGTTTGACGAGTCGGTCCCCTACTACCGCCTCTTCCCCTACCGCACTCCGTCCCTCCCCCCACCCCCACTCTTCCTGGTACCAGGTCCCCCCCAGGTAGACCCCCTCCCCCCTCAGGGTCCTGCCCCTTCAGGTGTGTCCCAGGTAGACGCAGTCGAGCCTGTCGAGGTCACTGGTGACTCTGGTGCTGCTGAGGGTGCTGAGGCTGGGGGTGCTGTACCTGGGGGTGCGGAGCCTAGGGGTGCTGGGCCTGGGGGTGCTACGTCTGGGGGTACTGAGCCTAGGGGTGCTGAGCCTGGGGGTGCTGAGCCTAGGGGTGCTGAGCCTGGGGGTGCTGAGCCTGGGGGTGCTGAGCCTAGGGGTGCTGAGCCTGGGGGTGCTGAGCCTAGGGGTGCTACGTCTGGGGGTGCTGAGCCTAGGGGTGCTACGCCTGGGGGTGCTGAGCCTGGAGGTGCTCCGCCTGGAGGTTCTCCGAGTGCTTCGTCTCGCCGGGAGCCACTTTCTCCACAGGAGCTGCGTGAGTGGTTTGCCCGGCGCTGGAGGCGTGCTGCTGGTGCTGGAGGTCCTTCGGCTGCTGAGGGTGCTGCGGTCGCGGGTCCCGGAGGTGCTCGTCCTGGGTGCACTGGAGCTGGTGCTGCTGAGGGTGCTGGCGCTGAGACTACCGCTGGCAGTCCTACTGGGGGTGCTCCTGGTGCTGCTGGAGGTTCTGGAGCTACTGGTGGTGCTGCTGGAGCGGGTGCTCCTGCTGAGGGTTCTGGTGCTGTCCCTGCTGCTTCTAGCGTCGCCGCGCGGCCTCGACCGTACTTCGTTCCACTCCTGCAGCAGGTTCTTGGTCTTCCACCTTCTACTGGTCCTCCTCCTCCCTTAGAGTGTCCAGAGCCTGTCTCGTCCCAGCTACAGTTGCAGCCTACCTCCCCTTTGCCTGCTCCTTCTCCCTACACTGGTCCTACTGGAGGTCTGGCTGAGCGTCGTGAGCCTGCGTCTCGCCCTGCGTCGCCTGTCCGTGCTGCTCGCACTAGTGGTCGCGGTTCGCGTCAGCGTCCTCCTCCTGTCCCTGGCACGCACCGGATGTCTCTGCGTCCGTCCACTGCTCCTCTGCGTGCCCCTTTGCCTTCTCCTCCTGAGTCCTCTCTTCCTGCTCTTGCCGACCCGGAGTCGGACTCTCTTCGTGCTGCCAGTCCTACTGTCACGCGTCTCCTTGCTACTGTTGTCACTGACCCTTCTTTCGAGTCTACTGCTGCGTCTGCTCTCGTTACTGAGCTCGTCGACTTTGCTGCTCGCTGTCGCTTAGACTACGCTGCTAGTCTTGTCGCTGAGTCTGAGTCTGTCTGTCCTCCGTCCGTCGGGGGTGAGTGTGCCCTTGGCACGGACGTCCTTGAGGACAGGCAGGAGGAGTTCCAGTGTCTGGCAGCTGCCTCACCTCATCTCGTGTCCGTACTGCTTACCCCTGAGGGAGACCCGGATGCACTTGACATCCCGACTCCGCGCTCTTACGCGGAGGCGATAGAGGGTCCCTACTCCTCTCAGTGGCAGGCAGCTATGGATGCAGAGATGGCTTCCTGGAAGTCCACAGGCACCTACGTTGACGCTGTCCCCCCTCCTGGGGCGAACATCGTCAGTGGCATGTGGATCTTCAGGGTGAAGCGGCCGCCGGGTTCTCCGCCTGTCTTCAAGGCGCGTTACGTGGCTCGTGGCTTCAGTCAGCGGCAGGGAGTTGACTACTTTCAGACCTTCTCCCCCACCCCGAAGATGACCACTCTTCGGGTACTGCTGCACGTTGCTGCTCACCGTGACTACGAGCTGCACTCTCTTGACTTCAGCACAGCTTTCTTGCAGGGCAGCCTGCACGAGGAGATCTGGCTGCGTCGCCCACCTGGCTTCACTGGGTCTTTCCCTTCTGGTACCCAGTGGAGTCTCCGGCGTCCAGTCTACGGTCTCCGCCAGGCGCCACGTGAGTGGCACGACACACTGAGGACTACACTTGCGGCTCTTGGGTTTGCTCCTTCTACTGCCGACCCGTTTCTGTTTCTACGCACCGACACCTCTCTGCCGCCGTTCTACATCCTCGTGTACGTCGACGACTTGGACTTTGCCACAGCTGACACTGCTGGACTCGCCTACGTGAAGTCCGAGCTGCAGAAGAGACACACGTGCACAGACCTGGGTGAACTGCGCAGCTACTTTGGCTTGCAGATCACCCGGGACAGAGCACGCCGCACCATTACCCTGACTCAGTCACACATGGTGCAGCAGGTCCTTCAGCGCTTCGGCTTCACGTACTCCTCGCCTCAGGCCACTCCTCTGTCTACTCGCCACTCGCTCTCAGCTCTGCCTTCGGATGAGTCCGTAGAGTCGAGTGGCCCGTACCCAGAGCTTGTTGGCTGCCTCGTGTACCTGATGACCTGCACACGACCTGACCTTGCATACCCTCTTAGCATTCTTGCACGCTATGTTGCTCCTGGGAGACACAGACCAGAGCATATGGCTGCAGCGAAGAGGGTGTTGCGCTACTTGTGCAGTACGTCGGGCATGGGGCTAGTGCTTGGAGGGCGGAGTCCAGTGGTCCTCACTGGGCACGCGGACGCTTCTTGGGCTGACGACCAGGCTACGCAGCGGTCGTCACAGGGTTACACCTTCAGCCTTGGTTCCGGCTCTGTTTCGTGGCGGGCTACTCGCTCGTCTTCTGTTCTTGGCTCGAGTTGTGAGGCTGAGATCTACGCCGGGGCCATGGCTGCACAGGAGCTTCGCTGGCTCACCTACCTGCTGACCGACCTTGGAGAGCCGCCTCGTTCTCCTCCAGTCCTGTACGTAGACAACAAGGCCATGCTGGCCTTGTGTCGAGAGCAGCGACTGGAGCACAGAACAAAGCACATTGCTCTCCGCTACTTCCTTGCTCGTGAGCTACAGCAACGTGGTCAGTTGCGGCTTGCGTACGTGGCCTCTGAGGCCAACACTGCTGATGTCTTCACCAAGGCACTTCCGCCTTGTGATCATCAGCGCTTCTGCACTCAGCTGGGTCTTGTGCCCGTCTTGCCTCACTTGCTCTCCTCTTGACCTTGCCTGTACTCTCACATATATATATACCTGCTCTTGCTTGTCTAGCTTTATATATATATGTGTGTACTCTTGCATGTGAACTGGCCGTGTGGCCTTGACCCTGTGCTCGGACTGTGTGGTGACTTTGTGATCCACCCTGAGCTTGCTTTGCTTTACTTTGCTTGACTGGTCTTGTGACCCCTTGTTCTACCCCACTTTGCCTATGGGGGTGTGTCAGAACATTATAGCTTATGCTGTTGTGTAGGCTATAGTGGGGTATTCCATAGGGGGTACAACCAATTAGGGTTTCATATTTGTACTCACTTCATTTCATAGTTCATTCATTCTTGTTCAAATCTTCTCACGTCGATCCGCCTGATTATCATGCTTTGCCAGGATCAGGCGCCTGAGAAATGCAAACACAAGTAGAACGAAGGAACGAAGTGACGATGTAATTGCTAAATTGGGGCAGCTACCATGCGTTGTGCTATGCTCTCGTGCTTCCTGTGTGGCCTAGTCAGCCCGCTCTCCACACTCTAAATGGTTGCTCGTGCCTTGGGCAGCAGGTGTGAGCCATATTCCGTGGTGGACAGCAGCTCCCCCTGTGTGTGGCAACGATGGCATCCCCACCGCCACCAGCACCGCACTCACCTCCTCCTGCCTCTCCCTCCTCTCTCGCCCTCCCTTGCCTCCCTGCTCCCTGCCGTGCCTCACTTGGAATGCCGTCTCCACGGCAGCTCCTTCGCTCCGCCCTGCTTGTGGGCACAAGTGCACGTCACACTCGATACACCCCGGCACTACCACAGGGCACACGCGCATGGCAGGATGAAAAATTTCTCACACTAAATCGTTTTTGTGGAACTGTTATAGTCACAATATGCTCAAATGTGCCTAAAACGAAAGATAGAGTGCACCGTCGGATTTCTGCACATCGGCTTCAAATGTTGATACCGTTCTGGTCACAGCTCCAAATGATTTGCTTTAAATTGGATCTGGAGCGTCCTAAAGTCGCCTACAAAATGCAATTTACATGGCACGGTTTCATCAAGTATTGATGACGCAACGTCCGTTTGAACGAACGGCACTATGGCAGCCACTATAGTCTTATAGGAAGACTATAGGAAGAGTTACGAGTTGGGAATGACTCACAGCCTCTACAAACCCCAAGAGCCGAGGTACAGTGATGTGGAACAGTGCCACACTGTCCCCAACCACGAAGGGTCTCGAAACTACCCTCCACACGGGCCTATGTCAAAACATATTCATATGTTGTTAGTTCTGCTAGGCTACAGTGAGGTGCTAAGTATAGAGTACAACCCCAGTTAGGGTTTACTACTTGTATCTCCCTGTTGCTAGTCATTCATCATTCCTGCACAGATAATTCTGAAATGGTATCAGAGCAGGTTACCTGTTAGGTCTTTTTTAGGGCCCACCGATAGTTCCGCTCGTCCCTGCCCGAAGCTCCCTTGCGCTGTCCTGCCCTAGCGCGCTGCCTGCTGCACGCGCGCTACCTGCCCGCACGCGCGCTTCCTGTCGCACGCGCGCTGCCTACCCGAGCGAGCTGCCTGCCAGCTCTCGCGCTACCTGCCCGTGAGCTCCGCCTGCCCACGAGCAGCCCCTGCCCAGCGCGCCCTTGCTGCCTGCGAGCAGCCCCTGCCCCGTGCGCCCCCTGCTACCCGCGAGCAGCCCCTGCCCCGCGCGCCCCTGCTGCCCGTGAGCAGCCCCTGCCCGACGCGTCCCTGCCCCACGCGTCCCTGCTGCCAGCGCGCAGCCCCTGACCCAGAGCGCCCCGCAGCCCAACGCGCCTGCGCGCCCTACTGCCCAGCGCGCTAGCGCGCCCCGCTGCCCAGCGCGCCAGTGCGCCCCGCTGCTTAGGGCGCCAGCGCGCCCCGCAGCCCAACGCGCCAGAGCGCCCTGCTGACCAGCGCGCTAGCGCGCCCCGCTGCCCAGCGCGCCAGCGCGCCCTGCTGCCTAGCGCACCAGCGCGCCCCGCAGCCCAACGCGCCAGCGCGCCCCGCAGCCCAACCCGCCAGCGCGACCTGCTGCCCAGTGCGCTACCGCGCCCCGCTGCCTAGTGCGCCTGCGCGCCCTGCTGGCCAGCGCGCCCTACTACCCTGCAGCCCGCGTGCTAACCTGAGCGCGCTCTACTCCCCACGCACCCTACTGTTGCTGCTGCTGGAGCCACAGCACCTACCACTACTGCTACAGCTGTAGCTCCTGCAGTCGCTACTGACGCCCCTGCGCCGTCGCTACTGACTGCCCCTGCCTGTCATGGCCACTATCACGGTCGTAGCAGCGTCTGAGGGTGGACAGCAACAGCCACAGTGTCAGCCGGAGACTCTATCGCCACAGCAGCTGCGTGAGTGGCTTATTCAGCGAGGCCGTCCTGGTGGTGGAGGTTATGGTTATCTCGGTACTGGACAGCACCGGCAGCCTCTTCGCCCGGAAACTATCTCGCCACAGCCACTTCGTGAGTGGGTTAGTTAGCGAGCCCGTGCTGGTGGTGGAGGTTTTGGTTTTACCCATACTAGACAGCAGCGGCAGCAGCGTCAGCAGACGACCCTCTCGCAGCAGCAGCTTTGCGAGGTGGTTTCTCAACGATGCGTCCCTGGTTGTGCAGGGGCTGCTGCTCTAGGTGCTAGTGAGTTTGCTGCCGCTCTAGGTGCTAGTGCGTCTGCTGCCGCAGGTGCTGCCTCAGCTGAGGCCTTGCACACTTTCACACTTGACTCAGGCGCGTCACGTTGCTTCTTTCGTGATTGCACAACAGTCACACCGCTCGCAGCACCTGTCCCAGTCTCACTAGCTGACCCCACTGGGGGCCCCGTCGTTGCACGGGCCTCCACTGTCCTCCCGTGTCCGGCAGTCCCCTCCGGCTCTCTTTCAGGCCTCCACCTCCCCTCGTTCTCGACGAACTTGGTGAGCAACGCAGTCCTTCAGGATGTTTGGGTTGATACCTTTACCCCTGGAGGGAAGCGTGTGGCGATCTGTACGTGCTCCCGGACTGGCCGTCACCTTGCTACGTTCACTCGGTAGCCTGGGTCCAGTCTGTACACCCTGACCACTGCGTGTGCACAGGTGGCTGCGTCAGGTCAGGTGGCTGCCTCGAGTCAGGTGTCTGCGTCTGGTAAGTTCGCTGCGTCGTGCTCTTGTCGGGTACTCTCCCACCAGACTCTTCTTTGGCACCACCGACTCGGTCACCCCTCTCTGTCGCGTCTCCGCAGCATGCACTCCCGTCTCCTTGTCTCTGGCCTCCCCAGGTCCCTGCCCCCCCTCCCGCACTCTCCTGCCCCGCCGTGCCTTCCTTGCGTCGAGGGGCGGCAGCGCACTGCTCCTCACTCCTCCTCGTTTCCTCCGACCACTGCTCCTCTGCAGACTCTCCACATGGACGTGTGGGGCCTGGCCCCCGTCAGTGGGACGGACCAGGAGCGCTACTTCCTGCTGGTCGTTGACGACTACACGCGCTACACCACGGTCTTCCCCTTGCGCAGCAAGGCGGACGTCAGCGGTGTTTTGATCCCCTGGATCCGCGCTAATCGTCACCAGCTGCGCGAGCGGTTTCGACGGGACCTTCCAGTCCTGCGTTTGCACTCTGACAGGGGCGGTGAGTTCTCTTCCGGCCTCCTTGCGGAGTTCTGTCGAGACGAGGGCATCATCCAGTCGTTCACGCTTCCGGCCTCTCCGCAGAAAAATGGGATTGCTGAGCGTCGCATTGGCTTGATCATGGAGGTTGCTCGTACCTCCATGATCCATGCGGCCGCTCCCCATTTTCTGTGGCCGTTTGCGGTCCGATACGCCGCGCATCAACTCAACCTCTGGCCCCGTGTCTCTTTGCCAGAGACCTCGCCCACACTCCGTTGGACGGGAGAGGTTGGCGATGCGTCGGCGTTTCGGGTCTGGGGCGCGCTCTCCCTTGTTCGCGATACCACCGCGAGCAAGCTCTCTCCTTGCACTCTCCGCTGCGCCTTCCTGGGCTTCCCCACCGACGCCCCACCGTGGCAGTTTTCTACCCTCGCTCGCGTCGCGTGTTCTCCTCCCAGGACGTCACCTTTGACGAGTCGGTCTGTTTCTACAGGCTCCACCCGCACGCGTCCCACCCGGTTCCCCTGGCGCCTCTCTTCCTGGTACCAGTTCCCCCCCCGGTAGACCCCCTCCCCCCGCAGGGTCCTGCTCCCTCAGGTGTGTCTCAGGTAGACCCACCCCCTTTGGTTGAGCCTTTGGAGATCTCTTCTGACTCCTCTGGCCCGGCTGAGGGGGGTGACCTTGCGGCTGACGACACGGCGGTCACTCGTCGCTCTCCACGCTTGGAGACCCCTCCTGGTTTTTCGCCTCGACCGTCTTCACCACCTCTGCAGCCTGTAGCTGTGGACACTGGTGCTGCTGGGGTGGTAACACTGGGGGTGAGGACGCAGGAGGTGCTGGTCCTGGGGGTGCTGAGACTGGGGGTGCTGAGACTGGGGGTGCTGGTCCTGGGGGTGAGGGTTCTGGGGGTGCTGAGACTGGGGGTGCTGCGAGTCCTAGTGGTGGAGGGGCCGTGGGTGCTTCTGCTACAGGTCCTGGTGTTGGACAGTAGCAGCCACCTAGTCGACTCGAGACACCCTCACCGCAGCAGCTTCGTGAGTGGGCCGTTCGACGAGGCCGCTCTGGTGCTGGAGCTTGGAGTTACCTAGACGCTGGGGCTGCTGGTGCTGGAGGTAATACTGGAGCTGGAGGTGCTGGAGGTACTGGAGGTACTGCTGGAGGTGCTGCAGGTGCTGGAACTGGTGGTGCTAAAGTTACTACTGGAGGTTCTGCTGGAGCTGGTGGTGCTGGAGGTGCTGGAGCTGCTGGTGCTGGAGGTGCTGCTGGTGCTGGAGGCACTGGAGCTGGTGGTACTAGAGGTACTGGAGGTGCTGGAGCTGGTGGTACTGGAGGACCTGGAGGTGCTGGAGCTGCTGGTCCTGGAGGTGCTCGTACTAGAGGTGCTGGAGCTGCCGGAGCTGGTGGTGCTGCTGGTGCAGGAGGTACTGGAGCTGGTGGTACTGGAGGTACTGAAGGTGCTGGAGCTGGTGGTACTGAAGGGACCTGGAGTTGCTGGAGCTGCTGGTCCTGGAGGTGCTCGTACTAGAGGTGCTGGAGCTGTCGGAGCTGGTCGTGCTGCTGGTGCTGGAGGTACTGGAGCTGGTGGTACTGGAGGTACTGGATGTGCTGGAGCTGGTGGCACTGGAGGTACTAGAGCTGCTGGAGCTGCTGGTCCTGGAGGTGCTCGTACTAGAGATGCTGGAGCTGCCGGAGATGGTGGTGCTGCTGGTGCTGGAGGTGCTGGAGGTGCTACTGGAGGTGCTGGAGCTGCTGACGGTATAGGTACTGCGCCGAGCCGACCGTTTTTCTACCCGCAGCCGCAGTCGTCCCTGCCACCGCCTGACTCGGCCCTTCGCCAGGTTCTTAGTCTCCCGTCTTCCACTGGCCTCACTCCACCTCTCCTGTGTCCACCGACAGACCAGTCTCAGCCACAGCTCCTGCTCCTCACACTGAGGTGACTGAGTCCCTGACTGAGCGTCGTGAGCCTGAGACTCGTGCTTCCACACGTGTTCGTGCTCGTCGTGTCGCCCGTCCTCGTCCTCCTGCTGTCCCAGGCACTCACAGTATGGCACTTCGTCCTTCCTCTGTTCCACAGCATGTTGTCCTGCCTGAGCCTCCCGCGTTCTCTCTTCCGCACGTTCCTGACCCTGAGTCCGACCTTGCTCGTGCTGCCAGTCCTACTGTCACTCGTCTCCTCGCTACTGTCGTCACTGACCCTGACTTTGAGTCTACTGCTGCGTTTGCCCTAGTCACTGAGCTAGTCGACTTTGCAGCTAGGAGTCGTCTCGACTACGTCACGAGTCTTGTTAGTGAGTCTGAGTCTGTCTGTCCTCCGTCCGTCGGGGGTGAGCATGCCCTTAGCAGTGACGTCCTTGAGGACAGGCAGTTTGAGCTTGAGTGTCTTGCGGCCGCTTTACCTCGTTTCGCATCCATGCTGCTTTGCCCTTAGGGAGACCCGGATGCACTTGACATCCCTACCCCGCGCTCTTACGCTGAGGCGATCGCGGGTGAGTACTCCACTCAGTGGCAGACCGCCATGGACGCAGAGATGGCTTCCTGGAAGTCCACAGGCACCTACGTCGACGAGGTTCCTCCTCCTGGGGCGAACATAGTCGTTGGCATGTGGATTTTCAGGGTGAAGCGGCCGCCGGGTTCTCCGCCTGCCTTCAAGGCGCGTTACGTTGCTCGAGGCTTGAGTCAGCGACAGGGGGTCGACTTCTTCCAGACCTTCTCCCCCACCCCGAAGATGACTACTCTTCGGGTGTTGCTGCACGTTGCAGCACAGCGTGACTACGAGCTGCACTCCCTCGACTTCTCCACAGCTTTCTTGCAGGGCAGCCTTCACGAGGAGATCTGGCTGCGCCGCCCACCTGCCTTCAGTGGGTCGTTTCCTGCGGGTACCCAGTGGAGCCTCTGGCGGCCAGTCTACGGTCTCCGCTAGGCGCCTCGCGAGTGGCATGACACACTGAGGACGACACTTGCGGCTCTTGGGTTTGCTCCTTCCTCTGCTGACCCGTCGTTGTTTCTACGCACCGACACTTCTCTGCCGCCGTTCTAAATTCTCGTGTACGTCGACGACTTGGTTTTTGCTATTGCTGACACTGAGGCACTGGCCCTAGTGAAGGCGGAGCTGCAGGAGAGACACACGTGCACTGACCTGGGTGAGCTGCGGAGCTATCTTGGCTTGCAGATCACCCGGGACAGAGCACGACGCACCATCACCCTGACGCAGTCTCACATGGTGCAGCAGGTCCTTCAGCGCTTCGGCTTCACGTGGTCCTCGCCACAGCCCACTCCTCTGCCTACAGGTCACTCGCTCTCAGCTCCACCTTCGGACGAGTCCGTAGAGCCGAGTGGTCCGTATCCAGAGCTAGTGGGTTGCCTCATGTACGTAATGACCTCGCGTACCCTCTCAGCCTCCTGGTCGCTACGTGGCTCCTGGTAGACACCGAAAGGTGCTTTGGGAAGCTGCAAAGAGGGTACTGCGTTACTTCTGCAGTACATCGGGCATGGGGCTTGTGCTTGGAGGACGGGACTCAGTGGTACTCACAGGTCACTCAGACGCTTCCTGAGCCGACGACCAGGCGACTCAGCGGTCGTCACAGGGGTACACCTTCAGTCTTGGCTCTGGCTCTGTCTCGTGGAGGTCCACTCGTTCGTCTTCTGTACTTGGTTCCAGCTGTGAGGCCGAGATCTACGCTGGGGCTATGGCTGCACAGGAGCTACGCTGGCTGACCTACCTGCTGACCGACTTGGGGGAGCGGCCTTTTTCTCCTCCAGTTCGGTACGTCGACAACAAGGCCATGCTGTCCTTGTGTCACGAGAAGAGACTGGAGCACAGAACGGAGCACATTGCTCTTCGCTCCTTCCTTGCTCGAGAGCTGCAGCAGCGTTGTCAGCTTCGCCTTTCCTACGTGGCCTCTCGGGCCAACACTGCTGATGTCTTCACCAAGGCCCTCGGGTCTGGTGATCATCAGCGCTTTTAATACCGCTCTTGGGCTTCTGCCCACTCTGCCTCACCTGCTTGTCTCTTGATCTTGCACTTGCTGTACACTGATATATATCTATATACCTGCATGTTTACTCTTGCTAGGTTGTGATCAGTGTACTGCCTGGCTCTTATAACTCTGCATGTGAACTGGCCTTGTGACCGCTTGCTTGTGCTCAGAATGTGTGGTGGTCTTGAGATCCACCCTGGGCTTTGCATTGCTTTGTTCTCTTGCCTGACTGGTCTTGTGACCGTTTGTTGTGTTGGCTATCCCTCACTTTGCCTAGGGGGGTGTGTCAAAACATATTCATATATTGTTAGTTCTGCTAGGCTACAGTGAGGTGCTCAGTATAGAGTACAACCCCAGCTAGGGTTTACTACTTGTATCTCCCTGTTGCTAGTCATTCATCATTCCTGCACAGATAATTCTGAAAGCCTGCACCAAGAGAAATGTTACACTACACATTGTACTGTAACTATTCTCACTATCTTGAATTTTACCATTTTGGCGAGCTTCGAAAGCACTTGATTCTTGAAACCAAGGCTCTGGTTCTTCACCATAAAATCAACCTTGAGTTCTTGAAGGTCTGCTGCACGCACCTGCGACACGCCGGACGTTCGACACACGTCAAAATAGAAAACGCGCACGACACGCAAACGACGACGTGATACGCGAATAGCGAGAACTCGTTATTGACTCGACACACACATTCGATATCATGAATCATCATTCACACACTATTATAAGCATGAAATATATATCATCTCATGCCCTCATACCATTCCATGCACACATGCATGCACGCACAAGGACAACAAGCCGAGTGCAAACCATGGGGTTGCACCAACAAAATCCTCCTCGGACTGTTGGCCTCATGATCTGCTCCTCTTAGTTCAAAGCCATTCCAGCCAGCTTGCAACACTTCCAACACTGCTGTTCTACCAGAATCTTGGTTATCATGTCAGGTGGCTGCCCCGTCGTCTTCACATAGTGCAACTCAACTTCACCCGCGGCCACCATGCTCCTCATCCAATGCCATTTCACCCTCATGTGCTTGGTGAGGCCGTGCAATACAGGGTTCTTAGCAAGTGCAATGGCACCCTAAATGTCACAGTAGAGTGGGGTAGGTCCTTGCTGCTCCTCCCCCAATTCAGCCAACAAACGCCGCTGCCACACAATCTCCCGTACGGCACGGAAGAGTGCCATGTACTCGGACTCCACCGTGCTCAATGCTTGGTCCACCTGCTTTTTGCTCTCCCAAGCAGTTGGGCCTCCACCAACACTGCAAATGAATCCTCCCACACTTGTCATGTCTTCTTGTTCCGATGCATAAGAGGCATCGGAGAAGGCCGTGAGGAACAAACGCCCGGGTTCAACGCCATCCGCGCCCTTTTGACGCCTTTGTGCCGCCGCCGAGTATTGCAGCCCAACTGTCGCTGTTTGGCCAAGATACTTGGCCACCCTCATTCCAGCTGCTACTTGCTCTTCATTAGGGCATTGCACAACCGTATCCAGCTGCCCGGTAGCAAAGGCGACGTCCGGACGGGTGTTCATGGCCGCATACATGAGGCTGTCCACCAACGACTGAAAACGACGCCTGTCCTCCTCGCCATCGCTCTCCACCTTTGGTTCCTTCACATACTTGAACCCAGAGGGAAAGAGAGTAGCCACATGGCCTTCACTCCACCCAAAGTTGGCAGCCGAAGTCTCCAGGTACTTGCGTTGATGCATTCGCATCTACCGCTTCTCCACGTCGCGTTCAATGTGAAGCTCGATGTAGAAGTTCACGTCACCAAGGGCCTTGCACTTAAACTTCTCTTGAAGCTTCAGCATCACCTCCTTCACAAGGTCAGAGGAGGGTGAGAATATGAGGATATCATCCACATAAACCATCATGAAACTCTTCTGCTCCCCCTCGCCAAGCATGAACAAGAAATGATCGGCGGTTGAGGGAGTTAAGCCGATCTCCTCCAAGACTTCACGCAGCTTCAAGTACCATTGCCTAGGGGCTTGCTTGAGCCCACACAGGGCCTTCTTCAGCTTCCACACTCTGCCACTACCATCATCAAACCCCTATGGCTGCGCCATAAAAATCTCTTCCTCAACGATGCCATTGAGGAACGCAGTTGTTTCATCCATTTGCTTCAACACCCATCCTTTGATGGTAGCCCCCACGAGTAGGGTTCGCAGCGTCGTCGGCTTCACCACAGGAGCAAACAACTCCTTATAGTCCACCTTCTCCTTCTGCTAGTACCCCTTGGCCACCAGCCTAGGCTTGTAGCGCTCGATTCTGCCGTCAGCATCGGACTTGATCTTGAAGAGCCACTTGGTCGTTATCGCCTTACGCCCCTCCGGTAGCTCCACCAATTCCCACGTGACGTTGTCCTCAATGCTCTTCAGCTCACTCTCCATTGCCTTATTCCACTCCTCAGCATCACTATTCTCCAAGGCCTCCTTGAGAGTTGCTGGTTCCCCCGGCATCTCCTTGTACTTACTTTCCACATCATCTCCAACCATAAGCGCCGCTCCGGCAAAGGCTGGCTTTCCCGGCGCATCATATGTCAGCCTATTAGGGGCTTTAATTCTCCTCTTGCCCCGTCCTTCCTCCTCAGCTGTAGGGAATTAAAGGCTTTCATGGCGTTGCTGCGGGGTGACTCGAATCCGTGGAGCACTCGTAGTGCAAGGTGGAAGTGTCGGTGCACGCTCGCTTACTTGCTGCACCTCCTCCCCCTCTTCCTCTCCATTCATGGCCTCCTCTCCCCCATTTACAAGAGGAGATTGCCTTGTGATGGTGCTGCCGCTGCTCAGCTCCAAAGGCAGCTCCACATGCTCCAAACCGGATCTCTTCACCTCCCCAAGTCGCACGCCTATCTTCGCCTCATTTCCCGCCTTCCAATCCTTGTACATCGGATTTGTCATAAACTTGCAGTCCCTGCTCACCAAGAATTTCTTGGTGAATGGGTCCCAAAGAAATCATCCCTTGCTGTTTTGAGCCATGCCCGAATGCACAGCCCATATCGCCTTGGCACCAAGCTTGTTGTGCCGAAGATGCTTAGGCACGAGCGCCATGCGCATGCACCCGAACACCCGAAGCATATCCACCTTTGGTTTCCTTCCAATCCACTCCACATAGGGCACCCATTTGTGTGCTCCAACATGTGTCAAGGCTCTGTTCTCAGCCACACATACATTCCGCACCGCATCTGGCCAGAAATAATCGGGTAGCCCGGCTTCAATGAGCAACCCACGTGCCGTCTCCGTAAATGTCCGGTTTGCTCGCTCGGAGATTGCAGGGGAGTATGGCATGGTAACGGAGTGCCTTATGCCATTCTTCTTCAGCCACATGGAGAACTCCTTGCTCAGGAACTCTCCCCCTCGATCGGTGCGGATTGCCTCCACAAGCCGGTCTTGTTGCCACTCCACCATCGGCAACCAATCGGTCTTCACCGTTCTGCCACGTCGCTCTTCTTGGACAGCACATACACCCATGTCATGCGAGTGTAGACGTCCACTATGGTGAGGAAATTGTGAAAGTAAAGAACGAGAATGAAATGACTAACAGCAGGATGGGTACAAGTACTAACCCTAATTGGGTTGTACCCCATATGGGCTACCCCACTATAGCCTACACAAGATATAGCATATAAGTTTGACAGAAATACTCTGCTCGGGCAGCTCCAAGCTCCAAGGAGCCCACCACGTCTATCACCACCTCATCAAGCGGTCTCTTAGCCGTTGCCTCCGAGCTAGAGAACGGGAATCGGGTGAACTTGACTTGCATGCATGTCGGGCAGCCAAGCACCTCATTGGGCCCCCCCTTCACTCGTATGCTAGCCACCATCTCATTTTTTACTAGCTGTTGCAAGATGGGCAATGCCACATGCCCCATGCGCCGATGCTAAGTTAACCAATTACACTCCCCCGTAGTCGAAGTCGGATTGGAGAATGCCACACTTGCAATAGTGCCCCACATGCTCTCTCCGTACTCCTCTTTCGCTGCTGCCCTGGGGTTCTCCTCACCCTTTTGCTCTTGTTTGACTGCTGCACCACACTCCTTATGATCACCCAGCCTGCTGGTCCCTCCAAGATTGCTCTTCTTGGACTCGTTCTCCTTGGTACCATCATTGGCGCCGTCGCCGCTACCAACCGCTTCACCCTTGGTGCTGACGCTTGCTGCCACTTGCCTCTCCTTAGGCATAGGGACCACATGGATCTGCCACTTCTCGCTGTAGACATCCCTATCCTCATGAAGGTCCCAAAGAATCCGCTCACCAAGCCTTGCGGTGTATGTCTTGGCTCCCTTCGAGCTCGTGTCCATGCAGACCTTTTGCAACCGCAACACGGAAATCAGGTTCGCAACAAGGTAAAGCACGTTCTTGAGGCCCACCATCTTCCCATCAGCACGCTTGAACATAGCCTTGCCCATGCCTTTCACCTCTGCTTGCTGACCCAAAGCCGATGTGACATGCTTCACCGGTGACGGGTTCGGTGAGCAAGTCCGCGCGAGGTGTCATGCTATAGGTAGCGCCGTTATCGATCACCCAATGGTCCAGAGAATGTAGGGTGACCTTTTCCATAGGATCAGGCTCCTCAAAGCCTTCATCCTTCTCTGGTGCAGCTGGTGCTTGCGTCGAGACGAAGAAGAATTGGCCCGGGAAGCGATCGTCCCTCGAATCGCTCTCGTTGTCTCCACTCTTCATATTTGCAGCACCACGTCCGCGACCGCCACGGCCTCCACGACCTCTTTCTCTCCCTCCTCTTGCTCCTCTATCCTCTTGGTCTTGAGCAGGGGTCCAACCATCAGGGAGTTTGTAGCAATCGCGCCGCATGTGTCCGCTCTTGTGGCAATAATGGCATTCGCCGTCGAATCGGTCGCGACCGCGCCTGAAGCTTTTGTTGTCGCTGCCGTATCCGCCGTTCCCGCGGCCTCCGTTGAAGTTGCTGCCTCCAAACATTCCTCCTCCTCGTCCTCTGCCCCTTCCACGACCATATCCCCGGCCGATGCTTGCTGCCCCGGCGCCATCCGAACCCGCCAACTCACGGCGGTGGAAATCCTCTTGAAGGATCGCTCGCTTCACGTCTTCAAGCGAGAGGCGGGGCAAGTCGCGATTGAGGTTGATGATGAGCGAGGACCATGACTCTGGGAGTAAGGTTAGCAACTTGGTCCTCTTCTGGAGCTCACAATAGTTGAGATCCGCTCCTTCAAGCCGCGTCAACAAGTCGAAAAAAATCTGCACCCCTTCTTCAACCGGTTCATCTTCTTCAATTCGTAGTGCCGCCATTTGCCGCTCCAACACCACCGCTACCGCCGCTGTTGCAGGAGCATGTACACCCTTGAGAGCAGCCCATGCCTTTGGTCCCTTCTCTGGTTCACGCTGGAATGGCTTGATGTGACGGATCTGGCTGCTTCCCAACGCTTGCCCAAGTAGGAGATAGCCTTGTGCGCTCTTCCGCACCCACGGGCTCTTTGCAAGTCGTTCTTAGGGCGCTTCTCCGTTCCTTCCATCACCTCCAGTAGGTCATAGTGGTCAAATACGTTATTCTGAAGGACCATTCAGCAAAGTTGTCGCCGTTGTGTCAGAAGAATGAACGAGAATGGATGAACTAGAAAGGAAGCAGGTACAAGTACTAACCCTAATTGGGTTGTACCCCTTGTGGGCTACCCCATTACAGCCTACACAACATAAACATGATGATAGTCGGACACACCCCCATAGGAAAAGTGGGGGAGAACAAGAGGTCACAAGACCAGTCAAGAAACGAAAAGCAAGCTCAGGGTGGATCACAAAGTCACCACGCACTCTGAGCACAAACAAATGGCCACAAGGCCAGTTCACATGCAGAGTTATATAAAAGAGAACAAGCAGGACAATGATCACAAACTAGCAAGCGAAAGCATGCAGGTATATATATATACATCACAGTACAGGCAAAGTCAAGGAGTGAGCAAGTGAGTCGAAGCAGGCAGAAGGCCTAAAGCAGTACAGAAACGCTGATGATCACCAGACCCAAGGGCCTTAGTGAAAACATCACCAGTGTTGGCCCGAGTGGCCACGTAAGCAAGACGAAGCTGACCACGCTGCTGCAACTCTCGAGCAAGGAAGTAACGCATAGCAATGTGCTTCGTCCTGTGCTCCAGTCTGTGCTCCTGACGCAAGGCAATCATGGCCTTGTTGTCTACGTACAGAACTGGAGGAGAACGAGGCCGCTCTCCCAAGTCGGTCAGCAGGTAGGTGTGCCAGCGTAACTCCTGTGCAACCATAGCCCCTGCGTAGATCTCAGCCTCACAACTGGAGCTGAGAACAGAAGACGAGCGGGTAGACCGCCAAGAAACAGAGCCGGAGCCAAGGCTGAAGGTGTAACCCTGTGACGACCGCTGCGTAGCCAAGTCGTCAACCCAAGAAGCGTCTGCGTGTCCAGTGAGGACAACTGGACCCAGTCCTCCAAGCACGAGCCCCATGCCCGACGTACTGCACAAGTAGCGCAACACCCTCTTAGCGGCCTCCCAGTGCTCTGGTCGGTGTCTCCCAGGCGCAACGTAGCGTGCCATGATGCTAAGAGGGTAGGCAAGGTCAGGTCCAGTGCAGGTCATCAGGTACATGAGGCAGCCCACAAGCTCTGGATACGGGCCACTCGGCTCTACGGACTCGTCCGAAGGTGGAGCTGAGAGCGAGTGACCGGTAGGCAGAGGAGTGGACTGTGGCGAGGAGAACCGGAAGCCGAAGCGCTGAAGGACCTGCTGCACTATGTGTGACTGAGTCAGGGTCATGGTGCGCCGTGCTCTGTCCCGGGTGACCGTGCAAGTCAAGATAGCTGCGCAGCTCACCCAGGTCTGTGCACGTGTGTCTCTTCTGCAGCTCCGACTTCACAAGGGCCAGTGCCTGAGAGTCAGCAGTGGCAAAAACCAAGTCGTCGACGTACACGAGGATGTAGAACGGCGGCAGCGAAGTGTCGGTGCGCAGAAACAGCGACGGGTCAGCAGTCGAAGGAGCAAACCCAAGAGCCGCAAGTGTCGTCCTCAGTGTGTCGTGCCACTCACGAGGCGCCTGGCGGAGACCGTAGACTGGCCGCCGGAGGCTCCACTGGGTACCTGCAGGAAACGACCCAGTGAAGCCAGGTTGGCGGCGTAGCCAGATCTCCTCGTGCAGAGTGCCCTGTAAGAAAGCTGTGCTGAAGTCAAGAGAGTGAAGCTCGTAGTCACGCTGAGCAGCAACGTGCAGCAACACCCGAAGAGTGGTCATCTTCGGGGTAGGGGAGAAGGTCTGGAAGAAGTCAACTCCCTGTCGCTGACTAAAGCCTCGTGCAACGTAACGAGCCTTGAAGACAGGCGGAGAACCCGGCGGCCGCTTCACCCTGAAAATCCACATGCCATCGACTATGTTTACCCCAGGAGGGGGAACCTCGTCGACGTAAGTGCCTGTGGACTTCCAGGATGCCATCTATGCGTCCATGGCTGTCTGCCACTGAGAGGAGTAGGGACCCGTAATCGCCTCTGCGTAAGAGCGCGGGGTCGGGATGTCTAAAGCATCCGGGTCTCCCTCAGGTGCAAGCAGCATGGCCACGAGATGAGGTACAGCAGCTGCAAGACAGTCAAAGTCCTCCTGCCTGTCCTCAAGAACGTCCGTGCCAAGGGCACACTCACCCCCGACGGACGGAGGACAGTCAGACTCAGACTCAGCAACAAGACTAGCGGCGTAGTCGAGACGACAGGCGGTAGCAAAGTCAACAAGCTCAGCAACTAGGGCGGACGCAGCAATGGACTCAAACGAAGGGTCAGTGACAACAGTGGCTAGAAGACGTGTGACAGGAAGACTGGCAGAACGAGCAAGGTCAGACGGCGGGTCAGGAACGTCAGGAAGAAAGGACGCAGGAGGAGATGGCAGAGGGACACGCTGTGGAACAGAGGAAGGACGAAGAGCCATCTGGTGCGTGCGTGGGACAGGAGGAGGACGCTGACGCGGAACACGACGACCAGTGCGAACAGCGCTAACAGGCGATGCAGGACGAGACGCAGGCTCACGACGCTCTGTAAGAGAGTCTGTCTGCTCAGTGTAAGGAGAAGGAGCAGGCAGTGGGGAGGCTGGCTGTAACTGCGGCTGCGACTGGTCAGGCGGTGGACACAGTAAGGGAGGAGTAAGGCCAGTAGACGGCGGGAGACCAAGAACCTGCTGAAGCAGTGGAACGAAGTAAGGTCGCAGCTGCACAGTGCCTCCAGAACCAGCACCGTCAGCACCAGCACCCCCAGCTCCAGGGTCTCCAGCTCCAACGCCTGCAGTACCACCAGCTCCAGCAGCTCCAGTACCTCCAGTACGAGCATCTCCGGGACCAGCGGCTCCAGCACCTCCAGCAGCTCCAGCTCCAGCGCCTCCAGCTCCAACGCCTGCAGCACCTCCAGCTCCAGCACCTCCAGCACGAGTACCTCCGGGACCAGCGGCTCCAGCACCTCCAGCAGCTCCAGCTCCAGCGCCTCCAGCTCCAACTCCTGCAGCACCTCCAGCTCCAGCAGCTCCATTACCTCCAGTACGAGCACCTCCGGGACCAGCGGCTCCAGCACCTCCAGCAGCTTCAGCTCCAGCGCCTCCAGCTCCAACGCCTGCAGCACCTCCAGCTCCAGCAGCTCCAGTACCTCTAGTACGAGCACCTCCGGGACCAGCAGCTCCAGTGCCTCCAGCTCCAAGGCCTCCAGCGGCAGGCCCCCCAGCTCCAGCAGCGCCACTCCGAAGGCTCCAGCACCGAGCAAACCACTCGCGCAGCTGCGGTGGAGAGAGAGGCTCCCGCCGTGACGAGGCACCTGTAGGACCACCAGCAGACAAAGAACCTCCAGGCTCAGCACCCCCAGGCTCAGCACCCCCAGGCTCAGCACCCCCAGGCTCAGCACCCCCAGGCTCCGCACCCTCAGACTCAGCAACCCCAGGCTCAGCACCCCCAGGCTCCGCACTCTCAGGTTCAGCACCCCCAGGCTCCGCACGCTCAGGCTCAGCACCCCTAGCAGCACCACCCCCAGCAGCACCAGAGTCGACAGCGACCTCGACAGGCTCGACAGGGTCTACCTGAGACACACCTGAGGGAGAAGGACCCTGAGGGGGGAGGGGGTCTACCGAGGAGGACCTGGTGCGAGGAAGAGCGGCGGGGGGGGGGGAGAGGTGCAGTGCGGTAGGGGAAGAGATGGTAAAAGGGAACCGACTCGTCAAACGTGACGTCCTGAGAGGGTAGGACACGGCGCGAGGTGGGGTGGTAAAACTGCCAGCCAGGCGCGTCAGGGGGAAAGCCAAGGAAGACGCAGGGAGTGGCGCGGGAGGAGAGCTTGTCCGCAGATGTACCGCGGACAAAGGCACGAGAGCCCCTGACCCGGAATACCGACGCATCGCCAACCTTCCCCGTCCATCGCAGTGTAGGCGAGGTCTCCAGCAAGGAGACACGGCCCCAGAGGTTGAGCTGATGCGCAACGTACCGGACCGCAAACGGCCACAGAAAATGGGGGGCAGCCGCATGGATCATGGAGGTACGAGCGACCTCCATGACTAAGCCAATGCGGCGCTCAGCGACCCCATTCTGCTGCGGTGAGGCCGGAAGCGTGAACGACTGGCGAATGCCCTCCCCACGACAGAAGTCCCGCAAGAGGTCGGAGGAAAACTCACCACCTCTGTCAGAGTGCAGACGCAAGACCGGAAGGTCCGTGTGGAACCGCTCACGGAGCTGGAGACGGACAGCGCGGATCTAAGGGATCAAAACATTAGGGACCCCCCCCTTACTGCGCAAGGGGAAGACCGTGGTGTAACGCGAGTAGTCGTCATCAACCAGCAGAAAGGAGCGCTCGCGGCCCTGTCCACGGACGCGGGCTGGACCCCACACGTCCATGTGGAGAGTCTGCAGGGGAGCAGTCGTCGGGGGAAACGAGGAGGAGTGAGGAGCGGCGCACTGCCGCCCCTCGACACATGGAAGGCAGGGAGGGGCAGGCGAGGGTGGGAGGGGAGGCAGAGACCTAGGAAGACCAGAGACAAGGAGACGGGAGTGCATGCCACGGAGGCGCTGCACTGAGGGGTGACCAAGGCGGTGGTGCCAAAGGAGTGTCTGGTGCGACAGGGCGCGACACCAGCAGGGGGCCGCTAGCTGACCTGGCGCAGATGCAGACGCAGCTACCTGAGGAGGCTCAGTAGTTAGTGTGTACAGACTCGACCCAGGCCGACGGGTGAACGTGGCCAGGTGCCGGCCAGTCCGGGAGCACGTACAGATCGCCACACGCTGCCCTCCTGGAGTAAAGGTGTCAACCCATACACCCTGAAGGACGGCGTTGCTCACCAAATTTCGTAGAGAACGAGGGGAGGTGAAGACCTGACAGTGAGCCAGACGGAACCACCGGACACGGGAGAACAGTGGAGGAACGTGCAAGGACTGGGCCCCCAGCGGGGTCAGCCAGAGAGACAGCAACAGGTGCAGGGAGCGGTGCGACTGTGGTACTATCGCGAAAGAAACAGCGGGAAGCACCTGAGTCAAGCGTGAAGGTGTGCAAGGCCTCAGCAGGCGCAGTACCAGAGAGAGCAGACTCACTAGCACCTAGAGCAGCAGCCCCTATACCTGGGTCGGGCGGCATACACAGGTAACAGTCACCCTCAGCACTAACAGTCAATGCATACATGGCAGCAAGGATAGCATCATAATCAAGAGCAAAGATATCCACACCCTGCCTAAGCAGCTCTGCCCAGCGGGGGAGCTCAGTCGCGTCGGGAAACTCTGCGCGAAAGGCGTCGTTAAGACGGGAGAAGCAGCGGGACTGTGTGTGACCAACCTTCCCGCATGTCTGACCAGTGCGGTCACCTGTGCGAATGACGTACTGGCAGCGAACACTACCCCCAGACGCCCCACGTTGAGCAAACCACTCACGAAGCTCCTGGGGCGAAGGGGTCTCACTCAGACGATGTTGCTGCTGCCTCTGACCACTGCCAAAGCCTCCCCTCTGACCGGTACCACCCCGGCCGCCACCACTGCCGCCGCCACCACTCCCACTGCCGCCGCCACCACTCCCACCGCCGCCACCACCGCCGCCACCACCGCCTCTACCCCCACCACCACTCCCTCTGCCACCACCGCCACCTCCACCGCCTCCACCTCCCCCACCACCGCCTCCACCGCTGCCACCCCCCACCACCCCTGCCTCACTTGCCCCTGCCGCTGCGGCGCCTCCCACTAGGAGCAGACGCAGCTCCTACCTCCTCAGCACGAAGGTAGTCAACAGCTGCAGCAGAAGCGACAGAGGGGACAAGGGGGAAGGGCGAACACCCCTCAAAGAAGGGAGTGCGAGGAGTGCCACGAGAAGCGCCTACAGCAACTATGCTGGTCTCAGCTGCAAGGAGGTGCTTCTCGAGCAGGTCGACAGTGAGGTCTGTGGGGTCAAGGGCAAGGAGGAGGTCCCTGACTGCGCTAAGAGAGTCAGGGAGGCGAGTGACGATGAAGTAGAGAGTGATGTACATGGGAGGGGGGTTCTTGGCGAGGAACTCGGCTGGAAGCGCGGCGCGGTAGCGAGTGTCACTAGTGCGAAGGTGAGTGACTAGGTCGGCAACTGTGGCAAAGGCGGACATCTCGGGAAACAGGTAGGGCAGTAGAAGGTGGCCTAGAGCAGCAGTGGCCGGGGAGGAGTAACGAGCGACTACAGCGTCGTACAGGGCTCTAGCAATCTTATGCTGGCCGAAGTGAGCGCATTCGGCTAACGGCAGGTGGTTGCGAATGGCTAGGCGAGCAGCAGCGTCACGGGTAAGCCACTGTGAGCGAGTCGCACTGTCAGCTGTGGCGGGAGGGGCGAGAGAGGCTCCAGACGTGAGGTCAAACAACGAAACTCCGTGCCTAGAATCGCTCAGTAGGAACAGCTGCAGGTCATCTAGCCACGCATCGAACTCAATCGGACGGCCCTCAGGATCGAATGTAAGGATGCTAAGAGTAGCCATCGCGGGCAGAGCAGGGTGGCGCACGAGCAGTAGGGCAGCAAGCAAGCTCTAGGGGCGCGCGCAGGGCAGGGCGAGGCGGCGCACGGCTAGGGCAGGGCGGCGCAACTGGCAGGGCAGGGCGGCGGCCAGCAGGAGCGGGGTGATGGAAGGAGGGATGAGGAGAACTCACCACCTCAGCAAATGGGGTTGCCTGGTCCAGGAGCTTGAGACGCTCCTCAGCAACCCCATTTGCCCCTGACAGCCCCTGGAGTGGTCCTTCGCAGGGCGGCGCGGCGGCGAGCAGCGCTCAGATGATCCTGCATGTCAGGCGGCAAATGGGGTTGCCGCCTGTGAGCGTCTGTGCAGTGAGCGCTGCTCGCCGTGGAGCAGCACATTTGCCTATTGAGCACGGCATCCGGACCAGGCACATTCGGCCCGTCGCCGCCGTCCTTCAGCAGGAGGAAGTACAAGCTGACATCCTTGGCAGCAACCCGGAATGGCCCGCACATGTCAATGTGCACGACAGCCAGTGCCTCCTCGACGTCCGAGCCCTTGTCGGGGAAGGTGTGCCGCGCCAGCTTCCCGCCAACGCACGAGACACACGGCAAGTCGGCCCCGGTCGACGGCTTGATGTCGAGGCCGGTGGCGACTTCGTGCTGCGCCGAGCTCTTGATCGTGTTGACGCCGACGTGCGGGAGCCTCGCGTGCCACCGGTCGGGGGTCGACTTCGTCGCTGAGGGGATCCTCCGCAGAGCCACCACCTCGGTCGACAGGGACCGCGTCGAGCATGGGCGAAGGTCGGTGCAGAGGACGCGGCCGGTGTAGCGTGCTCGACCGAGTATCTCCCCTGCACTCGACACGAGCTGCATCTTGCCGCCGTCGTCCTGCAGCTTCACACCGCTCCCTTTCAGCTGGCCGGCTGACAGCAGGTTCGCCTGCATGCCCGGAACATAGAGCACGTCGGGGATGAGGACCTGCTTCCCGGCCTCCCCTTGCAGAGCGACAATGCCGCAGCCCTTGACGTCTGCAACACCCTGTTGAAGCCGCGCACATGCTTCACGTCGCCGCTCGGCGCCATGTCGTCGAAGACCTCCTTCGTCCGCATGAGGTGGTGCGAGCAACCGCTGTCGAGCAGCACGACAAGCGGTTTCGCTTGCACGACGGCCGCGACCGCCTTGAAGTCCTCCCCTGGTTCAGGCGCAAGCGAGAGTGTCGGCTCCACCAGGCCGACCATCAAGCACTACGCCTCCTCGTCGCCTCGGCCCTTGCCGCTTGAGGAGTCGACGACGAATTCTTCGACGGCTGCTTCTCCTTGCGCGGCTTCTCATCCCATCTTCTACGGCCGTTGGCCGACCTCCCGCGGCCTCCCTTGCGGGCGTCGTCATCGGAGTCATCGCGGTCGGGACACTCGAAGGAGAGGTGGTCGGGGTCGCCGCAAATCCAGCACTCATGTCACCGACCACCGCCGCTTCTTCTCGTCGACGTCCTTCGTCGATCGCCAACTTCCGCTACCACCTCCACCAGGCTTCCCGCGCTGCCCCTGTCGACTTCCCTGCTTCGTCGGGGCGGCATAGTTCGCCTGCGGCAGGAGCTCCGTGGGCCGTTCTACCTCCTGCATCGCCTCATCTCTAATGATGTAGCTTATGAGGGCGTCCTCGTCGAGTGACACACGCGTACCAGGCACCACCATCAGTCAGCGCATGAGGTTGTAGCTGCTCGGCAAACCCTTGACGACGTGTGTGATGTAGGATGCCGTCGAGTCATCGACGCCCGCCATCCGCATTTCGGCCAGGATTCGTCGAGCATGGTTGCAGTAGTCTGTCGCCGACTCCTGCTCGCCCATCCTGAGGTGAGTCAGATGCTCCTCCAGCTGACCGCTGTACAGGTCGTCCGTCGCCTGGTAGGTCGACAGGATGAACCGCCACGCCTGGTGGCCTGCGTCCAGTCGATGTCGACACGACTTCAGCGCTATCTGCACCACCGGCGAGCAGCACCTCGAGATGACCATGAAGGTCAGCAGGTGAGCGGCACGAAATTCCGTATGCAGCTCGACATCGTCCGCGCCTGGCGTCGGCACATTGCCGTCAGCGAATCCCATCAGCTCGGCGATCTACAGTTGAGGCTTAACCGCCTCCCTCCATGTGATGAGGTCCCGTCGACCTTGTAGCGGTGCAACGGTGATCTTGTCCGGCGAAAACTTGAAGTAGCCGTACGCCAGCGTGATCCCGCCCGCCGTCACATGCGTCGTCGACGCGGGCCTCCCACTGCTTTCTTCGGGACGTCGTCCGTCGACGTCGCCAAGCGAGCTGCCTGCAGTCGCCGTCGGCCGCTGCACTCACGCCCGACTCCTGCCGACATCGACGGCAGCGGACCTGAGCACTCCTCTCTTCTTCGTGCCCTTGCTGCCGCCGACTTGTTCACCGCCGTCGACCTTCTCGTCGACGCCCCCTTCGTTGCGTGCCGGTCGAGGAGATGCAGGTCGGGAAGGGTGATCCGTCGCCTACTGCGCACGGATGCCCAGCTGAACCACCTCCAAGGGGAGGGTCGGCCCGAACTCGCTAGCCTCGTGGCGTCTCCTCGCATCATCAAACCGTGCCTCCAACGTATTTGCTACTGCGTCGGCCGCTTCCGGAACAGGCGTCATGGTCTACACGGGATGCCGGTCTACGAACAACTTAGGTAAGTGAAAAGCCGGCTACTAATCTGAAGGTTCCTTGCAGGGCCGTCCACGCTCACCGCACCATGCGGAGAATCACTCTACAATGGTCGGGAGCTAGACTACGGGGGGTTGGCACGAGCTCTAGGAGTGATCGTAGCTTTCCTTAACGTTCATTAGCACTTGCACATTCACAGAGCAATTTGGCAAGAGTTTCACTAGGGAAAGTTGCATTACAGAATGATTGATACAACAATGGCAAGCATGACTACATCAGAGCCCAGCAACCTAGCAGCCAGGCTGGTCGACCACCAGCACAGCATGGTCGACCGCCTGCCAGCGTTGCGTAGAGGAACCGCGCCAGTGCTACAGAGAGACGGCCTGCCAACAGAGCAGGTCGACGGCGTGCCAACGCTGCAGCAAAGCGGCCGTCCAGCGTTACACCCGTAGATGACAGCAGCACACGTGCTCGCAGATGCTCGCAGACGATGGGCCCGACGTGCACCGTCACGTGCCTGCTGGCTGCTGTCTGCGCCTGACGAGCCACATCGACTTCGGGATACCAGCCCGAAGTCGCCTTCGCCATCGCCGGCTCGACGACGTTCGCGTGCCTCCGCAGAGTCTCGCCGAGCAGTTTACCTGGTCGACCAGGTCGACCACCTAGAGCCCTGGTCGACGACCTCCCTCGTCGACCACTCCTTCCGTCGAGGAACACCCCTGGTTGACGGTCCCCTCCGTCGACCAGCACAGTCAGCAGCGACCGTCGAACTCCCACCTTCAACGGTTTCTCCCAAGTCCCCTGCAGGTCGACGATCGCCTTCGTTGACCACACCCAAGGCAGGTCGACGAACTCGTTCGTCGACCACGCCCGTCGAAATCGACCGCCGGCTCCCGTCGGCGGCGGCATCGCAGAGGTCGGTCGCAGGTCGACCACCCTGTCGACCTGCACTACCAGCCCGGCGTCGACCTCTGCAGAACAAGCGGCTCCACCTCCCGCGCACCCAACCACAAGGTCAGCTTCGCCCAAGCGAGGGCGGGGCCAACTCCCTATTCCCGTTAACACTCGATAGGTGCAAAAACGACATTGCTAGTGGGTGTCTCACCATCTTCGTCGTCGACATTGTCACTGTCGGCTGGATCATTCATGACCGGGGCGGCAGCGGCACATTTGTGTTGGGCTGAACAAAGCCTTAAAATCGCTATAGATACCTAGACTTGTATAAATGTATTGTAGCGGAAGTCCAAATTCCTGTTCTAGTTAACCCTGTGAACCTGAATAGAAAAATAAGTTGACAGGGAAATATATAGTCCCTGGGAAATACCTATTCGGTAATGTAGTTGTTCACTAATCGAGCCTTTACTGATTCGTCAAAGAGGTGCTTCCACTGTAGCGTCACGCAAATAGTCACGAGTCTATTCACGCACCTATGAGTTTCATTCTCGAGGAGATACGTGCTACACTAACACTAACATACCGTATGGGCCCGGATATAAGCGCAGGCCTATTAAAAGCGCATGCGCTTCTATCTGGAGCACTGCGCTTATGTCCGGTACTCAATTATAAGCGCACCCCCTAAATAAAACCTGATTTATCATAAATGCATGTTAATTCTAATTCTGAAAATTTGTCAAATCACTGTAACGATTGTTAAAGTTTAGAAGAAAGAAGAGGGGTGCACTAGCAAGAATGGGGATACAAATAGGAAACCCTAGAAGGGTTGTACTCGCTATAGAGCACCCCACTACAGGCTAGAGCATAAGATAACATTCTGACACACCCCCATAGCCAAAGTGGGGTGTAATCAGCAGAGTAAGCAAAGGAGTACAAGCTCAGGGTGGATCACAATGTCACCACACATTCTGAGCACAAGTTCAAGAAGCAATAGTTTAAGTTCACAATTATGAGCAAAGCTAGTGGTAGTCACAACGGGCAAGTGAGGAGGAGGAGAGAGAGTGAGAGGAGAGGAGATAGGAGGCGACGGCTGAAGCTGCAGACACACAGGCAACAGGAGGCAGACTGGCACAGCGGCTACCGGACGAAGTCCCCGGAATACAGGAGTAACAGGCCCCGCGGCTAAAGTAGCGGCAGACGAGCAACGGACCCACGGGCGGCTGGCACAGCTGGCTACGACTGGGCTACCGGACGAAGTCCCCGGAATACAGGTGCTGCTGGCGACACGACGGCAACCTCCATTCAGCTTCCCCAAACTATCCCACTCCCCCCTGGCACATACCCGCTGCTACACCGCTAGCTCCACTCCCCCTTCACCCCCCCTTAGTACCACTCCACCGGCTCCAACACGTCCACCCCCCCTCAGCGGCAGCTGCAGCACAGGGAGACGGAGGAGGAGGAGGAGCAGGGAACAGTACACAGTGGGTGCACCCCCATACCCCGCACCCCCAAACCCTAATACAGGAGAATGGGGAGTAGGAGGGGTGGGGCACGAGTAGAAGCGCTAGGGGACAGTAGGGAGGGCAGGGGCAGCAAGGAGCGGGCCCACCACGGGCCTGGTAGGGTCGCCCGAACCGCGCGTAGGCGGCCTGAGCCGCGCGCGGGCCTGGCGCCGCCCGTACGGGCCGCGCGCGGGCCTGGCGCAGCCCGTACGGGTGGCGCGCGGGCCTGGCGCAGCCCGTACGGGTCGCGCGCGGGCCTGGCGCAGCCCGTACGGGTCGCGCGCTGGCCTGGCGCAGCCCGTACGGGTCGCGCGCTGCCTGTACGGGCCGCGCGCAGGCCACGACGGGCGACGGGGGGCGACGAACGGGTCCCCGTCGCCCGTCGCGGCGCCTCCCGAGGGCGACGCGACGGTTGACGGGGCCGAAGCCCGCCGCGCGCCTCGGGGCGCACAGCGGGCAGAGAACCGCCGCGCGCCTCGGGGCGCACGGCGGGCAGAAAACCGCCGCGCGCCTCGGGGCGCACGACGGGAAGAAAACCGCCGCGCGCCTCGGGGCGCACGGCGGGAAGAAAACTGCCACACGCCACGGGGCGTGCGGCACCGAGTGTAGTGGTAGGAGTTGCAGCGGAAGCTAGGAGGTGGTAAGCCCACCCACAGGATCGATCCAAGGGGATCGACCTGCTCTGATACCATGTTTAAAGTTTAGAAGAAAGAAGAGGGGTGCACTAGCAAGAATGGGGATACAAATCGGAAACCCTAGAAGGGTTGTACTCGCTATAGAGCACCCCACTACAGGCTAGAGCATAAGATAACATTCTGACAACGATTTCCACTTTAGCAGGCTGATGAGTTGAAATTTTGATTTCCTTCGCATTCAAACCCTGCACAGGCCGCGCATCCAGTCATGGCCACCTAATGACTCACTTTGAGCGTATGTGCTCGCATGGAATCTTTTCGTGCCAAGTTGCGATATATTTTAACCCACAAGCCTGTTTCAATTCAACTCGATTGAATACGAAATGACACGACCTATATTTACGTGCTAAATATTCAAATTGTATATTTGTTATTTTATAACCGCATGGGCTTATAATGTTTACTCAATTAGAAGCGTTCCCCTTGAAAAAAAACACTTCTTATTATATGCACAGGTGCGCTAATATCTCGGGTGATACGGAATTAAGTTATTGCGAGAATTATGTCAAAATGTTGCCCAAGTCACTTTGTTTTATCTCAACAGAGGGGTTGGGTGAGGGGGGCTGAGGGAGGTGCTCGATAGGTGCGAAACCAACATTGCTAATGGGTGTCTCGCCATATTCGTCCTCGACATTGTTGTTGGAATAACCGATGGTTTATTACAAACAGTCCAGAAGGTTCTCCTTAACTCGTCGCTTCATAACGAAACAGCGCAGCTGTACCAGTACCGCGATAGCTCATATAGAGCCACGGAAGTCAGACAGCCACGCGAAGGTCAACAGTCAGTGGAAGTCAATGGTCGCGAATGTTGACCACTCAGTAACCGTACTCGGAGGTTATACGATGCAACAGTGTTAGGGTACATTCCTACCTCGTGTCAGACACGAAGTGGAGGTTCGGATGAAGGTTCGGAAGAGCCGAAGTGGGCCACTTCGGGTCTTCCGAACATTGATTTGCCTGAGTTCCAGGTCACTTCGGGTCTTCTGATACTTCACTTCGTGTCTGACCTGATGCCAGACACGAGCCACGAATGTACCCTAACTGTCGAGTATAGCAATAGTCACGGTTACTGTAGCAATGCAATACAGTTAATAAGGGAATGCACCCCTCAGAGTACATGGCTAGCTAGGATTGCTATTTATGCCCTTTTGTATCTCTATCTTAAGCATCTTGTCTTCTTTCAACTTAATATAAACAAGGTCACTACAAGATTTCTTAGTCTTCTTTCAACTTAGTTGGTCTTATCCTAATCCTTTGATTCCTGGTTATATCAACGTGGTATGAGAGCTTGGTTGGAATATAGGACCTGCCAAGTTCCTTGTTCTTTCAAAACAACTCTTTATTAAATACCTGATTACAACATCTAGTACAGGGTTTGCATCATAATGGCTCCTGAAGGAAAAACCACTACAGACTCTCCGGGCCCACCACCAGCAACAACAACAAATGCGCCATCAGCAATGACATCCGTCAGCGCCGCCATTGTCAGAACATTATAGCTTATGCTGTTGTGTAGGCTATAGTGGGGTATTCCATAGGGGGTACAACCAATTAGGGTTTCATATTTGTACTCACTTCATTTCATAGTTCATTCATTCTTGTTCAAATCTTCTCATGGTATCGAGCAGGTTCCCCCTTGGGAACTGTGCTTAGGGCCCACCACATCGATTTTTTTTTCCTGCCCGAAGCGCGCTCAGCCCGAGTCGCGCTCCGGGCCCTCACTTCGTCGAGCCGCCCTAGCGGCCCTGCACTGCGGCCCCGCCACCCGTCTCCGCGGCCCCGCCGCCCGTCTTCGCGGCCCCGCCGCCTCTCTCCTAGCGGCCCCGCCGCCCTACCTAGCGGCCCCGCCGCCTCTCTCCTAGCGGCCCCGCCGCCCTACCTCGCGGCCTCGCCGCCCCATTGCGCGGCCCCGCCGCCCTACCTAGCGGCCCCGCCGCCCTACCTAGCGGCCCCGCCGCCCTACCTAGCGGCCCCGCCGCCCCACCGCGCGGCCCCGCCGCCCCATCGCGCGGCCCCGCCGCCCCATCGCGCGGCCCCACCGCCCTTCCTCGCGGCCCCGCCGCCCCATCGCGCGGCCCCGCCGCCCTACCTAGCGGCCCCGCCGCCCTTCCTCGCGGCCCCGCCACCTTACCTGCGGCCCCGCCACCTTACCTGCGGCCCCGCCCTTACCTGCGGCCCCGCCGCCCTCAGCTGCGGCCCCGCCACCTTACCTGCGGCCCCGCTACCTTACCTGCGGCCCCGCCACCTTACCTGCGGCCCCGCCGCCCTCTGCTGCGGCCCCGCCACCCTATCTGCGACCCCGCCACCCTACCCGCGGCCACGCCGCCCTTACCAGCGGCCCCGCCGCCCTTACCTGCGGCCCCGTCACCTGCTGCCCAGCCGTGCCGCCCTGCAGCAGCACAGCCGAGCCGCCCAGCAGCCGAGCCGCCGAGCCGCCCAGCAGCCGAGCCGCCCAGCAGCCGAGCCGCCGAGCCGCCCAGCAGCCGAGCTGCCCAGCAGCCGAGCCGCCCAGCGGCCGCGCCGCCCAGCAGCCGAGCCGCCCAGCAGCCGAGCCGCCCAGCAGCGGAGCCGCCGAGCCGCCGGGCCGCCCAGCAGCTGAGCCGCCGAGCCGCCGCGCCGCCCTCCTTCAGGGCCGCCCGACCTGCCCAGTCTGGTGAGCACAGCGCCTTTTCACTGCAATGTCCTCACCCTACTGTTTGCGCTGCTAGTCGTCTAGGGTCATGGCTACCCCTAGTGTTCTCGCCTTTGACGCTGAAGGTAGGGCCATTGACTTTGAGGTCTGGGTAGATGACCTGCAGCTGTTCTTACAGTGCAATAGGGCAGACGGCCTCTCTCTCTTTGACCTCACCTCTGGCACCTCCACTGCCCCTGCTGCTGATGCTGACGCCACTGTTCGCTCCCAGTGGGCCACGCGCGACGCTGCTGCACGTCTTGCTGTGCGGCGCCACCTCCCTACCTCCGAGCGTGCGCACTTTAGTCAGTACAAGAGTGCTCAGACCTTGTACGACGCTGTAGTTGCGCGCTACTCCTCCCCTGCCACTGCTGCACTGAGCCGTCTCATGCTACCGTACCTCTTTCCTGATCTTGCTGCCTTTCCCACAGTCACTGACCTCATTACGCACCTCCGCACTAGTGACACTCGCTACCGCGCTGCACTCCCTCCTGACTTCTGCGCCAGGAACCCCCCCCCCATGTACATCACTCTTTACTACATAGTCACTCGCCTTCCTGACTCCCTTCGCGTAGTCAGGGACCACTTTCTCTCTGTCTGTCCCACCACTCTCACTGTTGACCTCCTCGAGAAGTCCCTCCTAGCGGCCGAGAAGAGCATAGTCGCTGTAGGGGCCTCTCGTGGTGACCCGCGCACCCCCATCTTTGAGGGGTGTTCCCCCTCCCCCCTTCTGCCCTCTGTTGCCTCTGCTGCTGCGGCCGACCTCCTTGTTCTTGAGTCGGTCGGTGCGGCGTCTGCCCCTAGCGGGAGACGCCGCTCTGGCAAGGGCAAAGGGGGCAAGGGCGCTGGAGGAGCGAGCGGGGGCGGTGGAGGTGGAGGTGGCGGCAGTTGGGGGAGTGGGGGTGGCGGTGGGAGTGGAGGTGGGGGTGGAGGGGTCGGTGGCGGCAGTGGAGGTGGAGGTGGCGGCGGCGGTGGCGGTGGGAGCGGAGGTGGCGGAGGTGGCGGAGGTGGAGGCGGCGGCAGTAGCGGAGGCGGCGGAAGCGTCGGAGGCGGCGGGGGTGGCGGTGGTGCTGGTCGCGGGTCTTCGCAGAGGAGTGGCTCCGGTGGTGGCTCGCGCCAGCAGCAGCAGCGTGGTCGTGACACCCTGTCCCCTCAGCAGCTTCGTGAGTGGTACACTGCGTGTCAGCGGGGTGGGGGTTTTGGTCCGTGCTCCTACGTTTTGCGCACTGGCGACCGTGCGGGTGAGCAGTGTGGGGGTGCCCACCCCACCCAGCGCTGCTTTGGCCGCCTGACGGACGCGTGGCGTCACCAGTTCCCGGAGGCCTCCGAGATCCCTCGCTGGGGCGAGCTGTCTAGGGCGGGTGTTGCCATCTATGATCTTGACTTTGATGCTATTCTCTCTGCCATGTATGCTGTGTCTATTAGTGATGAGGGTGACTGTTACCGGTGTTTCCCGCCCGATCCGGGCATTGAGACTGCTGCTCTAGGTCCTGGTGAGGCTGCTGCCCTAGGTGCTTGCGACGCTGCTGCTCTAGGTGCTCGTGTGTCTGCGTCCTCAGGTACTGGTGAGTCTGCGCTCTCAGGTACTGCGTCGGCTTCGGCCTCCCTCACCTTCACCCTTGACTCTGGGGCGTCTCGCTCCTTCTTTCGGGACCGCACCACACTCACACCGCTGAGTCGACCGGTTGCAGTGTCTCTGGCTGACCCCTCTGGGGGTCCTGTCCTGTCTCGCTTCTCCACAGTCCTCCCGTGTCCGGCGGCTCCCTCTGGCACCCTGTCTGGTCTCTACCTCCCCTCGTTCTCTACGAACCTGGTGAGTGGTGCTGACCTACAGGATGCGGGGGTCCACCAGTTCACTCCTGCACGTCAGAGAGTGACCCACTGTACAGAGGCTGGCACAGGCCGACACCTGGCTACGTTCACCCGTCAGCCGGGGTCGAGCCTGTACACTCTGACCACTGCGTCTCCTCCAGTTGCTGAGTCTGGTAGGGTAGTTACGTCGGGTCAGGTGTTTGCTGCGGCGTCCAGGTCTGGTCCTGAGTCTGCCCCCTGTTCGTGTCGTCTCCTGTCTCACGAGACTCTCCTCTGGCACCACCGCCTTGGCCACCCCTCTCTGCTTCGGCTCAGAGGTATGGCCTCCCGTCTTCTTGTGTCCGGTCTCCCCCGGTCCCTCCCTCCCCTTCCTCAGGGCCCTGGCCCTGCCTGTGTCCCCTGTGTCGAGGGGCGCCTGCGTGCTGCCCCTCACTCCTCCCAGTTTCCTCCGACAGAGGCCCCGTTGCAGACACTTCACATGGACGTGTGGGGCCCAGCCCGCGTCCGTGGACAGGGTCACGAGCGCTACTTCCTGCTCGTTGTTGACGACTACTCGCGTTACACCACAGTCTTCCCCTTGCGCAGCAAGGGTGATGTCACTGAGGTGCTGATCGACTGGATCCGCGCAGCTCGTCTCCAGCTCAGGCAGAGCTTCGGCTCGGACTTTCCTGTTCTGCGTCTGCACTCGGACAGAGGCGGAGAGTTCTCCTCTGGCCTTCTGCGTGCCTACTGTCGTGCACGGGGCATCCGTCAGACCTTCACGCTTCCGGACTCACCGCAGCAAAATGGGATTGCTGAGCGCCGCATTGGCATGGTCATGGACGTCGCTCGTACGTCTATGATGCATGCGGCTGCCCCCCATTTTCTGTGGCCGTTTGCAGTGAGGTACGCGGCGCATCAGATCAACCTCCACCCCAGGGTCTCCAGGCCGGAGACCTCCCCAGCCTTGCTGTGGACGGGGAAGGTTGGCGATGCGTCGGCGTTCCGGGTCTGGGGATCTCGGGCGTTTGTCCGCGACCTGTCTACGGACAAACTATCCCCTCGTGCTGCTCCTTGCGTCTTCCTGAGGTTCCCCCCTGACGCGCCTGGGTGGCAGTTTTACCACCCCACCTCTCGCCGTGTTCTGTCCTCCCAGGACGTCACGTTTGACGAGTCGGTCCCCTACTACCGCCTCTTCCCCTACCGCACTCCGTCCCTCCCCCCACCCCCACTCTTCCTGGTACCAGGTCCCCCCCAGGTAGACCCCCTCCCCCCTCAGGGTCCTGCCCCTTCAGGTGTGTCCCAGGTAGACGCAGTCGAGCCTGTCGAGGTCACTGGTGACTCTGGTGCTGCTGAGGGTGCTGAGGCTGGGGGTGCTGTACCTGGGGGTGCGGAGCCTAGGGGTGCTGGGCCTGGGGGTGCTACGTCTGGGGGTACTGAGCCTAGGGGTGCTGAGCCTGGGGGTGCTGAGCCTAGGGGTGCTGAGCCTGGGGGTGCTGAGCTTGGGGGTGCTGAGCCTAGGGGTGCTGAGCCTGGGGGTGCTGAGCCTAGGGGTGCTACGTCTGGGGGTGCTGAGCCTAGGGGTGCTACGCCTGGGGGTGCTGAGCCTGGAGGTGCTCCGCCTGGAGGTTCTCCGAGTGCTTCGTCTCGCCGGGAGCCACTTTCTCCACAGGAGCTGCGTGAGTGGTTTGCCCGGCGCTGGAGGCGTGCTGCTGGTGCTGGAGGTCCTTCGGCTGCTGAGGGTGCTGCGGTCGCGGGTCCCGGAGGTGCTCGTCCTGGGTGCACTGGAGCTGGTGCTGCTGAGGGTGCTGGCGCTGAGACTACCGCTGGCAGTCCTACTGGGGGTGCTCCTGGTGCTGCTGGAGGTTCTGGAGCTACTGGTGGTGCTGCTGGAGCGGGTGCTCCTGCTGAGGGTTCTGGTGCTGTCCCTGCTGCTTCTAGCGTCGCCGCGCGGCCTCGACCGTACTTCGTTCCACTCCTGCAGCAGGTTCTTGGTCTTCCACCTTCTACTGGTCCTCCTCCTCCCTTAGAGTGTCCAGAGCCTGTCTCGTCCCAGCTACAGTTGCAGCCTACCTCCCCTTTGCCTGCTCCTTCTCCCTACACTGGTCCTACTGGAGGTCTGGCTGAGCGTCGTGAGCCTGCGTCTCGCCCTGCGTCGCCTGTCCGTGCTGCTCGCACTAGTGGTCGCGGTTCGCGTCAGCGTCCTCCTCCTGTCCCTGGCACGCACCGGATGTCTCTGCGTCCGTCCACTGCTCCTCTGCGTGCCCCTTTGCCTTCTCCTCCTGAGTCCTCTCTTCCTGCTCTTGCCGACCCGGAGTCGGACTCTCTTCGTGCTGCCAGTCCTACTGTCACGCGTCTCCTTGCTACTGTTGTCACTGACCCTTCTTTCGAGTCTACTGCTGCGTCTGCTCTCGTTACTGAGCTCGTCGAATTTGCTGCTCGCTGTCGCTTAGACTACGCTGCTAGTCTTGTCGCTGAGTCTGAGTCTGTCTGTCCTCCGTCCGTCGGGGGTGAGTGTGCCCTTGGCACGGACGTCCTTGAGGACAGGCAGGAGGAGTTCCAGTGTCTGGCAGCTGCCTCACCTCATCTCGTGTCCGTACTGCTTACCCCTGAGGGAGACCTGGATGCACTTGACATCCCGATTCCGCGCTCTTACGCGGAGGCGATAGAGGGTCCCTACTCCTCTCAGTGGCAGGCAGCTATGGATGCAGAGATGGCTTCCTGGAAGTCCACAGGCACCTACGTTGACGCTGTCCCCCCTCCTGGGGCGAACATCGTCAGTGGCATGTGGATCTTCAGGGTGAAGCGGCCGCCGGGTTCTCCGCCTGTCTTCAAGGCGCGTTACGTGGCTCGTGGCTTCAGTCAACGGCAGGGAGTTGACTACTTTCAGACCTTCTCCCCCACCCCGAAGATGACCACTCTTCGGGTACTGCTGCACGTTGCTGCTCACCGTGACTACGAGCTGCACTCTCTTGACTTCAGCACAGCTTTCTTGCAGGGCAGCCTGCACGAGGAGATCTGGCTGCGTCGCCCACCTGGCTTCACTGGGTCTTTCCCTCCTGGTACCCAGTGGAGTCTCCGGCGTCCAGTCTACGGTCTCCGCCAGGCGCCACGTGAGTGGCACGACACACTGAGGACTACGCTTGCGGCTCTTGGGTTTGCTCCTTCTACTGCCGACCCGTCGCTGTTTCTACGCACCGACACCTCTCTGCCGCCGTTCTACATCCTCGTGTACGTCGACGACTTGGTCTTTGCCACAGCTGACACTGCTGGACTCGCCTACGTGAAGTCCGAGCTGCAGAAGAGACACACGTGCACAGACCTGGGTGAACTGCGCAGCTACCTTGGCTTGCAGATCACCCGGGACAGAGCACGCCGCACCATTACCCTGACTCAGTCACACATGGTGCAGCAGGTCCTTCAGCGCTTCGGCTTCACGTACTCCTCGCCTCAGGCCACTCCTCTGTCTACTCGCCACTCGCTCTCAGCTCTGCCTTCGGATGAGTCCGTAGAGTCGAGTGGCCCGTACCCAGAGCTTGTTGGCTGCCTCATGTACCTGATGACCTGCACACGACCTGACCTTGCATACCCTCTTAGCATTCTTGCACGCTATGTTGCTCCTGGGAGACACAGACCAGAGCACATGGCTGCAGCGAAGAGGGTGTTGCGCTACTTGTGTAGTACGTCGGGCATGGGGCTAGTGCTTGGAGGGCGGAGTCCAGTGGTCCTCACTGGGCACGCGGACGCTTCTTGGGCTGACGACCAGGCTACGCAGCGGTCGTCACAGGGTTACACCTTCAGCCTTGGTTCCGGCTCTGTTTCGTGGCGGGCTACTCGCTCGTCTTCTGTTCTTGGCTCGAGTTGTGAGGCTGAGATCTACGCCGGGGCCATGGCTGCACAGGAGCTTCGCTGGCTCACCTACCTGCTGACCGACCTTGGAGAGCCGCCTCGTTCTCCTCCAGTCCTGTACGTAGACAACAAGGCCATGCTGGCCTTGTGTCGAGAGCAGCGACTGGAGCACAGAACAAAGCACATTGCTCTCCGCTACTTCCTTGCTCGTGAGCTACAGCAACGTGGACAGTTGCGGCTTGCGTACGTGGCCTCTGAGGCCAACACTGCTGATGTCTTCACCAAGGCACTTCCGCCTTGTGATCATCAGCGCTTCTGCACTCAGCTGGGTCTTGTGCCCGTCTTGCCTCACTTGCTCTCCTCTTGACCTTGCCTGTACTCTCACATATATATATACCTGCTCTTGCTTGTCTAGCTTTATATATATATGTGTGTACTCTTGCATGTGAACTGGCCGTGTGGCCTTGACCCTGTGCTCGGACTGTGTGGTGACTTTGTGATCCACCCTGAGCTTGCTTTGCTTTACTTTGCTTGACTGGTCTTGTGACCCCTTGTTCTACCCCACTTTGCCTATGGGGGTGTGTCAGAACATTATAGCTTATGCTGTTGTGTAGGCTATAGTGGGGTATTCCATAGGGGGTACAACCAATTAGGGTTTCATATTTGTACTCACTTCATTTCATAGTTCATTCATTCTTGTTCAAATCTTCTCAGCCATCGTTGAGCAGCTCGTTGCTCGCATCAACGCTCTTGAGAGCCATCAAGCGATGAGCATCGACGGCTCAAGCTAAGCCAGAGGATTTGCTGGACTTCCTCTCCCAGGAGAAGTCCGCCGCGTCTACTCCGAGAGGTCTTTTACCTTTGACAACCGTCAAGCTTCAGCTCCTGCGCACGACAACCAACAACGTGCAGAAACAGAGGCAATAGCAACCATGCAACAGAAATTTGTCATGACAGCAGAGCTGAAGACGTCAACCGCATTCGACGGAAGAGACTTCTACACGTGGAGTTTCGAATTTGAACTCCTCGCGACAACCGCGCGGATCTGGATGTACTACGATGGGAGTCTAGCCTTTCTGACGGAAGGCACTCACCAGGAGAAGAACCAGTACTACCACGAGTCTCTCCTCGCGTACACCGTTCTTCTTCGCAATCTCTCCCCCTCCGAGCAGCTTGGGATCCGCTCCTTCAAGACGGAGTGGGCTCCGGCGCAAGTGTCTTGGGAATACCTGCGCAACTCATATATGGCAACAGATCCAGTAAATATGAGTCGTCTACTAAGCCAGCTGACATCTGCCAAAATGGTTCAAGGGGAGAAAGCAGGACCATATATCAATCGTTGCCGAAATCTGCGTGACCAGTTTTACCATATAAGCAAGAAATGTGGCGAAGCGTCCCTGACGACATGTTCGTCACCATAGTCCTCTCCGGAGCAGGACCAGAGTGGCGGCAGTGCAAGTCACTACTCCGCACCCGAGGAGCCATCTTCGAAGCCGCCCTCTGCGCCACATTCCTCTCCGAGTAGCAGGAGATCGATCTGTACGACGAGAAAAACGGCAAACGGGAAAATTTAGTACTCTACGCTAGTGCAATTGAAGGGGAGACATACGAGAAGACAGGGTATTTCTGCAAGTACTGCAAGAAACCGGGTCATACTATGGATCGATGCTTCAAGCGGAAAGCTGCCAACGAGAAGCGCAACAACAACTCACCCGGCCAACAACCATCGGTGCCTCCTTCAACACCAGCCGCTACGGCGACGATGTCGCCACCTGCCGTCGCAAGTACTTCGCAAGCTCCTGCACGCATCTCATCCAAGGACAAGAGAAAAGGGACAGTCTTAAGCTGCATGTCGCGTCGCAGAGGCATTCGCTACTACGACGGGGTTCAATACCCGACAATCGCGCCAGTCGAACCCATCGCGCCAAGTCCAACATATGACCCTACAATTGGACTCTGGAGTGACAGACTGACAAACCTCGCACCTGACTTCGAGCTGCCTCCCAGCACACCCGAGTCTCTCCCCGGCTTCCCCGCAAAACATGAGAACGACCTTTCGTGCTTCTGCGTTGACCTCGACCGCAATATCACTCCAAAAATCGCCAGCATTGCACGACGAAGCCGCGACAACTTCAATATGTGGTATCTTCATAGCTGCTGCAGACAGCACATGGTGGGGTCAATGACATTCCTTCGTAACTCGAAGCGCATGCGACGACCGTGCGGAATCACCGTCGCAAACAACAATCGATTGAAAGTTTACGACATCGGAGAAATTTACCTGGAGTTGAGCGACACCAACTTCACCATCCAAAGCGGAGATGTTCTAATTGTCGTCGAAGTCAGTTCAATCTCCTTTCTGCAGCACAACTCATGAAATGCGGAGTTGACATTCGGAGCAATAGCGAGGAAAAATGCTTCGAGTTGTTTTTTAAGGGAACTTACATAGGGAAGGGGATCGACGAGGACATGGTCTTCGTCTTAAATTTCAAATCGCAAGGGAACACCGGCAATTCGGACTGAACGTTTCTGTTGAAGACAACACCCACGGAAACGCCAACTTGGTCGCACCTTGAAGAAATGGACCTTGAGCATCGGTGGTCCAGACGGCCTTCTTCGCTCACGCGCCATCCCAACTGCCCCAACCTCAACTCCCGGCGACACTGGACCTGCATCAATGGAAGAAGAAGAAGCAGACAGGGGTGCGTCAGCAACCGTGGGACAAGCTGACACTGGAGGATGGGGACACACATGAGCTACCTCCCCAGGATGGACCAACAATGGTGTCATCATTGGCGCATGGGGAGTGCCAGTAACACCAACACCAGGTGTTCCCCCTGAAAGCGGTTGGGGAGCGTCAACTTATCAAGGTGGCTGGGGACGACCAGGCCCTTATCCCGAAGCTCCGACACTTCCTCCTGAAGTCGTGGCTGAAATCGACCCATACTGGGCGACGCGAGGCACCAGCTGGGGCAGACCTCCTCTTCCGGATCAGTACCCTTACGAACCTGTAGAGGAAGAACAAGAGGAGTCAGAGGGCATAATTTATGATTTCGGAGAAGCAGCAGAGCTACCCGAACCTACCGAGGAAGCACCGCCGCCGGAAGATGGACCTCAACTGATCTCGGTCACCGGCGACGAGTACCTCTACCATCGAATTCCAATGGAGGGACTCCCCGCTTCTGAATGGCTAAGAGCAGCGCCGCCCCCAACTCAAACAGCTCCTGCCGATCACCGACGACTCAATTCACGTCGCTGACACGGATGACGTCATCGGCATCTCCGACGCTGACCTTCACCAAGCATCTACTCGAGCCTTTGCAGCCGATGTGCATGCCGCCGTCAACAAAGGACCTGCGACGCCACAGCAAGAGGAAGAGGAGAGAAACAAGTATTATAAGAGAACGGTCGGTTACCGCGCCGAACCAAACATTTGGCACCAGCGGCTTGGACACCCCTCACACGCTACACTCAAAAGCTCTATCGAAGCCGACGTTTTCGACGCAAACGGACTGCTCCTACCTGGTGGTGAAGCACTCAAGGCGACATCAAACGACCCACCGTGTATCATCTGCCCAACAGAATCGCTCTCTCACAAGCCCTAAACAACTTACCTCCCGGCTACGAGCGATACAGACCGCTCGAGAATGTCTACAGCGACTTCATGATACTTAGCCAAGAAGGTCTCGACGGGGAAAACAACAAGATGACCTTCATCGATGCAATCACACGCTACGCGTGGGCCGTTAATATCGACTACTGCTCACACGCCTTTGACTGCTTCGTGTTCTGCTCCGAACGCCAGTCGAGGCTGAAGTTGAAGAGCTTTCAAACAGACGGGGGTTTGGAGTACTTCTCGAACGAGTTCAAGGAACTCTTCGCCAAGAAGGAAATCGAGCACCTGGTGTCCCTGCCATATGCCCACGAGCAGCAAGAAGTAGCCGAACGGACAAACAGAATTCTCGCCATGAGGATGAGAGCTCGCATGAAGCAGTCAGCCATCCCAACTAGGTTTCGGCCGTTTGCAATGAACCACACTGTTCGACTGCACAACTTGCTGTCACCCAGAAGCCTCGAGAACAACACCTCACCTTACCAGGATTGAACGGGCAGAAAGCTGGCACGCGCCTGCTCCGAGTGTTTGGCTGCATGGTACATTACAGACCCCACACAGCGAGAACCGGAAAATTTACTGACCGAGCACGCTGGGGCATTCACCTCGGGATCGAAAAGGAGTTCAAAGCTTGGACCGTGCTGGACTACACGACACACGAAGTGACGAAATCACGTGACTGCATCTTCTACGAGAAGCTGACTCTGCCACTGTTCAAGCAACATCGCGAAGGTGACAAGGCGCCGGAAACAATTTTCGCGGGACACCACAGCTTCGCCACCGCACAAGATGAAGCTGACGTGGCAGAAGATACAGCAGACGTCTCGGCCTACGACCATTATCCGCAGATCCCCCTTACAAGCCCGTTTCAAACTCCAACCTTCATACCTGTTTCTCAATTCGATCCTGATGATACAACTTGCGAAGCCCACAACTACAACAGCACAGTGCGCCGATCTCCGGATGCCTAGCTACCACCGCCAAACCCCTCGCAAGACACCATCCGCAACGACCACGACAGTGACGATGGCGTCGTCGAAGTTACCAGCATGCACGATCTGGATCGCCTTACCTACGAAACCACCAACGAAACTAGCCTCCGCATCCCTTGGGCTCGAAGTCGCAGTTCGCCAACTCTCTCCCAAGGAATCCACCACCGTACGCCAGGCTATGTCTGGTCCCGACAGTGAGAAGTAGAGAGCAGCCATGGCGGCAGAAGTAGTAGCCCTTAAGCGTCGCGGAACCTGGAAGCTGGTTCCCCATTCATCTGCAAAGGGGAGAAAAATCTTAAGCGGCAAATGAGTCTTCTGGATTAAAACGCTCGCGGACGGGTCAATCAATAAGTACAAGGCAAGATGGGTGGTGCGTGGCTTCAAGCAAACTCACATGGTGGATTACGACCAAACCTTCGCGCCAGTGGGATGACACACCTCGGTGCGAATCCTCATCTGCGTCGCAGCCGTCAAGCAACGCCCGCTCTGGCAGATCGACGTCTCCAACGCGTTCCTGTACGCAATCGTCGACGCCATCATTTTCGTCGAGCAGCCGCACACCTTTGAAGAGAGTGACGGCGCCGTCTGCCTCCTTCAGAAGTCGCTCTACGGCATCAAGCAAGCACCTCGTCTGTGGCAGCAAGACCTACACACTGTCCTCATCGAACTCGGCTTCGCCCAACTATCGCACGACCAAGGCATGTACCGGAAGGAATTGCGAGGGAAGTTCATTCTCCTCGTCGCCTACACCGGCGAAGACACGTAACTACTTGACCGCTTCGAAGCAGAGATCAAAGAAAAGCTGGAGTTTACGATCAATCACAGCGTCACGCAATTCCTGGGTCTCAATGGCACCCAGTCCGCCGCCTCCATCCATCTCTCCGCCGCTAAGTACGCGGAAACACTCTCGAAGAAGTTCGCGATCACACTGATCAACCTGACCACCCCTTTCCGCACTCCTCCTCCTGATCACGAACCCGACACCACACCGCTCTCCATCGGAAATCATCGTCTCTATCAGTAGAATAGGGGTGTCTACTGTTTGCCACCATCACGTGCCGGCCGGATCTCTCCTACGTCACAAGCCAGCTCGCACAGTACCTGCGCCGACCTGAAGGGGAGAATCTGCTAGACCTACGTCGACCACTCCAATACTTCATCTCTACACCTGACGTCGGACTCACCTACACGACCAACCTAACAGCTACCCTTCAGCTTCATGGCTACGTAGACGCGGATCATGCGGGAGTTGCTGACAACAGACACTCCCGCACAGGCTTTGTATTTCAACTCCAACCTGCTTTGCTCATCTCATGGAACTCTCGGAAGCAGGAGCTCATTGATATTTCGTCCGCCGAAGCTGAATTCATCGCCGCCAGCACAGCTGTTCGCAAACGACTGTACCTGATGGAGCTCCTGCATGAAGCGAAAGTGACGATGAACGGGCACTTCAAGTTACTCTGCGACAATCAGAGCGCGATCAAAATTGTGAACAAGCCTGGCTTCGTGACCGCACAAAGCATATCGCACTCCGTTACTTCTTCGTCAAGGACGAGTGACAAGGGCAAAGTCAAACTCACGTATTGCCCAACTGGTGACATGGCAGCGGATTTTCTGACAAAGAAGCTGCCACGTCAGAAGTTTCAGCACTCCGCCAACCTCTGTGGGATCTCAGAGAAATCCCACGTAGCTCATCTTCAGAAATGAAAGGGAGTGTTGGAATAACTGATGGGTTATTACAAACATTCCCAAAGGTTCTCCTTAACGCGCCGCTTCATAACGAAGCAGCGCAACTGTACCAGTACCGCGATAGCTCATATAGAGCACGCGGAAGTCAGACAGCCACGCAAAGGTCAACAGTCACTGGAAGTCAATGGTCGCGACTGTTGGCCATCCAGTAACTGTACGCCGCAACCTGGTAACTGTCGAGTATAGCAATAGTCATGGTTACTGTAGCAATGCAAGCAATACAGTTAATAAGGGAATGCACCCCTCAAAGTACATGGCTAGCTAGGATTGCTATTTAAACCCCTTTGTATCTCTATCTTAATCATCTTGTTTTTTTTCAACTTTTATAAACAAGGTCACTACAAGACTTCTGAGTCTTCTTTCAACTTAGTTGGTCTTATCCTTATCCTTCGATTCCTTGGTTATATCAACAATTGTTACTGTCGCCTGGATCATTCATGACCGGGGCGACAGCAGGGCTCTCCCTAGGATTTGAACCCGCCTGATGCATCTGACGGGCCCTCCGGGCCCGTCAGATGCATCAGATGTTATGGATTTTTTTATGTCTGATGCATCTTAAATTTCTAGAAATATATTATGTTGAATCAAGAAATATTCAAACTCAATTTCTGTTTGTTTATTGGAGAGCCCTTTTCATTACGTAGTGTACTATACATGGGCTAGGAAAACATCAAATGAGCGAGGAGTTCGTGTTCGGGTTCAAAGGAAAATGACGTGCCTAGTGGGATTTGCCACACTGGGGCACGACGCTAACTAACTGAAGGACTTGATGATGGTATCCTTCGAACCCGAAAGCTCATAGTCTGTTTATCTACTAGGGACCTCATTCATGCGCAAATCACGCCTACAGAATAGAATTCAGTATTAGACACAACCGAAACAAGTACCTGATGAATCAGAAGAACAGACAAAACATTTCCGATCCATCAAATAAACTCAGAAAATTATTCCTTATCCATCAGGAATAAAAAAAAACTGAATTCTGATAAATCAGATGATCTCTAAAAAATAGGTCTGATAATTAGACAAACAGACAGAAAAAATCTGATAGGGAGGGCCCTGGGCGGCAGCGACACGTGTGTCTTGGCCAGCTTTGTCGTACAAGCTCACCTCACGTCAGTGCCCTTGACGATGTCAGGCTCGCCCAGTAGCACGTCGACGCATGTCGGAGGAATTTCCCGTTGTCCGCTTGACGATGGGACGAGAAGGGGCGATAACAATGTTAACCTATTCGCCTTTCAGAACCATCGTTGCCGCGTTTTGCGCGAAAGTGCCACTGAGTAGAGTCAATTGAAATTGGAGGCGACGAAGGGACTTCAACCTTGCCAACTTGGATGTGGGAATAAAAAAACGACTTGGAATGTCAGCTCACATTTTGTACTGTCAAGAAGGTAGACTAGCAGGAATGATGTGAACTAGGAAACAAGGAGATACATATGTGCAACCCTAAAAGATTTGTACCCTATATGGGCTACCCCACTACAGCCTACAGAACAATATATAAAGTTTGGCACACCCCCATAGGCAAAGTGAGGGATAGCACGCACAACAAACAGTCACAAGACTCGCCAAGAGAAGAAACAAAACAAAGCTCAGGGTGGATCTCAAGATCACCACATAGTCGGAGCACAAGCAAGCGGCCACAAGGTCAATTCACTTGCAATGATATAAGAGCGCAAATAGTACAGTGATCACAACCTAGCAGCAGTAAACATGTGTCAGAACTTATATTTGTAACTGCCTGTAGCTGTAGTTAGTGTAGTTATTATAAACTTTGTTTGGTGGTGCACCTTATTTGTTTCCTTTGCTATATGTTCTTCGAAACCTATAGTGAAACCATCCTTCCCAACTTTCTCGACATCTCACCCTAGGCACAAACTACTCGACATCCTAGTTGGGCCTAGGCTCCTAAGCCTAGGCCCTAGTTAAACTTGATCTCCTTCCTACGATTTTATCATGGTATCAGAGCGTTTTACGTCCTGGCCTGTGGGCCCGCCAATATGCTTCCGCTGCTATTTTTCTCGGTCGCGCGCCTAGGGCGCGTGGCGATTTTCTCTTGTCCCGCCCCCGGTTGGCGAGTGACTCCTTCTCTGCCCGTCGCGCGCCCCGTGGCACGCGACGGTGCCCTAAACCTGCCCGTCGTGCGCCCCGTGGCACGCGACGGTGCCCTGCTCGTCGTGCGCCCCGAGGCACACGACCGGGCCCTAAACTTAAACTTGCCCGTCGTGCGCCCCGTGGCACGCGACGGGCCCTCTCCGCACCTGCTCTCCCTGCAGCCGCCCCTGACCTACCTGCGCCGACACAATGTAGCCGCTCTGCGGCTTTCTTCCCGCCCACCCCCTCCTCCTTTGTTTCCCTGCAGCCGTGGGGAGGAGGGTATGGGGGTGGCGGGTGTTGGAGCTTTGGGTCGTTTCCTTCCCTTCCCCTCCTCCTCCTTTCGTTCCCACTGCTGCAGCTGCCGCTGGGGGGGAGGGTGTGAGGGTGTGGGGGAGAAGGGGGAGTGGCACCGGGGTGGCGGGTGTGAGGCAACCAGCAGCCGTCCCTCCACCTCTCCTCTCTTCCCCCCCCTCTCTGCTGCTCCTGCAGCAGTGTGGGGGAGGGGAAGGAGGAGGATGAGGAGATGGAGGGGGTGACCAGCTAGTGTTAGCCCGCCTGCAGTACCTGCTGTTGCTTGTTTATTATTTTGCATGTGTACCCCTGCAGGTTGTATTCTGCACAAACTCCTGATGCAGGCAGTTATGGGGGAGTGTCAGAACTTATATTTGTAACTGCCTGTAGCTGTAGTTAGTGTAGTTATTATAAACTTTGTTTGGTGGTGCACCTTATTTGTTTCCTTTGCTATATGTTCTTCGAAACCTATAGTGAAACCATCCTTCCCAACTTTCTCGACATCTCACCCTAGGCACAAACTACTCGACATCCTAGTTGGGCCTAGGCTCCTAAGCCTAGGCCCTAGTTAAACTTGATCTCCTTCCTACGATTTTATCAACATGCAGGTATACATCTATCACAGTACAAGGCAGAGTCAAGAAACAAGCAAGTGAGGCAGAGTAGGCACAAGGCCTAGAGCAGTGCAAAAACGCTGATGATCACCAGACCCTAAGGCCTTTGTGAAGATATCAGCAGTGTTGGCCTGTGAGGCCATGTAAGTAAGGCGGAGCTGACCACGCTGCTGTAACTCTCGTGAGAGAAATTAACAAAGTGCAATGTGCTTCGTTCTGTGCTCCAGCCTCTGCTCCCGGCACAAGGCAATCATGGCGTTGCTGTTGACGTACAGAGCCGGAGGGGAACGAGGCCGCTCACCCAACTCAGTGAGCAAGTAGGTCAGCCAGCGTAACTCTTCTGCAGCCATAGCCTTAGCGTAGATCTCGGCCTCACAGCTGGAACTAAGCACATAAGACGAACGGGTGGACCTCCAGGAGACAGAACCAGTGCCGAGACTGAAAGTTTAACCCAGTGATGACCGCTGAGTCGCCAGGTCGTCAGCCCAAGAAGCGTCTGAGTGCCCAGTGAGCAAAACTCGACCCCGTCCTCCAAGCACAGGCCCCATGCCTGATGTACTGCACAAGTAGCGTAGTACCCTCGTAGCCGCCCGATAGTGCTCGGGGCGGTGCGTCCCGGGCGCAACGTAGCATGCCAGGATGCTGAGAGGGAATGCGAGGTCAGGTCTAGCGTACGTCATCAGGTACATGAGGCAACCCACAAGCTCTGGATATGGACCACTCGGCTCTATGGACTCGTCCGAAGGTGGAGCTGAGAGTGACCGGTAGGCAGAGGAGTGGGCTGTGGAGAGGAGAACCGAAAATGGAAGTGCTGAAGGACCTGCTGCACCATGTGTGACTGAGTAAGAGTGTTGGTGTGCGCTGCTCTGTCCCGGGTGATGTGCAAGCCAAGATAGCTGCGCAGCTCACCCAGGTCAGTGCAGGTGTGTCTCTTCTACAGCTCCGCCTTCACAAGGGCCAGTGCCTCAGTGTCAGCAGTAGCAAAGACGAAGTCGTCGACGTACACGAGGTTGTAGAACGGCGGCAGCGAAGGGTCGGTGCGTAGAAACAGTGACGGGTCAGCAGTCGAAGGAGCAAAACCAAGAGCCGCAAGTGTCGTCCTCAGTGTGTCGTGCCACTCGCAGGGCGCCTGGCGAGACCGTCGACGGGCCGCCTGAGGCTCCACTGGGTACCCTCAGGAAACGACCCAGTGAAGCCATGTGGGCGGCGCAGCCAGATCTCCTCGTGAAGGCTGCCTTGCAAGAAAGCTGTGGAGAAGTCGAGCGAGTGCAGCTCATAGTCACGCTGTGCTGCAACGTGCAGGAACACCCGAAAAGTTCTGGAAGAAGTCGACCCCTGTCTGTGACTGAAGCATCGCGCCTTGAAGGCAGGCGGAGAACCCGGCGGCCGCTTCACCTTGAAAATCCACATGCCATCGACTATGTTCGCCCCATGAGGGGCGACGTAGGTGCCTATGGACTTCCAGGATGCCACCTCTGCGTCCATGGTTGTCTGCCACTGAGAGGAGTACTGACCCGTGATCGCCTTTGCGTAGGAGCGCGGGGTCGGGATATCCAGTGCATCCGGGTCTCCCTCAATTGCAAGCAGCATGGCAGCGAGATGAGGTACAGCAGCTGCAGAGCACTCGAGCTCAAACTGCCTGTCCTCAAGAACGTCACTGCCAAGGGCAAGCTGACCCCCGACGGACGGAGGACAGTCAGACTCAGAAACAAGACTCGCGAGGTAGTCAAAGCGGCAGGCAGCAGCAAGGTCAACAAGCTCAGTGACAAAGGCAGACGCAGCAGCAGACTCAAAAGTACGATCAGTGACAAGTGTGGTCAGGCAACGAATGACAGTCGGGCCAGCAGCACTAGCAAGGTCAGACTCAGGGTCAGGAATATCAGGAAGAGAGGACGCTGGAGGAGAAGGCAGGGCAACACGCTGTGGAACAGAGGAAGTGTGAGTGCCAGGGACAGGTGGAGGATGAACACGGGGAGCACGACGAGTACGAACAGGTGTGTCAGGACGGGACGCATGCTATCGACGCTCAGTTAGAGAGTCTGTTGACTCAGTCTAAGGAGAAGGAGCTGGCAGTGGGGAGTCAGGCTGAAACTGTGTCTGGGACTGGTCAGTTGGTGGACACAGTAGAGGAGGAGTAGCACCATTGGAAGACGGTGTTAGGATCAAGGATGGGGTCTATGTAGATTAACGGCTGAAATAACTCAAAATCGTTGGACTATACTTCTGGACAGAAACGTCGACTTCACAAGAATCGCCGTTGACGAAAAGTGCACCGTTCAAACTTCACCAATTTCATATATCTTGTAGCTCTAGACCGTGGCTACAATTCCCAATTTGAATGGTATCAATAGGTGAAGTAAATCTGGAGTTATAAAATTCGGCGCAGCGGGGGGTATGCTGCCACAGAAACTTAATTCAATCACAATGTTCTCCCAAGAACCACAGAGAGAATTAGAGTAGCTAGAAACCAGGTAAGAGAGGATGAGGAGGACGAGAGGGAAGGTCCCAAGGGAGGCCCCAACCAAAGAAACCACATAACCACATATTTCCCCTCCCTATAGGCACCCCAACTTTGACATTTGTCACTTTCCCAACCCATGCCATCCACCTCACCCCAACTTGGCCACACTTGCCAACCTGGTTTGGCATCTCCCAACCACTTGACATAAACTACAGTAGGGAAGTGACGAATTTCCAAACCCCCAAAAGTCTATTCCCCATATAGAGTCACTCTACCAATACCCAAAGTCGTCGCAACTGAATATCAAAAGGATACGAACTTCGATCGCTCGTAGCTTTCTCGTTCGAGCTCCGATTGAAGCGATCCTTGGTTCATCGGAGATCTCTTGAGCAGAGAAGTCATTTCAGATATCTTCTCAAACAAAATAACATTCATACACACTCTGATAATCCAAACCATGCCAGACACAAATTCTTACGCACGCAAGGTAGGAAGATAAGATGGGAGGCAGAGAGACGTGAATGCATATGATAGCATCACACAACAAACTCCCCCTCTGGCTGCCAACCATCATCCCACATGCATCAGCTCATTCATGCACACTTAATGCACACTCATTCCAGCAAGCTTCATCCCCTTACAATGCTCAGGTTCAGCCAGGCGATTGGTGAAGATATCTGCAGCCTGCTGCTGGGTCTTCACAATCTCTAACCGCACCTCCTTGTCCAGGAACCTCCTCACCCAATGCCACTTTGGCCTGATGTGCTTCGTCAGCCCATGAAGACAAGCGTTCTTGGCAAGCTTCACAGCCGACTCATTGTCACAGAACATCATAGTCGGCTCCTTTTGGCACACTCCGATCTCCTCCAACAAACGCCTCAGCCACACCACCTCCTTTGCCCCATGATGCAGGGCCATGTACTCTGTCTCACACGAGGACAGCCCCACCTCATTCTGCTTCTTGCTGCGCCAGCTCACTGCACCACCACCAAACAGGCACACATAACCTCCAATGCTGGTGCCATCTGCCTTCACAGAGTTGAAGCTAGCATAGGTGTAGCAAGTCAAGAGCATCTCCCCCTTGCCCAAATCAGCAGCACCCCACTGCTACCTTTGCCTCACAGCACTGTACTCCAAACCCACAGATGCTGTAGCACTCACATAGCGGACCAACCTCTTGGCCGCTTCCAACTGCTCATGACTGGGGCGTGAGACCACGCTGGCAAGCCTGGATGTTGCAAAGGCAATGTCGGGCCGAGCGTGGTTCGCCGCATAGTTGAGTGCCCCAACCATGGAATGAAACAGCTTCCTGTCACTCTCACCCACCACCTCCTCATCAGCACAGGGCTCCACAGTGAACCCCGAAGGCAGTGGGGTTGCTGGCTTTCCTCCATCCTGCAGCCCGTACTTCTCGGTCAGCCCCTCACAATATTTCCTCTGGTGCAACCTCAACACTCCCTTGTCAAGGCCCCTCTCCACGTGCATCCCTAGGTAGTACTTCACATCTCCCATCTTTGAGCACCTGAACTGCATCTCCAGAATCTCCTCCACACGGTCAATCATAGCAGGCGACTCAGAGAAGAGAAGGATGTCGTCCACATACACCAAGAGCATGAGGAACTGCTCCTTTTCTTGCAACAGGAATAGGCTGTGATCACACTCGCTCTTCTTGAATCCCCCAGCCAGCAGTGTCGCCTCTAGCTTGTGGTACCATGCGCGAAGAGCCTTCTTCAAGCCATAGATGGCCTTCTTCAGCCTGCACGCCCTCCCGCTCCCATCATCCAATTCCTCAGTCTACTGCATATACAACTCCTCCACAATGATCCCATTGAGGAAGGCAGTTGTGATGTCCATCTGCTTGATCCTCCATCCATGGTTTGCAGCCGTTGCCAACGACACCCTCAGTGTTGTCCCTTTCCCCACAGGAGCAAAGATTTCGTCGAAGTCCTTTCCCTTTGTCTGCTGAAACCCCTTTTCCACAAGCCTTGACATGTAGGGGGTCAGCTCCCCATCAGGTCTATACTTGTGCCTGGAAAAAAACTTTGAGGAAATGGCCTTCTTCCAGGGAGGCAGCTCACAGAACTTCCACGTCTCATTCTCCAGCAGGGAGTCGTATACCTCCTTCACACTCTGCTTCCACTTTTCAGCATCGGGCCCACTCAACGCTTCAGCTAGCGTCTTGGGCTCAGGGACGGCTACCCAGTAGTAGTGCGCTGCACCTCATCGGCCTCAAAATTTTTGCGGTGTTGTAGGAAGCTTCTGCTGCTGCTGCTTCCACTCCTTGTAGTACAGTGACTCAAGGAACTTCACATCCCTCGGAACAGTCAGCTTCTGGCTGGTCAAGTCCCATAGCAGCCAGCCCGTGGTCCTTTGCAATCCCCAAGCGCACACCCCATCTCCCAGAAGCTTCCAGTTTCCCCCGCTTCTCCTTTGGTACATGGAATACCACCATGCAGCCGTAGGCTCTCAGCATGTTCACAACTGGTGCACTCTCATACCACTTGGTGTAGGGGACCCACTGCTTGTCCCCAACAGTCGCCAGCACCCTGTTCTTTACAAGGGCGACCTGCCGTAGTCCAGTCACCCAAAACGGATCCGGCTGCCTGCACGCCCAAGGAGAGTACGAGCACCTTCCTGCAGGGTCCGGTTGAACCGCTCAGCCACGCCGTGTTGCTGGGGTTTGTAAGGCACCGTGAGCTGATGCTGGATCCCCTTCTTCTTCAGCACCGCCTCAAATTCATCGCCAATGAACTCCTCTCCATTGTCGGTGCGGATCACCTTCACCTTGTGTCCGTTCTCCCTTTGAGCTCTCAGCATCCACTCCTTTAAGACAGCCGCTGCCACCTCCCCCTTGGTCTTGAGAGGGTACACCCACACCGTACGCGTGTGGTCGTCCGTCAAGAAGTAGCGGCTTCCGGAGAGAGAAAGGGCCCTCGTAGGGCCCACCACATCCATATGCACAAGCGCAAGTGGGGCCTTGGCTGGTCCTGTACTGCTGCTGAAGGGAAACTTGGTGAATTTAGTTTCAGGGCATGTAGGGCAGCTCCCAGTCTCCATCGCTGCCTCCTTCACCTCCAGCCCCTTCAAGCTCCCATCCTTCACAAACTTCTGCAGCATTGGGAAGTTCACATGACACAACCTCTCGTGCCACGTCTCCCAATCGGCCTCACCATTCCCAGGTGAAGCCTTTGCCCATGCAACTGTCCCATCCACACCAGCAAGCACCTCACCATGTGGCTGCTATGGCTGCTGCACCTTCTTGACTGCATCCAGGGCCCCATCAGTTGGCGCAGTCTCCTCTCCTCCCGAAGTTGCCTTAGCCATTGCTGCTGCCGCTGCCGTCGCTGGAGGTTTCCCGTTCCAAGGGATGATGGGCAGCTGCCACAAGTCCTTGACGCAGCTGCTCTTCTCCTCCAGGTTCCACAACAACAGCTTCCCAAGCTTCGCACGGCAGGTGGTTGGGCCGAAGGCAAATTCAGCCTTGCTTTTCTGAAGCCTTCGCACAGAAAGAAGGTTAGCAGACAACCCCTCAACCAGCAGCACATTCGCAAGCCCCACAAGCTCCCCATTGGCTCCCATGACATTGGCATTCCCCACACCAATCACACGGAGCAAAGCACCTGAAGCGGAAGCCACAAACTTGGATCTTCCCAGGGGGCTTTACCTCATCAAGCAAATCTGCCCGCGGTGCCATATGACTTGTGCAACCTGAATCAATCACCCAGTGAGTAGGGTGCATCACAACCTTCCCAACCGAACCCACATCACCCCCACTCCCTTGCACATCCTCAACCATGAGGAACATCCCAGAAGAGGCTTTACCTTGTTCACCATCACCTTGTGCATCTGAACCTTGCACAGCACCACCTTGCGCGCGTTCACCACTTGGCGGCTTCATGCCTAGGGTTGCCCATCCCTCAGGCCGGCTGAAACACTTGAACCATGGATGTCCAGCCTTCTTGCAGTACCAGCAGGCTCCTTCCATTCGGGTGCTCCCCCTGACACCAGAGCTCCCATGTCCCTCGTTGTAGTCACCTCGGCCTCTCCCTCTGCCAAAGCCTCTCCCACAACCTCGGCCTCTCCCACCCCCTCTTCCTCTGCTGCCTTCTGCAGCTCCATACCCCTCAGCAGTCTTGTTGGCAGCACCACCTCCCGTGTGGCACTTGCGGAAGTCCTCCTGCAGAATCTGTTGCCGTAGCCATTCAGGTGTCCATTGGTCCTGCTGATTGTTGAGGGTGGGGATGAGGTTGTCCCACGAGTTGTCGAGCACCGAAATGATCTTGGTGCACTGCTGCATCTGCGACCTTTGCTGCCCGCTGCTGCCATCCTCGCATAGGTGTCCTTGATCTTATCCAAGACCGGCTTCACATCATCTCCCAATCGCATGGAGAGGGCAGCGAACTCCTTCTCCAACACAATCACCATGGGCATCGTATTGAGCTGAATGGTGTCGCGTAGCAATTTCCACGCCTTCGGCCCGGAGTCATCCTGCTCCACCAAATCCTTGATATGCTAGAACATGTCGTTGTTGACCGATTGAATGATAAGGTCAAACAGCACCGCGCTCTTCTCTATCCATGGATCGCAAGCATCTCCTTCCTCCGGCATCTTCTCTTCTCCCATCGCAATTTTCAGCAGCTTGTAGCGCTTGAAGGCACTCCTCATCCAGCCGCTCCATTCCTCATAATTGGAGCCATCCAAAGCCTCGAAATTGGATGGTGGCGGTTCACTCCTTTTCTCAGCTGCTTCTCCACTCCCTTGACTCATCTTCTCTTCACCCAACTACAAATTTCAGCTCCCCCCTTGCTGTCCTCAACAAAGTCCCACCATATTTTCACGAGTGTCGGCGCCAACAAAATTTCGGCAGAGTTTCCTCTTAGCGGAAGTCACATCCAACCTCTAGAACTCCACTTAGGCACGCCCACAGGCCATGGTGGGTCTAGGAGGGTCTTCACACCTCAGTAGACTCTTCACAAGGTCCTCGATCAGCTCTGATACCACGTGTTAGGATCAAGGACGGAGTCTATGTAGATTAAGGGCCGAAATAACTCAAAATCGTTGGACTATAATTCTAGACAGAAATGTTGACTTCACAAGAATCGCCGTCGCAAAAAGTGCACCGTTAAAACTTCCCCATTTTTTAATATCTTGTAGCTCTAGACCGCGGCTACATTTTTTAATATATCGTATCAATAGGTGAAGTAAAACTGGAGTTATGAATTTCGGCGCAACGGGGGGTATGCTGCCACAGAAACTTAACTCAATCACAATGTTCTCCCAAGAACCACAAAAAGAATTACAGTAGCTAGAAACCAGGTAGGAGAGGATGAGGAGGACGAGAGGGAAGGTCCCAAGGGAGGCCCCAACCAAGGAAACCACATAAGCACACATTTTCCCTCCCTATAGGCACCCCAAATTTAACCTTTCAACCCATGCCATCCACCTCACCCCAACTTGGCCACACTTGCCAACATGGTTTGGCATCTTCCAACCACTTGGCAACAACCGAATATCAAAAGCATACGAACTTCGATCGCTCGTAGCTTTCTCATTCGACCTCCGATTGAAGCGATCCTTGGTTCGTCGGAAAGCTCTTGAGCAGGGAAGTCATTTCAGATTATCTTCTCAAACAAAATAGCATTGATACACACTCAGATAATCCAAACCATGCCAGACACTAATTCTTACGCATGCAAGGTAGGAAGATAAGATAGGAGGCAGACAGACGTGAATGCATATGATAGCATCACACAACGGACGGAAGACTGAGAACCTGGCGAAGCGCCGAGCCAGATGGCGGCAGTGACGACTGCGGCAGTGGACAGAAAAACAGTCGCTGTTGTAGTGGCTGCGCAGTACCCCCAGCACTAGAACCTCCAAGACCTCCAGCTCCAGTACCTCCAGCACCAGCACCTCCAGCACTAGCACCTCCAGCACCTCCAGCTTTATTTCCTCCAGCACCAGCACCTCCAGCTCCAGTACCTACAGCTCCAGTACCTCCAGCACCAGCACCTCCAGCACCAGCACCTCCAGCAACTCCAGCTCTAGAACCTCCAATACCAGCACCCCCAGCACCTCCAACTCCAGTACCTCCCGCTCCAGTACCTCCAAAACCTCCAACTCCAGTACCTCCAGAGTCAGCACCCCCAGGCTCAGCACCCCCAGAACCAGTACCTCCAGAGTCAGCACCCCTTGAACCAGCACCCCCAGAGTCCGCACCTCCAGTAGCACCGCCCCCAGCAGCACCGAAGTCCACAGCGACAAGCTGCAGAGGCGGTGAAGACAGCCGAGGCGGAAAACCAGGAGGGGTCTCTGAGCGCTGTGGGCGGCGAGAGGCCGCCGTGTCGTCAAAGGTGACGTCGCTGGAGGACAGGACGCGGCGCGTGGCTGGGTGGTAAAACTGCCAGGGCGGGGCATTGGTGGGAAAGCCAAGGAAGACGCAGCGAAGAGTGCGAGGAGAGAGCTTGCCCACGGGAGGATCGCAGACAAGGGCAAGCGAACCCCAGACCCGAAACGCTGACGCATCGCCAACCTCTTCCGTCCAAAACAGGGTAGGCGAGGCTCTGTCTTGGAGACACGGGGCCAGAGGTTGAGCTGATGCGCGGCGTATCGGACCGCAAACGGCCACAGAAAATGGGGAGCAGCCGCATGGATCATGGAGGTGCGAGCAACCTCCATGATCAAGCCAATGCGGCGCTTTGCAATCCCATTCTGCTGTGGAGAGGCTGGAAGCGTGAACGACTGGGTGATGCCCTCCTCACGACAAAGGTCCTCAAAGAGGTGGGAGGAAAACTCACCACTTCGGTCAGAGTGCAGTTGCAGGACCGCGAGGTCCTGCGGGAACCGTGCGCTCAGCTGGCGACGGATTGCGCGGATCCAAGGGATCAAGACACTGCGGACATCCTCCTTGCTCTACAAGGGGAAGACCGTGGTGTAGCGCGAGAAGTTGTCAACAACTAGCAGAAAGTAGCACTCCCGGCCCTATCCACTGACGCGGGCAGGGCCCCACACGTCCATGTGGAGTGTCTACAGAGGTGCAGTGGTCGGAGGAAACGAGGAGTGAGGAGCTGCGCGCTGCCGCCCCTCGACGTAGGGAAGGCACGGCGGCGCAAGCGACTGCGGGAGCGGGGGCAGGGACCTGGGGAGGCCAGAGTCAAGGAGACGGGAGTGCATGCTACGCAGACGCTGTAGGGAGGGGTGACCAAGCAATGGTGCCAGAAGAGAGACGGTTGTGTGAGTAGCCGGCACGAGCAAGACGCAGCCACCTGTGCAGACTCAGTGCGCACTGTGTACAGGCCAGACCCAGGCCTCCGAGTGAACGTGGCGAGGTGGTCGCCAATCACTGGTCTTGGAGGACAGCCTGACTCACCAAGTTCGTAGCGAACGAGGGGAGGTGGAAACCTGTGAGGGAGCCAGAGGGGGCTGCCGGACACGGGAGAACAGTGGAGCTGGGTGCAATGACTGGGCCACCCGAGGGGTCGGCCAGAGTGACAGGTAGAGGTGTCGTGAGCGGTGTGAGTGTGGTGCAGTTACGGAAGAAGCACCTAGACGCGCCAGAGTCCAGTGTGAAAGTGTGCAATGACTCCGTAGGAACTGCAGCTGTACTAGCAGTCTTACACGCCCCTACACAAGCAGCCTCTACACGAACAGCTCTAGGCACACACGAGTATTAGTCACCCTCAACACTAGCAGAAACAGCATACATAGCATACATGCCAGCACAGACCTGGTCCCAATCGAGAGCAAACACATCTATGTTCTTCTTGAGCAGTGCTAACCTGTCAGAAGTCTTCTGCTGCTCACCGAACTCCTCGCAGAACGCGCCGTCGAGGCGGAAGAAGCAGCGAGCCTCAACGTGTCCCAGTCGGTCGCACACCTCTCCAGGGCGGCCCGTGCGGCGGCGGTACTGGCAACGAACTCTGCCACCGGAGCTGCCACACTGGGCAACCCACTTACGAAGCTGTTGCGGTGAGGGAGTCTCCTGCCGACGCGACTGCTGCTGCTGTCCACCCCCAGAACCTCCGCCACCACCCTCTGCACCACCAGACGCAGTTGTACGAGTAGCCGAACTCGAGCCTCCACCCCCACTCGCTCCACCCCGACCGCCACCCCCGCCTCCTCCACCACCCCCACCACCTCCACTGCCTCCACCACCCCCTCCACCTCCACCACCGCCGCCACCTCCTACACCCCCACCGTCGCCACCTCCACCACCCCCGCCACCGCCACCGCCTCCGCCACCTCCACCACCCCCACCACCCTTGCCCTTCTGACGCCCACTCTTGTTGCGCCTCCCGCTAGGAGCGGACGCTGCACCAGCCTCCTCACGACCAAGGAAGTCAACAGCAGCAGCAGAGGCAACAGGAGGCGCGATGAGGGAAGGGGAACACCCCTCAAAGAAGGAGGAGCGGGGAGTGCCACGAGAGGCAGCTACAGCGACGGCACTGGTCTCAGCCTTGAGGAGATGAGACTCAAACGAGGCAAGGGTGAGCTCGGTGGGGTCTAGGGAGAGGAAGTGGTCACGAACGGCGCTAAGAGACTCAGGGAGGCGGGTCGTGAGGAAGTAGAGAGTGATGTACATCGGGGCGAGTGTCAATGGAGCGCAGGTGGGTAAGAAGATCAGCGACGGTGGGGAAGTCGGACAGCTCAGGAAAGAGGTACGGCAGCAGGAGACGGCCTACGGTAGCAGAACAGGGGGAGAGAGTAGCGCTTGACGACAGCGTCATTGAGAGCTTTGGCTGTCTTAAGCTGGAAAAAATGGAACCTCTGGTCTAGCGGGAGGTGGTTGCGGACAGCAAGCTGGGCGGTAGCAACGCGCGAGAGCCACTGTGAAAGAGCTACACGGTCAGCCGTCTCAGCTGCGGCAGTAAAGGACCCCGACGTATGCTCGTACAGTGAGACGTCATCCCTAGCCAGGACAGGTGGAGGTCCTCTAGCCAGGACTCAAACTCGATCGGGCGACCCTCCGCGTCTAAGGTAAGCACAGTAGCAGTAGCCATAGCAAGCAGCACGAGCAGCAGCGGCGCTCAGGCAGCAGTGGCAGAAGGGCGGCGGCAGCGGCTGTGCAGCAGTAGCAGCGGCTGTGCAGCAGTAGCAGCGGCGGCTGCTGCAGCAGCAGTGGCGGCAGCGGAAGTGGCACTAGCAGGACCGGCAGTGGCAGCTGTAGCGGCAGTATCTGCTAGTGTAGCTGCAGCAACGGCTGCGGGAGCAATGGCGGCTGTAGCGATGGCTGCAGTGGCGTACGGGCAGCGAGCGTGAGTGTGCGGGCAGCGTGAGTGCACGGGCAGCGTGAGTGCACGGGCAGCGTGAGTGCGCGGGCAGCATGAGTGCGCGGGCAGCGTGAGTGCGCGGGCAGCGGGCGTGAGTGCGCGGGCGGAGTGAGTGGGCGGGCAGCGGGCGTGAGTGCCCGGGCAGCGGCAGGGCGTGCGCGCGCTAAGGGCAGCGGGGCAGGGCGGCGCTAGCACATGGGGCAGGGCGGCGCTAGCGCACGGGGCAGGGCGGCGCTAACGCACGGGGCAGGGCGGCGCTAGCTCGCGGGGCAGGGCGCCGCAGGTCGCGCGGAGCTGCTGGGCAGCGGGGCAGTGGGGCGCGGGTCGCGCGGGGCTGCGGGGCGGCGGGGCAGCGGGTTAGGGCGGCGCGAAGGCGCAGGGCAGGAGGGCGTGCGGTTGGGAGGAATGATGTGAACTAGGAAACAAGGAGATACATGTGTGCAACCCTAAAAGGGTTGTTGTACCCTATGTGGGCTACCCCACTACAGCCTACACAACAATATATGTACGACACGTACTCCAAAACGGGAGTTTAGCGCGGCTTGACAATGCCAATTCGTACATCACAATCAGTCGCGCTTTCAAAATACCACAATTTTGAGAAGCGTTACCATTTAAAGAAGAAATCCTTTTTACATTGATATCTGTGCGACTACACTAGTGTACCGGCATGCCTTCAATCGTAAAGGCTAGCTAACAAACCCTTTTTCTTCCAATCTATAAAAAGAAGTCATGTCGAAGATGCAGTTGCTCCCTCACTTGGTTTCAAGACAAATGTTGAAAGCAAGGGACAGCCCTTCCACACGAGCACAGCTGCGCCTCGGCTCAACAGGACTTGAAGGCCCTCGCTGCTGGTGTCCATGGCAGTTGCCATGGGTTTGAGCACGTCCCCACTGATGGGCACCACATCAAAGCCCAGGCGCATAGCACGGGTGTGCCACGCGTGCAGAGGCTCAGGGCGCATGCGGCGGTGGATGCCCTCGCTGGCCACGATGTTGCTGATGCCCGCCCCCAGCACCTGCGCCTCCAGCACCCCGCGCTGCACCTGCGACGCCGGGCACGTGGGCGCGTGCAGGCAGTCAAACCATGCTGAGTAGTGCTCCAGGGCTTCCCGGAAGCGGCTGAGGAAGAAGGGCGAGTTGAGCCCCACCTCCTGCTCCGTCACTGTCACCAGTAGTGGCCGTAGAGAGTGGATGGCCTGCACATGTGCCACATGCCACACACCACACGCCACATGCCACACGCCACATGCAACATGCACATGCCACATGCCACACGAATATGCACATGCAGAAAGATGTAAATTACAGAATGGAAGAGTGCACGGCCACAGCTGTCGTCCACCCACCAAGCATTGACACTGGCATATGAATGGATTGTGCAGTGGAGAAAACATGAAGAACGAATCTGGTTGCTGCCATATGTTACAGGATCATCCGAAGCACCGTCATGCACTCATCTACCTCCCCGCTGTGGAACTACAGCAGGCGAGGAAGGCGCAAGGCGGCGCACCTGAAGCAGTGAGTCACGGGGGTTGGCTCGGATGACGGAGGCATCGCACAGCTGCTGCAGCAGCAGGGCAGCGCGCACCACCAGCACCTCCCCCTCCTGCACGCCCAGCGCCTCGCGTGTCACCCCCTGCATGCCCACCTGCACTGCGCGCACGCTCACATGCATGCCTAACCCATGCGCCGCCGCCTGCACCTGCTGCACCAGCAGAGGTGCAGCCTGAGTGGGGTGAGAGAATGCGGGGGAGGGTGCAGGTGTGTGTGGCAGGTGCACAGAGGAAGGCGGATGGAGTGCAGGAGTGGGAGCAGCATGAGCAGGTGCAGGCAGCACGCAGCACTGTGGTGTTGCAGGTGCATTGGCAGAAGCAGCGGCAGTGGCAGCAGCAGGGGCGATGCTACTGGGTGTGGGTGGTGAGCCCTGAAGTGGTGGTGAGGGCTGTAGGGAATGAGTATCTGTGTGCTGTCCCTGTGCACTGCTGCACTCATCCAACCTGCCCGCCTCACTGTGACCTGCTGCCATGCCAAGCCCATGCCTGCCAGGTGGCCCTCTGCTCGCACGCACTGCAGCACCATCTGCGCCTTCGTGGCCAGCAGCAGGCAGAGCAGCAGCATGAGGGTCACCAGGCAGCACGGGGTGTGCAGCCCCACCGGGCACGGGTCCACGTGCAGCATCCACTGCAGCACAGCCGCTGCCTGCGAGGCTGGGGCCAAGGCCTTGAGTGTCGTGAGGCGCAGATGGTAGGGCAGTGCGCGAGGCATGCGCGCACACGTGTTCCGCACAGGACGTGGCAGGTGCAGCAGCAGCAAGGCCCGCACATGCAGGTGAGTCTGTGTCAGCGCTGCTGCTGTGGTGTGGAGGCAGCAAGGGGTGTGTGCAGGGCGAGGCGGGGTGGGCATGGAGCAGGTGCACGAGGGTGAGGCGCAGTGACACGGGGCGGTGCTGCGGCGCACAGGCAGCGAGCGCGGAGAGCAGGGCGTGGCAGTGAGCGGCGTGGTGCTGGCCCAGGTCCACCACGTGCACTGCCAGGGGGGCACCCGGCGCACGCGGCCACGGCGGGTGCACGCTCGTGTGCTTGCCGTGTGAATGGGATGCTGGATCCTCCACACATGCCACGCACGGATCACTTGCTCCACCGCCCACCTTCTCCCTGCCACACAACCTGCTTCCTCCACAGCCCCTCGCACTGCCTTCATCCCCAAAAATGCTCCCCTCCCTCTCTGTTCCCTCACCTTCCTCATCCTCACCAACAGTTTTCGCCCTTCCCTCCTCCCCACACCTCTCAGCTTTCTGCTTCTCTGCAGATCTCTCCTCGCCCTCCTCCGTGCTGCTCCCCTGCCTCTCCTGCTGCTGCTGCAACGCCATCCCCTTCACTGTTCCTTTTCTCTCCACACGCCGCTGTCCTTCACTCACTGCCATTCCCACCCCCACACCGTCAGTAGCAGCAGCACGGGCAGTGTGGTGGGCAGTAAGGGCGTGTGGGTGAACATGGGGGTGTGTGAGGGCGGGCATGAGGGCAAGGTGCAGGGCATGGGTGGCGGAGCAGGAGAGGAAGTGGCGCAGGGGCGTGGCGGCGAGCACCGACGCCAGGGCGTCATCCACCTCCTGCACGCCGCGCACCGTGCGCACGGACAAGACCAGGGACACGGCACGGAGGGGCGCGGACGGGGAGAGGGACAAGGCAGCCCGGGAAGGATGAGACGCATGGCACAGGAGAGAATGTGTGCACGAGAAGGGGTGCAGTGCTCACATGGTTGAGAGGCGAGCAGCGTGCCAAGTGAGGCGGGGAGGCATGGCAGCACGTGGTTAGGCGTCCAGCAGTAGCATGCAGCAGCGGCGGTGCCATGCAGCACAGCAGTGGGGGCGGGCAAGGAGGGCGAGAGTGTGCAGCGCAGCCAAGCGGTTGGCAGACCAAGCTGCTTGTGGAAGAGTGAGACGTGACGCCCTGTGTATGCACGCTTCCACCTGCGGCACGCTTCCACCTGCGGCACGCTTCCACCTGCGGCACGCACCCACCTGTGGCACGCACCCACCTGTGGCATGGAGGGCGTGTGCAGCAGGTGCGCGGTGGCGGTGGCTCTGGCGGAGAGAGCGCGCAGGAAGTAGAAGGCGGTGCGCTGCATGGGCGAGCCCACGGGGTCCACCTCCTGCCACAGGTGCTGCAGCAGGAAGCGCGCTCGCATCTGCACCCACACAGCAAGGGGCGCATGGATGGGCAGCGGGAAGAGGGAGGAGAATTAGGAGAAGGAGGGGGCAGGGAGATGGTGGAAAGAAGGAAGGTAAGGGGCGATGAGAGCACACGTGGTGAGAGGAGGCACACAAGGCGGTGCGGGTGGCTCACATCATCATGCGTGGCAATGGCTTCAGCAAGTGAGAGCAGCTGCTTCTTCAACAGCTGCACCAGAATGCTCTCCTCTGCTGCCTCCTCTGCTGCCTCCTCCGCTGCCACCTCCCCTTGCCCTCGCACCACCTCATGCTGCTCCCTCACCTGCACCTGCCCTCCCGGCTCCCCCTCACTTGTCCCGCGCCCTGGCATGCCACCACATTCGCCACACCCGCCACCAGAACCACCACCCTCCATACCTTCCCGCGCATGATCAGCAGCAGCACCGTATGCCATGGCGCCATGCTGCATGCGAGCATTGCCACCACCTGCCGCACACATCATCTTCCCCCCTGCGCCGCACCTCTCCACCATCCCTGCCCTTTCCTCTTCTGCCCCTTCTGCCCCTCTTTCCCCCCTCCCCACGTCCTCGGCCTCCACGCCCTCTCTCTCCTTGCGCTTCCCACCATGCCTATCGAGCCTGCCCCTCCACCCGCCATCCGCCCCTTCCCTCCACGCAGCGCCTGCATGAGCCAACCCGTGTCCGCCAGCAGCCCCCCCAGGGCAACGCTCCAGAGCGGCCAGACTGCCCTGCACTGCGCTGCTGCCATGCAGAGGCTGTGAGAGGTAGCGCGTGGCAAAGCCTCCTGCGCTGCCCACCTTCACCAGTGCGCCTCCCCCCAGCACCTGGGGCGCCACATGCCCCTCCGCCTGCCCCCACTGCTGCACCCACACGCGCTCGCCTGCCTTCGCGGATGCGACACTCGCCTGCCCCGTGCACTGCAGCGCCGCACCACCTGCACCCGCACAATGGCTGGGGCGTGTCTCGCCCCCCACCACACCTGCTGCTGCACACGGCACAGGCACAGCCAGTGCGGCAGCAGTGGCAGCAGGTGCAGGCGCATGGGGCTGTGGCGCTGCCACGCACTGTGCGTCGCCCGTAGAACCAACCGCCCGCTGCTCCTCGTCCCCCACTGCCGTGCCACCTCTGCTGCTGGGCGCGGCGCCCGTGGAGCGGGGCAGTGCTGCATGCACGGCCGTGAGGGGCGGCGCTGCCCACGTGTGCAGCGCAGGGCGAGGCCGCGCCCTGGGGGAGAGCACCCGCGCACTGGACTGCCTGCTGCCCGCACCTCCTCGCCCCTGCGCCTCCCCTTCTCCTACCTTTCCCTCTCCTGCTTCGCCCTCGGCTTCTCCCGGTGCTTGTACGTGGTGCCATGGGCCATCCCCGTGTGCCACCATCGCCACGCCCTCGCCTCCTCGCCTCGCTGCCGAGGGGATCGGCCTCCCATGCACCGCTTCACCCTGCACCGCCGCATCTCCCTCGCATCCCCCCTCCGCGCCTGCAACTGGCTCTGCCCCTCCCCTTGCCGCGTGCGCCCCCTTGCTGCCCCTTTCGCCCGCCGCGCTTGTCTGGGCCACCCCCACGGCACGGAGCATCGCCTGCGCTGGGCCAGCGCGGCAGGGGGGAGACGGAGGGGGAGCAGGCGGTGGAGGCGGCGTGGCCAGGGCGTGCAACGGGAGGTGCGAGGGCGCGGGGGAGCAACCGGCGGTAGCTGCAGCGGCGAGCGAGTGTGTGTGCGGTTGCCTGGTGACTGAGGCGATTGTGGCAGTGGGGGAGGGTGTGGCAGTGGGGGAGGCGAGAGGCGGTGAGGGTTGGGCGGGTGGAAGTGCGAGCGCGGTGTGGACGACCCGGTGCGCTGGCGGGGCGACGGCGCGATGAGCGCCCGAGGAAGCGGGCGCGTGTGGCAGCAGCGGCAAGCTCGCACTACCGGGCGTGGCGTTGGGTGCGCCAGGCGTGGCCGTGGCGGGGAAGGCCATGGCAGGGAGGGACGACGCGACCAGCGCGCCAAGCTGAGCGCGCGCCACGGCAGCGGCTGGCCAGACGGGCGGAAGGCGCGAGGGGACGGCGGTGGACTGCACGGGGGGCACAGACCCGGGGGGACGCGCGCTCGAAGGCGGCTCCCCGGTTGTTTCGGCGCTTCTAGCGGAGGCAAGGGCGGGCGAGGTGGAGCAGGCGAAGCCGTTGAAGTTGGATTCACCTCGCGAGGCAATCTGCAGCGAACCTGGCAGCGGCAGCGCTGCAGCGTCGGGCACGGCGAGCGCGTTGAGATTGAAGGCGACTGACGGCGCCGGCGCGGAGCGCCCCATCGCCTCCGCCGCCGCTGTCGCTGACGGACTCGCCGCCATGGAGGGGCCGTGGAAGCCGGAAGGACCGCCCACCTACACCCAATCCGAACGGCGCTAGGCGACGGCAGAAGCGGTGAATATCCTAAGGACGGGTCCCGAAAGTACGTTGGTTTTTTTTAAATACTCTACCGGACCATATTAAAGTTTAAAAAGACTGCTCTAGACCGTACCGAGCCACGTTGAGCCGCATTCGGACGTACTTTAGGGACACGCACTAAGCGGTGCGATAGCGTTTGAGGGATCGACCGGCAGAAAAGCAATAGTGAAGGTGCAAAGCTGACAAAAGTTGCCACTTCCCCGCTGTTACGAGTGAAATACAGTAGAACGAGCAATGCGAAGACTATATAGCAGGTAATGCAAGAAAGAGAGCTACAGTATCTGTTCAGTTCACTACTAATACCGTTTTCCAAATAAGGTTGTAGCTTGTTTCTATTAATCTGAAATGACAGACTTATAGGATCGTCTCAGGTTGATCGCATGAGAGTGTAGCAGCGGAAGTTTGCTAGTGAAGTCGGGTACAGACCCTGTCAGAAGAATGAGATTTGAATCTCGACAGAAGTGAATATTGCAAAACGGTACAGGGGTTTACACCAGGGCTCTCCCTAGGATCTCAGGACGCCTGATGCATCAGACGGGCCCCCCCAGCATTGGACATGTTTTGTCTGATGCTGACTGGAAAATCATTAAAATATATATATGTATATATATATATATAGGAATACACGAGAATACGAAAGGTCCTAGATAGCCTGAGGGGGTACATTCCCCTTAGGGCTTGATACGATCAGAAGTTGATCGCCCTCAGGATCACCTCAGGAAGGTTCGCCAAGTTCTAATCTAGTGGTGGTGGGCCCTTGACCTCAATAGCAGAGTGAATGTAAATGCTTGAGATGATAAAAACATGCAATACAAAGGATATAAATAAGATTACAAGGGAATACCAATCGACCTAACTAGCCATGTACTCTAAGGGGTACATTCCCTTATTGCAGCGAAATCCAACCGTGCGACTCCTGACAGTTACGAAACTGTTCGGGCAGAATCCTCGCCACTGCTGCTGCCTGATGCTGTCTGCCCGACGGTCCAGATCCTTTCGTAACCGTGTGACTCTTCGTGTCACCTCCGCCTGTCCGTATTCATTCTCGGTAGTACGTGCTCCGTTTGCTGCGGTGAGGAGTGTGTAATAGTGTTTCAACAATCACTATTCGTAACACCCCCCTTCACTCCTGGCCGTAGCGAGTCTTAACCCTCTTGACTACCCCGCTGAGTTCGGAGCAGTGCTGGTACTGCTGACGTGACAGCTTCTTCGTGAGGAAGTCAGCTGCCATGTCACCCGTTGGGCAGTAGGTTAGGTCAACCTTGCCCTTGTCAACTTCGTCCTTGACGAAGAAGTACCGCAGCGCGATGTGTTTGGTGCGGTTGACGAATCCCGGCTTGTTCGCGATCCTGATCGCGCTCTGGTTGTCGCAGTGCAGGCGGAAGTTCGTCGAGGCTGGAATCTTCGCCTCCTGCAGAAGCTCCTGAAGGTAGAGGCCTTCGCGAACGGCTGCTGTTGCTGCGATGAATTCCGCCTCTGCTGATGAATTCCTGGAGCGCCCGCTGGAGATCTAGTAGATTCTCAGCCGTTGGTTTGCGAGAGCACTGAGCCAACTGGTTCGCGCTGTAGGAAAGGTCGGGCCTGCAGGTAACAGATGCAAAGAGCAAGCATCCCAACTGCTGCTGGTAGGTTTGAAGCCCAGCAGGGGACAGGGCTTTGTTGTCAGGCTTATGGTTGGGTCCTGGAGTGCGGTAAGGGGTGGAGAGTGGTGCAGCTGCAATGTTGAAGCGCTTGCTAAGCTCCTCTGCATACTTTGCCGCTGAGAGATGAATGGTTTCTGGCGAGTAGGTGATGTTGAGCCCGAGAAACTGCTTCACGTCATGGTTGCAGGTGATGTCGACGCGCCTTGCGAGGTTTTTCTCGAATTGCTCAAGCAGCTCGTTGCTTGACCCTGTGTAGAGGAGGTCGTCGACGTAGACTGTGAGCAGGATGTACTCGCCGCGGAAATCGCGGCGATACATCCCAGGATCGTGAGGCAGCTGCTTGAACCCGATTTCAAGCAGTATGTTGTGCAGATACTGCTGCCAGAGTCTCGGCGCCTGTTTAATCCCGTAAAGGGACTTCCGCAGCTGGCAGACCCGCGAATCTCCTTCGCCGTATGTGTGCGGCTGCTCCACGTAGATCACTGCGTCTACGAGCGCGTACAGGAATGCGTTCTTGACATCGATCTGTCGGAGCGGCAGATGTCGTGCGGCTGCGATGGCGAGAAGTATCCTGACGGATGTGTGACGGCTCACCGGCGCAAACGTTTGATCGAAGTCAATCCCGTGCCTCTGGTCGTAGCCGCGCACTACCCAGCGCGCCTTGAAGCGCTCGATCGTCCCGTCAGCTCTGGTCTTCACGCGGAAGACCCACTTGCCAGAGAGGATTCTTCTCCCCTTCACTGCTGCACGGTCGACGAGTACCCAGGTGTCGCGTGACTCGAGTGCCCTTATCTCCGCATCCATTGCCTCACGCCACTCCTTGCTGTGAGGTCCCGTAAGTGCTTGTCGTGGGTTCTTAGGCTCGATGATGCGCGGCGCCGTTGAGGTGGCAGCATGGAGCCCGAGGAGCTGCATTCCGGTGACGGTGCTGTTGTGGCGGTGTTGCGGGATGACTTCCTGCACATCGTCATCGTCGCTTTCTGGTTCTGGTGGGGCTGACGGTGCTGCTCCTCCGCCGTTTCCGCTTCCGCTTCCTTCTGTTGCGCTCCCTGCTGCACCCGCTCCTCCTTCTCCTGAATTATCGTCGTCGTCGTCGTCGTGTCGATCGCCTCTTGTGAACTCGCCTCTGGGGTCCTGCTCCAGGATTGCTGCTGCGGCTTCGTCCTCAGGTGAGGCGTAGCTGTGGCCGTCGTTGGCGTAGACGGGGTTCACGTTCGTCTGCTCGTCTTCGCGGAATTGCTGGAGGAAGAGGCGCTCGTAGAAGATGACGTCGCGCGCGTTCTTGATTTTCTGACTCAGGAGATCCAGGATGATCCACGCCTTGTACTCGTGGCTGATCCCGAGATGGATCCCCCAACGTGCGCGGCTCTTGAACTTCCCGATGGTTGATGTCGGTGGGCGGTACTGGACCATGCACCCCCACACGCGGAGCATGGATGTGTCGCCCTTCCTCCCCGTCCACTTCACGTGCGGTGAGGAGTTGCCGGTGATCGCGGTGGTTGACAGCAGGTTGTGCACCCGCACGGCGTGGTGCATTGCGTAGGTCCAGTAGATCGGCGGAAGCTTCGACTGCCTCATTAGCGCTCGCACCTTCGTCATGAGTGTGCGGTTCGTGCGCTCTGCTACGCCCTGCTGTTGGTGTGCATAGGGGAGGGAAACGTGATGTTCGATCCCCTTTTGCGCAAGGTAATCCTGCAGCTCCTTGCTCCTGAATTCTGCCGCGCCGTCGGACTGCCAGATCTTCAATTTCTCCCCGGACTGCCGCTGCGCGTGCGCCAGCCACAAGCGAAATGCTTCGTATGCTCTGCTGCGTGCTTCCACGTTTACGACCCACACATGGCGCGTTCCAGCATCGACGAAGGTGAGCGTGTAGAGTTCGTCGTTGATGCCGCAGTGTCCCACGTTGAGAAAGTCACTGTAAACTTTCTCTAGCTTGGCGTAGCGGTTGGTTCCTGGCTCACGCAGGGGGAAGGGCTGGTGACTTAGCGCAGCCTCGGGGCAGATGGTGCAGGTGCGCGGGTGAGTTCCGCCTCTTACTTCGGAGCCGTCAGGTCGCAGCAGTGCGCCAGGTGCGAAGACGCCGGCGTCGATGCAGTTCTTCAGGGTCACGCGCGAGGGGTGACCTAGGCGCTGGTGCCAGATGGCGTCGTCAGCGCGAAATCCGGAGGTGCGCATGTAGCGTGCGAGTGCTTCTGCGGGGTCTTCATCAGGTGCTTGAGCAGGTGTCGCCGCTGCTTCTTCTGCTTCATCTTCTTCGTTCGCCGTTGTTAACATTAGGGTGAGAAATTCTCTGTCGCGAATGATGGAGCAGGGGATGTTGGTTCCGGGGATCGTGCCAAGGACAAATGTCGGTTCGCGCGGTTCAGGGGCAGGTCCGTAGACAGTGCGTCGTGGAGTGAGTGGTTCACTACCCCAGTCAATGGTGTCCCAGGGGTCACTACCAGAAGGGATGTCAGGTGGCGGTGGTCCTAATGCAGGGCGGCGCGGAGGGCGTCCAAGAGGGACAACAGGAGGTTCGACCTCAGCTTGCGTCGTTTCTTCTTCCGCTTCCCCCCTTTGATCCCCGCGGAAAGCTCCCCAGCCGCTCGTTTCTCCGCCAGATGCTGCGCCCCATCCGCCTGTGTCGCCGCCGGTTGCGGCTCCCCATCCGCCTGTGTCGCCGCCGGTTGCGGCTCCCCAGCCGCCTGTGTCGCTTGTTCCCCATCCGCCAGCGCTCCCCCACCCCCCTTCATTGGAGGCGCTTTCCTTGTCGTCCTCCCAAGCAAGTGTTCCGCGCGCCTCAGTGAGGCTCTTCTGCCGAAGCTCTTCGGCTTCGCGTTGCGCCAGTGCCTCTTCTTCCGCCGGCGAGAGTTTCTGCTTCGAATCGCGCCGATGAGCGTAGATCGCTGCCGCCTTTTCTTCGGTGTAGGGCCGTGGGTTGCCTTGTGCGTCGAAGGTGCCGACACCGACGCCGCGAAGCATCCCTTGGAGGTGCTGGGAAGCGGGCCCGGGGAGAGGATTTTCCGGCGTGCCGAAGACGACCCGTGTGGCTGTTTCCAGCTCCAGTTGCGATAGGCCCTCCTCAGGCGGTGCATCGCGTTCTGCTTCGAGGATGGCGGCAAGACCGCGGCCGGCGATCGCGCTTGTCGAGGATGTGGGTGTATGACAGTCCCTGCAGATGCCATCAGGATCAGGGTCGTGCAGCGCCAGCTCGCGCGGATGTGGGTGGTGAGGTACCCAGAGGCGCCCATCAGGGTACTTCCAGTCGCGGCGATGAATATGTTCGAAGCGCAAGGAGATGAGATCAATCAACTCCTGCGAATCGCCGCTGCAGTCGGGAATGTCGAAGTCGAGGACGTATACTCCGTTCTCGGCGTGCGCCCGTCCGATCTGCCTGCGCAACTTGTTCGGCATTGTGTAGTGAAGCAGAATATCACGCGTCTCGGGGTCGGTGCTGAGTATGACTCCGCAATCCAGGAGTTGCGCCGCCGAGAGCAGGTTGAAACGAAGGTTCTGCACAATCAACACATCATTCAAGGTGATGTGTGTTATGCTTCCATGTGCCTTGAGCACAACAATGCCTTGCGCGCTTGCGCGCAGCCGCGTATTGTTCGCCACAGTGACGTAAGTGACGGCGGGGGTGGCAACGGCGTTGGATATGTAACGCTCAGAGCCCACCATGTGCTGCCCGCAGCAGCTGTCCAGGTACCACGTGTTGTAGCGCCTGTTGTCGTTTCGCGCGAGCAGCGCCATTCGCGGAGTGACGATGTGCGGAGTGTCAACCTTCAAGAACTGTTCGCGTGCGATCCAGTCGATCGGTGCCGGCCGCATGTCAGGCACGTGCGGGGGGCTCTCAAGCAGAGGGACTGGGAGATTCCAGTCCTGGTTGTTGTCGTCGCTGAAGTCGTGATGCGTGCTGAACGGATTGTTGTTCGAGGACGCTTCGATTGGGTCAGGCGCCAGCTTGGGTGAAAGCGAGCGCGCGCGCGGACGACGAGAGCCGCTCGTCATGGTCATGTTCCCCATGACATTGCGGACGGGGGCAGTCTGTGATGACTGCTGCTGCTGAGTTGTCGGATTCAGGTTACGCGATGGGGGTTGATACCCCTGGGCGGGACGCGTGTCGTTCCTCGCGTCTTGTCGGCCGGACCAGGTGCTCGGATTGGTCTGACGAGGGCGAGATCGATGCTTGCATCGGTCCGCCAAGTGCCCGAAATTCCTGCAGATTTTGCCGTAGAGGCGCCGTGGCCGTCGCTCTTCCGTGTTGTCCGCGTAGAAGGCGAGACGTTCTCTCTCTCGTCGTGGCGCTGGTCGCTGCTGGTCCATATCCCGTTGTTCGACGAGGAGGGCGGCGCAAAGGGCGGCCTCCGAGATGACCCCCTGCTGTCGGAGAAGCGCCTTGCAGGGCCGCCACTCGGGGCCGAGCCCTTGGAGCACGATGTTTACGAAGATTTCCTCAGAAATCGTGCTCCCCAATTTCGCGATTTGATCGCGTAAGCTCCGACAGCGATTCAGGTAACTGTTGGCCTTCTCTCCTGGTGCCATTTTGGTCTCCAGTAGCTGCTGGAGTAGACGGCTTGACGACACCGAGTCCTTCGGTTGGTACACACCGTTCAGGTGGCGCCAGGCCTTGAGGGCTGGAGCAGGTGAGGTTTTGTATGAGCGAATGCTCAATTGCTCCGTCGGCGACATGTTTCGAAGGAGGACCCCGTACGCCATCAGGGACTCGTTGTAGTACTTAGTTTTTGCGTCGTCAGTTTCCTCCGTGGGTCCCGAGTAGCTCCCGTCAAAATAGTGAAAGATCTGCGCGTTTTGCAGCAGCAGCTCCAGCTCGAAGCTCCAGGTATAGAAGTCTCTGCCGTCAAAGCACACACTTGTCTTTATTTTTGATATGCTCAAAAACCTTGATTGCGCAGAGAGAATTGCTTCATCGCTGGGACAGGGAGTCTTGGGTGTTGAGCCGTATGTGTCAAGAGAGAAGCCTTGCGGGGCGGAGTTTTGGCCGTTCGAGGCCGGTTGAGTGGGTTGGGAAGATGTTCCCGCGTCGCCATTCCGCAATGTTTGGAGCCCTTGCTCCAGGCTCGTGAGTCGCTGAAGCAGTTGTGCGAGGACGACGGACGGGATTGTCGTCGTTTCCTCATTTTTCGCAGCTGGGTTGGGCTGCGCTTCAGCCGTCAGATTTGTCTGACCTCCAGATCCTCCGGCCATTCTCACACGTGAGCGTGTGCCGGACGCCACGTTTTGATCGCCGAAGATTTCGGTGGTGGCGGTGCGAAGGATTCCTGAGTCGCTCTCATACCATGATACGATCAGAAGTTGATCGCCCTCAGGATCACCTCAGGAAGGTTCGCCAAGTTCTAATCTAGTGGTGGTGGGCCCTTGACCTCAATAGCAGAGTGAATGTAAATGCTTGAGATGGTAAAAACATGCAATACAAAGGATATAAGTAAGATTACAAGGGAATACCAATCGACCTAACTAACCATGTACTCTAAGGGGTACATTCCCTTATTGCAGCGAAATCCAACCGTGCGACTCCTGACAGTTACGAAACTGTTCGGGCAGAATCCTCGCCACTGCTGCTGCCTGATGCTGTCTGCCGGACGGTCCAGATCCTTTCGTAACCGTGTGACTCTTCGTGTCACCTCCGCCTGTCCGTATTCATTCTCGGTAGTACGTGCTCCGTTTGCTGCGGTGAGGAGTGTGTAATAGTGTTTCAACAATCACTATTCGTAACAGGGCTAATCTAGGTCGGTGTTACAATCCTAAACAGGTTTTAGCCAGGGATTGGTTCAGGGTTGTTCACAGGTAATGTTGCAGCGGAAGTGTTGACCTCAGGTCAGAGTGAATGTAAATGACTGAGATTGATAAAAGCATGCATACATCGTGTATATATAGGAAATACAAAGGAATGCAAAACGACATAGACTAGCCATATACGCTAAGGGGTACATTCCCTTATTACAGCAAATTCAAACCGTGCGGCGCGAGAACCCGTTTCAAACATGTTCCCGCCCTTTTCACTTCAAATGTTTCTGCCTGCATCAGTCTTGATCTGACGGTTCCTGGTGTCACTTCGACTCTTATGACTCCTTGATTTCGTACTCGGTAGAGTCAGCTCCTGCAGCGTACAGGAATGCCTTCATTCCTGGATGTGTCGAAGACTGACTCTCTTGACTACTACCGTGAGGTTGGAGCAGTGCTGGTACTGCTGACATAGCAGTCGCTTGGTGAGGAAGTCAGCTGCTATCTTGGTAGTGAGGTAGTATGTGAGGTCAACCTTGCCCTGATTAATTTCGTCCTTAACGAAAAAGTACCGAAGTGCGATGTGCTTCGTCCGGTTGACGAACCCGGGCTGTTCGCGATCCTGATGGCACTCTTGTTGTCGCAGTGGAGGGGGAAGGTGGGCGAGGTTGTAATTTTTGCCTCCTGCAGCAGCTCTTGCAAATAAAGCCCTTCGCAAACTGCAGCAGTCACGGCGATGTACTCTGCTTCGGCTGATGACAGGGCCACCAGCTCCTGCTTCTGCGAGTTCCAGGAGATTGGCCCTGTTGTCTCCAGGCGGAAGACGAATCCGGTTCGTGGACGTCGATTGGCAGGGTCAGCGGCGTGATCTGCGTCCACGTAGCCGGTGAGGTTGAAGGATGTTGTTGTCAGCGTGGAGTAGGAGAGCTCGATGTCAGGCGTGGAGACAAAGTACTGTAGGGCGCGCTCCATGTCCATCTGGTTCTCTGCTACTGGCTTGCGTGAGTACTGTGCCAGTTGGCTGTCGATGTACGAAAGGTCGGGTCGGCAGGTGACAGAGGCGAACAGCAGACACCCCAACTGCTGCTGGTACAGTTGGAGTCCTGGCGACAGAGGTTTGTTGTCCGGTTTGTAGTTGGCGCTCAGTGTGCGGTAAGGAGTTGAGAGTGGTGCGGGTGAAATCTTGAAACGTTCCCCCAGCTGCTCTGCGTACGTAGAGGCTGATAGATGATTTGCTTCTGGCGCGTAGGTGATGTTCAGCCCCAGGAACTGTGTGACCTTGTGGTTGATGGTGTTGTCAACGCGCTGCGCCAGGTTCTGCTCGAACTGGTTGAGCAGCTCGTTGCTGGTGCCAGTGTACAGCGAGTCGTCGACGTAAACTATCAGGAGGATGTAGTCGCTGTTGAAATGGAGGCGGTACATTCCCGGGTCGTGCGGCAGCTGCTTGAAGCCGATCTTGAGGAGAATATTGTTCAGGTGCTGCTTCCAGAGTCGCGGCGCCTGCTTAATCCCATAAATGGACCTTTTCAGCTCACAGACCCTTGGGTCTTCTTCCCCGTTGGTGTGTGGCTGCTCCACGAAGATGGTCGCATCGTCCAACGCGTATAAGAACGCGTTCTTGACGTCCCTGCCGATGGCGAGTAGAATTCGCACAGAGGTATGGCGGCTCACGGGGGCGAAGGTCTGGTCAAAGTCGATGCCGTGGCGCTGGTCGTACCCACGTACGACCGACCTTGCCTTGAAGCGCTCGATAGTTCTGTCGGCGGCAGTCTTGAGACGAAACACCCATTTTCCGCTTAACACCCTCCTCCCCTTCACTGCTGCACGACCGACTAGGACCCAGTTGTAGCGTGACTCCAGCGCTTTCAGCTCCGCGTCCATGGCCGCACGCCATTCCTTAGCGTGTGGTCCCGTGAGGGCCTGTCTCGGGTTCTTGGGTTAGACGATGCGTGGAGCGGTAGTGATAGCAGTATGTAGGCCGAGGAGTTGCAGGCCTGTGACATTCTCTGCTCCCTGAGTTTCCTGAGTGGTTACGTCAACCACGTCGTCATCGTCGCTTTCATATGCAGGCGGGGAATTGCGTTGAGGGTCTCAGCGCCGTGAGGGTCTTGGCACGGGATGATCGTCGCCATCATCTATTAAGATTAATGACGAAGTCTATATAGATTAGGGGCCGAAACAACTCAAAATCGTTGGTCTATAATTATGGACAGAAATGTCGACTTCACAAAAAACGTCGTCGACGACACGTTCACTGTTACAACTTCAGAAATGTCGAATTTCGGATATGTTGTAGCCCTAGAACGTAGCCACAAGTCCCAATTCGAATCGTATCAAAAGGTGAAGTATAACTCGACTTATGAATTTCGGGCACTAGGGGGTATGCTGGAGCAGAAACTTAACTCAATCCCAATAGTTCATTCCTGACCCTGAGTCTGACCCTGCTCGTGCTGCTAGTCCTTTTGTCACGCATGTCCTGGCCACACTTGTCACTGACCCTTCCTTTGAGTCTACTGTTGCGTCTGCCTTAGTCACTGAGCTCGTTGACTTTGCTACTACCTGTCGTCTTGACTACTTCGCGAGTCTGGTTAATGAGTTTAAGTCTGACTGTCCTCCGACTGTTGGGGGTGAGCTTGCCCTTGGCTGTGACGTCATTGAGGACAGGCAGTTTGAGCTTCAGTGCCTCGCGGCTGCTCTACCTCATCTCGTTTCCATGCTGCTTTGCCCTGGGGGAGACCCGGATGCACTAGACATCCCGACCCCGCGCTCTTACGCAGAGGCGATCTCGGGTCAGTACTCCTCTCAGTGGCAGACAACCATGGATGCAGAGATGGCTTCCTGGAAGTCCACAGGCACCTACGACGACGCAGTTCCCCCTCCTGGGGCGAACATAGTCGATGGCATGTGGATTTTCAGGGTGAAGCGGCCGCCGGGTTCACCGCCTGCCTTCAAGGCGCGTTACGTTGCACGAGGCTTCAGTCAGAGACAAGGGGTCGACTTCTTCCATACCTTCTCCCCCACCCTGGAGATGACCACTCTTTGGGTGTTACTGCACGTTGCAGCAGAGCATGACTACGAGCTCCACTCGCTTGACGAGATCTGGCTCCGCCGCCCACCTGGCTTCACTGGGTCGTTTCCTGAGGGTACCCAGTGGAGCCTCCGGCGGCCAGTCTATGGTCTCCGCTAGGCGCCCCGCGAGTGGCACGACACACTGAGGACTACACTTGCGGCTCTTGGGTTTGCTCATTCGACTGCTGACCCGTCATTGTTTCTGCGCACCGACCCTTCTCTGCCGCCGTTCTACATCCTCGTATACGTCGAGAACTAGGTCTTTGCTACTGCTGGCACTGAGGCACTGGCCCTTGTGAAGGCGGAGCTGCAGAAGAGACACACCTGCACTTACGTGGGTGAGGTGCAGAGCTATCCTGGCTTGCAGATCACCTGGAACAGAGCACAGCGCACCATCACTCTGACTTAGTCTCACATGGTGCACCAGGTCCTTCAGCGCTTCGGCTTTCAGTTCTCCTCGCCACAGGCCACTCCTCTGGCCACGAACCAATCGCTCTCAGCTCCACCTTTGGACGAGTCCGTAGAGCCGAGTGGTAAGTATTCAGAGCTTGTGGGCTGCCTCATGTACCTGATGACGTGCACTCGACCTGACCTCGCGTACCCTCTCATTATACTGGCGCGCTACGTTGCGCCCGGGAGACACCGCCCTGAGCACTGGCGGGCTGCGTAGAGGGTACTACGTTACTTGTGCAGTACATCAGGCATGGGGCTTGTGCTTGGAGGACGGGGTCGAGTTGTGCTCACTGGGCACTATGACGCTTCTTGGGCTGGCGACCAGGCGACTCACCGGTCGTCACAGGGTTACTCTTTCAGTCTCGGCACTGGTTATATCTCGTGGAGGTCCACTCGCTCGCTTCTGTACTTAGTTCCAGCTGTGAGGCAGAGATCTACGCTGGGGCTATGGCTGCACAGGAGTTATGCTAGCTGACCTACTTGCTGACTGACTTGGGTGAGCGGCCTTGTTCTCCTCCGGTTCTCCTCCAGAGATTGGAGCACAGAACGAAGCACATTGCTCTTCATTACTTTCTCGCTCGAGAGTTGCAGCAACGTGGTCAGCTTCGCCTTGCTTACGTGGCCTCACGGGCCAACACTGCTGATATCTTCACCAAGGCCCTTGTGTCTGGTGATCATTAGCGTTCCTGCACTGCTCTAGGCCTTGTGCCTACTCTACCTCACCTGCTTACCTCTTGAATTTGCCTTGTACTATGATCTACATATATACCTATATGCTTACTCTTGCTAGGTTGTGATCACTGTACTGCTTGTGCTCTTATAACTCTGCATGTGAACTGGCCTTGTGGTCGCTTGCCTGTGCTCGGACTGTATGGTGACCTTGAGATCCACCCTGAGCTTCGCTTTGTTTGCTTCTCTTGACTGGTCTTGTGACCGCTTGTTGTCCCCCACTTAGCCTATGGGGGTGTGGTTAATCACAAATGTTGTTGTGCGCGTGTTGTGGGGTATACACAATAAGGGGTACAACCCGTTTAGGGTTCCTTCTTGTATTCCTCATTCTGCTCAATACAACCATTCCGCTATACTCTCATTCTGACAGTTTAGGTTTCCACATCTGCTCTCACACCACCATTTCAGAAGCTGCTTCGCCCTCAAATCCGAGCCTACATCCAGAGTGAACGGGTGACCCGAGCCTACTTCCAACCCTGTCCCCGAACCTGCCACGTTGGTGTTGAAATGCCGGAGGATCCAAGGATGGAAGAGTGCTTGTGCGGCGTGGGGCGTCGCTGGGGGTCCCTTTGCAGCAGGCACCACACGAGCCGCGTTGCTTCCTCCGACACTCTCGCTGTGACAGTACTACGGCTTTGCTTGCTTAATTATACTTTATTATTCGTTATGTAGCTTAGATTTATTTTAGCTTGCATGCTTTCGCTTGATTCCTAGTTTCGTTGCTTAACTATAGTTATTATAGTTATAGGCACCGAAATAGGTTGCGTGCACCGAATTCAGTGCTATTCGGTTCATACCGAGCAGCTTCTACCGAATTTGGGAAGGATCGACTCGGGACGCTTCGCGACCCTCGGAACCTTCATGTAACACCTGATTGTATAGCCTCGTGTTGTACCCAGGTGATCAATCAATTATTTCTGAACCAGTTCCTCGATCTTCACACTTGGTAATGAGAGATCGTTTACACGCAAAGTTGTTCAACCGCTAAAAAACAGCCTTTTTAAAAAACCGCGGGGGCGACGACGAAAAGCGCCGATTCGGTCCCCCTCAATTCGGTTTTTGAACGTGATGTCAGCAGGCATGGAGGGGCAAGGCGACAATTTCGTTCAAGAAGCAGACCCGCACTCCACGCCGAGCAGGAGCAGACCCGCGCGACACTTCTACGACTGGAGGCGTTGATCGCGAAAAATCGGCAGCCGCAGTAGCAGCAGCAGCGAACGCAGCAGTGACGGCAGTCGCAGTGGTTACGACACCGACATTTCAACCTATAGCAGCGGCACCCGCTACAGTGAATCTCGAAGCTGCTCGTTCGAGGCAACCGGAGGCGTTCGATCCGAGCGCGAAAGGCACGGACGTCAGGAGATTCACCGCGACCTTCGAAAATTATTTCGACGCCGTTGGCTGTACGACCCCGACACACGACACGATGCATATTCGGCTCGCGCCTACACTGTTACGAGGCCCGGCACTTGAATGGATCTACAGTAGCAGCAAAATCCGAGGCGAAGGCTTGTGGGCGCAGTTTGGGGCAGCCCTCATCAAACGTTTCGAGGCGATAAATTCATCCTACATGGCGCGGCAGCAGATTCATCGACACGGACAATTCGGCAGTGTGGCGCAGTACATGCAGCAGATAGAAAACTTCTTCAACCATATCGACGACCTGACCGAAGGCGAAAAAATCCAGGCGTACACTGCAAGACTTAAAAACGAAGTCCGCCGACAGGTGATCGCAGCAAAGTACAGTAGCTACCGCGACATGGTTTGCGCAGCAGAAAGGTTCGATGCATTGACCAAGGGTCAACACGAAACACGTCGCAACGTGTCGAACAGGAATTTTGGCATGGAGCGATCGGCACCCTCCACGATCGACAAGATCGATACGAAGAAGCGGTCGGCAAAATCTGAAACATGCGGATTTTGCGGCGCAGCCGGACATCGAATCTTGGCGTGTTGGAAAATGAAGAAAGCACGTGCGGAGCTGCAGGGCAAGAACAGTGCGGCACGCCCAAAGTAAAAAAAACGAGAATCGCCAGGAGCCGCACATCGACCTGGCGATCGCAAAAAGATCCGGAAAAGGGAAAAGGGCGACGACGTGGCGACTTCGGAGGGGGCGAAAAAGGGAGAAAATGATGGCGCGAATTTAAATCGTCATGACCGGCCGGCACCACGGGAAATCGCCAAGACGAAGAGAGACTCCGCGAAAAAAGACTTTGCACCGATCAGGAAACTCCAGCCGAAGACCCCCGAGAGTAAGAATTCATTTGTCCTATAAAGATACTTTAACTAAGAATATTACTTCTCGTTCAAGTTATCATTCTAAGGGAGAGTTAGAGGCTAAAAGAAAGCCTTTAGAAATAGTTCAGGTACCTGAGAAGTTGGGAAAACAGCTCTGGGACGTTGAAAAGGGTACGTTAATTTTCTCTCCCAGCAGCGCCGTCTTAAGGCTCCCCACTTCCCACAGGAGAAGCCTACACAGCCGCAATGGCTTATGGGAAGGTTCCAGGCCTACAAGAAGCTGTATCAGCCTCGGAAAAACCCTTCTACCCCCCAATTGAAGTTGGAAGTAGAGAGTGCAGCTTCGGGTGTAGGGAATAGGAATGATTATTTTGATGTGCCCTATGACCCTATTAACGAGACCATCTTCGAATATTCGGAGCAGCATCAGCCACTACTCCTTGAGGTGCTCTGCAAAAGGCGATGCCTGAAGGCATTGGTGGACAGCGGTGCGTCCCACTAGGTATGTGACCGCGGGACGTTGGAGAAAATTGGAGAGTCCTCGGAGGAGACCCAATTTACAACAACGATGATGGACGGCACGAAGATTCCCATCCACGGCGAGTCAACACTACAGCTGCAGATAGGTGCGTTGAGGTGGAAGCCAACGTTGCCGATCACAAACATCACGGGATTAAATTTTATCTTGAGACGTGATTTTCTGAAGCGGTTCAACCCTGATACTGACTGGGTCAACTGGGAAGCCAACATCTACAACAACGGGAAACAGGTGGAGTTGCGAAGGTGGACGGATACAGGAGATGTTACTGAAACGACACTTGCACGGTTCGAACGGACAGTGAACGAGAGCAACGCAGGGTACCTAGCACTGGTGATGGCAACAGCAGAGGAGGAGAAGCCGAACTCGGAGCTACCTGCAGCAGTACACTAGGTGTTAGAGGAGTACAAGGACATCATGCCGGATGAACTGCCTGCAGGAGTACCTCCAGCACGAACCCACGAGCACGAGATCGTGGAGGAACCAGGTGCGAAACCCGTCTCTTGCCCACCATACCGCCTTAGTCCGACCGAATCGACAGAAATGAAGAAGCAGATAGATACCTACTAGACAGAAAACTGGTCTGCCCATCCACCTCTCCCTACGGTGCGTTTTCTTCACTCCAAAGCCAGACGGTAGTTTACGGATTTGCATCGACTACCGGGCACTAAACAAACAGGCAGTCAAGAAAAATACCCCATATACCGCGCATAGACGATCTTCTAGACCAACTGCATGGTGCAACAGTGTTTTCGAAGATGAACCCACGTCGGGTTACTAGCAGATCAAGATGGCAGACAACTCGGTCCACAAGACGGCGTTCCGTACCAGATATGGCTCCTACAAATGTCTAGTGATTCCGTTCGGACTCTGCAACGCACCAGCAACATTCTAGGCAGAGATGAATCATATCCTACAACCCCTACTGGACGAGTGCGTACTAGTGTACCTGGACAATATCCTCATCTACTCAAAGAACAAGAAGGCACGTGGAGCATTTGCGGAAAGTTTTCGAGATCCAGTGGGAGAACAAGTTCTACGTGAAGCTGTCAAAGAGCGACTTCGCCCTGAAGAAGGTGCGGTTTCTCGGGCACATGGTGACTGCGGAGGGCGTACACGTGACCCTCGGAAGATCGAAGCCGTCAAGAAATGGAAAGTGCCAGAGAACATCAAGGAGTTGTAGCAGTTCCGAGGCTTCGCCAATTACACAACAAGGCCGACGCATTGAGCCGCCCAGGGCACGTAGCAGGCATCCAGATCGACGAGATGAACCCTCTGCTCAAGGGTCTATTCCAGCATGGGCGACATGCCGAACGTTCGACACAGGACAACATAGAAAAAGCGCACGACACACAAACGATGATGTGACACGCGAATAGCAATAACTCGCTATTGACTCGACACACACATTCGACATCATGACTCATCATTCACACCCTATTATAAGCATGAAATATATCTTATCTCATGCCCTCATACCATTCCATGCACACATGCATGCACGCACAAGGACAACAAGCCAAGTGCAAACCATGGGTTGCACCAACAAACTCCCCCTCGGATTGTTGGCCTTAGGATCTGTTGCCCCCCAGTTCAGAGCCATCCCAGCCAGCTTGCAACACTTCCAATGCTGCTGTTCCACCAGTCCTTTGGTCATCATGTCAGCTTGCTGCCCCGTCGTCTTCACGTAGTGCAGCCCAACGGTCGCTGTTTGGCCAAGATAATTGGCCACCCTCATTCCAGCTGCTACCTGCTCCTCATTAGGGCATTGAACAACCGTGGCCATCTGCCCGGTAGCAAAGGCGACGTCCGGTCGAGTGTTTACCGCCGCATACATGAGGCTGCCCACCAACGAGTGAAATCGGCGCCTCACCTCTTCGCCAACACTCTCCTCCTCTGGTCCCTTCACATACTTGAAGCCAGAGGGAAATGGAGTAGCTACATGGCCTGCACTCGGCCCAAATTTGGCAGCCAAAGCCTCCAGGTACTTGCGTTGATGCACTCGCATCCACCGCTTCTCCACGTCGCGTTCGATATGAAGCCCGAGGTAGAATTTCACGTCACCAAGTGCCTTGCACTTGAACTTGTCTTGAAGCTTCTGCATCACCTCCTTCACAAGGTCAGAGGAGGGTGAGAAATTGAGAATATTATCCATATAAACCACCATGAAACTCCTCTGCTCCCCCTCGCCAAGCATGAACAAGGAATGATCGGCGGACGAGGGAGTGAAGCCGATCTCCTCCAAGACTTCACGCAGCTTCAAGTACCATTGCCTAGGGGCTTGCTTGAGCCCATAGAGGGCCTTCTTCAGCTTCCACACTCTGCCACTACCATCATCAAACCCCTCTGGCTGCGCCATGAAAATCTCTTCCTCAAGGACGCCGTTGAGGAACGCGGTTGTCACGTCCATTTGCTTCACCACCCATCCTTTGATGGTAGCTCCCGCGAGTAGGGTTCGCAGCGTCGTCGGCTTCATCACAGGAGTAAAAAACCCCTTGAAGTCCACCTTCTCCTTCTGCTGGTACCCCTTGGCCACAAGCCTAGACTTGTAGCGCTCGATTTTGCCGTCAGCGTCGGACTTGATCTTGAAGAGCCACTTGGACGTAATCGCCTTACGCCCCTCCGGTATCTCCACCAATTCCCACGTGCCGTTCTCCTCAATGCTCTTCAGCTCACTCACCATTGCCTTCTTCCACTCCTCAGCATCATTACTCTCCAAGGCCTCCTTGAGAGTTGCTGGTTCCCCTGGCATCTCCACCGGAGAGAAGAACGCAAAAGCACACTCCTCGTACTCACTTCCTCGTCGTCTCCAACCATAAGCGCCGCTCCGGCCAAGGCTGACTTGGCTGGCTTTCCCGATGCATCATAGGTCAGCCTGTTAGGGGCTTTACTTCTCCTCTGGCCCCTTCCTTCATCCTCAGCTGCAGGGACACGAAGCCTCTCATGGCGTTGCTGCGGGGTGACTCGAATCCGTAGAGCACTCGTAGTGCGAGGTGGAAGCGTCGGTGGACGCTCGCTTACTTGCTGCACCTCCTCCCCCTCTTCCTCTCCATTCCTGGCCTCCTCTCCCCCATTCACGAGAGGAGATTGCCTTGTGATGGTGCTGCCGCTGCTCAACTCCAAAGGCAGCTCCACATGCTCCAAGCCGGATCTCTTCACCTCCCCAAGCCGCACGCCTATCCTCGCCTCATTTTCCGCCTTCCAATCCTTGTACATCCGGTTTTCCATGAACTTGCAGTCCCTTCTCACCAAGAACTTCTTGGTGAATGGGTCCCATAGAAGCCATCTCTTGCTGCTTTGAGCCATGCCCAACTGCACAGCCCATATCGCCTTGGCACCAAGCTTGTTGTGCCGAAGATGCTTAGGCACGAGAGCCATGCACATGCACCCAAACACCCAAAGCATATCCACCTTTGGCTTCCTTCCAATCCACTCCACATAGGGCACCCATTTGTCTGCTCCCACATGAGTCAAGCCTCTGTTCTTGGCCACACACGCACTCCGCACCTCATCTGGCCAGAAATAGTCAGGTAGCCTAGCTTCAATGAGCAACCCGCGTGCCGTCTCCGTGATTGTCCGGTTCGCTCGCTCGACGATCCCGTTCATTGCAGAGGAGTATGGCATAGTAAGGGAGTGCCTTATGCCATTCTTCTTCAGCCACAATGAGAACTCCTTGCTCAGGAACTCCCCCCCTCGATCAGTGCGAATTGGTTTCACTAGCCGGTCTTGATGCCGCTCCACCATCGGCAACCAATCGGTCTTCACCGTTTCAGCCACATCGCTCTTCTTGGACAGCACATACACCCAAGTCATGCGGGTGTAGACGTCGACTATGGTGAGGAAATACTCTGCTCCAGCAGCTCCAAGCTTCAAGGGGCCCACCACGTCCATCACCGCCTCATCAAGTGGTCTCTTAGCCGTTCCGAGCTAGAGAACGGAAATCGGGTGAACTTGGCTTGCATGCATGTCGGGCAGCCAAGTACCTCATTCGGCTCCCCCTTCACACGTATGCCAGCAACCATCTCGTTCTTCACTAGCTGCTGCAAAATAGGCAGGGCCACATGCCACATGCCCCACATTCCATTCGTCGATGCAAGGTGACCCTATCACACTCCCCCGTAGCCGAAGCCGGATTGGAGAATGCCGCACTCGCAATAGTGCCCCACATACCCTCTCCATACTCCTCCTCCTCCGCTGCTTCCGTGGGGTTGCCTTGTGCGCTCTTCCGCACCCACGGGCTCTTCTCCGGGTCGTTCTCGGGGCGTTTCTCCGTTCCTTCCATCACCTCCAGCAGGTCATAATGGTCAAATATATTTTCCATCGTGAAGGACCACTCAGCGAAGTTTTCACCGTTGAAATTGTCAAGGCCAAACACTCTAGGCTCATCCCTAGGCGCCATGGCTGGATCACGGGGTTGGCCTTGAGCTTGGGCTTCTCGACTGCCACCAGCACCTCTGCCACCCCTTTCCTCCGGTCCAGCCATTGTCGAAACTGCTCCAATGGGCTACCACTTGTTATTGTCACAATAGGCTCAAATGTGCCTATAACGAAAGATAGAGTGCACGGACGGATTCCTGCACTGCGGCTTCAAATGTTGATAGAATTCTGTTCACAGCTTTAAATGACATGCTATAAATTGGATCTGGAGCGTCTTAATGTGGCCTACGTTAGGCAGTTTGAATCGCACGATTTCATTAAGAACTGACGACACAATGTCAGTTTGAACGAACGACACTGTGGCAGCCACTATAGTCTTAGAACACAAATTAGGAAGAGTTACGATGTGGAACAGTGCCACACTGTCCCCAACCACAAAGGGTCTCGAAACTACCCTCCACATGGGCCTACACCAAGTGAAATGTTACACTACACATTGTAATGTAACTATTCTTACTATCTTGAAGTTTACCCTTTGGCGGGCTTCGAAAACACATGGATCTTGAAACCAAGGCTTTGGTTCTTCACCATAAACTCATCCTTGAGTTCTTGAATGTCTGCTGCTCACACCTGCGACACGCCGAACGTTCGACACACGACAAATTAGAAAACAGGCACGACACACAAACGACGACGTGACAACGCGAATAGAGATAACTCGATATTGACTCGACACACACATTCAACATCATGACTCATCATTCACACACTAATATAAGCATGAAATATATATTATCGCATGCCCTCATACCATTCCATGCACACACGTATGCACACACAAGGACAACAAGCCGAATGCAAACCATGAGGTTGCACCAACAGCACGGTCCCGAACTGACCAGATCCTAAGACGTGAGAGTCTAACGAAAAGAACGATTTGAGGCAGGCCGTTTGGACACGAAGGACTTGATCATGCGACGACTGCGACAGTGGCGACGAGACGTTGGACAGCTGTTGCTGCTTCCTTTACGACCTTGCGGTATGAGACTTGCAAGTGTCGCGCACGCTGCTGCGGCCTGTTGGTGTATGCAGAGAGAAGTAGGCCATTATGGCTGGTCGCTTCCAAAAAAGCAGTCACTTGCTTGAAGGAGTGGCCCTAGTGGCGACTACGGCGACCAATAAAAGGGAATAGAGTCGCGATTTTCACGCGGAAAAATGTTTGTAATAATAGCACAATGCCGCAGACTAGTTAGTACTGGGAGTGTGAGCAAGAAACAATGCGGACTTCAGATACCAGTTCCAGATTTTGTTCTTATGACATGCCTGCTGCTCATTTATAGAAGGGCCCCAACTTTCTTGGCGTTTCAAAGACTGGCGTGAGCGTGACGGTGAGAATTTTCGGCTTTTTTAGAACGAACCGCCAAGACTCACTTGCGATCCTTCTGGCTCACAATCGCACCTTCTTTTCCCTCTATCCACCAATGCCAAGACAGTCGCCGTGGTTGGACGAATCGCAGGCTACACCTACTGCCAATCAGCGACTCGTGCTGCTGTGTCGTTTGAGCCCGCACTGGTTGCCTGGTCGTCATCGTCGAGGCTGTCCGTGTCGTCGGAAGCAACGGACGAAGCCCAATGAAGGGTGAAAAGAGCCATTGGCGATGTCACTTTCGTTTCTGTGACTCCTGTCAGTTGCTCGGCGACAGTGACATGCCGAAATTTTAGTTTGAGTGTTGCGTGGGAATGTGCTCTGATTGGCCTCGCTCTGCCAATCTCAAGTTTTCTTGCGTCGGCTCTGTACGGCACGGCAGACGTCAATTCCCATGATCATTTTAGAAAGCTGATTGAGGCTTCCATATGAAACACTTTTGTAGATGTTTCCACTCTCATGTGTGTCCTCGTTACAAGCTAAGCTGAGCTGGTGGACAAGTGAAAGGAAATTACTTCTCCTTACATCGAGGACCTCCATAATGTTACGGGGTAGTTTACCGTTCAAATGTTGTCTACCCTAAACAGTACCCCAACCTCATCCCAACCTTATCTTCATCCAATCCTTCAAGAAGCCCCGAATTTCCAGCATGCCACTTGACACTCCACATTTCTAGCATTCCAATTTATTGTCCCACTAACTACTTTCCAACATCCGATCTTGCATGCTATAGCATCCTTGCTTGTATTCGCCAATATCATTCAATTCTTACTTAGTCTCTCATTTGCCTTTTTTGCAAATACATTCTTCACCAAAGTCTTCCGCCGCGTTTCATCCTCAACTTATTCGGCCCCGCTATTCCTTAGCAGATTTAGGCTAAGGGGCCTAACACTTGGTATCAAGAGCCTTCGCGGGGAGCGATTTCCAACGAGCGACTGTCGACAACGAGACCACGACGTCATCGTCCCGAGGGTGCCGACTTGCAGATTTGAAGTCGTCGAGCCAACATGGACGAAACCATGAACGCTCTCCCCAACAAAATGGGCAACGCGCTTGCCGATCTCATGCGCCAAATCGAACAGTTGACGTTGAAAAATCGTCAGGTACGAGCTGAAATGCAACAGCAGCGTAATTTGGATTCTAACCCTCTTGGTCATGCAGCACCATCTCCTGCACCCAACACGTCAACTGGCGTGGAAACGCTGTCGAAACGTCGAAGCGTGCTCAAGCTACAGAAGCCCGGGCCGTTCGACCCAGGTCAACGCAACACGAATGTGCGAACGTGGATCTTCATGCTCAACAATTATTTCGCCGCGAGCGGGGTGCAAGAGACGGACGCGCAGTAGTGGATCGAGTACTCCGTTACGCTGCTGAGGGGCCCGGCCTTGGAGTGGTGGCGCCAACTTACGCAAATTGCTGTAAGGGCTCAGAAGTATGGGCATCAACAGGGCGAGGGGCATGCAGCTGCAACTTCGGGCTTAGGAATTTTAGCTTTGGGTGTTACCACGGTTCCAACGCCTGGGAAGGATTTGAAGCGGCGCTAAAAAGTAGGTTCGATTTGGTGAATGCCTCCGAAGCTGCTAGAAAGTGCCAGCGTCATTACTGACAGATAGGGAACGTCCAGGATTACACACGACGGTTCTTGAGCATCCGAAACGTGTTACCTGATGAATGTGCGCTTCGCCAGTCATGTTTTTCCATCTCCTTTCGCTTCCTCTCTCCTTCCGCCTTTTCAAGTTGAGAAGGTACAGTAATTTAGCAATACTAGTCTGTTAGTGCCAGAGGTGATAGCGGCCAGTTTCGCAACCAGCGAAGTTCTCTTACTTTTGAAGTACCTGCCATGATGTCGCCGAGTTCTTGCAGTACATCGCTAGTAGAA